>OY776112.1:12444615-13855615 GCA_963675035.1 Allygus modestus
AGAGCTGATACGTTCACTGTGTAAACCCTTCGAGGTCATACATACAAAAGGCCTAGAGAAGGCTCAATTCCTTCGGACGTTTCATTCTAATGTTAAAGAAATAAATGAAGGTTTGTATATAGATGATGATGATTTTACAGTAGCCTGCATTATACATAAAAATAAAAACGAAACTTGCGCCTTGAGGTCCGCACAGTACTACGCTTGGAAAATTATTCCGAGTGGGGTCGAATAAAAAAGCGACCCGGCGTCACCCTCCTATCAGGCAGGGCTAAACCCTTTGTAAGACCAGGGGAGGTGTAGAGGTTGGCCTCAAAAACCATAAAACCGTTTGTGTATTCCTCTGACGCCAGGGAAATGCGAATTGAAAGGTGCAACAACAAAAAAAAGTATAAAAGTAAAAAAACAAAAAATATAAAAATAAAATTCTCTGTCTATTTTCTAGGCTAATATGAACGGACACAGTCTTAGTAAAGAGCCTAGAAACAGAGAACAAAAAAATTATCGGAGGCAGTATTTTGTAATGGAGTGGCTGCCACGGATCACTGCGTTGGTTGGGGCAGTGGTTTAAAACAGTGAGAATAGGCCTACTGGGGATACTCACTTTAATAAAAAGCGCGCCGAGACCCTACCCCCTGGGTGGTGTGGAAATATGGGTCATACAAATACTTAACTTGGACTCTAAAAACCGAATAAAAATAATAACATACCTTATAAGACGTATTCCGTCCATCCAGAACGGAAACACATTCCGCACGTGGGGCAGGAATACCATACTGCCCACTCAACCACCAGCCATGAGAAAAGCTGGGGATGGAGGCAGTAATGGAACCTGATCTCCAGGTGTGGATAGATCAGTACCCGGCTGCTCCGACAGCATACACCCCCCAAGTACAACGGCCATAAGTAGCTGGAATAGACCGAGAACTCTATACACAACGGCTCCATGACTGTAACTGAAGCGGCGAGTGTGGCTCGCGCCCTAATCGCTATCACTTCCTGTGATAGCGCGGATGACTAGTGTAGCAAGCAATGCTAGACCCGTTTTTGAAAACAAGTTTCCACCACTGTCTAACGCTTGCTACCCTGTTCAAAAATAAGAACAATAATTAATATAATTACTTACTGAACGGCATCGTGCTCACAGGACTCGATAGGTGGATGGTTTCCCCACTCCTCTGGGGACAGCTCCTCGCACCTACAACATATGTCGTAGCCTACCCCAGAAGGGGTAAACCACAACATATTACATGAGGTCAGCTTGCCGCAGGCCTCGCAGTGGCTGTAATGGAGGTGCTCCATGGTGAGATGCGAATGAGTGAATGCATGTGTCGCAGCGGTTTCACGCCTGCGCGGTACTGATAAGAGTTTCCTCTGATTAGAACTTCAAGCGTTTCAAATGGATAATAAAATAGAAAACTAAAACGTGAGTAAAAATCATAATAGCTTATGATGATTGAGAGGCTAAATCATAGCCGCTAATAACAGGGTCCAGAAGCTCGTTAAAACAAAGTACCGCTCAAGATGATTGAGCGGCCGAAAATTACCATCGATTACGAGCCGGCCCAGACGCTCGTTAAATCCAAGTATCGCTCAAGGTGATTGAGCTCACGAAAATTACAGTCTATTTGTCTAATGGTTACACTGTGTGTTGTAAAATATTGTACTTACTATATTACGCAGGAACATCTGCTAACGGCTCTGCTAATTTCAAAGTCGCATATATCGCAGAGCCGCATCCTCTCCTGCGGTATAAAATCCGTGTAGCCACAGGTCTCTCTTGCCTCCTTCGACCTGTATGGAGGTATGTTGCCTCCACTCAGGATGATGGCTTCCTAAAACATTTGTTATAAAAACATAAATTACAATGCAACAACCCTTTTTAACAGTGTACTTAATTTAAGTGTACTTAATTTAAGTGTACTTACAAGAGTGCAGAAGACACACGAGACCAAGTCGTCTTCAAACTCGAACCAAAAACTCTCGAGGGTTTTACAACACCTTTTATGCTCATTAACGAGTTGAAGGCGCGTAGGTTGTGGTAACGGTAAGTTTAAAATTTGGTCTAAGCGCGGGTTATTAGCGCAGACGGCCTCCAGACAAATCTGTACGAGAGACGAGGCCATCGCGTACTGCCTGATGATTCAGCTCAAGGAGATAGGGAAAGCTACTGTGATAAGGTCCCTGGTGACTAAGGTTGCGGGTGGGGATAGAGTATAAATATGAGCGTTTGCTGTCTCTCGATTACAGTATTCCATGCATTCTGTAGTAATGTTCCGTCTACTGATTATTGTGACGATTCTTCGCTTGTCCTTTGGGGACAGTGACGGCGAGAACCCACCACTTCAACCCGGGGTATGTAGTTAATTCTGTGTTGTTAATTTAGTCACTGCTGCTAATTAAATAGTTTCTTAAATGTAACGTTTTGTTAATTTATTTACAGGGTCCCAGACCTTCGAGCCCTGACATTTTTGCCGATGAAGACTCTGATGTAAGTGTATAGAGTAATTAATTCCAACATTTTAAAATTAATATTATTACGTTTTCTTATAGTAATGTAATTTTTTATATTTTCAGAGTGATTCGACTGACTTAGATCAACCTCTTAACGGATATCGGCGGCGGACCCGAGCGACAAATATACGAATAACTGAGATAATGGCTAGTGTAAGTATTTTTAATAATTGTGAAAATTTAATAATTTTTAATAATGTAAATAATTAATTTAGTCGACTTACTACCGTCCTTATAATAATATTTTTGTTTTAGTGGGGAACTGATTGTCTATTTGACGAGTATAGCCGGAGCGACACAGGTGATGTGTTCTTCATAAATCGGCACAGGGACATCCTCTCATACTCCATGCCCGATGGAGATACTGACATGACCCTGGCGCCTCTTGAAGGGTTTCACCCGATACATTGGGTAAGTAAAATAACAAAAGTGTAAAATTGATCACTTGCTTATATATTCTGCTGAAATATATTTATATTCTTTTTGTTTTTTTTTAAGGATGATGCTTACGATCGCTTATCGGATTGGAGACTATTTTCAAGCCCTACCGTGGAGACTGGAGCATATATCTATGAGGAGACCTGTGTAGTCGACGGTATTTTATGGATACGTTCTTCTTGGATGGTTAGTAGTTTTTTAGGATTATATATAACATTAGATTAAGAATTGAGGTAATGGCGTGGCTTGTACTTATCGTTTTTAATTTTCAGAGGGGTATTGAACGCGTTCCGTGGGGCTATGAAATGGACCTACGGTCACTACCCACTTGCTGTAGAACGCGCAATGGAACCCGGTATGCGAGAGAGAATTCCGAATCCCTCCGCGATGCTGTGCAGCTCAGACAGCTCCAAGCTCTTGTGGTAAGATATCGATCGAATAAACGTTTTAAAAGCCGGTAATACTTTGAAGAATCTAATAATTGTTTGTTTTTCAGCCAGCGTATGTCATGGAGGATGACATTCATTTCATGAATGATGAGGAGGACATCCTCATTTATGAAGAGAATCCTGCCCCATCAGCTCCTAGAGGATTTCGCCGAGTTAGCTTTGTAAGTAACGTAGTATAATATAATAATAACTAACGTACATTACTAGACTGTTTTATTCTTACTTACTGATTTAAACGTTTACAGGCGAGTGTTGAAACCCGTTTGAGGGAGATGGAGGCGCTTGCGTGGCCTTCGAGGCAGTCCCGTGTGTACGTCCTCACTGAATCTACCTACTGGGCCAGGGATCGCTGGACTTTAATTCAGTTGAGGGTACGTAGGTCAATTTGCTAACGAACTTTCACTTTCTCACCAGGGTACAGATACTTACTCACAAATCTTTTGCAGAGGGAAGACCAGCCACTAGAAAGGTGTACCCTCGGGGCTCGTCGGGTTTGTGCTGGCGTATATTACGTCCACCGACAAGCCACGGGACTTCGTACGCGTCTAGGGGTAATTATATTATTATTCTGTTTTTTTAAATTTATATAAATCATGTTTCAAAATTAAATAGTAATTTTTTGTTTTCAGACAGTAACAGTCGGTTTTCTTTATTTTAGCTTGAAGACGATTTACTAGGGCTGAGGATGTCACGTCATCCAATAACGAGTGCAAACACCTCCGCGGGGCCTTCCAGGAGAGTTGAACCTGTGGTAAGTTGAATACAACCCTTAGGGCTATTGTTTTTTAATGAGTATATGCAATTAACCAGTGTATTGTGTTCCAGCGTGTGTATGATGATCCGTCGCAGGCACAGGGGGCCGAGAACCTGCCTCCACCTAGCCCACCACCGCTGCCACCACAGCCCGAGAATCCGCCTGCACCACAGCCCGAGAACTCGCCTCCACTTAGCCCACCACCGCTGCCACCACAGCCCGAGAACCCGCCTGCACCACAGCTCGAGAACCTGCCTCCACCTAGTCCACCACCGCTGCCACCACAGCCCGAGAATCCGCCGCCACCACCACCACAGCAGCCCTGTCCCCACTGCCGTCGTGAGGAAAGGCTGCATGAGCTGAGGCATGACGCTTTTGGGATGGTGAGCATATAATAATAATAACTTAATGTGATTTATAAATTAAACTGTGTTTATGATTTCAGGGTTTATATAAGTATATTTTATGATTTTAAGACTTGTTTATGATTTCAGATCGAGGCACGACAGGAGGGTGTTGACCGTGCGTCTTGGCGAGCTGTATGCCACCTTACCACCGCTAGGTCAGAGCTCCGGGAGGTTCTCCACCTGTCCGAGACCGTCCTGGTGAATGCAACCCGTCAGGAGATGCTGGAAGTCGCCCCAGTCGTCTGGACCGAGATCCAGACTACGCTGGAGCGCATCCTCACTCAGACGGGGAGCCATATGGACCAGGAAATCTTCCGGGGACGTCCACCGCCTGCTACAGAACCTCCTAGGGCCCTGATGTGCAGGGTCTGCCTTGATACGCTCCCTACGGTGGTGTTGTCGCCGTGTCAACACACCCTCTGTCCCGCGTGTGCAGTTCGCCTCCACGTGTGCCCGTTCTGCCGCTCAACAGTCGTCGGCCGCAAGCGGATTTTCTTTGACGGCTAGTTTTTTATATATTTGTATAATCATGTATATTCTTTTTATATTAATAACTTTTTATATATACTCTTTTAATATTGTTAACTTTTTACTTATTACTCTTTTTTTTAATACGTATAACCTTTTATTATGTTAACTTTTTATATATTCTTTTTTATATATTAAACCTATTGTATAACAAACTGACTTTTTACTTACCTTATTTAGCTCCGCTAAGTTGGTAGCGTATCACTATAGAGTATAATAGCATAGAGCATATATATATATATATATATATAATACTGCATATAATAACCATAGGTTGGCAACACTGGAGGGAGAAAAGTGAGGTTAGGGAATCTGGCGGGAAAATCTGGCGGGAAAATTTGGCGGGGAAATTTGGCGGGAAAATTTGGCGGGGAAATTTGGCGGGAATATGGGCGCCGCCATCTTGGTATGACGTCACGAGTCACGTGACCAAAATGCTGGCTTCTGATTGGCTTGCTATATCGGGGGACATCCTACTCACGAGTATTGATAAGTATTCACATTCACAATAGCTGTCCATTTTGGTGGCGTAATGCGTAACAACTAACCTCGGAACTCGGAACGTTAATTCCGAGCGAAATATCAATCAGCTGATCCGATTCCGTTATAGCTGTAGCGTTAATTATTGCAGCGAAGTATCAGCTGATTGTGTCCCCCATGTTATAGCTACAGCGTTGCCACTTCTCCACTGCACTGTGTTGCCAGATTGTCAATGTTATTCTTATGGGTTTACTTAGTCTCCCGGCGGGAGACAAAGTAGCACTTTAATCCTTCATTACAACGAGTAAAATTCGGCTTTACACAGTGGGTGGGGGAAAACTCATTTGTAATTCTACTCTTATTTTTGCCCAGACTGTTTAGACAGAGGAAAAAAGATCAAACATAATTTATTTGAAGGCACTTCTAAATTCGAAATTGTGTTGGTTTTATGGGGTTAATTACCTGTCAATATGTTTATCCCCATTCACTGTCTTGTATTGTATACAAAACCATAATTGACAATTCGTTTTTATTAAAACACAATAATGAAATATTTCTTAGGAAGCAAAAGATTTATCTTTTTTACTAATTTATATATATATATCCACTATGAATCAGTCCTTATAACTGTAACCAACTATTATTTTATTAATATTAATTTTCATTATTATGAGGAGCACAAAAGCCAACAACTTGTGAAACAAATTCAAACTCTCTCGCACACAAACTTATGTAATATTCAATTTAAAATTGTGAATAATCAACGAATATATTCACTAAAAACTATTGATGAATCACTCCTTAAAATGTAATTTTTAAACAAACTCAATTTTTTCATAGTGAAAATCGGAAAATTGTGCTTTTTTAGACTTTGTAATTTATTATAAAATTACGAATCTTTTTGAAAGGGTGGGAAGTATTAAATTGTAATTTTAAGAAAATACCATTTAGTTGAAAATAGAATAAAAAGGGGTTCCCCTAATTCGGGAAATAATTGTCCCTAATTGTAATCCCCTTATAATTTACATATCAAAAATTTGTCATGACAATTTGAATCTAAGCCTGGGGAAATACCCCTCTTGTTGCCTAACTTCCTTAAAACCTGTTAAATTATAAGTAATATATTATAAAGACGATCTACTTTTTAGAATTTACAAAGTTTAGAAAGTGGTCAAAATAATTAAACAAAATTCTGATGCCGTTGAATAATATAAACACACCGCTTGGGAGCTACTGCGTGAATATTAGCAACGAATACACAAACAAATTATTCATCGATTTTAGTGTCACGTGTGTTCTGGTGGTTTTCACAGAGTCGCAGCCCAATTCAATTTCTGACGCGTGGGTGAGCGTTGGTTATATTTTTGAGTTTATATTAATATATATAAGTGGAATTTTATCAATTTTTGACTTTTTAGCGTATAAAGATACTCTCTAATTCCCTTCATGTTATTCTGTATTATGTGATATATGTTATGTGTTATGTATATGTATATGTGTTATGTGTATTATATGTGATTCGAGCTATATGATTTTATATTTCGTGGTCACTAGAGCTATTGAAAATATTCACAGACTGTTTAAAATAATCTTTAATTTTAAATCACATAATAGGATTATTTTATTCATGTTTTTTTAAATAATAGCATATCACATCTGTATATTTGTTGCAAAACAATTTATTTACATTTTAGATTTTTACTTATGCAATCTTTCGTTTAGAACTACTACGTACAATTTCAATAAAAGGATGTGAGGTGGTGGTGAGAAAAAAGGGTCGGATGATCGTAAACAACATTTTCCTTTTCAGGTTAAAAGGGAATTACGAAAGTGATTAAAATGTTCAGTCCGACTAAGCCTTGAAAGATACTGTTTACGATTATCTAATATCAATACACCCTTAAAAGTGATTTGCCTTATCAGTAAACCCAACCAGGTTTACTTTACCATACACAATTTTAAATACGCTTGAAAAACCTGGAGTTTAACCAAGGTATTAGCCAAATTAATCTCAGGGTATACTGCAGTTAAGCCAATTAGTAGAACTGAACACTCAATTGAAGCATTGCTCTATCCACACAATCTCTGGAACAAGCATCAGTGATCCGCTACCAACAACACAACACAGTCTCGCTCAGGGTGTTAACAGCGAGTGAATCGGTGATAATGTAGATAAAACGTGTTTAATCGAACTGGATTGCCACGTTTCTTAACCCTTTGAGTGCTAAGCTTCTGAAAGGAGTAGTTGAATCCGTGATGTTTTGTTGATTTTTTTAATATATTGAACTCAGCTTGGACCCGAGCCGTCCACCGTTTGCTTAAGGTCCGCCCTCCCCTTCAACTCTGCCACAGACAGGTGAACTCTCTATGAGTTGCACATAAAAACCACCGACTGTGACGGGATTCGAACCCTCGATCCAAGTGTTACCCCCGGCCGGGAAGGTAACGCCTTAGATCGCACAGCCACTGGTCAGGCTAGCAGCTGCAGTGGATCAGTTGGTATTATAGAGACTAGGCGCTGGACGAGCTAGTTCAATTAGTGTCTACCAGGTTTCACCACATGTCAGACTCAGACTGCAGACTGAGCGCCTAACGGTACAATCTCTTATGAAGCAGTAACAGTGTTTATTGATAACAGATTCAAAAGACGATATATCGGGCCATAGCACTGAAAGGGTTAAAGAAAATTGAAAGTTTTACTTTATTATGGGATGAGGAACTTGAAAGGTGATGAGTGAATCGGTGATAATGTAGATAAAACGTGTTTAATCGAACTGGATTGCAACGTTTCTTAAAGAAAATTGAAAGTTTTACTTTATTATGGGATGAGGAACTTGAAAGCAACGCATGTGTTTATTAGGTAATATAGCCAAGTTTTTTCTTACTCCTCATGCAAGTTACATGGGTTAAGTTAAAATCTTGTAGTTCAAAATATCACGAGTCAAAATATTTACTTAATCTATACATGGTGTGAAATGGAAATTTAGTAATGTGTTACAAATTTAAATTATAAATCTCCAGATTTCTTTATAGCCGCTTGGTCTTCAACATTTGAATTACTTAACTGTACTGAAATAACTGTAATTTAATTTTTTTAATTATTATTACTGATAATATACTATGTTAATTTCATCATGTCTATGAACGCAAACTAAACCAATCTAAATGCATGTTATCCAGTTACATATCTAACCCGAAAATTATTTTTCAACTTTGAATATTAAATATGTTAATTTTGTGTTAGCACTTATAACGTATATATCTTCAATTACACAGTATTTCTTAATGTTATTAGTTTTGTTTTAAAAATTTAACATACACCAGCGTTTTTCCCTTTCAGGAATTTATAGAAACAAGTAAAGGAAGCAGTTGTCTGACTCACGTGGAGCCGTGGTCGCAATAGACCAGTTGTGAACATGGACCAATTTATAGAAACAAGTAAAGGAAGCAGTTTTCTGACTCACGTGGAGCCGTGGTCGCAATAGACCAGTTGTGAAAATGGACCAATTTATAGAAACAAGTAAAGGAAGCAGTTTTCTGACTCACGTGGAGCCGTGGTCGCAATAGACCAGTTGTGAAAATGGACCAATTTATAGAAACAAGTAAAGGAAGCAGTTGCCTGAATCACGTGGAGCCGTGGTCGCAATAGACCAGTTGTGAACATGGACCAATTTATAGAAACAAGTAAAGGAAGCAGTTTTCTAACTCACGTGGAGCCGTGGTCGCAATAGACCAGTTGTGAAAATGGACCAATTTATAGAAACAAGTAAAGGAAGCAGTTGCCTGAATCACGTGGAGCCGTGGTCGCAATAGACCAGTTGTGAAAATGGACCAATTTATAGAAACAAGTAAAGGAAGCAGTTGCCTGAATCACGTGGAGCCGTGGTCGCAATAGACCAGTTGTGAACATGGACCAATTTATAGAAACAAGTAAAGGAAGCAGTTTTCTAACTCACGTGGAGCCGTGGTCGCAATAGACCAGTTGTGAAAATGGACCAATTTATAGAAACAAGTAAAGGAAGCAGTTGCCTGAATCACGTGGAGCCGTGGTCGCAATAGACCAGTTGTGAACATGGACCAATTTATAGAAACAAGTAAAGGAAGCAGTTTTCTAACTCACGTGGAGCCGTGGTCGCAATAGACCAGTTGTGAAAATGGACCAATTTATAGAAACAAGTAAAGGAAGCAGTTGCCTGAATCACGTGGAGCCGTGGTCGCAATAGACCAGTTGTGAAAATGGACCAATTTATAGAAACAAGTAAAGGAAGCAGTTGCCTGAATCACGTGGAGCCGTGGTCGCAATAGACCAGTTGTGAAAATGGACCAATTTATAGAAACAAGTAAAGGAAGCAGTTGTCTGACTCACGAAGAGCCGTGGTCGCAATAGACCAGTTGTGAAAATGGACCAATTTATAGAAACAAGTAAAGGAAGCAGTTTTATGACTCACGTGGAGCCGTGGTCGCAATAGACCAGTTGTGAAAATGGACCAATTTATAGAAACAAGTAAAGGAAGCAGTTGCCTGAATCACGTGGAGCCGTGGTCGCAATAGACCAGTTGTGAAAATGGACCAATTTATAGAAACAAGTAAAGGAAGTAGTTGCCTGAATCACGTGGAGCCGTGGTCGCAATAGACCAGTTGTGAAAATGGACCAATTTATAGAAACAAGTAAAGGAAGCAGTTGCCTGAATCACGTGGAGCCGTGGTCGCAATAGACCAGTTGTGAAAATGGACCAATTTATAGAAACAAGTAAAGGAAGCAGTTGTCTGACTCACGAAGAGCCGTGGTCGCAATAGACCAGTTAGTTGTGAACATGGACCAATTGAGTCCAATTTTCCCTAAAATCTCGCTGGTATTTATTTGTGGCAATACAAGAATTTAAGCTTGTTAGAGAGAATTAAACATTTTAGTTCACATCTAATCTGGGTGTCCTGATATTTTCCTTTATTTAGAACACCTTTTAGGGTTAATTCCCATCGCTTAATAGTTTTGAATAAAGACAAATAAGCTTTTATTATCTCTAAATGCAATCGAAAACACAAACTACATTCAGTGCAAAATTACATTTACAGTAAAGGTAGACGTTCTTATCTATATCCTCAATGTATAACATAACGAGTTCGCACGCAGCACGCTGACGTGAAGGAAGTGAATTTCCACATAACAACTTTTAAAACTCAAATTCAGTGTGAAAACATATATTTGTCTAATTCTTATTGAAATCTGAAAACATTGATTTTTTGGCTGTTCTGATACTCCTGGTTTCATTTACTTGCAAAGCTGGGAATACAATTTTGGCATTATAAGGTTAGGAGAAGGTCCAGACAGGCTTAAAAGTAGGCGTGAGGTTGCTGGGGATGATAAAAGTACTCTAACAAAGGAGTAACAGGCTTTTCTAGTATAAAACCCCCGTAAGACAACGTACTGTGTTTAGTCGATACACATTTTCTTTAATAACTCGGTAAATATGTATGCTATAATGACGAGAGAGGGCTTGAAAATTTCCCCTTTTTAATTCCCATCTTTTAACATGCATCGATTTTACATCTGGGGCTTTTATGACCCTTTTTGGGCCCAAAAACTCAAAATTTGAATGATTAATCCCCAACAAAAGGGGTTTAGAGTTTTCCGATTGTTTTGCCCAACGAACTTGTCCAACTGATTACAGAAAGGAACGTCCCCACCAAATTTGAAGTAAATCAGACAAAAAATGCGACCGCTAGAGTGCAAACACACATATATATACATATATATGTCTATATATATATATACATATATATATGTCTATATATATATATATATATACATATATATATATAAAATTTTGATCGACCCCCAAAACGTGTTCAGGGGGTCACGTTAGGAACTTCTATGGTGGTCCCGGGCATAAGTTTCACCGTGCGGGTCATGCTAATAGTTCACTTTCCAAAGGAAATTCACTAATAATGCCAATAGTAAAACCAGCGATTGTTTCTATTTTATAAGTTAAGTGAATTTAAATTTTAAGTTAGTGAAAGTTAAGTGTACTGAACTAATGTTTAATAATTTTAAACTCATTAAAAATACAATTTTGATAATATTTTAACTTTGTACGGAATTTGTAATGATTTCGGAGTTGTAATTACTCCTGTATAATCTAATATACGACAGTTAGAATTTGGAATGGGTAACACAAGAGAAAAATAATAATTTGGGAGACTATTCATGGTTCTGTAAGTCTTCAAGTGACCTTCTTGATTTATTATTATTTCAATCGCGAATTCCTGAGAACCTAATTTGTTCAACATGGGGATCATTTTTGTAAAAGGTCTATGTAAGGTATAAGGTATATCTCTGGCTGTAATTTTTACACACATCATATTTTAAAAATACCTTTAGTACAATTCAATTGTTTTTAATAGGGTACTCGAATTTATTTGCTTCTTGTTTATTTTTTGTTTTCAATAACCCAAATGTGTGAATATCAAGTTTTGAAACATACACATACTGTACATGCTGATGCGTAGTTAAAGTAAACAGAGTTTATTTATTATTTGAAGTTATATTATGTTTTTATACATAAAATTACGTAAAAATAAATATTTAATAATGTTTAACTTTATTTAAACAAAAACTAAAAATAATCATAATTTTTAAGTGAACACAATTAGAATATGGTGTGAAAAATCCATTACATTATTTTTTATACTTTCTGAGAAAAATTTCCACCAAAATTTTGAATTTAACATGTCGAAGCAAAATTGAAAGCAAAGGAGACAACCTGGTCCCATAGACAGTGTAATATGGAAATATGTTGGAAAAGACAGAAATAATTAAGCTGAGGTGGATAAGTTAGAGGCCTATATAGACAGTTCTGATGGAGTAGCAGTAATGATCAAAGTTACATAGACAGTGGTGTTATCCAGCGGGGTTTGCTCGTCGTGCCACAAGCCACGGCATCAACATGTTGTTAACGCATACTTTCTGTTTGCTAACTATCACCACTTAACGTCGCGTCGTAATGTATGACGGACACATAAAGACCAACAAGTTTAATACACGTCTTGGGTAAAAAGGTGAAGCTTACATGCTGGCTGCCATTTTCCTCAGGTAACTAATCAAATCCTCTTTTCACAAGTTAAATGTTAGTCAGCTGAATAAAGCATTTGATAATAGGTTACCATTTTTGTTGGCGTGGGAACAGAGTTGGCAGAGCGGCAAAATGTTGGTCGACCATTAGGCTACACCTTTTTACACACCTCTATACATATTAACCTCGTTGGTAATGACATATTGTAATAAATATAATTTAATAACCAAGGGGAGGATTTCCGCTCTCCTTAAAAGTATGCGTCATAATTAAAATTATAACTAAGAGGTATGTTTTCACAGTTGCAAGTTGCAAAATATAAGGTATACTCACTGAAAAGTCCTAAAAATGGTTATTCTTAAGCAATTAATTATAGCAGATTGTGTTTTAGTTTGAATCTCTAGGCAAAGTATGCACAGTTTATGTTCAAGGCTGTTCGCCAGGATATTGTATACAGAAATCTATACAACTCACCATTCAGATACCAAAAGACACAACGATTCTGGTAAAAACACCCTTAAATTGTAATCCACCAACAATCATTGATTTGATATTTATTTAGTTATTAGTGAATTTCCTATGGAAAGTGAACTATTAGCATGACCCGCACGGTGAAACTTAAGCCCGGGACCACCATAGAAGTTCCTAACGTGACCCCCTGAACACGTTTTGGGGGGTCGTTCAAAATTATATATATATATGTATATATATATACACATATATGTATATATATATAGACATATATATGTATATGTGTATGCACTCTAGCGGTCGCATTTTTTGTTCGATTTACTTCAAATTTGGTAGGGACGTTCCTTTATATAATCTGTTGGACAAGTTCGTTGGGCAAAACAATCGGAAAACTTTAAACCCCTTTTTTGGGGATTAATTTTTAAAATTTTGAGTTTTTGGGCCCAAAAAGGGTCAAAAATGCCCCGTATGTAAGATTAATGCATGTAAAGAGATGGGAATTAGTGAGGCAAAAGTTTTAAGTCCTCTCTCGTCATTCTAGCATATATATTTACCGAGTTATTAAAGAAAATGTGTATCGACTAAACACAGTACGTTGTCTTATGGGGACTTTTACACTAGAGAAGCCTGTTATTCCTTTGTTGAAGTACTTTTATCATCCCCAGCAACCTCACGCCTACTTTCAAGCATGTCTGGACCTTCTCCTAACATTATAATGCACAAAATTGTATTCCCAGTTTTGCTGGTAAATGAAGCCAGGAGCATCAGAACAGCCAAAAAATCAATGTTTTCAGATTTCAATAAAAATTGTACAAATGTATGTTTTTACACTTATTTTGAGTTTTAAAAGTTTTTATGTCGAAATTCACTTCCCTCACGTCAGCGTGCTGCGTGGGAACTCGTTTTGTTGTTCCATTGATTACAATACTCAACCTCTTTTATCTGTCTTTTACTGGTTTCCATAGTTTTCCACTTGCAACATTTAACTGAATAGGTACAGTATAGTTACATCCCTCACTTATTTCACCACTGAGGAAGAAACCATTTTGTGTTTTACTCCATAACCTAAGTAAATTAACATTCCTATTGAGCATTAACAGTTGTTTTGTGAGCAGTCTTCTGGACCCTGATTTTATTTCACTTCATTAGCATCGAGATTGTTGCAGTTATTTTATCTTTTACAACGAAAGCTACCACTTGATCTCCCATAATAAGGGTTTAGATATACATTTTATCTTGGTTATTAGACCAAAGCAATCACACTACTCTTACTCTTTTGTTTGACTTTTTCCAGACATAACTTTAAAATAACATTAATTCTACTTCTGGTTTAGAATTGTTTTTGCTAGTGTTTAATTTTAAGTAAAGTATTCAGTCTTAAACATGAAATAATAAATGCACATTTATTATTTGGTCAATATTTGCATATTCTGTTGTACTATGGGAATGTGAAAGCGCAAACACACAAAAACTGTCTTCGTTCTCATAAAAAGGCCGTTAAATTCATGACAGAATTTTACAAAACAATTCTGCCTTACAAATATATTGCCTTCTACATCAAGGATTTTGACCCGCTTACTTCCCATTTAGTATTAATTTATTGCGCTCATTAACCTTTGTTAACTATATATAATATTTTATTAAGTTTTGAAATTACAGTCTTTTTTTGCTAATTTATACATTTTATAATAATGATAATATTATCAATTAGAAAAACGCTAGTTCGTTAAAACAAAGAATAGTAATCAACAAAACACGGAAGAAGTAGAACATTTAACAACTTAAAGAAATATAAATTATTTTTGTTGAACAATTTGTATTCATATAGTAGGTAGTTTAAAGCTTTAAGTTATGTAGAATCTAAAATCTTGAAAATACAATGGTTTCCCAAACACGAAAATGCTCACTTAACTCTTTGTACCTAGTCCTTAGCTGACCGTCCTAAAGCACGGAATAGGTCGCTTAACACTATGAACCTGGTCCTCAGCAAGTCCAACTAAGCTTTGTGTCGGTCACGACATAAATTAGCCTATCTTACTTGCTGAATCCAAGTCATCAACGTTCTGCTTGGACCTATTAGCGAATTTCCCCTATAGGGAAGAAGCTATTACCGTAGTCGGCATGGTAAGACCTAGGCCCGGGACCATGATAACTTTTCGTTTTGAGGTCCCCAGACCCCAAAAACACCATTCGTTTGATACTGTATATATATGTGTCCGTGAGCACGATAACTCTCGTAAAAATTATCCGATTTTGACGAAATTTGGTATAAACATGTAAAGCAGCATTTTTTTAAGTTCGAAAACCAGACAGATCGACCAATCCAAAAGGGTATTTTGGGGGGGTTTTGTACCCCAAAAATGGGTTTTTTGAATTTTTTACATATAATTTTTGAAAAAGTCAAATTTTAGTTTTGACCATTCGATTCAGCTTAAAAAAACACACAATTTGGTATTTCGATCATTCCTCTACGTCAATTGGTTACCGAGATATTGAAAGTGCTAAACACAGTACGTTGTCTAATGTTATTCTTATGGAGGAAAAGACATTTTTTTTATCTCGCTTATTTATGAACGTATACTGACGAAACTTGGTATACAGCCTCATCTCGTTGAGGTCTATTGATATTTGCTCCAAAAAATTGTTTTTGCATAATTCTCCCGTAGCAGCAAACCTGCGTACTCAGGCCCCATGTTATTCTTATGGATAATAATTAAATGCTCTGTCTCCCTTAATTATGACCATAAATTAATAAAAACTGGTATACGACTTCTCCTAGTTGAGTTATATTGATATTAGCATAAAATCCAATTTTTTGTGTTCCTTGTTGCAGCAAACCTGAGTACTCAGCCCCAATGTTATTCTTATGGAGAATAATTAAAATTGTATATATCGCTTATTTGTGAATATATTTTTATGAAACTTGGTAAGTGGCTTTATGTAGAATTAAGACATTTATATCTCCATTGGAAATTCGCTGAGTATTCAGGTTTGCTGCGACGGGGGTATTTGATTTGTGTAACTCGACCATATAACTATTTCATATTCTCTTTCAAATACCCAAAACATTGTGTAAGCATAATAACTTTAAATATTAATAATAATACGTATTGACAATTTACAAAAACCGTTCAGCAATAAAATGAACAGGCATTGATGTTACTGTACGATTGTATTTGTGAGTATTGAAAAGGAATAACTAATCGATGTTCAGGGAGGTTTAAGATTTTCCTAAAATGTAATTCTTAACTTATTTTTGTCTATAAATATAAACACATTCCTTCTAACTTGACGAGTTCAACCAAGTGATCTAAAATTTTGTAATTTATCTGCTCAGGATGTAATTATAAAATACCCCCCGTCGCAGCAAACCTGCGTACTCAGCGAATTTCCAATGCATTGATATGTTTCTCACTAGTACATAAAGCCACTCACCAAGTTTGACAAAAATACATTCATAAATAAGTGATTTATTACATTTTATTTATTCCCCATAAGAATAACATTAGGACTGAGTACGCAGGTTTGCTGCAACGAGGAAGATAAGAAATGAGTTTTTATGCAATTATCAATGTAACTGAACCAGGTGAAGCTACTTACCATGTTTTATTAATTTATGTTCATAATTAAGGGAGATATAAAACTTTACTTATTCTCCATAAGAATAACATTAGGGCTGAGTATGCAGGTTAGCTGCTACGGGGACAATCAACAAAACATTTATTTTTTGTGCAATTATCAATATACCAGTACAACATGAAGCCACATACCAAATTTCATCAATATACATTCATAAATAATCAAGATATCAAATTTTATTTATTCTCCATAAGGATAACATTGGACAACGTACTGTGTTTAGCACTTTGAATATCTCTGCAACGGTTTGACGTAGAATCACAATTTAAACACCAAAATGATTGTTTTGTGAAGCTGAAGTGATTGGTAAAAGAAAATGTGAAGTTTAAAGTAAAATTAACTGAGGAAAAGCCAAAAACCTTTTTCCCATAAGATTAACATGGGAGATTTTATGAGCATGTTTTTTGGATTTTTTCCGCAACCACTTAACCTAGGTTAATAATTCAAAATACCATATTATTTGTTTTTTTAAGCTCTATAACATGGTCTAAACCTAAATTAAGTGTTTTAAAAATTTTAGGGTAAAAAATGCAAAAAACTGATTTTTTGAAAATTTAAAACCCCCATAAACCCCCCTTCCCATAGTCCGATTTTTCTGGTTTTCGAACTTAAAGTCATAAATGTCAGTTTACACATTTGAGCCAAATTTCATCGAAATCGGACGTTTTTTACTCAAGTTATCGCATTCACGGACACATATATAGATATATATATATATATATATATATATATATATATATATATATATATATATATATATACATATATATAAATTTGAACGAATAGTGTTTTGGACATCTGGGGACCTCAAAACAAAAAGTTATCATGGTCTCAGGCTTAAGTCTTACCATGAGACCTACGGTAATAGCTTCTTCCCTATAGGGGAAATTCGCTAAAAATAACAAAACTGACAACTTAAACTAATAAAAGTTTATGATCCGATTCAAAATATAAATAAAATTGAATAGGATGGTTTAATTTCAAATGAAGTTTCAATGACTGGGATAAACTGATGAGTGAAAGTGTGAACGTTGGTCTAGCTATCGAAAACTGTTTCCGAAACATTTGGAGGCCATATAATGAAAGCTGTGGCACCGTTTTTGATTATATTATTAGTTTTTCGGGCATGATATTTTTTATATTTTTTAATCTACACAAGTGTTGCTTGCTAATCTCTTGTGTTTTTTGGCAATACATCACGCTACTGTAGATTGTATCTTGCGATTACATTACTATAGATGGAACATTTTTAGTGTTAAATTACATCGTAGCAATACAGATACCAGAAAGGAAACTAATACGTTGATTAATGAAATGTGGATTTTTATGCTGTAAACATCTCCAGTTTAAGAGACAAGCAGTTTAAATCAGTTTGAAAAACGTGTGAAAAATTATTAGACATTTTTTTATTTTGAAAATACAAGTGGTAAAATAGCAAGAAATTAACTTAAATAGTCTTATTTATTTATCCATGATAACGAACGATTACATTCTTGAAAGTTTTATTATTTTTAATTCTTGTTGCATATTTTTGTATTCTTTTATTCAAAATATGCAAAGGATGGGCAGCATATATCTGGAAAAGAATATGCCTTGAAATTTAAACCGGCTTCAGAGGCCAAATATCAGGACTACAAATTGAACTGAAAACGCGTTAAGTTAGCAGTTTAATTAATCCCTGTACAATTGTGTCCATAGGAAATGAAACCTCGAAAACATATGATGGTAGTAAAGTAATAATACCACCGTCGCAGCAAACCTGCATACTCAGCGAATTTCCAATGAATATATAACATAACACATTAAAACACTTAACAGGATTCATAATAAATATATTAAAAAACAAGCGATATTAAAAATATTAATTAATCTCCATAAGAATAACATTGGGGATGAGTATGCAGGTTTGCAGCAACAAGGCACACAAAATAATGTTTTTTTTATACAAATATCAATAGAACTCATGTATGTGAAGTCACCTACCAAGTTTCATCCATATACATTCATAAATAAGCGATATATAACATTTTAAGTATTTTCCATAAGAATAACATGGGGACCAAGTACCTAGGTTTGCTGCTACAGGAACCGTAGGCGACATTTTTTTGTGCAAACAACAATAAACCACAACCAGATGAAGCCATATACCAAATTTCGTCAGTTTATGTTCATAAATAAGCGAGATATACAATTTTTCTTTTTCTCCATAAGAATAACATTAGACAACGCACTGTGTTTAGCACTTTCAATATCTCAACCAATTGACGTAGAGCAATGATCAAACTACCAAATTATTTTTTTTTAAAGTTGAATTCAATGATAAAAATTAAAATTGGATTTAAATAAAAATACATGTGAAAACCCCAAAAAACACATTTTTGGGGTACAAAAGCCCCCAAAATCCCCCCTTCGGATTGTGCGATTCATCTGGTTTTCGAACTCGTTCAAATAAATGGTACATTACACATTTGTACAACATTTCATTAAGATTGGGCCTTTTTTACGAGAGTTATCGTGGTTACGGACATATATATATATATATATATATATATTATATATATGTAATATATATAGTATATATATTATACATATGTAAAAATTTGAACGAATGGTGTTTTTGGCATCTGGGGACCTCAAAATGAAAAGTTATCATGGTCTCGGGCTTAAGTCTTACCATGAGACCTACGGTAATAGCTTCTTCCCTATAGGGGAAATTCGCTAAAAATGTAAGTGACATTCTGAAACCCTTTGCAAACCAATCTATTTAACCACTTTACTAATAACCACAAGCCACTGGGAGCTGGATAGATGACTTGTACTCCGATCGCTACAAGTCATGATCATGTTTGCATTCATCTCACTTCACACTCATTATTGCTCTCGTTTACAAGCTCCTAAAATATGGAGTCACATGTAAGTAGTGCCCTATTGAACATGTTATGGCAAATAAAACCACTTGTAAAACGAGGTATTATTGAACTTAAACAATATTGTGTTATAGAAAAGTCAAAATAATTGGTACTATTTGTTAGTTGGCTTGACAATTATTATTTGGCATTTCATACAAAAAACCTAAACCTCACCAATAAATTGGAAAGTGTTGAATTGTATGATTGCGTACGTGGAAACTATATAAGTTACAATAATGAAGGGGTGATTAGTTTTAAGAGGGGGCTCCAGTCACGAAACATTTGGTGTTTTCCTATAAGACCAGTGTTAACTTTCAAATCCCGTCCCACATGAAACGATGATCAGAAATTATTGATTTACGTCACATTTTAAAGAGGAAAAAAACTTCAGTTAACTTTTATACAACAAATAATAATCGTTTAGTAAAACTTTAAAAAACATAATATTTGAAATTTGTTTACATGTTAAGTATTTCTAATATCAAAACGTTGTCAATAAATGCACAAGGTATTTTTACTTTCCCCCTCTATACATAGTATATGGAGAAAGTATTGTTTTCGTCAAAATTTTCGAATTTGAGTTGTTAGTGGAAATATTCGTTTTGGTGCTCCCTGAACCCAAAAAAGTGGTTTTTACGTGATGTCTGTCTGTGTGTGTGTGTGTGTGTGTGTGTGTGTGTGTGTGTGTGTGTGTGTGTGTGTGTGTGTGTCTGTGTGGATGTGTACAGAGCTAGAGCCTTAACCAATGGGCCGATTTTTATGAAATTTGGTATGTAGGTACTAATCCACGATATCTCCAGGAGTTTTTTTTCATTTTTTGAATTTTTGATTTTTAAGGGTAATTATCCCCCAAAAACCGCCAAAAAACATGAAAAATCAAAATTTCTCAAAAACGGCTCTAACGATTTTGATTAAAGTTTAGTCGTTTGTAGAACTTTAGTTTTCCAACAAAATGACACCACCCGCATTTCTGTAAAAAGTCGGGTTCAGAAATTACGGGACTTAAAACATAAAAAATTAAGTTTTTTGGATTTTTCATAAAAAAACATAAATATTAAAAAATATTACTATTCACCATTAAAAAGAGCTCAAAAAACTAAATAATTTAGTATTTTGAATTACTAATCTACGATTGCTGGTATCGGAGAAAATTTAAATTTTCATTTTAAGGTAAACGCAGTACGTTGCCCAATGTTATTCTTATAGGGAATAAAAAAATTACTATTTCTCTCTTATTTACTGATCAATTTCATTCAAACTTGATATTCTTGTCAATTTAGCATTGACCAATAGAGGAAATTCAAAATATGTTGCCCCTTAACAACCCTGGGGGGGTGGGAATAGGGGGCATTTCCCCTCTTAAAACCACGTGTGTAGCAATGGATTCTGTAGTGCCTCCAAAGCAGGGATTTGGATGGATGTTTAAAAAAAAAAACTTGTTTACACGAATTTCTGTACATTCAATCGCGCTTTGTATTCTATATTTAGTAAATAAAAAGTAATTTATTCATTAAAGTTGGGCTAAAAGGAGTATGTGTCAGTTTCCTGATACCGTTTATTTTATTTTTATTTAGCAGTAAGTGTACTTCACAATTTCAAATAATCCGTTGAGGAGGATCGGGGTTTGAAATACAACGTTGGTCTTACGGGGGAAGCATGCAGGTAGTATCGAGAAGTGTTTCGTGACTGGAGCCCACTCTCGGAGAAACACACCAGAAAATAATTTTTAAAAGTTTGTCCATAAAAGTAAAAATAAATCCTAGATAGAGGACTTAGACCCTTAGAGTCACCGGTCACTATTTAATGGCAATCACTTAGTGGATGCGCACAATTTTAATGCTATTTTTTCAAGTAATTTAGTGAGCAATTACTTCTAGCAACGTCTTGTAGAATTAAAAAGTGTCTCGATTCCTTCTCACTATAAACGAAATCACATTATAAAAACACATCCAATAATATGGGAGCCCTGTCTGTCACAGGGAATGTATAATGCGTCACCAACACGAGGGTTTGGTGTCAAAAATAAATCAAACCTTTCGAAATATGGTAATACCCTCTCTGAATCCTCAACGAATGGATTATTTATTCCCACTAAAAGCTTAACAGACAATATTTATTAATGTCGTACCTGGAATTTCCATTATAAAAGGGTGATGAAAAGCAGAAGCCTTCCTTGCACCTAACGGAGTTGTAAATTGTTGTCATCAGTTGTGTGGTTTCATTCATTTTTTATGCGAATGGCTTCAATTTTCTTGTTACTTTTTGAACTTTTCTCCTTAAAAACTTTTAAATTATGATAAACACCAGCAATAGCATTTTAGTTCGTTATTTATCGACTTAATCCAACTGTTTTTAGCCATAGAAGTACGTGTAATGAAATTAAAAATCTGCTGTACGGAATTAAAAGGTGTTGTAAAATCATATTATCAAAATGTTCATTTTGATTTATACATGTGATAAAATTCAAAAAGTATCGGGAAATTCCTTAGGCTTTTCCCCCTTTAGACTTGCAATGTTTATCCATTGAAAAAAGGCATTTTTTTGGTCCGGCAGTTATTTAAACATGTGTTTTTATCTTCCGGGTGAAACTGGGAGCCACTAGTTCAATCAAATCTATGACTAATAAACCTGTTATATAAGCCGGTGTCGAAAAGTAAAGAATAAGCAATTATTATGTGGTTTTATATTCTAGGTTGAGAGAAGGGTTTCTTTATCGATGAGGTAAAAATGCTGATAAATTTATTAAAAATATAGAATTATTAAGAAAAAAAATATTAAGTAAATTAATGAATAGCCCTTATGAAGCATTTTATTTTTTACTGTGACATATTTTTTTGAGCAAACTCTAGAAAATAAAGAAGACAATTCAGTAAAGGGATGTTATTTTAGAACACAAGATGTTCACGTATTTTAAGGTGTAGCCGAATCGTTGCTGGGTCGAGAATAAGTTAATTCGGTCTAGATGCTTTTTAAAATTTGGGTATTTGACCCCTGCATAGTTAGGGGGATTATCGAAGATGTCATCCATGCCAATTTAGACGCTGACGCCGACAGCGGTCAGGGCATAAATGGGCTCAAGGGTTGAGACTCGAGCCCAAGATCCCCTTAGACATGAAACACTTTGGCTTTGAATTTCATCAATACTACCTGAAAACACTGGATCTAAATTTCACCATAGATTACCTAGAAAATATTTGGAAAAAAGTTAAAATTTGGAAATTCCCTTTTCTTTACTTAGTACATCAATTTGCTATTCTACACAAGAATTGTTAAATACAAATTTATTTCATAGACTTATCACATCGGTGTGATCATTTTTCGTTCATTTCAAAATGTTCAGTTTGTTATTTATTGTATCTGTACTTATTTATACAATAATAGCTGTTACCCGGCAGACATTGTCATGCCTTTGACTATTACCAACAAAAACCATCACCAAGATCACCTGTTCAAGTAAACATTTCATTAGCTTTTATGTAAACAACAATATCTTTCCATAAGGTTTATATGGGAACCCTTTTGGGCCTCTTGGGAAGAACCCGATTGAGTTAGGAAGAAATGGATGGCTTAAAAACCTTCTCCGTGAAATTTTACATATATATATATACTAAGTTTCATAATAAATGGTCCAACGGTGTCCGAGTCCATAAACTTCAAATATATATACAAACAAACAAACCAACATCAGTAGTGGGCATTTGGGGCTTCTGGGCCAAGTGATTTATGGCTTCCGGTCACGTGACCGGAAGTGCTGAGTCATGAAAGACGTCATCTGAGGCTGAGCCAGTGACGTAGGCGGTTTTGTGACGTAATGAGTAAAAGTTCAAAGTTCAAGGTCACGGTGAAGTTTTTTTAAAAAAATCTACCTCGCACTCGTAAAATCCGATTGTGATTCGATAGTTTTAATTCGATAAAATATCGAATGAAAACAATCGAATGAATCAATCGAATGAAACGAGTGCGAGGTAGTACTAATACAAATATTACTTTATTTTATTAACAATAATTCATATTACAAATATTACTTTATTTACAATAATTCATGTTTACAATAGTTCCCCGTTGTTCGTTGTCATCGATGTTGTTGATCCGGACGAGTTGCGGCCATCAATTTGCTTTCTGAAGAAAGACGGTAGATACTTCGTTCCCTGCGCAGAGTCCATGTTGTTTTTTGATGCGTAAAGTTCCAAAGATAAATCGTAACCGGACGCAATAAGAAGTCTTAACTCTTCACTAAACACCTCGAGGTCTTGGTAAGTCGCAAGATGAATAGAGTCATAATGAATACACCTAATTTTAATGGACATTTTAATATAATGTTTTACGTTTGTGAAAAGCACTCGATGTTCACCAGTCGAGAGCCGGAGGTGTACTGACTATTCGCTAGCTAGCGTTTTGGTATCAAACAAAATGGTGGGGGTAAATGTGTAGTAGAACGAAGCAGATGGTGGACGGCAGATGGGTGGCGGCAGGTGGCAGGCGGCAGGTGGCAAGTGTGCGGCAGATGGTAGTCCCCCACTACACCAGTCCCCCCACTACACCAGTCTCCCCACCAAGTTTTACATCGCACAATAACTCGTTTACATGTGTTAGTTAGGGTTTAGCTCTTAGACTGACAAGACCTTACCTCCGTAACTAAAAACTTCAATAATGTTTGCGCTTCAACGCTGTATAAGTATAACAGCTACTATGATCTAAACCGGTGCATGTATTCATATGGTTCTTTTTGCGTAGCAAACAACTGGCTAAAAGTGTTTCAACCTCGATTATTCTTCGACAAAACCTCTCATTGTCCACTAAAAGTGTAGACCTTCTGTCTTCATTGTCAGGGAAGTAGAAAGTAGTGTCAAGGGGACTACTGAAGGTCACCTTCCTCATGTTCCTGTAAAACTGCGACATTTTTCAGTCCCTCTAGGTAGATGTTCATCCGTCAAGAGCTGGAAGAATAATGATGTAGCGTTATCGTGTATGATAGACACCTAACCCCCACCACAACGTTACCTTGTCCTTCAAACCATCGTTTTTACGCTACGGATGCTATACTGTTGGTTAGATTTACATTTAGATTGCACCTTCTGGTTTGGCTTGTCAAGCCGCTTAATTGAAGTACCCACATGTTATACTTTGAACCAAAACAAAGAAGTTATTTAGGTTTGTCCTTGAAAATAGTTGTTTTTTCGCTGTTGCTGCTATACCCTTTGTCGGATCTAAATTCTGTTTGCACCAACTTGTTCGTCTGATCAATCCGCGTAATTTGAGTACCCACTTAATATATTTCAAACCGTAAATAAAGAAGTTATTTAGGTTAGACCCTCTAAATAGTTGTTTTTAGCTATTACCGCTATACCCTTGGTCGGATCTGAATTCTGTTTGCACCGACTTGTTCGTCTGATCAATCCGCGTAATTTGAGTACCCACATGACATACTTTGCACAAACTTTATAACCCCCCCCCCTTTTTTGGGTCATGTTCAAGGTCATGGTCAAGGTCAAGGACCTTGGGACTTAGAAATTTTTACAAAGTGGGCTGCACACAAACATAAGACTAACAGTCTCCTGCCTATGTACAGGCCAAGTCCCTAACTTGAAATGCTTAGGGTGGTCCTGAAAAGGACCGTTTTTGGTGCCATGAAGAGGAGTCCTGAAGGAGTTGCGGTTAGTCGAGGTGGAGGAAATGGACAAGGGATGTGACAATTTATTTAATTAGCCAATGCGCCTTGCCCTCTTGTCTGACGAAAAACAGTTCCTTTTCGGATGGGATTCTAGGTGGTTGCGGCAGGGAATGAGGCAGTTGGACCTTGAAGTGAAAATCTTCATGTTGCAAAATATAGCTGTTTCCGCTGAGCCTTGCCACAAACTTATATTCGATATTTGTTTTTAGCTTTCTAAATTTAAGTGATGTGAAGTTTAGAGGAGTGACTAATTCTTCTTCCTTCAACACCCTCGTCCGCTCCATCACCTCATCCACGGTGAGAGGTGGAGTTGAAGGCCGAGGCTGACTTGTAGTCGAAGTCGAAGGGCGATGCTCAGATGACGGATGTTGGTTGAAGTAGAGCGGATGGTTCTTAAAATTTCTTCTTATTGTGGCCTTGAAAGAAGTTGGTCTCTTAAAACCACTTCTTCTCTCAACCGTCTCCTTCAGGGACTCCTTCAGACGTCGCAGTTTGTCGAGGCTCACAGGGGAAGTCATCGTAGCGCTGCTGATCGGCACGTAGTTCCAGTTCGAGAGACAAAGCTGGAATGAGGTTGCAGACGGCGGAGCAAAGCGGCTCGCCAAGTGTAACCTTGACATTTCCATATACGGGTAGAAAGCTAAGAACCGGTCTACATCCGGTTCCCCTTCCCTTCATGACGACACATCCCCCCCCCCGATTTGGGTCATGTTCAAGGTCACCCCCCCCCAACCCCCCCCCCCGATTTGGGTCATGTTCAAGGTCACCCCCCCCCCCTGACGTCACGGGGCGGAGTCACCTCCCACCACTGACCGCCGCCTTTATAAGCGGGAGCAGTCCGCAGTCTCTTCGCAGTAGGCTGCCGCCCGTTCGTGATCTACGTCCGTCCGGGTTGCATTCTGCTGCAGCGTAGGTCTTTTAAGTGTGCGTTGGGCCCGACGCGCAATTAAGAGATCCGCGCCTTTGCATGTGCATGGTAGTTTGTTAAGCATGGTAGTTTGTTTGTTAGATTGCTTGTAGATTGCTGCTAAGTAATGTAGTTAGTTTAATGAATGTTGGTGTTGGTTTCAAGTGTTTTATTTAATGATGAAATATGTACCTTCCTTACACATCCTTATCCCTGGGTAAAGTCTTTATATCCGTGGGGTTTGTTATCAAAGTAATTTAAATGTCGGTCTTTGTAAACTACCTTGGTCAAAACACTGGTTCGCAGTAGCCTGACACCCGTTCGCTGATCTACGTCCGACTGGGTTTCAGTGTTGCTGTTGTGACCTTTGTTAAACTGACCGCAGTATCCTGACGCCCGTTCGCTGATCTACGTCCGACTGGGTTTCAGTGATACTGATTGTTCTTTGTAAAATTAACTTTAACTCTAACTGACCAGTTTGTTTCAAAGTAATGTAATTTGTTTCTCATCCTTTTCCTAACCCCCTGACAATAAGGTTCGGCCCTGAAAACCGGACTTGTCAATACGGCCATGTAAACCGGTTGACATTACCTTTCTTAGCCTGAGAAACTGTTGTGATTTTTCTTTTTTAGGGTTTTTTTCTTTATTTTTCGTTATTAAAATCATTGCTTGTAATTACCTGTCCCCTAATACAGAGCGGGGAATAGAGCACCAATTTGTGCTCTATTCCCCGCTTTGGCAACAAGTTCAGATGACCTTGACCCACTGACAGGACTTATAAAACTTTTGTCTGGTCACATATAGAAAGATTAATATTTTAAACCATAGCCTATCTCCATCCCCCCCCACCCCCCCCCCCCTTCCACTTATATTGGGTATAAAAGAGGCTTCCCATCACTGGTAAGATCATTCTGCTGCTTGTGCTTGCTCACACTCAGAACTATGGAGTCACACCCGATATCACTGCCGACTTCTGCATCACCCTCGACTTCTGCATCACCCTCGACTTCTGCATCACCCTCGACTTCGGCTGCTGGTTCAATTCTTCGTCAGGCTCTTTTAATGGCCCTGATCATCCCTGAAAAGACAACTTCACCACCCATCATGGATCGATCAACATCTCGCTCACGTTCAACTTCTCCTTCACCATCATCCTCAAGATCAAGGTCTTCGTCGAGCTCCTCCTCGTCATCCACCTCGAGATCAAGGCCTTCGTCGAGCTCCTCCTCCTCATCATCTACCTCGAGATCAAGGTCTTCTTCGAGCTCCTCCTTATCACCCACCTCAAGATCAAGCTCCACCTCAAGCTCTAAAATATTTACAAGACCCCCAATTGAAATTCCACCTTCCACTAGTTCAACCAGACCTTCAGTAATTTGCACAAATATTCAATCTCCTTCAGAGAAATTCAATCAATTAAAGTCATTGCATAGGAGGTGCATACGTCCTGCACAACTATGTAATTATGTGTTCAAAAAAGGTGCAAAGAAAGGCGAACGCTGTGCAAAACAGTGTACTTTAAATGAAGAACTGTGCAATCTTCATTTAAAAAATACCGCTTCTCCTTCTTCACCACATCCGACAGTGAAACCAGCTAAGACTCGGATTAATAGGCTAGCTAAAAACAAACAATACGTCTTTGTAAAAATAATGGGATTCCTGAAGGTCATGTTAAAATGTGGAGACCGTCTTTACATTTTAAGATTACCTAAAGGCATGCGTCATCCCAAAAACCCTACGAAAAAGCACTATCTAATCCGAGGCGATTCAGGAACCACTGTGTGGAGAAAATTGTAAAAAAAAAAAAAAACATCCTTTCCAAATTAAATAAAGTTTTTTCCAAATTAAAAAAAAAAAGTGTGGACAACCTATTTACAATTTGTAGCATATGCTGCAGAGTGTAAATAGGTTGTCCACACCTTTTTTTACAATGTTACAACGACCTTGACCTAGATAACGGACTTAGATATTTTACACTAAGTCAAAGATAAAACTTAAAAGGAAAAAAAGGAGAAATATTATACTGGAGGGGGAAATGTTTTATATACTGCAACAGCGTGGTAAAAATCATCATATCGCTATGGAAGCTGTAGGTGTAAACACTTGGCTTGTTCCTTCTGAGCTTGCTTTGTCAGAAGCATTTCTCACTATCCTTGCTTTTGAGTATCGAGGGATTAACTTAAAAGTAGAGATGGAGCTTAGGCCGTTACACAGAAATGATGTGTATTGTGTTTTGATGATATGGCAATCACCTTCCAACATGGAAATTTTCCATTTTATCAAATCATTGTACAATGAATGTTGTGTAAAACGGATAACTATAACCCTTGTTTGATCTTAGAGCTATCTTGCGTTTCTTAAAAAGTAAAATAGCAAAGGTAAATCCTTTGCTATTTTACAAAACAGTTTACTTGACCTTGACCCAGTTAACGAACTTGGAATATATCAATGTGCACTTTATATCGTCGCGACAATAGTGTAACCCCCCCCCCACCTCCCTTTACCTCCCACCACGGATCGTCGGCTATAAAAGCGGGGGCTGACCGCAGAGGTCTCACAGTCTCAGGCTGACAGCCTAGCTAGCTGTTCGCCTTAGCTGTCTGTAATAGCATCTTTAGTATATAGGTGGTACCCCTGTATACTAAAGATTCTACCTTAGCATATTAGTATGTTATGCATGTTAGTTTGTTAGATTATAGCTTGTAGTTTGCTGCTAGAAAATGTAGTTAGTGTTGGTGTTTGTAATTATTTGTAGTGTTGGTCTTTGAAGTGTTTTATTTACTAATGAAATATGTACTTTTCTTTCACGCTTTAAAACTGATCTTGGTCAAAACTTTGGTTCGCAGTTGCCTGGCGCCCGTTACTGACCAACGTCCGACTGGGTTTCAGGATGTTGTTGACCTTTGTAAAACCGACCTTGGTTGGTATGTCCTTTTCTTACACGCTATAACTAACCTTGGTCAAAACTTTGGTTCACAGTTGCCTGACGCCCGTTACTGACCAACGTCCGACTGGGTTTCAGGATGCTGTTGACCTTTGTAAAACCAACCTTGGTTGGTCTTTGTAAAATTAACTTTAACTGATCAGTATGTTTCTCATCCTTTTCCTAACCCCTTACAAAAAGGTATGGCACGAAAACCGACCTTTGTCAATACGGCCATGCAAACCGGTTGACATTACCCATCTTACCCTCGAGAAACTTTTGCAAATACTCCCTGCAAACTATCTGTAACTTCCTTTTGTTTGGATAAATTAATAAAAGGTTCTGTTATCAGGTTTATTGCCTATAACTGTGACCTTTCTTCAAAATTCACTTCCCTAATACAGAGCGGGGAATAGAGCAGTTTGTGGTCCAAGTGAGAATCACTTACTGCTCTATTCCCCGTTTTGGCAACATGTTCAGATGACCTTGACCCACTTCGGGACTTAGAAAATCTTTGTTTGGTAAGATATTGGAAAATGTATTTATTTCTTGCGGTCAAAGTGAAACCGCTTACTGCTCTATTCCCCGTTTTGGCAATATGTTTAAGTGACCGTGACCCACTGACGAGACTTGGAAAAAATTTGCGGATAGTAATTGTTAAATAACATATCCTTTCCCTATCACTTACACCCCCCACCATCTAAATCCTTTGACTTTAATAGTGGGGGTAAACATATATAAGGCGTACAGCTTTAGAGTATAGTTATTCAGCTATGAATAGCCCAGCAGAGTTGATGCAGCCTACAACATCGACGCAGCCTACAACATCGATGCAGCCTACAACAAATAACAAGGAAAAGAATGATGAGGCAAGAAGAAGGAATGCTAGAGAAAGAGGAAGGATTAAAAAAATAAATCAAACATATAAGTTATTACAATCAAAATTACCGTTTATGGATAAAAAAAGTTCAAGGCATGCCATTTTGATACAGGCGATAAAATACATTAATGCGTTAGAAACGTTGTTAGAAGGTGCATCACTTCAACAAGATCTTCCTGAAGACCTTCTAGCATTCGTAATTGACTAAAGATGTTTTGGAAATACTGAACGGGGGGGGGGGAAACAGAACGGGGAATAGATCAGTTTGCGGTCAAAGTGAGAATCGCTTACTGCTCTATTCCCCGTTCTGGTAATAAGTTAAAACGACCTTGACCTACTTACAGGACTTAAACATCCTTGTTTCATAAACATTGTTACATATATTTGATACAATAATACCCATTTCTTATCACTAGTTACCCCCACCACTTAAATCGGGGAATATAAAAAGAGATTTCTCATCAGTGCTTATCTCATTCTGCTACTTGTGTTAGCACTAGAATATATAGCAGCTATGTCACAAAAGGATAATATATTTCCTTCTGCAAAATCAATCGTAGGAATTATAAAACATATTGTGATTGAAAGTGAGGATGAAAATGAAGACGAATTGGAAGATTTTGAATTATTAAGTGATATGGATGCAATGGAAGATTTTGAATTATTAAGTGATATGGACAGTGATGATCTTGAAGCAGGATATATGGAACAAATTGAACCGTTAAGTGACGGGGAATCTGAAACCTATAGAATCTATCAGCATCTTCTCTGTTCTGAAGAAATGCATGATGAAACTCCAACCACTAGTAGTAGTAGTTTGGATGGGTTATTTTTAGATAGTGCACGAGGGGTATATCATATTCGTTGACGACTATTTCTTTCCGATGCTTCTGATACAACTGATTCCGATTCATCAAATGAGTCTGATTAAGTGTTGTCTTTTTCTTGTCAACTGACAAACTTTAAATACAGAACGGGGAATAGATCAATTTGCGGTCAAAGTGAGAATCGCTTACTGCTCTATTCCCCGTTCTGGTAATAAGTTAAGACGACCTTGACCTACTTACAGGACTTGTTTCATAAACATTGTTACATATATTTGATACAATAATACCCATTTCCTATCACTAGCTTTCAATTTTTTTTTTTTTTGAAAAAGTGGGGGTAACTTATACATTTAATGGTGGGGGAACGTCTATTTAATGTCGATGCAACAGTGAATATTTATCATATCGGCATTATGAACTCACCAGCAAACTCCGTTTGTTACAGCTTTCCCCTCATCGATATCGATGATGTGATGAAACTTACATCAATAACAAAACGGTTTGAAATCGAAAGGCGACTAATAAAAGTAGACATAATTCCACAAGATCTTCGTTCGGCAATGTTGACCATCGAATATGTTAAAGATGAATCTACAACTGAAGATCCCTATTGTTTTATGAAATTTTTAGTTGATCGAGATGCAATGTGTACAATCCGATTTCACATCCGAGTTTAAAATATATTAAATTTTCCTGTTGGAGAAAATTGTCCTTCTTAAATACAAAGCGGGGAATAGATCAGTTTATGGTTTAAAATGAAATCATTTACTGCTCTATTCCCCGTTTTGGCAAATATGTTCAATGACCTTGACCTAAATACAGAACTTTGTAGCCTCCAGCTACGATAGTAAATATAAAATGTAAAAAATAGAAAACTTAACGTAATACGTACCCCCACCACTTTTGCTAGGGTATAAATAGAGGGGCATTTGCAGTGTTTTTCATTATTGCGTTGACCCTTGTGGAGATCACACCTACATTATGCATCGCTGCAATATTTGTAAGACTTCATTTAAGGATGAATTTCTTTTAATAATTCATAAGGAACTAAAACATAACAACAACCATGATGAAGAATATGAAGAAGAAGAATTGAAGGAAATAGATCAAATGTTAGCCCAACACCAACATTCCAGACCAAGTGTTATTCAATATGCACCATCAACAACAGCTGCATCGAATTCTACGTCTGCTCTGTCTACACTTCACCGTCCTTCAACATCAATAGCTGCATCGTTTTCTACGCCTGCTATGTCTACACTTCATCATCCTTCAACATCAACACCATCGACTTCTACGCTTGCTATGTCTACACTTCACCATCCTTCAACATCAACACCATCAACATCGACTTCAACGCCTGCTATGTCTACACTTCACCGTCCTTCAACATCAACAGCTGCTATGTCTACTCTTCACCGACCCTCAACATCAACAGCAGTAGATGTGGAACTACACGCTCAAGCACTACCTGGTAAGGCAGTAACACATTTTAAAATTGACAACGTAAAATTACAACTTGAAAACTTTTTACATAACGCCAAAGAATTAGTAACCAAAACACTAAAGAATGAACAAAAAAGATTAAATTTTATCAAATTTGGACTGTTGCTAGATGCCATATTCACTAACATTCAAAACGAAACATCACCAAGAGGTTTCATGACAAAAAACCGAACCATCATGGCTGCGTCAGATATTGAAAAGATTGTAACAGAATGTATTGAGGAACTTTTGACGAAACTACAAGAGCATGAAGGAAGAGGATCTGGATGGAGTTTATTAAGTATAACAAGTCTGGATGTTAGAGTTCATAAACACGGTTATGGAATGAGAGGAAGTAGCTATATCCCTCTACCTCAAAAAATTATGAATACCAAATCCTGTATTAACGTGCAAAATGAAAATAATGAATGTTTTAAATATGTTATGTTGGCCAAATATGTAAAAAACCATCCGGAAAGACCAAGTCAAGCATATGAAGAAGTTCAACACAAGTATAATTTCCAGGGAATGACTTACCCTGTTGCAATTACTGATATATCAAAATTTGAAAAGCAAAATCCGTCGGCTTCAGTCAACATATTTGGTTTGGATTCGTCAAATAATGTGTATCCCTTGCGCATAACATCGAATGAGCGCAACAATCATACTGACCTGTTATTAATCAATAAAGGAGAGATATCACATTACGTGTATATAAAAGATTTTGAAGGGCTCGTATGTAAACAGTTAACAAAACATAAAAGTAAAATCACAACATGTAAGAGATGCTTTTGCCACGTGAGCAAACCATTAAGAAGAGGAGGTACAGAATGGTTAGTAGAACATCAAAGGTTATGTAGTGGAAACTATGAGGTAAGAATTAAATTGCCACATCCCAGCAGAGCGCAGATAAAATTTGATAAAGTAAATCACCAATACCCTGTTCCATTTGTTGTGTACGCGGATTTCGAAGCATCCTTACTTCCAATTGAACAACAAGAAGAGGATATCACAAAAAGAAGCAAATATCAAAAACATGCACCAAACAGTTATTGTATACTAACAAAATCCACGTTGTCTGAAGAACATCTTCAAGAATTTGGACTATCATCTGCTCCGAAGATTTATCGTGGTGAACAAGCAGCGAAACACTTTGTAGATAAGTTGTATTACATTGCCTCCAAGGTGGAAGAAATCTACAAAATTAAAATACCGATGCAGCCTATGAATGAACACCAACTTCAACATCACAATTTGGCAACAACATGTTATCTGTGTAATAACCTATTTACACCAGAAAACGTTAAAGTGCGTGACCACGACCATCTTACCGGAGCCTACAGAGGTGCAGCCTGTAATGCTTGCAACTTAAATTACAAAGTTCCATCTTTTATACCTGTTGTTCTACATAACCTTAGTGGATATGACTCTCATTTCATAATCCCGGAGTTAGGAAGAGATGATGGGGCAATAGATGTTTTGGCAACAACAATGGAAAAATTTATAAGCTTCTCTAAAAAGGTTGGCAAAATAAAACTTAGGTTTATTGATTCGTTTAGATTTATGCCTTCTAGCCTAATGAAATTAACTGAGAATTTAAAAAGAGAAGATCTAATAGAAACAAGCAAAATTGTAGCCAGTAGTAAAATGGATCTGGTTCTTAGAAAAGGAGTCTTCCCCTACGATTACATCGATGGACTGCATAGATTTAATGAAACATCACTTCCTCCACCAGAACAATTTAAGAACAAACTTAATGATTCGGAGATTTCACTTGAAGACTATCAACACGCATGTCGAGTATGGAACGAGTTGGATATGAAGACTTTAGGAGAATACTCAGACTTTTATGTAAAACTTGACGTGACTCTTCTCTGCGATGTTATGGAAGAATTCCGAAGAACCTGTTTTGCAGCATACGGTTTAGACCCTCTACATTCATATACATCTCCAGGACTAGCTTGGCAAGCAATGCTGAAAGAAACAAAATGCAAACTCCAGCTGTTAACAGATATAGATATGGTTTTAATGGTTGAGTCGGGTGTTAGAGGTGGATTAACTCAAAGCGTGACGAGACATGTTAAAGCCAACAACAAATATCTACCTGACCATGATCAAGAGAAACCTTCAACGTACTTGGGATATTTCGACGCGAATAATCTGTATGGATGGGCCATGTCGAACCCACTTCCATTTGACAACTTTAAATGGGTTGATCCCGACTGTATTGGCGATATTTCACAAATTCCAAAACAAGGAGATACCGGATATATTTTGGATTGCGACTTTAAGTATCCAGAACATTTACACGATCTTCATTATGACCTTCCACTCCTTGCAAGAACAGAAATTTCACCAACTGGAAAACACCCCAAATTAATGATGACCCTTAACAATAAACAACGATACGTAGCTCACTATTGGGTTGTTCAACAAGCTATTGAATTAGGTTTACGTCTTACTAAAATTAATAGAGCTGTAGAATTTTCCCAATCGTGCTGGTTGAAACCATACATAGACTCGAATACTACCAGAAGAGCAGCCGCTACATCAGCCTTTCAAAAAGACTTTTTTAAATTGATGAACAATGCGATATTCGGTAAAACATTGGAAAACAAAAGAAGACATAAAAATGTAAAACTTGTTACAGATCCGAACAAACTACAGAAACTCGTACAACAGCCAAATTTTGGAACATCTATAATTATTAACGAAAATCTTGTAGCTGTATCTATGAAGAAAACAAGTGTGAAGATGGATCGTCCTTTGTATATAGGAATGTCAATCCTGGATATCTCCAAGACTCATATGTACGGTTTTCATTACAAAAAGATGGTCACCTTTTATGGACGGGAAAACATCGGCATCTCCTACATGGATACAGACGCTTTTATATATTGGATAATTACTAACGATATGTATGAAGATCTTCGGACATTTGATTACAAAAACGACTTTGACTTTTCCGACTATCCAAAAGATCATCCAAACTACGACAATGACAGAAACAAAAAAGTGCTTGGCAAATTTAAAGATGAAGCCAATGGTGTTATACTTCAAGAAATTGTTGCACTAATGTCAAAATTATATTCTTTACAACTAAATGAAAACCAAGTCATTAAGAAAGCTAAAGGAGTAAAAAGTTTGTATTTAAAGAAGAATGTGCATTTTAATCACTATAAGAAATGTTTATTTGAAGATCAAGATATAACAGCAAAATTCAACACGATCAGAAGTTTCAACCATCAGCTGTACAGTGTGACGGAGGTAAAAAAAGCTCTCTCTTCAAATGATGACAAACGCCACATCCTTGCAGACAACATCCACACTCTACCATTCGGTCACTACTCCCTCAACCCTATTGACGAGTAACCCTTTCATCGTCCTACATCCCTTTTCCTTTTCTTTTCCGTATAAAAGGGGGAACACAGCAGTATTTTGCTGTGTTCCCCCTTTTATACATTAGTTTAGAATGACCTTGACCTATATAAGCAGATTTATACAAAAGAATATTTAATACCATATCAGCTGTCTTCGTGAAACCATCATGTCAGACCTAAAGGAGAAGATTATTAATAAACTACACAAACCTGCAAGAATAAAGTTTCCAAGAAGAAATACTGTTATAAAAGGGATAAATGATCTATATCAAGCGGATTTAATTGAAATGCGACCGCATAGCAGAATAAACAAAGGATTTAAATATATACTCACAATTATTAATTGTTTTACAAAAGTTGCAGACGCTTTGCCTCTAAAGGACAAGACTGGTAAAAGCGTAACAGAAGCCATGGAAATAGCCATAAAAAGAGATAAAAACAAAATTAAACATTTACAAACTGATGATGGAACAGAATACTTTAATACAAACTTTGCACAGTTAATGAATAAATATAAAATAAATCATTATTCTACAAATTCAGAGAAAAAAGCAGCTATTGTAGAAAGATTCAATAGAACCTTAAAAGGAGCACTGTATAAACAATTTTCAAAAAGAGGTTCTTACGTATGGTATGATGTTTTAACACAATTAATAAATGATTATAACAACAGGTTTCATAGAACTATTGGTATGAAACCTAACAAAGTAAATAGAAGAAATGCAAAAGATGTATTAAAACGCATAAAGAAAAATACAAAGCCTAAAGTAGAAAAAAGCAGCCAAGAAAATTTAATGTAAGTGATAAAGTACGGATTAGTAAATATAAGGGAGTGTTTACCAAGAAATACCTTCCCAATTGGACAAATGAAGTTTTTACAGTGTATAAAGTGCAACCGACTGTACCTGAAACGTATATCTTAAAAGATAACAAAGGAGATTTGTTGCAAGGTGCATTTTATGGACATGAAATGTTAAAGTCAACAGTAGGTGATGTATATCTTGTTGAAAAAGTGTTACAAAAAAAAAAGGACGCAGTTAAAGTGCGGTGGTTAGGGTTTAACAAAACTGAGGATTCATGGATACCTATAAAGGACTTGGTTTAATGCAAGCAACTCATTTCATCGTTAACCTTTGAGCAGGATGGAGATTATTCACCATAAAGATCGATTCAATATTAATAACATAGATGATTTAACTGTGGATAACGTTAAAATCAACAATAGTAAACACGGTAGTTTATTTCCAAACACTGTTCGATGTATAGTAAGTGGCCCCTCAAACTGTGGAAAGACCAATGTTGTCTTTAATTTGATCACTAATCCGCAGGGATTAAGGTTTAATAACCTATATATTTTTTCAAAGTCCCTACAACAACCAAAGTATCAATTGCTGGATAAAATCCTATCTGATGTGTCCGATGTTAATTTTTACAAATTTAACGTTAGTGATAGCATTATGCAACCAAACGAAGCGAAACCGTATTCTGTATTTATATTTGACGATGTATCTTGTGAAAATCAGGATACTATTAGAAACTACTTTGCCATGGGAAGACATAATAACATCGATAGCATATATATAGGACAAACTTATAGCAAAATCCCAAAACAACTTATCAGAGATAATGCAAATGTTTTAATTGTATTTAAACAAGATGATACTAACCTAAAACATATATATAACGATCATGTAAATGCTGATATGGCATTTGAAAAGTTTAAAGAGCTTTGCGGAAAAGCATGGGCGGAAAAGTATGGATTTCTGGTTATTATGAAAGATCAAGCTATAAAAGACGGCCGTTATAGAATAGGTTTTGATAAATTTGTTTTACTACACTGATTAGCGGTATTACTGTACAAGTCGTCAAGGTGTGAAGATGGTTAACCAGGAAAAGCTACTAAAAGAAATAAAATCACTTAGTGATTCTATTAGACAAAAAAACCGAGCTTTAAAATCAGGTATAAATGAAAGAGAGCAATTTTTAGAAACAACATTTAAACCTGTTACTGAACCTTTAAAGCGATTAGCACAAAATATGGAAAAACCTTCAATTCGCTTCGAAAGAGACAAAATGCTACCAATTTCCAAATATGAAGAAGAATTTCAGAATGATGAAAGTTTTGACCAGTTACAAACATCTGAAGAAAGCGACGAGTATGAAGAAAGCGGAGATATAGGAGATTTAAGGGAAAAGAACATTGCAGGAGATACAAGTACAGAAGATACAAGTGCGGAAGATACAAGAGCAGAAGAAGAGGATATCAACCCATCCAACTTAAGCAAATTAGGCACAGATATTATGTTTAAAGGAACACTTGGAAGAAAATATACATTAAAAATGTTACATGGCACACATGCTAATCGAAATTATCATACATATGGAGCTAGAATAGAGGATAAAGGATTAATGATTGGAGATAGAAAGTTAGATATAAACGAAAATGATGATATAGTTATTGGTGATAAGAAATATAAAGGTACAACAGGTTTGTTTGAACTCATCTTTAAAAATAATCCTGGTAAATATACTAAAAAGGATTTACAATTGTTTAAAAATATACTAGAGTATACAAATGCACATAGAAAAAAATATTCCAAAGACCTACCTATTCATAGAAACAGGTCAATAAAATACACAAACATTATATCTAGTCTTTTCCCCTCGAAATCAAATAAAGCTCCAATTAAAAGAAGAGCTTTATCTTCTGCTGAATTAAATGTTTTGCATAAAAAAAGAAAAACAACTGATCCTACTACATCTGGAAGGGGATTATTAAAAAATTTGTATAAAACCAATATAATATATTACAACGATATAAATAAGTTAGTTGATCGAATGAGGTTATTACATGAAGCTATGGAAGCCGGGCACACTGGTTTAGAAAACGAATGGGTAGCTTTGGTTGATGAACTGCGAAAACGAGAAATAATTGTTCAGTAGACGTATATATAGTAAGAACCTAAACGATAGCGATTCAGTTACATCATGAGTGTGGACAAGTTTGGACGGTATTCCGAGTTTGGAGTAAAATCTGGATATAGTGAAAAAAGAGCTGGGTTTCCGTTAACACCTGATGGTAATTATAATTTTGAAGGAAAAGTAATTCAAAATGTTGGTGATCCGCTTTTGTCTTCTGATGCGGTTACGGTACAATACATGGATAAAAGAACCCCGATTGTACACGAAGACCATTGGGGGTTTTCCGGTAAAAGGTTAAGCAATATAAAACATCCCATTTATGATGGTGAAGCAGTAAATTTAGCGACTTTAAAATTGTTAACGATTTACAAAAAGAATGAAACTGATACAAGCTATGATGTAAAAAAATTAAAATTTTCAAATGTAGGTGATTGTGAGCAGGATGGAGACGCTGTAAATAAGAAAATATTTGATATAGTACACAAGAAATGGACTACAGAATATGAAAAACATATGGAAAGGTTTGGTGCAGCTTTATTTAATTATATCCATCGGGCTTCAGGAAGAGCTGTAGCTTCAGATGTTGACAGCCACAATTATTTAGACTGGAAAAAGATACACAATCCAGAAAAACCTAATCAATTAGATAAACCGTCTGAGCCTTCTAAAGTCAAGACATTAGGAAAGGGGGATAAAGTGAATGTGATTAATGAACCAACAGAAAACGATGAAGATTACATAAGAGAAAAAAGGATTTAAATACCCATGATAAGGGATAAAGCATCAGACATATTCGAGAGATGGTACAGAGAGGATGATGGAATCCAATATTACTGCGTGGAGTTTAATATCTCAAGAGCCGAGATTTCCCCAAGGAGTGCTGACAGATGGATTTGTTCAACGGTTTGATAGATATATGGATTGGGAACAACTTTCCATACACTACCTCTTCACAATGACTATGTTAAGAATTTATTTTCACAGAGTTAACTGGATTCATATTATACAAAGACAACAGTTTTCAGAAGACTTCCTTGTAGAGATGACATCAAATTTTAATAACTGTTGGGAAGTAATAAGTAAATATCAAAATCTCTCTGAAAATTACATTGACAATTTTAAAGATAAACTAGACTGGAATGTGTTATTTAATTATCAACGATTAAGTGGCAAGTTTCTAAGGGAGCATGACAACTATTTAGATTTTATTCATTTTACCGAAAACAACGATACCATCACCAGCGGAGAAACATTTGAAACATCTTCAATTACACCTTATTTCTATTTTTACTACTTTTATTTATTATGTCTACATTTAATTAATTAATCCATTTCTATATAATAAATGGATTTTAAACAGTATATATATATATATATATATATATATATATATATAATACAAGAAGCCAAGACTAATATTACATTCATTGTAAAACATTTATAGAGTGCACCTACTGATTGTAAGTTTGGCTATAAATAGTCATGCCGAGGGCTAAACGCATCAGTCATAATCGAGAGAGATTACAGAGAGGAAGGGGAATAGCATCAACAGCATTTTCTCTATTAAGTAAACCGGTTGGAGCTATAGTTAACAAGGCGATTGATTTATTACCTGTGGAATTACATTTACCTGGAGGATATCAATATTGTGGTCCTGGAACCAAATTAGAGAAACGGCTTGCTAGAGGAGATCCTGGAATAAATAAGCTTGATCAGGCTTGTAAACAGCACGATATAGCGTATTCCAAATTTGGTGATACAAAAAATAGATCAATAGCAGATAGAGCACTTTCTGAGAAAGCTTGGCAAAGAGTAAAATCTAGTGACGCGAGTATTGGTGAAAAAGCAGCGTCTTTAGCAGTAACAGCAGCAATGAAAGCAAAAACTACGTTTGGAGGAGGAAAGAGAAGAAGGCGTGGGAAAAGACCCGCTAAGAAACAAGGAGGTAATATCAGAAGAAAACGTCGATCTACTAGTGGTAAAGGTAAAAAGAAACCAACAATATGGTCAATGATAAAAAAGGGAGGAGGACTATACCTAAGACCGTATCGTGTGTATTAAATAAGAAAGAGCAATTAATAATTAAAAACAAAGAATTAACCAATGAAGAACTGATTACATATGCTTCTTGTTTGAAAATCCCATTTTTTAGAGGAGTATTTATGAAAGATGAATTACCGGTTAAAATGTGGAAAAATGAGACTGGTATAGTAAATTTGGATAATAGTGAAGGATTAGGCACTCATTGGGTGTGTTACAAGAAACTTGGTGAAACGATTTATTATTTCGACAGTTTTGGAAACCTTCCACCACCGAAAGAACTTCAACAATACTTTCGTGCGGCAGAAAATGTTTTTTACAATTATACAAGAAAACAACCTGATGATACATCCATTTGCGGTCATTTATGTTTAGACTTTTTAGCTAAAAGTGTTAGTCAACTTTAAGATGTCTTCGTATACAGTGTCATTAACCGGTAACTCATGTACTTTGCGCAGTATTCTGTTTCCAGCGCTACGTTTGCAAAAAGGAAGACTATGGGAAGCCGCATTATTGGATTTAACAACATATAACTCTATTCCAAACGTTAGTGAAGGAATTAATAACAAAATACATTATTACAAGACAAAAGATAATAAAGGAAAATATTCAGCTTTGGAAGAATTCAGTTTACCAACAGGAGCTTATGAAATTGATAATATAAATGAAGTTATACAAAAACATATGGGAAAAGAAAATATAACGATAAAGGGCAATAACAATACAATGAAAGCCGAAATTACTTCTAAGTATTATATTGATTTTGGCCAAGAACGTTCAATTGGTAGTTTATTGGGGTTTTCTAAGGAAACAAAGGTATTAGAACCTAATACAACTCATTCTGGGAATAGAACTGTGACGATCATCAAAGTAAACAGCATAGACATTACATGTAACATTATACAAGGATCCTACAGAGATGGAGAAAATCGGCATATATTACACACATTCTACCCATCAGTCGCACCGGGTTTCAAGATAGTAGAAAAGCCTCAAAACCTTGTGTACCTACCGTTAAACACCAGTTTCATTTCAGACATCGTGCTGAACATAGTGGATCAAGACGGAAACCTTATTGACTTTCGAGGAGAAGCTATTACTGTAAGAATACATATAAAATCATCCGCTTAGATAATGGGGTTATCATTTAAAAAGAGAGAGCCAACCAGCAAAGAGGTCAGTAGCTCATCAGCTGTAGAAGGATTAACAAGTGACAACATTCGTTTTCTAGAAGAAATTGGATTAAAGGTCATTAACAATGGATATACTGGATATAGCGCAGGGCCCAACATTCGACGAGACCTTATGGGAAAAGGAATATCACACGCACAACCCTTACGCTTCGTCCAAATTAAACAATAACGATGAAATTAGGATTCCTATACAACAACAAGACATTTATACTCTTCCATGCGAAAGTTATTTATATATTGAAGGAAAAGTAACAAAAGCTGACGGTACTGTTGGAACCACTGTTCCGTTCATAAATAATCCTATGGCATTTTTGTTTGACGAGATTAGATATGAAATTTCAGGAGTTACAGTCGATTCAACAAAAAAGGTTGGAATTTCCAGTACATTAAAAGGATTAGCGTCTTTAACACCAAATGAGAAGAATCTGTTAGCTGTTGCAGGATGGGTTGCACCAGACAAAAGTATAATTACTCCTGACGCTTCGGGAAACTTTGATTATTACGTACCTTTAAGATTACTTTTAGGATTTGCTGAAGATTACAGAAGAATAATAATAAATGTAAAACAAGAACTAGTTTTATTAAGGTCATCAAACGATAATGATATTATTAAAGCATCTGCTGGAACAACTGAAGCCAATTTAGACTGGAAACTAACATTAGACAAGATTGTTTGGAGAGTACCACATGTGCGACTAAATGATGAACACAGGATTACATTATTAAGAAAGTTAAAATCAGATCGAGACATTGTAATGCCATTCAGAAGCTGGGAGTTTCATGAATACCCCGTTTTACCTTCAACACAACGGCATACATGGACTGTAAAAACTTCTACTCATTTGGAAAAAGCGAGATATGTAATCTTTGGATTACAAACAAAGAAAAAAAGTATATTAACTGAAAATGCTGGTGAATTTGACCATTGTAAATTAACAAACTGTAAAGTGTTCCTGAATTCACAATTCTTTCCCTACGACAACTTTAATATCTCTTTTGATAAAAAAAAGTACAGTGTTTTATACGATATGTACGCTAGGTTCCAAAATTCATATTACGGCAAAACAAACACACCTCTACTATCTCCCGTACAGTTTGAATCGAAAGCTCCGATTGTTGTAATTGATTGCTCCAAACAAAACGAATCTGTAAAATCGTCTAGTGTTGATATAAAAATAGAAATGGAATTTCAAGAAAACGTACCTGCAAATACATCTGCGTATTGTTTAATTTTGCACGATAAAATTGTTACATACACACCGTTGACTGGTATCGTAAAGACGGTATTGTAAAACGTTCTACCACCACCGGCACCGCCACTGTCGCTAACCTATAAATAGCGGAGCAACAATGCAGGTCTTCAGTTGATCGTCTATCGTCGCATGGGCAACATATTCTACAAAATGAGTTCTCCATCTGTTGTACAAGGTGATGCAGAGGTAGCACCGTTATTGGAAAGTGATAATACTAGTGAAGAAGAAATCATCAAGGAAATAACTGCATTTTTAAAGTTTGGTAAAAGAGATAGAGAGGAGGAAAGTAATGCAGACCCATCAAAGGTAGTATCAAAAAGGAAGAAGAAAGTTGAAGAAAATATTCCTCCTCACATTTTAACTGAAGTTTTTTTGCGAATCTTTTACCCCATCTCAGCATGCATCAGTAAAAGTGTATCAGTTGGATTGATGAAATCATTGGATTATTCCCCTACAGTAATACTACACCACGGAACAAAAAAGGTTTTATTTTCGCAAAATGCTTGGGAGTCATTTTTGAAACATGTGCATTTAATAGAATGTTATTTAACTAACAGTTTGTGTGGAAGGAAAACACATATTCGACTTTTGGATTGTGACAATGAAATTGATATTGTTAAACATCGTGGACAACTACAAGTGCGAATTAGAGACTTGACTCAACATGAAAATAAGATTCTACTATCACGTGAAGAATTCTACGTTTTAAACTACGCAACGGAACCTATTACAAGGTACATGAGACAGTTGGTATTTGCAAACGCTATTATTAAAGAATATTTGGTCGATACCTTGGAAAAACAACCTGATAGCACCATCGTGTACGGACCTGTGGATACATCTATTTTTAATAGAATACCTCATGAAGTTTGCATGTGGAGAAAGTTAAAGGATTTTGAACCACTTGTAGAAATCGCTACAGAAGCTACAGAAGAAACAACACAGGAAGAAGAAACGAAGAAACAAGAAGAAGAAGAAAACGAAACACAAGAAGAAGAAGAAGAAGTTAAAAAAGACTAAAGTTTGACTTAGTAAAGAAGAATACACGTGGGGTAGGCCTATTGGGGACGGTGCCCACGTTAAATATACACCAACGCGCCTGCAACTGTACGGCCTGGTATTTAACCTACCGTGGTGTGGAAAACAGTTTAGTTGTTCGTTAGGTGTCATGATGAGCGGAGGGGATAAAGAAGTGAGTGTAAAGCCTTGTGTAATAGAATTTCAAGCATTTCGAAATAATGATGATAGGTTTATTATCAAGGAATTAGTAATTTTAGACTTGCTTACATTTGTAGTTTACCCATTCACGTTTGAAGCTCCTTTTTCTTTTAACAACCTTAACGCCAAAGCAAAAAGTACAAACAAATGGATAACAAACTACTTTCATCACATACATTGGTATGAAGGGTTTATAAGCTACAGTAATCTGCACAGTATTATGTTTAACTTTTGCAAACAATATTCACATATATACACAAGAGGATTAGAAAAAAAGAACTGGATACAAAAGTACACGCACGGTGATGTTTTCGATATAACTATCGGTAAGGACTTTAACATTAATCTCGGTAATATTTGTGTTGCTGCAAAAGATCCTAAACACGGACAATCAAACTGCGCATTGCACAACGCATATCGTTTGGCTGCTTACTTGGAACAAACGCAGAAATGTGGTAGGGGTAGTGAAGAACCGGAATGTGGTGGGGGTAGCGGGGCCTATAAATACGAGGAGCCAACACCGCTCCGGCACGAGTATTATTCGAGACTCCGAAGAGGCAACATCACAGAAGACATCGCAACCACCACTGACGAAAATGGCATCACAACAGTTTCTACAAACACTGGTTGATCAATTCAACACTCATTCAAAATCCGACCTTCTGCTAACTAAAAAGTGTTCAGAATTAAAAGAACAAAAACACTACATTATTCATAACATCAAGAAAGTGGAAACCACACATGGAGAAGCAATTCTAGTTTCATTGAGCGAAGCACCTTTAACTTCAGGAGATGAGCCGAAGTTTCAAGTATTTCTTCCAAAACGATTTGTTCAACTGCTACAGAATGAAGATTTGCGAGATATTCAACCGGGGACGTTGTATTTGGTATCACACGGTGTAAGCGGCAACAACTCAACGGAACTCACTCTGCACATCATGCATCCTTGTACATAATGTCTCTGTTTGTATTTCTCTGTTTGTATTTTATTGTTTGTATTTCTAGTCATCAATGTTAAACTTAAGTTTATTGTATTGTTAAATGTTTGTTTAATAAAGAAAAGAAAAATAGAAAAAAAAATATGAAAAAAAAATAAAGAAAACAGCAACACAGCAGTATATTATTTTATATACTGCTGTGTTGCTTTTTTTAAAATTCGAATGGGTGACCTTGAACTTTCATTCAGGGTTAACTTATGAAGAGGTATAAAAGAGAGGGAGCAGTGAAGTTAGTCTCAGTCTTGTCTAACACACGCTGCAGCTAACATGTCGGTGCCACCTATGAACAATTTATTTTTCGATAACAATTTGAAGACATATTGTTGCGAGTTACAATGTTTTAAAATACCAGGCGATCAAGTTGACGGGAAAGCTTGTCGTAAGTGCAAGTGTTTTAGCTATTGCATATGTAGATGTAAAACGTATCAAATGAACCGACAAGATAAAATACAAGAATTACGCCGAAGGATTGCATTACTGTGGCGGCGAATGTAGTAGCAACCATCTGCCTCGCACCAGCTGCCACCTGCCGCCCGCCATCTGCTCCGCCCCACCACACTTTTACCCCCACCATTTTGTTTGATACCAAAACGCTAGCTAGCGAATAGTCAGTACACCTCCGGCTCTCGACTGGTGAACATCAAGTGCTTTTCACAAACGTAAAACATTATATTAAAATGTCCATTAAAATTAGGTGTATTCATTATGACTCTATTCATCTTGCGACTTACCAAGACCTCGAGGTGTTTAGTGAAGAGTTAAGACTTCTTATTGCGTCCGGTTACGATTTATCTTTGGAACTTTACGCATCAAAAAACAACATGGACTCTGCGCAGGGATCGAAGTATCTACCGTCTTTCTTCAGAAAGCAAATTGATGGCCGCAACTCGTCCGGATCAACAACTTCGATGACAACGAACAACGGGGAACTATTGTAAACATGAATTATTGTAAATAAAGTAATATTTGTAATATGAATTATTGTAAATAAAATAAAGTAATATTTGTATTAGTACTACCTCGCACTAGTTTCATTCGATTGCTTCATTCGATTGTTTTCATTCGATATTTTATCGAATGACAACTATCGAATCACAATCGGATTTTACGAGTGCGAGGTAGTACTTTTTTAAAATTACCTCCCAGTGACCTTGAACTTTGAACTTTCACTCATTACGTCACAAAACCGCCTACGTCACTGGCTCAGCCTCAGATGACGTCTTTCATGACTCAGCACTTCCGGTCACGTGACCGGAAGCCATAAATCACTTGGCCCAGAAGCCCCAAATGCCCACTACTAACATCCTTTTTTATAAATATAAATTGACATACATTTGTTGATGTTTCGAGAAATAAACATGTATTATTATTATTTTAATAGTTAATTTGTTCACATACTGCACTTTCTGAAGAATTTAGAATTAAACATTCCTACGGAGCCATGAATATCAGTTTATTTTAGTATTTAAAATGAGCATCGCCCTAAATATATTTTATATAGATTGATTATAAATTCAAAAATATAAACAGGTAAAATAACGTATTCACTTTATGATGTAAGATTCCCCATCTATTTAAAATCCGAGAAATAATGTATAAAGGTAGACATAAGAAGGTGAAGAAATAAAAATCCCCAACGCAATTGTATATTCTTTACCTCGCTCTGGCAGGTATATAAAAACGAACTTGAATGAATTTCACATCACGTCTACTACCAATGTACCTGTCTAAGACGTGAAGCTCCTTACAGACAGCTGAAAGACGTGGACTGTGAGACGTGGGGGGAAAGAAGATTAGGATTATGTGGATAACACGTCTTATGTTTGCCCACACACAGGTACAATCTTTTCATTGACTTTTTTTAAATTGAACATATTGTTTGTATTGTGTGTTTAATTTGCGAAAATGCAGTGTTTTTATTTTATTTGATTCGTTAACGATGTTTTGAGAAACTATTTATTCCTGTTTTTTATTCGTGCGTCGTAGGCTTCTGTGAATTGTGAATACACTACAAAAGTGGAGAACAAGAAAGGGGTACAACAAAAATTCTCTGTTGATAAAAGGGAAGCATACCCACCTCATAACCCAGGTTTACCAGATAGATTAAAAAAGTCTTAAGAACTTTTAAACTGGGTCTAGCAACCATCCATCAATACTAATTAGTGTGCTTAATGCTCGTCTACATTAGACAAGCATTAAATATGCAAAGGGTTTGGGAAGTTGCCTTTAAAACTTAAAAATTGCCTTTGGAGTAGTGTGGGTTTGCGGGTTTTGCGCCGGAAGTGACGTCATCCGGTCACGTGACCGGAAGTGCTGAGTCATGAAAGATGTTATCTGGGGCTGAGCCAGTGACGTAGGCGGTTTTGTGACGAAATGAGTTAAAGTTCAAAGTTCAAGGTCACGGGGAGGTAATTTTAAAAAAGTACTACCTCGCACGCGTAAAATCCGATTGTGATTCGATAGTTTTAATTCGATAAAATATCGAATGAAAATTATCGAATGAAGCAATCGAATGATACGGGTGCGAGGTAGTACTAATACAAATATTACTTTATTTTTATTTACAATAAGTTATGTTTACAATAATTCATGTTTACAATAGTTCCCCGTTGTTGGTTGTCATCGATGTTGTTGATCCGGACGAGTTGCGGCCATCACTTCGCTTTCTGAAGAAAGACGGTATATACTTCGATTCCTGCGCAGAGTCCATGTTGTTTTTTGATGCGTAAAGTTCCAAAGATAAATCGTAACCGGACGCAATGAGAAGTCTTAACTCTTCATTAAAAACCTCGAGGTCTTGGGAAGTCGCCAGATGAATAGAGTCATAATGAATACACCTAATTTTAATGGACATTTTAATACAATGTTTTACGTTTGTGAAGAGCACTCGATGTTCACCAGTCGAGAGCCGGAGGTGTACTGACTATTCGCTAGCTAGCGTTCTGGTATCAAACAAAATGGTGGGGCGGAGAAGATGGCGGACAGCAGATGGCAGGCGGCAGGTGGCAGCTGGTTGCTACTACATTCGCCGCCACAGTAATGCAATCCTTCGGCGTAATTCTTGTAGTTTATCTTGTCGGTTCATTTGATACGTTTTACATCTACATATGCAATAGCTGAAACACTTGCACTTACGACAAGCTTTCCCGTCAACTTGATCGCCTGGTATTTTAAAACATTGTAACTCGCAACAATATGTCTTCAAATTGTTATCGAAAAATAAATTTTTCATAGGTGACACCGACATGTTAGCTGCAGCGTGTGTTAGACAAGACTGAGACTAACTTCACTGCTCCCTCTCTTTTATACCTCTTCATAAGTTAACCCTGAATGAAAGTTCAAGGTCATCCATTTGAATTTTAAAAAAAGCAACACAGCAGTATATAAAATAATATACTGCTGTGTTGCTGTTTTTATTTTTTTATTTTATTTTATTTATTTTTTTTTTTATTTTCTTTATTAAACAAACATCTTACAATACAATAAACTTAAGTTTAACATTGATAACTAGAAATACAAACAATAAAATACAAACAGAGACATTATGTACAAGGATGCGTGATGTGCAGAGTGAGTTCCGTCGAGTTGTTGCCGCTTACACCGTGTGATACCAAATACAACGTCCCCGGTTGAATATCTCGCAAATCTTCATTTTGTAGCAGTTGAACAAATCGTTTTGGAAGAAATACTTGAAACTTCGGCTCATCTCCTGGAGAGAAAGGTCCTTCGCTCAATGAAACTAGAATTGCTTCCCCATGTGTGGTTTCCACTTTCTTGATGTTATGAATAATGTAGTGTTTTTGTTCTTTTAGTTCTGAACACTTTTTAGTTAGCAGAAGGTCGGATTTTGAATGAGTGTTGAATTGATCAACCAGTGTTTGTAGAAACTGTTGTGATGTCATCTTCGTCAGTGGTGGTTGTGGTGTCTTCTGTGATGTTGCCTCTTCGGAGTCTCGAATAATACTCGTGCCGGAGCGGTGTTGGCTCCTCGTATTTATAGGCCCCGCTACCCCCACCACATTCCGGTTCTTTGCTACCCCCACCACATTTCTGCGTTTGTTCCAAGTAAGCAGCCAAACGATATGCGTTGTGCAATGCGCAGTTTAATTGTCCGTGTTTAGGATCTTTTGCAGCAACACAAATATTACCGAGATTAATGTTAAAGTCCTTACCGATGGTTATATCGAAAACATCACCGTGCGTGTACTTTTGTATCCAGTTCCTTTTTTCTAATCCTCTTGTGTATATATGTGAATATTGTTTGCAAAAGTTAAACATAATACTGTGCAAATTACTGTAGCTTATAAATCCTTCATACCAATGTATGTGATGAAAGTAGTTTGTTATCCATTTGTTTGTACTTTTTGCTTTGGCGTTAAGGTTGTTAAAAGAAAAAGGAGCTTCAAACGTGAATGGGTAAACTACAAATGTAAGCAAGTCTAAAATTACTAATTCCTTGATAATAAACCTATCATCATTATTTCGAAATGCTTGAAATTCTATTACACAAGGCTTTACACTCACTTCTTCATCCCCTCCGCTCATCATGGCACCTAGCGATCAACTAAACTGTTTTCCACACCACGGTAGGTTAAATACCAGGCCGTACAGTTGCAGGCGCGTTGGTGTATATTTAACGTGGGCACCGTCCCCAATAGGCCTACCCCACGTGTGTTCTTCTTTACTAAGTCAAACTTTAGTCTTTTTTAACTTCTTCTTGTGTTTCGTTTTCTTCTTCTTCTTGTTTCTCCGTTTCTTCTTCCTGTGTTGTTTCTTCTGTAGCTTCTGTAGCGATTTCTACAAGTGGTTCAAAATCCTTTAACTTTCTCCACATGCAAACTTCATGAGGTATTCTATTAAAAATAGATGTATCCACAGGTCCGTACACGATGGTGCTATCAGGTTGTTTTTCCAAAGTATCGACCAAATATTCTTTAATAATAGCGCTTGCAAATACCAACTGTCTCATGTACCTTGTAATAGGTTCTGTTGCGTAGTTTAAAACGTAGAATTCTTCACGTGACAGTAGAATCTTATTTTCATGTTGAGTCAAGTCTCTAATTCGCACTTGTAGTTGTCCACGATGTTTAACAATATCGATTTCATTGTCACAATCCAAAAGTCGAATATGTGTTTTCCTTCCACACAAACTGTTAGTTAAATAACATTCTATTAAATGTACATGTTTCAAAAATGACTCCCAAGCATTTTGCGAAAATAAAACCTTTTTTGTTCCATGGTGTAGTATTACTGTAGGGGAATAATCCAATGACTTCATCAATCCAACTGATACACTTTTACTGATGCATGCTGAGATGGTGTAAAAGATTCGCAAAAAAACTTCAGTTAAAATGTGAGGAGGAATATTTTCTTCAACTTTCTTCTTCCTCTTTGGTACTACCTTTGATGGGTCTGCATTACTTTCCTCCTCTCTATCTCTTTTACCAAACTTTAAAAATGCAGTTATTTCCTTGATGATTTCTTCTTCACTAGTATTATCACGTTCCAATAACGGTGCTACCTCTGCATCACCTTGTACAACAGATGGAGAACTCATTTTGTAGAAGATGTTGCCCATGCGACGATAGACGATCAACTGAAGACCTGCATTGTTGCTCCGCTATTTATAGGTTAGCGACAGTGGCGGTGCCGGTGGTGGTACAACGTTTTACAATACCGTCTTTACGATACCAGTCAACGGTGTGTATGTAACAATTTTATCGTGCAAAATTAAACAATACGCAGATGTATTTGCAGGTACGTTTTCTTGAAATTCCATTTCTATTTTTATATCAACACTAGACGATTTTACAGATTCGTTTTGTTTGGAGCAATCAATTACAACAATCGGAGCTTTCGATTCAAACTGTACGGGAGATAGTAGAGGTGTGTTTGTTTTGCCGTAATATGAATTTTGGAACCTAGCGTACATATCGTATAAAACACTGTACCTTTTTTTATCAAAAGAGATATTAAAGTTGTCATAGGGAAAGAATTGTGAATTCAGGAACACTTTACAGTTTGTTAATTTACAATGGTCAAATTCACCAGCATTTTCAGTTAATATACTTTTTTTCTTTGTTTGTAATCCAAAGATTACATATCTCGCTTTTTCCAAATGAGTAGAAGTTTTTACAGTCCATGTATGCCGTTGTGTTGAAGGTAAAACGGGGTATTCATGAAACTCCCAGCTTCTGAATGGTATTACAATGTCTCGATCTGATTTTAACTTTCTTAATAATGTAATCCTGTGTTCATCATTTAGTCGCACATGTGGTACTCTCCAAACAATCTTGTCTAATGTTAGTTTCCAGTCTAAATTGGCTTCAGTTGTTCCAGCAGATGCTTTAATAATATCATTATCGTTTGATGACCTTAATAAAACTAGTTCTTGTTTTACATTTATTATTATTCTTCTGTAATCTTCAGCAAATCCTAAAAGTAATCTTAAAGGTACGTAAAAATCAAAGTTTCCTGAAGCGTCAGGAGTAATTATACTTTTGTCTGGTGCAACCCATCCTGCAACAGCTAACAGATTCTTCTCATTTGGTGTTAAAGACCCTAATCCTTTTAATGTACTGGAAATTCCAACCTTTTTTGTTGAATCGACTGTAACTCCTGAAATTTCATATCTAATCTCGTCAAACAAAAATGCCATAGGATTATTTATGAACGGAACAGTGGTTCCAACAGTACCGTCAGCTTTTGTTACTTTTCCTTCAATATATAAATAACTTTCGCATGGAAGAGTATAAATGTCTTGTTGTTGTATAGGAATCCTAATTTCATCGTTATTGTTTAATTTGGACGAAGCGTAAGGGTTGTGCGTGTGATATTCCTTTTCCCATAAGGTCTCGTCGAATGTTGGGCCCTGCGCTATATCCAGTATATCCATTGTTAATGACCTTTAATCCAATTTCTTCTAGAAAACGAATGTTGTCACTTGTTAATCCTTCTACAGCTGATGAGCTACTGACCTCTTTGCTGGTTGGCTCTCTCTTTTTAAATGATAACCCCATTATCTAAGCGGATGATTTTATATGTATTCTTACAGTAATAGCTTCTCCTCGAAAGTCAATAAGGTTTCCGTCTTGATCCACTATGTTCAGCACGATGTCTGAAATGAAACTGGTGTTTAACGGTAGGTACACAAGGTTTTGAGGCTTTTCTACTATCTTGAAACCCGGTGCGACTGATGGGTAGAATGTGTGTAATATATGCCGATTTTCTCCATCTCTGTAGGATCCTTGTATAATGTTACATGTAATGTCTATGCTGTTTACTTTAATGATCGTCACAGTTCTATTCCCAGAATGAGTTGTATTAGGTTCTAGTACCTTTGTTTCCTTAGAAAACCCCAATAAACTACCAATTGAACGTTCTTGGCCAAAATCAATATAATACTTAGAAGTAATTTCGGCTTTCATTGTATTGTTATTGCCTTTTATCGTTATATTTTCTTTTCCCATATGTTTTTGTATAACTTCATTTATATTATCAATTTCATAAGCTCCTGTTGGTAAACTGAATTCTTCCAAAGCTGAATATTTTCCTTTATTATCTTTTGTCTTGTAATAATGTATTTTGTTATTAATTCCTTCACTAACGTTTGGAATAGAGTTATATGTTGTTAAATCCAATAATGCGGCTTCCCATAGTCTTCCTTTTTGCAAACGTAGCGCTGGAAACAGAATACTGCGCAAAGTACATGAGTTACCGGTTAATGATACTGTATACGAAGACATCTTAAAGTTGACTAACACTTTTAGCTAAAAAGTCTAAACATAAATGACCGCAAATGGATGTATCATCAGGTTGTTTTCTTGTATAATTGTAAAAAACATTTTCTGCCGCACGAAAGTATTGTTGAAGTTCTTTCGGTGGTGGAAGGTTTCCAAAACTGTCGAAATAATAAATCGTTTCACCAAGTTTCTTGTAACACACCCAATGAGTGCCTAATCCTTCACTATTATCCAAATTTACTATACCAGTCTCATTTTTCCACATTTTAACCGGTAATTCATCTTTCATAAATACTCCTCTAAAAAATGGGATTTTCAAACAAGAAGCATATGTAATCAGTTCTTCATTGGTTAATTCTTTGTTTTTAATTATTAATTGCTCTTTCTTATTTAATACACACGATACGGTCTTAGGTATAGTCCTCCTCCCTTTTTTATCATTGACCATATTGTTGGTTTCTTTTTACCTTTACCACTAGTAGATCGACGTTTTCTTCTGATATTACCTCCTTGTTTCTTAGCGGGTCTTTTCCCACGCCTTCTTCTCTTTCCTCCTCCAAACGTAGTTTTTGCTTTCATTGCTGCTGTTACTGCTAAAGACGATGCTTTTTCACCAATACTCGCGTCACTAGATTTTACTCTTTGCCAAGCTTTCTCAGAAAGTGCTCTATCTGCTATTGATCTATTTTTTGTATCACCAAATTTGGAATACGCTATATCGTGCTGTTTACAAGCCTGATCAAGCTTATTTATTCCAGGATCTCCTCTAGCAAGCCGTTTCTCTAATTTGGTTCCAGGACCACAATATTGATATCCTCCAGGTAAATGTAATTCCACAGGTAATAAATCAATCGCCTTGTTAACTATAGCTCCAACCGGTTTACTTAATAGAGAAAATGCTGTTGATGCTATTCCCCTTCCTCTCTGTAATCTCTCTCGATTATGACTGATGCGTTTAGCCCTCGGCATGACTATTTATAGCCAAACTTACAGTCAGTAGGTGCACTCTATAAATGTTTTACAATGAATGTAATATTAGTCTTGGCTTCTTGTATTATATATACTGTTTAAAATCCATTTATTATATAGAAATGGATTAATTAATTAAATGTAGACATAATAAATAAAAGTAGTAAAAATAGAAATAAGGTGTAATTGAAGATGTTTCAAATGTTTCTCCGCTGGTGATGGTATCGTTGTTTTCGGTAAAATGAATAAAATCTAAATAGTTGTCATGTTCCCTTAGAAACTTGCCACTTAATCGTTGGTAATTAAATAACACATTCCAGTCTAGTTTATCTTTAAAATTGTCAATGTAATTTTCAGAGAGATTTTGATATTTACTTATTACTTCCCAACAGTTATTAAAATTTGATGTCATCTCTACAAGGAAGTTTTCTGAAAACTGTTGTCTTTGTAAAATATGAATCCAGTTAACTCTGTGAAAATAAATTCTTAACATAGTCATTGTGAAGAGGTAGTGTATGGAAAGTTGTTCCCAATCCATATATCTATCAAACCGTTGAACAAAACCATCTGTCAGCACTCCTTGGGGAAATCTCGGCTCTTGAGATATTAAACTCCACGCAGTAATATTGGATTCCATCATCCTCTCTGTATCATCTCTCGAATATAACTGATGCTTTATCCCTTATCATGGGTATTTAAATTCTTTTTTCTCTTATATAATCTTCATCGTTTTCTGTTGGTTCATTAATCACATTCACTTTATCCCCCTTTCCTAATGTCTTGACTTTAGAAGGCTCAGACGGTTTATCTAATTGATTAGGTTTTTCTGGATTGTGTATCTTTTTCCAGTCTAAATAATTGTGGCTGTCAACATCTGAAGCTACAGCTCTTCCTGAAGCCCGATGGATATAATTAAATAAAGCTGCACCAAACCTTTCCATATGTTTTTCATATTCTGTAGTCCATTTCTTGTGTACTATATCAAATATTTTCTTATTTACAGCGTCTCCATCCTGCTCACAATCACCTACATTTGACAATTTTAATTTTTTTACATCATAGCTTGTATCAGTTTCATTCTTTTTGTAAATCGTTAACAATTTTAAAGTCGCTAAATTTACTGCTTCACCATCATAAATGGGATGTTTTATATTGCTTAACCTTTTACCGGAAAATCCCCAATGGTCTTCGTGTACAATCGGGGTTCTTTTATCCATGTATTGTACCGTAACCGCATCAGAAGACAAAAGCGGATCACCAACATTTTGAATTACTTTTCCTTCAAAATTATAATTACCATCAGGTGTTAACGGAAACCCAGCTCTTTTTTCACTATATCCAGATTTTACTCCAAACTCGGAATACCGTCCAAACTTGTCCACACTCATGATGTAACTGAATCGCTATCGTTTAGGTTCTTACTATATATATATATATATATATATATATATATATATATATATATACGTCTACTGAACAATTATTTCTCGTTTTCGCAGTTCATCAACCAAAGCTACCCATTCGTTTTCTAAACCAGTGTGCCCGGCTTCCATAGCTTCATGTAATAACCTCATTCGATCAACTAACTTATTTATATCGTTGTAATATATTATATTGGTTTTATACAAATTTTTTAATAATCCCCTTCCAGATGTAGTAGGATCAGTTGTTTTTCTTTTTTTATGCAAAACATTTAATTCAGCAGAAGATAAAGCTCTTCTTTTAATTGGAGCTTTATTTGATTTCGAGGGGAAAAGACTAGATATAATGTTTGTGTATTTTATTGACCTGTTTCTATGAATAGGTAGTTCTTTGGAATATTTTTTTCTATGTGCATTTGTATACTCTAGTATATTTTTAAACAATTGTAAATCCTTTTTAGTATATTTACCAGGATTATTTTTAAAGATGAGTTCAAACAAACCTGTTGTACCTTTATATTTCTTATCACCAATAACTATATCATCATTTTCGTTTATATCTAACTTTCTATCTCCAATCATTAATCCTTTATCCTCTATTCTAGCTCCATATGTATGATAATTTCGATTAGCATGTGTGCCATGTAACATTTTTAATGTATATTTTCTTCCAAGTGTTCCTTTAAACATAATATCTGTGCCTAATTTGCTTAAGTTGGATGGGTTGATATCCTCTTCTTCTGCTCTTGTATCTTCCGCACTTGTATCTTCTGTACTTGTATCTCCTGCAATGTTCTTTTCCCTTAAATCTCCTATATCTCCGCTTTCTTCATACTCGTCGCTTTCTTCAGATGTTTGTAACTGGTCAGAACTTTCATCATTCTGAAATTCTTCTTCATATTTGGAAATTGGTAGCATTTTGTCTCCTTCGAAGCGAATTGAAGGTCTTTCCATATTTTGTGCTAATCGCTTTAAAGGTTCAGTAACAGGTTTGAATGTTGTTTCTAAAAATTGCTCTCTTTCATTTATACCTGATTTTAAAGCTCGGTTTTTTTGTCTAATAGAATCACTAAGTGATTTTATTTCCTTTAATAGCTTTTCCTGGTTAACCATCTTCACACCTTGACGACTTGTACAGTAATACCGCTAATCAGTGTATTAAAACGAATTTATCAAAACCTATTCTATAACGACCATCTTTTATAGCTTGATCTTTCATAATAACCAAAAATCCATACTTTTCCGCCCATGCTTTTCCGCAAAGCTCTTTAAACTTCTCAAATGGCATATCCGCATTCACATGATCGTTATATATATGTTTTAGGTTAGTATCATCTTGTTTGAATACAATTAGAATATTTGCATTATCTCTGATAAGTTGTTTTAGGATTTTGCTATAAGTTTGTCCTATATATATGCTGTCGATGTTATTATGTCTTCCCATGGCAAAGTAGTTTCTAATAGTATCCTGATTTTCACAAGATACATCGTCAAATATAAATACAGAATACGGTTTCGCTTCGTTTGGTTGCATAATGCTATCACTAGCGTTAAATTTGTAAAAATGAACATCAGACACATCAGATAGGATTTTATCCAGCAATTGATACTTTGGTTGATGTAGAGACTTTGAAAAAATATATAGGTTACTAAACCTTAATCCCTGCGGATTAGTGATCAAATTAAAGACAACATTGGTCTTTCCACAGTTTGAGGGGCCACTTACTATACATCGAACAGTGTTTGGAAGTAAACTACCGTGTTTACCATTGTTGATTTTAACGTTATCCACAGTTAAATCATCTATGTTATTAATATTGAATCGATCTTTATGGTGAATAATCTCCATCCTGCTCAAAGGTTAACGATGAAATGAGTTGCTTGTATTAAACCAAGTCCTTTATAGGTATCCATGAATCCTCAGTTTTGTTAAACCCTAACCACCGCACTTTAACTGCGTCCTTTTTTCTTTGTAACACTTTTTCAACAAGATATACATCACCTACTGTTGACTTTAACATTTCATGTCCATAAAATGCACCTTGCAACAAATCTCCTTTGTTATCTTTTAGGATATACGTTTCAGGTACAGTCGGTTGCACTTTATACACTGTAAAAACTTCATTCGTCCAATTGGGAAGGTATTTTTTGGTAAACACTCCCTTATATTTACTAATCCGTACTTTATCACTTACATTAAATTTTCTTGGCTGCATTTTTTCTACTTTAGGCTTTGTATTTTTCTTTATGCGTTTTAATACATCTTTTGCATTTCTTCTATTTACTTTGTTAGGTTTCATACCAATAGTTCTATGAAACCTGTTGTTATAATCATTTATTAATTGTGGTAAAACATCATACCATACGTAAGAACCTCTTTTTGAAAATTGTTTATACAGTGCTCCTTTCAAGGTTCTATTGAATCTTTCTACAATAGCTGCTTTTTTCTCTGAATTTGTAGAATAATGATTTATTTTATATTTATTCATTAACTGTGCAAAGTTTGTATTAAAGTATTCTGTTCCATCATCAGTTTGTAAATGTTTAATTTTGTTTTTATCTCTTTTTATGGCTATTTCCATGGCTTCTGTTACGCTTTTACCAGTCTTGTCCTTTAGAGGCAAAGCGTCTGCAACATTTGTAAAACAATTAATAATTGTGAGTATATATTTAAATCCTTTGTTTATTCTGCTATGCGGTCGCATTTCAATTAGATCCGCTTGATATAGATCATTTATCCCTTTTATAACAGTATTTCTTCTTGGAAACTTTATTCTTGCAGGTTTGTGTAGTTCATTAATAATCTTCTCCTTCAGGTCTGACATGATGGTTTCACGAAGGCAGCTGATATGGTATTAAATATTCTTTGGTATAAATCTGCTTATATATATATATATATACATATAGTTCAAGGTCATTTAAAACTTGTGTAAAAAAAGGGGAAACACAGCTTAACATTGCTGTGTTTCCCCTTTTTTACGGAAAGGAAAAGGATAAAGGATCTAGGACGATGAAAAGGTTACTCGTCAATAGGGTTGAGGGAGTAGTGGCCGAATGGTAATGTGTTGATTTTGTCTGGAAGTGTTTGTCTTTTGTCGTCATTACAGGATAGCGCCTTTTTAACTTCAGTCACGCTGTACAGCTGATGGTTAAAACTTCTGATGGTGTTGAATTTAGCTGTAATGATGTTATCCTCAAATAAGCATTGCTTGTAGTGTTCAAAATGCACTTTCTTCTTTAAATATAAACTCTTTACACCTTTAGCTTTCTTAATATAGCTATTCTTCTTTTCTTCTTCTTCTTCTTTTTCATTATAGAGTTTCAAAGAATATAGTTTAGACATCAATGCAACAATCTCTTCAAGCAGAACACCATTAGCCTCATCCTTGAATTTGCCTAGTACTTTTTTGTGTCTGTCATTGTCGTAGTTTGGATGATCTTTTGGATAATCGGAGAAATCAAAGTCGTTCTTGTAAATAAATGTACGCAAATCTTTATACATGTCCAATGTTACTATGCGATATATGAAAGCGTCAGTGTCCATATATGTAATAGATATATTTTCTCTTCCGTAGAACGCCACCATTTTGTTGTAGTGAAAATCGTACATGTGTGTTTTTGAGATGTCCAAGATTGACATGCCTATATACAAAGGACGATCCATCTTCACACTCGTCTTCTTCATGGACACTGCTACAAGTTTTTCATTAATAATTATAGATGTTCCAAAATTTGGCTGCTGTACTAGTTTCTGTAATTTTTTTGCGTCGGTAACAAGTTTAACATTTTTGTGTCTTCTTTTGTTTTCCAATGTTTTTCCAAATATCGCATTATTCATTAATTTAAAGAAATCTTTTTGAAAGTCTGATGTAGCTGCTGCTCTTCTGATGGTATTTGAATCAATGTAGGGTTTCAACCAGCATGATTGAGAAAATTCCAAAACTCTATTAATTTTTGTTAGACGTAGTCCTAATTCGATAGCTTGTTGAACCACCCAAAAGTGAGCCACGTAGCGTTGTTTATTATTTAATGTCATCATTAATTTGGGGTGTTTTCCAATTGGTGAAATTTCTGTTTTAGCAAGAAGTGGAAGGTCATAATGAAGATCATGTAAATTTTCTGGGTATTCAAAATCGCAATCCAAAATATATCCAGTGTCACCATGTTTCGGAATTTGTAAAATATCGCCAATAGAGTCGGGATTAATCCATTTAAAGTTATCAAAAGGAAGTGGGTTTGACATTGCCCATCCGTACAGGTTATTTGCATCGAAATATCCTAAATAGGTTGACGGTTTGGTTTCATCGTAATCGGGTAGGTATTTGTTGTTGGCTTTGACATGTCTGGTAACACTTTGGGTCAATCCGCCTCTTACTCCAGCTTCAACCATTAAAACCATGTCAATGTCTGTTAAAAGTTGGAGTTTGCATTTTGTTTCTTTTAACATGGCTTGCCAAGCTAATCCTGGTGAAGTATACGAATGTAGAGGGTCCAAACCGTATGCAGCAAAACAGGTGTTTCGGAATTCTTCCATTACATCACAAAGAAGAGTTACATCTAGTTTGACATAAAAGTCCGAGTAATCTCCTAAGGTCTTCATATCTAACTCGTTCCATACTCGACGTGCGTGTTGATAGTCCTCAAGTGATATTTCCGAATCATTAAGTTTGTTTTTGAAGTGTTCTGGTGAAGGTAGTGATGTTTCATCAAATCTATGCAGTCCATCGATGTAATCATAGGGGAAGACTCCTTTTCGAAGAACCAAATCCATTTTACTATTGGGTACAATTTTGCTTGTTTCTATCAAATCTGTTCTTCTTAGATTTTCAGATAATTTCATGAGGCTTGAAGGCATAAATCTAAATGAATCAACAAACCTTAATTTAATTTTACCCACCTTTTTTGAAAAGCTTATAAATTTTTCCATTGTAGTAGCCAAAACGTCTATTGCTCCATTATCTCTTCCTAGTTCGGGGATTATGAAGTGCGAATCATAACCACTCAGATTGTGCAGAACTACGGGGATAAAATATGGTAGTTTGTAGTTCAAGTTGCAAGCGTTACAGGCTGCACCTCTGTACGCTCCCGTAAGATGATCGTGGTCACGAACTTTAACGTTATCCAGTGTAAAGGTGTTATTACACAAATAACACGTTGTTGTTGAATCATAATGTTGAAGTTCTTCTTCTTCCATAGGTGACATGGGTACCTTTGTTCCATACAGTTCTTCTACCTTTGCAGCTATGTCATACAAATCATCGACAAAGTATTTGGCTGCTTCTTCACCGCGATAAATCTTTGGAGAAGATGATAGTCCATATTTTTGAAGATGGTCTTCAGTCAACGTGGATTTAATTAGTATGCAATAACTGTTTGGTGAATGAAGTTGGTATTTGCTTCTTCTTGTAACGTTCTCTTCTTGTTGTTCAAGCGGATGTAAAGAAGACTCGAAATCAGCGTAAACAACAACAGGTACACGGTATTGTTGTATTACTTTGTCAAATTTTATCTGCGCTCTGCTAGGATGCGGCAATTTAATTCTTACTTCATAGTTTCCATTACATAACCGTTGGTGTTCTACTAACCAATCAGACCCTCCCCTTCTTAGTTCTTTGTTCACGTGACAAAAACATCTTTTGCAAATTGTCATCTTTCTTTTATGCTTAGATAATTGATTAGAAACAAGACTTTCAAATTTTTTGATATACACAAAGTGTGAAATATCACCTTTAGTAATTAATAACAAATCGGTATGATCTCTGCGCTCATTTGGTGTTATACGCAAGGGGTACAAATTGTTTGTCGAATCCAATCCGAAGAGGTTGACAGAAGCTGAAGGATTTTGTTTTTCAAATTTTGAAACGTCTGTTATAGCAACAGGGTAAGTCATCCCTTGGAAATTATATCTATGTTGTACTTCTTCATAATAGTGACTTGGTCTTTCCGGATGAATTGTTACATATTTGGCCAACATAGCATATTTAAAACACTCAGTATCTTGATTTTGTACGTTGACGCAGGATAAGGTATTTCTAATCTTTGTTGGTAGAGGAATGTAGCTACTTCCTCGAATTCCATAGCCGTGTTTGTGTACTCTTAAGTCTAGCCCTGTGATGCTTAACAAATTCCATCCAGAGCCTCTTCCTTCATGTTCTTGTATTTTAGTCATTAGCTCTTCAAAACATTCAGATACGATTGAATCAATATCTGACGAAAACATAATAGTTCGGTTTTTTGTTAAAAACCCTCTCGGTGAAGTTTCATTTTGAATGTTTGTAAATAAAGCATCCATTAATAGTCCAAATTTAATAAAATTTAATCTTTTTAATTCATTTTGCAAAGTGTTGCTTACCAATCCTTTTGCGTTATTTAAAAACTCTTTGAGTTGTAATTTTGCATTGTCAATTTTGAAGTGGGTTACTACATTACCCGGAAGTGCTCGGGCATGTAGTTCTACATTTACTGCTGTTGATGCTGAAGGACGGTGAAGTGTAGACAGAGCATGCGTAGAAGTCGATGCAGCTGATGATGTTGAAGGATGATGAAGTGTAGACAGAACAGGCGTAGAAGTCGATGCAGATGATGATGATGTTGAAGGACGGTGAAGTGTAGACATAGCAGAGGTAGAAGTCGATGTTGATGGTGCATATTGAATAACACTAGGTCTGGAATTTTGGTGTTGAGCTAACATTTGATCTATTTCTTTCAATTCTTCTTCTTCATATTCTTCATTTTGGTTTTTGTTATGTTTCAGTTCTTTATGTATCATTAAAATAAATTCATCCTTAAATGAAGACTTGCAAATATCGCAGCGATGCATAATGTAGGTGCGATCTCCACAAGGGTCTAGGCAATAATGAACAACACTGCAAATACCCCTCTATTTATACCCTAGCAAAAGTAATGGGGGTACGTATTACGTTAAGTTTACTATTTTTTTTTTTGCATTTTATATTTACTATTGTAGCTGGAGGCTACAAATTTCTGTATTTAGGTCAAGGTCATTGAACAAATTTGCCAAAACGGGGAATAGATCAGTAAATGATTTCATATTAAACCATAAACTGATCTATTCCCCGCTCTGTATTTAACTAAGACAATTTTCTCCAACAAAAACATTTGATAAATTTTAAACTCGGATGTGAAGTTGGATTGTACACATTGCATCTTGATCAACTAAAAATTTCATAAAACAATAGGGATCTTCAGTTGTAGATTCATCTTTAACATATTCAATAGTCAACATTGCCGAACGAAGATCTTGTGGAATTACGTCGACTTTTATGAGTCGCCTTTCGAGTTCGAACCGTTTTGTTATTATGAGGGGAAAGCTGTAGCAAACGGAGTTTCCTGGTGGGTTCATTATGCCTATATGATAAATATACACTGTTGCATCGTCTTTAAATAGACGTTCCCCCACCATTAAATGTATAAGTTACCCCACTTTTTTAATCATGTAAATGGGTCAAGGTCATACAACGATATTACCAAAACGGGGAATAGAGCAGTAAGTGATTCTCACTATAACCACAAACTGATCTATTCCCCGCTTTGTATTTAAAGTAAACTATTTGAAGACAACAAAAAACTTATTCAGATTCTTCCGATGATGATGATGATGAGCTCGTATCACTAAATAAGCGACGACGAACACAAAAGTTCCCTGTGACTGGATCTAGAACTACATCATCGATATTAATACTGCTTGGAGGGGTTTCACTATCAACAAGGTCCATTTCCTCCAAGCAAAGCAACTGATGATGAAATTCCGGTTCATTATTATCGACATCGTCGTCGTCAGTCAACAGCTCCAACAGCTCCATCTCTCCAAGATATGGTTCACTGCTAGCATACTCACTCAGTAGTTCAAGATCACTAAATAGTTCAAGATCACTAAATAGTTCACCTTCCATCTCTGAATCGTCTTCGTCTTCATCTTCGTTTAAATTTAATGGAATATTTTTAATCAATTCTAGTATAGTCTTCTTAGAAGGGAAAATGTTATCTCTGGGCGACATGATTCCAAGTAGCAGACTGATTTACCACTAATACTAAACCACCTTTTATACATGATTTCGGTGGTGGTGGGGGTAAGTGTTGAAAGTGCAAGTGGTAGGGAAAAGTGATAGGGAAGAGGTATTATTGTAACACAAATGATTAAGTCCTGTAAGTGGGTCAAGGTCACCTTATCCTATTACCAGAACGGGGAATAGAGCAGTAAGAGATTCTTATTCAAACCTCAAACTGATCTATTCCCCGTTCTGTATTCCCCCCCCCCTTTGGCGTTTTATTTAGTTTATGAGGTTGTGTAATAAAGGCACAGTGTGTAGCCTTCTTGTAATAATTGGTCAATTTTTTTCTTCAAAGGGATTGGTTTTACATCTATTTTTACTTCTTCTGTTCCACGAATACCCAATCCTTTGACCTGAACATGATGGTACTCCGTTAACAGTTGGTAAACACGCTGGATAAAAGTATCCGCTTTAGCAGTAGAGTCAATATAGTGGAGGTATACCATGGTAGGTGCTCTCTTGACGCAATTCAGAACCAAAGTGATAATTGTCTCTGTAACATCGGGCTTATATACCCATCGTTTTTTTTTTTTTTTTTTGCTTTAATTACAGGTTTGGAACAATATAAAATGTTATATTAATGTTCCATCCATTATTGACTAACCTTACCATATTACCAAAGATTTTATATAACTTTCTACTGTAGTTTATTTCAAATGCTTCATTTTCACTACTATAAACTTCACCTGTTGGTCTCCACATGCACAATTGACAACTAACCTCTATATCAAGATACCGTAGCAGTAATCTCCTTACAGCAAGCAACTGATCAATGTTTTCGACCCGTCTGCTAACTATTATAGTTGCTGCAGAGATAGAAGTAGTGGATGCATTCATTTTCAGCAGAGTACTAATTTTTACCAGCGATGGAGAACCTCCTTTATACTTAGTTTAGGTAGTGGTGGGGGTTAGGAAAAGATATTGTTGTTGTGAGAAATAAGAAGATCTTTCATTATTTTTTATCAAACGAATATTTTCTAAGTCCCAAGGTCATTTACACCAGTTGCCAAAACGGGGAATAGAGCAATAAGAGGTTCTCACTTTGACCTCAAACTGATCTATTCCCCGCTTTGTATTTCAAAGGACTTTAGTTTTTTAAGATAGTTACTCGTCCTGATCTTCATCCATGAGGAAGATTTGTTTGTAAGCTGAAGGTTCTTCAGCGAAGAAATGTTGGTCCGCTAACTCATCCTCTTTAAGAAAAACAGCTTCAAAAGGTGGAGGGTTGTGTAAATCTTCTTTGTGAATTAAGGACGGTTCTTGAAGCTGCGACTGAAGGTTTGAAATGTATTTTATTGACTTTTGTATAGTGGTTAATTTAGAATCATACGGATTGGAGGATGGTAATATGCGTCTTAATACTTTATAACAATCAGCGATCCTTGTTCTCATTTTTCTAGAACTAGCATTGTTTCTCTCGGTTTTGAGAGATCTCGAGTTTAAGTTTGGCGAAGTATTACTAGTCTCTGGAAAAATGTTGGATAGAATCATAGCCTGGACAAGTATCGATGGGGCAGCAGAAGATGAAACAGTACAAGAAGAGGCGTCAGAAGTTGGTTTTCTGATGTGCTCCATGGTGTCTGAGGTGGGCGAATACAAGCAGCAGACTAATTTTACCATCGATAAGGTGTCTCTTTTATACCCAATGGAAGTGGTGGGAGTGCAAGTTTTAGGGAGGGGATGTTTTTGTAAGAAATATATATTTCAATATTTTTTTTTTTTTTTTTTTTACCAAACAAAATTTTCTAAGTCCCAAGGTCATCTGAACAAATTGCCAAAACGGGGAATAGAGCAGTAAGTGGTTCTCACTTGGACCTCAAACTGATCTATTCCCCGCTCTGTATTTCTTAAAGTAAACAATAAATCTTCACACTATTGAGCAGCCTTTGCTCTTTGAAGCTCAAGTTCTAAGTCTGCAACCAGGCGAAAGTCTGCATCGTGCTCCTCCCATTGTTCAGGAGAACGCGGTTGTCCACACCACTTTGTAAAGGCGTACCTCATTGCCTCATTATACTCCTCCAGGATAACATGATAGGGTCTTGGTTGCTGCGTTGTAGACCGCATCGATGATGTAGTTTGTTGCGGTTGTGACTGGGCATCATTCTCCGCAACCTTATCAATCTTAGAAACCTCGGTAATTTCAGCAGCCTCAGCAATCGCGTACAACTCCTCTTCGCTAATTTCCTTTCCCCATGTGTTGCTGTTGACGCTCATGATGATACAACTAATAATTATATTCCGAATCGCTTGCTTAAATACCCGCTTACCCCCTCCCTTCTTCACTGTTGAATAATATCTTTAGTATAATATTTCTCCTTTTTCCTTTTACGTTTATCTTTGTCTTAGTGTAAAATATCTAAGTCCGTTATCTAGGTCAAGGTCGTTGTAACATTGTAAAAAAAAAGTGTGGACAACCTATTTACACTCTGCAGCATATGCTACAATTTGTAAATAGGTTGTCCACACTTTTTTTTTTTTAATTTGGAAAAACTTTATTTAATTTGGAAAGAATGTTTTTTTTTTTTTTTTTTTTTACAATTTATTCCACACAGTGGTTCCTGAATCGGCTCGGATTAGATAGTGCTTTTTTGTAGCGTTTTTGGGATGACGCATGCCTTTAGGTAATCTTAAAATGTAAAGGCGGTCTTCACATTTTAACATGACCTTCAGGAATCCCATTATTTTTACAAAGACGTATTGTTTGTTTTTAGCTAGCCTATTAATCCGAGTCTTAGCCGGTTTCACTGTTGGATGTGGTGAAGAAGGAGAAGCGGTATTTTTTAAATGAAGATTGCACAGTTCTTCATTTAAAGTACACTGTTTTGCACAGCGTTCGCCTTTCTTTGCACCTTTTTTGAAGATATAATTACATAGTTGTGCAGGACGTATGCACCTTCTATGCAATGACTTTAATTGATTAAATTTCTCTGAAGGAGATTGAATATTTGTGCAAATTACTGAAGGTCTGGTTGAACTAGTGGAAGGTGAAATTTCAATTGGGGGTCTTGTAGATATTTTAGAGCTTGATCTCGAGGTGGAGCTTGATCTTGAGGTGGATGATGAGGAGCTCGAAGAAGACCTTGATCTCGAGGTAGATGATGAGGAGGAGGAGCTCGACGAAAACCTTGATCTCGAGGATGATGGTGAAGGAGAAGTTGGTCGATCCATAATGGGTGGTGAAGTTGTCTTCTCAGGGATGATAAGAGACATTAAAAGAGCCTGACGAAGAATTGAACCAGCAGCCGAAGTCAAGGGTGATGCAGAAGTCGAGGGTGATGCAGAAGTCGAGGGTGATGCAGAAGTCGAGGGTGATGTAGAAGTAGAGGGTGATGCAGAAGTCGGTAGTGATATCGGGTGTGACTCCATAGTTCTGAGTTGAGCAAGCACAAGCAGCAGAATGATCTTACCAGTAATGGGAAGCCTCTTTTATACCCAATATAAGTGGAAGGAGAAAGGGGAAAGGGGAAGGGGGATAGGCTATGGTTTAAAATATTAATTTTCCTATATGTAACCAGACAGAGGTTTTATAAGTCCTGTCAGTGGGTCAAGGTCATCTGAACTTGTTGCCAAAGCGGGGAATAAAGCACAAATTGGTGCTCTATTCCCCGCTCTGTATTAGGGGACAGGGAATTACAAGCAATGATTTTAATAACAAAAAATAAAGAAAAAAAACCCCCCAAAAAAAAGGAAAATCACAACAGTTTCTCAGGCTAAGAAAGGTAATGTCAACCGGTTTACATGGCCGTATTGACAAGTCCGGTAGAGCACAAATTGGTGCTCTATTCCCCGCTCTGTATTAGGGGACAGGGAATTACAAGCAATGATTTTAATAACAAAAAATAAAGAAACCCCCCCCCCCCCCAAAAAAAAAAAAGGAAAATCACAACAGTTTCTCAGGCTAAGAAAGGTAATGTCAACCGGTTTACATGGCCGTATTGACAAGTCCGGTTTTCAGGGCCGAAACTTATTGTCAGGGGGTTAGGAAAGGGATGAGAAACAAATTACATTACTTTGAAACAAACTGGTCAGTTAGAGTTAACGTTAATTTTACAAAGAACAATCAGTATCACTGAAACCCGGACGGACGTAGATCACGAACGGGCGTCAGGATACTGCGGTCAGTTTAACAAGGTCACAACAGCAACACTGAAACCCGGACGGACGTAGATCAACGAACGGGCGTCAGGCTACTGCGAACCAATGTTTTGACCAAGGTAGTTTACAAAGACCGGCATTTAAATTACTTTGATAACAAACCCCACGGATATAAAGACTTTACCCAAGGATAAGGATCTGTAAGAAAGGTACATATTTCATCATTAAATATTTACAAAGACCGGCATTTAAATTACTTTGATAACAAACCCCACGGATATAAAGACTTTACCCAGGGATAAGGATCTGTAAGAAAGGTACATATTTCATCATTAAATAAAACACTTAAAACCAACACCAACATTCATTAAACTAACTACATTAATTAGCAGCAATCTACAAGCAATAATCTAACAAACAAACTACCATGCTTAACAAACTATCATGCACATGCAAAGGCGCGGATCTCTTAATTGCGCGTCGGGCCCAACGCACACTTAAAAGACCTACGCTGCAGCAGAATGCAACCCGGACGGACGTAGATCACGAACGGGCGGCAGCCTACTGCGAAGAGACTGCGGACTGCTCCCGCTTATAAAGGCGGCGGTCAATGGTGGGAGGTGACTCCGCCCCGTGACATCGGGGGGGGGGGGGGAACATGACCCAAATAGGGGGGGGGGGCATGACCTAAATGGGGGGGGGGGGACATGACCCAAATAGGGGGGGGGGACATGACCTAAATGGGGGGGGGGGACGACATGATCCAAATGAGGGGGGGGGGGTCATGAAGGGAAGGGGAACCGGTTCTTAGCTTTCTACCCGTATATGGAAGTGTCAAGGTTACACTTGGCAAGCCGCCAAAAACCTAATCAACGAGATAAACCGTCTGACCCTTCAAAAGTCAAGACATTAGGACTCATTCCAGCTTTGTCTCTCGAACTAAAACTACGTGCCGATCAGCAGCGCTACGATGACTTCCCCTGTGAACCTTGAGAAACTGCGACGTCTGAAGGAATCCCTGAAGGAGACGGTTGAGAGAAGAAGTGGTTTTAAGAGACCAACTTCTTTCAAGGCCACAATAAGAAGAAATTTTAAGAACCATCCGCTCTACTTCAACCAACATCCGTCATCTGAGCATCGACCTTCGACTTCGACTACAAGTCAGCCTCGACCTTCAACTCCACCTCTCACCGTGGATGAGGTGATGGAGCGGACGAGGGTGTTGAAGGAAGAAGAATTAGTCACTCCTCTAAACTTCAAATCACTTAAATTTAGAAAACTAAAAACAAATATCAAATACAAGTTTGTGGCAAGGCTCAGCGGAAACAGCTATATTTTACAACATGAAGATTTTCACTTCAAGGTCCAACTGCCTCATTCCCTGCCGCAACCGCCTAGAATCCCATCCAAAAAGGAACTGTTTTTCGTCAGACAAGAGGGCAAGGCGCATTGGTTAATTAAATAAATTGTCACAGCCCTTGTCCATTTCCTCCACCTCGACTAACCGCAACTCCTTCAGGACTCCTCTTCATGGCATCAAAAACGGTCCTTTTCAGGACCACCCTAAGCATTTCAAGTTAGGGACTTGGCCTGTACATAGGCAGGAGACTGTTAGTCTTATGTTTGTGTGCAGCCCACTTTGTAAAAATTTCGAAGTCCCAAGGTCCTTGACCTTGACCATGACCCAAGGGGGGGGGGGGTATAAAGTTTGTGCAAAGTATGTCATGTGGGTACTCAAATTACGCGGGTTGATCGGACGAACAAGTTGGTGCAAACAGAATTCAGATCCGACAAAGGGTATAGAAGCAACAGCGAAAAAACTACTATTTTCAAGGATAAACCTAAATAACTTCTTTATTTACGGTTTAAAGTATATTAAGTGGGTACTCAAATTACGCGGATTGATCAGACGAACAAGTTGGTGCAAACAGAATTCAGATCCTACAACGGGTATAGCAGCAACAGCGAAAAAACACCTATTTTCAAGGACAAACCTAAATAACTTCTTTGTTTTTGGTTCAAAGTATAACATGTGGATACTTCAATTACGCGGCTTGCCAAGACAAACAAGAAGGTGCAATTTAAATTTAAATCTAACCAACAGTATAGCATCTGTAGCGTAAAAACGATGGTTTGAAGGACAAGGTAACGTTGTGGTGGGGGTTAGGTGCCTATCATACATGATAACGCTCCATCATTATTCTTCCAGCTCTTGACGGATGAACATCTACCTAGAGGGTCTGAAAAATGTCGCAGTTTTACAGGAACATGAGGAAGGTGACCTTCAGTAGTCCCCTTGACACTACTTTCTACTTCCCTGACAATGAAGACAGAAGGTCTACACTTTTAGTGGACAATGAGCGGTTTCGTCGAAGAATAATCGAGGTTGAAACACTTTTAGCTAGTTGTTTGCTTCGCAAAAAGAACCATATGAATACATGCACCGGTTTAGATCATAGTAGCTGTTATACTTATACAGAGTTGAAGCGCAAACATTATTGAAGTTTTTAGTTACGGAGCTAAGGTCTTGACAGTCTAAGAGCTAAACCCTAACTAACACATGTAAACTAGTTATTGTGCGATGTAAAACTCGGTGGGGAGACTGGTGTAGTGGGGGACTGGTGTAGTGGGGGGACTACCATCTGCCGCACACTTGCCACCTGCCGCCTGCCACCTGCCACCAGCCATCTGCTTCGTTCTACTACACTTTTACCCCCACCATTTTGTTTGATACCAGAACGCTAGCTAGCGAATAGTCAGTACACCTCCGGCTCTCGACCGGTGAACATCGAGCTCTCCGAGACGCTCTTCACAAAATAACAATATCATTTCACTCAAGGTCTGATAGATGTTTCTATTTCATTGCCGTCACGTATTATTTCCTCCTGACAGCAATGAAATGCAAACACCTAACAGAACAGATAGGTGTCAAAAACACAACATGGACTCTGCGCAGGGATCGAAGTATCTACCGTCTTTCTTCAGAAAACAAAGTGATGGCCGCAACTCGTCCGGATCAACAACATCGATGACAACCAACAACGGGGAACTATTGTAAACATGAATTATTGTAAATAAAGTAATATTTGTAATATGAATTATTGTAAATAAAATAAAGTAATATTTGTAATTGTTCTACCTCGCACTCGTATCATTCGATTGCTTCATTCGATAATTTTCATTCGATATTTTATCGAATTAAAACTATCGAATCACAATCGGATTTTACGCGTGCGAGGTAGTACTTTTTTAAAATTACCTCCCCGTGACCTTGAACTTTGAACTTTAACTCATTTCGTCACAAAACCGCCTACGTCACTGGCTCAGCCGCAGATAACATCTTTCATGACACAGCACTTCCGGTCACGTGACCGGATGACGTCACTTCCGGCGCAAAACCAGCAAACCCACACTACTCTTTGGCGTTGTTATAATCAAAAACGGAAACTATTCAAGCTGGAACAGATAACCTTTCCATATAGATCCAACAGAAATATAGATAAATATTGAGTATTTTCCAGTGTTTGGATAAGGAAGTTACTTGAATTGACTGCAACAATTTTACCATTCACTTCTTTATCTCAAACGATGGAAAATACTCAATATTTGTCTATATGTCAGTTGGTTGTAAATAATTTATATGCTCCGGCTTGAATACAATGGTAATACAAGGTGAGAAATATACCTAGCAAGCGTGGTGTGATTGAGGACCAAACTTTACGGTGCTTCAAGTACATGGGCTGGGGGCATAATGCTGCGGGTGCACTGAGGTTGATCGGTCCAATCTCTACTACAAATGCGGCGCACCAGCACAATGCCTGTAGCAAAGTGCCTCACTGATTCCTCTACAACGAGCTCCTGCCAGGGGAAAAGGCCAATCATATTTCTGGGTCCGGCAATGGCGCGTTTTCTGGCTTGGCCACGAAAAGGCAAAGCAGGACGAAAGAGCCGTCAAAGAAAAAGAGGTAGTTCCTTTTCCCGCAGCACTGTGGACTTCAGCATAACAAATCAGAAACACGGGGCTCTCTCCTCGAAGTAATGTGGTAAACAATTTTGGGGAGAGAAAAAGCCTGGTATGGGGGTGGGTTTAGTGGGTAGGGCTTCCGCGAGTCCCACATTTTGTCCGTAAACTAATTCCATCTCCTTGGGAAAAAGTAGTAAAATACACAAGTTTTCGAGGGCATCTCGACAGAATTCCCGTATTATTAGTCAAGCAAGGATTTGTATAGCTCTCTTTTGTAGCTTAAATACTCGTTTTAGTATTGTTTGGTAAGCACCTCCCCTCCCCTTGGACAAACCATATCCCGTGAAGGTTCAACTTAGAAATGATTTTATCAATTTAATAACGATTTTTGTATAGACTTATTTTACATAAACAAAATATTGCTGACCTCATTACAGAACAATCTTTGCCAGTCAGATATCTCCAAGTTATCTATATTAAAATTTATTACCTAGATATCTCAAGTTTAATTTAGTAGTAATTGCGCATGATGAAATTATGTTGCTACGTTGAATAGTATTTTTCTGGATTTAAATTTAAATTACTGTTACTTAAATAATGAAATATGTTTGTAAATTTAATAAATGAATCTACCTCTACCATTTCAGAAGTTCTACCATTTTTTATTCCTATAATGCGTGCATATAACGAAGCTTTACTATTAAATTTGGTTATTATAAATACAATGATTCGTGTAATGATGCCTCACATTTTGTTAGTGTCGAATGTATACATTATTATTATTATTGTTACCACGGGGTTGAACATGAATAAATATCGTTCTTCTCCTTGAAGACATAAAGATAAATACAACTGCTTCAGATTTGATATTCTTTTGAGCGTTCCTTTAAGCTTATTTTCTATAAGAAAAGAGTGTTACTGAATTCGTCATCTAGGATGGATTGATACAATATTTGATTCTCTTCACATGTGCATTAAAAAACTTCAATTTGTTGTCCCTAAGCTGCAATTCAGTAGGCAATTGCGTGCAAAATGTAATTATTCTGAGTATAACCAAAAAAGAGAGGTAGATAGAATAACTACACAGGATTTTCAAGGAATACGGATAAAGGAAATTTAAATTTTTAGTTTTAGTGAATTGAAAAACACCTTAATTTTCCTGGAAGGATTACTTAAAGATATCACTTAATATACGATTAAACATCGAAAATGGATTTACCATGATAATAAAAATCCTAGACCATATTAAAAAGTTGTCATGTTAGCAGCTTAAGTTAATATTTGGAAAGATTCGGGAGCAACGCATCACATATGATAAAAATAGCCATCGATCACACCCCGTGACACGACAAAAATTGCACAATCCCAGCCGTTGCTATGGATGAAAGTAAGCTTGGCATAGCTTGGCTTGGCTTGGTTTGTTTGGTATAGCTCCATTTCTATGACTAGGCCTTGCCACAAGTATAAAATACCTCCGTTGCAGCAAACCTGCATACTCAGCGAATTTCCAATGGAGATATAAATGTCTTAATACTACATAAAGCAACTTACCAAGTTTCATAAAAATATATTCACAAATAAGTAATATGTGCAATTTTAATTATTTTCCATAAGAATAAAATTGGGACTTAGTACGCAGGTTTGCTGCAACAATGAACCCAATAAATGGGTTTTTACGCTAATATCAATAGAACTTAACTAGGTGAAGTCGTATACCAGTTTTTATTCATTTATATTCATAATTAAGAGAGACATAGTATTTAATTATTCTCTATAATAATACATGGAGGGTGAGTACACAGGTTTGCTGCTACGGGAGCCTTTGTCAAAAATTGTTTTTTTGAGCAAATACCAATAGACCACAACCATATGAAGCCGTATACCAAGTTTCGTCAGTATACGTTTATAAATAAGCGAGATATAAAATTTGTCTTTTCCTCGATAAGAATAACATTAGACAACGTACTGTGTTTAGCACTTTCAATATCTCGGTAACCAATTGACGTAAAGGAATGATCAAAATACCAAATTGTGTGTTTTTTAAGCTGAATACAATGGTAAAAACTAATATTTGACTATTTCAAAAATTATATGTAAAAAATTCAAAAAACCTATTTTTGGAGTACAAAACCCCCCCAAAATTCCCCTTCGGATGGGGCGATCTTGCTGGTTTTCGAACTTAAAGTCTTAAATGTTGCTTTACACGTTTATACCAAATTTAATCAAAATCAGATGATTTTTACGAGAGTTATCGTGCTCACAGACACATACACACACACATATAATACATATATATACAGTTTCGAACGAATGGTGTTCTTGGGGTCTGGGGACCTCAAAACGAAAAATCATGGTCCCAGGCCTAGGTCTTACCATGCCGACTACGGTAACAGCTTCTTCCCTATAGGGGAAATTCGCTAAAAGACCACGCCTTGATATATTAATCAAATATGAATATTTTAATACCCTTTATAATATTTTTGTGATAACATATTTTAATTAATTATTACAGATTTTTTAAGGACATGCTTGGTAGTTCCAAGATTAACTGACGCTATAGAGACGTGTGAGCTCTTTAATCGTAAATAATGATGTTGGAAAGTTATAAAAAGTTCGTTTAAATCCTGTGGAGAGTAAGTTTAAAACGGGTGCGAGCTCTTTAATCCTTGATAATGATGTTGGAAAGTTATTAAAAGTTCGTTTAAATCCTGTGGAGAGTAAGTTTAAAACGGAATATACAACTGGGGTTAACTGCCCTTCCTCAGAGCTTGTAATTTTTAAAATGCCTGCCACAGCTAAACCACTTGCATTTAGTAAAAGATATATATTGTTTTTTTAATATTTTGGCCTTAGTAGTGGTGAAATGGCAAAGAGGCATCACTTCCGGCGCTTTTTTCCCATGTTATTCTTATGGGGATCAGTTTTTGCACCGACGCCCGATCCTACCCTACACAAATTTTCTTTTTGGCCCCTGCCTTATTTTCCCCCATTTAAAATTTGCATTAATTTTAATACATCCTTTGCAGAAATCCACGAGTTCAAAAATAACTCCACACTAAATAAACAACACATGTAAACAACTTAGAAGTTATTGTGTAGTAGTGGTGAAATGGCAAAGAGGCATCACTTCCGGCGCTTTTTCCCCATGTTATTCTTATGGGGATCAGTTTTTGCGCCGACACCCGATCCCGCCTATAGAGCTCCCGCCCGCTGGCCTATATTAAATATACCCTTGCCTTAAATATATTGTCCCCATCCCCATCCCTCCTCTATATTTTTAAAAATTAATTTTCAAATTCAGGCTAAAAAACTATCTTTGGTGTTTACTGTCCGATTTGTCTGCAATTTGGATATGTTATTGTCCTAGGCAAGTGTTTTAATAAATTTCACTTACATTTCCCAAATTCACTATTACGGTTGAATTAAAAAAAAATACTGCCAACTATTTACTGACTTTTGCACCCTAATTTCCGTTTTGACTCTTGCCATATTTTGACCCTAAAATTCATTTTAATACATCCTTTGCAGAAATCCACGAGTTCTGGCTACTTGGGAACCCGAGCCATTTGACATATAATAAATCACCCTTCCTCCTAATTACCTTCTCTACCAAATACATGTCTTTATATTTAGTTTTTAACAATTCTTCTGTATAAAATCCTCCTTTGATTATATTGCCATTTTCATCTTTCAAAATATAAGTCACAGGCTTTGTTTTCTTAACTTCTGCTATTGTAAAAAGCTCTCCCGTCCAGTTAGGGGTATATCCTTTACTAAATACATGTTTATATTTAGATATCCTTACACTATCCCCCACCTTATATTTTGGCTTTTTAACTTGTACTTTAGATGCTAACCTTTCGTGTACGTCTTTAGAGTTCTTAGCACTTACTTGGTTAGGTTTCATCCCTATGGATCTATGTACTTTATTATTATATATCCTTATTAACTTTGGAAGTAAATCCAACCACTTGTAACTCCCTTGTGCACTAAACTCTCTATACAACCAATTCTTTAAAGTTCTCTGGAACCTTTCCACAATAGCTGCCTTAGTTGTAGAGTAAGTGTGGTAGTGATTAATATTTAGAATTTTCATTAGTTTGGTAAAATGTTCATTAAAAAATTCTTTTCCGTTATCAGATTGAATATTTTTAACTCCCTTTGGGAGAATAGTTTTTATAGCTTCTGTGACTACTAATCCAGTTTTATTCTTTAGTGGAGCAGCATAAGCTTTTTTAGAAAATGTGTCTATTAAAGTTAAAATATATTTATTTCCAGAATTCTCTCTAGCATAATTCCGCATATCTATTAAATCTATTTGAACAGTTTCGTTTATACCCAACACCTTAAAAGACCTTCTAACAAAGTTCTTTCTCGCGGGCTTATGCAATTCGTAAGCAATTTTTTCCATTTTTTATTCTTTATTTTTAATGTTAACGTATCTGCCAGTCTCTGTCGTTTCAAAAACACCTCCATTGCTACCAACTAACATACCATCACTCATTCTTTGATATACATAGTTTTTTGGCAAATATGCCCCTCCATCTAAAGTCTTAAATCCGCTTAAAGATGTAGGGTCTGCAACCAACAATTTAGGATTGTACATCATCAAATCGATTTCATTATTGTCTTGCATAAATTTATTAGTTTTATTGTTAAACCTTAATGCGTGTGATTTTAAACAAATATCAAATTTAATATTGTCTTGTCTAAAAGTTTTAATATTATCGTCATACCTCAAAACCTGCGACATTAAACAAACATCACTCCTATCTTTGCCTTCAGGTACATTCTTTATTAATTTGTCCTCTGCATCCCACATATCTCTATCTAATGTTAACACACTATAATATTTATCCCCCTGTTTTATTATGCTTTTCTCACCTTTTGTTAATATTTGCTTAACAACAGCCACATCATTTGGCAACGTTCCAGGTAAAATGTTTGTTAATTGCTTATTTTTACCATCAAATTTAAGACCGTCTAAAGTCACAGTCTGATGTTTTGTAACACAATCGTTCTCATCAACAGCGGGTTTAACACGAACTAGCCTTTTATTATTAAAATCCCAAAAGTTTAGATCCATTTTTGGTACTTGAGAGACGTTTACAACATCATCGCTTTCTTTACCAGCCAACAAATTACTTATTTTTCGCTTTTTGGCATTCCAAACATTTCCCTCCGATTCCAAAAATTCATAATTATTTTTGTCTTGTACAAAGACACCATCTTTTCTTATTAAAGTTTGCTCTAATGTGGGCACATCGGTTGCGCTTTCACCTCGTTTAACATTAGTAATTTTGCGTTTATTAGCGTTCCAATTATTATTCTTGGATTCTAAAAACTTATATTTAGTATTACCTTGTACAAAAGCATCACCTTTTCTGGTTAACGTCTGCCCCAAAGTCGATACATCGTCAGTAAACTCCCCACCTTTAACATTACTAATTTTATAATTTAAAGCATTCCAACCATCATCTTTTAGATTTAAAGTAGTTTCTTTAAAACTTCTAGCTTCTGGTTTACTATACGGGTTATATACGCGATAAAATTTATCTATCATATTTTTATTTAATAAACAATTCCACTTTCCCTCAATTCTTCTATGATAGAATCTATCTCATTATCCACTCCAGAATTTCCCGCCAATCGGCTTAACCAAAGCAGTCTTAACCTATCTACAAGCTCATTAGGATCGTCCCAATAAACATAGTCTATTTTATTACCAGTTACCTGCCTTAAACCTTCACCAACAGTCTTAAACAGGGGTTTAATTATATTAAGATATTTAGTGTGTTTATTACTTGACATCGCCGCACCTGTTTTATAACCCTTTAAATGTGCATTTGTAGCTTCCAAAATCTCTTTATAATTTTGCAAATCAGCCTGACTATAGTTTACGGGTTCTTTTAAAGTTAACAATTCCCACAATCCCTTTGTCCCTTTATAAATTTTTTCTCCAACTGTAACATCATCATTGGCAATTTGAACTTCCTGATTCCCAATAAAAAATTTATTTCCTTCTCGCCTAATACCATATGTGGTGTCTGTCATACTACTTCTACTAAGGTAATTTCCTAAATAGTCTGATGCTAAAAGACCAAAATCTAATTTGTGCGGTGTTATTTGTGTTATTCTTGGTATTCTAGACGGGGTCTTTTCTAAAATCATTGGGAGAACTGGCCTCTCTGTTTTTGTGGCTAAATTTTTTAATTCTTGCAAAGGCTCTATTAACGGTTGGAATGTTTGGAACCTCTCTTCAGCCTCTAGAAATTTACCACGTTTTAACGCCCTATATTTTTCTCTTATTTGTTTTGCAGACTCTACCAATTCTTGTTGAATATTTGTTTTCATTTTATTTACATTTTATTTATCTCATTTGTCAATGGATTATACTCAAACACTTTATCGTGTATTATTAGGCAATATGCAGATGTGTTTGAAGGGACATTTTCTGCGGTTTCAATTTCTAATTTAATATCTACAACCCCCTCTTTGATTGATTCATTCTGCCTAGAACAATCTATTACAATTAGAGGATATTTATTTATAAAGTCAGCTCTGTTAAACATAGGATCGGGGACGGTGTTGTAGTAACTCTCCCTAAACCTCACAAACATCTCATAAGCTTTAGAGGCATCTCCATTTTCAAAGTCGAGATTTAAATCACTATAAGGATAATATTCAGAGTTTAAAAACACTTTGAGATTTTTCAATTTACAGTGATCAAATTCATCAGTTCTTTTTCGTGCACTGTTGTCCCTACCTGTTTGGAAACCAAATATAACATACCTGGGCTTCTCCAAACTCGATGACGTCTTAACTGACCATGTGTGTCTCTTGGTTTCGGGGTATGATGGAAGTTCGTGTAGCTCCAAACTTCTAAATGCAATTTGCAAATTTTTATTTTGCAATAACATCTTTTGTAATTGAAGCTTCTCCCCATCAGATGGTACCACGTGCGGCATCACCCACTGAATCGATTTAAGTGTAATTTTAGGAATAGGATCGACACCAGTTGGAGCATTAGATGTTGTTAATATACAATTTAAGTCGTTTTTGGATCTTTTCAACACCAATTCTTGTTTAACATTTACTAAAACCTTATTAAAATCCTCAAACACACCCATTAACAGCTCTAACGGGACACAAGTACTAAACTTGCCGCTTTTATGGAACTCTTTTAAATTTTCATCAGAATCAAATGCTACATTTGACAATTTAGTTGTTTTATTGTAAGAGCACAATATTTTCATAAGACTGGAAATTCCCGGATTTCTTACAATATCTATTTCTTTACCAGCAACTTCGTATCTAATTTCGTCAAATAAGAATGCAAATGCATTATTTATAAAATGTCCTTTATCATGATTCTCTATTTCTCCTTTAATATACAAATAACTCCTACATGGGAGTGTTAGTAAATCTTGATTATTTATGCATATTCGAATTTCATCGGAATTATTTATTGCTAAAGTGTTGTGTGGAACATAGGAGTGATTTGTAATTTTAACCAGGCTATCATCATATTGGAATTTTCCTGCAACGTCTAGAAAATCTTCCATTTTTATTAATAGAAAATTTTAACTTCAACCCAATTGATCGCAGAAACCTGGCATTTTGCACACTCAGCCCGTTCTTGTAAATTCTCATATCTTTTTTATATGACAAGTAATTGTAGTTTCTTCTTTATTAAAGTCAATTGGCTTGTCGTGTTGATCTGCAAATGTAATGCTAACAACATCTAAACTTCTCTTATTTACAGGGAAGTATATAATATTTCTGGGGACCTCAATAATCTTGTAGCCCGGAGGAGCTTCTGGGTAAAAACTGTGTATGGTGTGTGATTTGTCACCATTTAAATAAGACCCATTCGCAATATTACATTTTACTCTAATCACATTTACATTATTTATGTTGATTTTATTTACGGATTTAAACGCAATATCTGGAGTAGAAAATCCTTTAAATCCCAATAATTCAGACCCTAAACACGGTTTTGTAAAATCAAACACATGGCCAGAATGTAATGTGGCTTTCATAGTTTTATTATCGGCTATAAGTACAAAATCTGGGAGTTGCTTTTGAATTTCCTTCGCAAGCTCAAACACCTCGTATGTACCTTCAACAATTTCAATTACATTTGGAGCTTTGTGATCGTAATAATACACATCCTCACCCTCGTCTATAGTTAATTTTGTGTCTTTAAGTTTATTTAATTTTGGAACTAGCCCTTTGTAAAATATAAGTTTGACTTTTGTATTAATTAATGCTACTTTATTTTGTATAATAACTTCAACTTTACCATCTAATGCCCGGTTTAATTCGTCAATTGTGACCTCCCCTTTTGGGGTTGTAATTTTGTGCATTTTGTAATATGTCAAAGTATTTAGAGGTTTTTTAACATTAAATATAGAATTATAACTTTGAAAATCTACCAGTCCAATTACATAATCACCATTTAATTCTATAGGAGGAAAGAACACCGACTTCAACTCTGGCTCTGTACCTGTGAATGTTATAGTAAATGAATCCATTTTTATAAACTAAAATTTTTCAGAAATGATAAACATAAAATTCCACAAATGGAACTGTTTAAATCTTGTATTTGATCAGTTGTATAGTAAATTTTAGATGGTACAAAATATTCAATTACCTCTTTTGGAGGCTGTATTCCGAAAGGGTCAAAATATATTACAACATCTTTATTTTTACGATATGCTGTCCAATGTGTGCCCCTGTCACTGTCTAAATTAATAATTCCACATTCTCTTACTTTTGGTCTCTGTTTTCTTAGCTCGTTTTTTAGGTACACCCCTCGAAAGTGAGGCACGTCTCTTGCTGCCTCTAACAGCTGAAAGTTGTCCATCTTTTTTATTAAATTTTAATCCCATTCCCATTTTTGCCTTAGCCTTCATCAAATTTGTCACTGCATAAGCTGCTGCTTTTTCGGCCAGACTGGCGTCCTTTGCCGAAACCCTAGTCCAAGCCTGGTCCGCTAATCTCATATCTGCCTTGTTCCGGGCGGCTGTATCAGGATTATTCATGTAGAATATGTCGTGCTCTTTACAATAAGAGTCTAGCTTATTTTTGGGAGGTACATTTCTGGCTAAATTTTCACGCACGTTAGTTCCGGGCCCGCACCATTTATAATTTCCAGGTAGGTGGAGGGGGAAAGGAAGGTTGTTTATAAGGGTATTTAACAAGCCACGGCCTCTATATGGCTTTAAGAATAATCCCTTACCCTTCTTACACTTTCTCTTTGCCATTTTTATTATATAAAAAAATTAACAAACATAGCACATAAAGAAAATACACCATTATATAAAAATGTCATTTATTCAACAAAAGAACAAATTTAAAATTGCACATAAAGAAAATACACCAAAGAAGTTGGGCCTATTTCCTAATAATATTCGCTGTCTTATAATAGGGCCCAGTGGTTCGGGGAAGACTGTTGTAATTTATAACTTAATTGTAAAAAAACAAGGATTAAAGTTTACAAATTTATATATAATATCCAAATCTTTAGAACAAGAAAAATATAAAAAAATAATTGAAATATTCCGTCTGTGTGATGAAGTTAAATTACACACATATTCAAACTGTGAAATCACACCAAATGATGTAGAATCACACTCAATAGTTGTATTTGACGACATAAATAGTCCAAATATCACACAATTTTTCTCAATGGGCAGACACAAAAATGTTAACAGTTTTTACTTGTGTCAATCTTACAGTAAAGTAAACAAACATTTACGTGACAATGTTAATTTCCTAATATTATTTAAACAAGACGATTTAAATTTAAAACATGTGTATAACAATCATGTGGGAAATGATTTTTCATTTAACCAATTTAGAAATCTCTGCCATCAATGCTGGGATAGGTCTAAATATGGCTTTTTTGTAATAGACAAGGAAAGGCCAAAGAATAATGGCAAATACAGATTTATGTTTGACCAATTTTATAGTGACCAAGGGCAAGGGTGTTGATGCCATCCACAATAAACCTCTTGTCGTCATCAAAAGAGAGTACCTTTTTGTTCATCGTTAGTGTTTGCAGATGGTGGTTTGTGGATTTAATTCTTGTAACATTCTCGTAGTAATCTTCTCCGGTTGCAAGACAGTGTAAGTAGTGTTGGTGTCTTAAGAGATGTTTAACTGTAGCGCCGTCAGCTCCTTTTGCCTTTTTAACCTCTAGCTGCTTTTCTTTTTCGTATAACCACTGTAGAGGAATGAAAGAGTATAATTTTGGCCTTAAACCACAATATTCATACATAATTTGACCATTTAATTCGTCTTTAAACTTGCCCGTAACTTTTTTGTTTTTATCAGAGTATAAGAAATGATCTTTACTATATGCAGAGGTGTCAAAACGGTCCAAGTCACATTGTATTTCCTTGTAAAAGTCCTCTGTTACTATAGAATACATCAGAGAATCCGTGTCTGTCATTAAGAACTTTTTATTCTTAAATTTTGACATATAATTATAGTGGAAATCATACATTATTACTTTGCTGATATCCAAAATGGTCATTCCTAAATATATTGGTTTATCAAACTTTACAATTAATTTATTTAAATGCACTGCATGCAAGTTGTTATCGAACTTTTTGCTGCAGTCAAATCTTGGCTTTGTAACATACTTTGTTAACATAGACTCATCTACAAGATGTATATCACGAAACTTGCGTTGGTTCATAATTGTTCGACCAAAGAGACTGTTATTTAACAGTTTGTAAAAGTCTTTTTCAAAATCATGTTCAGCTTTTTGTCGCTTTTCAATATTAAAATTAATATAGGGCGCGAGCCAATTCGATTGTCTGAATTTTAAGATTCTGTGGTATTTTGTAACTACCAAACCCAATTCTTCGTATTTTTTTAGTGCTTTATAATGTAGAATATATTTGGTTTTGTCATTTAAGTTTGGTATTAATTTTCCATTCATTTTTTCTGGTGCGAGCGGGTAGTCGTTGTGCAAATCGTGTAAACTTTTATCGTATTTTAAATCAACTTCCAAAATAAATCCAAAGTTTTCATTTTTATTGGCTTTATAATCTTTCTCGTTTGTCCATCTAAAGCCATCAACGGGCAACGACTCGCACATTGCTGTAGAGTATAGCGAGTTGCAGTCTAAGTATACAAGATAGGTGCTTTCTTGATTTGGGTCATAATGTTCGCCCATGTACTTATTGTTGGCTTTAGCATAGCGCGTGGAAATCATGCTTACACCACCTCTAATGGCGTGTTCTATAAACAAATGCATGTCAATGTCACTAAATAACTGTAATTTTATGCCAGTCATTCTAAGGCACGCCTCCCATGATAGTCCAGGCAGTGAGTACGTGTGGACAGGGTCGAGTTTATAATCCTTTAAACTCAAGTCCCTAAATGTCTCAAACACATCAGCCAATAACAACACATCTGTTTTAAGGTATAAATCGTGATATTCTTTTAAATTCTTTATATTAAAATGATTCCATATGTTTTTAGCATGTTCATATTGTGCAGGAGATATACATTCTTTAGTTAGACTGCTGTAAAATGCCTCTATGGGTGGTAGGGTCTCTAAAAACTTTTCTGGTCCTGTCATGTATTCGTATGGAAATTCGCCCTTGCGTTGTAGTAGTGGATTGTCTATAAATCTAAATGTATTTAAATTGGAAGCTAATTTGCTTAAGGGAAGAGACAGAAAGTTGTATGAATCCAAAAATACCAAATCATCAACAGAGAACGATATATATTTTTCCATGTCCTTGGCTATGCAATTCAATTTCCGATTGAGTTTTCCCAAGTGTTGCATTATTAAATGACCGTCATAGTTTTTAAGATTGTGGAAGAATATTGGAATTTTCTTGGTTACTTTATAGTTTAAATTGCAAGCGTTGTGGGAGGGTCCTCGGAATTTGCCTGTTAGATGGCAATGGTCGCGCACTTTATCACACAGTAACGGCTGTTGGCATATGTGGCAGTATTTAGAGTTTTTGAAGGAAGCCTCTTGCTCTGGAGTCATTACAAGGGGAACATATACTTCCATCTGACTTTTAATAAAGTCATAAGTTTTAAATAACTTTTCGAAAAATACATCCATCACATTTTCACCGCTGTACAACTCTTCGTAAATAATTTTAGAGTCTCTCACCACAACATAAGCAAATCCAGAAGGAGTGTGTTTGTCGCAGTTTATAAAACATTCGAAATCTGCATAAATCACAAAGGGAGCTTTAAGTTGATATTTGTAATTCGTAAATTGTAGTGTATCTTTTTTAGACATTTGTACTCTTTGAGCATCAAAGGGTTTACAATATGTTATGTGACGTTCCAATTTATTTTTGGTGCCAAAATGTTGCAAACAGAACTTGCAAAAATATTTCTTATGGTCGTGTTTTGTAGACCGTAGCATTAACTTGTCAAAATCACGAATTAAACAGTAATGTGATTTCCGACCTTGTTGTAGAAGCAGCAGGTTGACGTGCGTATTGCCATTTAGTTTAGTTATTCTCAGTGGATATATTGTTTTTCCTTCAATTCCATATACATTAACACTTATGTTATTTTGTTTTTCAAATTTATCAATGTCAGATATTTTTACTGGATATTTTATATTTGACATATTTAACTGGCCTTCATAGGGTTCGTAGTGAACTACTCGATTTGCATTTTCTTTACTATTCCTTGGTCTTAGGCTTGCTAAAACACTCCACATGAAACATTTATTATCACTATTTTTAATATTTAAAACAGCATGTTTTGATTTTATATTTTCTGGCGTGGGAATGTATGATTTGGGAGTTAGGGGCTTATATTTGTAAACATGCAACTGCCAGTATTTGGTGCGGTCATATATCCATCCACTGCCCTGAGCTTGATACTTGTGCATGGAGGTATCGATTTTTAAAAGTGAATTTTCAATTTGAGTCTTTAGCTGTGCTTTCTCAATTGATAAATTAGTTAAACTTCGAAAATCAGCAATACATTCTTTGTCAATGATTAAATCACCATTATTGTCCACTGAGTGTTTGATGAATTTTACTCTCCTAATAAGAATCCATTTGATAGGTAGAGGACAAGATTGGAGAGTGTCTAATATATCCGCGGACTCGCCGTAAAACTTAAACACATTATAGGGTCGCTTGTCACATCGTAGGTGGTGGCGGGGTTTGTTCCGGGTGATGACTCTCTTACACACATTACAAGTATTGTGGTTCTCTAGCATATGCATTTTAAAATTGCTATTGTCAAATATTTGATGACATATTTTACAAATTTTAGGAATAACTTTGTGAACAAGTCGATAATGGCGTAATAAATTGCTTCTGTTGGAGTAAGACGTGGAGCACTGTGCACAGGTCAACATTTTTTGTTGGAATGAGGGTGGTGATTTTGGGGCTTCTATATATATCCTTGGTTGAAAATTTTAAAATTTTATCTTTTTTAAATAATAAAAACATATTTTTTAACTCTAAAATAAGACATTTTTGCAGTTTAATTACTGCAAAAATTAAAAAAATTTCCAATTTGGTGGTGCAATATTATTTTTTACATACACATTTTAGGTATTAATACACATTTGGAAATGGTGAATTGGAGATTTACAAATATTAGGCTATTTCAATTATGGATTAACAGTTGTCCCTAAAGACATCACACCACTGCTAACACTCACACAGAGTCCTGGGTGGAGAGGCCGTGACTTAGTGTGTTAGTATGTCAGCGTGTGCAGGCAGCGGATCGTTGCGCGTGCAAGCGGCGGATGTTTTAATCAGTTGGCAGTTCGACCGTAGTTGGAATTAAAACACTACAACAATCAAGAAGTTGGCGGCAGTATTTTTGGGGGAATTTATTAAAACACTAGGACAATAACATATCCAAATTGCAGACAAATCGGACAGTAAACACCAAAGATAGTTTTTTAGAATTTGAAAATTAATTTTTAAAAATATAGAGGAGGGATGGGGATGGGGACAATATATTTAAGGCAGGGGTATATTTAATATAGGCCAGCGGGCGGGAGCTCTATAGGCGGGATCGGGTGTCGGCGCAAAAACTGATCCCCATAAGAATAACATGGGGAAAAAGCGCCGGAAGTGATGCCTCTTTGCCATTTCACCACTACTACACAATAACTTCTAAGTTGTTTACATGTGTTGTTTATTTAGTGTGGAGTTATTTTTGAACTCGTGGATTTCTGCAAAGGATGTATTAAAATTAATGCAAATTTTAAATGGGGGAAAATAAGGCAGGGGCCAAAAAGAAAATTTGTGTAGGGTAGGATCGGGCGTCGGTGCAAAAACTGATCCCCATAAGAATAACATGGGAAAAAAGCGCCGGAAGTGATGCCTCTTTGCCATTTCACCACTACTGGCCTTTAAAATAAGGTTTTTTGTATCTTTATCAATGTGAAAGCTGAAGAGGATGTAATATGCAGTTTATTTCCATCAGGGGAAATATTTTTTGAGATAAAATTTAGCTCCCTATTTAAAAAACAATAAAAAATTATAAAAATAATGAAAAATATGCAAAGAACCCCATGATTCATATAAAATGAAATGCTATACAAATAATTGATTTGTCAAATAAAATATTCAAATCTTATTATTTGTCCTTGATATTCCCGGTTATTAATTTATTTTTAAAACTTTAAACTGTTATTTTATCTTATAAAACTTAAAACAATTTGGTTTATTATTGCTCTACATAAATTGGTTACTGAAATATTGAAAGTGCTAAATACAGTCCGTTGTCCAATCCTATTCTAATGGTTATTAATTAAAATTTTAAGTCTTGCTTATTTAATGCATATATTGACGAAACTTAGTGTGGTTCCTGATTTTGGTGTTTTGATATTTGATTAAAACCTTAATTTTGTTGTCCCCGAGGTGGCAAATCAGCGATACTCAGGTGTAATTTTGAAGAATAAATAAAATGTTATGTTGCTTGATTGTGAATATATTTTGATGAAACTTAGTAAGTAGCTTATGTGTTAGTGATTCATATGCATACATTGTAAATTCCCTGAGTATACACAGGTGTGCTGTATCGAGGTATTTTCTTCTTTTAAAGAGTACTAACAGGTTTATTTATTCCCTAAAAGTCCTCTATCATTAAGATAAATAGATTTTATGTCGTAATGTAATATTGTTCAAAATATATGTTTGAGGTTCCATTTGCGTTTTTCCCTCCCCACTAAGAAACTGTTTATTGAAGAGTAATTAGATATAGAGTTAATAGATTCCATAGATATTTGATAGATGTAATGAACTAGGATAATTCTTCGAGTTGATCTCCCTTCACCCGCTTAACGTCGGTTCTGATTATACAAAATTAAGTTTGATGAACTATTCCTCACCAGACAAATTATTTCTAAATAACTTTTCAACATGAACGGTATAGTAACATTTAAGGAAGGTACATTTCATTCTTTTCTGCTAGTTGAAAATCACTCTAAAGTATTAATAACCAAACATTAAACTTTAGGATAAAAAATAGTAAAAAACTGTTATGAAGCAAACACCCTATTTACAAGATTTTTAGCTTTTTATTTTTATTTTTTTTAACAACTTGTAAAAATAAATGCATACTTACTTATGTTGTCTTCTACACTATGGTGAAAGTATGTCGAGATATAACTTTAAGATATTGCTACAGAACAGTGAGGTCTAATGATGCACCTATAGAAACGAAGAGATCACTACATCTTCTGAATTTCTCATAATAATAATTGGCTTAACATTGAAGTTTGTGTTGAAAACACGTCTCATCTTTAGTGCACAGTTTTATAAACCATTTAGTTGCAATTAATGTTTATCTAGTGATTATTCTTTATTAAGTCTGCTTCATAGGTTATCACTATAAAACTCCGCTTTTAAAAATAAGACCTAAGTAGTGGTGAAACCAGAAAGAGGCGCCACTTCCGGCGCTTTTTCCCCATGTTATTCTTATGGGGATCAGTTTTTGCGCCGACACCCGATCCCGCCTATACTAATAAGCCACAAGTTTCCTTGTTGGCCCATATTAATACCCAACCCTTGCCTATATTAAATATATTGTCCCCATCCCTCCTCTATACTTTTTAAAATTAATTTTCAAATTCAAGCTAAAAAACTATCTTTAGTGTTTATGGTCCGATTTGTTTAAAACTTGGATATGTTATTGTCGTAGGCAAGTGTTTTAATAAATTACACTTACATTTCCCAAATTCACTATTACGGTCAAATTAAAAATTATTTTTGAAAAATACTGCCAATTGCCAACTTCTTTATTTACTGTCCGATTTATTTAAAATTTGGATATGATATTGTCCCAGGCAAGTGTTTTAATAAATTCCACTTACATATCCCAAATTCACTATTACGGTCAAATTAAAAAATATTTTTGAAAAATACTGCCAATTGCCAACTTCTTTATTTACTGTCCGATTTGTTTAAAACTTGGATATGTTATTGTCCTAGGCAAGTGTTTTAATAAATTCCACTTACATTTCCCAAATTCACTATTACGGTCAAATTAAAAAATATTTTTGAAAAATACTGCCAATTGCCAACTTCTTTAGTTACTGTCCGATTTGTTTAAAATTTAGATATGTTATTGTCCTAGGCAAGTGTTTTAATAAATTAGCCTTACATTTCCCAAATTCACTATTACGGTCAAATTAAAAAATATTTTTGAAAAATACTGCCAATTGCCAACTTCTTTAGTTACTGTCCGATTTGTTTAAAATTTAGATATGTTATTGTTATAGGCAAGTGTTTTAATAAATTAGCCTTACATTTCCCAAATTCACTATTACGGTCAAATTAAAAAATATTTTTGAAAAATACTGCCAATTGCCAACTTCTTTATTTACTGTCCGATTTGTTTAAAATTTAGATATGTTATTGTTATAGGCAAGTGTTTTAATAAATTAGCCTTACATTTCCCAAATTCACTATTACAGTCAAATAAAAAAATATTTTTGAAAAATACTGCCAATTGCCAACTTCTTTATTTACTGTCCGATTTGTTTAAAATTTGGATATGTTATTGTTGTAGGCTAGTGTATATGCACCATCCACATTTTACAAATATTGCGGTTAAATTTTAAAAAATTTGGAAAAATACTGCCAATTGGCAACTTCTTTATTTATGGTCTGATTTGTTTAAAATTTATATATGTCATTATTCTAGGCTAGTGTATATGTACCATCCACATTTGACAAATTAACTATAATGGTCAAATTTAAAAAATATTTTGAAAAATATACTAACAATTTCAAACTTCTTTACTTACTGTTTGATTTATTTTCGGATATGTTATAGCTCTTATATAGGTAACAAGACCACACTACCACACGTTCCACTACCCCCTATAATACAGTATTTTGTCTTTTTGTTTATTTTGCTGTAATCCCAAAACTGACTTTGCTGTTTATTGTCCGATTTGCCTACACTTTGGATATTGTCCTAAGCATTTATTGTCTGATTTATTTTTGGATATGTTATAGCCCCCAACTATTATATCTAAAATTACAATATTATTTCCACCTATAATACAGTTGATGTGTTGTTTGTTTTGCCGCAACCTAAAAACTAACATTGGTATTTGTGTTTTTACAAAACTATATTTTGTAAATTACTACCAATAACTCCTTTATTTACTTTTCGACTTGTTATATCCCCTTATATCTAAATTTACCGTATATTATTTACCTTTTAGTGCTGTTTTGTCGTAACCAAACTTTGGATATGACTGCAATATATTACTGGCCATTGCATCAGTAAATACCCCATTTCCAAATTCACTATTACGGTTGGATTAAAAAAATAAATACAAGCTTATTATATACATCCAGCTGTTATATTTGCCACATTTCCAATATTGTTGTGACCCTCTCAACTACCTCTCATTGTAATATAATAAGTAATATATATCCACAATTATGGTCAGAACTGCCTAAATTTTGGATATGTTTTAAGCCAATGCGATAGCAAAAAATGAATTTTTAAAACCCAAAACAACTAAACACAAAACACTAATCTTTCTTTGTGCTTGTTTGGAGTAGTCTTTATTTTATCCAACTTAATTTTAATTTTGCAGTTAAAATCAAACTTCCCACATTCTAGCTCCCTTTCCAGCCAGTGGTTGGAGACATAAAGGTTACGAATATTTTCAAACTGTACAATATATCTTTTTCTACCCCTATGTTGGACTTGTTTAATAGCGCTTATTAATAATTCCATCTTCCAAATCCTCCAGTCTACTACATTCTTTAAATTTAACATTGCCTTTAATATCTTGCATCTCTATGTCTTCTTGTCCAACATCCCACTCATTGTTACGGAAACTTAGGTTTTCTATTTTTGGAAAGGAATTGCCAAATTGCGGTTCCGTTAGTGTTAAAGCTTGCAAGTGGCTCGTTGGTAGGTAGATAAATAATGTCCAAATCACCACTGTATGGCAACACGCTATAACCTTGCCTATTCTTATTTATCTCTATAAATACAGTTTTACAAACACCTTTAACATAGTATACACCCCTCCGTCCATTCTTTTCTGCCAACACTCCCACAAACTTGTTGTTTACTACAAACGCATACACCATATAATGTCCATAATGCTCTAGATCCTCCCAACGTCGCAGGAAGTAATCTTTTAATTTATCCTCTCTTTCCCTTCTTTCTTGTTCTTTAGCCAACTGTGCTTTGTATTCCTCTGCAACAGTATTTTCCACATATTCCAATGTCTTCTAATTCCAGTTTCCTCTTTTTGGAACAACTCTCTGCTTGGAAAGTGGCTCTATTTCTTTAATAGTGTATGGGTACAGTTTATTGGTCCGGCTTCTTAAAACGTAGGGAGTAAGGTTAGGACTTTCCACTAAGCCTAATTCTTCTAAATTGATGTGTTTAGGTATAGTGGAGAAAGGTGTATTTGATTTTGTAAAACATGTGCCCCCAGATTTGATGTAACACTTATGCTTTACACTTATGGCATCCTCCTCTATTACCTCCACGTAGTTAGTTGGTAAACAGTTAAAGCTAAATGCAGATAGAGCATACTTTATTAACTTTTCCCTTTGTGTACTATCTTTTGGCAGTTTTAGTTGTACTCCAGTTATCTTCTTCGTATTACTATTACCCCAATATGCGTATTGTAATAAATCGTTAAACACTAAACAACAACTGTTTTGTAATTGATTGGCAACTTTCACCCACATCTTATGCAGAGGTACAGCACAGAATGGAGCATTTTGAAAGTACCGTTTGTTGTCTTCTATTAGACTTAAACAATCTCTTAAAGGTTCAAACCCTTTACCAAAACCTCTACAATAGTTATAGATTGTTGCCTCTAACCTTGTTATTCCATTCTCTCTAGCTAGTTTAGACGAGAACGTTTCTTTTAGTCTCGCATCAGGACAGTTTACAAAGTTTATTATATGGTTTCCTATACTTTTAATTACTCCAGGACTTGTAATCTGGCATATAAATTTATTATATATTTTTACCCTGCTATTTACATTAAACCATGTTAAACAGTCTTTACTAACATTATCTACAATAACATTATATCCATTCTTGTACGCCCCTTGGTAGCAAAAGTTAAAGTTTTCTGTAAGATATTGGCACATTTCCTCTTTATTAAATATTCCAGCCAAATCTAGTGTTATATCGAAATCCATAAGATAGTACATTTCTTTTTCCAGATCTTGCAGTATCTTTGGAAGATCTTCCAACAAATCCTTAATTTTAACATTTGCAAGCTCTATTTTATAGGGAATTGCTATAGGATCATCATACTTTTGTTTAATTTGGTCAATATCTTTCTTTATTATTTGTAACACACCCTCGCTTTGGACCCCAGAGGACCTCTCCAAGGAGAATGGTAGTTTGGCCACAACACCATGTCGAGCTAAAGAGAACTTTTTAAATATTCCTCGTAAGTAGCTATTAAACGAGCCACATATTTCCTTCTTAACTTTAAATTTATTCCGAACGTCCCCATCACAATCCGTAACATTGGTTATCTTAACTAACATTATGTTATCGCAAAACGCATCCGTTATAGATGTTAAGTTATTTAATTTTGGTTCGCCCTCGCAATAGTTTATATTACCTATGTCTGTAAGAAGGTTATTATTACGTAGATTTTCTAATAAAAACCATATACCAAATCTTTCGTTAGTAGGCTTAATACAATTTCCCAATAAATGGCTAACAGAGTACATTTCTTTTATACAAAAAAGTAGCTGAAACATGTAAACAGGACAGATATAATTACACTATAGGCATATAGAGGTTGTAAATATATGGATATTGTATATAAACATAGGCGAGTGGTAAGTGTAACATGTAAGTGGACACCCATATGCAAATATGGAAAACCCACTATTAATATAATTCCAAATTCGACTAAATAAGTTTATAGTCTCAATATAATTAACATATTAACTAACGCATCCCGCATTAGTACCCAAACTGTCGAAATTCTATAATTCTATTCTTAGTCCTTGTATTAGGTTTTGTACTATTAAACCCTACATTCTTATCCTGTGCAGTAGAGTAATATATGCATGTTATTTAATACGCACATTCTACAAGACCTGTACATCTGTTGTATAAGCAGCAGAATAGACGTCTCATTGTGTTGTTGTAAAGTAAAACATAAATGTAAATTGTGCTGGATACAACCGGCCAGATATTAGACAGGAAATGTGTTGGAAGTGTATTGCCAAAGACAAACACCACATAGTGCAGCATGTAATCAATCCATTACTATTTAGACAAAGGTCAGTATTGGTACAACATCCGATATATTAGCCAAACCCAGTCCAAACATTGTGTCCTCAAAATGTTATGATTGTGTTAAATTTGTTTATATTACATATATTTCTTACACAATTTACAAACTATTTTTGTGTCAGTTGACAGAACCTGTAAAGTTGTGTAAAATGGCTGTAAACCAGTATCTGTGCTTGTGTCGTAATGTGTTGGAGTGTGTTATTGTGTCTCTGCATTTGTGTTGTTTTATAAACTTTAAATATTACTATGTCCTTATACTCTTACTATTTATGTTACTATAATATTAATTTTTTACTGTTTGTTTTCCAAGTTTGATTTGGGTTTGGCTAATATATCGGATGTTGTACCAATACTGACCTTTGTCTAAATAGTAATGGATTGATTACATGCTGCACTATGTGGTGTTTGTCTTTGGCAATACACTTCCAACACATTTCCTGTCTAATATCTGGCCGGTTGTATCCAGCACAATTTACATTTATGTTTTACTTTACAACAACACAATGAGACGTCTATTCTGCTGCTTATACAACAGATGTACAGGTCTTGTAGAATGTGCGTATTAAATAACATGCATATATTACTCTACTGCACAGGATAAGAATGTAGGGTTTAATAGTACAAAACCTAATACAAGGACTAAGAATAGAATTATAGAATTTCGACAGTTTGGGTACTAATGCGGGATGCGTTAGTTAATATGTTAATTATATTGAGACTATAAACTTATTTAGTCGAATTTGGAATTATATTAATAGTGGGTTTTCCATATTTGCATATGGGTGTCCACTTACATGTTACACTTACCACTCGCCTATGTTTATATACAATATCCATATATTTACAACCTCTATATGCCTATAGTGTAATTATATCTGTCCTGTTTACATGTTTCAGCTACTTTTTTGTATAAAAGAAATGTACTCTGTTAGCCATTTATTGGGAAATTGTATTAAGCCTACTAACGAAAGATTTGGTATATGGTTTTTATTAGAAAATCTACGTAATAATAACCTTCTTACAGACATAGGTAATATAAACTATTGCGAGGGCGAACCAAAATTAAATAACTTAACATCTATAACGGATGCGTTTTGCGATAACATAATGTTAGTTAAGATAACCAATGTTACGGATTGTGATGGGGACGTTCGGAATAAATTTAAAGTTAAGAAGGAAATATGTGGCTCGTTTAATAGCTACTTACGAGGAATATTTAAAAAGTTCTCTTTAGCTCGACATGGTGTTGTGGCCAAACTACCATTCTCCTTGGAGAGGTCCTCTGGGGTCCAAAGCGAGGGTGTGTTACAAATAATAAAGAAAGATATTGACCAAATTAAACAAAAGTATGATGATCCTATAGCAATTCCCTATAAAATAGAGCTTGCAAATGTTAAAATTAAGGATTTGTTGGAAGATCTTCCAAAGATACTGCAAGATCTGGAAAAAGAAATGTACTATCTTATGAGTAGTGTGGGTTTGCGGGTTTTGCGCCGGAAGTGACGTCATCCGGTCACGTGACCGGAAGTGCTGAGTCATGAAAGATGTTATCTGGGGCTGAGCCAGTGACGTAGGCGGTTTTGTGACGAAATGAGTAAAAGTTCAAAGTTCAAGGTCACGGGGAGGTAATTTTAAAAAAGTACTACCTCGCACGCGTAAAATCCGATTGTGATTCGATAGTTTTAATTCGATAAAATATCGAATGAAAATTATCGAATGAAGCAATCGAATGATACGAGTGCGAGGTAGAACAATTACAAATATTACTTTATTTTATTTACAATAATTCATATTACAAATATTACTTTATTTACAATAATTCATGTTTACAATAGTTCCCCGTTGTTGGTTGTCATCGATGTTGTTGATCCGGACGAGTTGCGGCCATCACTTTGTTTTCTGAAGAAAGACGGTAGATACTTCGATCCCTGCGCAGAGTCCATGTTGTGTTTTTGACACCTATCTGTTCTGTTAGGTGTTTGCATTTCATTGCTGTCAGGAGGAAATAATACGTGACGGCAATGAAATAGAAACATCTATCAGACCTTGAGTGAAATGATATTGTTATTTTGTGAAGAGCGTCTCGGAGAGCTCGATGTTCACCGGTCGAGAGCCGGAGGTGTACTGACTATTCGCTAGCTAGCGTTCTGGTATCAAACAAAATGGTGGGGGTAAAAGTGTAGTAGAACGAAGCAGATGGCTGGTGGCAGGCGGCAGGCGGCAGGTGGCAAGTGTGCGGCAGATGGTAGCCCCCCCACTACACCAGTCCCCCACTACACCAGTCTCCCCACCGAGTTTTACATCGCACAATAACTAGTTTACATGTGTTAGTTAGGGTTTAGCTCTTAGACTGTCAAGACCTTAGCTCCGTAACTAAAAACTTCAATAATGTTTGCGCTTCAACTCTGTATAAGTATAACAGCTACTATGATCTAAACCGGTGCATGTATTCATATGGTTCTTTTTGCGAAGCAAACAACTAGCTAAAAGTGTTTCAACCTCGATTATTCTTCGACGAAACCGCTCATTGTCCACTAAAAGTGTAGACCTTCTGTCTTCATTGTCAGGGAAGTAGAAAGTAGTGTCAAGGGGACTACTGAAGGTCACCTTCCTCATGTTCCTGTAAAACTGCGACATTTTTCAGACCCTCTAGGTAGATGTTCATCCGTCAAGAGCTGGAAGAATAATGATGGAGCGTTATCATGTATGATAGGCACCTAACCCCCACCACAACGTTACCTTGTCCTTCAAACCATCGTTTTTTACGCTACAGATGCTATACTGTTGGTTAGATTTAAATTTAAATTGCACCTTCTTGTTTGTCTTGGCAAGCCGCGTAATTGAAGTATCCACATGTTATACTTTGAACCAAAAACAAAGAAGTTATTTAGGTTTGTCCTTGAAAATAGGTGTTTTTTCGCTGTTGCTGCTATACCCGTTGTCGGATCTGAATTCTGTTTGCACAAACTTGTTCGTCTGATCAATCCGCGTAATTTGAGTACCCACTTAATATACTTTAAACCGTAAATAAAGAAGTTATTTAGGTTTATCCTTGAAAATAGTAGTTTTTTCGCTGTTGCTTCTATACCCTTTGTCGGATCTGAATTCTGTTTGCACCAACTTGTTCGTCCGATCAATCCGCGTAATTTGAGTACCCACATGACATACTTTGCACAAACTTTATACCCCCCCCCCCCCTTGGGTCATGGTCATGGTCAAGGTCAAGGACCTTGGGACTTCGAAATTTTTACAAAGTGGGCTGCACACAAACATAAGACTAACAGTCTCCTGCCTATGTACAGGCCAAGTCCCTAACTTGAAATGCTTAGGGTGGTCCTGAAAAGGACCGTTTTTGATGCCATGAAGAGGAGTCCTGAAGGAGTTGCGGTTAGTCGAGGTGGAGGAAATGGACAAGGGCTGTGACAATTTATTTAATTAACCAATGCGCCTTGCCCTCTTGTCTGACGAAAAACAGTTCCTTTTTGGATGGGATTCTAGGCGGTTGCGGCAGGGAATGAGGCAGTTGGACCTTGAAGTGAAAATCTTCATGTTGTAAAATATATCTGTTTCCGCTGAGCCTTGCCACAAACTTGTATTTGATATTTGTTTTTAGTTTTCTAAATTTAAGTGATTTGAAGTTTAGAGGAGTGACTAATTCTTCTTCCTTCAACACCCTCGTCCGCTCCATCACCTCATCCACGGTGAGAGGTGGAGTTGAAGGTCGAGGCTGACTTGTAGTCGAAGTCGAAGGTCGATGCTCAGATGACGGATGTTGGTTGAAGTAGAGCGGATGGTTCTTAAAATTTCTTCTTATTGTGGCCTTGAAAGAAGTTGGTCTCTTAAAACCACTTCTTCTCTCAACCGTCTCCTTCAGGGATTCCTTCAGACGTCGCAGTTTCTCAAGGTTCACAGGGGAAGTCATCGTAGCGCTGCTGATCGGCACGTAGTTTTAGTTCGAGAGACAAAGCTGGAATGAGTCCTAATGTCTTGACTTTTGAAGGGTCAGACGGTTTATCTCGTTGATTAGGTTTTTGGCGGCTTGCCAAGTGTAACCTTGACACTTCCATATACGGGTAGAAAGCTAAGAACCGGTTCCCCTTCCCTTCATGACACCCCCCCCCCCCTCATTTGGATCATGTCCCCCCCCCCATTTGGGTCATGTCCCCCCCCCCCATTTGGGTCATGTCCCCCCCCCCCATTTGGGTCATGCCCCCCCCCCCCGACGTCACGGGGCGGAGTCACCTCCCACCACTGACCGCCGCCTTTATAAGCGGGAGCAGTCCGCAGTCTCTTCGCAGTAGGCTGCCGCCCGTTCGTGATCTACGTCCGTCCGGGTTGCATTCTGCTGCAGCGTAGGTCTTTTAAGTGTGCGTTGGGCCCGACGCGCAATTAAGAGATCCGCGCCTTTGCATGTGCATGGTAGTTTGTTAAGCATGGTAGTTTGTTTGTTAGATTATTGCTTGTAGATTGCTGCTAATTAATGTAGTTAGTTTAATGAATGTTGGTGTTGGTTTTGAGTGTTTTATTTAATGATGAAATATGTACCTTTCTTACAGATCCTTATCCCTGGGTAAAGTCTTTATATCCGTGGGGTTTGTTATCAAAGTAATTTAAATGCCGGTCTTTGTAAATATTTAATGATGAAATATGTACCTTTCTTACAGATCCTTATCCTTGGGTAAAGTCTTTATATCCGTGGGGTTTGTTATCAAAGTAATTTAAATGCCGGTCTTTGTAAACTACCTTGGTCAAAACATTGGTTCGCAGTAGCCTGACGCCCGTTCGTTGATCTACGTCCGTCCGGGTTTCAGTGTTGCTGTTGTGACCTTGTTAAACTGACCGCAGTATCCTGACGCCCGTTCGTGATCTACGTCCGTCCGGGTTTCAGTGATACTGATTGTTCTTTGTAAAATTAACGTTAACTCTAACTGACCAGTTTGTTTCAAAGTAATGTAATTTGTTTCTCATCCCTTTCCTAACCCCCTGACAATAAGTTTCGGCCCTGAAAACCGGACTTGTCAATACGGCCATGTAAACCGGTTGACATTACCTTTCTTAGCCTGAGAAACTGTTGTGATTTTCCTTTTTTTTTTTGGGGGGGGGGGGTTTTCTTTATTTTTTGTTATTAAAATCATTGCTTGTAATTCCCTGTCCCCTAATACAGAGCGGGGAATAAAGCACCAATTTGTGCTCTACCGGACTTGTCAATACGGCCATGTAAACCGGTTGACATTACCTTTCTTAGCCTGAGAAACTGTTGTGATTTTCCTTTTTTTTGGGGGGTTTTTTTTTCTTTATTTTTTGTTATTAAAATCATTGCTTGTAATTCCCTGTCCCCTAATACAGAGCGGGGAATAGAGCACCAATTTGTGCTCTATTCCCCGCTTTGGCAACAAGTTCAGATGACCTTGACCCACTGACAGGACTTATAAAACCTCTGTCTGGTTACATATAGGAAAATTAATATTTTAAACCATAGCCTATCCCCCTTCCCCTTTCCCCTTTCTCCTTCCACTTATATTGGGTATAAAAGAGGCTTCCCATTACTGGTAAGATCATTCTGCTGCTTGTGCTTGCTCAACTCAGAACTATGGAGTCACACCCGATATCACTACCGACTTCTGCATCACCCTCTACTTCTACATCACCCTCGACTTCTGCATCACCCTCGACTTCTGCATCACCCTCGACTTCTGCATCACCCTTGACTTCGGCTGCTGGTTCAATTCTTCGTCAGGCTCTTTTAATGTCTCTTATCATCCCTGAGAAGACAACTTCACCACCCATTATGGATCGACCAACTTCTCCTTCACCATCATCCTCGAGATCAAGGTTTTCGTCGAGCTCCTCCTCCTCATCATCTACCTCGAGATCAAGGTCTTCTTCGAGCTCCTCATCATCCACCTCAAGATCAAGCTCCACCTCGAGATCAAGCTCTAAAATATCTACAAGACCCCCAATTGAAATTTCACCTTCCACTAGTTCAACCAGACCTTCAGTAATTTGCACAAATATTCAATCTCCTTCAGAGAAATTTAATCAATTAAAGTCATTGCATAGAAGGTGCATACGTCCTGCACAACTATGTAATTATATCTTCAAAAAAGGTGCAAAGAAAGGCGAACGCTGTGCAAAACAGTGTACTTTAAATGAAGAACTGTGCAATCTTCATTTAAAAAATACCGCTTCTCCTTCTTCACCACATCCAACAGTGAAACCGGCTAAGACTCGGATTAATAGGCTAGCTAAAAACAAACAATACGTCTTTGTAAAAATAATGGGATTCCTGAAGGTCATGTTAAAATGTGAAGACCGCCTTTACATTTTAAGATTACCTAAAGGCATGCGTCATCCCAAAAACCCTACAAAAAAGCACTATCTAATCCGAGCCGATTCAGGAACCACTGTGTGGAATAAATTGTAAAAAAAAAAAAAAAAAAAAACATTCTTTCCAAATTAAATAAAGTTTTTCCAAATTAAAAAAAAAAGTGTGGACAACCTATTTACAAATTGTAGCATATGCTGCAGAGTGTAAATAGGTTGTCCACACTTTTTTTACAATGTTACAACGACCTTGACCTAGATAACGGACTTAGATATTTTACACTAAGACAAAGATAAACGTAAAAGGAAAAAGGAGAAATATTATACTAAAGATATTATTCAACAGTGAAGAAGGGAGGGGGTAAGCGGGTATTTAAGCAAGCGATTCGGAATATAATTATTAGTTGTATCATCATGAGCGTCAACAGCAACACATGGGGAAAGGAAATTAGCGAAGAGGAGTTGTACGCGATTGCTGAGGCTGCTGAAATTACCGAGGTTTCTAAGATTGATAAGGTTGCGGAGAATGATGCCCAGTCACAACCGCAACAAACTACATCATCGATGCGGTCTACAACGCAGCAACCAAGACCCTATCATGTTATCCTGGAGGAGTATAATGAGGCAATGAGGTACGCCTTTACAAAGTGGTGTGGACAACCGCGTTCTCCTGAACAATGGGAGGAGCACGATGCAGACTTTCGCCTGGTTGCAGACTTAGAACTTGAGCTTCAAAGAGCAAAGGCTGCTCAATAGTGTGAAGATTTATTGTTTACTTTAAGAAATACAGAGCGGGGAATAGATCAGTTTGAGGTCCAAGTGAGAACCACTTACTGCTCTATTCCCCGTTTTGGCAATTTGTTCAGATGACCTTGGGACTTAGAAAATTTTGTTTGGTAAAAAAAAAAAAAAAAAATATTGAAATATATATTTCTTACAAAAACATCCCCTCCCTAAAACTTGCACTCCCACCACTTCCATTGGGTATAAAAGAGACACCTTATCGATGGTAAAATTAGTCTGCTGCTTGTATTCGCCCACCTCAGACACCATGGAGCACATCAGAAAACCAACTTCTGACGCCTCTTCTTGTACTGTTTCATCTTCTGCTGCCCCATCGATACTTGTCCAGGCTATGATTCTATCCAACATTTTTCCAGAGACTAGTAATACTTCGCCAAACTTAAACTCGAGATCTCTCAAAACCGAGAGAAACAATGCTAGTTCTAGAAAAATGAGAACAAGGATCGCTGATTGTTATAAAGTATTAAGACGCATATTACCATCCTCCAATCCGTATGATTCTAAATTAACCACTATACAAAAGTCAATAAAATACATTTCAAACCTTCAGTCGCAGCTTCAAGAACCGTCCTTAATTCACAAAGAAGATTTACACAACCCTCCACCTTTTGAAGCTGTTTTTCTTAAAGAGGATGAGTTAGCGGACCAACATTTCTTCGCTGAAGAACCTTCAGCTTACAAACAAATCTTCCTCATGGATGAAGATCAGGACGAGTAACTATCTTAAAAAACTAAAGTCCTTTGAAATACAAAGCGGGGAATAGATCAGTTTGAGGTCAAAGTGAGAACCTCTTATTGCTCTATTCCCCGTTTTGGCAACTGGTGTAAATGACCTTGGGACTTAGAAAATATTCGTTTGATAAAAAATAATGAAAGATCTTCTTATTTCTCACAACAACAATATCTTTTCCTAACCCCCACCACTACCTAAACTAAGTATAAAGGAGGTTCTCCATCGCTGGTAAAAATTAGTACTCTGCTGAAAATGAATGCATCCACTACTTCTATCTCTGCAGCAACTATAATAGTTAGCAGACGGGTCGAAAACATTGATCAGTTGCTTGCTGTAAGGAGATTACTGCTACGGTATCTTGATATAGAGGTTAGTTGTCAATTGTGCATGTGGAGACCAACAGGTGAAGTTTATAGTAGTGAAAATGAAGCATTTGAAATAAACTACAGTAGAAAGTTATATAAAATCTTTGGTAATATGGTAAGGTTAGTCAATAATGGATGGAACATTAATATAACATTTTATATTGTTCCAAACCTGTAATTAAAGCAAAAAAAAAAAAAAAAACGATGGGTATATAAGCCCGATGTTACAGAGACAATTATCACTTTGGTTCTGAATTGCGTCAAGAGAGCACCTACCATGGTATACCTCCACTATATTGACTCTACTGCTAAAGCGGATACTTTTATCCAGCGTGTTTACCAACTGTTAACGGAGTACCATCATGTTCAGGTCAAAGGATTGGGTATTCGTGGAACAGAAGAAGTAAAAATAGATGTAAAACCAATCCCTTTGAAGAAAAAAATTGACCAATTATTACAAGAAGGCTACACACTGTGCCTTTATTACACAACCTCATAAACTAAATAAAACGCCAAAGGGGGGGGGGGAATACAGAACGGGGAATAGATCAGTTTGAGGTTTGAATAAGAATCTCTTACTGCTCTATTCCCCGTTCTGGTAATAGGATAAGGTGACCTTGACCCACTTACAGGACTTAATCATTTGTGTTACAATAATACCTCTTCCCTATCACTTTTCCCTACCACTTGCACTTTCAACACTTACCCCCACCACCACCGAAATCATGTATAAAAGGTGGTTTAGTATTAGTGGTAAATCAGTCTGCTACTTGGAATCATGTCGCCCAGAGATAACATTTTCCCTTCTAAGAAGACTATACTAGAATTGATTAAAAATATTCCATTAAATTTAAACGAAGATGAAGACGAAGACGATTCAGAGATGGAAGGTGAACTATTTAGTGATCTTGAACTATTTAGTGATCTTGAACTACTGAGTGAGTATGCTAGCAGTGAACCATATCTTGGAGAGATGGAGCTGTTGGAGCTGTTGACTGACGACGACGATGTCGATAATAATGAACCGGAATTTCATCATCAGTTGCTTTGCTTGGAGGAAATGGACCTTGTTGATAGTGAAACCCCTCCAAGCAGTATTAATATCGATGATGTAGTTCTAGATCCAGTCACAGGGAACTTTTGTGTTCGTCGTCGCTTATTTAGTGATACGAGCTCATCATCATCATCATCGGAAGAATCTGAATAAGTTTTTGTTGTCTTCAAATAGTTTACTTTAAATACAAAGCGGGGAATAGATCAGTTTGTGGTTATAGTGAGAATCACTTACTGCTCTATTCCCCGTTTTGGTAATATCGTTGTATGACCTTGACCCATTTACATGATTAAAAAAGTGGGGTAACTTATACATTTAATGGTGGGGGGACGTCTATTTAAAGACGATGCAACAGTGTATATTTATCATATAGGCATAATGAACCCACCAGGAAACTCCGTTTGCTACAGCTTTCCCCTCATAATAACAAAACGGTTCGAACTCGAAAGGCGACTCATAAAAGTCGACGTAATTCCACAAGATCTTCGTTCGGCAATGTTGACTATTGAATATGTTAAAGATGAATCTACAACTGAAGATCCCTATTGTTTTATGAAATTTTTAGTTGATCAAGATGCAATGTGTACAATCCAACTTCACATCCGAGTTTAAAATTTATCAAATGTTTCTGTTGGAGAAAATTGTCTTAGTTAAATACAGAGCGGGGAATAGATCAGTTTATGGTTTAATATGAAATCATTTACTGATCTATTCCCCGTTTTGGCAAATTTGTTCAATGACCTTGACCTAAATACAGAAATTTGTAGCCTCCAGCTACAATAGTAAATATAAAATGCAAAAAAAAAAATAGTAAACTTAACGTAATACGTACTCCCATTACTTTTGCTAGGGTATAAATAGAGGGGTATTTGCAGTGTTGTTCATTATTGCCTAGACCCTTGTGGAGATCGCACCTACATTATGCATCGCTGCGATATTTGCAAGTCTTCATTTATGGATGAATTTATTTTAATGATACATAAAGAACTGAAACATAACAAAAACCAAAATGAAGAATATGAAGAAGAAGAATTGAAAGAAATAGATCAAATGTTAGCTCAACACCAAAATTCCAGACCTAGTGTTATTCAATATGCACCATCAACATCGACTTCTACCTCTGCTATGTCTACACTTCACCGTCCTTCAACATCATCATCATCATCTGCATCGACTTCTACGCCTGTTCTGTCTACACTTCATCATCCTTCAACATCATCAGCTGCATCGACTTCTACGCATGCTCTGTCTACACTTCACCGTCCTTCAGCATCAACAGCAGTAAATGTAGAACTACATGCCCGAGCACTTCCGGGTAATGTAGTAACCCACTTCAAAATTGACAATGCAAAATTACAACTCAAAGAGTTTTTAAATAACGCAAAAGGATTGGTAAGCAACACTTTGCAAAATGAATTAAAAAGATTAAATTTTATTAAATTTGGACTATTAATGGATGCTTTATTTACAAACATTCAAAATGAAACTTCACCGAGAGGGTTTTTAACAAAAAACCGAACTATTATGTTTTCGTCAGATATTGATTCAATCGTATCTGAATGTTTTGAAGAGCTAATGACTAAAATACAAGAACATGAAGGAAGAGGCTCTGGATGAAATTTGTTAAGCATCACAGGGCTAGACTTAAGAGTACACAAACACGGCTATGGAATTCGAGGAAGTAGCTACATTCCTCTACCAACAAAGATTAGAAATACCTTATCCTGCGTCAACGTACAAAATCAAGATACTGAGTGTTTTAAATATGCTATGTTGGCCAAATATGTAACAATTCATCCGGAAAGACCAAGTCACTATTATGAAGAAGTACAACATAGATATAATTTCCAAGGGATGACTTACCCTGTTGCTATAACAGACGTTTCAAAATTTGAAAAACAAAATCCTTCAGCTTCTGTCAACCTCTTCGGATTGGATTCGACAAACAATTTGTACCCCTTGCGTATAACACCAAATGAGCGCAGAGATCATACCGATTTGTTATTAATTACTAAAGGTGATATTTCACACTTTGTGTATATCAAAAAATTTGAAAGTCTTGTTTCTAATCAATTATCTAAGCATAAAAGAAAGATGACAATTTGCAAAAGATGTTTTTGTCACGTGAACAAAGAACTAAGAAGGGGAGGGTCTGATTGGTTAGTAGAACACCAGCGGTTATGTAATGGAAACTATGAAGTAAGAATTAAATTGCCGCATCCTAGCAGAGCGCAGATAAAATTTGACAAAGTAATACAACAATACCGTGTACCTGTTGTTGTTTACGCTGATTTCGAGTCTTCTTTACATCCGATTGAACAACAAGAAGAGGACGTTACAAGAAGAAGCAAATACCAACTTCATTCACCAAACAGTTATTGCATACTAATTAAATCCACGTTGACTGAAGACCATCTTCAAAAATATGGACTATCATCTTCTCCAAAGATTTATCGCGGTGAAGAAGCAGCCAAATACTTTGTCGATGATTTGTATGACATAGCTGCAAAGGTAGAAGAACTGTATGGAACAAAGGTACCCATGTCACCTATGGAAGAAGAAGAACTTCAACATTATGATTCAACAACAACGTGTTATTTGTGTAATAACACCTTTACACTGGATAACGTTAAAGTTCGTGACCACGATCATCTTACGGGAGCGTACAGAGGTGCAGCCTGTAACGCTTGCAACTTGAACTACAAACTACCATATTTTATCCCCGTAGTTCTGCACAATCTGAGTGGTTATGATTCGCACTTCATAATCCCCGAACTAGGAAGAGATAATGGAGCAATAGACGTTTTGGCTACTACAATGGAAAAATTTATAAGCTTTTCAAAAAAGGTGGGTAAAATTAAATTAAGGTTTGTTGATTCATTTAGATTTATGCCTTCAAGCCTCATGAAATTATCTGAAAATCTAAGAAGAACAGATTTGATAGAAACAAGCAAAATTGTACCCAATAGTAAAATGGATTTGGTTCTTCGAAAAGGAGTCTTCCCCTATGATTACATCGATGGACTGCATAGATTTGATGAAACATCACTACCTTCACCAGAACACTTCAAAAACAAACTTAATGATTCGGAAATATCACTTGAGGACTATCAACACGCACGTCGAGTATGGAACGAGTTAGATATGAAGACCTTAGGAGATTACTCGGACTTTTATGTCAAACTAGATGTAACTCTTCTTTGTGATGTAATGGAAGAATTCCGAAACACCTGTTTTGCTGCATACGGTTTGGACCCTCTACATTCGTATACTTCACCAGGATTAGCTTGGCAAGCCATGTTAAAAGAAACAAAATGCAAACTCCAACTTTTAACAGACATTGACATGGTTTTAATGGTTGAAGCTGGAGTAAGAGGCGGATTGACCCAAAGTGTTACCAGACATGTCAAAGCCAACAACAAATACCTACCCGATTACGATGAAACCAAACCGTCAACCTATTTAGGATATTTCGATGCAAATAACCTGTACGGATGGGCAATGTCAAACCCACTTCCTTTTGATAACTTTAAATGGATTAATCCCGACTCTATTGGCGATATTTTACAAATTCCGAAACATGGTGACACTGGATATATTTTGGATTGCGATTTTGAATACCCAGAAAATTTACATGATCTTCATTATGACCTTCCACTTCTTGCTAAAACAGAAATTTCACCAATTGGAAAACACCCCAAATTAATGATGACATTAAATAATAAACAACGCTACGTGGCTCACTTTTGGGTGGTTCAACAAGCTATCGAATTAGGACTACGTCTAACAAAAATTAATAGAGTTTTGGAATTTTCTCAATCATGCTGGTTGAAACCCTACATTGATTCAAATACCATCAGAAGAGCAGCAGCTACATCAGACTTTCAAAAAGATTTCTTTAAATTAATGAATAATGCGATATTTGGAAAAACATTGGAAAACAAAAGAAGACACAAAAATGTTAAACTTGTTACCGACGCAAAAAAATTACAGAAACTAGTACAGCAGCCAAATTTTAGAACATCTATAATTATTAATGAAAAACTTGTAGCAGTGTCCATGAAGAAGACGAGTGTGAAGATGGATCGTCCTTTGTATATAGGCATGTCAATCTTGGACATCTCAAAAACACACATGTACGATTTTCACTACAACAAAATGGTGGCGTTCTACGGAAGAGAAAATATATCTATTACATATATGGACACTGACGCTTTTATATATCGCATAGTAACATTGGACATGTATAAAGATTTACGTACATTTATTTACAAGAACGACTTTGATTTCTCCGATTATCCAAAAGATCATCCAAACTACGACAATGACAGACACAAAAAAGTACTAGGCAAATTCAAGGATGAGGCTAATGGTGTTCTGCTTGAAGAGATTGTTGCACTGATGTCTAAACTATATTCTTTGAAACTCTATAATGAAAAAGAAGAAGAAGAAAAGAAGAATAGCTATATTAAGAAAGCTAAAGGTGTAAAGAGTTTATATTTAAAGAAGAAAGTGCATTTTGAACACTACAAGCAATGCTTATTTGAGGATAACATCATTACAGCTAAATTCAACACCATCAGAAGTTTTAACCATCAGCTGTACAGCGTGACTGAAGTTAAAAAGGCGCTATCCTGTAATGACGACAAAAGACAAACCCTTCCAGACAACATCCACACTTTACCATTCGGTCACTATTCCCTCAACCCTATTGACTAATAACCCTTTCATCGTCCTAGATCCTCTATCCTTTTCCTTTCCGTAAAAAAAGGGGAAACACAGCAATGTTAAGCTGTGTTTCCCCTTTTTTTACACAAGTTTTGAATGACCTTGAACTATATGTATATATATATATATATATATATAAGCAGATTTATACAAAAGAATATTTAATACCATATCAGCTGCCTTCGTGAAACCATCATGTCAGACCTGAAGGAGAAGATTATTAATGAACTACACAAACCTGCAAGAATAAAGTTTCCAAGAAGAAATACTGTTATAAAAGGGATAAATGATCTATATCAAGCGGATTTAATTGAAATGCGACCGCATAGCAGAATAAACAAAGGATTTAAATATATACTCACAATTATTAATTGTTTTACAAAAGTTGCAGACGCTTTGCCTCTAAAGGACAAGACTGGTAAAAGCGTAACAGAAGCCATGGAAATAGCCATAAAAAGAGATAAAAACAAAATTAAACATTTACAAACTGATGATGGAACAGAATACTTTAATACAAACTTTGCACAGTTAATGAATAAATATAAAATAAATCATTATTCTACAAATTCAGAGAAAAAAGCTGCTATTGTAGAAAGATTTAATAGAACCTTAAAAGGAGCACTGTATAAACAATTTTCAAAAAGAGGTTCTTACGTATGGTATGATGTTTTACCACAATTAATAAATGATTATAACAACAGGTTTCATAGAACTATTGGTATGAAACCTAACAAAGTAAATAGAAGAAATGCAAAAGATGTATTAAAACGCATAAAGAAAAATACAAAGCCTAAAGTAGAAAAAATGCAGCCAAGAAAATTTAATGTAAGTGATAAAGTACGGATTAGTAAATATAAGGGAGTGTTTACCAAAAAATACCTTCCCAATTGGACGAATGAAGTTTTTACAGTGTATAAAGTGCAACCGACTGTACCTGAAACGTATATCCTAAAAGATAACAAAGGAGATTTGTTGCAAGGTGCATTTTATGGACATGAAATGTTAAAGTCAACAGTAGGTGATGTATATCTTGTTGAAAAAGTGTTACAAAGAAAAAAGGACGCAGTTAAAGTGCGGTGGTTAGGGTTTAACAAAACTGAGGATTCATGGATACCTATAAAGGACTTGGTTTAATACAAGCAACTCATTTCATCGTTAACCTTTGAGCAGGATGGAGATTATTCACCATAAAGATCGATTCAATATTAATAACATAGATGATTTAACTGTGGATAACGTTAAAATCAACAATGGTAAACACGGTAGTTTACTTCCAAACACTGTTCGATGTATAGTAAGTGGCCCCTCAAACTGTGGAAAGACCAATGTTGTCTTTAATTTGATCACTAATCCGCAGGGATTAAGGTTTAGTAACCTATATATTTTTTCAAAGTCTCTACATCAACCAAAGTATCAATTGCTGGATAAAATCCTATCTGATGTGTCTGATGTTAATTTTTACAAATTTAACGCTAGTGATAGCATTATGCAACCAAACGAAGCGAACCCGTATTCTGTATTTATATTTGACGATGTATCTTGTGAAAATCAGGATACTATTAGAAACTACTTTGCCATGGGAAGACATAATAACATCGACAGCATATATATAGGACAAACTTATAGCAAAATCCCAAAACAACTTATCAGAGATAATGCAAATATTCTAATTGTATTCAAACAAGATGATACTAACCTAAAACATATATATAACGATCATGTGAATGCGGATATGCCATTTGAAAAGTTTAAAGAGCTTTGCGGAAAAGCATGGGCGGAAAAGTATGGATTTTTGGTTATTATGAAAGATCAAGCTATAAAAGATGGTCGTTATAGAATAGGTTTTGATAAATTCGTTTTAATACACTGATTAGCGGTATTACTGTACAAGTCGTCAAGGTGTGAAGATGGTTAACCAGGAAAAGCTATTAAAGGAAATAAAATCACTTAGTGATTCTATTAGACAAAAAAACCGAGCTTTAAAATCAGGTATAAATGAAAGAGAGCAATTTTTAGAAACAACATTCAAACCTGTTACTGAACCTTTAAAGCGATTAGCACAAAATATGGAAAGACCTTCATTTCGCTTCGAAGGAGACAAAATGCTACCAATTTCCAAATATGAAGAAGAATTTCAGAATGATGAAAGTTCTGACCAGTTACAAACATCTGAAGAAAGCGACGAGTATGAAGAAAGCGGAGATATAGGAGATTTAAGGGAAAAGAACATTGCAGGAGATACAAGTACAGAAGATACAAGTGCGGAAGATACAAGAGCAGAAGAAGAGGATATCAACCCATCCAACTTAAGCAAATTAGGCACAGATATTATGTTTAAAGGAACACTTGGAAGAAAATATACATTAAAAATGTTACATGGAACACATGCTAATCGAAATTATCATACATATGGAGCTAGAATAGAGGATAAAGGATTAATGATTGGAGATAGAAAGTTAGATATAAACGAAAATGATGATATAGTTATTGGTGATAAGAAATATAAAGGTACAACAGGTTTGTTTGAACTCATCTTTAAAAATAATCCTGGTAAATTTACTAAAAAGGATTTACAATTGTTTAAAAATATACTAGAGTATACAAATGCACATAGAAAAAAATATTCCAAAGAACTACCTATTCATAGAAACAGGTCAATAAAATACACAAACATTATATCTAGTCTTTTCCCCTCGAAATCAAATAAAGCTCCAATTAAAAGAAGAGCTTTATCTTCTGCTGAATTAAATGTTTTGCATAAAAAAAGAAAAACAACTGATCCTACTACATCTGGAAGGGGATTATTAAAAAATTTGTATAAAACCAATATAATATATTACAACGATATAAATAAGTTAGTTGATCGAATGAGGTTATTACATGAAGCTATGGAAGCCGGGCACACTGGTTTAGAAAACGAATGGGTAGCTTTGGTTGATGAACTGCGAAAACGAGAAATAATTGTTCAGTAGACGTATATATATATATATATATATATAGTAAGAACCTAAACGATAGCGATTCAGTTACATCATGAGTGTGGACAAGTTTGGACGGTATTCCGAGTTTGGAGTAAAATCTGGATATAGTGAAAAAAGAGCTGGGTTTCCGTTAACACCTGATGGTAATTATAATTTTGAAGGAAAAGTAATTCAAAATGTTGGTGATCCGCTTTTGTCTTCTGATGCGGTTACGGTACAATACATGGATAAAAGAACCCCGATTGTACACGAAGACCATTGGGGATTTTCCGGTAAAAGGTTAAGCAATATAAAACATCCCATTTATGATGGTGAAGCAGTAAATTTAGCGACTTTAAAATTGTTAACGATTTACAAAAAGAATGAAACTGATACAAGCTATGATGTAAAAAAATTAAAATTGTCAAATGTAGGTGATTGTGAGCAGGATGGAGACGCTGTAAATAAGAAAATATTTGATATAGTACACAAGAAATGGACTACAGAATATGAAAAACATATGGAAAGGTTTGGTGCAGCTTTATTTAATTATATCCATCGGGCTTCAGGAAGAGCTGTAGCTTCAGATGTTGACAGCCACAATTATTTAGACTGGAAAAAGATACACAATCCAGAAAAACCTAATCAATTAGATAAACCGTCTGAGCCTTCTAAAGTCAAGACATTAGGAAAGGGGGATAAAGTGAATGTGATTAATGAACCAACAGAAAACGATGAAGATTATATAAGAGAAAAAAGAATTTAAATACCCATGATAAGGGATAAAGCATCTACATTTAATTAATTAATCCATTTCTATATAATAAATGGATTTTAAACAGTATATATAATACAAGAAGCCAAGACTAATATTACATTCATTGTAAAACATTTATAGAGTGCACCTACTGATTGTAAGTTTGGCTATAAATAGTCATGCCGAGGGCTAAACGCATCAGTCATAATCGAGAGAGATTACAGAGAGGAAGGGGAATAGCATCAACAGCATTTTCTCTATTAAGTAAACCGGTTGGAGCTATAGTTAACAAGGCGATTGATTTATTACCTGTGGAATTACATTTACCTGGAGGATATCAATATTGTGGTCCTGGAACCAAATTAGAGAAACGGCTTGCTAGAGGAGATCCTGGAATAAATAAGCTTGATCAGGCTTGTAAACAGCACGATATAGCGTATTCCAAATTTGGTGATACAAAAAATAGATCAATAGCAGATAGAGCACTTTCTGAGAAAGCTTGGCAAAGAGTAAAATCTAGTGACGCGAGTATTGGTGAAAAAGCAGCGTCTTTAGCAGTAACAGCAGCAATGAAAGCAAAAACTACGTTTGGAGGAGGAGGAAAGAGAAGAAGGCGTGGGAAAAGACCCGCTAAGAAACAAGGAGGTAATATCAGAAGAAAACGTCGATCTACTAGTGGTAAAGGTAAAAAGAAACCAACAATATGGTCAATGATAAAAAAGGGAGGAGGACTATACCTAAGACCGTATCGTGTGTATTAAATAAGAAAGAGCAATTAATAATTAAAAACAAAGAATTAACCAATGAAGAACTGATTACATATGCTTCTTGTTTGAAAATCCCATTTTTTAGAGGAGTATTTATGAAAGATGAATTACCGGTTAAAATGTGGAAAAATGAGACTGGTATAGTAAATTTGGATAATAGTGAAGGATTAGGCACTCATTGGGTGTGTTACAAGAAACTTGGTGAAACGATTTATTATTTCGACAGTTTTGGAAACCTTCCACCACCGAAAGAACTTCAACAATACTTTCGTGCGGCAGAAAATGTTTTTTACAATTATACAAGAAAACAACCTGATGATACATCCATTTGCGGTCATTTATGTTTAGACTTTTTAGCTAAAAGTGTTAGTCAACTTTAAGATGTCTTCGTATACAGTGTCATTAACCGGTAACTCATGTACTTTGCGCAGTATTCTGTTTCCAGCGCTACGTTTGCAAAAAGGAAGACTATGGGAAGCCGCATTATTGGATTTAACAACATATAACTCTATTCCAAACGTTAGTGAAGGAATTAATAACAAAATACATTATTACAAGACAAAAGATAATAAAGGAAAATATTCAGCTTTGGAAGAATTCAGTTTACCAACAGGAGCTTATGAAATTGATAATATAAATGAAGTTATACAAAAACATATGGGAAAAGAAAATATAACGATAAAAGGCAATAACAATACAATGAAAGCCGAAATTACTTCTAAGTATTATATTGATTTTGGCCAAGAACGTTCAATTGGTAGTTTATTAGGGTTTTCTAAGGAAACAAAGGTATTAGAACCTAATACAACTCATTCTGGGAATAGAACTGTGACGATCATCAAAGTAAACAGCATAGACATTACATGTAACATTATACAAGGATCCTACAGAGATGGAGAAAATCGGCATATATTACACACATTCTACCCATCAGTCGCACCGGGTTTCAAGATAGTAGAAAAGCCTCAAAACCTTGTGTACCTACCGTTAAACACCAGTTTCATTTCAGACATCGTGCTGAACATAGTGGATCAAGACGGAAACCTTATTGACTTTCGAGGAGAAGCTATTACTGTAAGAATACATATAAAATCATCCGCTTAGATAATGGGGTTATCATTTAAAAAGAGAGAGCCAACCAGCAAAGAGGTCAGTAGCTCATCAGCTGTAGAAGGATTAACAAGTGACAACATTCGTTTTCTAGAAGAAATTGGATTAAAGGTCATTAACAATGGATATACTGGATATAGCGCAGGGCCCAACATTCGACGAGACCTTATGGGAAAAGGAATATCACACGCACAACCCTTACGCTTCGTCCAAATTAAACAATAACGATGAAATTAGGATTCCTATACAACAACAAGACATTTATACTCTTCCATGCGAAAGTTATTTATATATTGAAGGAAAAGTAACAAAAGCTGACGGTACTGTTGGAACCACTGTTCCGTTCATAAATAATCCTATGGCATTTTTGTTTGACGAGATTAGATATGAAATTTCAGGAGTTACAGTCGATTCAACAAAAAAGGTTGGAATTTCCAGTACCTTAAAAGGATTAGCGTCTTTAACACCAAATGAGAAGAATCTGTTAGCTGTTGCAGGATGGGTTGCACCAGACAAAAGTATAATTACTCCTGACGCTTCGGGAAACTTTGATTTTTACGTACCTTTAAGATTACTTTTAGGATTTGCTGAAGATTACAGAAGAATAATAATAAATGTAAAACAAGAACTAGTTTTATTAAGGTCATCAAACGATAATGATATTATTAAAGCATCTGCTGGAACAACTGAAGCCAATTTAGACTGGAAACTAACATTAGACAAGATTGTTTGGAGAGTACCACATGTGCGACTAAATGATGAACACAGGATTACATTATTAAGAAAGTTAAAATCAGATCGAGACATTGTAATGCCATTCAGAAGCTGGGAGTTTCATGAATACCCCGTTTTACCTTCAACACAACGGCATACATGGACTGTAAAAACTTCTACTCATTTGGAAAAAGCGAGATATGTAATCTTTGGATTACAAACAAAGAAAAAAAGTATATTAACTGAAAATGCTGGTGAATTTGACCATTGTAAATTAACAAACTGTAAAGTGTTCCTGAATTCACAATTCTTTCCCTACGACAACTTTAATATCTCTTTTGATAAAAAAAGGTACAGTGTTTTATACGATATGTACGCTAGGTTCCAAAATTCATATTACGGCAAAACAAACACACCTCTACTATCTCCCGTACAGTTTGAATCGAAATCTCCGATTGTTGTAATTGATTGCTCCAAACAAAACGAATCTGTAAAATCGTCTAGTGTTGATATAAAAATAGAAATGGAATTTCAAGAAAACGTACCTGCAAATACATCTGCGTATTGTTTAATTTTGCACGATAAAATTGTTACATACACACCGTTGACTGGTATCGTAAAGACGGTATTGTAAAACGTTGTACCACCACCGGCACCGCCACTGTCGCTAACCTATAAATAGCGGAGCAACAATGCAGGTCTTCAGTTGATCGTCTATCATCGCATGGGCAACATCTTCTACAAAATGAGTTCTCCATCTGTTGTACAAGGTGATGCAGAGGTAGCACCGTTATTGGAACGTGATAATACTAGTGAAGAAAAAATCATCAAGGAAATAACTGCATTTTTAAAGTTTGGTAAAAGAGATAGAGAGGAGGAAAGTAATGCAGACCCATCAAAGGTAGTACCAAAGAGGAAGAAGAAAGTTGAAGAAAATATTCCTCCTCACATTTTAACTGAAGTTTTTTTGCGAATCTTTTACCCCATCTCAGCATGCATCAGTAAAAGTGTATCAGTTGGATTGATGAAGTCATTGGATTATTCCCCTACAGTAATACTACACCATGGAACAAAAAAGGTTTTATTTTCGCAAAATGCTTGGGAGTCATTTTTGAAACATGTACATTTAATAGAATGTTATTTAACTAACAGTTTGTGTGGAAGGAAAACACATATTCGACTTTTGGATTGTGACAATGAAATCGATATTGTTAAACATCGTGGACAACTACAAGTGCGAATTAGAGACTTGACTCAACATGAAAATAAGATCCTACTGTCACATTAAGAATTCTACGTTTTAAACTACGCAACAGAACCTATTACAAGGTACATGAGACAGTTGGTATTTGCAAGCGCTATTATTAAAGAATATTTGGTCGATACCTTGGAAAAACAACCTGATAGCACCATCGTGTACGGACCTGTGGATACATCTATTTTTAATAGAATACCTCATGAAGTTTGCATGTGGAGAAAGTTAAAGGATTTTGAACCACTTGTAGAAATCGCTACAGAAGCTACAGAAGAAACAACACAGGAAGAAGAAACGGAGAAACAAGAAGAAGAAGAAAACGAAACACAAGAAGAAGAAGTTAAAAAAGACTAAAGTTTGACTTAGTAAAGAAGAACACACGTGGGGTAGGCCTATTGGGGACGGTGCCCACGTTAAATATACACCAACGCGCCTGCAACTGTACGGCCTGGTATTTAACCTACCGTGGTGTGGAAAACAGTTTAGTTGATCGCTAGGTGCCATGATGAGCGGAGGGGATGAAGAAGTGAGTGTAAAGCCTTGTGTAATAGAATTTCAAGCATTTCGAAATAATGATGATAGGTTTATTATCAAGGAATTAGTAATTTTAGACTTGCTTACATTTGTAGCCTACCCATTCACGTTTGATGCTCCTTTTTCTTTTAACAAACTTAACACCAAAGCAAAAAGTACAAACAAATGGATAACAAACTACTTTCATCACATACATTGGTATGAAGGATTTATAAGCTACAGTAATCTGCACAGTATTATGTTTAACTTTTGCAAACAATATTCACATATATACACAAGAGGATTAGAAAAAAAGAACTGGATACAAAAGTACACGCACGGTGATGTTTTCGATATAACTATCAGTAAGGACTTTAACATTAATCTCGGTAATATTTGTGTCGCTGCAAAAGATCTTAAACACGGCCAAACAAACTGTGCATTGTACAACGCGTATCGTTTGGCTGCTTACTTGAAACAAACGCAGGAATGTGGTGGGGGTAGCGGAGAACAGAAATGTGGTGGGGGTAGCGGGGCCTATAAATACGAGGAGACAGCACCGCTCCAGCACGAGTATTATTCGAGACTCCGAAGAGGCAACATCACAGAAGACACCACTGACGAAGATGACATCACAACAGTTTCTACAAACACTGGTTGATCAATTCAACACTCATTCAAAATCCGACCTTCTGCTAACTAAAAAGTGTTCAGAACTAAAAGAACAAAAACACTACATTATTCATAACATCAAGAAAGTGGAAACCACACATGGAGAAGCAATTCTAGTTTCATTGAGCGAAGGACCTTTCTCTCCAGGAGATGAGCCGAAGTTTCAAGTATTTCTTCCAAAACGATTTGTTCAACTGCTACAAAATGAAGATTTGCGAGATATTCAACCGGGGACGTTGTATTTGGTATCACACGGTGTAAGCGGCAACAACTCGACGGAACTCACTCTGCACATCACGCATCCTTGTACATAATGTCTCTGTTTGTATTTTATTGTTTGTATTTCTAGTTATCAATGTTAAACTTAAGTTTATTGTATTGTAAAATGTTTGTTTAATAAAGAAAATAAAAAAAAAAAAAAAAAATAAAATAAAAAAAAAAATAAAAACAGCAACACAGCAGTATATTATTTTATATACTGCTGTGTTGCTTTTTTTAAAATTCAAATGGATGACCTTGAACTTTCATTCAGGGTTAACTTATGAAGAGGTATAAAAGAGAGGGAGCAGTGAAGTTAGTCTCAGTCTTGTCTAACACACGCTGCAGCTAACATGTCGGTGTCACCTATGAAAAATTTATTTTTCGATAACAATTTGAAGACATATTGTTGCGAGTTACAATGTTTTAAAATACCAGGCGATCAAGTTGACGGGAAAGCTTGTCGTAAGTGCAAGTGTTTCAGCTATTGCATATGTAGATGTAAAACGTATCAAATGAACCGACAAGATAAACTACAAGAATTACGCCGAAGGATTGCATTACTGTGGCGGCGAATGTAGTAGCAACCAGCTGCCACCTGCCGCCTGCCATCTGCTGTCCGCCATCTTCTCCGCCCCACCATTTTGTTTGATACCAGAACGCTAGCTAGCGAATAGTCAGTACACCTCCGGCTCTCGACTGGTGAACATCGAGTGCTCTTCACAAACGTAAAACATTGTATTAAAATGTCCATTAAAATTAGGTGTATTCATTATGACTCTATTCATCTGGCGACTTTCCAAGACCTCGAGGTTTTTAATGAAGAGTTAAGACTTCTCATTGCGTCTGGTTACGATTTATCTTTGGAACTTTACGCATCAAAAAACAACATGGACTCTGCGCAGGAATCGAAGTATATACCGTCTTTCTTCAGAAAGCGAAGTGATGGCCGCAACTCGTCCGGATCAACAACATCGATGACAACCAACAACGGGGAACTATTGTAAACATGAATTATTGTAAATAAAGTAATATTTGTAATATGAATTATTGTAAATAAAATAAAGTAATATTTGTAATTGTTCTACCTCGCACTCGTATCATTCGATTGCTTCATTCGATAATTTTCATTCGATATTTTATCGAATTAAAACTATCGAATCACAATCGGATTTTACGCGTGCGAGGTAGTACTTTTTTAAAATTACCTCCCCGTGACCTTGAACTTTGAACTTTTACTCATTTCGTCACAAAACCGCCTACGTCACTGGCTCAGCCCCAGATAACATCTTTCATGACTCAGCACTTCCGGTCACGTGACCGGATGACGTCACTTCCGGCGCAAAACCCGCAAACCCACACTACTCTTATGGATTTCGATATAACACTAGATTTGGCTGGAATATTTAATAAAGAGGAAATGTGCCAATATCTTACAGAAAACTTTAACTTTTGCTACCAAGGGGCGTACAAGAATGGATATAATGTTATTGTAGATAATGTTAGTAAAGACTGTTTAACATGGTTTAATGTAAATAGCAGGGTAAAAATATATAATAAATTTATATGCCAGATTACAAGTCCTGGAGTAATTAAAAGTATAGGAAACCATATAATAAACTTTGTAAACTGTCCTGATGCGAGACTAAAAGAAACGTTCTCGTCTAAACTAGCTAGAGAGAATGGAATAACAAGGTTAGAGGCAACAATCTATAACTATTGTAGAGGTTTTGGTAAAGGGTTTGAACCTTTAAGAGATTGTTTAAGTCTAATAGAAGACAACAAACGGTACTTTCAAAATGCTCCATTCTGTGCTGTACCTCTGCATAAGATGTGGGTGAAAGTTGCCAATCAATTACAAAACAGTTGTTGTTTAGTGTTTAACGATTTATTACAATACGCATATTGGGGTAATAGTAATACGAAGAAGATAACTGGAGTACAACTAAAACTGCCAAAAGATAGTACACAAAGGGAAAAGTTAATAAAGTATGCTCTATCTGCATTTAGCTTTAACTGTTTACCAACTAACTACGTGGAGGTAATAGAGGAGGATGCCATAAGTGTAAAGCATAAGTGTTACATCAAATCTGGGGGCACATGTTTTACAAAATCAAATACACCTTTCTCCACTATACCTAAACACATCAATTTAGAAGAATTAGGCTTAGTGGAAAGTCCTAACCTTACTCCCTACGTTTTAAGAAGCCGGACCAATAAACTGTACCCATACACTATTAAAGAAATAGAGCCACTTTCCAAGCAGAGAGTTGTTCCAAAAAGAGGAAACTGGAATTAGAAGACATTGGAATATGTGGAAAATACTGTTGCAGAGGAATACAAAGCACAGTTGGCTAAAGAACAAGAAAGAAGGGAAAGAGAGGATAAATTAAAAGATTACTTCCTGCGACGTTGGGAGGATCTAGAGCATTATGGACATTATATGGTGTATGCGTTTGTAGTAAACAACAAGTTTGTGGGAGTGTTGGCAGAAAAGAATGGACGGAGGGGTGTATACTATGTTAAAGGTGTTTGTAAAACTGTATTTATAGAGATAAATAAGAATAGGCAAGGTTATAGCGTGTTGCCATACAGTGGTGATTTGGACATTATTTATCTACCTACCAACGAGCCACTTGCAAGCTTTAACACTAACGGAACCGCAATTTGGCAATTCCTTTCCAAAAATAGAAAACCTAAGTTTCCGTAACAATGAGTGGGATGTTGGACAAGAAGACATAGAGATGCAAGATATTAAAGGCAATGTTAAATTTAAAGAATGTAGTAGACTGGAGGATTTGGAAGATGGAATTATTAATAAGCGCTATTAAACAAGTCCAACATAGGGGTAGAAAAAGATATATTGTACAGTTTGAAAATATTCGTAACCTTTATGTCTCCAACCACTGGCTGGAAAGGGAGCTAGAATGTGGGAAGTTTGATTTTAACTGCAAAATTAAAATTAAGTTGGATAAAATAAAGACTACTCCAAACAAGCACAAAGAAAGATTAGTGTTTTGTGTTTAGTTGTTTTGGGTTTTAAAAATTCATTTTTTGCTATCGCATTGGCTTAAAACATATCCAAAATTTAGGCAGTTCTGACCATAATTGTGGATATATATTACTTATTATATTACAATGAGAGGTAGTTGAGAGGGTCACAACAATATTGGAAATGTGGCAAATATAACAGCTGGATGTATATAATAAGCTTGTATTTATTTTTTTAATCCAACCGTAATAGTGAATTTGGAAATGGGGTATTTACTGATGCAATGGCCAGTAATATATTGCAGTCATATCCAAAGTTTGGTTACGACAAAACAGCACTAAAAGGTAAATAATATACGGTAAATTTAGATATAAGGGGATATAACAAGTCGAAAAGTAAATAAAGGAGTTATTGGTAGTAATTTACAAAATATAGTTTTGTAAAAACACAAATACCAATGTTAGTTTTTAGGTTGCGGCAAAACAAACAACACATCAACTGTATTATAGGTGGAAATAATATTGTAATTTTAGATATAATAGTTGGGGGCTATAACATATCCAAAAATAAATCAGACAATAAATGCTTAGGACAATATCCAAAGTGTAGGCAAATCGGACAATAAACAGCAAAGTCAGTTTTGGGATTACAGCAAAATAAACAAAAAGACAAAATACTGTATTATAGGGGGTAGTGGAACGTGTGGTAGTGTGGTCTTGTTACCTATATAAGAGCTATAACATATCCGAAAATAAATCAAACAGTAAGTAAAGAAGTTTGAAATTGTTAGTATATTTTTCAAAATATTTTTTAAATTTGACCATTATAGTTAATTTGTCAAATGTGGATGGTACATATACACTAGCCTAGAATAATGACATATATAAATTTTAAACAAATCAGACCATAAATAAAGAAGTTGCCAATTGGCAGTATTTTTCCAAATTTTTAAAATTTAACCGCAATATTTGTAAAATGTGGATGGTGCATATACACTAGCCTACAACAATAACATATCCAAATTTTAAACAAATCGGACAGTAAATAAAGAAGTTGGCAATTGGCAGTATTTTTCAAAAATATTTTTTTATTTGACTGTAATAGTGAATTTGGGAAATGTAAGGCTAATTTATTAAAACACTTGCCTATAACAATAACATATCTAAATTTTAAACAAATCGGACAGTAAATAAAGAAGTTGGCAATTGGCAGTATTTTTCAAAAATATTTTTTAATTTGACCGTAATAGTGAATTTGGGAAATGTAAGGCTAATTTATTAAAACACTTGCCTATAACAATAACATATCTAAATTTTAAACAAATCGGACAGTAACTAAAGAAGTTGGCAATTGGCAGTATTTTTCAAAAATATTTTTTAATTTGACCGTAATAGTGAATTTGGGAAATGTAAGTGGAATTTATTAAAACACTTGCCTAGGACAATAACATATCCAAGTTTTAAACAAATCGGACAGTAAATAAAGAAGTTGGCAATTGGCAGTATTTTTCAAAAATATTTTTTAATTTGACCGTAATAGTGAATTTGGGATATGTAAGTGGAATTTATTAAAACACTTGCCTGGGACAATATCATATCCAAATTTTAAATAAATCGGACAGTAAATAAAGAAGTTGGCAATTGGCAGTATTTTTCAAAAATAATTTTTAATTTGACCGTAATAGTGAATTTGGGAAATGTAAGTGTAATTTATTAAAACACTTGCCTACGACAATAACATATCCAAGTTTTAAACAAATCGGACCATAAACACTAAAGATAGTTTTTTAGCTTGAATTTGAAAATTAATTTTAAAAAGTATAGAGGAGGGATGGGGACAATATATTTAATATAGGCAAGGGTTGGGTATTAATATGGGCCAACAAGGAAACTTGTGGCTTATTAGTATAGGCGGGATCGGGTGTCGGCGCAAAAACTGATCCCCATAAGAATAACATGGGGAAAAAGCGCCGGAAGTGGCGCCTCTTTCTGGTTTCACCACTACTGACCTAGATTGCCTCTCTTGCACCTCTAACTCATTAAGACCTGACTCTCTTAAATGAGGTTAACTTATAACAAAATTTAATTTTTAATTTGTGTTGAGTCGTCCTATATCAGAGTATAGGTATGGATGAGGGAAATTAAATTATTTATTATATTTATAACCTGCAAATATCCGCACGAGTTATTCAACATTTTCATTTTTAGTTTGTTTTCGTCGTTTGTGGTATACTTTTTAAGACATATTTACAAGGTAGTATAAGTAGGCTCCTTTTTTGTCTTATAAAAAGTAAAATTTATAAAGATTTTAGTTATGAAATGGCTCATATTTACTAACAGTGCCTATTATTACTTTATTTTCATAGTTTGTAATTTTATTTTATTGGTTTCAAATAGAATAAAAAACTGGTTTAAAAACTAATGTGCCTCGATAAGTTTATCTAGTAAAAAAAGGAAGAATAATTCATTTCACCTTTCTATTTCAGACTACAATGTAACCTTGACATTTCCAAGTAGTTTTCATCTAAAAAAGGAACATTAAATTTCAGAAGGTATTTAAATATTGACTTTTTTATTAATTAAAGGTAACATAAACCGCTGTCACTAAGGTTACTTTAATTAGAAGTTATCAAAATGTTACCAAAATGAGAAGAATATTTTTTTTTATTTTAGTTTTCAAATCCTAACTAATTAAAGATATTTTTGTGTTAACAGCGTATTTGCTCTGAATTTTTGTATTTAAGAGGTTTTAATTACCAACAAAAACCTAATTACCAATAAACAGCTTTAGAAACAAATACTTAAGCTCTTCAATGACAGTTTCTGTACTTCCTAAATAGTAGATGACATTCCATCAAGGGATTCCTCGCCATTCTATTATGACTACTTGGCTAAGGTACTCCTGGGTTGCTATGTACATTACTACGGGATACATTCTTATTCCTTAACTATTCGAAAAAATCGCAAATAACTTTTACAGTGATTAAATAACAAATTCTGTAGTCAGTTTTTAGCAAATTTCCCCCATAGAGAAGAAGCTATTACCGTAGGTCTCATGGTAAGACTTAAGCCCGAGACCATGATAACTTTTCATTTTGAGGTCCCCAGATGCCAAAAACACCATTCGTTCAAATTTTTATATATGTATATATATATGTATTTATTTATATATATATATATATATATATATATATATATATGTGTGTGTGTGTCCGTAAGCACGATAACTCTCGTAAAAAACGTCCGATCTTAATGAAATTTGGTACAAATGTGTAAAGCACCATTTATTTGAACAAGTTGGAAAACCAGACGAATCGCACCATCCAAAGGGGGGTTTTTGGGGGGTTTTGTACCCCAAAAATGGGTTTTTTGGGGTTTCCACATGTAATTTTTATTTAAATCCAATTTTAATTTTTACCATTTAATTCAACATAAATAAACAGAGAATTTGGTATTTTTATCATTGCTCTACGTCAATTGGTTCCTGAGATATTGAAAGTGCAAAACACAGTACGTTGTCTTATGTTATTCTTATGGAGAAATAGAAAATTTGTATATCTTGCTTATTTATGAACATAAACTGACAAAATTTGGTATATGGCTTAATCTGGTTGGGGTTTATGGTTGTTTGCACAAAATACAAAATTTTCACGTATGGTTCCCGTAGCAGCAAACCTAGGTAATCGGTCCCCATGTTATTCTTATGTAGAATAATTAAAATGTTATATATCGCTTACTTATAAATGTATATGAATTAAACTTGGTATGTGACTTTACTTAGATGAGTTCTAATGACATTTGCATAAAAACCCATTATTTTGTGTTCCTTTTTGCAGCAAACCTTCGTACTCATCCCCAATGTTATTCTTGTGGAGGATAATTAATATTTTTAACATCGCTTGATTGTGAATATATTTCTTATGAATCATGTTAAGTGTTTTAATGTGTTATGTTATATATTCATTGGAAATTCGCTGAGTATGCAGGTTTGCTGTGACGGGGGTATTATTATATTTTAATATTGTTAAACCATATAATCCTTACAATTCAAGCACATCGTAGTTAAACAGTAATTTACTTTTTTAAACTCTAATTTGTATTTAGGATTTGAGCTTTATACGTATTTTATATTATTTTAAGGTTTGATTTCTGAATATATCAGTTATTTTTAAGCCTACAACCAGTTCAGAATGTTGTTTATTCTTTTAAAACTACATAAAACGCGTAAGGAAATATATTTACCTTGAGACATTGGCATATATTGGCGATTGGAAGTAGTTAGAAACCATCAATTAAACCTTATCAACCCTATTATAGTGTACAAAAGATAAGAAATTTCTCGGTGAATATCAACGAGCTTAGCTTCCTATGAACACTTGGTTTCTTATCACCTATTTTCTCATGCAATGTACGAACAAATTATATATTTATAAAACTAATGTAAATAATGATTATTTAGTAGATGGCGACCTATTTTTCCTCTACTTTGTCTACATGGCCTCGGGTTAGAACGTTGTACGATCCAAGCAAAACAAGGGGTAGTCTGGAACAGCCAAAGCTAATCAGTACTGATAGCATTTACTTGCCAGGAGTACAATTAGAACCTACAACATGGTCTTGACCATCTTGACCTCTACACCAGCGGATCACCACCAAAAACTAGTTGTTTTACACTAAATAAATTATTAATGTTAATATGACTGTAAATTAAGTTGTTTGTCGATTTTGTATTTCAGTGAACGTGAGCTTTATGGTGTTGCAAAATAAAATAACCGTCAATTTATCTCATTGGACTTTAAATAATGAACAATTAATTATATTTGTAACCTGACTTACAGTCCACCCGTGTACTTATTACACATTCAACAGCAAGTTTAGCTGCGTAACATATTCTTTTCAGTACTGGTAAAATTTAATTATTTACCTAATGAATGTTCAAATCTATAACAATGCATCAGTCATGATAAAACTGGTTTGCATGAGTTTGCATAGGCACTCAATATACTTGTAACAGTTTATTTGTGTAGTAAAAACTTAACAATTGCAATGACATAACTTCCGAGAAAATCCAACTAAAACTTGACGTAGCCGTCTTTGCCAATTAACCTGGCAGATTCAAGTTGGGTAACTGACTGAGGTATCTTGTGAAAACCATAAGAAAGGAGATAATTCAATAGAAAATTAAATTTATAGTTTTGTTATAACAATCATTAATACAATTTTTTTGTTATAATAAATAAACAAAAAAATAGTTACAAAAAAAAAAATAAAGACAAAAAACTTTCCCATTTATAAACCACTTACACTCTTCGTCTTAAGTACCTGGGGGGCGAGCTTTGCTCGGGGCAAGGCCATTCAGTTTATTAGATGACTTGGAGTAATATTTCACCACTTCCCCCCTGCTGATAATCAGATTTTTATAACTCATTTGCCTCTTTTCTACATGTTTAAGGTCCCTCCAGTTGTTATTTATTGCTCAATGTCCCTTTGATTTATTTTACTACTCTATATATGTAACCTTCACTCAAATATTTTAATCTCTGCTCTCAGGAAACCACATGTTAATAATCATATACAACATGAGCATTAGGCTTAATTTGACAGTTCCCTGGTTGATTATATGAACAGCTGTTACAATTCTTTTGGTTTGATTTGAAACTCCATAAGCCCAATGTTAATTTTTTTAACTTTTCATTTTAGTTTGTTTACATTATTTGATTTTAACTGGGGATAAGGCCTGTCTAGAACTTATTTTTATCCCAGAAATTAGTTATTTCGAACATTTCAAGGAAATCGTTGGAGCCGTTTTTGAGATCAGTGTAGCAAGCAAGCAAGCAAGCAAGCAAACCTTACTCATATTAGAGTATAAGATTAATATTGCTCAAGAAATACTTTAAATTATGCGTTTGGTATAGTGCAGGACGTATTGTAATGAATGTAGTGTGGTAGCTTAGGAAAGTTTTTCTTTCAATAATTCTTGAGAAAAGTACATAACTCATGTGGCTTATAACTAATGTTTATCTTTGCTACACAATGATTTTTAAATATTCAATAGACGTTTATAACTCCCCAGACAGCAATATAGTATGAACTTCCCTTTAACTGTAGATTATGTGACGGTCTAAGGGTCGTCTTAGTGTCGGCTAAGCATTATATCTCAGTCGCCTGTCGCATCAACAGAGTGTCATAACTTTTCAGACGAAGGTTCCAAGTTGAGTAGCAGAGTCTTCTCTTCAACTAACTGACTTGGAATATTTCTTCGCTTTCATTATCTGTAAAACGAGTTCGCACGCAGCACGCTGATGTGAGGGAAGTGAATTTCCACATAAAAACGTTTAAAACTCAAAATCAGTGGAAAAACATCCATTTATTCCAATTTTTATTAAAATCTTAAAACATCGATTTTTTGGCTGTTCTGATGCTTCTGGTTTCAATTACCTGCAAAGCTGGGAATACAATTTTGCACATTATAATGTTAGAAGAAGGTCCAGACAGGCTTGAAAGTAGGCTCGGGGTTGTTGAGGATGATTCAAATCCACCAATAAATGAATAACATGCTTTTCTAATGTAAAAACCCCATAATACAACGAACTGTGCTTAGCCGATATACATTTTCTTTAATAGCTTGGTAAATATTTATGCTAGAATGACGAGAGAGGGCTTCAAACCTTTGCTTCACTAATTTCCGTCTTAATACATGCATTAATTTTACATACGGGGCTTTTCTGACCCTTTTTGGGCCCAAAAACTCGAAATTTGAAAGATTAATCCCCAAAAAAGGGGTTTAGAGTTTTCCGATTGTTTTGCCCAACGAACTTGTCCAACTGATTACAGAAAGGAACGTCCAAATTTTAAGTAAATCGGGCAAAAAATGCGACCGCTAAAGTGCAAACACACACACACACACACATATATATATATAAAATTTTGAACGACCCCCCAAAACGTGTTCAGGGGGTCACGTTAGGAACTTCTATGGTGGTCCCGGGCTTAAGTTTCACCGTACGAGTCATGCTAATAGTTCACTTTCCAAAGGAAATTCACTAATGATACAAATACAATTTTCCGTTTGTTGTTATAGAAAGTACTAAACTGTTTTATGAACTTTGTGTTATGTTCCTGGCCCAGATTTGTCCTATTTTAACAGGAAACAGGTTTATCGATTATATTTCCGTTGCGTGAGGGGCGGTGGAGAAAACTAGCCTCCTTCAAACTATCGTTCCATTCGTACACTATTAGGTTTTTGTCCCAAAATCTGCTCTAAATTTTGCACAGGTATTAAAAGTTCAAACTGATTCTTATGGGTGTAGGTTTGTTTGTGGTTATAATGGTAACAGCAGTAAAATGTATTGGTTTTCAAACGTGCGGCGTTAAGACTGCGAGTTTTCCGTGTGATCAGGACATCTGCTGGCGGTTAAATAAGACTTTTATTTTACTTTCCGTTTGCAGTTAAAATCGTCAAAGGACTTATTTTTCCTGATGGAATAAGCATTCTTCATCCCTATAGCCTGGACACCCTTCATTTCATCAGAACTTACTTCATCGTAAATTTGCTGAACCGGTATTTGATTGTTTGTTTACATTCTTCGGCGTTTTCTCAATGGTTCGGTTTTATTTTAATAGCAATCACCACTGTAGCTGTAGTTATATAGAAAATACAAATTTAACTATTATTTTAAAAATGTCAATGTATAATGTACATACATTATCTAGCTTCCTTAGATTAACAAAATGTTAGTTTAATGAATGAAATTATTTTCAAATAGTTAAGTTGTAATGTTTGTAGTAAAAAATATCTAATCAGTTGAAGTTGTTAGTGATCCAGGTATTTGTTCTTTATTTATTTAAATGTTGTATTATACTTCTACTCTACTCTTGGATTTGAGTCTGTTCTCAAACTCAAAATTGAATCAATGAGTTTAAAATGTTTCTAAAATGCCATCTATTAAGCCAGGTTTACTACTCGGTTGATGAGTATTTGAACGAGTAGTCAAACAAGATTACATTGTGTGACATCTATTAAATATGTAATGAATTATTTTTTGACTTACAATAAATATTTTTTTAAATGTTATTATTTACATTTGTAAATACGGTACGATAAATAATATAGATAATGTTTACTCAACAAAAACTCAACATGATGTAAACCTATCATAATGAATAAATTATTTTATTTTATTTAATCCAGCTATCTAGCGTTTCCCTAAATTAAAATAACAAAATCATAACCTTTTTTTAACCCTTATTAAACTGGAAATTTGGGACCACCATTGTTAAATTTTAACTCAGGAGGTAGAACTGCCTGTATAATCTACTGTAACCAATTCTAATTCGCATATAACCAAATAAATAATATCGTATGTCAAATATGTTAAACAGATTAAATTGGAAACTGAACCAGCCTGTTAAAGCAATTAAATAAACGTAACAACTTTATTACTCTATTTGTCGCTTAAACGGATTGGTAACTATGTGAAAGGTTTCATTGATCTTCACCGTCAGCGGTTTATCGTCAATCTATATGTAAATAGCTAACCGCGAACGCCTGTTTCCACTTGTTTTCAATATTATGTTTTCAAGCCCCTTCATCGCTATGGGGAACAATAACCGATGTTTAGATTGTGTTCGAGAGGTTTTAATCCTAATATTCGTGTTCGTTCAAATTAATACATTTTCTGTCTACAGGTTTTCCATAACATAATCATTAGTCTACGAATAATCCTGCCGTGACTTACATGTACAAAAATTCAACACATTATTATACACACGGTTTTTGTGTTACTCTAGTGTAAACATATTCATCGTTATTAATTAAAAATATAATTTAATAGACATTAAAATTCATGAGTAAAACGAAACAATCTAAATGTATTGGGAATGATGTAAATACGGTATTCATAAATGAAACGCCTTCTATTACAATCTATTTTGGATTGTTGATTTAAAAGTTATATCTTATATTCATAGAAGAGGTTAGTCAAAAATGTGTTGAAGCCGAAACATATTTAACAGCCTTTTAAATAAAAACTCTGGCGTTGGTACAGTTTCACTTGCAATGAGTAATTCCTCAAACGTCATGATTCACTCGGAGAATTTAAAGTCAGTTAAATTTTATTTAAGAAATTGTTGTGGACATTTTAAATACTGATTAGTAAAACAACATTTCACGACGATTCGTGAAACTTGGTTTTACTAATTAGGGATGAAAAATATCCGCAAAAACTTCTTAAATAGTAATACAAACCAACAGTGACCAGCAATGAATTTTAAAGTCATCTTTCAAATGAATAAATGATTTATTTTATTATTAAAGGGCAATTTTCCTATAAATACATTGGATTTCCTCTCCCCTTGATTAATGTTAGTTTAGCAGTCAAACGACAACATTTTCCTGAGCTCTTTGGATAGTCTAACACTTTGATTGAAAACGTGATGCGAGCTCACAGCCCGACGTTTAAATCCACATCCAGTTTATTACTTGGGAATGGAAATGAAAGTAGCATATCGATTATAAACAATATATTCCTAAATCCAACTAATATTATTTAAAGCAAAAGTTTGCAAGTTTGTTAGTATGTTTATTTAGATATGTGTGGCTCAATCACCCTCTAACCACTGGACTGACTGAGAAGACCTTTGGGAGAGAGGTTCTTGATTGACCCGAGTAACACATAGGCATGTTAACGTTGTAATCCTATAGGGCTTTGCCTTACAGGGGTTCAAAGTTTCCACATGGTCCTTAGGGACATTACATTTTGTTTGAGCGGATAAAAATGCAAAGAGCTGATCATGATTTGTTACAATTCCACGGGATAACCACAGAATGCAGAACACACTACTGTCATAGTTTTTATAAATCACTTGATAGACGAAGCCTGCGGGTAACTTCCATTTATTTATAATACAAAAAATTTGTATTTAAACTGCAATTTGATACCATTTATATTTATAAACATTATAGGGTGCGGGAAAAGTAAGTTAGCCAACAATTCTATTTATATGTAACAAGTATTTTCCTAAATTATAACAGTATAATATTGTAATTGACTATATATAAATAAAGGGTTGAACTCATCCACTATTAGTTCTCCCAAATGATCCAAACTTCGAGGTTTCATAAAAAACACATTATCTTTTAATCTATTAAGGACCTAGTTGGTCAATCAATACACAATACACACAATACTCGCCAACTCAAAAATATATCAATGATTCGTGCAATACGATATAAGATAAGCCAGAGATAAACAATGTGCTCTAGTCTACAGCGGTTAACAGACTTTTGTCGCACCCTGTCCGACGCTTTTTCTTCTGTTCACAAAAGAACGAGTTCTTACGCATCCAAAAATTAAACTAACAATGAGAAGTCCTAGCTTGTCTTTATAGTGAAAGAATCCGGCTCATTATTTTACCTATGTAAATCAATTTACTTATCCATTCCAAAAGTAACCACAAGCCACTAGGCTTGTAGGTCCCACTGAGCTAAAGGATGGATGACATCTGCCTGAACTTGTATAGTGAGGAGTTACAGCTTACATGTTGGGTTTGGGCTACAAGTCATGGTCATGTTCGCCAGGTAGAAAATGTATCACACGTTCGTTTCCGTTAGTGCCCTCGTTAATTTTACTAGCTCCCTAAAACCATGGCCATATATGTTAAGTGCCCCATTGCTCATACTATAAACTTCTTATAAACTTATACTATAAATATATACAAAAATATATGTAAAAGAACGCTCAATTGTTTCAGTCAAAATAGGATCAAATTGTTGGTAAATTTAAAAACTTTAATACTCTATTTTCTGACATTACAGAATATAAAAATATCTTTAGTTATAGGTAGAAACGATATAAGATGTGGAATTCTAAAGTAATTATATTGATTTGGATCAAAACTTCAACAGGTTTTTCAGTATATAAGCTTGGATCAGTATTTGCGTGTTGATGTAAGGAGGGCACCCCATACACATTATAAGTTTATTAACTCACATTTTGTTACCACGCTGATCTTGAATAATTATAGTAAAGCAAGCTGTTAATAATGTTTTTTTAGCGAATTTCCCCTATAGGGTAGAAGCTATTACCGTAGGTCTCATGGTAAGACTTAAGCTCGAGACCATGATAACTTTTCGTTTTGAGGTCCCCAGATGCCAAAAACACCATTCGTTCAAATTTGTATATATAATATATTTATGTGTGTGTGTGTGTGTGTGTGTGTCCGTAAGCACGATAACTCTCGTAAAAAAGTCCGATCTTAATAAAATTTGGTACAAATATGTAAAGTAGCATTTATTTGAGCGAGTTCGAAAACCAGACAAATCGCATCATCCGAAGGGGGGTTTTGGGGGGGTTTTGTACCCCAAAATGGGTTTTTTGGGGTTTTCACATGTAATTGTTATTAAAATCAAATTTTAATTTATACCATTGAATTCAGCTTAAAAAAACAAACAGTTTGGTATTTTGATCATTGCTCTACGTCAATTTGTTACTGAGATATTACAAGTGCTAAACACAGTACGTTGTCCAATGTTATTCTTATGGAGAAAAAGACAAATTTTATATCTCCGTTATTTATGAACATAAACTGACGAAACTTGGTATATCGCTTCATCTGGTTGTGGTTTGTTGTTGTTTGAACAAAAAAACAATTTTTCGCCTATCGTTCCCGAAGCAGCAAACCTAAGTACTCGGCCTCCATATTATTCTTATGGAGAATAATAAAAATGTTATATATCACTTATTTATGAATGTATATGGACGAAACTTGGTATGTGACTTTACTTAGATGAGTTCTATTGATATTTGTATAAAAATCCATTATTTTGTGTTCCTTGTTGCAGCAAGCCTGCGTACTCATCCCTAATGTTATTCTTATGGAGAATAATGAATATTTTTAATATCGCTTATTAATGAATATATTTCTTATGAATTATCTGAAGAGGCTTAATGTATTATTAAGACATATATATTCATTGGAAATTCGCTGAGTACACAGGTTTGCTGCGACGGGGGTATTTAACTATATAAAAACTGTTGTGACAAATTATTTTTGTGAAAATCACGAAATCCTTTCACTAACAGTGTTGTGAATGCGTTGTAAACCGGCAATAAAAGGGGGTTGCCAGTATAAGGGTGAAATTTATGACGCCTGGTGAAAAGAATAGCTGAAACCCTTTATCAAGATATAGTCTGTCGTAAAGACCAGACAGTACTTTTTAAGAAACAAAAACTTATAAGGCCAATTTATTACTATTACTTTTAAAATCCCCGTGAGACTTCATCACAATAAATAATTTTTGGTTGGTTCTACACTGTAAACGTTCATCAATATTCAGACAGGAATCTGAGTAGTGACGCTCAATCTGCTGGTCCCTTACTTGAAGGGAAATAGCCTCTTATTTATTAGTGAATTTCCTGTGGAAGGTGAACTATTAGCATGACCCGCACGGTGAAACTTAAGCCCGGGACCACCATAGAGGTTCCTAACGTGACCCCCTGAACAAGTTTTGGGGCGTCGTTCAAAATATATATATATATATATATATATATATATATATATATATATATATTGAAATATATATAATCAATTTATATGTGTGTGTGTGTGTATGCACTCTAGCGGTCGCTTTTTTTGTCCGATTTTGTTCAAATGTGGTAGGAACGTTCCTTTCTATAATCAGAAGGACAAGTTCGTTGGGCAAAACAATTGGAAAACTCTAAACCCTTTATTTGGGGATTATTCTTTCAAATTTCGAGTTTTTGGGACCAAAAGGGTCAGAAAAGCCCCGTATGTAAAATTAATGCATGTATTTAGATAGAAATTAGTGAATCAAAAGTTTGAAGCCCTCTCTCGTCATTCTAGCATAAATATTTACCAAGTTATTAAAGAAAATTTATATCGGCTAAACACAGTACGTTGTCTTATGGGGTTTTTACATTAGAAAAACATGTTATTCATTTCTTGGTGTATTTGTATCATCCTCAGCAACCCCGCACCTACTTCCAAGCCTGACTGGACCTTCTCCTAACCTTATAATGCGCAAAACTGAATTCCTAGCATTGCAGGTAGATGAAAGCAGGAAGCATCAGAACAGCCAAAAAGCAATGTTTTTAGATTTCAACAAAATTTAAATAAATTTATGTTTTTACACTGGTTTTGAGTTTTAAAAGTTTTGTATGTGGAAATTCACTTCCCTCACGTCAGCGTGCTACGTGCGAACTCGTTTTATTTGATTTGATCATATGTCAAAAAATAAACGGTATCAGGAAACTGATACATACTTTCTCCCTTTTAGCCCAACTTTAATGAATAAATTACTTTTTATTTACTACATATAGAATACAAAGCACGGTCGAATGTACAGAAAATCTTGTAAACAAGTTGTTTTAAAAAACATCCACCCAAATCCCTGCTTTGGAGGCACTACAGAATCCATTGCTACACTCGTGGATTTAAGAGGGGAAATGCCCCCTACCCCCCCAGGGTTATTAAGGGGCAACATATTTAGAATTTCCTCTGTTGTTCAATGCTAACTTGACAAGCGTATCAAGTTTGGATGAAATTTATCCGTAAATAAGAGAGAAATAGTAATTTTTGTATTCCCCATAAGAATAACATTGGACAACGTACTGCGTTTACCGCAAAATGAAAATTCCAATTTTCTCCGCAACCAGCAATCGTAGAATAGTAATTCAAAATACTAAATTATTTAGTTTTTTGAGCTCTTTTTAATGGTGAATAGCAATATTTTTTATGTTCACGTTTTTTTGTTAAAAATAAAAAAAACTGAATTTTTGATGTTTTAAGTCCTGTAATTTCTGAACCCGAATTTTTAAAGACATGCGGGTGGTTTCATTTTGTTGGAAAACTAAAGTTCTACAAACGACTAAAGTTTAATCAAAATCGTTAGAGCCGTTTTTGAGACATTTGGCTTTTTCATGATTTTTTGCGGTTTTTGGGGGATAATTACCCTTAAAAATAAAAAATTCAAAAAAAATGAAAAAAAACACCTAGAGATATCGTGGATTAGTACCTACATACAAAATTTCATAAAAATTGGCCCATTGGTTAGGGCTCTAGCTCTGTACACATCCACACAGACACACACACACACACACACACACACACACACACACACACACACACACACACACACACACAAACACACACAAACACACACACACACACACACACACACACACACACACACACACACACACACACACACACACACACACACACACACACACACACACACACACACACACACACAGACAGACATCACGTAAAAACCACTTTTTTGGGTTCAGGGAGCACCAAAACGAATATTTCCACTAACAACTCAAATTCGAAGATTTTGACGAAAACAATACTTTCTCCATATACTATGTATAGAGTGAGAAAGTAAAAAACGTGCATTTCATCTGATTTCTTAGCTCCGTCACAGTTTGCACTCAGCAAGAAAAATCAATTGTACTTGAGGTGTAGTGTTCGTCATAACTCCATATTTAGTTTTCAATTGTAACTAATTACATCAACTTGCAACGAAATTTGCTCTGTTAATTTGGCTCCGACATGTTAAGGCCACCAAAATGAGATTGACTAATCATAATCAAAAGATAATGGAATAGATAAATCAGAACTTTGTAAAAAATAACAAATAATACAGTATGTTCATTATTTAAACTTGTTCGTTCAAAAAACAGATGTAAAATGGATCTGATAGACCATTTGGGTATTTGACATTTTTCAATAATTTTTACCACATAAACTACCTACCTCCAATATATTTGGTAAAAAATTATAAAATACGATGTTTTTAGAAACAGTGGTACTAATTTTACTATATTTCATCAAGTGCTCTAACTGATGTCATTATGCAAAGAGCTAATCAAGTGCTTCAGTAAAAGGGTTTGAGGTCAAAGGGATTTGATGCTCGTTATGTTAAAATGTGGGTAACCAACGTAACATTGTCAGAGTTTAAATCTAAAAAGTTTAAATTTACCTGTGACACTCAGGAAGTGTTCAGAATACTAGTGATAGCAATTCTGGTATTTCCCAAATCAATTATGTCTATGAAAGATGTATAAACAATGTTTCCTTATCAGCGTGATGAATAATCTAAAAACATTTGTGCATTTATTACAAAAATTGTTTGAAACTTTCTGAAGGAGACTTCCCAAGGTGTTGAAGTATTGCACTATGTTCTATTTATAGCTAGTAAATCTGTTCTTTGTTATTCTTAATACTTGAACTTTTGTTGTTGTAAGAAAACTTATTTTACTTGACATCTATTTAAATTTAAGAATTATATTGCATTTTTTATTATTTTCTAACGAAATCTTGAACCTCATTGTATTGAACATTGTATGATTGGTTTTGCAATTAATAGAGACAAATATACAGGGTGAGTCTTCTAAGCTGTCTCAAACAGATTACAAACGAACGGCTTGACATACAGAGATGAAACAAAACTTTTCCCCACTAATTCATTCCAAAGGAATAACGTAAAAATATTTTTACCATTTTTAACATACAGGATGTTCAAGAAACTGTTGGTCATGGGTTCGAATCTCAGAGTTTTCAAATGTAAACATATGACATGTTATGCATCATTTTAAAGCTCTAAACTATTCAAACCATTTCGTGAAAACAGAACTCCTTTATCTTTATCCGTTTCAAAATGGCGGCCATTTTTATGGAAAATATTGATATTTACAGAATACCCTGTATCCTGTAAACTACTAAACTAATTTTGGTTCTGTTTAAAAATTTTTATTCCTCGTGAATTCAGCTTTAATTTGATATACATGTCAAAATTTTAAAATCTGAATATTTTATCAATAATTTAAATTTTTTTTAATGTTGGTAGCCTTGTAAATAAAAAATTTCAAATGAGAACATATGTGAAATGGCATATCATTTTGAAGGTCTTGCAAAAACAAACAACTTTTAAATTTAAACCTACCATCTATCTTTGGTAGTTTTCTAGTAATTAACCAAAAATTCCATTTCCCCATATAAAACCTATGTTAAACGTGCATCCATTAATCTGTCGTACTGCACGTTTAACATGGGTTTTATATGGGGAAATGGAGTTTTTTGATTGACTACTAGAAAACTACCAAAGATAGACAGTAGGTTTAAATTGAAAAGTTGTTTTTTTTGCAAGACCTTCAAAATGATATGCCATTTCACATATGTTCTCATTTGAAATTTTTTATTTACAAGGCTACCAACATTTACAAAAAATTAAAATTATTGATAAAATATTCAGTTTTTAAAATTATGACACGTCGTATATCAAATTAAAGCTGAATTCACGAGAAATAAGAATTTTTAAACAGAACGAAAATTAGTTTAGTAGTTTACAAGATACAGGGTATTCTGTAAATGTCAATATTTTCCATAGAAATGGCCGCCATTTTGAAACGGATAAAGATAAAGGAGTTCTGTTTTCACGAAATGGTTTGTCTAGTTTAGAGCTTTAAAATGATGCATAACATGTCATATGTTACATTTGAAAACTCTGAGATTCGAACCCATGACCCCCAGTTTCTTGAACATTCTGTATTTTAAAAATGATAAAAATATTTTTACGTTATTCCTTTGGTATGAATTAGTGGGGAAAAGTTTTGTTTCATCTCTGTATGTCAAGCCGTTCGTTTGTAATCTGTTTGAGACAGCTTAGAAGACTCACCCTGTATAATAAATTCCATAATAATTTCATTAGATGAATTAAAATAAATAAAACATTTAAAGTACAATTGATGAATGTTAGTTAAATTTTTATATTCATTTTTTCCTAAGGGTACACAGTTAATCAAAACAATGTGTTATACGTACACTGTGTTTTATATACTTTATATTACATTCAGATCTTCCAAGCTACAATATTGGCAAAATATAATTATATATTTTTAAGAAATGCTTGTCTATTTTTTACTAACAAATTATTCTATTAAAACCCTGAATTAATCGTTTCTTTTATAATTGTTAACGTCAATTTCTGTTATAGCTATAGAGATAACAGTATTCGCCTGTTACATAGTTTCATAACTAATTTATTAAACGAGTATTTCATCCTGATACGAAATAAAGATTTTATGATGGTTTATGCAATATATATTTGAAGATATCTAAAGGGCCTGTGTATGATCTTTAAATACTTTCATTTGCCATAACTCCATTCAGCTTTATCAACAGTAGACTCCGTAATTGGTTTATTGCGATCTGAACTCTGACCCAGTGAGGGCCATCACACCAATCAAAATGAATTGAAGCCACGTGGAATGACTGACTTAATCCGTCAAAAATACTTACAACTTAACAAAACCCAAAATATTTATATATTTGTGGAACATTATGTAAGTCTCAATTATAATGTTGTTATAATACTAAAACATCTGTATACGGATATAGAGTGTACCTTGAAAGACAAACTACGCAACAAAAGTATATAAATTCAAGAATTAAATGGAAATAAACAAATTGACTTTTTCCTTAGCATAATTATGTATAGTAATATTTCTAAGCTATATTTTGATTGCGATGGTTTAGTGTGAAAATATTGTTTTTAATTCGTATTAAAAAATGTTCTAAATATACGCTGTGATATTAAGTAGATTAGTTATAATATTTAGTAAATCCTGATGTTAGGATGCCTGTAGGTTTGTGTTTTGTTCACATTATTTCAAATTACGTGTATTTTCAAAATTGTTTTTGATAACTGGTAGGTACTGATCACAACAGACGGTCCAGGTTATCGTTTTTGGTTCTAACAGTTTTTATTTAATTTCTATTTAATTTTGTCAATAAAGGAATATAACTCATATATATTATGATCGTTGTAAATTGAACGTTCTGGAGTATATTTTTGCACTCAAATATATAAATCTATAAAACATTATTCATTCAGACACAGCTCTTAAATGTTAAAGCAACAGTAAAGATGGTATGTGTATAGTTACTAAGTTGCATGGAACATCAATTCTTTTGTTGAGCTTCAAACTTAAGCCCAAGAATGAAACAAAACTCCAACGCCAACCCCCGCCTTTTAGTCTGGTCGAACAGCTCTGACAATCCATCAGTCTCGCTTCAACTATTATTGAATGGAGGCAATTGTATTATTATTCCTATCTTCGTTGAAATATAAAGTAACAAAGCTGTTTGACTTTAAAATTATGTAACACAAATTAACCCATATAATAGTATCCATCCTTAAATTAGAAACTCTTTATTTGTTTAATTATTTTCCAGTATTAAAACTTGACAACAGGCGGCTTGTGAGAATGAACCCAGAACAATGGTACAAGAGGCTCTTCATTTCCTTAACTAATATAAATTCTCTGTTTGTTTTTAATTAGTTACTGGAGTGGCCACTGCTTGAAACCGAACAAAGCTCCGTGTAACGAAACCTCTCAGGAAATATAATTTTAAACTTATTACTTTCGTGTACACTAAAACCACAATAGATAGTAATTAGGTACATTATTAGGTACTGGCCTTTAAAGACTTGTCACATGTTCAGTAGTCCCAGCGTTTTAATAGTAGGCACATATATAAACATGTGTTGTTTTAATAAAACACATATTTATATTTATTTTTTATTTTGAGTGAATACAAATTTAAAAGTTGAAATACATTCTTTTATTCATGTTTTATAATTTTTCAGAAATGAATACCAAAAAGTAAGTATAAGATGCAAAATATAAGAGTATTTAACTTTCATTTAACAAAACCCGCATTTAAATTGGTCTTGTAGAGCTGTCCAAAGAACTGCAAAAGTGCAAATATTTATCCCATGTTAAATGTCCTATGAAAATTAATTCCTGTTTTTTACCATCTATGACTAAATATACAAAATAAGAATAAAACCAATATGGGAATAATTGTCTTTCATTTAGTCCAACCACATTTCAGCCCAGTGGAAGTCTCAGACGAACTGTCTAAAGAATACCTCATTGGAATTAAATTTAAGGATGTTGTTTTATAGATTTATACATCTAATAAAACATTTGGATGTAAAAAAATAGTATAACCCAACAATTTGTATTAATGCATAGTAATATGTTTGATTGATTTTCTCCTCAACAAATTAACGTTAGTTCATGTTTCAAAATACTGTTTTTTTTTTACCTCTATGATATGTTCATACCCAGAATTGTGTTGACACATGCCCAAACGGTTGATTAAATAAAAAAAAACACAATTTTGTTACAATTAAACCCCTTACAAAAACCCTACCTTCCTTAATCGTCTGAGTGGTTACTCCCCTACATCTTTACTCTAAATTCATCGACATCTTATGAGTGAATTAACACAATTTCTTTAAGAGAATTATAAGCTTTCTAAATAAGTTCAGCTTTTTCCGTTATTTATAATTAAATAAAATAATATAAATGTAATACTATACCCTGCAGGCATCAAAATTATGTAAATTAATTTTGGATGGTAGGTCTTAAATTATTGTAGTAAAACTCACCGTCATCAGCAATCCTTAAGTTATTGAAATAAAAGTAACAATTTAACAATTTAAAGTAATTTTCAAAACGGCTTATAAAATCGAAATAAATATCCCAAAGTGTCATTCGTTCGAACCAAACTAGTTATTGATATCAAGAAAAATTATGGGACAAGAAAAATTGAGCCAAGGCCACTCAGAGCAATATTGAAAAGCGGGAGATATATGATCCCAACAGTTATGACTAATGAAATGTTTTATTTGTTTGCTGCAGTATTCTTCCGAGCACTGAATTGGTTATTGAAGTTTTAAATCTCACTAATATCTCATTGGGTATTTTTTATAAAAATAATAAATTACCCTTATTCTTTATTTAATTATAAGGTAATTTTGATAAATAGGAATCGAGATCTTTGTTTTGTGTTTTAATGAAGTATATAAAGGATATTCAAGGGTTGTTTTTGGTGGCTACATGGTAAATTGTAAAATAGTTGTAAATGCGGTTATAAATGTGTGTGTGTTGTGTAGAGTGGGCAAGATTTGCAAAAAAAATCCCGTGTTTTTGTCGGGTGAATTTTATCCGTCTGTAGCGTTTTGATTTTGTCTCCGTGTTTTTAATTTTTAAAAAATTTCAAACTCCTTAGATTCATTCAAGCGTACGATATTAGTGTCATAGCATTTTATTCTCTCAGATATTCTTATGAGGACTTGAGTTGAAGACTGTTACGTAATTGTTTTATTTACCTATAAGTTATTTAAAAAAATGCAGTATAATACTTTATAAAGTATAGTTAATGTTTTCGCTTTGTATAACCAGTATTATTATTTTGTAGAATTGTGTTATTATTATTATGGGGGACTTCAAGGAAGTGAATAGGCCTATGTGTTGCACGGATTCAAGATCTACCTTTGTGTAAAGTTTCAGCCCAGTCGGTTCAGTAGTTTTTGCGTTCACCCAGAACAGCAGACAGACACACAGACAGAAACTTCCTCTTCTTTATAACTAGTAGAATTTACCCGTTTTTCGCACGGGTTCGAAAGGTTGAGATCTTGAAACATCTGTTCTTGCTTCACCTCTATAAGCTGTCAATTGAAAATATCCACAACTGTTCGCATTTCAATTTCTGAATGTTTACTATCTTCTGAAATGTAAACATTGAAACTTAATACGTCCACGGGGCGTAGCCCGAGGGGATTTTAATGAATTGAATATGCCTCTGTTTTGAATGGGTTCAAGATCGACCTTAGTGTAAAGTTTCAGCCGTCGGTTCAGTAGTTTTTGCCTTTACCCGGAACATACGACACACAGAAAGACAGAAACCACCTCTTCTTTATAATATTATAGATCGATTGATGATTAATTAATTCAACTTTATATTTTAACTCGTAGTAATAAGTAGATGTGAACTAGCGGGGAGGCATACTATTCGGCGCTTTTTTCCCATGTTATTCTTATGGGGATCAGTTTTTGCGCCGACGCCCGATCCTACCCTACACAAATTTTCTTTTTGGCCCTTGCCTTATTTTCCTCCATTTAAAATTTGCATTAATTTTAATACATCCTTTGCAGAAATCCACGAGTTCAAAAATAACTCCACACTAAATAAACAACACATGTAAACAACTTAGAAGTTATTGTGTAGTAGTGGTGAAATACGGGTTTAACATCACTTCCGGCGCTTTTTCCCCATGTTATTCTTATGGGGAGCCGTTTTTGCGCCAACGCCAGCTCCTGCCCTACACAAGTTTCCTTGTTAGCCTATACTATTGTCCAACCCTTGCCTATATTAAATATATGTTCCCCATCCCCATCCCTCCTCTATATTTTTTAAAATTAATTTTCAAATTCTAAAAAACTATCTTTGGTGTTTATGGTCCGATTTGTTTAAAATTTAGATATGTTATTGTTGTAGGCAAGTGTTTTAATAAATTTCACTTACATTTCCCAAATTCACTATAACAGTCAAAAATATTTTTGAAAAATACTGCCGCCAACTGAAATTTGTGTTTTAATCCAAACTATTTAAAATTCATTTTAATACATCCTTTGCAGAAATCCACGAGTTCAAAAATAACTCCACACTAAATAAACAACACATGTAAACAACTTAGAAGTGCACTCGGTTATCGCCACTAGCGCGACAATCAACCTTGAAGGAGATTCTGCAAGATCGGCACCAAGGACACAGCGACCGATGCATAGTAACCGATGCGTAATTTTACAAATTGTGTGAATTGTCGGCTATATAAAGAGCTGTTGCAGGCCAGGGTCCTCACTTCATATCCTACAGCCCCAGCATCAACAAGACCTGTTGCAGATTTTAACTTAAAATTCAGTGGTTAGAATAATTTCGGCTAAAATATGATTTTTTTACTCTGGACTTAGAAAAATTTAGTGGTTAGAATAATTTCGGCGAAAATATGTTTTTTTTACTCTGGACTTAGAAAAATTTAGTGATTAAAATAATTTCGGCTAAAATATGCTTTTTTTACTCTGGACTTAGAAAAATTTAGTGATTAAAATAATTTCGTCTAAAATATGATTTTTTTACTCTGGAGGTTTGTAGGTACTTTATACAATTATCTAAAAAGTAGTTTCTCAGATTTTTGATAAAGGGCTTAGTTTTTATAAAAATTTTGAATTTGTGTTTTTTTTAAATCTTCATATTTTGAATTTTGATCGTATTTAAATTTTTAAAATGGTAATTTTTGTTTATAAAAAGCAGAGCATGACATCTCTACAGTCATTTCAACACAAAATGTTGACCTGTGCAGTCTGTTTTATGTCTTACTCCAACAGAAGCAATTTATTACGCCATTATCGACTTGTTCACAAAGTTATTCCTAAAATTTGTAAAAAATGCCATCAAATATTTGATAATAACAATCATTTTAAAATGCATATGCTAGAGAACCACTATACTTGTAATGTGTGTAAGAGAGTCATCACCCGTGACAAGAAACGCCACCACCTACGATGTGACAAGCGACCCTATAATGTGTTTAAGTTTTACGGCGAGTCCGCGGATATATTAGACACACTTCAATCTTGTCCTTTACCTATCAAATGGATTCTTATTAGGAGAGTGAAATTTATCAAACACACAGTGGACAATAATGGTGATTTAATCATTGACAAAGAATGTATTGCTGATTTTCGAAGTTTAACTAATTTATCAATTGAGAAAGCACAATTAAAGACACAAATTGAAAATTCACTTTTAAAAATCGACACATCTTTACACAAGTATCAAGCCCAAGGCAGTGGATGGATATATGACCATACTAAATACTGGCAGCTGCATGTTTATAAGTATAAACCCCTAACTCCCAAATCATACATTCCCACGCCAGAAAATATAAAATCAAAACATGCTGTTTTAAATATTAAAAACACCGATAATAAATGTTTCACCTGGAGTGTTTTAGCAAGCCTGAATCCAAGGAATCGTAAAGAAAATGCAAATCGAGTATTTTACTACGAACCCCACATAGGCCAGTTGAATATGACAATCATAAAATATCCAGTAAAAATATCCGACATTGATAAATTTGAAAAACAAAACAACATAAGTGTTAACGTATATGGAATTGAAGGAAAAACAATATATCCATTGAGAATAACTAAACTAAATGGCAATACTCACGTCAATCTGCTGCTTCTAAAACACGGTCAGAAATCACATTACTGTTTAATTCGTGATTTTGACAAGTTAATGTTTAATTCTACAAAATATGACCATAAGAAATATTTTTGCAAGTTCTGTTTGCAACATTTTGGCACCAAAGATATATTGGAACGTCACACAACACACTGTAAAACCTTTGATGCTCAAAGAGTACAAATGTCTGAAAAAGATACACTACAATTTACGAATTACAAATATCAACTTAAAGCTCCCTTTGTGATTTATGCAGATTTCGAATGTTTTATAAACGGCGGCAAACACACTCCTTCTGGATTTGCTTATGTTGTGGTGAGAGACTCTAAAATTATTTACGAAGAGTTGTACAGCGGTGAAAATGTAATGGATGTATTTTTCGAAAAGTTATTTAAAACCTATGACTTTATTAAAAGTCAGATGGAAGTATATGTTCCCCTTGTAATGACTGCAGAGCAAGAGGCATCCTTCAAAAACTCTAAATACTGCCACATATGCCAACAGCTGTTACTGGGTGATAAAGTGCGTGACCATTGCCATCTAACAGGCAAATTCCGAGGACCCTCCCACAACGCTTGCAATTTAAACTATAAAGTAACCAAGAAAATTCCAATATTCTTCCACAATCTTAAAAACTATGACGGTCATTTAATAATGCAACACTTGGGAAAATTCAATCGCAAATTGAATTGCATAGCCAAGGACATGGAAAAATATATATCGTTCTCTGTTGATGATTTGGTATTTTTGGATTCATACAACTTTCTGTCTCTTCCCTTAAGCAAATTAGCTTCCAATTTAAATACATTTAGATTTATAGACAATCCACTACTACAACGCAAGGGTGAATTTCCGTACGAATACATGACAGGACCAGAAAAGTTTTTAGAGCCCCTACCACCCATAGAGGCATTTTACAGCAGTCTAACTAAAGAATGTATATCTCCTGCACAATATGAACATGCTAAAAACGTATGGAATCATTTTAATATAAAGAATTTAAAAGAATATCACGATTTATACCTTAAAACAGATGTGTTGTTATTGGCTGATGTGTTTGAGACATTTAGGGACTTGAGTTTAAAGGATTATAAACTCGACCCCGTCCACATGTACTCATTGCCTGGACTATCATGGGAGGCGTGCCTTAGAATGACTGGCATAAAATTACAGTTATTTAGTGACATTGACATGCATTTGTTTATAGAACATGCCATTAGAGGCGGCGTAAGCATGATTTCCACGCGCCACGCTAAAGCCAACAATAAGTACATGGGCGAACATTATGACCCAAATCAAGAAAGCACCTATCTTGTATACTTAGACTGCAACTCGCTATACTCTACAGCAATGTGCGAGTCGTTGCCCGTTGATGGCTTTAGATGGACAAATGAGAAAGATTATAAATACAGTCAAAATGAAAACTTTGGATTTATTTTGGAAGTTGATTTAAAATACGATAAAAGTTTACACGATTTGCACAACGACTACCCGCTCGCACCAGAAAAAATGAATGGAAAATTAATACCAAATTTAAATGACAAAACCAAATATATTCTACATTATAAAGCACTAAAAAAATACGAAGAACTGGGTTTGGTAGTTACAAAATACCACAGAATCTTAAAATTCAGACAATCGAATTGGCTCGCGCCCTATATTAATTTTAATATTGAAAAGCGACAAAAAGCTGAACATGATTTTGAAAAAGACTTTTACAAACTGTTAAATAACAGTCTCTTTGGTCGAACAATTATGAACCAACGCAAGTTTCGTGATATACATCTTGTAGATGAGTCTAAGTTAACAAAGTATGTTACAAAGCCAAGATTTGACTGCAGCAAAATGTTCGATAACAAGTTGCATGCTGTGCATTTAAATAAATTAATTGTAAAGTTTGATAAACCAATATATTTAGGAATGACCATTTTGGATATCAGCAAAGTAATAATGTATGATTTCCACTATAATTATATGTCAAAATTTAAGAATAAAAAGTTCTTAATGACAGACACAGACAGCCTTCTTTATTCTATAGTAACAGAGGACTTTTACAAGGAAATACAAAGTGACTTGGACCGTTTCGACACCTCTGCATATAGTAAAGATCATTTCTTATACTCTGATAAAAACAAAAAAGTTACGGGCAAGTTTAAAGACGAATTAAATGGTCAAATTATGTATGAATATTGTGGTTTAAGGCCAAAATTATACTCTTTCATTCCTCTACAGTGGTTATACGAAAAAGAAAAGCAAAATGAGCTAGAGGTTAAAAAGGCAAAAGGAGCTGACGGCGCTACAGTTAAACATCTCTTAAGACACCAACACTACTTACACTGTCTTGCAACCGGAGAAGATTACTATGAGAATGTTACAAGAATTAAATCCACAAACCACCATCTGCAAACATTAACGATGAACAAAAAGGTGCTCTCTTTTGATGACGACAAGAGGTTTATTGTGGATGGCATCAACACCCTTGCCCTTGGTCACTATAAAATTGGTCAAACATAAATCTGTATTTGCCATTATTCTTTGGCCTTTCCTTGTCTATTACAAAAAAGCCATATTTAGACCTATCCCAGCATTGATGGCAGAGATTTCTAAATTGGTTAAATGAAAAATCATTTCCCACATGATTGTTATACACATGTTTTAAATTTAAATCGTCTTGTTTAAATAATATTAGGAAATTAACATTGTCACGTAAATGTTTGTTTACTTTACTGTAAGATTGACACAAGTAAAAACTGCTAATATTTTTGTGTCTGCCCATTGAGAAAAATTGTGTGATATTTGGACTATTTATGTCGTCAAATACAACTATTGAGTGTGATTCTACATCATTTGGTGTGATTTCACAGTTTGAATATGTGTGTAATTTAACTTCATCACACAGACGGAATATTTCAATTATTTTTTTATATTTTTCTTGTTCTAAAGATTTGGATATGATATATAAATTTGTAAACTTTAATCCTTGTTTTTTTACAATTAAGTTATAAATTACAACGGTCTTCCCCGAACCACTGGGCCCTATTATAAGACAGCGAATATTATTAGGAAATAGGCCCAACTTCTTTGGTGTATTTTCTTTATGTGGTATTTTAAATTTGTTCTTTTGTTGAATAAATGACATTTTTTATATAATGGTGTATTTTCTTTATGTGTTAAATTTGAATAAATGGTGTATTTTCTTTATGTGTTAAATTTGTTAATTTTTTTATATAATAAAAATGGCAAAGAGAAAGTGTAAGAAGGGTAAGGGATTATTCTTAAAGCCATATAGAGGCCGTGGCTTGTTAAATACCCTTATAAACAACCTTCCTTTCCCCCTCCACATCCCGTCGTATTCATATTGTGGTCCAGGAACTAATATACGTGAAAATTTAGCCAAAAATGTACCTCCAAAAAATAAGCTAGACTCTTATTGTAAAGAGCACGACATATTCTACTTGAATAATCCTGATACAGCCGCCCGGAACAAGGCAGATATGAGATTAGCGGACCAGGCTTGGACTAGGGTTTCTGCAAAGGACGCCAATCTAGCCGAAAAAGCAGCAGGTTATGCAGTGACAAATTTGATGAAGGCCAAGGCAAAAATGGGAATGGGATTAAAATTTAATAAAAAAGATGGACAACTTTCAGCTGTTAGAGGCCGCAAGAGACGTGCCTCACTTTCGAGGAGTGTACCTAAAAAACGAGCTAAGAAAACAGAGACCAAAAGTAAGAGAATGTGGAATTATTAATTTAGACAGTGACAGGGGCACACATTGGACAGCATATCGTAAAAATAAAGATATTGTAATATATTTTGACCCTTTCGGAATACAGCCTCCAAAAGAGGTAATTGAATATTTTGTACCATCTAAAATTTACTATACAACTGATCAAATACAAGATTTAAACAGTTCCATTTGTGGAATTTTATGTTTATCATTTCTGAAAAATTTTAGTTTATAAAAATGGATTCATTTACTATAACATTTACGGGTAAAGAGCCAGAGTTGAAGTCGGTGTTCTTTCCTCCTATAGAATTAAATGGTGATTATGTAATTGGACTGGTAGATTTTCAAAGTTATAATTCTATATTTAATGTTAAAAAACCTCTAAATACTTTGACATATTACAAAATGCACAAAATTACAACCCCAAAAGGGGAGGTTACAATTGACGAATTAAACCGGGCATTAGATGGTAAAGTTGAAGTTATTATACAAAATAAAGTAGCATTAATTAATACAAAAGTCAAACTTATATTTTACAAAGGCCTAGTTCCAAAATTAAATAAACTTAAAGACACAAAATTAACTATAGACGAGGGTGAGGATGTGTATTATTACGATCACAAAGCTCCAAATGTAATTGAAATTGTTGAAGGTACATACGAAGTGTTTGAGCTTGCGAAGGAAATTCAAAAGCAACTCCCAGATTTTGTACTTATAGCCGATAATAAAACTATGAAAGCCACATTACATTCTGGCCATGTGTTTGATTTTACAAAACCGTGTTTAGGGTCTGAATTATTGGGATTTAAAGGATTTTCTACTCCAGATATTGCGTTTAAATCCGTAAATAAAATCAACATAAATAATGTAAATGTGATTAGAGTAAAATGTAATATTGCGAATGGGTCTTATTTAAATGGTGACAAATCACACACCATACACAGTTTTTACCCAGAAGCTCCTCCGGGCTACAAGATTATTGAGGTCCCCAGAAATATTATATACTTCCCTGTCAATAAGAGAAGTTTAGATGTTGTTAGCATTACATTTGCAGATCAACACGACAAGCCAATTGACTTTAATAAAGAAGAAACTACAATTACTTGTCATATAAAAAAGATATGAGAATTTACAAGAACGGACTGAGTGTGCAAAATGCCAGGTTTCTGCGATCAATTGGGTTGAAGTTAAAATTTTCTATTAATAAAAATGGAAGATTTTCTAGACGTTGCAGGAAAATTCCAATATGATGATAGCCTGGTTAAAATTACAAATCACTCCTATGTTCCACACAACACTTTAGCAATAAATAATTCCGATGAAATTCGAATATGCATAAATAATCAAGATTTACTAACACTCCCATGTAGGAGTTATTTGTATATTAAAGGAGAAATAGAGAATCATGATAAAGGACATTTTATAAATAATGCATTTGCATTCTTATTTGACGAAATTAGATACGAAGTTGCTGGTAAAGAAATAGATATTGTAAGAAATCCGGGAATTTCCAGTCTTATGAAAATATTGTGCTCTTACAATAAAACAACTAAATTGTCAAATGTAGCATTTGATTCTGATGAAAATTTAAAAGAGTTCCATAAAAGCGGCAAGTTTAGTACTTGTGTCCCGTTAGAGCTGTTAATGGGTGTGTTTGAGGATTTTAATAAGGTTTTAGTAAATGTTAAACAAGAATTGGTGTTGAAAAGATCCAAAAACGACTTAAATTGTATATTAACAACATCTAATGCTGGTGTCGATCCTATTCCTAAAATTACACTTAAATCGATTCAGTGGGTGATGCCACACGTGGTACCATCTGATGGGGAGAAGCTTCAATTACAAAAGATGTTATTGCAAAATAAAAATTTGCAAATTGCATTTAGAAGTTTGGAGCTACACGAACTCCCATCATACCCCGAAACCAAGAGACACACATGGTCAGTTAAGACGTCTTCGAGTTTGGAGAAGCCCAGGTATGTTATATTTGGTTTCCAAACAGGTAGGGACAACAGTGCACGAAAAAGAACTGATGAATTTGATCACTGTAAATTGAAAAATCTCAAAGTGTTTTTAAACTCTGAATATTATCCTTATAGTGATTTAAATCTCGACTTTGAAAATGGAGATGCCTCTAAAGCTTATGAGATGTTTGTGAGGTTTAGGGAGAGTTACTACAACACCGTCCCCGATCCTATGATTAACAGAGCTGACTTTATAAATAAATATCCTCTAATTGTAATAGATTGTTCTAGACAGAATGAATCAATAAAAGAGGGGGTTGTAGATATTAAATTAGAAATTGAAACTGCAGAAAATGTCCCTTCAAACACATCTGCATATTGCCTAATAATACACGATAAGGTGTTTGAGTATAATCCTTTGACAAATGAGATAAATAAAATGTAAATAAAATGAAAACAAATATTCAACAAGAATTGGTAGAGTCTGCAAAACAAATAAGAGAAAAATATAGGGCGTTAAAACGTGGTAAATTTCTAGAGGCTGAAGAGAGGTTCCAAACATTCCAACCGTTAATAGAGCCTTTGCAAGAATTAAAAAATTTAGCCACAAAAACAGAGAGGCCAGTTCTCCCAATGATTTTAGAAAAGACCCCGTCTAGAATACCAAGAATAACACAAATAACACCACACAAATTAGATTTTGGTCTTTTAGCATCAGACTATTTAGGAAATTACCTTAGTAGAAGTAGTATGACAGACACCACATATGGTATTAGGCGAGAAGGAAATAAATTTTTTATTGGGAATCAGGAAGTTCAAATTGCCAATGATGATGTTACAGTTGGAGAAAAAATTTATAAAGGGACAAAGGGATTGTGGGAATTGTTAACTTTAAAAGAACCCGTAAACTATAGTCAGGCTGATTTGCAAAATTATAAAGAGATTTTGGAAGCTACAAATGCACATTTAAAGGGTTATAAACCAGGTGCGGCGATGTCAAGTAATAAACACACTAAATATCTTAATATAATTAAACCCCTGTTTAAGACTGTTGGTGAAGGTTTAAGGCAGGTAACTGGTAATAAAATAGACTATGTTTATTGGGATGATCCTAATGAGCTTGTAGATAGGTTAAGACTGCTTTGGTTAAGCCGATTGGCGGGAAATTCTGGAGTGGATAATGAGATAGATTCTATCATAGAAGAATTGAGGGAAAGTGGAATTGTTTATTAAATAAAAATATGATAGATAAATTTTATCGCGTATATAACCCGTATAGTAAACCAGAAGCTAGAAGTTTTAAAGAAACTACTTTAAATCTAAAAGATGATGGTTGGAATGCTTTAAATTATAAAATTAGTAATGTTAAAGGTGGGGAGTTTACTGATGATGTATCGACTTTGGGGCAGACGTTAACCAGGAAAGGTGATGCTTTTGTACAAGGTAATACTAAATATAAGTTTTTAGAATCCAAGAATAATAATTGGAACGCTAATAAACGCAAAATTACTAATGTTAAACGAGGTGAAAGCTCAACCGATGTGCCCACATTAGAGCAAACTTTAATAAGAAAAGATGGTGTCTTTGTACAAGACAAAAATAATTATGAATTTTTGGAATCGGAGGGAAATATTTGGAATGCCAAAAAGCGAAAGATTAGTAATTTGTTGGCTGGTAAAGAAAGCGATGATGTTGTAAACGTCTCTCAAGTACCAAAAATGGATCTAAACTTTTGGGATTTTAATAATAAAAGGCTAGTTCGTGTTAAACCCGCTGTTGATGAGAACGATTGTGTTACAAAACATCAGACTGTGACTTTAGACGGTCTTAAATTTGATGGTAAAAATAAGCAATTAACAAACATTTTACCTGGGACATTGCCAAATGATGTGGCTGTTGTTAAGCAAATATTAACAAAGGGTGAGAAAAGCATAATAAAACAGGGGGATAAATATTATAATGTATTAACATTAGATGGCGATGTGTGGGATGCTGAGGACAAATTAATAAAGAATATACCTGAAGGCAAAGATAGGAGTGATGTTTGTTTAATGTCGCAGGTTTTGAGGTATGACGATAATATTAAAACTTTTAGACAAGACAATATTAAATTTGATATTTGTTTAAAATCACACGCATTAAGGTTTAACAATAAAACTAATAAATTTATGCAAGACAATAATGAAATCGATTTGATGATGTACAATCCTAAATTGTTGGTTGCAGACCCTACATCTTTAAGCGGATTTAAGACTTTAGATGGAGAGGCATATTTGCCAAAAAACTATGTATATCAAAGAATGAGTGATGGTATGTTAGTTGGTAGCAATGGAGGTGTTTTTGAAACGACAGAGACTGGCAGATACGTTAACATTAAAAATAAAGAATAAAAAATGGAAAAAATTGCTTACGAATTGCATAAGCCCGCGAGAAAGAACTTTGTTAGAAGGTCTTTTAAGGTGTTGGGTATAAACGAAACTGTTCAAATCGATTTAATAGATATGCGGAATTATGCTAGAGAGAATTCTGGGAATAAATATATTTTAACTTTAATAGACACATTTTCTAAAAAAGCTTATGCTGCTCCACTAAAGAATAAAACTGGATTAGTAGTCACAGAAGCTATAAAAACTATTCTCCCAAAGGGAGTTAAAAATATTCAATCTGATAACGGAAAAGAATTTTTTAATGAACATTTTACCAAACTAATGAAAATTCTAAATATTAATCACTACCACACTTACTCTACAACTAAGGCGGCTATTGTGGAAAGGTTCCAGAGAACTTTAAAGAATTGGTTGTATAGAGAGTTTAGTGCACAAGGGAGTTACAAGTGGTTGGATTTACTTCCAAAGTTAATAAGGATATATAATAATAAAGTACATAGATCCATAGGGATGAAACCTAACCAAGTAAGTGCTAAGAACTCTAAAGACGTACATGAAAGGTTAGCATCTAAAGTACAAGTTAAAAAGCCAAGATATAAGGTGGGGGATAGTGTAAGGATATCTAAATATAAACATGTATTTAGTAAAGGATATACCCCTAACTGGACGGGAGAGCTTTTTACAATAGCAGAAGTTAAGAAAACAAAGCCTGTGACTTATATTTTGAAAGATGAAAATGGCAATATAATCAAAGGAGGATTTTATACAGAAGAATTGTTAAAGACTAAATATAAAGACATGTATTTGGTAGAGAAGGTAATTAGGAGGAAGGGTGATTTATTATATGTCAAATGGCTCGGGTTCCCAAGTAGCCAGAACTCGTGGATTTCTGCAAAGGATGTATTAAAATAAATTTTAGGGTCAAAATTGGCAGTTTGGAATTTGGGGGAATTTATTAAAACACCAATCACATATCCAAATTGCAGACAAATCGGACAGTAAATAAAGAAGTTGGCGGCAGTATTTTTCAAAAATATTTTTGACTGTTATAGTGAATTTGGGAAATGTAAGTGAAATTTATTAAAACACTTGCCTACAACAATAACATATCTAAATTTTAAACAAATCGGACCATAAACACCAAAGATAGTTTTTTAGAATTTGAAAATTAATTTTAAAAAATATAGAGGAGGGATGGGGATTGGGAACATATATTTAATATAGGCAAGGGTTGGACAATAGTATAGGCTAACAAGGAAACTTGTGTAGGGCAGGAGCTGGCGTTGGCGCAAAAACGGCTCCCCATAAGAATAACATGGGGAAAAAGCGCCGGAAGTGATGTTAAACCCGTATTTCACCACTACTACACAATAACTTCTAAGTTGTTTACATGTGTTGTTTATTTAGTGTGGAGTTATTTTTGAACTCGTGGATTTCTGCAAAGGATGTATTAAAATTAATGCAAATTTTAAATGGAGGAAAATAAGGCAAGGGCCAAAAAGAAAATTTGTGTAGGGTAGGATCGGGCGTCGGCGCAAAAACTGATCCCCATAAGAATAACATGGGAAAAAAGCGCCGAATAGTATGCCTCCCCGCTAGTTCACATCTACTGTAATATATAAGATATAAACTAGTGTGCAGTAAAACTCAATCACTTATAAATAACTGTAATTATATATATGTATTTAGAAAACTTGAATGTTATTCTATTCTCGATGATTGATGACTGGTGAGAGGGGGGGATATAGGACAGTTGTAATGAGAAACCTGATACACTTGGGAAATAGTGCAAAAACGGGAGATTGATTTGAATAACGGATCTTCATGTCTGGTAGCATCTTCTTTAAAAATATGAGATAGTGCGTCATCTTTATTGTTTACATCTTGAAAAATCATCGCTCAAATCAGTCGTTCTTCAGTGAAAATTACAGACTATTGGTTAAATTAACTAATCGAAAATTAAAACTATTACCAATGTTTAAAAATAATAATTGTGGATTTGTCCACTAAAATTTAAAAACTAATCATTATTCGTAAATGTTTTAATCGTAAATTTGTCAGTTCGTCATTTTATATCAGACCTAATATTCGTTGGAAATTTGTTCGATGTAATTTAAGAATTATTCCACGAATTTCATCAGGCATTAACATTTTATGTAATGAGGCTTAAATTCGGTCGAGTTAAAACTAATTTAATTACGAATATATTTTTGTCCTTTATTATATTTTTTGTTTTAATTAGTGTCAATAGCTCAGTATACTATTAGTAATTTCTTTGATTTCGATTGAAGTTGAGCATGTAAATAAAGATAAAAAATTGGATGAATAGACAAAATGGACTGAGACCTAAGACGAGGCCTTAAGGCGAGGCTTAAAGGATCATTTATCACTGTTATAATGCTAAAAAAGACAACAATTTATTTTACGGTGGAAAAATCATAAAACGACTTGGGTTCCTCAATTAAGTTGACGCAGCTGCTTTGAGATATTTTCTGACTGACACATTTGATGTAGTGTTGCAGTTCGTATATAGTATTAGTGAATTTCCTGTGGTAAACTGAACTATTAGCTGACCCGCACGGTGAATCTTAAGTCCGGAACCACCATAAAATTTACCAACGTGACCAACACGTTTTGAGGGGTCTCTAACAACTTTATATATATATATATATAAGTATAAAAACATGAAAATAACCATGAGTACCCTGTTGAACAGGGTACTCATGGTTATTAGTGAATTTCCTTTGGAAAGTGAACTATTAGCATGACCTGCACGGTGAAACTTAAGCCCGGGACTACCATAGATATATATATATCTATGACATAGACATCTATATATGACATCTAGACATATATATATGTGTTTGCACTCTAGCGGTCGCATTTTTTATCCGATTTACTTCAAATTTGGTAGAGACGTTCCTTTCTGTAATCAGTTGGACAAGTTCGTTGGGCAAAACAATCGGAAAACTCTAAACCCATTTTTTGGGGGATTAATCTTTCAAATTTCGAGTTTTTGGGCCCAAAAAGGGTCATAAAAGCCCCATATGTAAAATCAATGCATGTAAAAAGATGGGAATTAGAAAGGTGAAAGTTTTAAGCCTTCTATCGTCATTCTAGCATAAATATTTACCGAGTTATTAAAGAAAATGTATATCGACTAAACACAGTACGTTGTCTTATGGGGGTTTTACACTAGAAAAGCCTGTTATTCCTTTGTTAGAGTACGTTTATCATCCCCAGCAACCTCACGCCTACTTTCAAGCCTCTCTGGACCTTCTCCTAACCTTATAATGCGCAAAATTGTATTCCCAGCTTTGCAAGTAAATGAAACCAGGAGTATCAGAACAGCCAAAAAATCAATGTTTTCAGATTTCAATAAAAATTTGACAAATGTATGTTTTTACACTTATTTTGAGTTTTAAAAGTTTTTATGTGGAAATTCACTTCCCACACGTCAGCGTGCTGCGTGCGAACTCGTTTTCATGTTTTTATACTTATATTATAGTAGCGCTTTACTGTGAATTTGATTCTCTAATATATATATATATATATATATATATATATATATATATATGTTTTATATATATATATGTGTGTGTGTGTATTAGATGTATCTTCATATTTTAACAAAATACCCTTTACAAAATTATTTTATAAAAAAGGGTACTTTTTTAAAATATAAATATACCTCTAATAATATTAGTAGCCCTAATCAATCATTATAACATTATATATATATATATATATATATATTTATATATGTATGTGTGGGGGTGCGTGTTAGTGTGTGTTCGCACCCTATTTCGGTTGCAATTTTTGTCCGATTTACTTGAAATTTGGCAGGAACCTTCCCTTTTGTAAACAATTGGACAAGTTCGTTGGGCAAAACAATTGGGCAACTCTTACCCCCTTTTTTAGGGATTTTAATTTTTCAAATTTTGAGTTTTGAGCCCACAAAGGTCATAAAAGGTCTGAATTTAAAATTATTCCATATTAAATTATCGTACGTAAAAAGGCAAAAGATTGAAGCCCTCAATCATTATTCTAGCTCTTGAGTAGAAATACTTGTAAATACTTGTACTTACAGAGTTTAAAAAATTTTTAGTTGACTAAACACAGTACACACAGTCTTATGCGTATTTTACATTCGAAAAGGTTGTTTTTCATATCTTGATGCATATCTTGACCCAATACCCCTATACCAACTTTTGATACTGACGAGATCTCTCCTAACCTTAAAATATACAACATTGCCAACCTAATAGAACCAGGAGCATCTGAACTGCCAAAAAATATAATATTTCAATTAAAAAACATTTTTACTAATCTTTGTTCAAACCCTTTATTTTATTTTTTTAGGTTTTGCGGAAATTCCCTTCCTAACGTTAGCGGGCTGCGTGCAACTAAGCCTGTTTTCTCGCCATTCAGTATAATAAACTAAATTCAGTTGTTTAGCAACTACTACAATTCTTATTTTTCAAATAACCAGACAGTTCGTATTGAGTCAAAACTGTACACAAAGCAAAACTCTATCTGTTGGTCAAATTCCACTCGAAAAGGAAAAGAGTATTTCTCCACTAATGCACAAATTAGTTTAAAAGCTCTTCTTTTAACATTTATAATTCCATTGTAGCGAACAAACTGAACTGAATGTGTGTTTTCCTTACAAGTTAGGGGTATCCACATAAATAGTAAAAAGTAATTTAAAATGTTTATATTTACGTTTTTATGTGATGAATTAAATTTTATTACAAATTTAAAATTTAAAATGATACACTAAAAAGAAGAATACCGTACATGAGTTTAATTATATATTCAGAAAATTGATGTTAATATAATTCTGTATTTAAAGCTAGATTATCTGTTTAATTAGTAAAGCAGTTTTTCCGTGATTGACTTACGAACAAATTCTCGTACGTATAGCTTTGTATATATATATATATATATATATATATATATATTTGTATATATCCATTCCAATTGTATTCCCTTCCAAACTTCCAAGAATATCGAAATAACAAATACTATCAAACATTTCCAGAAACAATATTATACCCTACTCCAATTTCGGAAGCTTCACTCTTATATCAGCAAAAGAGAAGCAGAGATAAGAAATAATTGCTCTGTCTGACAAAAGAATACCGAAGTCCTGTTAAAAAAACGACTTCAAACAAAAAATGGTTTCACAATATTCTGGCAAAACAGATATATTGTGAGGTCCCTCTTCGAAATATATCATAAAGGTTAAATAATGTAGTCATTTAATACATATAAAAAGCATAGTATGGTTTTAAGATTTTCATTGAAGGACGAATTGAAAGGATTGGTAAGGTACTGTTAAAATTATTACAACAATAGGAACAGCAATAAACTTTATTCTATTTCATAAATTTAATACATAAAATTTATTCAAGCATACAAAATTATCGAACACTTAACAAAGCAGTTTATCGATATATCACAGACAGGTCGGATGGGAACGGAACGATAATTACGATAGTATTGATCTAACTGGTTGGCTGCCAGATAACATGTATAAACATACTGAACGAATCTGCATTACGCAATATTAAAACTGAGCGTTTCTTCTAAGAGGAAGCCGGGGCTTATAAATGTATGGTATCCTCGGAGGAGAAATCGTTAATTGAAATGACTATAACACATGTAATATCATTCAAGGTAATATAGCGTAACGTGTTCACTAAACACGTATATTGTCTAAGGATGTAGTATAAAAACAATTAAGTACATACAGTAATTAATATCATAATTATACAGAAGATGTATCTATTTACTTCGTCAAAAACTGTTTTATTCGTGTCATTCGTTCGAACCAAACTAGTTATTGATATCAAGAAAAATTATGGGACAAGAAAAATTGAGCCAAGGCCACTCAGAGCAATATTGAAAAGCGGGAGATATATGATCCCAACAGTTATGACTAATGAAATGTTTTATTTGTTTGCTGCAGTATTCTTCCGAGCACTGAATTGGTTATTGAAGTTTTAAATCTCACTAATATCTCATTGGGTATTTTTTATAAAAATAATAAATTACCCTTATTCTTTATTTAATTATAAGGTAATTTTGATAAATAGGAATCGAGATCTTTGTTTTGTGTTTTAATGAAGTATATAAAGGATATTCAAGGGTTGTTTTTGGTGGCTACATGGTAAATTGTAAAATAGTTGTAAATGCGGTTATAAATGTGTGTGTGTTGTGTAGAGTGGGCAAGATTTGCAAAAAAAATCCCGTGTTTTTGTCGGGTGAATTTTATCCGTCTGTAGCGTTTTGATTTTGTCTCCGTGTTTTTAATTTTTAAAAAATTTCAAACTCCTTAGATTCATTCAAGCGTACGATATTAGTGTCATAGCATTTTATTCTCTCAGATATTCTTATGAGGACTTGAGTTGAAGACTGTTACGTAATTGTTTTATTTACCTATAAGTTATTTAAAAAAATGCAGTATAATACTTTATAAAGTATAGTTAATGTTTTCGCTTTGTATAACCAGTATTATTATTTTGTAGAATTGTGTTATTATTATTATGGGGGACTTCAAGGAAGTGAATAGGCCTATGTGTTGCACGGATTCAAGATCTACCTTTGTGTAAAGTTTCAGCCCAGTCGGTTCAGTAGTTTTTGCGTTCACCCAGAACAGCAGACAGACACACAGACAGAAACTTCCTCTTCTTTATAACTAGTAGAATTTACCCGTTTTTCGCACGGGTTCGAAAGGTTGAGATCTTGAAACATCTGTTCTTGCTTCACCTCTATAAGCTGTCAATTGAAAATATCCACAACTGTTCGCATTTCAATTTCTGAATGTTTACTATCTTCTGAAATGTAAACATTGAAACTTAATACGTCCACGGGGCGTAGCCCGAGGGGATTTTAATGAATTGAATATGCCTCTGTTTTGAATGGGTTCAAGATCGACCTTAGTGTAAAGTTTCAGCCGTCGGTTCAGTAGTTTTTGCCTTTACCCGGAACATACGACACACAGAAAGACAGAAACCACCTCTTCTTTATAATATTATAGATCGATTGATGATTAATTAATTCAACTTTATATTTTAACTCGTAGTAATAAGTAGATGTGAACTAGCGGGGAGGCATACTATTCGGCGCTTTTTTCCCATGTTATTCTTATGGGGATCAGTTTTTGCGCCGACGCCCGATCCTACCCTACACAAATTTTCTTTTTGGCCCTTGCCTTATTTTCCTCCATTTAAAATTTGCATTAATTTTAATACATCCTTTGCAGAAATCCACGAGTTCAAAAATAACTCCACACTAAATAAACAACACATGTAAACAACTTAGAAGTTATTGTGTAGTAGTGGTGAAATACGGGTTTAACATCACTTCCGGCGCTTTTTCCCCATGTTATTCTTATGGGGAGCCGTTTTTGCGCCAACGCCAGCTCCTGCCCTACACAAGTTTCCTTGTTAGCCTATACTATTGTCCAACCCTTGCCTATATTAAATATATGTTCCCCATCCCCATCCCTCCTCTATATTTTTTAAAATTAATTTTCAAATTCTAAAAAACTATCTTTGGTGTTTATGGTCCGATTTGTTTAAAATTTAGATATGTTATTGTTGTAGGCAAGTGTTTTAATAAATTTCACTTACATTTCCCAAATTCACTATAACAGTCAAAAATATTTTTGAAAAATACTGCCGCCAACTGAAATTTGTGTTTTAATCCAAACTATTTAAAATTCATTTTAATACATCCTTTGCAGAAATCCACGAGTTCAAAAATAACTCCACACTAAATAAACAACACATGTAAACAACTTAGAAGTGCACTCGGTTATCGCCACTAGCGCGACAATCAACCTTGAAGGAGATTCTGCAAGATCGGCACCAAGGACACAGCGACCGATGCATAGTAACCGATGCGTAATTTTACAAATTGTGTGAATTGTCGGCTATATAAAGAGCTGTTGCAGGCCAGGGTCCTCACTTCATATCCTACAGCCCCAGCATCAACAAGACCTGTTGCAGATTTTAACTTAAAATTCAGTGGTTAGAATAATTTCGGCTAAAATATGATTTTTTTACTCTGGACTTAGAAAAATTTAGTGGTTAGAATAATTTCGGCGAAAATATGTTTTTTTTACTCTGGACTTAGAAAAATTTAGTGATTAAAATAATTTCGGCTAAAATATGCTTTTTTTACTCTGGACTTAGAAAAATTTAGTGATTAAAATAATTTCGTCTAAAATATGATTTTTTTACTCTGGAGGTTTGTAGGTACTTTATACAATTATCTAAAAAGTAGTTTCTCAGATTTTTGATAAAGGGCTTAGTTTTTATAAAAATTTTGAATTTGTGTTTTTTTTAAATCTTCATATTTTGAATTTTGATCGTATTTAAATTTTTAAAATGGTAATTTTTGTTTATAAAAAGCAGAGCATGACATCTCTACAGTCATTTCAACACAAAATGTTGACCTGTGCAGTCTGTTTTATGTCTTACTCCAACAGAAGCAATTTATTACGCCATTATCGACTTGTTCACAAAGTTATTCCTAAAATTTGTAAAAAATGCCATCAAATATTTGATAATAACAATCATTTTAAAATGCATATGCTAGAGAACCACTATACTTGTAATGTGTGTAAGAGAGTCATCACCCGTGACAAGAAACGCCACCACCTACGATGTGACAAGCGACCCTATAATGTGTTTAAGTTTTACGGCGAGTCCGCGGATATATTAGACACACTTCAATCTTGTCCTTTACCTATCAAATGGATTCTTATTAGGAGAGTGAAATTTATCAAACACACAGTGGACAATAATGGTGATTTAATCATTGACAAAGAATGTATTGCTGATTTTCGAAGTTTAACTAATTTATCAATTGAGAAAGCACAATTAAAGACACAAATTGAAAATTCACTTTTAAAAATCGACACATCTTTACACAAGTATCAAGCCCAAGGCAGTGGATGGATATATGACCATACTAAATACTGGCAGCTGCATGTTTATAAGTATAAACCCCTAACTCCCAAATCATACATTCCCACGCCAGAAAATATAAAATCAAAACATGCTGTTTTAAATATTAAAAACACCGATAATAAATGTTTCACCTGGAGTGTTTTAGCAAGCCTGAATCCAAGGAATCGTAAAGAAAATGCAAATCGAGTATTTTACTACGAACCCCACATAGGCCAGTTGAATATGACAATCATAAAATATCCAGTAAAAATATCCGACATTGATAAATTTGAAAAACAAAACAACATAAGTGTTAACGTATATGGAATTGAAGGAAAAACAATATATCCATTGAGAATAACTAAACTAAATGGCAATACTCACGTCAATCTGCTGCTTCTAAAACACGGTCAGAAATCACATTACTGTTTAATTCGTGATTTTGACAAGTTAATGTTTAATTCTACAAAATATGACCATAAGAAATATTTTTGCAAGTTCTGTTTGCAACATTTTGGCACCAAAGATATATTGGAACGTCACACAACACACTGTAAAACCTTTGATGCTCAAAGAGTACAAATGTCTGAAAAAGATACACTACAATTTACGAATTACAAATATCAACTTAAAGCTCCCTTTGTGATTTATGCAGATTTCGAATGTTTTATAAACGGCGGCAAACACACTCCTTCTGGATTTGCTTATGTTGTGGTGAGAGACTCTAAAATTATTTACGAAGAGTTGTACAGCGGTGAAAATGTAATGGATGTATTTTTCGAAAAGTTATTTAAAACCTATGACTTTATTAAAAGTCAGATGGAAGTATATGTTCCCCTTGTAATGACTGCAGAGCAAGAGGCATCCTTCAAAAACTCTAAATACTGCCACATATGCCAACAGCTGTTACTGGGTGATAAAGTGCGTGACCATTGCCATCTAACAGGCAAATTCCGAGGACCCTCCCACAACGCTTGCAATTTAAACTATAAAGTAACCAAGAAAATTCCAATATTCTTCCACAATCTTAAAAACTATGACGGTCATTTAATAATGCAACACTTGGGAAAATTCAATCGCAAATTGAATTGCATAGCCAAGGACATGGAAAAATATATATCGTTCTCTGTTGATGATTTGGTATTTTTGGATTCATACAACTTTCTGTCTCTTCCCTTAAGCAAATTAGCTTCCAATTTAAATACATTTAGATTTATAGACAATCCACTACTACAACGCAAGGGTGAATTTCCGTACGAATACATGACAGGACCAGAAAAGTTTTTAGAGCCCCTACCACCCATAGAGGCATTTTACAGCAGTCTAACTAAAGAATGTATATCTCCTGCACAATATGAACATGCTAAAAACGTATGGAATCATTTTAATATAAAGAATTTAAAAGAATATCACGATTTATACCTTAAAACAGATGTGTTGTTATTGGCTGATGTGTTTGAGACATTTAGGGACTTGAGTTTAAAGGATTATAAACTCGACCCCGTCCACATGTACTCATTGCCTGGACTATCATGGGAGGCGTGCCTTAGAATGACTGGCATAAAATTACAGTTATTTAGTGACATTGACATGCATTTGTTTATAGAACATGCCATTAGAGGCGGCGTAAGCATGATTTCCACGCGCCACGCTAAAGCCAACAATAAGTACATGGGCGAACATTATGACCCAAATCAAGAAAGCACCTATCTTGTATACTTAGACTGCAACTCGCTATACTCTACAGCAATGTGCGAGTCGTTGCCCGTTGATGGCTTTAGATGGACAAATGAGAAAGATTATAAATACAGTCAAAATGAAAACTTTGGATTTATTTTGGAAGTTGATTTAAAATACGATAAAAGTTTACACGATTTGCACAACGACTACCCGCTCGCACCAGAAAAAATGAATGGAAAATTAATACCAAATTTAAATGACAAAACCAAATATATTCTACATTATAAAGCACTAAAAAAATACGAAGAACTGGGTTTGGTAGTTACAAAATACCACAGAATCTTAAAATTCAGACAATCGAATTGGCTCGCGCCCTATATTAATTTTAATATTGAAAAGCGACAAAAAGCTGAACATGATTTTGAAAAAGACTTTTACAAACTGTTAAATAACAGTCTCTTTGGTCGAACAATTATGAACCAACGCAAGTTTCGTGATATACATCTTGTAGATGAGTCTAAGTTAACAAAGTATGTTACAAAGCCAAGATTTGACTGCAGCAAAATGTTCGATAACAAGTTGCATGCTGTGCATTTAAATAAATTAATTGTAAAGTTTGATAAACCAATATATTTAGGAATGACCATTTTGGATATCAGCAAAGTAATAATGTATGATTTCCACTATAATTATATGTCAAAATTTAAGAATAAAAAGTTCTTAATGACAGACACAGACAGCCTTCTTTATTCTATAGTAACAGAGGACTTTTACAAGGAAATACAAAGTGACTTGGACCGTTTCGACACCTCTGCATATAGTAAAGATCATTTCTTATACTCTGATAAAAACAAAAAAGTTACGGGCAAGTTTAAAGACGAATTAAATGGTCAAATTATGTATGAATATTGTGGTTTAAGGCCAAAATTATACTCTTTCATTCCTCTACAGTGGTTATACGAAAAAGAAAAGCAAAATGAGCTAGAGGTTAAAAAGGCAAAAGGAGCTGACGGCGCTACAGTTAAACATCTCTTAAGACACCAACACTACTTACACTGTCTTGCAACCGGAGAAGATTACTATGAGAATGTTACAAGAATTAAATCCACAAACCACCATCTGCAAACATTAACGATGAACAAAAAGGTGCTCTCTTTTGATGACGACAAGAGGTTTATTGTGGATGGCATCAACACCCTTGCCCTTGGTCACTATAAAATTGGTCAAACATAAATCTGTATTTGCCATTATTCTTTGGCCTTTCCTTGTCTATTACAAAAAAGCCATATTTAGACCTATCCCAGCATTGATGGCAGAGATTTCTAAATTGGTTAAATGAAAAATCATTTCCCACATGATTGTTATACACATGTTTTAAATTTAAATCGTCTTGTTTAAATAATATTAGGAAATTAACATTGTCACGTAAATGTTTGTTTACTTTACTGTAAGATTGACACAAGTAAAAACTGCTAATATTTTTGTGTCTGCCCATTGAGAAAAATTGTGTGATATTTGGACTATTTATGTCGTCAAATACAACTATTGAGTGTGATTCTACATCATTTGGTGTGATTTCACAGTTTGAATATGTGTGTAATTTAACTTCATCACACAGACGGAATATTTCAATTATTTTTTTATATTTTTCTTGTTCTAAAGATTTGGATATGATATATAAATTTGTAAACTTTAATCCTTGTTTTTTTACAATTAAGTTATAAATTACAACGGTCTTCCCCGAACCACTGGGCCCTATTATAAGACAGCGAATATTATTAGGAAATAGGCCCAACTTCTTTGGTGTATTTTCTTTATGTGGTATTTTAAATTTGTTCTTTTGTTGAATAAATGACATTTTTTATATAATGGTGTATTTTCTTTATGTGTTAAATTTGAATAAATGGTGTATTTTCTTTATGTGTTAAATTTGTTAATTTTTTTATATAATAAAAATGGCAAAGAGAAAGTGTAAGAAGGGTAAGGGATTATTCTTAAAGCCATATAGAGGCCGTGGCTTGTTAAATACCCTTATAAACAACCTTCCTTTCCCCCTCCACATCCCGTCGTATTCATATTGTGGTCCAGGAACTAATATACGTGAAAATTTAGCCAAAAATGTACCTCCAAAAAATAAGCTAGACTCTTATTGTAAAGAGCACGACATATTCTACATGAATAATCCTGATACAGCCGCCCGGAACAAGGCAGATATGAGATTAGCGGACCAGGCTTGGACTAGGGTTTCTGCAAAGGACGCCAATCTAGCCGAAAAAGCAGCAGGTTATGCAGTGACAAATTTGATGAAGGCCAAGGCAAAAATGGGAATGGGATTAAAATTTAATAAAAAAGATGGACAACTTTCAGCTGTTAGAGGCCGCAAGAGACGTGCCTCACTTTCGAGGAGTGTACCTAAAAAACGAGCTAAGAAAACAGAGACCAAAAGTAAGAGAATGTGGAATTATTAATTTAGACAGTGACAGGGGCACACATTGGACAGCATATCGTAAAAATAAAGATATTGTAATATATTTTGACCCTTTCGGAATACAGCCTCCAAAAGAGGTAATTGAATATTTTGTACCATCTAAAATTTACTATACAACTGATCAAATACAAGATTTAAACAGTTCCATTTGTGGAATTTTATGTTTATCATTTCTGAAAAATTTTAGTTTATAAAAATGGATTCATTTACTATAACATTTACGGGTAAAGAGCCAGAGTTGAAGTCGGTGTTCTTTCCTCCTATAGAATTAAATGGTGATTATGTAATTGGACTGGTAGATTTTCAAAGTTATAATTCTATATTTAATGTTAAAAAACCTCTAAATACTTTGACATATTACAAAATGCACAAAATTACAACCCCAAAAGGGGAGGTTACAATTGACGAATTAAACCGGGCATTAGATGGTAAAGTTGAAGTTATTATACAAAATAAAGTAGCATTAATTAATACAAAAGTCAAACTTATATTTTACAAAGGCCTAGTTCCAAAATTAAATAAACTTAAAGACACAAAATTAACTATAGACGAGGGTGAGGATGTGTATTATTACGATCACAAAGCTCCAAATGTAATTGAAATTGTTGAAGGTACATACGAAGTGTTTGAGCTTGCGAAGGAAATTCAAAAGCAACTCCCAGATTTTGTACTTATAGCCGATAATAAAACTATGAAAGCCACATTACATTCTGGCCATGTGTTTGATTTTACAAAACCGTGTTTAGGGTCTGAATTATTGGGATTTAAAGGATTTTCTACTCCAGATATTGCGTTTAAATCCGTAAATAAAATCAACATAAATAATGTAAATGTGATTAGAGTAAAATGTAATATTGCGAATGGGTCTTATTTAAATGGTGACAAATCACACACCATACACAGTTTTTACCCAGAAGCTCCTCCGGGCTACAAGATTATTGAGGTCCCCAGAAATATTATATACTTCCCTGTCAATAAGAGAAGTTTAGATGTTGTTAGCATTACATTTGCAGATCAACACGACAAGCCAATTGACTTTAATAAAGAAGAAACTACAATTACTTGTCATATAAAAAAGATATGAGAATTTACAAGAACGGACTGAGTGTGCAAAATGCCAGGTTTCTGCGATCAATTGGGTTGAAGTTAAAATTTTCTATTAATAAAAATGGAAGATTTTCTAGACGTTGCAGGAAAATTCCAATATGATGATAGCCTGGTTAAAATTACAAATCACTCCTATGTTCCACACAACACTTTAGCAATAAATAATTCCGATGAAATTCGAATATGCATAAATAATCAAGATTTACTAACACTCCCATGTAGGAGTTATTTGTATATTAAAGGAGAAATAGAGAATCATGATAAAGGACATTTTATAAATAATGCATTTGCATTCTTATTTGACGAAATTAGATACGAAGTTGCTGGTAAAGAAATAGATATTGTAAGAAATCCGGGAATTTCCAGTCTTATGAAAATATTGTGCTCTTACAATAAAACAACTAAATTGTCAAATGTAGCATTTGATTCTGATGAAAATTTAAAAGAGTTCCATAAAAGCGGCAAGTTTAGTACTTGTGTCCCGTTAGAGCTGTTAATGGGTGTGTTTGAGGATTTTAATAAGGTTTTAGTAAATGTTAAACAAGAATTGGTGTTGAAAAGATCCAAAAACGACTTAAATTGTATATTAACAACATCTAATGCTGGTGTCGATCCTATTCCTAAAATTACACTTAAATCGATTCAGTGGGTGATGCCACACGTGGTACCATCTGATGGGGAGAAGCTTCAATTACAAAAGATGTTATTGCAAAATAAAAATTTGCAAATTGCATTTAGAAGTTTGGAGCTACACGAACTCCCATCATACCCCGAAACCAAGAGACACACATGGTCAGTTAAGACGTCTTCGAGTTTGGAGAAGCCCAGGTATGTTATATTTGGTTTCCAAACAGGTAGGGACAACAGTGCACGAAAAAGAACTGATGAATTTGATCACTGTAAATTGAAAAATCTCAAAGTGTTTTTAAACTCTGAATATTATCCTTATAGTGATTTAAATCTCGACTTTGAAAATGGAGATGCCTCTAAAGCTTATGAGATGTTTGTGAGGTTTAGGGAGAGTTACTACAACACCGTCCCCGATCCTATGATTAACAGAGCTGACTTTATAAATAAATATCCTCTAATTGTAATAGATTGTTCTAGACAGAATGAATCAATAAAAGAGGGGGTTGTAGATATTAAATTAGAAATTGAAACTGCAGAAAATGTCCCTTCAAACACATCTGCATATTGCCTAATAATACACGATAAGGTGTTTGAGTATAATCCTTTGACAAATGAGATAAATAAAATGTAAATAAAATGAAAACAAATATTCAACAAGAATTGGTAGAGTCTGCAAAACAAATAAGAGAAAAATATAGGGCGTTAAAACGTGGTAAATTTCTAGAGGCTGAAGAGAGGTTCCAAACATTCCAACCGTTAATAGAGCCTTTGCAAGAATTAAAAAATTTAGCCACAAAAACAGAGAGGCCAGTTCTCCCAATGATTTTAGAAAAGACCCCGTCTAGAATACCAAGAATAACACAAATAACACCACACAAATTAGATTTTGGTCTTTTAGCATCAGACTATTTAGGAAATTACCTTAGTAGAAGTAGTATGACAGACACCACATATGGTATTAGGCGAGAAGGAAATAAATTTTTTATTGGGAATCAGGAAGTTCAAATTGCCAATGATGATGTTACAGTTGGAGAAAAAATTTATAAAGGGACAAAGGGATTGTGGGAATTGTTAACTTTAAAAGAACCCGTAAACTATAGTCAGGCTGATTTGCAAAATTATAAAGAGATTTTGGAAGCTACAAATGCACATTTAAAGGGTTATAAACCAGGTGCGGCGATGTCAAGTAATAAACACACTAAATATCTTAATATAATTAAACCCCTGTTTAAGACTGTTGGTGAAGGTTTAAGGCAGGTAACTGGTAATAAAATAGACTATGTTTATTGGGATGATCCTAATGAGCTTGTAGATAGGTTAAGACTGCTTTGGTTAAGCCGATTGGCGGGAAATTCTGGAGTGGATAATGAGATAGATTCTATCATAGAAGAATTGAGGGAAAGTGGAATTGTTTATTAAATAAAAATATGATAGATAAATTTTATCGCGTATATAACCCGTATAGTAAACCAGAAGCTAGAAGTTTTAAAGAAACTACTTTAAATCTAAAAGATGATGGTTGGAATGCTTTAAATTATAAAATTAGTAATGTTAAAGGTGGGGAGTTTACTGATGATGTATCGACTTTGGGGCAGACGTTAACCAGGAAAGGTGATGCTTTTGTACAAGGTAATACTAAATATAAGTTTTTAGAATCCAAGAATAATAATTGGAACGCTAATAAACGCAAAATTACTAATGTTAAACGAGGTGAAAGCTCAACCGATGTGCCCACATTAGAGCAAACTTTAATAAGAAAAGATGGTGTCTTTGTACAAGACAAAAATAATTATGAATTTTTGGAATCGGAGGGAAATATTTGGAATGCCAAAAAGCGAAAGATTAGTAATTTGTTGGCTGGTAAAGAAAGCGATGATGTTGTAAACGTCTCTCAAGTACCAAAAATGGATCTAAACTTTTGGGATTTTAATAATAAAAGGCTAGTTCGTGTTAAACCCGCTGTTGATGAGAACGATTGTGTTACAAAACATCAGACTGTGACTTTAGACGGTCTTAAATTTGATGGTAAAAATAAGCAATTAACAAACATTTTACCTGGGACATTGCCAAATGATGTGGCTGTTGTTAAGCAAATATTAACAAAGGGTGAGAAAAGCATAATAAAACAGGGGGATAAATATTATAATGTATTAACATTAGATGGCGATGTGTGGGATGCTGAGGACAAATTAATAAAGAATATACCTGAAGGCAAAGATAGGAGTGATGTTTGTTTAATGTCGCAGGTTTTGAGGTATGACGATAATATTAAAACTTTTAGACAAGACAATATTAAATTTGATATTTGTTTAAAATCACACGCATTAAGGTTTAACAATAAAACTAATAAATTTATGCAAGACAATAATGAAATCGATTTGATGATGTACAATCCTAAATTGTTGGTTGCAGACCCTACATCTTTAAGCGGATTTAAGACTTTAGATGGAGAGGCATATTTGCCAAAAAACTATGTATATCAAAGAATGAGTGATGGTATGTTAGTTGGTAGCAATGGAGGTGTTTTTGAAACGACAGAGACTGGCAGATACGTTAACATTAAAAATAAAGAATAAAAAATGGAAAAAATTGCTTACGAATTGCATAAGCCCGCGAGAAAGAACTTTGTTAGAAGGTCTTTTAAGGTGTTGGGTATAAACGAAACTGTTCAAATCGATTTAATAGATATGCGGAATTATGCTAGAGAGAATTCTGGGAATAAATATATTTTAACTTTAATAGACACATTTTCTAAAAAAGCTTATGCTGCTCCACTAAAGAATAAAACTGGATTAGTAGTCACAGAAGCTATAAAAACTATTCTCCCAAAGGGAGTTAAAAATATTCAATCTGATAACGGAAAAGAATTTTTTAATGAACATTTTACCAAACTAATGAAAATTCTAAATATTAATCACTACCACACTTACTCTACAACTAAGGCGGCTATTGTGGAAAGGTTCCAGAGAACTTTAAAGAATTGGTTGTATAGAGAGTTTAGTGCACAAGGGAGTTACAAGTGGTTGGATTTACTTCCAAAGTTAATAAGGATATATAATAATAAAGTACATAGATCCATAGGGATGAAACCTAACCAAGTAAGTGCTAAGAACTCTAAAGACGTACATGAAAGGTTAGCATCTAAAGTACAAGTTAAAAAGCCAAGATATAAGGTGGGGGATAGTGTAAGGATATCTAAATATAAACATGTATTTAGTAAAGGATATACCCCTAACTGGACGGGAGAGCTTTTTACAATAGCAGAAGTTAAGAAAACAAAGCCTGTGACTTATATTTTGAAAGATGAAAATGGCAATATAATCAAAGGAGGATTTTATACAGAAGAATTGTTAAAGACTAAATATAAAGACATGTATTTGGTAGAGAAGGTAATTAGGAGGAAGGGTGATTTATTATATGTCAAATGGCTCGGGTTCCCAAGTAGCCAGAACTCGTGGATTTCTGCAAAGGATGTATTAAAATAAATTTTAGGGTCAAAATTGGCAGTTTGGAATTTGGGGGAATTTATTAAAACACCAATCACATATCCAAATTGCAGACAAATCGGACAGTAAATAAAGAAGTTGGCGGCAGTATTTTTCAAAAATATTTTTGACTGTTATAGTGAATTTGGGAAATGTAAGTGAAATTTATTAAAACACTTGCCTACAACAATAACATATCTAAATTTTAAACAAATCGGACCATAAACACCAAAGATAGTTTTTTAGAATTTGAAAATTAATTTTAAAAAATATAGAGGAGGGATGGGGATTGGGAACATATATTTAATATAGGCAAGGGTTGGACAATAGTATAGGCTAACAAGGAAACTTGTGTAGGGCAGGAGCTGGCGTTGGCGCAAAAACGGCTCCCCATAAGAATAACATGGGGAAAAAGCGCCGGAAGTGATGTTAAACCCGTATTTCACCACTACTACACAATAACTTCTAAGTTGTTTACATGTGTTGTTTATTTAGTGTGGAGTTATTTTTGAACTCGTGGATTTCTGCAAAGGATGTATTAAAATTAATGCAAATTTTAAATGGAGGAAAATAAGGCAAGGGCCAAAAAGAAAATTTGTGTAGGGTAGGATCGGGCGTCGGCGCAAAAACTGATCCCCATAAGAATAACATGGGAAAAAAGCGCCGAATAGTATGCCTCCCCGCTAGTTCACATCTACTGTAATATATAAGATATAAACTAGTGTGCAGTAAAACTCAATCACTTATAAATAACTGTAATTATATATATGTATTTAGAAAACTTGAATGTTATTCTATTCTCGATGATTGATGACTGGTGAGAGGGGGGGATATAGGACAGTTGTAATGAGAAACCTGATACACTTGGGAAATAGTGCAAAAACGGGAGATTGATTTGAATAACGGATCTTCATGTCTGGTAGCATCTTCTTTAAAAATATGAGATAGTGCGTCATCTTTATTGTTTACATCTTGAAAAATCATCGCTCAAATCAGTCGTTCTTCAGTGAAAATTACAGACTATTGGTTAAATTAACTAATCGAAAATTAAAACTATTACCAATGTTTAAAAATAATAATTGTGGATTTGTCCACTAAAATTTAAAAACTAATCATTATTCGTAAATGTTTTAATCGTAAATTTGTCAGTTCGTCATTTTATATCAGACCTAATATTCGTTGGAAATTTGTTCGATGTAATTTAAGAATTATTCCACGAATTTCATCAGGCATTAACATTTTATGTAATGAGGCTTAAATTCGGTCGAGTTAAAACTAATTTAATTACGAATATATTTTTGTCCTTTATTATATTTTTTGTTTTAATTAGTGTCAATAGCTCAGTATACTATTAGTAATTTCTTTGATTTCGATTGAAGTTGAGCATGTAAATAAAGATAAAAAATTGGATGAATAGACAAAATGGACTGAGACCTAAGACGAGGCCTTAAGGCGAGGCTTAAAGGATCATTTATCACTGTTATAATGCTAAAAAAGACAACAATTTATTTTACGGTGGAAAAATCATAAAACGACTTGGGTTCCTCAATTAAGTTGACGCAGCTGCTTTGAGATATTTTCTGACTGACACATTTGATGTAGTGTTGCAGTTCGTATATAGTATTAGTGAATTTCCTGTGGTAAACTGAACTATTAGCTGACCCGCACGGTGAATCTTAAGTCCGGAACCACCATAAAATTTACCAACGTGACCAACACGTTTTGAGGGGTCTCTAACAACTTTATATATATATATATATAAGTATAAAAACATGAAAATAACCATGAGTACCCTGTTGAACAGGGTACTCATGGTTATTAGTGAATTTCCTTTGGAAAGTGAACTATTAGCATGACCTGCACGGTGAAACTTAAGCCCGGGACTACCATAGATATATATATATCTATGACATAGACATCTATATATGACATCTAGACATATATATATGTGTTTGCACTCTAGCGGTCGCATTTTTTATCCGATTTACTTCAAATTTGGTAGAGACGTTCCTTTCTGTAATCAGTTGGACAAGTTCGTTGGGCAAAACAATCGGAAAACTCTAAACCCATTTTTTGGGGGATTAATCTTTCAAATTTCGAGTTTTTGGGCCCAAAAAGGGTCATAAAAGCCCCATATGTAAAATCAATGCATGTAAAAAGATGGGAATTAGAAAGGTGAAAGTTTTAAGCCTTCTATCGTCATTCTAGCATAAATATTTACCGAGTTATTAAAGAAAATGTATATCGACTAAACACAGTACGTTGTCTTATGGGGGTTTTACACTAGAAAAGCCTGTTATTCCTTTGTTAGAGTACGTTTATCATCCCCAGCAACCTCACGCCTACTTTCAAGCCTCTCTGGACCTTCTCCTAACCTTATAATGCGCAAAATTGTATTCCCAGCTTTGCAAGTAAATGAAACCAGGAGTATCAGAACAGCCAAAAAATCAATGTTTTCAGATTTCAATAAAAATTTGACAAATGTATGTTTTTACACTTATTTTGAGTTTTAAAAGTTTTTATGTGGAAATTCACTTCCCACACGTCAGCGTGCTGCGTGCGAACTCGTTTTCATGTTTTTATACTTATATTATAGTAGCGCTTTACTGTGAATTTGATTCTCTAATATATATATATATATATATATATATATATATATATATATGTTTTATATATATATATGTGTGTGTGTGTATTAGATGTATCTTCATATTTTAACAAAATACCCTTTACAAAATTATTTTATAAAAAAGGGTACTTTTTTAAAATATAAATATACCTCTAATAATATTAGTAGCCCTAATCAATCATTATAACATTATATATATATATATATATATATATTTATATATGTATGTGTGGGGGTGCGTGTTAGTGTGTGTTCGCACCCTATTTCGGTTGCAATTTTTGTCCGATTTACTTGAAATTTGGCAGGAACCTTCCCTTTTGTAAACAATTGGACAAGTTCGTTGGGCAAAACAATTGGGCAACTCTTACCCCCTTTTTTAGGGATTTTAATTTTTCAAATTTTGAGTTTTGAGCCCACAAAGGTCATAAAAGGTCTGAATTTAAAATTATTCCATATTAAATTATCGTACGTAAAAAGGCAAAAGATTGAAGCCCTCAATCATTATTCTAGCTCTTGAGTAGAAATACTTGTAAATACTTGTACTTACAGAGTTTAAAAAATTTTTAGTTGACTAAACACAGTACACACAGTCTTATGCGTATTTTACATTCGAAAAGGTTGTTTTTCATATCTTGATGCATATCTTGACCCAATACCCCTATACCAACTTTTGATACTGACGAGATCTCTCCTAACCTTAAAATATACAACATTGCCAACCTAATAGAACCAGGAGCATCTGAACTGCCAAAAAATATAATATTTCAATTAAAAAACATTTTTACTAATCTTTGTTCAAACCCTTTATTTTATTTTTTTAGGTTTTGCGGAAATTCCCTTCCTAACGTTAGCGGGCTGCGTGCAACTAAGCCTGTTTTCTCGCCATTCAGTATAATAAACTAAATTCAGTTGTTTAGCAACTACTACAATTCTTATTTTTCAAATAACCAGACAGTTCGTATTGAGTCAAAACTGTACACAAAGCAAAACTCTATCTGTTGGTCAAATTCCACTCGAAAAGGAAAAGAGTATTTCTCCACTAATGCACAAATTAGTTTAAAAGCTCTTCTTTTAACATTTATAATTCCATTGTAGCGAACAAACTGAACTGAATGTGTGTTTTCCTTACAAGTTAGGGGTATCCACATAAATAGTAAAAAGTAATTTAAAATGTTTATATTTACGTTTTTATGTGATGAATTAAATTTTATTACAAATTTAAAATTTAAAATGATACACTAAAAAGAAGAATACCGTACATGAGTTTAATTATATATTCAGAAAATTGATGTTAATATAATTCTGTATTTAAAGCTAGATTATCTGTTTAATTAGTAAAGCAGTTTTTCCGTGATTGACTTACGAACAAATTCTCGTACGTATAGCTTTGTATATATATATATATATATATATATATATATATTTGTATATATCCATTCCAATTGTATTCCCTTCCAAACTTCCAAGAATATCGAAATAACAAATACTATCAAACATTTCCAGAAACAATATTATACCCTACTCCAATTTCGGAAGCTTCACTCTTATATCAGCAAAAGAGAAGCAGAGATAAGAAATAATTGCTCTGTCTGACAAAAGAATACCGAAGTCCTGTTAAAAAAACGACTTCAAACAAAAAATGGTTTCACAATATTCTGGCAAAACAGATATATTGTGAGGTCCCTCTTCGAAATATATCATAAAGGTTAAATAATGTAGTCATTTAATACATATAAAAAGCATAGTATGGTTTTAAGATTTTCATTGAAGGACGAATTGAAAGGATTGGTAAGGTACTGTTAAAATTATTACAACAATAGGAACAGCAATAAACTTTATTCTATTTCATAAATTTAATACATAAAATTTATTCAAGCATACAAAATTATCGAACACTTAACAAAGCAGTTTATCGATATATCACAGACAGGTCGGATGGGAACGGAACGATAATTACGATAGTATTGATCTAACTGGTTGGCTGCCAGATAACATGTATAAACATACTGAACGAATCTGCATTACGCAATATTAAAACTGAGCGTTTCTTCTAAGAGGAAGCCGGGGCTTATAAATGTATGGTATCCTCGGAGGAGAAATCGTTAATTGAAATGACTATAACACATGTAATATCATTCAAGGTAATATAGCGTAACGTGTTCACTAAACACGTATATTGTCTAAGGATGTAGTATAAAAACAATTAAGTACATACAGTAATTAATATCATAATTATACAGAAGATGTATCTATTTACTTCGTCAAAAACTGTTTTAGGTCCTTTTCCCACCAATTTCCTTGCACCTTTCGTTACAGCAATTTACGTATGCATTTTATGAAAATATATTTTTCTTAGTTGTAAGCTTGGACGTCATCTCAACTAATTAATCTACTTGTATAAATACATTAACGTAATTGAAACTGAATTTTAATTTAACTAGAAATTTGTTCAAATCGACCTAGCAAAGTTATAATGCAAGATTGAATAAAAAGTTCACTGTTTCAGAATTTCAGCTACAGAGGTGTAGAAATTTTTATAACTTTGTTGGATTAGAATATTTTGTTTCACAATTGTGTTCAACAGAATTGTTAGAAAATAAATGTAGATATAAAAAATTTTAATTTCAGCATTCAATTTATATTTTCTTTCAAATGCATTTCTAAAACATCGTACATAATTTAAATGTTATATCTATTATTTAAATGTGTATTAAAATAGTTTTTGTTTCATTCAAACGTCAACAGTAGTTACAATAACCTTAAAAACAACGAGATTTCTGAGTCAACCGAAAATATGTACTGTCCAGTTTACACAACATTATTTAGTAAATGTTTTATTAAACGCCTCTAAAACATCACTACACCTGCTATTTTGATGTTTCACTTCTGTTGTGATATTTATAATGCTGATTGCATAATAATACCGAAATGACTACGTCATAGTAACATTGTTTAGTTAGTCAGGCCAATTTAAATTAAAGCCTGATCATTGAATTAAATTGAGATGTATTAAATTCCAAATAATAAGCACCACGCAATAAAATATTGTATGCAGGAAGTTTCATCGTTACAATCTCGTATATGTTTCTCGTATAGGTCCTCTCGGTTTTGGTAAGTCCGTATAATCCACGGATGGAATTAGTGAATCTTTAATCGTTCACTGAAATAGCCATTTCCCTGGCGTGGATGACACATTACGCAGGTGGCAATAGCCAGTTTGTCTTACAAGTAGGTGGTGTTGATCGTTTCCCTGGCGTTAATGTTGTATTACGCAGGTGGCAATAGCCAGTTTGTCTTACAAGTAGGTGGTGTTGATCGTCTCCCTGGCGTTAATGTTGTATTACGCATGTAGCGATGACCATTGTGTCTTACAAGTAGGTGGTGTTGATCGTCTCCCTGGCGTTAATGTTGTATTACGCATGTAGCGATGACCATTGTGTCTTACAAGTAGGTGGTGTTGATCGTTTCCCTGGCGTTAATGTTGTATTACACATGTAGCGATGACCATTGTGTCTTACAAGTAGGTGGTGTTGATCGTCTCCCTGGCGTTAATGTTGTATTACGCATGTGGCGATGACCATTGTATCTTACAAGTAGGTGGTGTTGATCGTTTTCCTGGCGTTAATGTTGTATTACGCATGTGGCGATGACCATTGTGTCTTACAAGTAGGTGGTGTTGATCGTTTCCCTCGCGTTAATGTTGTATTACGCATGTAACGATGACCATTGTGTCTTACAAGTAGGTGGTGTTGATCGTTTCCCTCGCGTTAATGTTGCATTACGCATGTAGCGATGACCATTGTGTCTTACAAGTAGGTGGTTTCGATCGTCTCGTCTCGTATGCAAGTGGTGTTGGTAAGTTCGTCTCATACGTAGGTGGTGTTGTGGTCCGTGTCGGGGGGTGCCCACTTCGCCAGCAGCTTCGGTTTGAACAGCTGACTGAACGTAGTACGGAACTGGTGACTCATTGAGCAGTACAGTATGAAGTTGATGGCGCCGTTGATAAGGGCGAGAATGTCCATTAACTCGCCGAACTGGAAAATACATTAACTAGGTATGATTTTTATAATATTTATTTTAATTATGTTAGTTTGAAAATACTGGTTCGTAGTTTTGGAGCGTTAAACGGAGATGATTTTATTATTGCTATAGTAAAAATGTAAGTTTAATAATTCAATAAAAATTTGCATTAGTTGCTTTTTAAGACATTACCTTTAAAATATTACTCAACCCTTGACCTAATTAGTTTAAATTTATATATTTAGTACAAATATTTAAGGTTTGATTTGATTAGTGAAACAAAGACCACACAGACAGTGATACCATAAATGAAGCAAGATTTACCATACGTTTGTATATCTTTTATAGTTTGTTTTGACCCAAAGAACGATTTATTGAAGTATGTTTGCAGGGGTTGTAAACATGATTTCAAAAATAAATCTGTAAAATTATATAAAGTGCAAATAAAATAATAACTTTAGAGCTATTTTCGGCTTGTAATATCTAAGGTAAAGTAATGTAATGGATTTTAGCTAGAGTCTTTTTCATATAACAAGACTTTGGTCGTACTTTGGCCGCACGACTAAAACGGTCACGTAGGGGCACGACTTTCAGAGAATCACTGATTCAAATGGGCACTTTCATACTGGTACGACAGAAGTCGTGGGGGTGCACGACAGGGTACGACTCGTTTTGCACTCGTGTTCCAGATATAATGCAAATATTTTGGATACTAGTCGTACACCGTCATTACTGTGATCGTGTGTCAGTACGACTCTGGTCGTGTGCACATTCGTCCAGAAAGTCGAAAATACACAAGACCAAAGTGGTGTAATATGAAAAGGGTCCTAGCCTAAGTTGTATTTTAATATATACCTGATGATAACAGTTCTTGAAAAATTGTCGTCCCAAGATGCCAGAGAGGAGTCCCAGCACGCCCTGCGGGACCTCCGTGATCAGGAACAGTAGCAGGACGGCAACCAACATGCGCGTGGTTCGGTCCATGCGCTTCTCCCCCTTGGACCCCTCCCCCTTCAGTCGTTGCCTCCTCTCGTTCACCTAGCAACACGCCATAGATTTACAGTTTAATCTAAACTGGGTAAAAAATTGTCCAAAAATCGTGTTGCTTCATTGATAATCCTCCTTACTTTTTTATCCATAATAATAATTTATCATTAAAGGCCAGAGGGTTTTAGCCCTGAATTTTGGCCAAATATATCCTATTTTGGCACCCTACAACGAGGTATGGTCCAGGTGCAGTTTCACCGCGACACAAACACATTCGCACTACTGTTCTGTTCGTATAGATTTTTTATTTTTTAAACGTGCCTATCCTACCCCTATCCCCCCCAATAAAAATTGTGTCCAGCCTCTCTTTTTTTAACATGCTTTCTTTTTTTTATTGATTAATTTTTCACTAAATTTCAGTAAACCTATATAGCATACTGAAAAAATCTACCGTCTAATGGGAGGCATATTGAAAAATCTGAACAGATTTTTACGTTAGTATTTCGATTTATCCTTACTTAATATAAGTTTTATATTTTAATTTTCGAAGGTAGTAATCAATGGAACTCATGATGACAACAAACCTGTTACTAAGTTTAAATCACTTTTTTATCAGCATAGTATATGTTATTTTAAGTACGGAACTTAGTTGAAAAATGTCATACAAAACTTATATGTATATAAACACTAAATCTGTATTCATTTACGAGACGGTTGCCAAATAGCAACGTGTTGTACAAAGCAATCGATTTTGATAGGCTACACCGATCATCATTAGACTAAGTGAGAGACTACGTACACAGTGTCTTATAAATAAGTACAGCGTAAGTGTAAAAGTATGTTTAATTATATCTTGAAGGTTTATATTTATTAGTTTTGAAAGTTGTTACTTTCAAAAATAGTTGTAATTTTAAGGAGGCAAGCTGCTTGTTATTTTTAACAAACAGTTATATTGTGTTAAACACATATAATATGGAAATGGAGTTTCTTTAATTATAATATAACGTAATGAAAAAGAGTTAGACTACTTAATAATTATTAATATTTGAAATGTCGCCCAAATTGTCATCCGCACAAGTGTCTTTACGGTCAATTGGTAGCACCCTGAAAGTAAATTCTGTTGATAACGGGAGGAGATTCCTATCCTCCTGAAACACATTGTATTTTTAAATACTAAACACGATGAATAAATCCTTCGTTCAAACCTAATTTCAAGAACTTGCCAATAGAATAGTGTTGCACGTACATCTTAAATGATTTATAACTAGTCTGTAAGTCTTTCATCTTACGTACTTTGCATGTTTGTACCACAGAACTGATCCAGCTTCTGACCTCATACAGATATGGCTGAGTGGGTTGAGTACTGGCCTAAAACCCAAAAGATCCGGGTTCAATTCCTGGTGAAATACAAATGACTTTGACACTCAGACTGTCACCGTGCTCTGTAAGGCACGTTAAACCTTAGGACCCGGCTACACAAGTAGTCGACAGGTCATTTTAAAGGCAGTTTTGTGACCTGAAAAACTGTGACAACATACCTTGACCAGAATGTTACAAGAACTCTACCTCATACAGCATGGTGATCAAGTAGTAGCTGACAACAGTCAGCACCACGCAGGGAATCAGTTTGATGACAACGGCGTAAACCCAGAAGTTGACGTTGTAGAGGAGCTCGTTGTTCTCCCTGGCAAGATCCGAGAGACCCAGGAAGTAGAGGGTGACGACGCGGTGCTCCTCTATGACGGACGTGGATCGAATGCTGAACACAAGGTAGGAGGGGATGCAGATGACTGGAGGAAGGGCGAAGGCGAGAGCGATCACTAGAGTGCAGTTACGATCTGAGCAGAGCTGCTGGCTCTGCTGGGGGTACCTGAAGACCACAGGGAGGTTAAGAGCTACTGTTTGCATTCATATAAAATATGGGGATGAAATAAATAAAACCGATCAGATTGTAAATAACCGTGTTATACCCAAAGGTTTATAAATCTAGAAGTATGTCTGGTGTACAAAATTGAAGCCTTCATGCCGACCGCCATTTTCCTCAGGTAACCAATCAAATCTCTTCACATGTTATATGTTAGTCAGCTGCCAACATGTAACTTGCAAAAGAGTATTTGATTGTTTACCATGTTGATTGCCATGGGAGCAGATGAGTTGAGAGTGGGATGAAAAGGGGTAAAATGTTTAAAAGCGACAAAAGGGGTAAGATGGGGTTTAAAAGGGGTAAAATGAAAATGGGTGGGCGGCCTTGTAGGCTACACTTTTTTTACTCGAGAAGAGACCTCTAAATATTTCATCTTCATTGGTTATACCACTGTTTACTTAACCAACCCACAGAAAATCCTAGTGTTGGTGGTACACCAACAACCTCACCTTATAAAATATCAATGTTCGTACTGATATTGCGAACCCATAAACGAAATTATCAATCTAATAAACTTATTCCAAGCAATCTTCATAAATTTATTTTACTTGACCTTTTCCACTTACAGTGCCACAAAGTGGTGAAAATTATAGGTTACGATTTTAAAATCTAGTTCAATTTTATACGTTTTGGGAGTAGAACCTGTTAAATTGTAAATATGAATGACAACAAAGAACTACTAGTAGCCTGTCGCGGCTTCGCTCGCGATGACAACGTAATATTATACTGAAATTCCCGTATAAATATTGTGTTACCGTTCCAAAGCCAACATGGCCTGCTGATTAACTGTGTTTACTCTATCCAGCTGATTGTTTAAAACTTATAGTTATTTCCCAATGCTAAGCTTATGGGAAAAACTCAACTTTAAGGGGCCCCAGGGCCTCACTCACAAATTTTTTCTCTATAAAAAAGATTTCCTGCACAACTTCACGTTAGGCTCTTTCCAATGACACCAAAAACATGAAAATCGGTTCAGTAGTTTAGGAGGAGTGATTGTCACAGAAAACCTGCTCGCCTATTAAATAAGTATAGATTTGATTTGAACTTTAAAAGATAACCTCGCCAAGTTATCAATGTGTCCACGAACATAACAATCAGGCTACGTCGTCGAGTCGGTCAGATGTTTGCGCATGCTGATTATTTGTTGGTTGGTGGACCCTCCAGAAGAGAAGAGTAACCATACTAATAATTCACTTTAGGAAGTCAAAAGCCCTTGAATTAACTAATTCCGGTCGGAAAAAGGTTTAGTTAGCTCGCATCATAATAATACCCCGTCACAGTAAACCTGCGTACTCAGCGAATTTCCAATGCAAATATATGGGCATCACTACTACCTAGAGCCACTTACCAAGTTTTACAAAAATACATTCATTAATAAGTGATATATAGCATTTTATTTATTCTCCATAAGAATAACATTATAAAGGAGTACGCAGGTGTGCTGCAACAAGGAAGATAAGATATGTGTTTTTTTTTAAATTATCAATATAACTCAACCAGGTGAAGCTACATACCAAGTTTTATTAATTTAGGTTCATAACTAAGGGAGATATAAAACTTTACTTATTCTCCATATGAATAACATGGGGGCCGAGTATGCAGGTTTACTGATAACGGGAAAAATCATCAAAAACTTTTTTTGTGCTATTATCAATATACCAAAACTAGTTGATATACCAAGTTTCATCAATATACATACATAAATAATCAAAATATAACATTCTATTTATTCTCCATAAGGATAACATTGGACATCGTACTGTGTTTAGCAGTTTGAATATCTCTGCAACGGTTGGACGTAAAACAACAATTAAAACGCCAAAATGATTGTTTTTGTAGAGCTAAACTGATTGGTAGAAAGAAATGTGGAGTTTTTAGTGAAATTATCTGAGGAAAATCTAAAAACCGTATTCCCATAAGATTAACATAGGAAATTTTATGGACACATTTTTTGACTTTTCTCCACAACCACTAAACCTAGCTTAATGATTAAAAATACTAAATTGTTTGTTTTTTTAAGCTCTACAAAATGGTTATAACCAAAATCTAGTGTTTTTAAAATTTTATGGTAAAAACTTCAAAAAACTGATTTTTGGAAAATTTTAAACCCCCATAAAACCCCCTTCCCATTAACCGATCGATCTGGTTTTCGAACTTAAAGTCATAAATGTTACTCTCCACATTTGTGCCAAATTTAATCAAAATCGGGCGCTTCTTTCAAAAGTTATCGCGGTAACGGACACACACACACATATATATATATATATATATATATATATATATATATATATATATATATATATATATATATATACATATATATAAATTTGAACGAATCTTGTTTTTGACATCTGGGGACCTCAAAACAAAAAGTTATCATGGTCTCGGGCTTAAGTCTTACCATGCCACCTACGGTAATAGCTTCTTCCCTATAGGGGAAATTCACTAAAAACAAACAACCGTATGTTTGGCAAAGCTCTAATGACGTACGATGAATTTAAATGACGTAATTATTTCCACACGACAGAAGGAAAAGGTTTGATACAATCCAGTAAAGCCATTTTGTTTTCAGTGAAGCGCTAACGAAATATGGCTCAAGAGTGAAATAAGCAGAGAGGAAAATGCATCATTATGAATCTGGACAAAAACCTTTTTTTGTCTGTCGAATAATCTAAATTTGTTTATAAATATTAGAGCAGTATATCACTTTAACGTAATAATATACGAGATTATGGTTTAGCCAGTTTAGCCATATTAAAGATATTATGGTTGCATCAAGTAGACTTCTTTATATCGAAACTTTAAAAACGTCCGAAACATGAACACGTTTTAAATTGGTTAATACAGTGAGAAATTAACCAGATGTACAGTTCTCATTGTTGTTATCCATTGTTAAACGGGAGTTATAAATGGGTTTGGCTAAGTGGGAAGATAGAATATATTTAGCCCTCTTCACCGCCCGCAACCTTGGCAGCTTACCAGGAACTGATAAGATAATTACGAACATAAATTGAAACTTTGAGACCGTATTCCTAGATAAATAATCCTGGATAGTGGTTAAACCGAGTTGTCGAGCAATTAGTTAAGAACATTGTTTTGCTATTTTATGAAATATTTTATATTAAATAATAAAATATTTTCCTGCAGGTTAGCTTGCGTGACTAGACTGTATAACCACTCAATTGTTAGTGAATTTCCATTGGAAAGTGAACTATTAGCATGACCCGCACGGTGAAACTTAAGCCCGGGACCACCATAGAAGTTCCTAACGTGACCCCCTGAACACGTTTTGGGGGGTCGTTCAAAATTATATATATATATATATATATATATATATATATATATATATATATATATATATATATATATATATATATATGTGTATGCACTCTAGCGGTCGCATTTTTTGTCCGATTTACTTCAAATTTGGTAGGGACATTCCTTTCTATAATCTGTTGGACAAGTTCGTTGGGCAAAACAATCGGAAAACTCTAAACCCATTTTTTGGGGATTAATCTATCAAATTTCGAGTTTTTGGGCCCAAAAAGGGTCAGAAAAGCCCCATATGTAAATTTAATGCATGTACAAAGATGGGGATTAGAGAGGCGAAAGTCTTAAGCCCTATCTCGTCATTCTAGCGTAAATATTTACCGAGTTATTAAAGAAAATGTGTATCGGCTAAACACAGTACGTTGTCTTAAGGGGCTTTCACACTAGAAAAGCCTGTTATTCCTTTGTTAAAGTATTTGTATTATCCCCAGCAACCTCACGCCTACTTTTAAGCCTATCTGGACCTTCTCCTAACCTTATAATGCGCAAATTGTATTCCCAGCTTTGCAAGTAAATGAAACCAGGAGTATCAGAACAGCCAAAAAAATCAATGTTTTCGGATTTCAATATAAATTGGACAAATGTATGTTTTTACACTGATTTTGAGTTTTAAAAGTTTTTTGTGGAAATTCACTTCCCTCACGTCAGCGTGCTGCGTGCGAACTCGTTTATCCCAAATTTCCATCTCGTATTTGAAGCTAATCGTTATTGAAATAGAAAAATATTTAGGAAGCAAAAGTTAAAATGGCCTGACATTAGAAAGTGAAACACACAGGTTGAAACTATCTAACCATGAATAACAACGTAGTTAGACAACATGATATTTCTTAAAGTGAGTACAGAGTTAGCAACTTCCAGTTTTTCCTAAATCAATATTTTGAACTTGGTGAAACAGCTTATACATAACTCTGAGGTAGTTAGGTAAGGTTGCTTATTAGCGAATTTCCCCTATAGGAATGAAGTTATTACCGTAGTCGGCATGGTAAGACCTAGGCCCGGGACCATGATAACTTTTCGTTTTGAGGTCCCCAGACCCCAAAAACACCATTCGTTCGAAACTGTATATATATATATATATATATATATATATATATATATATATATATATATATATATATATATATATATATATATGTGTGTGTGTGTGTGTGTCCGTGGGTGCGATAACTCTCGTAAAAAAGGTCCGATTTTGATGAAATTTGGTACAAACGTGTAAAGAAGCATTTATGACTTTAAGTTCGAAAACCAGACGGATCGACCTATCTGAAGGGGTATTTTGGGGGGGTTTTGTACCCAAAAAATGGGGTTTTTGAGTTTTTACATACAGTTTTTGAAAAAGTAAAATTTTATTTTTCCCATTGAAATAAGCTTAAAAGGACGCACAATTTGATGTTTTAATCATTGCTCTACGTCAATTGGTTACTGAGATATTGAATGTGCTAAACACAGTACGTTGTCCAATGTTATTCTTATGGAGGATAAGAAAAATTGTATATCTCGCTTATTTATCAACTTAGCCTGACGAAACTTGGTATATTGCTTCATTTTATTGTGGTCTATTGATATTTGCACAAAAATCCATTTTTTCCCGATATTTCCCGTAGCAGCAAACCTGCATACTCAGCCCCATGTTATTCTTATGGAGAATAATTAACGTGTTATCTCCTTTAATTATGAACATAAATTAATAGAACTTGGTATGTGGCTTTACCTAGTTGAGTTATAATGATATTTGCATAAAAGCCCATTTTTAGTGTTCCTTCTTTCAGCAAACCTGCATACTCAGCCGCCATGTTATTCTTAAGGAGAATAATTAAAATGTCATAAATCGTTTATTTTTTAATGTATATTGATGAAACTTGGTATGTGGCTTTATGTGGTATTAAGATAAATTAATATGCATTGGAAATTCGCTGAGTATGCAGGTTTGCTGCTACGGGGGTATTTTATAGTGACTACAGAGTTAGCAACTTCCAGTTTTTCCTAAATCAATATTTTGAACTTGATGAAACAGCTTATACATATCTCTGAGGTTAGGTAAGGTTACTTATTTTTCTTTAACGCAAGCGTAATTTTTGTATAACATAAACACTTTTAAGGGGAAGCGGTCCAAAACCCTCAATTGTTTGTAGACACCCCGGGAATCGATCCCGTGACACCTTGAACTGAAGACAACGACGATAATCGATAGGGTAGCGAGAAACGAGGTGTTAATGATGACAAACCCTCACGCAACCTAACCTCCATCGCGTGATGCTACAGCAAGAGGCTAGACTGCAAGAGTATCCAGCCAAACATACTGTAAACAACTGGGATAAATAAGAGTACTCTGCTTAACATACTAAGTAAGTAAAAATGTATCAAACAAATATACTGTAAACAACTGGGATAAATAACAGTATTCTGATTAACATACTAAGTAAGTAAAATTGCATTTAACAAAAATAAAATCGTAAATCATTACAGATTCTTACACAAAGTATTACAGACTAGGAATAGGTGCAATTTATTTAGTATGCGCATTGGTATATATTATAAAATATTTTGTTGCTGTTTAATATAGGAAACAGTGACATTCAGTAATCTAAAAATAGTTGAGAACCTAAAGTCTTCATGTATTCATAACCTGAAGAACTTCTATTATTTAATATGGTTCATCGTTTTAAGGTTTTTTACAATACATGAATTTTAAAATATATCCACACCCTTCTAACGAGTTCGCACGCAGCACGCTGACATGAGGGAAGTGAATTTCCACATAAAAACTTGTAAAACTCAAAATTAATGTAAAAACATATATTTGTCAAATTTTTATTGAAATCTGAAAACATTGATTTTTTTGGCTGTTTTGATACTCCTGGTTTAATTTACTTGCAAAACTGGGAATACAATTTTGCGCATTATAAGGTTAGGAGAAGGTCCAGATAGGCTTGAAAGTAGGCGTGAGATTGCTGGGGATGATATAAGTACCCTTACAAAGGAATAACAGGCTTTTCTAGTGTAAAACCCCCATAAGACAACGTACTGTGTTTAGTCGATACACATTTTCTTTAATACCTCGGTAAATATTTATGCTAGAATGACGAGAGAGGGCTTAAAACTTTTGCCTCACTAATTCCCATATTTTTAAATGCATTGATTTTACATCTGGGGCTTTTATGATCCTTTTTGGGCCCAAAAGCTCGAAATTTGAAAGATTAATCCCCAAAAAAAGGGGTTTAGAGTTTTCCGATTGTTATGCCCAACGGACCTGTCCAACTGATTACAGAAAGGAACGTCCCTACCAAATTTGAAGTAAATCGGACAAAAAATGCGACCGCTAGAGTGCAAACACACACACACACATATATATATATATACAGAGGGGTGCAAAAGTAGGTATACAGTTGCGAAGGCAAATAGTTTGAACACAAAAGGAAGTAAGTGTAGTGGTCAAGTACAACACTTTTAAGAGTTCATTTTTGTTTCTTAACACTCTTAAAATATATTGTAAAAGTTTGGTTTTTGTATAAACAAAACTGCTTTTTCTATAAAATATTTCATTACTGTATACCTACTTTTGCACCCCTCTGTATATATATATATATATGTCTATATATATATATATATAATTTTGAATGAACCCCCAAAACGTGTTCAGGGGATCACGTTAGGAACTTCTATGGTGGTCCTGGGCTTAAGTTTCACCGTGCGGGTCATGCTAATAGTTCACTTTCCAAAGGAAATTCACTAATAAACAATTGAGAGACTGTGTGCGTTAGAGCTTGTGTAGGTATCGTGTAGGTTTTATGCAGAAAATGGGAGAAGTGCGTACACAAGACAAACATTGGCTATCCTTTGACAAGTCTCAAGACGTTTTAATCAAATATAAACTTTAATGCTATCAGTGGCACACCTTATAGAGTAAATTAAAAGTATAAAAGGAATATACACTAAATCTTACAGGTTTTGTGCATAAGACAAATATTGCCTATTCTTTGACTTTTTAGTTCAGTCTAGACTTTTAAAACTCACCTTATGGCAAAGTACCTCCACAACGCCAGCGTTAGAGTGAGGCAGATGGATATTGTGTGCAGGATTTGGGAGAAGTGCATGTGAAAGAGCACAAACATCGCCCCCGCATACGAGAAGTCCGGCGACTCATTGGGCAACCTGTACAGCCAAAGAGATGAATAGCAAAGGTATCGAATGTCAAAGTAACCCAATAAAACTTTGACCACACACCTCAATAACTGATCCGGATCCTTGTTATGAGTATTACTATGTTCATTGTTACTATGAAAACCTTTCACAACTGTAGAATTAAACTCAGTGTTACTCAGGTTGTTGATTTGTAATTGAAATCAATAAAAATAATAGCATTTAATATTAACAGTTTATGGAGCAGTTGAAAAATTGTCAATATTTAAAAAAGAATCAGCTACTTAGTTTAAAACTTACAAAACATGGTAAAAAGAACGTTTGAATAAATGTCCTTTTAGCAAATTTCCCCTATAGGGAAGAAGCTATTACCGTAGTCGGCATGGTAAGACCTAGGCCCGGGACCATGGTAACTTTTCGTTTTGAGGTCCCCAGACCCCAAAAACACCATTCGTTCGAAACTGTATATATATATATATATATATATATATATATATATATATATATATATATATGTGTGTGTGTGTGTGTGTGTGTGTGTGTGTGTGTGTCCGTGGGTGCGATAACTCTCGTAAAAAAGGTCCGATTTTGATGAAATTTGGTACAAACGTGAAAAGCAGAATTTTATTTTACAGATAAAGATAATTTGTTCGTTTTTATAATGTTTTTGTAAGTGACAGGTTAAAAACCAAATGATCACGGACTGTTTGTGTGTTTTATTTTCCATTCGTTTTAACATTTCAGTCAGACTGTAGGTGTTTCATGTAATAATATTAAGTTAACTCTAACTAATTCACCTTAGAGGCGGACGTATTAAATTTACTCGTTAGCCTACCTGGAATTATAATTTAGTATGTGCTGCGTTCAGTTAAGAACCTGTCGGACTATTTTAGTTAATGAACGAACATTTCCCCAAATATTGACATTTCCTAATGATTTTTCTAATAATAAACAAATTTTATTCGATTATTTATTTTTATGACATACAATACATGTTCCATCTTATATTTAAGGGAACATGTTTTTTATTTTTTACAGTTAATCTGATTTTAAACCTGACTATTGTTTAACCAATGAGTTCAGCTGTAAAAAAAATCATTTTGGTGTTTAAATTGATTTTATGCATACCCGTTGCAAAGATATTCAAAGTGCTTAACGCCCAACGTTGCCCAGTGGTATCCTAATTTTATATATCGCTTATTTCTAGATACATTTTAATGGAACTTGGTATGTGGCTTCATTTTTGTGGCAATTAACTTTCTCTGAAATATCTCAGTCCCAGTTTCAGTAAACCTGTGTATTCATCCTAATGTTATTCTTCATATTTGATACAAATATTACATCTCAGTTATTAACGAATATATTTTGATAAAACTTTAAACTTGTCCTCATGTGGTGGCTAGGTGCATCAAGTTGTATTTTGAATTCACTGAGTACGCAGGTTTTCTGCGACGGGAGTGTTATTAGTCAGAGCTTTAAAAATTGTGTGAAGAGAAATGGGTCCACCAAAAACTATGAAGATTACACAGGTAGTCTGAAACATCATTTACGATCACCGAGGTTAATACATCTAGAGGTAATGACCGTTATTTTTTTAAGGTAACCAATCAAATCCTCTCTTCACAAATCTATATTTTTAATACGCTAGGCATATTTTTGTCACAATTGTTTTGGAGCGGTGGTGCTACCGATCACCATGTCCAAGGTGTCGTTAGAAAGGTCTTAGCATGTAGTTTTGCCATCAATTAAAAAAATTTATAAAAGTCACCGTGGACATGGGAAATATGGGGTCAAAGTCGCGATTTTCCCCATAGACATAATATGCAGTTACAAACCAACGATCGAGAAACCAGCTGTTTATTTAAGGAAGTGGTTAAACCAATAATATCTGACCCTGAAAAATGGTTATTGAAAGTACAGCTGGCAACAAAACACTTGTTTTTATTTGCACAAAATCAAAACATAACCAAAAAAACGTTCGACATAATGGAGACTATAAGACGTCGACCAGGACGGCCAAGAGGAGGAGGCCGACGAACTTTAACTGGTAGACGCGAACGAAATACAAATAATACTACTGTCGTTGATTAAGCATTATTCAAGGATGGTTTGTGTGAAGTTTGGTGCAAATCTGTCCTAAGGGCTCCGACCCAGAGGGCATAAAAGGGTGCAGTGTCAGGTTTTAGAAATTTAGTGTTTACAAAATTAACAGCTGTAATTAAAAAAATTCAAAGTTCCTTTAAACTGTCATTTGATAAAATGTAAACAACACAATTTAAACAAAGAAATGTAAACACTGGCTGGTTTATTATCTTTTGAATTGTGTTACTTGAATTTATATTAATTTTTTTATTTTAACTTATTCCATTGGCTTTTTTTATTATATTAAAAAACTATTACAATAGCTTTGTTTCTGTAAACAACTTAATTTGGGTGCAGCAACGCGCGCCGGGTAACTGCTAGTTATATGTTTATCAGCCGACTGTCATATATATCTTGTGAAGAGAGGATTTGATTGGTTACCACTTGCCATAGAAGCAGAGTTGACAGAGGGGCAAAACACGTAGCAATAGAGGACAACCATGGCAAAGGGCGTGGTTGACAGTGGGTCAACCATGTAGGCTGCACGATTTGTCACCCCAGATGAGACCTCTAGATATATTAACCTCATTAGGTAATCACCTGACAATGTACATGCAGGTGGCGAAGGGTATGTAGTCGAGCATGACGAGCATATCCGCCACCGCGATGCCGGTCAGTATCCGGTTGATAGGGGCGGCCGCCATCTCCTTCCGGGTCAACACGACCACGTTCAACACGTTGGCGATGGTACCGAACACGCACACCAGGAGTGCTATGTAGCCGTGCAGGAGGCGGTATCTGGTGGACAGGTCCCTCAGCCAGTAGCATGGAGTTTCCTCCACCTCCGCCGTATCCTGCAAGCAGGAAAACTGTTACAGCTGCGTCCGTGGTAGGTTACATGTGGGTATTCAAGTGCAACTGAGTACAGTATTAACTAAATTAGTATTCTATTACTCAAACTCGAGCTAATGTTCTTATAGTGTTCCTAAATTTAAAACACTCATCATAGCAGCGAAAACAAATTGAAATTGAACGTGGACAAAACCTTACTTTACCAACTTACAAGTGAATGTTAGAAATTACTTTCTGTTTAATTACTTTCTGTGTTACTTTCTGTTTAAATGTTAGAAACGTATACAAAATCAAATTCAAAATCATTTAGAACCGCCAATATTTCTATTTTTTAAACTGATCTTAAATCAACAAATGTAGTTGACCTTCCGGGGGTGAGATTGGACGGTGGTATAAGTTGGTGTAAGCAGTTTTTCAATATTGAGGGAAAATTGGCTAAGGACATTTTTGTCAGCCTAAAATAGTTTTTACAGCTTGGGTGAGTATAATGGGTTTCCCCCTCAAATCCACGCCCACAGCCCCCCTATACTAAACCTTGTCACCAACATTGGTGGATTATTGATTATCAACCATATCTTGACAACGCCCAATGACTTCAGCTTGGCCACCTGGGCGGAGCACCAAGCAACCAAGTAAGTAGCGTATTGTGAAAACACCGTTGTTATTCCAGTGTTTTAAAAATGCATATAGGTTTAAATGTAACATCTGTTCTCGATATGCTTTATTGCTACCAATAGCTGTCAGATTTACAGTTCAATGTATTTACATTCTTTAATTTAAATTTAATTTATTCTTAAAAGGCCTGATGGGTGAGTCTTGAGGACCGATATAAATTATAGAAAGATTTCGTGAGATCTACACCTTGATATTAATCAATTAACACATCAAGCACAAAAATCGGTTTTGTTTTTATCCTCTCCGTTACAATAAACCTCATTCTGTATAAAATATAAGATTTGAACAAATACAACAAATATTTTACTTATTATTCAGAGTTTTACGTCAGAATAAGTTAACATAAATCACATCTATTACTCCAAAATATATTTTTCACATTCGGTTAAATAAAAAGATAGACCACGGTAGAAACATGTTAGTGCAAAATATCTAGGTACCAACCTGCGTATGCGTGACAATATGTCGCTGGCCACTCATGTTCATTATGATGGCTAAGTCCTCTTCGGTCAGGTTGAAGAAGGTCATCAACCTTTGGGAGGAGTCATTGTGGTTGCTGAGTAACTGGAAGCTTCTCAGGTACTCTGCTAGGCCTAGGTCACGACTCATCTCTGGATTGGTCAACACTTCATCGGAAGAGAAAGAATGTAAGAGACCATTCCCTTTAGAGCTCGAGAGACAATCTCTGCGATGGGTCAAAACTTCATCGGAAGAGACACAGAATGTAAGAGACCATTCCCATTAGAGCTTAAGAGACTTAACCTCTGAGGGTCGAAACTTCATCGGAGGAGAAACAGAATGTAAGAGACTATTCCCTTTAGAACTCGAGAGACTTGATCTCTTCAATGGGTCAAAACTCCTTTGGAAGAGACACAGAATGTAAGAGACCATTCCTTTTAGTAGTCTAAAGTCTTCATTTCTGTGATAGGTTGAAGTTTGTTGGGGACTAATATCACCAAATCAAATGTTTTACCAAAAGTATTATTGAATACACTTTAGAGTTCAACCAAAATTTGGTCGCAAACGAAATACTAAAACAGACTGTTGAAAGTTTGATCAAAAATGAGTAGGGAGATCGTATTATATACCATCCTTCCCACTCGTTTTAATTTCACATTTCTTTATACACGTATAGTTCGCTCTTTACTTCCCCGAAAGAACAATTATCGTTGATAATGGAGCTCAAAATTCATTGTAAAAGCGTGGTTGCATTGCTGGCCTATTACTTTAATTTCCCAAGCGTGAAGACGGAACGTGTGTCATTGATCAACCTGAAACAAAAAAAGGTTCTTCAATATTTAATATGATTTTTCGATGTTTTGATTTTAGGAAAATATGCTATTTGGTTTAATAAATGGGGATTAATTTTTAAAAGTCTAGTAGTAAAATATAAAACGCAGTATAACATATATTCAACAAATCTTAATCTGCTAATGTATTTCCTTTAATAACTGTAAATTATTTAGGTTGAATAACTGGAATAGTGTCAGGGCATTCTAAAAGTAATGTGAATCAGAATCAGTCATCTTTATTGTCACAGTTGTTAACTGCATAATAGCGTCAAAGAAAAAACACAAATATAGGAATTATTAAACCAAATAATTTTCTAAACTAAAAAAATCTTTAACTATATAAAGTATACTCTATACTTTTGGGACGAGTGTAAACGTAATTAGGGAATGCTGATTTCTACGAAGAATCTGAGAGATTTTGTTTATTTTTTTACATGTCAAGACATAATTTATTCGCATGATTCGCTATTTAATTTAATTTTAGAATGTCTACCTCAAACAGATCCAAAAGCCATAGAGGAGTTTAAAAAAAATCAACTGTAGTTGTCTGCTGAGAATATGCTAATTAGAAATTAAGTTTCAGAAGTTGTTGAGGCGATGCAGACAGTTTGAAAGTTTTCTATCTTGGTGATTTCCTCTTTCTTCCAAACTGTCCAGTTATCAAAAGAATAATTTGCTAAATTAATTAACTTTAACAATTCAACCAGTTAAAAATAGTATATTTCGTCACTAGGATCAAAAGTGGATCTTTTTAATACGAGCTCCAGTTTAACTGCCGAGGCTGGGAAATGAGCAAGTATTAAAAAGACACTTTTGATCCGAGTGACGAACTATATTTTTCGTCATACTGCCAAAAAACTTAAGGTTTAAATAAAAACAAAAGTAAAATTTACGTACTATGTCTTCATAACCTCAAATATTTATTTCAGCTTGTCTCTTGAAACAATCAGCTGTTGCACATGCATAACTTCGGTTCATTGATATCTATCGGTTGTTGAGTCGATCACTTCAAACCAATCATTGTGGTTCGAATCAATCGGTTGTTCTTCAAAACACATTCGATTTGGGCACGGTTGTCATGGAAATATTATAACCCTAAATTTACCTGCAATTCCTTTTATTTATAACCTTTATTTATACGCTATTAAACTTCGTCCATCGTGTCACTCACAGTTGTCACTAACCAGTGGTGTACGGGAAACGAACGCAAAAATAATAACAATACAACAATGAATGATTCGATAATAACAATGAATGTTTCGATTATTTATAATCGAATGAATTTTAATCGATTTATGACGACCTCGAATCAAAAGTATCATCAACAATGATCTTTTTAGTACTAGTACGATAATGATCATCAAAACATATGTTATTATCCCAAGACCAAAAAGAAGAATTTTTGAATCTCAACGTATCTGTCAAAAACAGTTGTTTTTGAAGCAGTATGACGAAAAAAACAATTTAATTTATCCAATATACTTGAAAAATATGACTTAAAGAATTAAACCAAACATCGTTTCCACCAGATTCCTTTTTTGTAGTATGTTTACAATTTAGAAGATGGTTTATTACTGTATATACATGCCTCTTCGTATATTTACTTGCATATCAAAGTGTTCACTTCAAGTTGTAAAACTAAACGAGTTCGCACGCAGCACGCTGACGTGAGGGAAGTGAATTTCCACATAAAAACTTGTAAAACTCAAAATAAGTGTAAAAACATCCATTTGTCCAATTCTTATTGAAATCTGAAAACATTGATTTTTTGGCTGTTCTGATACTCCTGGTTTCATTTACTTGCAAAGCTGGGAATAAAATTTTGCGCATTATAAGCTTAGGAGAAAGTCCGGACAGGCTTGAAAGTAGGCGTGAGGTTGCTGGGGATGATAAAAGTACTCTAACAAGGGAATAACAGGCTTTTCTAGTGTAAAACCCCCATAAAACAACGTACTGTGTTTAGTCAATACACATTTTCTTTAATAACTCGGTAAATATTTATGCTAGAATGACGAGAGAGAGCTTAAAACTTTCGCCTTTTAAATTCCCATCTTTTAAAATCCATTGATTTTACATCTGGGGCTTTTATGACCCTTTTTGGGCCCGAAAAGTCGAAATTTGAATGATTAATCCCCCAAAAAAGGGGTTTAGAGTTTTCCGATTGTTTTTCCCAACGAACTTGTCCAACTGATTACAGAAAGGAACGTCCCTACCAAATTTGAAGTAAATCTGACAACAAATGCGACCGCTAGAGTGCATACACATATATATATATATATATATATGTCTATATATATATATATATAAAATTTTGAACGACCCCCCAAAACGTGTTCAGGGGGTCACGTTAGGAACTTCTATGATGGTCCCGGGCTTAACTTTCACCGTGCAGGTCATGCTAATAGTTCACTTTCCAAAGGAAATTCACTAAAAAGTCAAGAATATTCAACATACGAAACCTCTATAACGTGGAAGTTGTAATAAGAGAGGGGAACATATTTCAGTTGGTGTACATATTTCAGTGCAAACAGCACTGAAACCCTGAACATGCTCCTTTAATATTTAATATTCCGACTTCGAAATATTTCCCAAGTCCTTTTTGTTTCAGTAATCTTTGATCTCCAAAACCTCCTAAGTACATAAAACTTTCGAGTTTCTTTTTCCTCAGAGAGAAACATTTTAAAACTTTTTTACATAGCGTTAATACTTAAATACTTTTTATAACGTTATTTGAACAACGTACTCCCACCATTTTATCAAGATAATATTTATTTCTTGTAGTAAAATCCAGTAAAGCCAAATATAACGCAATTATCCTGGGACCTTTCCACTGCACAAAAATGAATATTTATGAATTTACTGAAAATATATTTTAAACCCCTTTAAGATTTATACGCTATAGTCAGTGTTTCTTTTCAAAAATAAAATAAAATATTTAATGAATTCCGTATACTTTCAGTTTTGACATAAGATAAAAATTTTAAGGCTTCAGTACACTTTGAACTATATCATAAAATACCCCCGTAGCAGCAAACCTGCGTATTCAGCGAATTTCCAATGCATATATATTTATCTTAATACCACATGAAGCTACATACCAAGTCTCATCAATATACATTCATAAATAAATGATTTTATGACATTTTAATTATTCTCCATAAGAATAACATGGCGGCTGAGTATGCAGGTTTGCTGAAGCAAGGAACACAAAAAATGGGGTTTTATGCTATTATCAATAGAACTCAACTAGGTGAAGTCACATACCAAATTTCATTAATTTATCTTCATAATTAAGGGAGATAACACGTTACTTATTCTCCATAAGAATAACATGGGGCTGAGTACGCAGGTTTGCTGCTACAGGAGCCTTTGGCAACTAATTGTTTTTTGAGCAAATATCAATGGTCCACAACCATATGAAGCCGTATACCAAGTTTCGTCAGTATATGTTCATAAATAAGCGAGATATAAAATTTTTATTTTCCTCCATAAGAATAACATTAGACAACGTACTGTATTTAGCACTTTCAATATCTCGGTAACCAATTGACGTAGAGAAATGATCAAAATACCAAATTGTGTGTTTTTTTAAGCTGAATCCAATGGTAAAAACTAAAATTTGATTATTTCCAAAATTATATGTAAAAGATTCAAAAAACCCATTTTTGGGGTACAAAACCCCCAAAAAATACCCCTTTGGATAAAGCGATCTGGCTGGTTTTCGAACTTAATGTCATAAATGTTGCTTTACACGTTTATACCAAATTTCATCAAAATCAGATAATTTGTACGAGAGTTATCGTGCTCACGGACACACACACACACATATATATATATATATATATGTATATATATATATATATATACAGTTTCGAACGAATGGTGTTTTTGCGGTCTGGGGACCTCAAAACGAAAAGTTATCATGGTCCCGGGCCTAGGTCGTACCATGCCGACTACGGTAATAGCTTCTTCCCTATAGGGGAAATTCGCTAAAAGGATTATTCTGAATTAATTAGTAAGTATCTGGGGCTTCTGAGCTTTACTCGGGGAAAGCCAGTCAATTAGTTTAATAGGTCCAAAATCAATTACACACCACAGCCGATCTGTTCACCTATTTGCCGCTTTTCTACATGTTTAATGTCACTCCAGTTGGTATAATAACTTATTGTACCTTTAAGCTTTAAAGTAGAATTTTATATGTATGCATATTTAATTCATTCTGTATATGCCCACTGTATATGCAATTTTCATTCAATGGGTTTGGACAGGAAACCAAAGATTGAGACTTGGAATATGAGTATTATTTACAGTTCACTGGTTGATTATGAACAGCTGTTGTAACTCTTTTATTTTGATTTTAAACTCCACAAGCCCAATGTCATTTGTTTAACTTTACAAATTCGCCTTTTTATTTATATATTAGATTTTACCTGGGGATGAGACTTGTCCAGAACTTACTCTTACATTAGAAATAAGTCATTTACAACTTTTAAAGGAAATCGTTGTAGCTGTGTTTGAGATCAGAGTATCAAGAAATCAATAATTTCTTACTCGTATTAGGATACAGTACCTGGGGGGCCGAGCTTTGCTCGGGGGAAGGCCAGTTAGTTTGTTTAGATGACTGGGAGTAATATTTCACCTCTTTCCCTTATTGATAATCTGATTTGTCTAACTCATTTGCCTCTTTTCTAAATTTTTAAGTTCACTCCAGTTGTTATTTATAGCTCAATGTCCCTTTGATTTATTTTACTACTCTATATATGTAATCTTCACTCAATTATTTTAATCTCTGCTCTCACAAAACCACATGTTAATAATCATAAACAACATGAGTATTACTTTGACAGTTCCCTGATTGATTATGAACAGGTGATACAATTCTTTTGTTTTGATTTTTAACTCCATAAGCCCAATGTTAATTTTTTTTTATTTTAAATTTATTTTTTTAACATTATTTGATTTTTACTGGGGATGACACCTGTCTAGAACATTTTTTTATACCAGAACTTAGTTTTTTCCAAAATTTGAAGGAAATCCTCGGAGCCGTTTTCGAGATAATTGTGCAACCAACCAATCAAGCAAACATTGCTCATATAAGAGTATAGGCTGAATGATTTTTCCGAGCAACTGATGGATTAATTTTAAATCTCTATCAAACTGTCAGAGCACATTTAAAAGTCGAATAAGCATGAATCAAACATGTGTAATCTGTGGTTTTAAGTAGTAGTTAATTTTGTTTATATATACAGTTATTTTTTAGGAATAATAATAAATAAATTTCAGCGATCGTATAACCCTAATTACGTTTGGAAAAGCAAACAATTTATATAAAACGTTTATATTACTACTTCCTATAAAAAAATACCGCCGTAGCAGCAAACCTGCATACTCAGCGAATTTATAATGCATATATATGTATCTTAATACCACATAAAGCCACATACCAAGTTTCATCAATATACATTCATAAATAAACGATTTATGACGTTTTAATTATTCTCCATAAGAATAACATGGCGGCTGAGTATGCAGGTTTGCTGAAGTAAGGAACTCAAAAAATGGGGTTTTATACAAACATAAATATAACTCATGAAGGTAAAGCCACATACCAAATTTCATTAATTTATTTTCATGATGAAGGCAGATAACACGTTACTAATTCTCCATAAGAATAACATGGGGCTGAGTAAGCAGGTTTGCTGCTACGGGAGCCTGTGGTAAAACAAATTTTGAGCAAATATCAATGGTCCACAACCAGATGAAGCCGTATACCAAGTTTCGTCAGTATACGTTCATAAATAAGCGAGATATAAAATTTGTATTTTCCTCCATAAGAATAACATTAGACAACGTACTGTGTTTAGCACTTTCAATATCTCGGAAACCAATTGTCGTAGAGAAATGATGAAAATACCAAATTGTGTGTTTTTTTAAGTTGAGTTCAATGGGGAAAAGTAAAATTTGACTATTTCCAGAATTATATGTAAAAAATTCAAAAAACCCATTTTTGGGGTACAAAACCCCCCCAAAATACCCCTTCGGATAGAGCGATCTGGCTGGTTTTCGAACTTAAAGTCATAAATGTTGCTTTACACGTTTATACTAAATTTCATATTACATTATATATATACAGTTTCAAACGAATTGTGTTTTTGGGGTCTGGGGACCTCAAAACGAAAAGTTATCATGGTCCCGGGCCTAGGTCTTACCATGCCAACTACAGTAATAGCTTCTTCCCTATAGGGGAAATTCGCTAAAACTAAAACCAAACCGATATAAACCTCTATCAGTGTTTCTTATTATATTATTTACTAAGAAATTATGACAAGGGTTGTGTGGGGGTGGTATCTTCTCTTTGAGAAATATCCTTCAGTGAGCATTATCTTCAGAACCCGCTGTGTTGACAGAACTGCTAAGTTAAAAACGGATCTAATAAGGTTCAATCTACCATTGATCTCGAACTGAAACCGGTTTTCCTTTTACCTGCAAACTAGTAACTCCTACAGGTATTTTAGCGAATTTCCCCTATAGGGAAGAAGCTATTACCGTAGGTGGCATGGTAAGACTTAAGTCCGAGACCATGATAACTTTTCGTTTTGAGGTCCTCAGATGCTAAAAACACTATTCGTTCAAATTTATATATATGTATATGTATATATATATATATATATATGTGTGTGTGTGTGTGTGTGTGTGTGTGTGTGTGTGTGTCCGTTACCGCGGTAACTTTTGAAAGAAACACCCGATTTTGATGAAATTTGGCACAAATGTGGAGAGTAGCCTTTATGACTTTAAGTTCGAAAACCAGATCGATCGCACTATGGGAAGGAAAAAATCGTTTTTTTGCAAATTTGACCCCAAAATGTTATAAACACTCAATTTTGGTTATAACCATTTTATATAGCTTAAAAAAACAAATAGTTTAGTACTTTGAATCATTAACCTAGGTTGAGTGGTTACAGAGAAAATCCAAAAAAACGGGTACCATCTAAATCTTATGGGAAAAGGAATTTTAGGTTTTTCTCAGATAGTTTTACTAAAAACTTCACATTTTATATGTTTATTAATGTGTTTAGCTCAACAAAACAAACATTTTGGTGTTTTAATCGTTGTTCTACGTCCAACCGTTGCAGAGATATTCAAAGTGCTAAACACAGTACGTTGTCCAATGTTATCCTTATGGAGAATAAATAAAATTCTATATCTCGATTATTTATGAATGTATATTGATGAAACTTGGTATGTGGCTTCAACTAGTTGTGGTATATTGATATTAGCACAAAAAACAAGTTTTTTGTTGATAGTCCCGTAGCAGTAAACCTGCATACTCGGCCCCCATGTTATTCATATGGAGAGTAAGTAAAGTTGGATATCTCCCTTAATTATGAACCTACATTAAGAGAACTTGGTATGTAGCTTCACCTGGTTCAGTTGTATTGATATTTGCAAAAAAACACATTACTTATCTTCCTCGTTGCAGCAAACCTGCGTCCTCAACCCTAATGTTATTCTTATGGAGAATAAATAAAATGCTATATATCACGTATTTATGGATGTATTTTTGTGAAACTTGGTAAATAGCTCTATGTAGTAGTGAGTCACATATATATGCATTGGAAATTCGCTGAGTACGCAGGTTTGCTGCTACGGGGGTATTTCTGGATATAATACTGTTTAGTGTGTTATGCGACTCCTGATTTGTATTTATTCTCAATGTAAAAACATACGTAATCGGTTTACATAATTAAATCAGTACATTAAAAATAGAACCCTCCGTTAAAAGGTGGCATTCATTTGCCAAAGAGAGCACACGGTTTCAAGGGCAGTTCTCTCATGTGAAGCTTTTAACAATTGGATAGTGCCTAACATCAAATTTTATTTCTCTATGTCCAGTTTTTTTTAAACATTGTAGTAAATTAATGCTGCTAAAAGGCGTCGCATTCTAGAAAGGCATGAGATAATTTATTCATCGAGTTATTCGTGACTAGCTGCTATGACGAGTTGTTTGGAGTCCAATCGACCAGTCATCCTTACGGAGCAAACAATAAAACAAAGACATCTGCACACAACTGAAAATATATAGGAAATTGTCACTACAATTTATATGTCGCTACATGAATTATATTATTCTATGCCGGGAAAACAGAGCCAAGCTCGGTGATCTTTGATTGGTTTCGTGGGTGAAAATATGTCTATCTGCAATCTTTAGTCAATGGTTCTAGTCACTGTTTTTGTGAAATCACTTGTTGATACCTTTCCATGTGTAAGTGCTACTTTAGTTCACTAGTTATTTATTCACAGCTGTTATGATTATTTTGTTTTGATCTGAACCTCTATAAGCCCAATTTAAACATTTCTAACTTTCAAATTACTTTTTTTACTAATTGTGAACTTTCCTGGGCTCGAGGTTTTCAACAATCAGGTTTTTAGGCCCAAAAGAACTTAATTCTAAATTTTAAGCAAAATCCTTCAGGTAGATCCAGAGATAAACTTTGCATCCCTGATTGATTATGGAGTTAAGTTAAGTTGCTAATATTGCAGTGTCTCTTTCTGATAACTCCGACCCTCTCTTCCCCAGTGTAAATGTCACTGACATGGTTTATTTAGTTTTACCAAGCATTTACTCTATAACTAACCATTGTTTGCCCAATACTATTCATTATAGTAATGAAATAAATGAATCTACTTATAAAAAGCTAGACAGGTTCACTGATTCATTGACAAATTATGAGGCACTTCCTGTAATCGGACCCGCCTCGACCTCATACTTTAAAGCTCTTGACAATAAACTCTCAAAAGAAAAATTGCCAAAAGTTAACATTTTTTTAGTTTTGGAGGAACTTTTTGGGCGGGAAAATCTCACTTTTAAAATTCTTCCACTTTGAGCACGTTATGTAAGAAAACTGTAATAGATGGAAAAGGTGTTGATACAATAGTTGACAAAAATTTAATTCCAAGAAAACAAACAAATAATTCATCCTAATTAAGTTCCGATCATCCGTTTAGCCGCTACTCATCCGAAGTTTTGGATGTTTTATGAAATTACATTTTGGTCTATTTATATTTTGTGCTGATTTTTTTTACTCTTTGTAACAGCTGATTTATATAAAGCTCATTGTTGTAGTTTTCTTTGGTTAACACACTACAATAGTTGAGTTGATTTAAATTTGTGTAAACTGAGGAATGAAAGCGAGCGAAGCGACCTCCAAAAGGAGTTTAGGCGTCAAACCTAGTCTATATATAAAACACAAATTTTGAAATGGATGTATCAAATGGGAAAAACCTCCGAGTCAAAGTTAAAGGTGTTTTGGTAACAAAATCAATATTGTATATTAAAATATCCATTAGAATTCTTACTGTGTCAAAACGTAGAAAATTGACGAAATTTTCGATTTTAGGGCTTAAGCCTATTGGCTTTAACAGTTCCAATGTTTATCTGAATCAGACGATGATTATATTTGGTTAGATTATTACATAAATATGTGTTATGTCAGCCGTAAAAGTTAATTGGTTTCTATACAGATTGAAGCACAAACAAATGTTTCGAGCTCAATGAATCATTCCGGTGTAATTGGAATCGTGGTAAATTTAATTTCCATAAACAATTGGTATAGTAAATATCTATTTAAATATACGGTAAAGTAATTTAAGTAACCTTTAAAACTTTACACTGAAATATATTTTTTTAGAATTTCAATTAATTCAAGATTTATTGCAAACTTTAATCATCTTAATCGTGTGTATTTTCTATTCCCTTTTTTTCAACATATTTCAAGCCATCTTGGTGACATGTCCTTGTTAATTTTACCTCCATAGGAGGATACACATGTTTACACATGTTTGCAAAGTAGCACGGTTAACAAAAGGATACAAAATTATAAAAAATTCCCAAAAAAGATGTTTTCCAGTTGCAATCTAATAACTGAGTAGATTTAGGATTTGGTATTTAACATCCTTGGGCTAGTGACACCTAGGTCATTTATATTTACGAGAAGGTAATCAAGATCATCACATGCTATGAAAATTTGGTCGAAACTGGATAACAACTACACTATTTTGAAGACATTTTGTAAGATAGTAACATACATTTCTATATAAAATTGATGGCGAAATATGGCGGCGAAAGTTAATTTCACTTGAAGTGGAAAATTTGGTATTTAAATCTCAGGTAAAATTTTTCGGAGGAAATTTGTCTGCTTGCAATTTTTTTATATTCGTATCCAATTTTTTACCCTTATATCCTTGGGCTAAGATTTTTAAAAAACAAGATATCCTCTAGACCAACTTGTTGTCAATGCTTTCCAATGAATTTTAAGAGAGTTATTTATGAAGATTTATACCTCGTACAATGTGTAAAGCCAGAACAATTATGAAATAGCAAGAAAATTAAATACGTTTGACTATTTTGATAGTTTGAGTTTTTAGTATTTTCAAAGTTGTTGTCGTATAGTGTTTTAAATCTTGAGGATGAAATATCTTCACTTCTGTTTCACATCGCTTAGATATAATGTGGGAGCATATGTTTGAACAAAAGAAGTTGGAAGTAAAGTCTCTACATGACTTTTACTTTCAAAGTTGTTGTCGTATAGTGTTTTAAATCTTGAGGATGAAATATCTTCACTTCTGTTTCACATCGCTCAGATATAATGTGGGAGCATATGTTTGAACAAAAGCAGTTGGAAGAAAAGTCTCTACATGGCTTTTACATTGATAGTTTAAAAATTCGTTTCTAAGCAGTAACGTTTCAATTTCACTCCCGTACAAATCAATACGCCGTAATATTTACTATGAATTGTGTTAATTTTGAAAACAAAACAATGTAAAAAGAACAAGTTTTATTAAAGTTTTTAAAATATATTTAATAAGTTTTCCACATTAGCTTGGAAATTTAAAATTCATAATTCAATTCATGATTTATGAATTATGAATTCATTATGAATTCATGATTCATAATATAAAACTCAAGATATAGAAATACTCGTATACATCAAGAAACGTGCTTACTTCTTTCGTCTAGCTATAAAAAAATTTATTGGATGAGGTACACAAGCCTTTGTGTGTTAAATCATGGTAGGGATCTTAGAGTACCTATGTAAAATAGTATAAACAATAGTTGACCTCAACATATACCTTTTACTACCAACATAAATGTTGTTACTCTAAATTCTATACAAAATAAGACGGCGATAAATTATATATTTTTTAAAAACTATACACACCCACTTAATGGAAGATAAAATTTTGTTTTCTCGAATAACCAAACTAAGTTATCATTCGAATGTAAATCATACGCAATATGTCGAATACAAATTTAACTATAGTCAAAAACAATAAACTAACATTACATTTTATGTAGAAACACAAATTTATTCGACTTCGAGTTATGTTTTCACTGCACAACACAGCCTAGCCACTTTATCATTGAGTGCGACACGAAACTGCGTTAACCTGGGGTTACGTAACCGTCCGAACGAAGCCGTAGTCAATTCCAGACTGAAGTTTGAAAGCGCGCGTCTTGCGCACTGTTCTATCTTCTGTCTCCCTCTCTCACCACTCCCTTCACTCTCTTTCACCCCTTTAACTCTTTCATCCTCCCCTCCAACGCCTCACCCTGTCATAGTCCCTAAATGTTCAACACGAAGCAATTCAAACATTTACAACGAGACCAGTTAAACCGGGATTCCACTTATAATTAGCTCTCTCCAGCTGGATTTTCAAGTAAATAAACCTACATGTTTTTGCTTAAATATAATGGATTGCATTAAGGGAATTCGCTATAAAAAACCTTTTGAACTGCCTTTTTCAAATGGAAAACATTTGTAACGTTTAGAGTTTGGAGTAATTATTTTGCTTATAAGAAACCTTTACATATTAAAATCTTGTTATGCAAGCAGCAATAATAATTATGGGGAAAATATAAAATGTATGATTTAAAATTACCATCTTATACCCATAGCCGCAATCCAAATTTATATTTTTTTATTCAAACATATTCATTTACATCGACTATTTAATCAGTTACGCTGGGAAAGGTTTGTCCTGCAAACATCACCTTTTTGTAATGTATATTGAATTTATAGCAAAAAGCACATTTTAAAAGTTATAATTACTGAATACAAGTGGAATACTACAGTATTTTAAGTGTTATTCACCAAATCAAATAGTAAAAATCTCAAAGAAATAAAAGTGTTTGGGGAAAATACCTTTAAGGTAATCAAAGCGTCAAGCGTTATTCGCAGTAAAACATGGAAATAATTACGAGTACATGGCAAACTTTACACTTTAACTGTGTTTTATATATTCAAATTCTATGAAAGGTACAATTACCAACTGTGTTAAATTCACCGTTCAAAATTGTAATTTTCACAGTTTTCAGCGATTTCCTAGGCAAAAGGTGTTTTTCACATTGTATTTCTGATTTTAACTTTGCGAGGAAAGCATTTTCGTACTTATCTCCTTATTAATTATTTTTATATTTATTAGGCCTATACAAATAGCGTGTTAGCTGAGTTGGCTACATCGTGGAAACACCTTGGCCAGGTGGTGATACGATGTTTGTGGGTTCGATTCCCGCACGCGACCAAAACTGACTGCACAACTTGTGCAACTCTCAATGAGTTAACCGGTCTGTGGCAACGTTGGTGGGAGGGCCCAAGTAAAACAAACGGTGGCAGGCTTGCTTGGAAGTTGACGGGATCGGTTAATTCTTTGAGACTTGCACATTGTCAACACTGATTTTGATAATTTTTACTTATGTCTATTGTGTGTGTGCCAATGCGACTCTCTAAACTGAAAGAAAACAATATTTTAATTAAAATACGCCATTAATCCATTTAAAAACGCTAATTTTATACTCCAATTCACAGGTTAATAAAATTACAAGTAAGGAACGAGACCAGCTCGTATGTCTACGCCAATGGGTTAAAATATTTAAAAGGTGTCATGGTTTCAGCAAATTTAAATTAACTTTGTTTTTATTAGAAAATTCGTTTTTGTTTTGAAAATATCACTTTGAGCTGATGTGCTGAATTTAGACAGTTGTGTAATGGTTATCAAATACTAGTTTATTTTACTTTACTACTTTCTATAAAATTAAAACATTATTTTTCAAAAACGTTTCAACTATAAAACGCTTTAGTTTAAAAAAGGAGCATATTGAAACTGACACAAAAATGTTCAACAAATTTAAATTATGTGACCTATATATTATATTTATTTATTATGCCGTAAATCAATAAAGTACTACAAGATGGTTCATAAAACTAATGGTGAAAGCTAGTAATATATTGTAATACTTATTGTCATTGAAAAATACAATTATGGGAATACGCTGTTCAGTTATTATGCTTCGCTAGGATAACTAGGCCATTTCCACTAATCGTATTATTTGTTATATTTAGGTAAAAATATCACAGATAATAATCAAGCATACACTATTGTTACGATGAAAATGATTCCTACTTGAAAATTATTTGAATATGTATCTGCTTTGTGACATTGTCTGTTTGTTAAACGAGTTCGCACGCAGCACGCTGACGTGAGGGAAGTGAATTTCCACATAAAACTTTTAAAACTCAAAATCAGTGTAAAAAATGACATTTGTACAATTTTTAATGAAACCTGAAAACATTGATTTTTTGGCTGTTCTGATGCTGCTGGCTTCATTTACCTGCAAAGCTGGGAATACAATTTTGTGCATCATAATGTTAGGAGAAGGTCCAGACATGCTTGAAAGTAGGCGTGAGGTTGCTGGGGATGATAAAAGTACTTCAACGAAGGAATAACAGGCTTCTCTAGTGTAAAATCCCCATAAGACAACGTACTGTGTTTAGTCGATACACATTTTCTTTAATACCTCGGTAAATATATATGCTAGAATATATGCTAGAGAGGACTTAAAACTTTTGCCTCACTAATTCCCATCTTTTTACATGCATTAATCTTACATACGGGGCATTTTTGACCCTTTTTGGGACCAAAAACTCAAAATTTGAAAAATTAATCCCCAAAAAAGGGGTTTAAAGTTTTCCGATTGTTTTGCCCAACGAAATTGTCCAACAGATTATAGAAAGGAACGTCCCTACCAAATTTGAAGTAAATCGGACAAAAAATGCGACCGCTAGAGTGAATACACATATATATATATATAAAAACAATTTTACGTGGGAAAACAGATTTGATGTGAAAAACACATATGATCTCATAAACAAAATCAAAGACACAGCGATACCACCAAACTCGTTATTGATATCTTTTGACATAAGCAGTATGTATACAAACATACCCATAAAAGAAACATTAAATATACTTAAATCAAACCTAATTGAAAATAAAACTTTAAAAAAGAATGAAATTGAAGATTTAGTTAAATTGACGAAAATATCATTAGAACAAAACTACTTTGAATACAATTCTTCCTATTACAAACAAAAAGATGGTCTGCCAATGGGCTCCCCCCTTTCGGGATTATTAGCTGACATTTACATAAATAATTTAGAAGTAAATAAAATTATCAGTGAAAATAATCCTTTGAGAAACAAAATAAATTACTGGTTTCGATATGTTGACGACATTATTTGTCTGTTTCAAGGCAATGAAGAAGAGACAAAAGAACTTTTAACATATCTCAACTCACTGTCAAACAAAATCAAATTTACATCCGAAGTACAAAATAATGAAATAAACTTTTTAGATATAACTATTAACAAATAAAATGGCAAACATACATTTAAGATATACAGAAAACCGACGACCACTGATGTAATAATACCAGTTGACTCAAACCACCCATGGCAACACAAAATGGCCACCTTTCATTCGATGATTTATAGATTGTTAAAAGTACCAATGGGAAGAAAAGATTTTAAAAGAGAAAAAGATACAATCAAATACCTAGCTATAAAAAATGGGTAAAACCCAATGATGATTGATAAAATTATACAAAAGAAAACAAAAAATCTGAAAAAAGAAGAAAATAAAATAAAAAATCAAGATTGGGAATATATTTGTTTGCCACATAATACTGTAATAAACAAGGCATTTAGACAAACATTTAAAAATCAAAATTAAAAATAGCCTACAAGACAAAAAACAATTCCTTGAAAATGATAAATAACAAAACTACAAGAACAACGAATCAAAAATCAAATGATTACAACAAATCAGGAATTTACCAAATAAATTGTGGTAACTGTGAGAGCTTTTACATAGGACAAACAAAAAGAAGTTTTAATATAAGATTTAAGGAACATGTCCAAGCATATAAGTCAAGAAACCTTACAACAATGAAATCCAACTATGCAGACCACCTTTTAAAAGCAAATCACAAATACACCAAAATAGAAGACAATTTAAAAATACTTGAGTATGAAAATAATAAAGAAAAACTAAACGTAAAAGAAGATTTATGGATATATTTGAATAACAAAAAGTGTCCACAAAAACTACTAAACACAACTCACTTGAACCATGAAAATGCAATATTTGCAAAGATAAAAGAAATAAGAAATAAAGAAATAAGAACAAACATATAATAGAAAAAAAAATCCAAAAGCATATGCAAATTTACTACATTACTGTATACAAAATTCGATCCATATGTTAATTTTAATTTACATGTTTTGTTTTAGTTTTTAAGGTTATTGATATTTTGACTTGAAAATGGCTTAATAGACCGAAACTAGTCGTCAAAATATAAATTATGAAACTAAATAAGGGTACTTTGTTCTCATAATGATAGTAAAATTAATAGTCTATATATATATACAAAATTGTGAACGACCCCCCAAAACGTGTTCAGGGGGTCACGCTAGGAACTTCTATGGTGGTCCCGGGCTTAAGTTTCACCGTGCGGGTCATGCTAATAGTTCACTTTCCATAGGAAATTCACTAATAACAACTCAAATCTACGTTTAACTAACAACTATTGTGGCTTATTTAACACACAATTTCTTGAGTAGCATGAAACATCTGACGCCTCACAATGGTTCAAAATATGCAAGGCAATATTATATACAAAGGTTGTTAAAAGGCGATCAGTTTCAACCAGTCACACTCGTCATCATCAGGCCCAATCAGAGATGTTTCTTTAAGATTGCATGCATTACAAACACGTAAATAATTGTTCTAAATGTAACGTTCACATTGGTATTCAGGCGTTTATATTGATATTTCATAACTATATATATAATGATTATAGTTTTTATTTAAATATTTCACATGTCTATTAAGTTGTGTAATAATGATGAAGTATGGTAAACATTTACCGGGTGTCCCATAAAGGCCCCCCCTCTTAATGTCTGAACGACTGTAAGTTTTCAAAAAATTTTAGTAAATGTTACTAGCATGAATCAAAGTATTTTTTTTGTGGTAAAGGGTTTCAACCCTCACCCCTAAATAGGGGTTGCTGGGGGTGGTTTTATTTTTCAAATAGCAACCCCTGTCAAAATGCATATCATTTTAAAAATTGTAAAAAAATGAATGCCGCACACTAGACTTGTCTAATCTAATGTTATGGCCATCGAGAAATGTATTAAGTTTGTTATTGATACTGCTAAAATTCCTCTCCCTACCAGAAATCAGATACAGATCGGACATTTGAAAAAAGACCATTTAAAGTGCAAGAAAGTTATTTGAAAACTTTATTTATGTTTGCCAAGAGGTGAAAAATATAGGTTTTCAAATTGCTTGCTCTTTAAATGGTCTTTTTCAAAGGTCTGTATTTATAAAAGGTCGGATTCACAAGATAAAGTTTGGGGAAATTCACTATTAAAAGGGTGTATATTACTCAAAATTACGTTGAAAACTACATTTAAGGTGAAATATACAGTTATCATATTTAAGTGAATATCACATTCAAAAGGCTGGCTTCAGTTGTCACCGAAAAATAGGTGAAAAACATTCAAAATCACATTTGCTGAAGAGGATTTTCTTCTTTGCTCTAAGGCGATTTTCCCCACTGCTGTTAAGGTGATTTTCACAAATCTTGTATAAGGTTACTTTCACTAAAAGCAAAAGTAATGTTTACTTCTAACACGTTTGGTGAATTTTTCAATTATTACAATTACCATATTTACACAGTGAAATTACATTTAAAAGGCTGGCTTCAGTTTTCACCGAAAAATAGGTGAAAAACATAGAAAATTCAAGTTAAATTCACCTTTTATTCTTCTCAGTGTAACTGCAACGTTTGAAGAATGTTTATTTATTTTTATTTCCATGTCAAAACACAGGAAATTTACCCCAATTACATGTTGACGGTTCGGACTGTAACAACGTAAGTCTCTTGAGAGCCAAATTACCACGCGTCGTGTCCCAGGACTACCTTAAGACTGGTCTATACCAGTTTTGAGGCTGACATTGGGTACAGCAAATGAAGTTGCCCGTTCATTACATATGGTAAGTCTTTTGGCTGTCCATTATGACTAACTTCCCTTTCACCTTTGGTGCCTCCATTTGCAGTGGCTAGGGACAGAGTCTCCGGGTTTGGTCCCTCCTGCCAACCTGAGAATGAATGGTCCCTGGCTTTTGTACATGGATACCCTGTCAGTTGAGTTTACCTGTTGGAGGGCAAAATGAGGGTCCCCTGTTGAGAGCCTCATCCCAGCTGTCACAGGGGCACGGGAATTGGCCCTCTGAGGGGTCGATTTGGCTGCTGTCCCTTCCCACCCTTTCCTTTCCTGCTATATCCTATCTTTCCGGTAACCTTCGCAATATTCCCGCTTGTGGAAGAGGTGACTAGCAGCAAAGCTGGGGTTTCCTAATCCGCCAATAACAACAACAACAACAACAACAACTACCCGTCGTCAAACCTTGCTGGTACAGAATTAAACAATTGAATTAACGATATTAACGATAATTAACGGAGAAACTAAGGGATTGATCAAATGCTATTATATAATCAAAATTTAATCTCTCAACACCAAAATCTTTGAAGCGTATTTCACATAACGAGAGTTAAATACATAAATTAAAATAAGGACTGGGGAAGGGCAGTTCTCATTTTCCTTATTTTGATAACGTTTTTTCATTAAATTCCCAGTGATTATTTGACAGGGGAACGGCTAGTTTATAACACACTATTCGGTATCCCCATCTATCTCAGTCGAGTGTAAAGCAGTCTAGTGTTTATTATACAGGGTATGGTAATATCAGTTTACCGCTGCAGGCCGGTGAGCGTCATTGTTCATCTCTCAGTGCTCTGAGTTTATCTTTCAGTGTCGGACCTTATTTTTATGACGACACTTTAAATTCAGAAAATTGGTTAGAAATGCTACATGAAGTGTTATTAGAGTTCCAAAACAGACCCATTTTTTTAAAATTTGTGTCGTCACTCGATTATTTGACAGCAAGGCCTTTTGTTCGTGCCTTTTTAAATGCTAACTTCACGGAACAAATATGAAGAAGAGGAAATATTGAGTTGTACGCCTTGTCTCCGGACTTAACTCCGTGTGATTTTCGTATGTGGGAACTCTTAAAAGATTACGTATTTTTAGTTAAACCTCAAAGTTTAGAATATTTAACAGAGTTAATAGCGGGACATCTTTATGCTTTACTCACACCAGAATTATGCAAAAGAATGTGCAAATCGGTGGTGAAATAGTGCCACAAGTGTACAGGAAATAAAGTCGGCCGCTTTGAGCAGATTCTCCAACATGCAAATTAAAATAATACTGGTAATAGCTAAGCTGATTTTCGGCTAACTGACTTTTGCCGCACCCTGTATGTTGGGTGTGGATAAAGTGTAAACTAAACATACAGAAGCCGTACAGACACTCACCACCTCATCGATATTCCGAACGCACTTTCCATAACCGTGTTTGATCATGCCACACTGTCGCTGCAAGATAAAGCGAATGTTCGTGTATCAGCTGAGGTCGTATAACAAAGATATTATGTTATTTTCTTTTACTTTTCAACGCACCTAAACATTCGTATTTAGTGAACGGGGAAACATTAACTTAAAAATAGTGAAACTATTATCTTTATCATTTTAGGATGATTGATCCTAATGCAAAAAAAATATACTAGGAATAAATTAAATAGTATTTAGAAAAGATTGACTCTGAGTTTGGTTGATTCATTGAAAATCGTCAGTTGATTTATACCATTTTGATTTGAAAATAAAGTTGAAGCGGTTGTTAAAATATTAAAAACCCGTTTTGTTAGCGTGGTACATGTTGTTATAAGTACAGCATGTAAAAAACGGTTACATGCTGTAACTGTAACTACGCGGTGCCAATAAAGAAGTTTATTTTATTTTGTTAACAACCACTTCAACTTTATTTGCTCAGCACAGCGGTAAACAGCAACTGATGATTTCCAATGAATCATTCACACCCACAGCCAATTATTTTCTAAACCATAGAATTAATTTTTCCCAAAAAAAAGATGTAACCAAAACTAAATTTGAAATACGATTTTTGTATATAAAATATCTTTGGTTAACTTATTATTGAATTAACTTGTTTAACTCCTTGTATTAGTCTTGTTCATCTTTTTCCTGAAAACGATGATCTCATCCTCCACAGGTTGATATAAAAGACGTATCTATATATATTCTTTCGACCAGTATGTTGTTCCGTAAATCCAAGTTGCTCTGCCCGTTCACATAAATGTTCTACGCCTTGTGCTTGTGCGGCTGTCAGTTTGCGAATCGTCCATGTGGTAACGTCTGTCAGTTTGCGATTCGTCCATGTGGTAACGTCTGTCAGTTTTGCGATTCGATCATGTGGTAACGTCTGTCAGTTTGCGATTCGTCCATGTGGTAACGACTGTCAGTTTGCGATTCATCCATGTGGTAACGTCTGTCAGTTTTGCGATTCGATCATGTGGTAACGTCTGTCAGTTTGAGATTCGTCCATGTGGTAACGTCTGTCGGTTTGCGATTCGTCCATGTGTAACGTCTGTCAGTTTGCGATTCGTCCATGAGGTAACGTCTGTCAGTTTGCGATTAGTCCATGTGTAACGTCTGTCAGTTTGCGATTCGTCCATGAGGTAACATCTGTCAGTTTGCGATTTGGCCATGTGGTAACGTCTGTCAGTTTGCGATTCGTCCATGTGGTAACTTCTGTCAGTTTGCGATTCATTCATGTGGTAACGTCTGTCATTTTGCGATTCGTCCACGTGGTAACGTCTGTCAGTTTGCGATTCGTCCATGTGGTAACGTCTGTCAGTTTGCGATTCGTCCATGTGGTAACGACTGTCAGTTTGCGATTCATCCATGTGGTAACGTCTGTCAGTTTTGCGATTCGATCATGTGGTAACGTCTGTCAGTTTGAGATTCGTCCATGTGGTAACGTCTGTCGGTTTGCGATTCGTCCATGTGGTAACGTCTGTCAGTTTGCGATTCATCCATGTGGTAACGTCTGTCAGTTTGCGATTCGTCCATGTGGTAAAGTCTGTTAGTTTTCGATTCGTCCATGTGGTAATGTCTGTCAGTTTGCGATTCGTCCATGTGGTAATGTCTGTCAGTTTGCGATTCGTCCATGTGATAACTTCTGCCGGTTTGCGATTCGGCCATGTGGTAACGTCTGCCAGTTTAAAGTGTGACTGTCCCTAATTTCTCATTTTGTTAACAAAGTATCCACCGGTTTGATACGGAAATTCAATTGTTTAATTTATTCGTGTTACCGATTCAAAGATTATTTCTTTATTCTTAAGTCTTAGTTCTCCTTTCATATTATATTTGTTAATTCAATATTTTTGCTATGCTCTAATTATTTTTGTTACTTATATAGTTTTAGGATTTTATTTTTGTTGCAAAACCATTTTTTTTTTATTGTTGCTTCTGTTAAGTAGAATCAAAGATTATTGTTGGTACCTATGCTTTAACTATTATTTTTTTATATGTTAGAATTTTATTTGTATTATATTAATACTATAAACTACATGATTCATACCTCTCAAAGGCAAAATTCAATCTTAGCAACAATACAGTTTGCAGGTTTACACAATCTACACCCGATTCAGATATCATCATAAGACGCAAGCTCATTAAACATATATCCTCAAAAGGGGTTTAGCTCAGGTACCATATTGCAACATAGTCAGGAGAATTATTTAGTTGCTTTGGTATTTGATAATCTGCTGTCGAACATTGTATACTCACAAGCCACACTGCACTAATTGCTACACCACAGACATATCGCTCCCTATTTTAGTGATTGGGTTTTAACAATGTCCGTGTTATACAAAACAACGTTCTATATACTGATCTTATTTATAAATCAATTTAAATCATTTTATTTTATCACTGTGATTTCAAGGACTACTTTTTCTTATATCCTACTTTTAAAGAATACCAATTTATCACTTCTTCACTCAGTGATCGTGCAGTAGTCATGGGGCCATCAATTAACTAAACATTTTATTGAATGTTACCGTGCGATCTATAAAATAAAACTATGCCTATGTCTTAAACATTTTATTTTGACTGAATATAACACAGAATCCTAATGACGTACATTATAGTTTTAAGCCTTCTCTCTCTAATTTAAATATGCATTATTAAGACTACCTCTACGTATTTAGATCCCTACATCTCTAATTAATATCCTGAAATAATTATATTTTAACTTTTATATTTTGCTATAAACATGTAACAACCATCGTTATCAGATTTTTATTTAAAGTAGAATTCTACACAATTGATGTATATGGTTATGTAAGTTTTTTAATAATTTTAAATTACTTTACTTTTAGTGAGAAAAGTATTTATTATGATTGATTTTTCCGCCTGAATCACAAACAATAAACGAATAATACTACTAAAATATTATCTTGGGAAATATTTTCAAATTCATTTAAAAGTAACAATTCTACTAAGCTCGTGCTATCTTAAAGGGATCGGCCTTAATTAAAAACGTGAGGGTTTAAATGAAGATCTCCCGAAAGTCTTTTGAATTAAAATGCTGTTTCTGTAGCAGTCTTTTTGTCTTCAAAGACACTGTAAACTTTACTGTTAACGCTCTTTGTGGATCATCTTATTATGTTTTACGAAAATCTCTCAGAACCACAAAGTTTGGTGTTAGAGTCCATAAATGAATTATATTTAGGTTGTGTAACACTTATTTCACGAAGTGCTGGTGGACGGAAACCTCCTTTATATCCCTGTTTGTTATAAATCTGCTGTAATATCTTTAATACAGGGATTTGGATGAGCGGTAACAAAATATATATAGTTAACCATTCTATAAGACATTCTATAAAGGATTTCGAATTTAAATTACATGATTTAATTATATTTATATACAGTAAATATAGAAGGAGTTGGTTGATTAAAAGAGTGTTACTAGAGAAAGTGTTTTATTTTTCTGATGCCATTAATTAAATTATTTTTGTCCAATAATGCTAGAGATTTGTAAGTCACATTTTAAATTATTATAAACCTGCTTTAAACAAATATAACAATTTCCTAATTAATTCAAAAACTGGTACTTTTTTCAACTGACTAGTTTTATGTACGTAACATTAGAAATGTACAGGTGATCAAATATTGTATTATTTTAACTATGCTATTAAATATTCTACCAAGATTGTAAAACACACATGCATAAATATATTAAATGTATTGTGACAGTTTGACGAAGGCCTCTGCAAAGGCAGACTGATAAACTTTCTTAAGGGTGCGCCCTACCCAGATTGAATTCATTGTTGTTTAGCGCCACGCCGGCGCCGCCAACAAGCAGGGCCATGCATATTTACGCTTGAAGATCATTTTGTTCTCCTCGATCGCACTGTTATTTTACAGATTTCTACCAAACTATTTGCAGTTTCACACTTTTCAGATTCCAATCTAGGGGTCATACGGTTCCTTTTCTCCAAAATAATTTGTCTCCATACGTTAGGAATCTTTAGAAAAACGCTTAATTTGAGAACATTACTAATGGCCTACCACTTATTTTGAATTAAAATCACGATTTTTAAATCGTATGATCTCTAGATGAACATTTATTGAATTAAATAACATCAAATTATTTTTAATTGGTTAACAATTTAGCCTACAATGAGGGAGATGCAAACCCCTTACTTGAGCGTGCGGAAGGGAGGTACGGCACACCCTTAACGAACAAGTTATTGCCTATATAGGGGAACATTTCAGGAATGTCATTCATATTAGTAACTTCTGTTGTTTGTCCAAACTTCTGATAACACGACGCGGTAGGGAGTTCAGTCAGCTCATAGTTTATGTGTAAAACCAGCGTTTTAAATTTTGGAAAGTAATCACAAAAGTGTTGATTATATGAAGGAATAAATACAATTTATTTTCTTTAGAACAATAACTATTGCATTGACAATTAACATTGATTATTGACAAATCTTGAAAAAAAGATGCACAGTTTTACTTTAGGGAGTTATAAAACATTTAAAATTCAGTGCTCAAAAAGTCTTTCCATGAAAATAATACAACCCAGTATGTTCAAGTATGTCCCAATAATTTTATCGTCTATCAAATGTTGTAACAGTGAGGAAAGGGTATTGACATTCTTTGAGTTTGACTACAATTTTAAGCTGTTTTATAAGTTGACTTATCTTCATTAATCGAGGAAATTGAATGACCTTTCCTGGATGCGATGGTTTAAAGTGAGCTTTTAATGTCTTGGACTGTTTGTTGCACAAACAACACGTCTTATTTTTAACATTATTATTTATCAATTAGTGTAACTCTTGATACCTGTGATTGTGACTCACATAAGTCCTGGGCTGTTCAGCGTCTCTACTAAGGAGGCTATCGGCAGTAACATACTTATCATCGAAGATTGCATCTTAATGTTCATACCTGTTTTAGCGAATTTCCCCTATAGGGAAGAAGCTATTACCGTAGTTGGCATGGTAAGACCTAGGCCCGGGACCATGATAACTTTTTGTTTTGAGGTCCCCAGATGTCAAAAACACTATTCGTTCAAATTTATATATATGTATATATAAATACATATATATATATAGATATGTCCGTTACCATGATAACTTGAGTAAAAAACGTCCGATATCGATTAAATTTGGCTCAAATGTGTAAGGTGACATTCATGACTATAAGTTCGAAAACCAGAAATATCGGACCACGGGAAGGGGGGTTTATGGGGTTTTAAATTTTCCAAAAATCAGTTTTTTGCATTTTTCACCCTAAAACTTTAAAAAAACATAATTTTGGTTTATACCATGTTATAGAGCTTAAAAAAAAACAAATAATATGGTATTTTGAATTATTAACCTAGGTTAAGTGATTGCGGAGAAAATCAAAAAAAACCTGTTCATAAAATCTCCCATGTTAATCTTATGGGAAAAAGGTTTTTGGCTTTTCCTCAGTTCATTTCTATGTAAACTTCACATTTGCTTTTACCAATCAGTTTAGCTCTACAAAACAATCATTTTGGTGTTTAAATTGTGATTCTACGTCCAACCGTTGCCGTGATACTCAAAGTGCTAAACACAGTATGTTGTCCAATGTTATCCTTATGGAGAATATTTAAAATTTGATATCTCGATTATTTATGAACGTATATTGATGAAACTTGGTAGGTGGCTTCACCTAGTACTGGTATATTGATATTTCCACAAAAAAGTGATATTTTGTTCATTATACTCTTAGCAGCAAACCTGCATTCTCATCCCTAATGTTATTCTTATGGAGAATACGGAAAGCTTTATATCTCCCTTAATTATGAACATAAATCATTAAAACTCGGTATATAGCTTCACCTGGTGGAGTTATATTGATAATTGCAAAAAACCCGCATTTTTATCTTCCTCGTTGCAGCAAACCTGCGTTCTCAACCCTAATGTTATTCTTATAGAGAATAAATAAAATGCTATATATCACTTATTTATTTAAGTATTATTATGAAACTTGGTAAGTGGCTTTATCTGGTAGTAAGAAATATATTCATTCATAGGAAATTCACTGAGTACGCAGGTTTGCTGTGACGGGAGTATTTAATTTTAAAATATACACCCAAAGTTGTTTATTTATTTTAGAGTTCGCATTGTTCAGCACCCACATGATTGTAGCATGTTCATGTTTTCTTGACGTTTGTGTTCTTGAGACTTTATAGAAAATTACTTAAGATTGATTTGAAGGTTTCCCTGTTTTATATTGTACCATACCTCAAAATATTTACATTTACCAACACATGATTAAACATTTTCATGTTCACACCTCCAGTGCTATAACTGTAATTTATTCACTTTACCCATCATTTCAAACTCTGGCATGGTACACATATTCGTTAGGTTCAAGATAATGAAAGCAATCATAAATGGCTTACAAATAATAATTACGATTATTTAAAATAAAATAAATTTGCACAATATAATTTACCTGTATACAATATCAATAAAAATTTTGTTCAAATACCTTGTAATTTAATATTTCCAGTTTTATGTGAACGTATAAATTTTATTATACTACCAGTTATTATACTGCAATAATTTGTATTAACATAATCTGCACAGTTAATTTTATTCCCAATATTACATTATTTAATTGTATTCATTCCCCTGACTTATTATTGATGAATTAAGGAAGGGATGAGTAAAGGATTAATGATCCTTCATAGCGAAGTTAGCTTGATTGTTGATCCCCGATTCGAAAGAAAACAACCCTTAAACAGAACAGCACAGTGGGCGCTGTAGCTATAATAAATCTAAATCAAAGTATCTGAAATTGTCAATTCCCACACATAAGTTCAGTTAGTTTTATATTTTTAAAGAACTCTATTACAAGCTGAAAACATAGGGCAATTATCAAAATACCTAATTTCACATTACTCTGTAATATTTGAAACCTCATTAAGCAAAATACCTGCAATCATTAGCAACAATAAATTTTTCCTTTCAGCGAATTTCCCCTATAGGGAAGAAGCTATTACCGTAGGTGGCATGGTAAGACTTAAGCCCGAGACCTTGATAAATTTTCGGTTTGAGGTCCCCAGATGCCAAAAACACTATTCGTTCAAATTTATATGTATGTATATATATATATATATATATATGTGTGTGTGTGTGTGTGTGTGTGTGTGTGTGTGTGTGTGTGTGTGTGTGTGTGTGTCCGTTACCGCGATAACTTTTGAAAAAAACACCCGATTTTGATGAAATTTGGCACAAACGTGGAGAGTAGCATTTATGACTTTAAGTTTGAAACCCAGATCGATCGCACTATGGGAAGGGGGTTTTATGGGGGTTTACAATTTCCCAAAAATTGGGTTTTTGTAAATTTGACCCCAAAATGTTAAAAACACTCAATTTTGGTTATAGCAATTTTATAGAGCTTAAAAAATTTAGTATTTTGAATCATTAACCTAGGTTAAGTGGTTGCGGAGACAATCCAAAAAAAGTGTCCCATATTAATCTTATGGGAAAAAGGTTTTTAGATTTTTCTCAGATAGTTTTACTAAAAACTTCACATTTCTGTTTATTAATGTGTTTAGCTCAACAAAACAAAAATTTTTGTGTTTTAATCGTTGTTCTACGTCCAACTATTGCAGAGATATTCAAAGTGCTAAACATAGTACGTTGTCCAATGTTATCCTTATAGAGAATAAATAAAATTCTATATCTCGATTATTTATGAATGTAAATTGATGAAACTTGGTAAGTGGCTTCAACTAGTTGTGGTATATTGATATTAGCACAAAAACAAGTTTTTTGTTGATAGTCCCCGTAGCAGCAAACCTGCATACTCGTCCCCCATGTTATTCATATGGAGAATAAGTAAAGTTGTATATCTCCCTTATTTATGAACCTACATTAAGAGAACTTGGTATGTAGCTTCACCTGGTTCAGTTGTATTGATAATTGCAAAAAAAAACACATTACATATCTTCCTCGTTGCAGCAAACCTGCGTCCTCAACCCTAATGTTATTCTTACGGAGAATAAATAAAATGCTATATATCACTTATTTATGGATGTATTTTTGTGAAACTTGGTAAATAGCTCTATGTAGTAGTGAGTCACATATATATGCATTGGAAATTCGCTGAGTACGCAGGTTTGCTGCTACAGGGGTATTTTTACAATATAAAGAACATGTATTAGTCTCTTACCTCAAGAAAAAAACAAAGAGCAGAGATGGAGCAGCAGTGCATCCTGGTCAGCAGTCTTCAGTACAAATGAGTGCCCTTCGGAAACCTACACGTGTCCTACTCCTACCCCCTTGTAAATAAGTTACATAACAGATCCTGACCTATCTTGATTAATTAGTAGACAATAACTCATTGATTTCAACAATGTTAAGTTTACCTGATTTTACTTGACAAAGATTATCTGTGTTCCCACTGGTCTGACTGACTTGATTCAAAATTATTTGACAATATTTCCTTTAGTGAATTTTAAATTAAAATATAATTAAATTCTGTAATATTTATGAGCAACTAAATATTTATAAATATGGTACAATATAATGGTTAAACAACCTAACAGAGAAATAAACTTTACTGGTTTCATTATAAACCGTTGTAAAAATAATACTGTACTTCTATCGTTACAAAGGTCATTCATATTAGTATATTTCACAAATATGACAAAAAGTGAAGCTTTTTGGAAAATAACTTTTGGTCCTAGTGATGAACAATATTTTTCGTCATAGTCTAAGGAATGTTAAGATAAAATTCATCTGTTACGGTTTGTGTTGGTGATAGCTATTAATTGCCAGGTCGACTGCTTCGCACTATCGGTTGAGAAATCAATTGCCGGAACGATACTTCGAGTAAATTTTTATTTTCCATATCCACTGTATTGTCTTAAATTGTTCGGTCTCCAATATTATATGGAATACATTAATTAATCAAAATATATAACAGTTGTGTTGATTATTTACTGTTGATCGTATCAGTTGTTTTTATCGATTATTTTCAATTTGAGTAATTTGTTCAATTCTATTTTATAAACTAAGTTTAACAGGCAATGACGAATGACTTTAATCAAAAAGTGTCAAATAATGTGTTTTTCCTAGGGCAAAAAAACATCAAAACAATACTTTTTTGTACAAAAATATGAACAACTTTAGCATATCAATGCATGTGTTAAAAACCTCGGTTTGTGAAGGAGAATTGCGAAAAATAACTTGTATCCTTGGTTTGGCTCTAAAGTAAAACAGTAGTTTTAACCCGGCGATCGCCTAACAACTTCCGCAGCGACATAACGAGCGCGTTATGGTGATGATGAAGCCGACTAAATGGGTCGTTAACTTCCCCGCTATCATATGGCTTTCTTTAATTTTGGCACCCTGACAGCTGTTTTTTTAATATTTTCGTTCGCTCTGTAATACATACTTTTAGTTTTCATTTGAATAAAACGTTTATGAATTTAACTACGTACGTTTTAACATTAAGTTACAACAGTTATTATTACAGTGAGATACAACAGTAAGTTTAACACTTATTTCGTATTTTAACAGATTTTAGGTTTTGCCTTCTTATTCGTTTTCTTAAATACATTTTCGAAACTTTAATACCAAATATTGACATATAGGTCCGGTTTATATTTAATAAAAATAAGCGTAAATGAAATAACTATGCAGAACTCTTGACGTGGGCTCACTTTAATACGTCCCTTGACTATATAAAATTGTTTGTGGAAATAAAGTATTAATTCGTGTTAATTATAAGATGTTCAAATTTTAATAACGAATTTAACCATATTCCATGTGTATATTATTTATTAAAGTAATATAATAATAACTAAAGAATCATTGAAAACTCGTACTTGTTATTTCCTTATTAAATACAGGGTGTCTCAAAATTCGACGACCAAACTTCACAGGCTTATTATCTGGACTATTTCCAACAAAAAAAGTTATATGATGTTTTATCACATTCATCATAGTTTACGAGCAATTGATGTTTTAAATACGAAGTGACTGCATACACGTCCAATGTAAGGGCAAATTCACTTCGCTACCGCTTAGGTTAGGTTGGGTTAGGTTACGTTACGTTATGTTACGTTAGGTTAGGATAGGTTAGGTTACGTTAGGTTAGGTTAGGAGGTTTTCTGGCTCTCAATTTGTTTTAAAAATCACAGGAAAAGTAACGTACGGTGCATAATTTGGAACGGACGTGAACAGTAGCGGCTCACGTCGGACGTGTACGTAGCCACTGCCTTTTAAATATTTTCTAAATCTACGTACTGCAATCTCATAAATCAGGTTCAGACAAAAAACATTATGTAGAACGATACAACTTATACAGCATATATTATAAAAATACCCCCGTTGCGGCAAACCTGCGTACTCAGCGAATTTCCAATGCATATATATATGTTTCTTAATACCACATAAAGCCACATACCAAGTTTCATCAATATACATTCATAAATAAATGATTTATGGCATTTTAATTATTCTCCATAAGAATAACATGGCGGCTGAGTATGCAGGTTTGCTGAAGCAAGGAACACAAAAAATGGGGTTTTATTCAAATATCAATATAACTCATGTAGGTAAAGCCACATACCAAATTTCATTAATTTATTTTCATAATGAAGGCAGATAACACGTTACTTATTCTCCATAAGAATAACATGGGGCTGAGTACGCAGGTTTGCTGCTAGGGGAGCCTTTGGTAAAAAATTGTTTTTTGAGCAGATATCAATAGACCACAACCAGATAAAGTCGTATACCAAGTTTCGTCAGTATACGTTCATAAAGAAGCGAGATATAAAATTTTTATTTTCCTCCATAAGAATAACATTAGACAACGTACTGTGTTTAGCACTTTCAGTATCTCGGTAACCAATTGGCGTAGAGAAATGATCAAAATACCAAATTGTGTGTTTTTCTAAGCTGAATCCAATGGGAAAAACTAAAATTCGACTATTTCCAAAATTATGTATAAAAAATTCGAAAAACCCATTTTTGGGGTACAAAACCCCCCCAAAATACCCCTTCGGATAAAGCGATCTGGCTGGTTTTCAAACTTATAGTCATAAATGTGGCTTTACATGTTTATACCAAATTTAATCAAAATCGGATAATTTTTACGAGAGTTATCGTGCTCACGGACACACACATATATATATATACAGTTTCGAACGAATGGTGTTTTTGGGGTCTGGGGACCTCAAAACGAAAAGTTATCATGGTCCCGGGCCTAGGTCTTACCATGCCGACTACGGTAATAGCTTCTTCCCTATAGGGGAAATTCGCTAATAAACATTAATTATAAATAAATGCAGCTTTTAAGTGTTTAATACAACCAAAAAACAAATTAATGCAATTTTTAGTGTTATTTCTATTTATTCTCACTTGCAATTTATGGCTTATTTCTGGAAAAGTGTATTAATTTAAATAAAATACACCATTACTGAAATTAGGGAAATAAATATTTTAATATCTGGATAATATTATTTTTTGCAATAAGTGGGAGAGATTTTAAGATATTGTATCACTCTCTAAGACAGAAACTGTAAACGGGAAACCGTTTCAAAGTAAAAATGTTTTTTAAATGTAAAATTTGTATTTAAGCTGCGTTAATTTGTGTTTTTGAATTTTATTAAACTTCTAAAAACTGATGTTTTAAATAAATATTGTTTATTTTTATGCACTGTAAAATTTGTATGGTCCTACATTTATATTTTCTTGCCTAAAAATAATTTATAAGATTGCAATTCAAAGATCTTAAAAATATTTAAAACATGAATAGCTCGTAAATTAGGAAGAATATGATAGCAAATTATACGATATTTCTTGTTGGAAATAGTCCATATAACAAGCCTGTGAAGTTTGGTTTTAGACTTTTGAGACACTCTGTATAACGCGGTGTTATCGTTGCCCACTGATCAGAAAGTAAATGTAATATTGCTACAGTGATATAATAATTGCTATTAGTAAATCCTTTATTTCCAAAAATGTACATACTTTTACTAGTAAATACATTACTGTATACAAGCGATTCAATGTTGCAATCAATAGGTTAAGTATCAATTGTTAATGTTATTAGTTGTTATTGTTAATCAAATGTACATTGTTAATGTCAATCCTCCAATATATTTCAATATTTGTTATGCAAGATGACGTTTATGTTGAAACCATGGGCATGTGGGGAAGTGGGGTTAAGGATCAATAGAATATATCATTAGTGAGAAAGGTTTACTTTAATTAAATCAAAATGAGTTTGCTCAAACAAATGCCAAAGCGGAATGTTTGTAACGTTTGTAACAAAGGATAATGGGTACGATAAAGTAAAAACGTTGGCCTATACATATTAAATGCACTGTTGTGATGAAACATTTACTCTTATTTAAAACTCAATAACTCAATATCTCAATAACTCAATGTTGCTTTGACACCAACATACTCTATTTTAACCCTGAAACCTTTCCTTTTGGTGGACATTTTGTGTTATTTATCACCGATATTCTACAGTCTTCCCCCTTAGCTTTTAAAAATTAACTATCAAATTTAAATGGACTGAGTTAAAGTGTCCAAAGGACATTTTCCGTTAGTCATTTACACCTGAGCTGCATTAGGTGATTGAGCATTTTATCAACGTTTCGCTTTAGCCACTTTGACATTGAACCCTGTAGAGTGTTTTAAACCTCACGGTCAAATAAAAATTCGCAAAGTTATAAAAAACGAGTTCGCACAAAGCACGCTGACGTGAGGGAAGTGAATTTCCACATAAAAACTTTTAAAACTGAAAATAAGTGTAAAAACATACATGTATTCCTATTTTTATTGAAATCTGAAAACATAGATTTTTTGGCTGTTCTGATGCTCCTGGTTTCATTTACCTGCAAAGCTGGGAATACCATTTTGCGCATTATAATGTTAGGAGACGGTCCAGTTAGACTTGAAAGTAGGCGTGAGGTTGCTGGGGATGATAAAAGTACTCTAACAAAGGAGTAGCAGGCTTTTATAGTGTAAAAACCCCATAAGACAACGGTACTGTGTTTAGTCTAAACACATTTTCTTTAATAACTCGGTAAATATGTATACTAAAATGACGAGAGGGGGCTTAAAACTTTTGCCTCACTAATTCCCATCTTTTTACATGCATTAATTTTACATCCGGGGCTTATCTGACCCTTTTTGGACCCAAAAACTCGAAATTTGAAAGATTAATCCCCAGAAAAGGTGGTTTGGAGTTTTCCGATTGCTTTGCCCAACGAACTTGTCCAACTGATCACAGAAATGAACGCCCCCACGAAATTTGAAGTAAATCGAACAAAAAATGCGACCGCTAGAGTGCAAACACACACACACATATATATATATAAAATTTTGAACGACCCCCCAAAACGTGTTCAAGGGGTCACGTTAGGAACTTCTATGGTGGTCCCGGGCTTAAGTTTCACCGTGCGAGTCATGCTAATAGTTCACTTTCCAAAGGAAATTCACTAATAACGCATTAACTTATAGTTACAAATTAGTTGTAATAAATATGTGTTAACTTGTTTCTATGAAACTTCAATGTAAATTTGTGAATATTTTCCAGTCATAATATACTTATTACCTCTAAACGATTTGTTCATCGACACATGCTCTCGTATATAAAGCAGATTAAATTTATGTGAGAATTATTTCCTAGTTGAAATTGTCCGATATATCGATTAGGCCTATTGTAAAACATGTTATCGTCTGTATGTTAGTTATTACGTCACGTTTGTTATTTTAGTTTTGTCTTCAATTAAACATCAAATCAAAGTGAAATAAACGTTCCCGATGTATAATAAAACAATCTACATACAAACATAAAACTAAAAAAGTAAAAAAATTAACAAATTTTAAAGGTTTGCAGGATATAACTTTCTGGTAGCAAATGTAAAAAGACAATAAAAGACGTCTGATTTCCATAAATCCGCTACAGTGGTTGTTCCTGGCAATACATGTTTTAGTATTAGTGGAATCAACGTTTGTTATCTGGACAAATTTCAATACGATATCATCCATCTCTTTTATACCGAACTTAATCGAAACCATAACTGAATTACCTAAATAAACGATACACCCTATCGAATAATTTCATTCGGTTACTATACCGTTCCGCTTATGAAAGTGTACCCACATACCTATTTGTTTAATTATTGCAGATAATTTTATTCATAACAATTGTGCATGAATACAAAAATATAGTATGGATATATTAGGTTTGGATTTGAGTTCTATTTACAAAAATGCTTCAATATTAGTACTTTATCAAATCATCGAAGCATTTTTACAATCAACCGATATGTTTAAGATTACATATAATAATAAAAAAGTAAAAAAAGTGAGCTAAATTTTATTTGAAAAAAATAAATATGTTATTTTTCACTTAATGACTTTAGGTACAATTTAAAATTGTTTTTTAACAAGTTTGAATTTAGGATGGAGCCATCGTCTATGTTTAACAAATCTACTTTATTGCCGCAAACGAACTTGATTTTAAAGTTGAATTTTTACTTCATATTTTACATTTTATCCCCTAAAGATAAGAAATTGGTAATGTACTTATTTGTTACAATAAAATTCACCGTACTCCTGCTACTTTATAAAATTGTAGCTGTAATATCAAACTTAATCAACGTTTGCATTAAAATTATATTTCCAAATTTTCATCACAGTTTATGTGCCTAACGAAGTATTGTGAATGGGATTCATTTTATTAAAAGAAATCCAACGTCAAATTCATGTACAAATGTAATTCCTAGGAGACTGCAAAGCTCAAAATGCTGTGCAGTGATTGGGTAATTTCTAATAACAAATTTATACAGTATATGGGTTGAATGTCAAACGTTGAGAACCCTATGATGTCAATAGAATCGACAACAACTTAATAACACTGTGATTTTGTTTAGGAAGAAATCAGATTTAAGGGCAATGGACCACCTCTCTTAATTGAGAAGTTTACCTTATTATTACTTATTTGTTTACAATAATTACACTTGCTTTTCCGATGGATATGCTATCTATACGATCGAAAATTTAAAATTTCAGTTTATAAGTATACTTTTAAATATATATATTAATCTTTTGGTATTTTCATTTAACGATAAAATAAATAAGAACAGGTTTAATTAAATATTTATAGATATATCTGCAAATAATCGCCCTTAATTTCCAGCCAAGTAGTTAAAAACTTAAATGAGCATCACAGAAGACAAAGCATCTCTATTTTTATTTCCGAATTAAATATTACGTTAAACTTTATGCCAAACTTTTGGGGAGACCATAGGTCTTAGTCACCATAATCTACATCGTTAAATGAAAGGTTTAGTGAGAAAACTTGAAAAACGTAGGTTTTTTCCTTTTCAAATAAAGTAAAAGTGAAAAATAAATACAAATTTAAAATTTTTCCAATTTAAAATGTTACAGGTCTTGATTTAGTTTTATACCCAAAATCAGGAGCATAAGTCTAGGCTTTGGGGCCTAACTAGTATCATTAAAGTCGTTTGTAAGCGACAAGTAGATATTTTGTTTTTTAATTAAAATATATTTTAGTTTTAAATTTTGTTTTGAAAAAAAACAAATACTTCCATGTTTTGTTTTCAAATGACTCTCCTCTCCCTGTCGTGAAGACCGTTCAGTGAAATTAATGACAAGAGGCTGTCACTTTGGTGATAAGGACATTTATAAAGTGATACAAATAGAAATCTTTAAGGCCGGCCAGCTGTGCCTTGTTGCGGTGTATTTAAATATGTCTAAGACCTACAATGTACAGATAATGTAATATTAAGATTTCGATAAAGTCAAATGAAGCTATGATTTATGTGCATGAAAAATACACATGTCGAATTTACTTTATGCATCTCATACTTTTTGGAGCAAGCTGATAAAAATTATAATGCGCAGAATTATAGCATAAACATAGCATTAACTAATGTGGTTACATCAACAGCCCTTACAAAACCCTTTAAAATTGTTTAACAATAATTCACTACACAGCAGATCCTTGTCAGCGATGTATGTACTGAGTGTGTATATTTACTTCTCTGCACTCATATACTAGGGTTACTGTTTTTTTTTTTCTTTCAATCCCCTTTTTTTCTGTATTACTAAATTATTGTATTTATTTTTATTTTTTTTTAATTTTAAACCCAGAAGTAAAAAACCGGGTTTAAAACGAATTATATATATTGGATTTTTTGCAGGTTCTATCTAATAACATAATTATATTAAATCTAATTTTAAAAAAATGTATTTTCTTAAAATTCACATCTGGCAAAAACTAAGAACAAGATTATTTTAAATTTAAGCAAATTTACTTTGATTATATCAATCTGTTAAAGTGATATAAAGTATGAGATAAAATATGACAATAACACACACTTCTACATAATGGACAAAGTGGAATATTAAGTATTTTATGAGAAATCAACTTTGGTTCTGTGCTTGCATTGTACTGTATGATGAGACATAGTGTTTCTTCGTATTTATGTGAAACAAACGTTTTCATTCAGCCTCTCACAACTCCACAGAGGGTTGAACCTCCATATCTCGGAAAACGTTTATAGCACTACAATGTATTTTATTGTATATAGATGTATATCACCACAGTATATTGTCGTAACCTACTACAATATCGTTGTATACCACTATAGTAAGTAACGTATTATAATACTGCAGTACATCGTATTAATGAACCACTAAAGGTAATTGTTACAATATACAAACACTACTGTATATTAGAATATACATCGTTAGAATTCCCCACTACAATATTCTAACAATAAACACTGCTTCTAAGTTGATCTAGTAAGTGGAATAATACAACATATTTTTAATATATTTCAAGTAGCAAAATTACAACATACATTAAAATCAAGTAATTTAAGATACCTTATAAAGTTTGAAGGCTTAATTTCTCCACAATCAACCTATACTACGCTAAAATCAGGGTTCATAAATACTTAAAACATCAATTTAACGTATACGTTATATTAGCGAATTTCCCCTATAGGGAAGAAGCTATTACCGTAGGTCTCATGGTAAGACTTAAGCCCGAGACCATGATAACTTTTCGTTTTGAGGTCCCCAGATGCCAAAAACACCATTCGTTCAAATTGTTATATATATATTTATATATATATAATATATATATATATAAATATATATATATTTATATATATATGTATGTGTCCGTAAGCACGATAACTCTCGTAAAAAAGGTCCGATCTTAATAAAATTTGGTAAAAATATGTAAAGTACCATTTATTTGAACGAGTTCGAAAACCAGACAAATCGCACCATCCGAAGGGGGGTTTTGGGGGGGTTTTGTACCCCAAAAATGTTTTTTTTTGGAGTTTTCGCATGTAATTATCATTTAAATCAAATTTTAATTTATACCATTGAATTCAGCTTTAAAAAAACAACAATTTGGTATTTTTATAATTACTCCACGTCAATTTGTTACTGAGATATTGAAAGTGCTAAACACAGTACGTTGTCCAATGTTATTCTTAAGGAAAAAAAGAAAAATTGTATATCTTGGTTATTTATGAACATTAACTGACGAAACTTGGTATATCACTTCATCTGGTTGTGGTTTGTTGTTGTTTGAATAAAAAACTAATTTTTTGCCTATGGTTCCCATAGCAGCAAACCTAGGTACTCGGTCCCCATGTTATTCTTATGAAGAATAATAAAGATGTTATATATCGCTTATTTATGAATGTATGTGGATGAAACTTGGTATGTGACTTCACTTAGATGAGTTCTATTGATATTTGCATAAAACCCCATTATTTTGTGTTCCTTGTTGCAGCAAACCTGCGTACTCATCCCTAATGTTATTCTAATGGAGAATAATGAATATTTTTAATATAGCTTATTTATGAATATATTTCTTATGAATTCTGGTAAGAGGCTTAATGTGTTATTGAGACATATGTATTCATTGGAAATTCGCTGAGTACGCAGGTTTGCTGCGACGGGGGTATTTTAGTAAATATCATGATCAACCACAATACAAAAAATACACTGTGTCACTTTTTCACAATTTTTATTCTTTACATCATTTGCTAATACTAATTAATATCCAATTACCTTACAAGTAGGAGGTGCTCCCTTATTGTTCATCACGTTACAATCTTCCATTTAATTAGATTACGAAAACCCAGGTTTCGCCCATTTAAACAGTACAAAATATAAACATAATAAAACGTTTCTAACTTAGAAGTAATTCAACCCAAAATTCTGATAAAATCATCCCCAACCCGTCAACTTGGTAATTAGTTATGTGCATGAATTATTTTCCAAAATTCAAATCAAACTTCGCAAGAAAGCCAAAAGCAAAGATTCCTTTAAACAATTTTCAGATGAAGCTTTATCGCCTATAGAATTAATAATCACAATGGAACACAGCCGAGTTGACTGCCAAAAGGCAAACATAAACATCTCAATGTTACGTAAAACAGGCAATAAAACGAGCTCTTGGCTCGCAACGAGACTTAAAATTCCTTGTAATTCTCCTCATAATGTTTCTCTTTAACCAGTTGACATAGAATTATAATTTTAACCACTTTACTGTTTATGATTTAAATTTTTCAACGGAATTTGTTTGATGTAGCAATACAAATGGATTTCAACAGAAATAAAAATAAATATAGTAAAATATCATTCTTCACATATACGTCTGCTAATGGCTGACATTTGAAGATTTATAGCAGATGCCTTTAAAGAAAATATTATTCATGTATACATTCTAATTAATGGATAAAATACTACTGTTTTCATTATCTAGAAAACTTTCGGATGAGAAAGGAAACAAGAATTTTATCAGGGAGCAAACGCCTCTAAATCCCATTGATACGATCTTCCTTCGTCCTAAACTCATGAAAAGTAATGTGTCCTTCTTTATATCCAGTTCTGATCCACGCCTTTTGCGTTCACTCATATGTGCTAAGAAACTGCAAATAACCTCTCTGTCCATTTTTGTTCCGTGTTCTAGTTTTTTTACTTTGTTATAAATATGTTTTGTAGGAGGGTGTGATAATTTAGTTTAGTAGCTGTGGTCATTACGCCGAGATGATTTGGAATAGCAATTGGAATTTTCACTAAAATGTACCCCGAAGCACATTGGTCAAAGTTTGCCTTGACTTTGCTATGTACTGAGTACCCAATACAGATTTATTTTTAGTGAGTATATGTTTGGGTTTTTGCTGTTACGCGTTCTCGGGTTCTCGAATCCCAAATCCTCTGATTCACTTCTTTAAATGCAAATTCCATCTTAAAAAATTGTTTAAATACTCCAATAAACTGTGCGATAATTCCTTGCATAGACCTACATTACGGAAAGGTAATATTTTTACTATTGCCTAGAACTAAACATTTTTTAATTATTTTAAACCTTATTAGTAACAATTATTGAAATTATCTCTTTTATAATACATTTTACTGAATTTCCCCTATAGGGAAGAAGCTATTACCGTAGTCGGCCTGGGGTCATGATAACTTTTCGTTTTGAGGTCCCCAGACCCCAAAAACACCATTCGTTCTAAATATATATATATATATATATATATATATATATATATATATATCACCCCCAAAAGCAAACAAACAAAAACAAAAAACAAGAATATATATATATATATGACCGTGAGCACGATAACTCTCGTAAAAATGATCCGATTTTGATGAAATTTGGTTTAAACGTGTAAAGCAACATTTATGACTTTAAGTTCGAAAACCAGCCAGATCGCTCTATCCAAAGGGGTATTTTGGGGGGTTATGTACCCCAAAAATGGGTTTTTTGAATTTTTTACATATAACTTTTGAAATATTCGAATATTACTTTTCACTATTGGATTCAGCTTAAAAACACACAATTTGGTATTTTGATCATTCCTCTACGTCAATTGGTTGCCGAGATATTGAAAGTGCTAAACACAGTACGTTGTCTAATGTTATTCTTAAGTAGGAATAGAAAAATGTTATATCTCGCTTATTTATGAATGAATTTATTGATGAAACTTGGTATAAGGCTTCATCTGGTTGTGGTTTATTGAAATTCGCTCAAAAAACATTTTTTTGCCAAATGCTCTCATAGCAGCAAACCTGCGTACTCACCCCATGTTATTATTATGGAGAATAATTAAATGCTATGTCTCCCTTAATTATGAACATAAATGAACAAAAACTTATATAAGACTTCACCTAACTGAGTTATATTGATATTAGCATAAAAAGCCATTTGTTGTGTTCCTTGATGCAGCAAACCTGCGTACTCAGCTCCAATGTTATTCTTAAGGAGAATAATTAAAATTTTATATACCGCTTATTTGTAAATATATTTTTATGAAACTTGGTAAGTGGCTTTATGTAGTATTAAGATATTTATATCTCCACTGGAAATTCGCTAAGTATGCAGGTTTGCTGCGACGGGGGTATTTTTAACCCTCATTATTGAGTACCCAATCCTAAACTATAATACTCATGTTTGATAGCAGTAATTTGTGACCAGATGGAACCAAATGCCTGCGAATAGTCTAGCAGTTCTCGAGTGTTCCATCTTCCTTAGCCTTTTTCACTAGGCAATGCACTAAAAAAATTGGCAGTGCAAACATTGTGATGTTCTGAATATAAATTATGTTTTAGGCAATTTATCTTCACTTTTCATATATTAATTAATCTTTTGGGCTACAATCCTTTAGAGAATCTTGGAAATTGCTGGAAAAACTGAGATGGTTGCCAGACTCCTTTAGGGGTGATTGCCTAATGTTACTTGACGCTTATGTAATTTTGTGGACAAGATTTTATTCTCGTTAGCATATTTTATAACGACATCTGAAATAAGTCAAAAGTAGGGGGCAAAGACCGATTCAAAACCAGCAAAGGCGCGGTGAGGAGCAAGTGAGGAGCCCCCCCCCCCCCCGGTGACGTCAGCCCCCCCCGTGACGTCAGCCCCCCCCGTGACGTCAGCCCCCCCCCCGGTGACGTCAGCCCCCCCCGGTGACGTCAGCCCCCCCCCGGTGACGTCAGCCCCCCCCCCGTGACGTCAGCCCCCCCCCCGGCCGCCAACGGCACTTTTCGTGATGACCTTGAACATGAGGAAAAAACTTTCGAAAATTAATAACCAGCCTATTTATCCACCGATTCCCACGGGACTTTTTCCAGAGTGTAGGCCTATCCCCAAGGAAGCGAATGACGTAAGAACCCCATAGATCCACCTTTAAACAAGGCCGCTATTAATTTAAAACCGCGTTTTCCTTATGGGATCTCAGCTGTTTACCAACCGATTTTGACGAAACCTCACCACATGTCGGGCCGTGACCTAAGAAAACCATCGCTTAAAGAAAATTGAAAATCCACTGTTAAACGGGCCCGCTATTAATTTTCAAACGCGTTTTCCTCATGGGATCTCGGCTGCTTGCCGACCGAATTTGATGTGACTTCGTTACACGTTGTATGCCGGCTTGACTAAACCAAACTGCGAGTGGCTCCGTGGAGTCACGTGTCGAGGCGCGTGCTAGGGCCTACGTGACTGTCCCAGCCTGTTTACTCATCAGCGGCCTTTCAGACCCCTCATCACTCTCACACTCCTCCGTTCTAGAAGGTTCCGACAAGTGTGTTGCATGAGGCCTCCTGACTGGAGTGCTCCCCGTTAGCGAAAGACCACCTCTCACGTTTCTGGAAGCTTCTAGAAGGTTCGCTGAAGCGTGCAACCTGGGTATAAAACCGAGGCAGAGCCGCGCGCGCGACCTCAGTGTTGTTCGAGACGTCATCATGAACGGAAGCGGAGTCAGCGCAGCCGAAGTGGACCAAACGATCCGCTCCTTCCTAGAGGAGCTGAACGCAATGAACGATGAGAACGCCAACGCACCGTCAGTTCAGCAGGGATGTGCGTCAAAGAAGAAAAAGCTCGATGGGTGGACTGTAAAGAGGAAGGAAGTGCCTATCGATTCCCCGACACTGTGCTGGTCCGCTGGCGGATATCAGTATACTGTGAAGAACCCTACCAACAGCGGTAATGTACTGTTGAAGATGAATGTGTTCAAAGGAGGTCGCCCCACGTTCAGTTGCGGCTTGTACTTGGACGAGGAGCGAAACGATGAAATCTGCATATGTCTAGAGGACCTGCTATCCAGATTGCAAAACCTATGGTTGGCAAATAGCGAGACGGGAGAGACAAGATACGACGGGATCACTAGGACCGCTACTCCTCTACCCACCTGGCGAAAGACCGATTGCATCATCTCAGGGAAAACCAAGAGGAGCGCACACTCCAAGCGCGCTACTCAGTAAACGAGAGAGCGTGGAAAATTCCACTAAGCAGTTAATAACCGAGATGCTTCTAGAAAAATCCACTTGTTTACGCAGTAAAGCTTTCCATTACGTCAGCCTTCCTGGAATTGAGCGTGGAAACTTCCACTAAGCAGTTGATGACCGAGATGCTTCTAGAACAATCCACTTGTTTACGCAGTAAAGCTTTCCATTACATCACCCTTCCTGGAATCGAGCGATTAACTATGCCATCATGTTGTTGATACGCGCGAGTCGGCACGTAGTCACCGCCAATAAAAGGCGACTCGGTGGAGAGAGCCAGTCATTCTGCATCCAGCCGCTGCGCCATGCTCAACACGGACCAGAAGATGGACCTCAGGACAGCCCTCAACAGCTGCAAGGCCGCGGGTTACACTCGCATCGCAGATCTGCGGGACAACGCGGTGTACCCGATCCGCTCATTCGAGCGGGTGGACACACCGTACGGCGAGGCAGTGATGGCCACCTTGGAGGGTCTCGTCGGCGATGACCCGATCCGGATTTACATGCCCCGGCGGTACCTCACGGTCCTGGACGACAACACCATCTCCCAGTACAACGTTGGCGTGGGGCCGAGGACGAGCCTTGTAAAGAGGAGCGGCCCTCCTGGCAGCAAACTTCCTTTCCTGGAATTTGTATAAATAAATGGTATTTCCTATTCCCTTATTTCCTTCAATATAAAAAAATAAAAATAAATAAAAGAAGCAAGAAAAAGAACCTTTAGTTACAAGAGCCGAGGTGGCGGTGCACGGCAGTCAGTAGACGCCATGGACTTGAGGTGGAAACACCCGTTCACCGCTATCGTGGCCGGGCCCTCAGGCAGCGGCAAGTCGGACTTCGTGGCTCGCTTCATAGAGCACGCCGACCGCATGTGCGATACGCGGTTCGCCCGCATCACTTGGCACTATGGCAGCGGTGGTGGCGGTGGCAAGAGCCGTGTGGACTCTGCCGTGCGCTACGTAGCCGGCCTGCCAGACCTGGACGACTATGACGGTAGCGAGCCCGCCCTGGTTATCGTCGATGACATGATGCGCGAGGCTGGCTCCGGCGTGGCGGACCTGTTCACCAAGGGCTCGCACCACCGCAACCTGAGCGTGTTCTTCATCACGCAAAACCTGTTTCACCAGGGTAGGGGCCAGCGTGACATATCGCTGAACGCCCACTACATAGTGTGTTTCAAGAATCCCAGGGACCGCGCTCAGATCAAACACTTGGCTCGCCAAGTATACCCGGAAAACCCCAAATTCGTGGATGAGGCTTACGCGGACGCCACGCGTGATCCGCACGCCTACCTACTCATAGACTTGAAACAGTCCACGCCTGAAGAGATGCGCGTACGTTCAACCATTTTCCCAGACGATCCGGTGAACTACGTGTACTTGCCCAAGAAGAAGTGATAAATAGGCCGAGCGCGCGCCAGCGTCAGTCATCATGTCACATCGCGTGAAGAAGGACGCGGCGCTGCTGAGGGCCCTAATACACGCTACGCCCAAAGAACGCAAGGCCCTGTTAAAAGCGTGCGACAAGAGTCGCATCAAGTCGTTGTGCGAGTGCGCGTATAACGTGCTACGCGGAAACGTACCGCTTTCTCCCTGCCTCAAACGCAAATTGAGCAAACACAAACAGGCGCTCAGACGGCTGGTGAAACGCGGCGAGGGCTGGACCAAGAAGCGACACTACCTCGTCCAACGGGGCGGAGGGATCCTCCTACCTCTGCTGTTGAACGCTGTTCTGCCCGTTCTAGCGCAGAAGCTAATCGGACATGGAGTACGCTAGGAAAATGGTGGTTGTACCGCAGGAGCTCATCGAGAGATTGCGAGAAGGAACGGGACCAGGGCCGGAGCCAAGAGGAGGAGCAGGTAGCGTCAATAAGCCAGCCAGCCTGGACGCTGAGATGCATCGCATATTGAGCGACAAGCGGCTGGACGATACGGAGAAATGGAAACAATATCAGCAGGTGTTACAGCGGTTCCTGCACTTTTCCGCGGCTAAACTTCAACCCATAGGTCTGTCAATCATCGAGGGTGAGCAGAGGGAGGAGGAAGCGGCGGGAGGTCCGAGTCAGATGAAGCGCGAGTCTAGCGCCTCGGCGGAGGAGGACATTGTGGAATCGTTCTCAAAAATCTACAGGTCGGTGGCGCGCAACTTGTTGCGATTCATGACCCGGCAAGGCAGCCCCATCGCCTGGGACGCCAGTGGGGCGGTGTACGTGGACAAGGTGAAGATCCCCGATTCCAATATAGTGGACATCGCGCACAGCATAGTGAGAGCGCGAAGGGCGGACCGATTGCCTACCGGCTGGCATCAAGTGATGGCCGCCTTGAAGGACATGAACGTGCCCAAAGAATACGTGGGCAATCCCACGGCGTTGCGTTACTTAGGCGTGGGACTGGACTCGGCATCGAGCCCCTGGGGAGACACGACGGCCTCGTCGACACCCCTCTCACCGAGGTTGACGCCGATACTGGACCGCCTGAGACCGCGGCCCCCAGCGGCCCGAAGAAGGATAATAACCGAGGAACCCGACCGGGAATCGTCATTGGACAACTGGGAGCTGTTCACACTGTAATGGAGAAGTTGTACTACGACCCGAGCCAGCCCGGTTCCCTCGGCGGGGTGGCCGCCCTGGCCAGAGCCGCGCGCCTACCGAAACGTCGGGTAGCCGACTGGCTGCGCGCCCAGGACACCTACACGCTGCACAAGCCTGTGCGCAAGCGGTTTCCCCGCAACCGCTACGCCGTGTTCGGGCCCCGGGAGCTGTGGCAGGCGGACCTGAACGACATGCGCGGCCTGAGCCGGTACAACGACGGAGTCAACTACCTGCTGACTGTGATAGACGTGTTCAGTAAGCGGCTGTTCGCGGTACCGCTGAAGAGGAAAAGCGGGCCTGAGGTGGCTGCAGCGTTCGAGAGGATATTCGCTGAGGCGACTCCCCGCTGCCTACAGACCGACAAGGGGACGGAGTTCACCGGGGCCGCGACCAAGCGAGTGTTCAAGAGTCACGGTGTAAACTACTTCACCACGCAGAACCCCGACGTGAAGGCGGCGGTGGTGGAGCGAGTCAACCGCACGCTCAAGACCCGCATGTGGCGCTACCTGACCTACAAGAACACGTATCGCTACGTGGACGTGTTGGACAGGCTTGTGGACGCCTACAACCGCAGCCCGCACAAGAGCCTGGGTGGCCTACGACCCGTGGACGCGGACAGCGGCGATGGTCAAACGGTGTACAAGGTGTGGCGTCACATGTATGGAAAGGCGATCCGGCGACACAAGCCCAGGTTCGAGCCGGGCGACACGGTGCGCATAGCCAAGGAGAAGGGCACGTTCGCCAAAGGTTACGAGACCAATTGGAGTAAGGAGCTGTTCGTGGTGGACCACGTATACGGGTCGCATCCTCTGCCATTGTACGTGTTGCGCGACCTGAACGGGACGCCGCTGGAAGGGCGCTTCTACGAGCACGAGATGCAAAAGGTGACGATCGCCCCGGATCGCCTGTATCAAATAGATAAAATACTGGACACCGAGGGGCGAGGCTCCAGTAAGCGCTACCTAGTCAAGTGGGCCGGTTACGGAGAGGACTTCAATTCGTGGGTACCCGCAGCGGACGTGCAACAGCTGCGATGACGAGGCACGACCAGTTTTACCTGACGTTGCCCAGTAACAGTTCAATGAATTACTATCCCAACAACATGGTGACAAACTACACGACCCATCTACCCTCGACCGTTGATCTGTCAGACGGCGAGTGGGAGGTCGCTCTGGCGGAGGCGCACTACCCCTTCTCTTTTCTGGCCGTCGGTGAGGGAACCTACATCAAACTAGTGCTGGGAATGAGGGACTCGAAAGGCGGGTTGGCCGTGGTGGACAAGTTGTTAATCAAAGTGGAGCCGGGCAATTACAGTAGTACCGAGGAACTCGTGCACGCAATCAACAACCACCCTCAAATGAAGAGTAACCTGTGCGCCTTCTCGTATGACGAGAGGTCCTCCAGGGTGGAATTGATGTCGACGTCTTCAGCCGTTCAGAGCCTCAAACTGAGCCCCGGTTTGGCGCTACAGTTTGGCTACGAGGTGGATACGGATATCGTCAAGCGTCACAGGTCCGTGAGGCCGGCTAACCTCTTCGCCGGTCTGCCATCACACATGTACGTGTATTGCGACCTGGTGGAACCCCAACTGGTGGGCGACGCTGTGGCGCCAATACTGAAGATCCTCAACATCGACATCAGGAATTACACGTACGGTGCCAACACGACAGTGTATATAATAGACCCGCACTACGTGCCGGTGATTAAAACCTCATTCGAGAGCGTGGAAATCGATTTAAGGGACAACCAAGGGCGACACTTGCCATTCCACTTCGGGACCACGTGCATGAAGCTTCATTTCAGGAAAGAGAGGCAGCGGCAATGAATCCGAGCGATCCCTATCTGGCGTATTACCGCCACCAGCAGGCGGGCCATGGCGTATCCTCCGTATTCAGAGGAGCCGCTTTCCAACGCGGACACGGCATCGGCAGTTTCCTAGGCGGGCTGATGCGTACAGTGGTCCCGTTGATCAGATCCGGCGCATCGGCGCTGGGCAAGGAGGCGCTGAGGTCCGGTGTGGGCTTCTTGGGCGACGTGGCGGCGGGCACAGCCGACCCCCGAGTCGCGGCCAACGCCCGACTCAGACAGTTTACCGGGTCACTGAAACGCAGGGCCGATGAAAAACTGGATCGCGTGCTGAGCGGTGGTGGTGCCTATAAGAAGAGGCGTGTACAGCAGGTTACTCCTCAGTCTCTAGCGAAACTCCTCGGAGCGAGGAAGAAGAGCGCTGCCCCCAAGAGGAAGCCCGCAAAACGTGTCGCTAAGAAGAGGAGAAGCAAGAAGAGCAAGAGTACCGTGAAGGACATTTTTGGATAATGGCGTTTCTACATCAGAAGTCGTGCGAGTGTGTCAAGACCGAGTTGGACCTGTTCTCGCTACCGCCCACGCAGACCAGTATAGAGAGCGGTAAATGGGTGCAGTACAAGCCCATCTCCTCCCTGACAGACGACTCGCCCGTGGAGTTCATAGTTCCGGGTCACGGGGACGAGTACACGGATCTGTCACAGACGCTACTGCATGTGAAGGCTACCATTAGAACGGCTAGCGGAGGCGCTGTAACGGGTGATCAAGCGATAAAAGAGGTGGGTCCGATTAACAACTGGCTGCACTCGCTGTTCAGTCAAGTGGACCTGTACCTGAACAACAAACTGGTGTCTCCTCAGAACAACACGTACGCCTATCGCGCCTACCTGGAGAACCTGTTGTCCTATGGCGGTGATGCCAAGACATCGCACCTCACCGCGGAGTTGTTCTACGAGGACTATGCCGGGTACATGGACAATACTGAGGAGGATAATGCCGGGCTTAAGAACCGGAGGGAGTTTGTCAAGGGCAGCCGGTACGCGGACATGGTCGGACATCTGCACGTCGACCTGTGCAACCAGGAGAAGTTCATGTTAAACGGCGTGGAGATGCGCTTTCGCCTGATCAGGTCAAAGAACTCATTCTCCATCATGTCCAAAACCGTGACAGACTACAAAGTGGACATCGCCGAAGTCAACCTGTTTATGCGCCGCTGTAAGATCAACCCGAGCGTGCTGTTGGCTCACAGCAGGACGCTGGAGTCGGGCACAGCCAAATATCCCATTACGCGCGTGGAAGTCAAATCCTTCACGCTACCCTCCGGTATCAGCAGCAAGACTCTGGACAGTGTGTTTCTGGGACAACTGCCGAAACGCGTTATAGTTGGCCTGGTCAGCAATCAGGCGTTCAACGGGGACTACAAGAAGAACCCGTTCAACTTCACCCACAGCCACGTGAACTTCTTCGCGCTGTACATAGACGGTGAGCAAGTGCCATGTAAGCCGCTTCAACCGGATTACACGTTCGGTCAGGAGTTGTGCGTGCTCGCCTACCACACGCTGTACACCGGCACCGGCATCAATTTCTCAGACTGCGGTAACGAAGTCAGTCGCAACGAATACCCCTACGGATACTGCCTGATGGCGTTTGATCTGACACCCGATATGGCGGCCTCTCAATCCAGCCACTGGAACCTGGTGCGCAACGGTAACCTGCGCATAGAGATTGGGTTCTCCGAAGCCTTGGCGGAGGCGTTCAACTGCATAGTGTACGCCGAGTTGGACAACGTCGTGGAGGTGGACCGTCATCGCAACGTCACAGTCGACTTTGGCGGGTAAACAAGTTGCCGCGCGCTCAAGGTCACCGCGCGGGCGGACCGTTAGGTTTTGGCGGGTAAACGAGTTGCCGCGCGCTCAAGGTCACCGTGCGCGGACCGTTAGGTGATGGCGGCGCGCGCACCCAAGGTTAACCCGCTAGGCGCGCTCCCGCCAGCGCTCAGTCGAGTTCAGTCAGCCGTACGGGATGGACGTGCCGCCACCGATCTACATCGAGCCGCCGCCAGCGCGCTGTCATCACGGAAGCGTGGTGATGGATATGCAGTGTTTTAAAGACAGTGATAATGACTTTCTACTGAAAGAGGTTTGCGTGGTGGACGTGACTACCGGCACGCTGCTCCTACATCACATCGCCCGCCCGCCCTTCAGCAAGGACCTCCTGACTTCCGAGAAACAGCGCGAGAGCGTCTGGGTCACTCGCCACTGCCACGGCTTGGAGTGGGACCAGGGGGACATCGCGTACGTCGCCCTGCTGGACAAGCTGCGCTCCTGCCTCATCCACCGCCCCCTGGTCTACGTCAAAGGATCGCAGAAGAGGGACTTTGTTCAACGCCACCTCATAACCGAGCCCGCTGCCACCACCGCTCAGGACATGGAGGATCTGGGCTGTGGGTCGCTCAACGGTCCGCCCACCTACCGGACCCTGCGCTGTCGCCACCATAAGAGCTCCCACAACCGTTGCGCCCTTCATAACTGCATAGTATTGCGGGACTGGCTCGTGGCTAACGACACACTGGACTCGTCCACCTCGAGCTGCCTGTGCTGCTTCCGCCCACGATGAATACCGTCCAGATCAGAGAATGCCTGGCGAAGATCCCCGGACTGAGGAACGTCGCGGTCTACGCCTCTGACCAACTACCGGACGCGCCAGTCAAGCCTCTGACCGCCATCGTGTCCAACACGGTAGCACACACCGAGGGAGGCGAACACTGGGTGGCGTTTTACTGCTCGAAAGAGGACAGACTCGAGTACCTGGACAGCTACGGAAGGCCGCCATACCAGGCCGACTTTCAAAGGTTCCTGAGGCGCAATCCTCATCACCGCCACTACGTCTACAACAGGTATCGACTCCAGGGCTACGATACTTCTGTTTGCGGCTACTACTGCCTCACTTACCTGTACTGCCGGGCTGTTCTCCGCACGTCACTCAGCGACTACGTCCAGCTCTTCGACTTCACCGCTCCCGCTGTCAACGACGCTCTGGTCCGCAGGCTCTTCCACTCCATATTCGCTTAAAACTAGTTTGTAAGGTTTTTGTAGTATGTAACCTTATTACTGTACAATACATGCCTCATAATGATAAAGCTTGTGTTTTCATTTCTCCTTTCTCCTTACTAAATTTTAAAAATAAATTAGCAAAACTGAGGCAGCGAGGCTGGACCTCAGGTTTATATACCAGCGGCGCGTGTCACTGGCTGAGCCCCCGCCAAGCGGCAGTGAAGGCCGCCAAAGAGGGCGCGCCACAAGACCCCTCGGGCATCAGCAAACCACTTAGAAACTCAAGGGTGCAACCTCGAGCGTCAGCAAGCCGCTGATCAATTCAAGGGTGCAACCTCGAGCGTCAGCAGACCGCTGAGTAATTCCTTCCTGGGCAACTCCTTCAGGGCCGTCCCCCGACACGCGCCGCCAACCGCTCCCGGTTGGCGGGGGCTTTTTAAGCTGCACGGCTCGGGCCAAACGGTCCATAACGCCTTTCCGAGCCTAACGGCTTGTGACTTTTGAGTGAGCAAAGGGAGGAAATAAACAACTCGGGTTCATGCTGTACATAAAGCTATTATATTTTCTACAAATACTATTTACAAATTTTTCTTAAAATTAATATTAAATCTAAACAGGGAATTCCTCTTCCTCGTCTTCGTCCTGGCGCTCCTCCTCCTCCTCACCGTCCACCTCCATCCGCTGAGGTCGATCTCCTCCTCTCCTGGCTGGCGGTAGTGGCGGGACGTCCTTGTGTCCCCACGGCAGAGTGTGGATGCCGTCGGGGAGGACACACCGCTTGTCGTCAGTCGGGCTGAGGCTCAGCTTGTCCACTTCCACGGTGTAGACCCGGTGCAAGTGAGACTGGAAGCGGACGTTGGTGGTGCGCTTTTGGACCCCGTCAAACAGGCACTCTCTGTAGTCGTCGGGGGTGAGGACGTTCTTGACAACGCCCTTCGCCACCCCCTTGGCCCGCTTGAGAGCCTTGCTGCCGCCTGTCGCCGCGTCCTCGATGTCCATAAAGTATAATTTGGACCGCAGGCCGAGGTACTCGAATAAGGACAGGCCGTTGCACTCGTCCTTAAACTTTCCAATGACCTTGGCGTTGACGGGGCTGTAGCAGGGGTGGGACCTCGGATAGCCGCTGGTGTCGAAGTCGTCCAGGTGTTCCTTCATCTCTGCGTAGACGTCCTGGGACACGATGTCAAAGACGAAGCTGTCCGTGTCCATGTAGTCTACGGTGAGGCGGACACCGTAGCGCTCCTTCATCTTGCGCAGGAACTCGTACATGAGCCACTTGCTCAGCTCCAGGACTGTCATGCCTACGTAGACGGGCTTGTCCAACACGATGTTGACCTTGGACAGATGCACCAGGGCCACGTCCTCCGTGTAGTACGTCCGGTCCAGGAAGTTGGATCTGGCGACGTACTTGGAAAACCTCTCCGGGGTGCACACCAGCTTCACGTTGAGGCGCTTCCGTACATTCTCGATGGTCTTGCCGAAGACTGCGTTGTTCATGAGCTTGAAGAAGTCCTGTTCGAACTTCGTCCTGGCCCTCTTCCGCAGCTCCGTGTTCATCAGGATGTACGGTTCCAACCACCGCGACTGGCGAAAGGAGATCGCCCGATGCACCGCGACCAGCTCCAATCCGTTTTGCAGCGCCTGCTGCAAGACCCTGTAGTGACAGATGTAGTGCGTCTTGTCGTCCAGGGTCGTCAACAGTTTGGGGAACTTCCCTGTTGGCGGGCGCTTCGTCTCGCAGCAGTAGGGAAGGTCCTTGTGCAGGTCGTGTAGGCGCGCGGGGTAGTGGAGGTCCACCTCCAAGATGTAGCCTCGATCGGCCTCTGCGTCCAGCGCCGCGACGTCCAACGCCTGGATTTCCTCTCGGCTGAGCCACTCGAAGTCTCCGGTCGGCAGGCGCTGGGACATGGCCCAGCCGTAGAGGTCATGGCGTCCAGGTACAGGAGGAAGCGCGTGGGCTCGTCCGGGCGGTAGTCCGGGCACCTGTCGTGGTTGGCCTTGGCGTAGCGGGTGATGGCCTGAGAGATGCCTCCCCGGATCCCCTGCTCCACGAACAGGTACATGTCAAAGTCCTGCAGCGTGTCCAGCTCCACACCGCAGGTCTTGAGCATTACGTCCCAGGCGTAGGACGGCAGGGTGTAATAGTGGGCGGGGTCCAGCCCGTACTCTGCCAGCGAGGTGTCGCGGAACTGCTCAAAGACATCGGTGAGCAGGGCGATGTCGCATCGCAGGTACTTGTCCGCGTAGTCCTTGAGGTGCTGACACTCAAAGGCTCGCCACACGTTGAGGGCGTGCTCGTACTCCTCCTCCTTGATGTCCTCCAGGGTCATGGAGTTCCTGAACGCCTCCTTGGGCGGTAGCTCCCTGGTCCTGTACAACGTGTCGTAGGACGTCACGAAGTCGTAGGGGAACACGCCCTTCCTACGCACCAGGTCGAACAGCCGGTCGTCGGGGAAGCGCTTCCTCGTCTCACGCATCCTGTCCGTGGGAAGTCCCGCCGCCAGGTTGGCCAGGCTCATGGACAGGAACCTGTAGGTGTCTAGGAAGCGCACCGCGAAACTGCTCTGACGTTGGTTGTCCCCAGGCTGACCAAAGTGGAATCGCTTGGTAAAAGCGATGTACCGCTCCTCCGTGTGGGCCAACACGTCCACGTCGCCGGGGTCGATGGCCAGCTCGCGCACTACGAAGTGGGCGTCGTAGTTGGACAGGTTGTGGAAGTAGCAGTTGATGTGTCGCTGCTCCCGGTACCTGAGGTTGCACGAGCGGTGGGCGGCTCCTCGGAACTCGTAGGGCGGGGCGTGATTGTGGTCCCGCACCTTAACGTCCTGGTCCGTGAACTCCTTCCCGCAGAGGTAGCAGTGAGTCGCTGCCAGGTACTCATCCATCTCCTGCCGGGTCAGAGAAGGGTGCAGAGCTCTCATGCTGAATAGGAACTCCCACAGCGCCAGCACGTCCATCTTCAGCCTCTCCATGAAGACCTTGGACGCGTCAGCCCCGAAGTAGACGCGGGGCTCAAACTCCTCCAAACCGAGCGAGTCCACGATCTGGTAGGCAAAGGCGTACGGGACGTGCAGTTGCAGGGGCCTCGTGCCGGGCGGTGCTTCCGCTGGGTCAACAGCGACGGGCTGCAGAGCACACTCAAAGTCCGCGTAGATGCAGAACCTCTCCCGCCTAGTGTACTCGGGGTGGGCGAAGCGGATCTGCTGCTTCTTCGACAAGTCCAGGCGAAGGGGAGCCTTGGCGGTGCAGTATCGCATGTGCTCCTCCAGACGCTCGGCACCGGACAGTTGCAGCTTGTTGGGCCGGTTGTCGAAGTAGGCGAAGCATCGCTTACACATGTGGATGGCGTGGCCGTAAGACGTCAGCTGGTGTCGCACTAGCCTACTCATGTTTGTGATGTAGGCGTAGTGACTGTCCCCGCCGGTGGTCACGTACAGCAAGTCCCGGTGATCCTCCAACTCCCGCTTGCAGATCTTCAGCGGGAACACGCGGTCCTGGAACTTTGGCGATCCGTCGGGGCGTCTCCCCACCATGGCGCGCTCGATCCCATACACATTAACGCTGATGGCGTTCCTCCTCTCGAAGACCTTAATGTCCTTCACAGCCACGGGGAAGCGTAGGCCGACCCAGTCGTAGCGTGCCATGACGTCCGGTGTGTACGATGCGGGCCTCTCCGGGTGTTGCGCGACGAACTTGGCCAGGATGGCGTACGCGAAGCACATGTCATCGACGTTTTGCACGTTGATAACGGCACGCGTCTCGCAGATGGTCCTGGGAAGCTGGACGAACCTGGCTCCGCGTTCTCCCAACGGGGTGTAGAGGTTGACGCGGATCTCCAGGTCGCGTATCCGGAGATAGCTCCACCCGCTGCCCACTAGCAGGCACTGCTCCTTCTCTTCCTCCAACTTGTGGAAGGACGCTGACAGGAAGTCCTCCAAGTTGGACGCGGCGGTGAGAGGCACGTTCTTTGTCTTGAAGGCCCGCAGACAGGTGGCTCCGTGAACGTTGGCGAATTCGCACTCTAGGAACATGTTCACCTTGATGTTCGGGTGTCGGGTCCTGACGTCGGCCAACAGTTCCAGGACGCTGTCGAACAGCAACACCAACGCGTCCTCCACGGCCAAGAAGTCCTCCATGGGCCGGGACAGGCCGAAGGTCAGGAGGCGACCGCGGAACGCCCGTTGGATGGGGCGGAACGTGGGTAGTCCGCCAAAACCCACCATCCCGTCGGGTGCCGTACTTGGTCCGGGCTGGGGCTCGCGGCTAGGTCCGGGCTGGGGCTCGCGGCTGGGTCCGGGCTGAGGCTCGCGGCTGGGTCCGGGCTGGGGCTCGCGGCTGGGCCGGGGCTCGGGTGAGAGAACGGGCAGGTGCGGCATCTCGTCCACAACGAGGTTCCTCACGACGGGGCAGTTGTGGGCCTCGTGCTGGTCCCGGTTGTAGCGCCGGGTGAAGCCTCGGTCGCAGTAGGCGCACGCGAACCTCATGCCGCGGTGGACGCTCTCCATGTGCCGCTGGAGGTACGCTGCCCTGCGGAAAAGGGCGCCGCAATCGGGACAGCGGACCTCGTTGGCGTGCACCAGCTGCACGTGACGCCGGAGCAGGTCCCCGCGGGAGAATCGCCACCCGCACGCGTCGCACTCGGGCCGTGGGTCTCTGAAGGGTGGCGTTGCGGAGGAGGAGGAGGAAGTTGAAGCAGACGGGCTCGCACCGTGGACCGCTTCCATATGGTGACGAAGATCCTCGGGACCCGCCAGGGCGACGGAGCACAACGGGCATGGATGGTCTGTGAACAGGAAAAACAAGTTCTATTAGTTACCTCAATATACATGAAGGTGAGGAACTGGAAACCTCTTCCTCATCTCATTCACCAGTTTTGAACCTAGTATATACAAGGGTGAGGAATTGCACAGAGGCCTAGTGACCTCTTCCTCATCTCAATCGCCAGTTTGAGCCCAGTAATACAAGGTGAGGAACTGAACAGAGGCTGACAGCCCCTTGTTTACTACTTAAATCTGTTTACTCGGCTAAAGCCGTTTACTCTCTCGAAAACAAGTCATTAGTACTGGTTTCTTGTTTAATGTAAAAACCGTGCCTAGCGCTTGATCGTGAGGAACTGCATAGAGGACTGGCGACCTCTTCCTCATCTCAATCGCCAGTTTGAGCCCAGTAATACAAGGGTGAGGAATTGCATAGAGGCCTGACGACCTCTTCCTCATCTCGAACGCCAGTTTGAGCCCAGTAATACAAGGGTGAGGAACTGAACAGAGGCTGGCAGCCCCTTGTTTACTACTTGAATCTGTTTACTCAGCTAATGCCGTTTACTCTCTCTCGAAAACAAGTCATTAGTACTGACGGTTTCTTGTTTAATGTAAAAACCGTACCTGGCGCTTGGTCGTGAGGAGTGGGAGGATGAACTGCTGTGAGGTGGCGTCGCAGGCTGTCGCTTCGCCCGAAGCGTCTCCCGCAGACGTTGCAGTCGAAATGGCGGTCCCTGTGAGCAGCTGCCATGTGGCGAGCCAGGTTTCCAGCGAAGACGCGACCGCAGACCTCACACATACGAGGAACAGCCATCTGCAACATCGGGTATCTATACTCTCCACCCACCACAAAGGCTTGGAAAGCAAAAACCTAATTTTATTTCCCTCAAAAAATTTTAGAAGAGTGGAAATGAATCTATTTTTAAATTTTTAAAGTTTGACTCATTAATTTTAATCATTATAAAACTTAACTGTTCTAAGGTCATTACAAATCCACTCGTCTCCATCTGAAAAGAAACAACGACAAGGCTCAGTGTACTGGGATATGTAAAAGTTTAAATATTAATGTTAGATAATTATTTCGCTCAAACATTTAACGAATCGTTTTCCCTAAAACATAATGCGAATTATTCAACTTCTATTAATGGGCCAGACCTCTCTTTACACATTATGACTTCAAAATTGCTGAACGATCATACCTTAAATGAGAATCTTATTATAAAGGGAAATGTAATAGTCTTCCACACTACAACTTATAAGAGCTACATATACTTACGTTTAAAAAATCTCGGAATATGGTTCAGTAAAGACTAGCACAGCACTGAAGTAGAACATCTACATACACTGAGCTCCAAACACAAACTGAATGAAGGAAGCAATGACAATCACTGAAGTAACATAGCTACGTACCGTACAGTAAGCGGTGAAAGTAGTAAACAATTCTCGGAACCGCTAATGAGTATCAGGCTGGGAGAGTCACGTAGGCCCTAGCACGCGCTTCGACACATGACATGCTCATACATAGCACTCCAGTCAGGAGGAGGCCTCATGCGACGCACTTGCCGGAACCTTCTAGAACGGAGGGGTCCTGAAGGCCGCTAATGAGTAAACAGGCTGGGACAGTCACGTAGGCCCTAGCACGCGCCTCGACACGTGACTCCACGGAGCCGCTCGCAGTTTGGTTTAGTCAAGCCGGCATACAACGTGTAACGAAGTCACATCAAATTCGGTCGGCAAGCAGCCGAGATCCCATGAGGAAAACGCGTTTGAAAATTAATAGCGGGCCCGTTTAACAGTGGATTTTCAATTTTCTTTAAGCGATGGTTTTCTTAGGTCACGGCCCGACATGTGGTGAGGTTTCGTCAAAATCGGTTGGTAAACAGCTGAGATCCCATAAGGAAAACGCGGTTTTAAATTAATAGCGGCCTTGTTTAAAGGTGGATCTATGGGGTTCTTACGTCATTCGCTTCCTTGGGGATAGGCCTACACTCTGGAAAAAGTCCCGTGGGAATCGGTGGATAAATAGGCTGGTTATTAATTTTCGAAAGTTTTTTCCTCATGTTCAAGGTCATCACGAAAAGTGCCGTTGGCGGCCGGGGGGGTGGCCGGGGGGGGGGGCTGACGTCACCGGGGGGGGGCTGACGTCACCGGGGGGGGGGCTGACGTCACCGGGGGGGGGGCTCCTCACTTGCTCCTCACCTACATGCTGATTCCGGGTGATGACGTCACCAGGGGCTCCTCACTTGCGTGCTGCCAGCTGGGGGCTCCTCACTTGCTCCTCACCTACATGCTGATTCCGGGTGATGACGTCACCAGGGGCTCCTCACTTGCGTGCTGCCAGCTGGGGGCTACTCACCTACATGCTGATTCCGGGTGATGACGTCACCAGGGGCTCCTCACTTGCGTGCTGCCAGCTGGGGGCTCCTCACTTGCTCCTCACCTACATGCTGATTCCGGGTGATGACGTCACCAGGGGCTCCTCACTTGCGTGCTGCCAGCTGGGGGCTCCTCACTTGCTCCTCACCTACATGCTGATTCCAGGTAATGACGTCATCGGGGGCTCCTCACTTACATGCTGATTCCGGTCCGGGGGGGGGGGCTCCTCAGGCTCCTCACGCCAGGTGCCAGGTTTAAGTTAGGTTAATGGGTCACGTGACGGGGGGGGGGCTCCTCACTTGCTCCTCACCGCGCCTGTGCTGGTTCTGAATCGGTCTTTGCCCCCTACCGTCAAAGTATTATATTTTACTAATCATATATTTAGTTTACCAAATGTAAGGGAGAGGTACCAGTTGCATATAATAACCAATATTATACTAAAGGAAGATGATATCTATATGTGTATATCTGGTTCGTTTAATGTCACTCTTGAATCATGAGCTTAAATGTGTGCGTTCCAAAAATCCTTTATAGGTACGCCCCACGGTCCTTGAAGGTATCAGAATTTATATCGAGGTTATTCATGTGTTTATTTAATTTTTAAAGAATATTTGTATTTCTGTGTTTGCAAAATCCCTGTGCGAAGTACTGGGCATAGCTAGTTATGATAATCAGGAGGGATTTGTGGAATAAATATAAATTTATAATTAACTGACTATGTTTTATAACGAAGTTTAAATATGATTATGAAACAAGTTGCATTCTGCAATATTACACGTTCTCTTCTAAAATAAAATACAAAGGTATTATTTAAATATATTTATTATTCCTCAAAGCTACAGATGATAAAGAAAGGGTATACTGAAATGGTACTTTTTAAAAGAATACGACCCAAGACCCATAAATTAGTGGAAGAAGCGGATTAGTTGTAGCATTTCATATTTTTAAGTTAGCGGTATAAGAATAACGTACAACCTACAATTTATAAAGGATTAATATGCGTCAGTGAATAATAATAAAAATAAAAAATTACTTTACATAAAAAACGAAAACGCTTTTTATTACGAGTTACTTAATCAGAAATAATAACACAGTATCATAATGATTTCTGATTTTTGAATAAATAGTACATTTTAAAGTAATATACCTGTTTCACTACAATAATTAGATTGTTACTGATGATGTTGATTGTTATTCCATTGGTGTTGAGTATCATAAAGTGTAGAAATGTAACTTGAGATATACAAAATTTTAAATATGGGTGCGGCTTAGTGAAACTATTCAAGTTTGACAAACACTTTTACTTTCTCCCCATCAAGATTTTTGGATTTAAGCTATCGGTTTTGGTGCTCCCCGAACCCAAACAATTTGTTTTACGTTATCTCTGTGTGCCTATCTGTCAGACAGAGTATATCTGTAAAATGGGCCTATCTGTCTATATGGATGTGAACAGCCATAGATCCCACACCAATGGCCTAATTTTTATATGTGTGCACTAAATCACGGTATTGTTGCTTTTTTAAAGTTATCAAAAATGTTTAACAATTGTGTGAACAACTTTTATTAACATTTGGTTGTTTATAGTTCTCCAGGACTCTAACAAATTTATACCAACCACATTTTTGGGAAAATTTGGGTTATAAAAGTAAAGAGCTGTAAAGGTTCCAAAATAAGTTTTTTGTTTGGTTGTTTGCCCTAAACCATTACATTTTAATTTAAATCCCTATACAAATACTAAAATACCCCCGTTGCAGCAAACCTGCGTACTCAGCGAATTTCCAATGAATATATATGTCTCAATAACACATTAAGCCTCTTACCAGAATTCATAAGATATACATTCATAAATAACCGATATTTAAAATATTCATTATTCTCCATTAGAATAACATTAGGGATGAGTACGCAGGTTTGCTGCAACAAGGAACACAAAATAATGGGTTTTTATACAAATATCAATAGAACTCATCTAACTGAAGTCACATACCAAGTTTCATCCATATACATTCATAAATAAGTGATATATAACATCTTTATTATTCTCCATAAGAATAACATGGGGACCGAGTACCTAGGTTTGCTGCTACGGGAACCATAGGCGAAAAATTAGTTTGTTGTTCAAACAACAACAAACCACAACCAGATGAAGCGATATACCAAGTTTCGTCAGTCTATGTTCATAAATAACCAAGATATAACATTTTTCTTTTTCTCCATAAGAATAACATTGGACAACGTACTGTGTTTAGCACTTTCAACATCTCAGTAACCAATTGACGTAGAGCAGTGATCAAAATACCAAATTGTTTGTTTTTTAAGCTGAATTCAATGGTATAGATTAAAATTTGATTTAAATGATAATTACATGTGAAAACTCCAAAAAAAACATTTTTGGGGTACAAAACCCCCCCAAAACCCCCCTTCGGATGGTGCGATTTGTCTGGTTTTCAAACTCGTTCAAATAAATGGTACTTTACATATTTGTACCAAATTTTATTAAGATCGGACCTTTTTTACGAGAGTTATCGTGCTTACGGACATATATATATATATATATATATATATATATATATATATATATATATATATACATGTATAAAAATTTGAACTAATGGTGTTTTTGGCATCTGGGGACCTCAAAACGAAAAGTTATCATGGTCTCGGGCTTAAGTCTTACCATGAGACCTACGGTAATAGCTTCTTCCCTATAGGGGAAATTCGCTAAAAACCTAGATTATTTAGTTTCTAGAATTAACTACAACGAGTGGTTCTGGAGAAATTCCACTAGTTGAAATTTTCAATGAGCAATAAACTCAGTACGTTGCCCAAATCTACTCTTGTGGAGGATAAATGCATTTTAATTTATCTCTTTATTTTATGGTCAGCAAGATTTAGACTCGATTAAGCTAACATTTCCAACAGAGGACATTTGGAATGTTTCCGTCTATTCCTAAGGAGGTTTATTCCCTTAAAAAATAATATGCGTGTTTAATTAATTTACGCTGTCTCCGATAAAAATTGGTTTCAGTGAACATTTTTGGAAGAATGATTTACTAAAGGACCTATTAATGTACTAAAATGACTTTTTCGAACAGAACTCCTCCGTTGTTTCTGAACCGATTTCGATAGTTGAGATATAAAAATCAATAACTTTGAACCGTAAATTATTCAGAATTTGATATTGTAATATGTTTATCATTGAGGACCATTTAACAAATAAATAAAATCATTAGCTAACGAAGTAAACTAACCCATACCATGCAATTTGTATGAGCCCACAAGTAAAATTGATTGTTCTCTAACCACTACCTAACCCCATAATTTGTATGAGCCCACATGTAAAATTTTTTGTTCCTTAACCACTACCTAACCCCACAATTTGTATGAGACCAAAAGTAAAAATTGTTGTTCTTTAACCACTACCTAACACCACCATTTGTATGAGCCCACAAATAACAATTTTTGTTCTTTAACCACTACCTAACCCCACAATTTGTGTGAGCTCACAAGTAAATATTGTTGTTCATTAACCACTACCTAACCCCACAATTTGTATGAGCCCACAAGTAAAAATTGGTGTTCTTTAACCACTACCTAACCCCACAATTTGTGTGAGCCCACAAGTAAAAATTGTTGTTCATTAACCACTACCTAACCCCACAAATTGTATGAGCCCACAAGTAAAAAATCTTGCTCTTTAACCACTACCTAACCCTACAATTTGTATGAGCCCACAAGTAAAAATTGTTGTTCTTTAACCACTACCTAACCCCACAATTTGTATGAGCCCACAAGTAAAAATTGTTGTTCCTTAACCACTAGCTAACCCCATAATTTGTATGAGCCCACAAGTAAAAATTATTGTTCCTTAACCACTACCTAACCCCACAATTGTTATGACCCCCAAGTAAAAATTCTCGGTCCTTAACCAACACCTAACCCCACAATTTGTATGAGCCCACAAGTAAAAATTGTTGTTCTTTAACCACTTACTAACTCCACAATTTGTATGAGCCCACAAGTAAAAATCTTTATTTTAAAGTCAGTAACATTGGGACTCAATTAAGCTAAAATTTCCAACAGAGGACATTTGGAATGTTTCCGTCTATTCCTAAGGTCTATTAGGTTTATTCCCCCCTTAAAATATAATATGCGTGTTTAATTAATTTACGCTGTCTCCGATAAAAATTGGTTTCAGTGAACATTTTTGGAAGAATGATTTACTAAGGACTTATTAATGTACTAAAATGACTTTTTTGAACAGAACTCCTCCGTTGTTTCTGAACCGATTTCGATAGTTGAGATATAAAAATCAATAACTTTGAACCGTAGAAAGGTTTTTAAGTATTTAATTTGAGATATTCCCATGATGAAGGGCACAGGCTACCGTTAAAGTTCATTTTCCCCATATGGATAACATGGAGATAAATTTTAATTCAATTACATTCTAAAAAAGCTGATTGTATAAAAAAACACTGTTTTGCGGAATGAACATGTGAGCTGAGAACACAAAGACAAGCAACATACTTTTAACCGGACACCAGAAGCAAACAACTTTGCTTGGTTTAGAACAACTAGTTATATATATATAGACTACCATACTTTGTACTCTATGTAGAGCAAACTAAAAACCTACATTCAAATAATTAATACCCCCGTCGCAGCAAACCTGCATACTCAGCGAATTTCCAATGAATTATAACATAACACATTAAGCCACTTAACAGGGATTCATAAGAAATATATTCACAAACAAGCGATATTTAAAATATTAATTATTCTCTATAAGAATAACATTGGGGATGAGTACGCAGGTTTGCTGCAACAAGGAACACAAAATAATGGGTTTTTATGCAAATATCAATAGAACTCAGCTAAGTGAAGTCACATGCCAAGTTTCATCCATATACATTCATAAATAAGCGATATATAACATTTTAATTATTTTCCATAAGAATAACATGGGGACCGAGTACCTAGGTTTGCTGCTACGGGACCCATAGGCGAAAAATTGTTTTTTTGTGCAAACAACAATAAACCACAACCAGATGAAGCTATATACCAAATTTCGTCAGTTTATGTTCATAAATAAGCGAGATATACAATTTTTCTTTTCCTCCATAAGAATAACATTAGACAACGTACTGTGTTTAGCACTTTCAATATCTCGGTAACCAATTGACGTAGAGCAATGATCAAAATACCAAATTGTTTGTTTTTTTAAGCTGAATTCAATGGTATAAATTAAAATTTGATTTAAATTAAAATTACATGTGAAAACCCCAAAAAACACATTTTTGGGGTACAAAACCCCCCCAAAACCCCCCTTCGGATGGTGCGATTCATCTGGTTTTCGAACTCGTTCAAATAAATGGTACTTTATACATTTGTACCAAATTTCATTAAGATCGGACCTTTTTTACGAGAGTTATCGTGCTTACGGACACACACATATATATATATATATATATATATATATATATATATATACATATATAAAAATTTGAACGAATGGTGTTTTTGGCATCTGGGGACCTCAAAATGAAAAGTTATCATGGTCTCGGGCTTAAGTCTTACCATGAGACCTACGGTAATAGCTTCCTCCCTATAGGGGAAATTCGCTAATAATAAATTAAAGTCTGGATGTTTGTTTATTCGCAATATTTACCTCGGAATCCAGCGGAACGATTTGTTCAAACTTTGGAATTAGGTGCTTTTTGAAAAAAAAATACGATTCGGAAAAATATAAACCACTGGAAAATTCATATGTTGTTGAAAACATTTGTAAAATATGAAATTTGATTAGTGGGCAAATGAGTTTCAAATCAAAACAAAAGGAAGTGCTGTGAACGGTCAAATAGCATATCAGTAGCACATAAACAAGGTTAAGTATCAACACATGATTAATTGAAAATAGTAACTTAAACCATTGAATAAAGATTGCATATAGACATATTTTTCACCCACGAAACTAATTAAGTATCAACGAGCATGGCTCGGTCCCCCTGGTACTAGATTTAATAATTTAAAGAGAGGGTTAAAAAGGGAGAAAGACTTCTGAAACCGTTAATTTCGTCCAAATGACCACATTTATTTTATTGTAAAAACAAAATAAGAGTTTTCTTGATTTCAGTTCAATTCTACAAACCAAATAAAAGAATAGAACTTATTAAAAGACTGCTTCAATGGATGATTTGCTCATGCTTGAAATATTAATATCAACAAAAATCGACATATTGATAAATTGACAGAACAAAGTCACCCTACACACTTTTGTAAAAGGAAAAAGGATTTAATCAACTGTTAGAAGACGAATATCTTTCAAAAGTAAATTTAATTTGTTTCAATGTTCTTGAACAAATACTTTGAGCTATAAATAATACTGTTCCAATTGGTTCGCGTTTTAGCAACTCTGTCCACTTTTATTATTAAATATCTATAATTAAATTTTGCTCATGGACTTTAAACGGTAGTTTGTTTTATTAACTTTATTTATGTACCTGCAACTACATCAAATCTTGCGAGAAATTTACTTACAAAGGTCTCAACTATTAAGGCCTCTTCACACTGGACGTCGGCGATCACCTACCGGCCGGTACGCGTCAGTGTGCACTTTGTTTATATGTTTTTCGTTCGTATTGTAGTGTGTTTTGTGTGCATTTTAACTTTTGACGACAAACTAAATGTGATTTTTTGTTAACGAATTCAACCTGATGATGGAAGTGTTTTGACTTCCGTAACCACGGTCGTCCGTTTGGGTTGTTTAAAGTTGAAGACAGAGGTAAAGTAGCTTTATTTTACAGAACATATCCCTGGGCGATGTCTTGAAAATCTACTCAAGCTACAAAGAAGCAGGTTCGAATTAGGAGCTACTTTGAAAGTAGTTTTTTGTAGCTTTAGCAGCACACTTTGACACAGGTTATGAAATACTCAACATTATACTTATATACAAAGAGTTGTAGACAGTGAAGTAGAGGGGAAAATACGAATTTTACAAAACTTTAATTACTTCAACTCCACAAAAGGAAGTTTGCCATGGCAGTAAAAATAGATAAACAACAGTATACGTATATTGTCATTTCATGTTAATATATGATTTCAACTCACTTGATACAAAATTTGTTTTGCCTCATTTTGCCATTAAATTATTCAGAATTTGATATTGTAATATGTTTATCATTGAGGACCATTTAACAAATAAATAAAAATCATTAGCTAACGAAGTAAACTAACCCATACCATGCAATTTGTATGAGCCCACAAGTAAAATGTATTGTTCTCTAACCCCTACCTAACCCCATAATTTATATGAGCCCACAAGTAAAATGTATTGTTCTCTAACCACTACCTAACCCCAAAATTTGTATGAGCCCACAAGTAAAATTTATTGTTCTCTAACCACTACCTAACCCCACAATTTGTATAAGCCCACAAGTAAAAATTGGTGTTCTTTAACCACTACCTAACCCCACAATTTGTGTGAGCCCACAAGTAAAAATTGTTGTTCATTAACCACTACCTAACCCCACAAATTGTATGAGCCCACAAGTAAAAAATCTTGCTCTTTAACCACTACCTAACCCTACAATTTGTATGAGCCCACAAGTAAAAATTGTTGTTCTTTAACCACTACCTAACCCCACAATTTGTATGAGCCCACAAGTAAAAATTGTTGTTCCTTAACCACTAGCTAACCCCATAATTTGTATGAGCCCACAAGTAAAAATTGTTGTTCCTTAACCACTACCTAACCCCACAATTGTTATGACCCCCAAGTAAAAATTCTCGGTTCTTAACCAACACCTAACCCCACAATTTGTATGAGCCCACAAATAAAAATTGTTGGTCCTTAACCACTACCTAACCCCACAATTTGTATGAGCCCACAAGTAAAAACTGTTGTTCTTTAACCACTAACTAACACCACAATTTGTTTGTTCCTTGACCACTACCTAACCCCACAATTTGTATGAGCCCCCAAGTAAAACTTATTGGTCCTTAACCCAATACCTAACCCCACAATTTTCATGAGCCCACAAGTAAAAACTGTTGGTCCCTAACCAGTACCTAAACCCACAATTTTAAAAGCACTACATAGACTGTGTAAATCCCGTTGCAGCAAACACGCGTAATCAGCGGGAATAATCCATGTGGCGAAAACAGCTCAGTGCGTTTGCGTAAGTTGAGATACGTGAGCGACGCATAGCTAGCCGAGGTTATTTTGCGTTTCGTATTAATACGTCGCCGACGTCGGTTACGTATTAATACGCTGCCTGAACTGCCCCATTAGATATGATTGTTGGAGACCCAAGACGTTGGCGGAGTATTAATACGTTCTGTGTGAAGTAGCCTTTAAATCATTAATATACCAGCCTGTATCCAAACATCAAACAACTGCTATTTTGGACCTACTATTAAAGCAATACATATGTACTGTATATTTATATGTGTATGTGTACAAGGTTATAGACCATTGTCAGAAATACAGTGAAATTCGAACAAAGGTTTATTGAATTCTTACTTTTATCTGACATTTATGTGAGGCATTTATTTGTTTGCTACTCAAGAACAAAACATGACGATATTTATCAGTTCAAAGAGTTCTATTACTTTGTCAATCTACTTGTTTGACAAGTAAATCCTCAGATATTACTAATATGAGTCTTTGTAAAGTAAAAATGTCCTTTGATATTGTAAAACAATATTTTATGAAAAATACCTTTTATAAAATAGTCATTTTTAAAAGATATAGAACATTGGAACTGTTATTTTAAATACAATCTACATGACTAAAATAAGTTGTTATTTTCCTTCAACTCAAGAATTTCTTCACTTTGAAATATAGGTGTACCGAACGTTCTATGTTTGATATGTTGTTTTACATTCAACTAAAACCAAAAAAATCTTAAGATAACTGTATAAAGCTCCTTAATACGTTTCAAAACATTTTATATAAATAATAACATTTTTGGTGTATAAAATATACCCCAAGGAGATTTACATATCCTCTTCAGATGTGGTGATCTATCTGGTTTTTACATGTTTCTGTTCATGTTTGATTTTATCACGATCGAACCTTTTTTACAAAACCATTGCCCTCTTAGAAAGTTACACAAATATATACAATACTATTAGACTGTGACGCATAATTAGTTCAAAAACACTATAAAATAATAAATTATGTTGAAACATAAACGGCACAATATCCATTGTAAAATATTGCATTATCTTCTTATCTATAAAAGGCAAAACCCTGGCTGACTGACTGACTCACTCATCACTAACTCTCCACCTTCCCATGTAGGTAGACAGCTGAAATTTTGTACACTAATTTTTTAGGTATCAAATAGGAAAACTAAATGGTTTTCATCCTTTATCTAACCTTAGGGATCCGCCAGAGACCCTGACAAAGTTCCCATGTATTCCTTATGGACATTCAATTTTGTTTGAGCTGATGAAAATACTAACAGCTGATGTTAATTCGTAGTAGTTCCACGGGCTAACCACAGAATGCAGCACACACAACTGTAATAGTTTTTATCGAATTTCCCCTATAGGGAAGAAGCTATTACCGTAGTTGGCATGGTAATACCTAGGCCCAGGACCATGATAACTTTTCGTTTTGAGGTCCCCAGACCCCAAAAACACCATTCGTTCGATACTGTATATATATATATAAAATTATTATTATAATTATAATTATTTTATATGTTTAAAAAATTATACGTAAACAATTCAAAAAACCCATTTTTGGGGTACAAACCCCCCCCGAAATACCCCTTCGGATAGAGCGATCTCGCTGGTCTCGTAAAAATGATCCGATTTTGATGAAATTTGGTATAAACGTGTAAAGCAACATTTATGACTTTAAGTTCGAAAACCAGCGAGATCGCTCTATCCGAAGGGGTATTTTGGGGGGGTTTTGTACCCCAAAAATGGGTTTTTTGAATTTTTTACGTATAATTTTTGTAACTGTCAAATTTTAGTTCTTACCATTGTATTCAGCTTAAAAAACACACAATTTGGTATTTTGATCATTCCTCTATGTCAATTAGTTCCCGAGATATTGAAAGTGCTAATCACAGTACGTTGTCTAATGTTATTCTTATGGAGGAAAAGAAAAATTTTATATCTCGCCTATTTATGAACGTATACTGACGAAACTTAGTATACGGCTTCATCTGGTTGTGTTCTATTGATATTTGTTCAAAATAATAATTTTTTGCCAAAGGCTCCCGTAGCAGCAAACCTGCATACTCAGCCCCATGTTATTCTTATGGATAATAATTAAATGCTATGTCCCCCTTAATTATAAACATAAATGAATAAAAACTGGTATATGACTTCACCTAGTTGAGTTATATTGATATTAGCATAAAAACCCATTTTTTGTGTTCTTTGATGCAGCAAACCTGCATACTCAGCCCCAATGTTATTCTTATGGAGAATAATTAAAATTGTATATATCGCTTATTTGTGAATATATTTTTATGAAACTTGGTAAGTGGCTTTATGAAGTATTAAGAAATTTATATCTCCATTAGAAATTCGCTGAGTATGCAGGTTTGCTGCTACGGGGGTATTTATAAATCATTTGCGGGGCGAAGCCTATGGCCATCAGCTAGTGTTAAAGTAAGTTTCAAAACAGTTTATATTACTGACACCAGTATAACTGTTTTGTTAAACTTTTCTAGGTAATGTGGCATTAACTATCTTCCACTCTCCATAAATGAATAATAACTGATTTTTCATTACCTACAGTGAAAATTTAGAAATTAGTCTGTAACCATCATAACATTTAAAAAGTTATTTTTAAAAGTTTGTTATGTTTTATTTCCACAGGTCGCGGTGATTTTGTGCAAAGATTTTCATCTACACCTAAACCTAACCCTTAATTGTCCAGCAATTTTTATTCTGAGTACTTTGCAAGCATAACTTTTATCAGATAACAGCACACAACAAATATAAAACTACGAAGTGAGATGTAGGCTAAGTATAGAATTTCTTGATATAAAAAAACACCCTGTATTTCAATAGCGTAAAAAGTAGCAAAATATTATATTATACTGGGGCTTGAACGGCTTCATCCAATCAATTGAGCATTTAAATTCAATTCAAGTAAAGTAGGTCAAGACTGAACACCAACCGTGTTTACAGCTTGCTACAGTCTCGCCTAATTGAATTCGCTACACAAGGGTTCTGGAGGTTTTCAAACTATCTTTATATATATTACGTCTCAAGGGTATTTTTGTCAGTGGATCGGTTCTCCCTTGATACTTTATGAAAACTAGTAATTGAGCAATCACTTTTAACTTTACCTTCATCACTAACTGCGAAAATAAACCGACAGTTCAAAAACAAAATATTATAAATTACTGGGTAATGATAATTTATTTAGTTAACGTGGTGGCACCATCTTACAGTTAATCTATCTTAAAATATACTTGGATGCATAAGCTGCGCTAAAAATAAAATTATTATATAAGTTTAATGTAATATGATGAATTACGTATGTAGTATGAATGTAGTGTAATTATACTTTTGTGTAATATTGATGTAATCAATAAGACATTTTACTGATGAATAATGTAGATAAATGTACAATTTATTTTCTATGAAAAATCATTAAAATAATTATGCCTTTAAATTAGTTTAAGAATAAAGTTATACCACTGAGTAAGGTTTAACTCGTTTAGTGTTAAAATTAGTTCAACCTAATCAAATATTCAAATTTTTCGACTTCATAAATTCAAATTAGACTTTTAATTTATTCTTAGAATTGAAAAAGCCAAAGTCAATAATATAAACAAAATAATTTTGGGTTTTGTTTGGATTGATGAATAATAAATAATTAGGTCAAAATTCTTAAAATGGTGTTGGTTTTCTAAATTATATTGTTAATGTTCAGTTATGTATTAGTTAATATAAAATATAGGTAATATTATTCTACATATTCTTAATTTTTTTATTGGTTTTAATTACTCCACCTATGGGTTTTTGAACTAGACAATTAATAATAATAGTATTTTGATGTTAATATAATATTACTAATACTTTTTATTAATATAGTATTGTTATTACTTGTCTACGGTACAAAACCACTTTTAATTAAAACTGATTTTTCACGGTATACAAAGTTAGTTCTATAAAGTTGAAAGAGCTTCTTAATAACAAGTGTGAGACGTTACATTTTACCGTGGAATCGGAATAAAACCGAACTCCCAATTTTAGTTGTTCCAATTAGTAGGTCCAATTACGGTTCAATTACAGTTCACAATCACTATTAAAAAGACGGATCCAATTACAAAAAGGGCACATTATTAGTCATACTATTCCACTCGAGTATTTATAAAGTTGATCTATGTATAAATAGGGGGCCGAGCTTTGCTCGGGATAAGGCCAGTCAATTTTTTTTGTATGCAGTAATATTTCACCACTTCCCCCTACTGATAATCAGATTTGTATAACTCATTTGCCTCTTTTTTACATTTTTAAGGTCACTCCAGTTGTTACTTATAGCTCAATGTCCCTTTGATTTATTTTAATACTCTATATGTGTAATCTTCACTTAAATCTTTTAATCTCTGCTCTCAGGAAACCACATTATAATAATCATAAACAGCATTAGTATTACTTTGACAGTTCCCTGGTTGATTATGAACAGCTGTTACAATTATTTTGTTTTGATTTGAAACTCTAAGTCCAATGTTAATTTTTGTAACTTTTCAATTTCGTTTTTTAACATTATTTGATTTTTACTGGGGATGAGACCTGTCTAGAACGTATTTGTATACCAGAATTTAGTTATTTCCAAAATTTTAAGGAAATCCTCGGAGCCGTTTTCGAGTTAATTGTGCAACCAACCAACCAATCAAGCAAACATTGCTCATATGAGAGGATAGGATAAGCGGATTTTCTTCATAGCTATGGTAGCTATGAAGAAAGCTATCATAGCTTAAAACAGGGCTTATGAATAATTTTAAAAAGTCTAGAAAAAACATCCATCGCTTGGGCTCCGCCTCCTAGTCTTTCAAAGTTCTAATGTTAATTTGATGGAAATATTGTTAACAAATTTGTTTTTCATTAAAAACTCAATTTAATTGAACATTTAACAGTTATTGGCACTAACAAAACAAAGTACCGAAGCAAGCACAGCTGTTTCAAGCTATCTTCTAGTACAGTGTTTTAGTTGTCTGTGCTACTGGAATGGCATCACAATGTAAACTAATAAAACCGTATATGAGCTGGGTAATATAAAAAAAATAAAAGATAAAACAATTTGAACTACTGAATTCGGTTGAAGAAAGTAACCATTTCCCTGCCTATTCTGTGCAACGCGACAAAAGTTACAGAGTGATTACGGTATGCCGTGAACTTTACGTTAGGCAGCGATAACCTAATTTAAAAGATCATTCGACCAGAAAACCTTTGGACCCTAAGCAATCCAAATACCCCCGTAGCAGCAAACCTGCGTACTCAGCGAATTTCCAATGCATATATATGTATCTTAATACCACATAAAGCCACATACCAAGTTTCATCAATATACATTCATAAATAAACGATTTATGACATTTTAATTATTCTCCATAAGAATAACATGGCAGCTGAGTATGGAGGTTTGCTGAAGCAAGGAACACAAAAAATGGGGTTTTATACAAATATCAATATAACTCATGTAGGTAAAGCCACATACCAAATTTCATTAATTTATTTTCATAATGAAGGCAGATAACACGTTACTTATTCTCCATAAGAATAACATGGGGCTGAGTACGCAGGTGTGCTGCTATGGGAGCCTTGGGTAAAAAAGTGTCTTTTTGAGCAAATATCAATGGTCCACAACCAGATGAAGCCGTATACCAAGTTTCGTCAGTATAGGTTCATAAATAAGCGAGATATAAAATTTTTATTTTTCTCCATAAGAATAACATTAGACAACGTACTGTGTTTAGCACTTTCAATATCTCGGTAACCAATTGACGTAGAGAAATGATCAAAATACCAAATTGTGTGTTTTTTTAAGCTGAATCCAATGGGAAAAAATAAAATTTGACTATTTCCAAAATTATATGTACAAAATTAAAAAAAAACATTTTTGGGGTACAAAACCCCCCAAAAATACCCCTTCGGATAGAGCGATCTGGCTGGTTTTCGAACTTAAAGTCATAAATGTTGCTTTACACGTTTATACCAAATTTCATCAAAATCGGATAATTTTTACGAGAGTTATCGTGCTCACGGACACACACATATATATATATATATATATATATATATATATATATATATACAGTTTCGAACGAATGGTGTTTTTGGGGTCTGGGGACCTCAAAACGAAAAGTTATCATGGTCCCGGGCCTAGGTCTTACCATGCCGACTACGGTAATAGCTTCTTCCCTATAGGGAAAATTCGCTAATATATATATATATATACAGTTTCGAACGAATGGTGTTTTTGGGGTCTGGGGACCTCAAAACGAAAAGTTATCATGGTCCCGGGCCTAGGTCTTACCATGCCGACTACGGTAATAGCTTCTTCCCTATAGGGGAAATTCGCTAAAATCATCGATCTTGCAGGCATCCAGAACGGTTATAAATCAAGTCATTTTAAAAGTCATGATCTCGGGCAGTTAGTCAAGTCAGGGAAACAACGAACGGGTAGTCTAAATTCCTTACATAATTGTTATTTGGGTGACTAACAATTTACCGGTCATATTCTGTCAGTGTACGAATAACCAATTCGTATTAATTATTCAAACCCAAGACCCCCGAAAAAGAACAAATAGAAAATAAAAAGATGTATCCTTTGTTGTGAGGCATTAGTCTATTTGGTATACGTGCTGAGTTTCGTATCTATTAAAGATTGTTTTGTTTGGGTATACCGTAATCCTATACTCTAATATGAGTAAGGTTTGCTTGCTTGCTTGCTTACGTGCTTGCTTGCGACACGGATCTCAAAAACGGCTCCAACGATTTCCTTCAAATGTTCGAAATAACTCATTTCTGGGATAAAAATACGTTCTAGACAGGCCTCATCCCTAGGAAAAATCAAATAATGTAAAAAAACTAAAATGAAAAGTTAAAAAATTAACATTGGGCTTATGGAGTTTCAAATCAAAACAAAAGTATTGTAACAGCTGTTCATAATCAACCAGAGAACTGTCAAAGTAATACTCATGTTGTTTATGATTATTAACTTGTGGTTTCCTGATAGGAGAGACTAAAAGATTTGAGTTAAGATTACAAATATAGAGTAGTAAATAAATCAAAGGGACATTGAGCTATAAATAACAACTGGAGGGACCTTCAAAATGTAGAAAAGAGGCAAATGAATAATACAAATCTGATTATCAGTAAGGGGAAGTGGTGAAATATTACTCCGAAACATCTGAACAAACTGACTGGCCTTCCCCCGAGCAAAGCTCGGCGCCCCAGGTATATTACATAAATAGAGTAGTAAAATAAGTCAAATGGGCATTGAGCTATAAATAAAAACTGGAGTGATCTTAAAAATGTAGAAAAGAGGCAAATGAGTCATACAAATCTGATTATTAGTAGGGGGAAGTGGTGAAATATTACTCCAAGTCATCTAAACAAACTGGCTGGCCTTCCCCGAGCAAAGCTCGGCCCCCCAGGTACTTTAACAGTTAACACCTTATATAAAATGCTGATCATATATAAACTATGCTAATTTTATATTAGATTAATACCTAAAGAGCTTGTTGTAGTTGTATTGTTAGTCATAAATATGCATTTTCCTCAAGAGAATACATTAATAGGATTATAAAATGGTGCATGAAATCCTAATTGGTTATGTAAAGGGAAATACGTACCAAGGAAATGTGTAACATTTACGATGTGTTACATTGTTAAATTCATTAATGATGTGTTAACGGTAGAATATATCGAACAAGCTCTTCTACGGTTATTGTACAATCATCGATGATGCTTGGAACAGTAATACCAAAACCGGTGTTCACTAATCGCTATTTACATATATATTGGCGATAAAAACTGAACAGAAAATGTTAATGAAACCCTTCCATATTGTACCGATCCGTATCACTGGCGAATCCAACAGACAGTGGCTTACATATTAATACGCCAAGTTGATTTTTGTTGAGATAACTCCTCCGTTATTTCTGGACCGATTTTGACGATTGAAGTATCAACATTTTTTCCTGATTCGTAATTGTGCATAAAAGATTTTATTGTTCAATATTTTTATTCTAAAGGGCACGGACCGCCCTCAAAGTTGTTTTTTTCCTCGTAAGATTAACATAAGTAATAATTTTATTTGAATGGCAGCTGTTAATACATTTTAGAGACGTTATTAGCAATAATAGATGTTACAAGTAGTTCTATATTTATATATACAAAATACGTTTTGTTTCTATATAGCTTTAAGCCTTGAAACTTGTTATGAATCGGACATATTGAAATTGGGTTACGCTCACAAGCCTGATTTTTTCCGTATTACAGAAAAACTACTGTAGGAATAAGGTCAAACATGTTGCCTATTTTGGCATAGAGTCCAATAAGCTCTGTAATAGGCTCATGTTGCCTATTTTGGCATAGAGTCCAATAAGCTCTGTAATAGGCTCATGTTGCCTATTTTGGCATAGAGTCCAATAAGCTCTGTAATAGGCTCATGTTGCCCATTTTGGCATAGAGTCCAATAAGCTCTGTAATAGGCTCATGTTGCCTATTTTGGCATAGAGTCCAATAAGCTCTGTAATAGGCTCATGTTGCCTATTTTGGCATAGAGTCCAATAAGCTCTGTAATAGGCTCATGTTGCCTATTTTGGCATAGAGTCCAATAAGCTCTGTAATAGGCTCATGTTGCCCATTTTGGCATAGAGTCCAATAAGCTCTGTAATAGGCTCATGTTGCCTATTTTGGCATAGATTCCAATAAGCTCTGTAATAGGCTCATGTTGCCTATTTTGGCATAGAGTCCAATAAGCTCTGTAATAGGCTCATGTTGCCTATTTTGGCATAGAGTCCAATAAGCTCTGTAATAGGCTCATGTTGCTTATTTTGGCATAGAGTCCAATAAGCTCTGTATAGGCTCATGTTGCCCATTTTGGCATAGAGTCCAATAAGCTCTGTAATAGGCTCATGTTGCCCATTTTGGCATAGAGTCCAATAAGCTCTGTAATAGGCTCATGTTGCCTATTTTGGCATAAAGTCCAATAAGCTCTGTAATAGGCTAATGTTGCCTATTTTGGCATAGAGTCCAATAAGCTCTGTAATAGGCTCATGTTGCCTATTTTGGCATAGAGTCCAATAAGCTCTGTAATAGGCTCATGTTGCCTATTTTGGCATAGAGTCCAATAAGCTCTGTAATAGCCTCATGTTGCCCATTTTGGCATAGAGTCCAATAAGCTCTGTAATAGGCTCATGTTGCCCATTTTGGCATAAAGTCCAATAAGCTCTGTAATAGGCTCATGTTGCCTATTTTGGCATAGAGTCCAATAAGCTCTGTAATAGGCTCATGTTGCCTATTTTGGCATAGAGTCCAATAAGCTCTGTATTAGGCTCATGTTGCCTATTTTGGCATAGAGTCCAATAAGCTCTGTAATAGGCTCATGTTGCCTATTTTGGCATAGAGTCCATTTAAGCTATTTAAAGTCATCAAACGTCATTATTGTTATGCCCCTTGGGCCGGCAGTGCTCCAACAATAATCTAACGTACATAACTTCATCACAGATTAAACCATATTTGTTCTAATGAGCATTTAGTAGCTAATTATATTTTACCACAAAACAGAGAGCATACGTTTGCTTTGTTACTCTATAACGGCACAGTAAATGTATTGTATATAACGTAGAGTGAAACATTGGGTGCGGAATACACAAGCCCTTGCAACATGGTATTTAAAACTCAGTCTGTTTAGGTAGTTAATGTGATTATAAAGCTGAATTTGCTGCATTTTTAGTCCATCATTAAAAACTAAGGACTTACTGAGTACATTTTTTAGAGAAGATAGAAATAACCCAAAAACCAGTTATGGGCGTTTTGCTGTTCCTTCGAGGCTTAGCCCCACTGCCCTTCAAAAATCTCATGACAGATTCCGCACAAATTCGGTAGGTAGACATTGCAATATAATCAGAAACAGCCTTATATACTTTCCATTCCGTTAATGTTTTGGGGCTCTGCTCTGATGACCTTTTAAGTTCTAATTCAAACATCTCGGACAACAGAATGATTAATTGGACCGATTGAGCATAATTTGTTTGGGAAGATAATTAATATATCAAAATTAAACCTTTGCATATTCCTGTTACAAAAATTATTTTTAATGTGATCGGGAACAAATCCGTGACGTGCAACTAGTATCTATTCATATTTTGAATGATTTCAGAGTAATATTTTCTATTTACATCGAACTGAAACTATTTACTGTTATCACGTCCAAAAACCTCTACTACTTTTCTATTTAGATTTTCTTTAGATTTCATTTTGGTTTTCTCAACAGTTCCATTCCAAGTGTTTCTTTTAGCAAATTTCCTCTATAGGGAAAAAGCTATTACCGTAGGTGGCATGGTAAAACCTAGGCACGGGACTATGATAACTTTTCATTTTGAGGTCCCTAGATGCCAAAAACACCATTCGTTCAAATGTTTATATATGTATATATATAAACATATATATATATGTATATATATATATATATATATATATATATGTCCGTAAGCACGATAACTCTCGTAAAAAAGGTCCGATCTTAATGAAATTTGGCACAAATGTGTAAAGCACCATTTATCTGAACAAGTTCGAAAACCAGACGAATCGCACCATCCAAAGGGGGCTTTTTGGGGGGGTTTTGTACCCAAAAAATGGCTTATTTGGGGTTTCCACATGTAATTTTTATTTAAATCAAATTTTAATTTTTACCATTTAATTTAGCATAAAAAAACAAACAATTTGGTGTTTTTATCATTGCTCTACGTCAATTGGTTCCTGAGATATTGAAAGTGCTAAACACAGTACGTTGTCTAATGTTATTCTTATGGAGAAAAAGAAAAATTGTATATCTCGCTTATTTATGAACATAAACTGACAAAATTTGGTAGATGGCTTCATCTGGTTGGGGTTTATCGTTGTTTGCACAAAATACAAAATTTTCACGTATGGTTCCCGTAGCAGCAAACCTAGGTAATCGGTCCCCATGTTATTCTTATGGAGAATAATTAAAATGTTATATATCGCTTACTTATAAATGTATATAAATGAAACTTGGTATGTGACTTTACTTAGATGAGTTCTAATGATTTTTGCATAAAACCCCATTATTTTGTGTTCCTTTTTGCAGCAAACCTTCGTACTCATCCCCAATGTTATTCTTATGGAAATAATTAATATTTTTAATATCACTTGTTTGTGAATATATTTTTATGAATCCTGTTAAGTGTTAATGTGTTATGTTTTATATTCATTGGAAATTCGCTGAGTATGCAGGTTTGCTGCGACGGGGGTATTTTCTTTGTACGCAAGCTAACTTTTTTGAATTTTTGGTTGCTCCTTTTTTGCATACTCTTGGTGCATAAGAATCTTACACTTTCTTAATATTATTTTTACCGCATCTTAAATGTTATTTCCTTTATGCTTTTCTATAAATTTCTGAGAGTTATTTTACAAAATGTATCTAATTTTAACAATGTAATATGGTTGAACTCGGAAATGTCTCTGTACCTAATGATTACAAGTTTTAATTTGTTGTTATTAAATAACTGGATGGAGTGTCCTGTTCAGGTCAAAAGAACGGCTTAATTGATGCTTCTAGCATATATATCACAGAGAGAAGACAATGACTGACCATCTCCTTGTGTTTGGTCCATGATTGCCTTCTCTGTGATGAAGCATGCTATAAGCATCAATAATGCTTATTGATGTCAGCATTGATGTCCCTATTGACATCAGCAGACCTATCCAATACCATGTGGGCTAACAACATGTCTGAAGTTGACTGTCGTACAGGAGTATTGCTAGAGACGGAGTGGATACTTTGATTCAAACTAGTATTTGACATAAGGTCAATATTTGTGGCACTTACACAGACCACAGAGTCAACTTCTTCTGATAGTTCAACTTACAGAAAGTAAAACCAAATAAACGTATCAGGAAACTGACACATACTTTCTCCCTTTTAGCCAAACTGTAATGAAAAAAATGTTTTTTATTTACTAAATATAGAATATGAAGTACCGATAAATGTACAGAAAATTGTCTGCAATAGTTGTTTTCAGAACTATACACCCAAATCCCTTCATGGGAGGCACTATAGAATCCATTGCTGCACACAGTGGTTTTGAGAGGGGAAATGCCCCCTTGAAAGTTATCAGTAAATAGGAGAAAATAGTTTTTTTTGTATTCCCCATAAGAATAACATTGGAAAACGTACTGCGTTTACAGCTAAATGAAAATTTCAATTTTCTCCGCAACTAGTAATCGTAGAATAGTAATTCAAATTACTAATTTATTTAGTTTTTTGGGCTATTTTGAATGGTGAATAGTAATATTTTTTAACATTTATGTTTTTTTATGAAAAATAAAAAACAGATTTTTTAATATTTTAAGTCCTTTAATTTTTGGACCCGAATTTATGGAAAAATTCGGGTGGTGTCATTTTGTTGGAAACCTAAAGCTCTACAAACCACTAAATTTTAATCAAAATCGTCAGAGCCATTTTTGAGAAATTTAGATTTTTTATTTTTTTAGGGGATCAAAAAAAATCAAAAATTCAAAAAATGAAAGAAACACCTGGATATATCGAGAATTAGTACCTACATACCAAATTTCATAAAAAATCGGTCCATTGGTTAGGGCTCTAGCTCTGTACACATCCACACACACACACACACACACACACACACACACACACACACACACACACACACACACACACACACACACACACACACAAGTTAAATAGCCTCGAAATATTATACAAAAGGTGACACCCAATAAATAAATGAATAATGTTTTACTCCGTCATACAAGATTTGATAATGGGACAAAACTAGTCTCGAAACTAGTTATCTTATAAACTAGTGGATTGATGACGACAAGGTATGTAACCTTAGATTTTAAGTCAAATAAATTAGGTTCAACTACATGGACCTTTGAACTAAAGTAGCAACCTCACCTACATTGTATATTACAAATGAGTACATTTTTTTAAATTATTTTCCAACCACCATAAAACCATAAAGAATCTAGTTTATATCAACAAATTTTAATAGTTAGTTCGAACTCGTTATTTTAGAGCTGAAGGATAAATACTGAAAGCGTGACAAACGAAAGTTTAAAGTTATTATTTCTTCAATGGCAAATGACTGAAACTTGAGAAAGCAAAGACTTTCATCAATCAAAAATAATTAACAGAATATTTTTATCGGATTCAATTTGCATGAATTTGTTTACTTTTTCCCAAGGCTGTTTAAATCCCTTAAGAGCAAACTCGGCTCTTTATACAAAATATTTTTTGTACAAGTATCCCACAACTAGTTGAAGCCACTTACCAAGTTTCATCAATATACATTCATAAATAATCGAGATATCAAATTTTATTTATTCTCTATAAGGATAACATTGGACAACGTACTGTGTTTAGTACTTTGAATACATCTGCAACGGTTGGACATAGAACAACAATTAAAACACCAAAATGATTGATTTTTAGAGCTAAACTGATTGGTAAAAAGAAATGTAAAGTTTTTAGTAAAATTATTTGAGGAAAATCTAAAAACCTTTTTCCCATAATATTAACATGGGAAATTTTATGGATGCGTTTTTTGACCTTTCTCCACAACCACTTAACCGAGGTTAATGATTCAAAATACTAAATTATTTGTTTTTTAAGCTCTATAAAATGGCTGTAGCCAAAATTAAGTCTTTTTAGAATTTTAGGGAAAACACTAAAAAAAACTGATATATATATATAAATTTAAACGAATAGTTTTTTTGGCATCTGGAGACCTCAAAATGAAAAGTTATCATAGTCTCGGGCTTAAGTCTTACCATACCTACGGTAATAGTTTCTTTCCTATAGGGAAAATTCGCTAAAAATATATTAACACTTAGATTTATATTTACCGTCTTGTATGTAAGTACAGAATAAGTGTAGATAATTTTGTAGGGTTGTGAGTCGTAGTTTACTTTTACCTTTCTAAGAAGCTATACAAAACGTGTTATGTAAACCCTCTTATGTAGTATTTGAGTAGATGGAAAAATAATGTTGTTTCTATATAAGCAACGCTTCAATAATTTGTAATATTTAATACGAAGTTATATCCAACGTCCATCAACGAATGTAACTCTGTTGAAGTGTTTATATTAAAACTGTGCCTTATATTTTTAATTGCTTCATTTTATTATTAGTGAATTTCCTTTGGAAAGTGAACTATTAGCATGACCCGCACGGTGAAACTTAAGCCTGGGACCACTTTAGAAGTTCCTAACGTGACCCCCTGAAAACGTTTTGGGGGGTCGTTCAAAATTTTATATATATATATATATAGACATATGCGACAAAAAACACAAAAATGCGACCGCTAGAGTGCAAACACACACACACACACATATATATACATACATACATATATATATATATATATATATATATATATATGTGTGTGTGTGTGTGTGTGTGTGTGTTTGCACTCTAGCGGTCGCATTTTTTGTCCGATTTACTTCAAATTTGGTAGGGACGTTCCTTTCTGTAATCAGTTGGACAAGTTCGTTGGGAAAAACAATCGGAAAACTCTAAACCCCTTTTTTGGGGGATTAATATTTCAAATTTCGAGTTTTTGGGCCCAACAAGGGTCATAAAAGCCCCAGATGTAAAATCAATGCATGTAAAAAGATGGGAATTAGAGATACGAAAGTTTTAAGCCCTCTATCGTCATTCTAGCATAAATATTTACCGAGTTATTAAATAAAATGTGTATCGACTAAACACAGTACGTTGTCTTATGGGGGTTTTACACTAGAAAAGCCTATTATTCCTTTGTTAGAGTACTTTTATCATCCCCAGCAAGCTCACGCCTTCTTTCAAGCCTGTCTGGACCTTCTCTTATAATGCGCAAAATTGGATTCCCAGCTTTGCAAGTAAATGAAACCAGGAGTATCAGAACAGACAAAAAATCAATGTTTTCAGATTTTAATAAATATTGGACAAATGTATGTTTTTACATTATTTTGAGTTTTACAAGTTTTTATGTGGAAATTCACTTCCCTCACGTCAGCGTGCTGCGTGCCAACTCGTTATTATTTGTTATTACAATTTTGTTAAGTAATATTTATGTCACCATATACATGTTCCAAGTAATGGAATAAAGAAATAATGTATTTACTCAAAGCTAAATTTTTTTTTAAATTGCAGACACACGTTTTTAATACTTATTATACAGGGTGTCACAAAAATGCGTAGCGTTCTATGTAGAACCGGATTCTATATACAAAAACAAATCTAAAATGTAAAATAAATTTTTTTTTGATTTTCGCTCAGTTTGTCTGTAATCCGCCATTTTGTATTTTTTTGAAATAATTAATAATTCAAAAACCTTTCGAGATATTTGTACGAAACTTGGTATAAACTTAAACTTTTATGTTATTAAAATGTTCCAAACAGTAACTTGCATAACTGTTTGGACGTAACGTCCGCATTCAGAAAGCCTATCCATGAGAACTAAGCTGAGCGGCTTTGTGCTGAGTAGTAGGCCTATGCCTAATTTATTGACGGAATACTTGCCATAATAGGTAACAGATAATAGGTTTACATTTATAAAAGCGTGTGTAGAATCAGAGTGTACATTTTTCAAATATGAAAATACTTCATTATGAAATATTGAGTATACCAAACTTTGTATATTCCGTTCTAAATCAGACCAAAATAATAAACTGCTTTAAAACAATGTGCGATATAATACATTTATTAGTGAATTTCCTATGGAAAGTGAACTATTAGCATGACCCGCACGGTGAAACTTAAGCCCGGGACCACCATAGAAGTTCCTAACGTGACCCCTGAACACGTTTTGGGGGTCGTTCAAAATTATATATATATATGTGTGTGTGTGTTTGCACTATAGCGGTCGCATTTTTTGTCCGGTTTACTTCAAATTTGGTAGGGACGTTCCTTTCTGTAATCAGTTGGACAAGTTCGTTAGGCAAAACAATCGGAAAACTCTAAACCCTTTTTTGGGGATTAATCTTTCAAATTTCGAGTTTTTGGGCTCAAAAAGGGTCAGAAAGGCCCCAGATGTAAAATAAATGCATCTTAAAAGATGGGAATTAAAAAGGTGAAAGTTTTAAGCCCTCTCTCGTCATTCTAGCATAAATATTTACCGAGTTATTAAAGAAAATGTGTATCGACTACACACAGTACGTTGTCTTACGGGGTTTTATACTAGAAAAGCCTGTTATTCCTTTGTTAGAGTACTTTTATCATCCCCAGCAATCTCACGCCTACTTTTAAGCCTGTCTGGACCTTCTCTTACCTCATAATGCGCAAAATTGTATTCCCAGCTTTGCAAGTAAATGAAACCAGGAGTATCAGAACAGCCAAAATATCAATGTTTTCAGATTTCAATAAGAATTGTACAAATGTATGTTTTCACACTGATTTTGAGTTTTAAAAGTTTGTATGTGGAAATTCACTTCCCTCACGTCAGCGTGCTGCGTGCGAACTCGTTTTTAAGTACAACATTATTTAGGTTTGAAGAACCTTATAATATAGTTATAACCTATAATGGTAAAACCATGAAAACGTAGATATTGCATTAGGGCTCGATAAAACTAAGTACTAAACTAGTTTTATAGACATGTTTGTATAGTAAAAGGTAGTTTGTAAGCATAATCAATATTTTCCGAAAAATTGTTCAGACGGGTCAAATTTTTTGAACCGATCGTACAATTATTTGGAAAATATTGTTCATACATAAAAATTACTATACAAACATGTCTATAAAACTAGTTTAATACTTAGTTTACAGTGCCCTAATGAAACGACCACGCTTGCATGGTTTCATAGTTGTATTTTATAGCGAAAGACAGAAACATTTTTATGGTCAGTTTTATAGCTTCATAGATGAAGAAGTATCTTCTTTATATAATTCTGTAAGCGACATTTCTAAGTCAAAATTGTGGGAGTTTGGCAAACCGCAGGATGATGGGAGACAGCTCGAATTCAAGGTGACTCGGGAAAAATAGCAGCATTTCTAAAAAGTTGTAAGCAAACAAGAAATTACGTAAAACATCTCCCATAAGAAAAACATGAGGATTTTAAAACTTCTGCTTTGTTTACATTAAAACATGTGATCGAGTGTCTACTTTGTTTACGAACTGACAGTAAAAAATCACATAAAGTAGAGCATTGGAGCAAGGTTAGGGACTATGGCCCCTTCAAGCCACTAATATTTAGCTAATGATGATTTAGCGAAGCAACAGATTAAAGTATTTAGGACTTTTTCTTAGCACATATTATGGTAGTTTACTTTTATGTAATTAAAGGTAGCTATTCAATAAATATTTTATCAGGTATTCTAATATTCAACCATTGTGTGGATGGATTGAATCTAATACAAAGTTAACTTAGTCACAATGAGCCAAGACCATAGCCGGAAAGCTCTTAGAAACTCTCAAAGTCAAACCTTACCCCAGTTATGAATCAAAACTTGATCCCAGCTTCCTTCCTGCCTCCATTTTACCTTCGGTTTCCTCCTTAACTCTGCAGAATACGTCCCTGCATATTTACTTCCTCCTTGAAAACAATATAAAGTGATTATTCTTGCCACAGAAAGTGCATTATGATGTGAATTTCTAGATATTTTAAAATTAGTAACGTTTCTTTGCTGTAAGTCTAAAATTAGTGGGCCTAAATCAAAAACATAGTCAGTATTGAGGCCAATAACTTATATTGATCCAAGGTTAGATTATTTAAGAAACTTAAAAAAAATATATCACAAAGTAACTTATTTTCAGGCGGGTATAGAAAAAAGTACCCCTTGCAGCAAACCTGCATACTAAGCGAATTTCAAATGGTACTTCACTACGTCATGAATTTCCATAAAAGGTTTCCAACTTTCTTACCAACTTTCCAACTTACCATCTTTCTTCAAAGCATACTCATAAATAAGCGAGATATCACATTTTATTTATTCTCCATAAGAACAACTTTAATACTGAGTCTGCAGGTTTGCTGCATCAAGGACCAAACAAATTGAGTTTTTATGCAAATACCAATGGATCACCATCAGATGAAGCAACAAACCAAGTTTTACCAATTTATGTTCATAAACAAGCAATATATCCCATGTTTCTTATTCCCCATAAGAATAACATTATAGCTGCTGAGTACGCAGGTTGTCTGCTATGGGGACCACAACAAATTGGGATTTGTATACAAATATCAGTAATCCCTAACCGTATGAAGCCACAAACCAAGTTTCATTAATATATGTTCATCACTCTACGTTAATTGGTTACCGAGATATTGAAAGTGCTAAACACCGTACGTCGTCCAATGTTAATGTTATGGAGTGTGAGTAAATTTGTATATCTTGTTTATTAATGAAGTTCAAAAAAACTTTTTGCGTACAACCCCCCTAAAACCCCCTTTATAATGGTACGATCTGTCTGGTTTCCAAACTCATGAAAAATAGATGCTGCCTTACACGTTTATACCAAATTTCATCATGATCGGACGTTTTTTGCCGAAAGTTATCGTGCCTACGGGCACATATATATACATATATGAAATTGAATGAATGGTGTTTTTGGCATCTGGGGGCTTCAAAACAAAAAGTTATCGTGGTCCCGGGCCTATCTCTTATCATGCCGACTATGGTCATAGGTTCTTCCCTATAGAGGAAATTCGCTAATAAGCTGGTAATTGTTGATTGAACCGTTGAGTTTGGTTGATTACTACTTGTTATGTACTTGTTATGTTTGGTCTTTCATGTTGATGGACGAACGTGTTCAATGTGTTCAACCATTTATGGTACACAGGACGTAGATTGGGGATTGAAAAAGAAACTCAATCAGTATACAATGCGAACAATCGTTTCCAGAACTTGAAGATTTCCCAGTCGAGGAAAATGTTTTTCTCTTTAAGTGATTTTTGAAACTTTCTCAAACAATATTTATGAAAAACCCGCTGTTTTTATACGATAAGTTCCAATCGTAAACGAAATTCTTGGTAATTAATTGTTAACTGTAAGCGAGGTATAACAGAAAGGCTTTTACGTCTATTCGTAGACAAAAAAAAACATTTCTTTAAAATGGGAACTTAACCTTTTAATTGAAGTTTGGAGATGAAAGTTCCACTTTCAGTATCATCAGGTATGTATGCTTTAAAGATAATTACAAAGGCCGATTAGCTAAGATTGTTCAATCAAAGAACTGTACTATGATTATGATACGGTTTTTTTATGATTTACTCAAGTATTAAATATCTAAAAGCTTATCTTTTTGAAAAAGTTTCAAGTTCGTTAACGCTTGAATAAGTGTTTAAAACTAAATCAAACAAAATATAATTTGGTTAATGTTTTGTAAAAAGAAGCCCGCACTGAAGTACCAAACATTTTTATGACAGACGACATCTCTCATAATATTTTACATTCATTATAAATGTATTAATATTCAGTAAGTTTAATCCTATCACAACTTTTTTTCAAAAATGTTACAACATTACCATCTACCAAAACATTGCATCACTTACATTACTTAGGCAAACAGAGTATTGCCAAAGGTGGCCCGATTGCATTGCGCAATCCCATCTACCAAAACATTGCATCACTTGCATTACTTAGGCATACAGAGTATTGGCAAAGGTGGCCCGATTGCATTGCGCAATCCCATCTACCAAAACATTGCATCACTTACATTACTTAGGCATACAGAGTATTGGCAAAGGTGGCCCGATTGCATTGCGCAATCCCATCTACCAAAACATTGCATCACTTACATTACTTAGGCATACAGAGTATTGCCAAAGGTGGCCCGATTGCATTGCGCAATCATCATTTCTCACCACCTGACTGTTTATCGGATCAGTCACTATTGCTAAGCAATTACGTCATTCAGGAAAAGGGTTCATAAGGAAAACATCTGGTGAACTTGTACTTGCAAAAATTGTACAAATAGTTTTAAAACGACCATACAGAGTGTCCCGGAACTCTCTGGAACATTTCATAAAATATTGTTCCTTAGGTCGAGAAAAACATATTTCCCAATATAAACATGGGTCTCCGGTGACTGGTTTTTCGTCTGTTGGTCTGTATGTGTTTTTTTTAAGTAATACGTTATATCTTAGGAACATATGAAGGTATCGACTTTAAACTTAGTACATATACGACATCTAATAAGACCATTTTGGTATGAAATATCAAGTTTCTACTTTGTACCATTTCAAAATGGTGGCCTTTTTGTTTTTCAAAGCTAAATATCTTAAAAACCATAAAAATTATGAAAAATCTGTGTGGATCAAAAAAGTTGTGGCATTTTTTCCTAAAAACATTGATATGAAAATATTAACTATAGGATAATAAATAACTGAGTTGTTGTGATTTTTTTAAGTTAAACCATGATTTTTTTCATTTATGGGCTGAATCACAACTCAGTTATTTATTATTCTATAGTTAATATCCTCATAGCAATGCTTTTAAGACAAATTTCCACAACTTTTTTGACTCATACAGGTTTTTTATAAATTTTACGGTTTTTAAGATATTTAGCTTTGAAAAACAAAAATGGCCGCCACTTTAAAATGGTACAAAGTAGAAACTTGATATTTCATACCAAAATGTGTCTTATTAGGTTTAATAAATGTACCAAGTTTGAAGTCGATATCTTCAGATATTCCTAAGATATAACGTATTAAGTAAAAAAAAAACACATACAGACCAACAGACGAAAAACTAGTCACCGGAGACCCATGTTTATATTGTAAAATATGTTTTTCTCTAACTTAGGAACAATCTTTTATGACATGTTCCAGAGAGTTCCAGGACACCATGTATAACTATATAACTAAATACTGAAATATTTTATCCCACTCCTTTGGTTTAAAGTAAAAATCTAAAGTAATAAAACCTTCAGCATTTTAAATGTCTTCTTTGTAATACCTTGTTCATTTATGAAATGGGGTTTTATAATAACAAGCTATTTTACATTGACTAAACCTAACAGCTAAACTTTGCTCCCACTATATCTGAAAGATCTTTATATATCAATGAAATATGACTTAAAATATACTTATTTAATAATAAAATACCCCCGTAGCAGCAAACCTGCGTACTCAGTGAATTTCCAATGCATATATATGTATCTTAATACCACATAAAGCCACATACCAAGTTTCATCAATATACATTCATAAATAAACGAATTGTGACATTTTAATTATTCTCCATAAGAATAACATGGCGGCTGAGTATGCAGGTTTGCTGAAGGAAGGAAAACAAAAAATTGGGTTTTATACAAATATCAATATAACTCATGTAGGTAAAGCCATATACCAAATTTCATTAATTTATTTTCATAATGAAGGCAGATAACACGTTACTTATTCTCCATAAGAATAACACGGGGCTGAGTACGCAGGTTTGCTGCTACGGGAGCCTTGGGTAAAAAATTGTCTTTCTGAGCAAATATCAATGGTCCACAACCAGATGAAGCCATACTGACGAAACTTGGTATACACCAAGTTTCGTCAGTATACATTCATAAATAAGCGAGATATAACATTTTTATTTTTCTCCATAAGAATAACATTAGACAACGTACTGTGTTTAGCACTTTCAATATCTCGGTAACCAATTGACGTAGAGAAATGATCAAAATACCAAATTGTATGTTTTTTTAAGCTGAATCCAATGGTAAAAACTAAAATTTGACTATTTCCAAAATTATATGTAAAAAATTCAAAAAACCCATTTTTGGGGTACAAAACCCCCCCAAAATACCCCTTCGGATAAAGCGATCTGGCTGGTTTTCAAAATTAAAGTCATAAATGTTGCTTTACACGTTTATACCAAATTTCATCAATATCGGATAATTTTTACGAGAGTAATCGTGCTCATGGACACACACATATATATATATATATATATATATATATATATATATATATATATATATATATATATACATATATATACAATAGTTGACAATATTTGAGAAAATACAAAAATATATATATCGCATATTTTCCAAGTATATGTGGGGGTGTTACTGACTGCATTCCCCGAGTATTATTTCAGTGACTGGCTCTCCGGGCATAGCCGTATATATATATATATATAATATATATATATATATATATATATATATATATATATATATATATATATATATATATATATATATATATATATATATATACAGTTTCGAACAAATGGTGTTTTTGGGGTCTGGGGACCTCAAAACGAAAAGTTATCATGGTCCCGGGCCTAGGTCTTACCATACCGACTACGGTAATAGCTTCTTCCCTATAGGGGAAATTCGCTAAAATATTTATATGTATTAATCTTAACTTTTAATTATCAGAATTATAATTAATACTGTTTATTTGAGGCAATTTTAAAACCAATTGCTATTTACATGTATTTTTTACATCTCAGACATTATTTACACATTTATATAATTTATGTAAAAAAAGGTTTAGTCTACTAGTTTTTATCAAAATTTATGGCTAAAATTATACTAAAAACGTTGAAATGGAAATAAATATAATTGAGTGGTATTCTAATATCATATAATTAAAAGAAATAATACTTTTACAATTCAAATACAATTATTGTGTGTGTATGATCTAGACGAAGTTTCGGTATACGAATTAAATACTTAATGTGTAAGATATATTCTTAAACACGTTTTATTCGTTTAGAGTAATAAAAACCCATGGTGACAGCTGATCATGCAAAATGTGCTAAGCAGCTCTCCGAACTGTCCGAACTTTCAACACGTTAACAAACTTTTTCATTAAATTCCCTGAACCTGCGAAGTGATGTGATGCAGTAACAACATGTCTCACATTTCAGCAGATTAGAGGAAATTTATTTACAATTTAAGAATATTATTTAATACAATATTTAGTTACGCTTTTTATAAAACCTTGCACGAAACCGAATTAAATACTTTTCTGGTATTACTTTTTTTATTAGTAAATCAGCAATTTTATATGAAACTAGTTTCGTGGTGTATTTTTCGGGTTACAGATGGGCCATAAGCTCCGTTCATCTATTCTGTATTCAAAATCAATGCTATTACCAACTAAACCCAATATCACCAAGATCACCTGTTCAAGTAAACATGTCATTAGCTTTTATGTAAACAACAATATATTTCCATAAGGTTTATATGGGAACCCTTTTGGGCCTCTTGGGAGGAACCCAATTGAGTTAGGACGAAATGGATGGCTTAAAAACCTTCTCCGTGAAATTTTACATACATACCAAGTTTCATGGCAAACGGTCCAACGGTGTCCGAGTCCATAAACTTCAAATAAACAAACGAACCAACATCCTTTTAGCGAATTTCCCCTATAGGAAAGAAGCTATTACCGTAGTCGGCATGGTAAGACCTAGGCCCGGGACCATGATAACTTTTCGTTTTGAGGTCCCCAGACCCCAAAAACATCATTCGTTCGAAACTGTATATATATATTTATATATATATATATATATATATATATATATATATATATATATATATGTGTGTGTGTGTGTGTGTGTCCGTGAGCACGATAACTCTCGTAAAAATAATCCGATTTTGATAAAATTTGGTATTTGGTAATTTGGCAACATTTATGACTTAAGTTCAAAAACCAGCCAGATCGCTCCATCCGAAGCGATGGTGGTTATTTTGGGGAGGTTTTGTACCCCAAAAATGGGGTTTTTGAATTTGTTACATGTAATTTTTGGAAAAGTCAAATATTTGTTTTTATCATTGGATTCAGCTTAAAAAAACACAAATTTGGTATTTTGATCATTTCTCTACGTCAATTGGTTACCGAGATATTGAAAGTGCTAAACACAGTACGTTGTCTTATGTTATTCTTATGGAGGAAAGGACAAATTTTATATGTAGCTTATTTATGAACGTATACTGACGAAACTTGGTATAAGGCTTCATCTGGTTGTGGTCCATTGATATTTGCTCAAAAAAACAATTTTTTGTAAAAGGCTCCCGTAGCAGCAAACCTGCGTACTCAGCCACCATGTTATTCTTATGGAGAATAATTAAGTGCTATGTCTCCCTTAATTATGAACATAAATTAATAAAAACTGGTATACTACTTCACCTAGTTGAGTTATATTGATCTTAGCATGAAAGCCAATTTTTTGTCTTCCTTGTTGCAGCAAACCTGCGTACTCAGCCCCAATGTTATTCTTATGGAGAATAATCAAAATTGTATATACTGCTTATTTGTGAATATATTTTTATGAAACCTGGTCAGTGGCTTTATGTAGTATTAAGACATTTATATCTCCATTGGAAATTCGCTGAGTATGCAGGTTTGCTGCGACGGGGGTAATTTATAAATAAATAAACATCTATAAAAACTCTACGGTTGCTATCAAAGAATTAATGTTGTTGTGTTGTTGATTTATGTTTACTTTTTTATAAGTGCTACCCAACTGTTGCAGCACATTCAATATTTATTAATGTAGCAGTTATAACATAGTCACATTACCTAGTCAATTTATAACATCAGGGAAGTACAAAAAGGCGTTAAAATACTGAGTGTTATGACGTGTTATGGTTGTTGTAAGGATTTTAAAACGTGTGGAACATTGCCATCTAACAGCGTTAAGTACAAAATGCCCGACGTAGATAAGAAAAACAATAATTAGGTGACATATTTGTTCAAACCAAATTAAGTAAACCAAATTTAAAGACGTTTTAATGTGTTTTGACTGTGAAGGATGGGACTCATTTTAGTGGTTGATAAATTAGATTGAAGATTGATTAGATTGATCAACCACGTTTGATGGATACTCCAGCTTGTCTGAGTAAATGTGACATTTCAATATAACATTGATTTTTCGCATCAAACCTTAAATTGCTACATTTTACACGTCACATGTAACAAATATTAGACTCTTAGAATTGAATCTTATTAAAAACGTATGTTAGCTGTTTCATATTTAAAGTAGTTTTATATTACCTAAATATTCTAAATACATTGTTTATTTGTTTTTGGGAATTGAGTATGCTGTTTCACTGTGATTATAGGATTAATCTGGATAAATTTTATGCAAAAAATGTGTTTATTACTTAGACAAATATTTAAAGGTTTTGAAGGTTTCTTCCAGCTTTTTAACAAACGCAAAATTTTGAAACTATGATTAAAACATATTATCTACATATTTAAAAAGATTCCTGTTTTTTTCACTCACTTCCCAAAGCTAATACTTAACCGATTTGGATGGTTCTTTTTTTATTTAAAAGATCATTTCAAGTTCTAAGTCACAGCTGAGCCAGAATTTCGATTTAGGCTCCAGGGCTCTGCCCCACGGGAGTTCCAAGTTCCCTTGTTATTCATATAGAGGTGATTTTTATTTGGTTTATGCCACATGTGTTTTTTCACAGCTGTTATAAGGATTATATCCGCAAAATATTGCAAGGGAGCAGCTCGTATATAATAATAGTTTAGACTGTGATCACCACTACGATCAATGTAATCCTATATGTATTAAACACTAATTGGACTGATTAAGCAAATTTATTTAGAAATATACATCTTAAAGTAATTATTGTAAAACCGAAGTATATAAAATGTATATACTAATTTACCTTACTAACATTGTAGTTTTATTGCGAGAGAAACCGCGACGATCAGCTGCTAGTCACTTATAAACATAGCGAATGTTTTTTTGCCAAGCAAAAAACTCATATTTTAGTTATATAATGAAATAAATCAAATCAAATCAAATTGCCTTTATTGCCATCAAACAGTGTAAACAGCATTGGCATGAGTCAGTGTTACAAACATGTACTACAGTTAAAAATGCAATATCCTTATAACAAGACATAGTACAAATAAAACAAAATATATTTTACTGGTTAAGGAAATTATAGATACTACATATCTATAGATACATGTTTTATCAGTAAGAAACGCCTTTAGACGTTTTCCAAATTGTTTCAGGGGGAGGGAAACTTGAAGGCCTGCAGGCAAAGAATTAAAAAGCTTAATACAGTTAAAAGAGATGTTACGTTGAAAAAAGGTTGTCCTGTGCTTTGGAATTGGACTGTTTAACCGTGGGCGGAGTGCGTATTTGGAAGAAAAACTATTGAAGAAAATTGTAGAAGAATGTTTTTTGTAAAACATTACGGTTTCAAATATATAAAAACAAGGAAAAGTAAGAATCTTATTCTGACGAAAAATATTTTTGCAGGATTCATTTCTTTTGAGTCCAAAAATTATCCGAAGGGCTTATTTTCTGTAGGCGAAAAATCTATTTTGTCCTTGAATTCTCAAAAATCAAATCAGTTATATACCGAGTAAATCAAAACAAAAGGTTGCTACTAAAATTGAAGTTTGGTTACACAATACAATACTCGTCATGATAATTAACGTCGTTACAGAAATGCATATGATTAGTGCATATGCGTAATGCATATGTAAAGCTGCTAACATTTTAACCGAATATACAATGATCAACTAATAAGCAAATATAATATTTAATTTTAACCCCTTACTGCGTAGGCAAAGGCGGGTCCACTATAATAAATAATCTTAACTTCGTCAACCATTCACTCAAATTATTTTAATAAAATTTATAGTAAAAGTATGTCAAGTTGAATCATTAGGTTTATAAAATGTTCAATATTAAAACAATGTAATCTCATAAGAATTAAATTATATTGCACAATAAAATAGCTAAGAAATAAAGTGTTATTAGGCAGCCGAATAACTTGTTGGTGTGATATTCGTTACGAAATTTATAAAATTTTATTTGGTCCACTTTATATAATACAGTTGATGAATGTAAGATTCATGGTTTCCTCAAAGTTTTCAATCACCGATCCACAGATGCATATCTCAAGGTAAGGATCATCCCTTACTCGGTAGAGTCAACTAAGTTGTTAATCTGCCTGGAAAGTTTAATACCCCCGTAGCAGCAAACCTGCGTACTCAGCAAATTTCCAATACATATATATGTATCTTAATACCACTTAAAGCCACATACCAAGTTTCATCAATATACATTCATAAATAAACGATTTATGACATTTTAATTATTCTCCATAAGAATTACATGGCAGCTGAGTATGCAGGTTTGCTGAAGCAAGGAACACAAAAAATGGGGTTTTATACAAATATCAATATAACTCATGTAGGTAAAGCCACATACCAAATTTCATTAATTTATTTTCATAATGAAGGCAGATAACACGTTACTTATTCTCCATAAGAATAACATGGGGCTGAGTACGCAGGTTTGCTGCTATGGGAGCCTTGGGTAAAAAAGTGTCTTTTTGAGCAAATATCAATGGTCCACAACCAGATGAAGCCGTATACCAAGTTTCGTCAGTATAGGTTCATAAATAAGCGAGATATAAAATTTGTATTTTTCTCCATAAGAATAACATTAGACAACGTACTGTGTTTAGCACTTTCAATATCTCGGTAACCAATTGACGTAGAGAAATGATCAAAATACCAAATTGTGTGTTTTTTTAAGCTGAATCCAATGGGGAAAAATAAAATTTGACTATTTCCAAAATTATATATAACAAATTCAAAAAACCCATTTTTGGGGTACAAAACCCCCCAAAAATACCCCTTCGGATAGAGCGATCTGGCTGGTTTTCGAACTTAAAGTCATAAATGTTGCTTTACACGGTTATACCAAATTTCATCAAAATCGGATAATTTTTACGAGAGTTATCGTGCTCACGGACACACATATATATATATATATATATACAGTTTCGAACGAATGGTGTTTTTGGGGTCTGGGGACCTCAAAACGAAAAGTTATCATGGTCCCGGGCCTAGGTCTTACCATGCCGACTACGGTAATAGCTTCTTCCCTATAGGGGAAATTCGCTAACAGGATAAAACAAACTATGTCTCATAACGCTACAAAATATATTTACACTTTTACCGTATTTGCATTCAAGACGGTAAATATATCCAAGTAAGTAACCAACATAAAACCACTTAAACCACTTAAAACCACTTTAACCACTTAAAATCAATATTTTGTAATATAATTTTCTTGGGAAGACTGATATCTAAATAAAAGAAAAAGTTTTATCAATTTAATAGGTTTAACGATGATATACGTTATATATATAGATAGCACGATATAGTTTTAACCGTAGTAAGTGTATTGTCTAATCAAAATTATTTACACATATTTCAGTCTACTTTGAAGGTACCAGCGAATTATAAATAGTTAAGACACTGAGTTGTAACATAAATACAAAACATCTATACTTATTTAATAGGCGAGCAGGTGTTTTGTGACAATCACTCCTCCTAAACTACTGAACCGATTTTCATGTTTTTGGTATTGGAAAGAGCCTAACGTGAAGTTGTGCAGGAAACTTTTTTTATAGAGAAATAATTTGTGAGTGAGGCCCTGGGGTTAAAGTTGAGTTTTTTCCCATAAGCTTAACATTGGGAAATAACCGTAAGTTTTAAGCAATCAGCTGGATAGAGTAAACGCAGTTAATCAGCAGGCCATGCTAGCTTTGGAATGGTAACTCAATATTTATACGGGAACGTCGGTATAATATTACGTTGTGATCGCGAGCGAAGCCGCGACAGCTAGGATACTAGTTTAACTAATAATGTATCACAAAACTATAATATTGAAAAATCCAGTAAACCCTCAGCTTATTTCATTTTTCGTGTTTTGAGCTGGAAGCTGCAACGGCGAGGCAGGCATGTCTTGAATGCAATGTCATTTGCTAGAGAGGAACTAAATGGACCGTGATTGCAGCTCAAGAGTTTTGATTTCACGTGATTTATAAGTCATTTTTCAAATCAAATCTTAAAATATCATAAGTTAAGCTTGATTCTGGAAAATACTCTAGTAAAGTTCACTTTAAATAGGTTTATTAAGTTACCAAAGTTAATGAATAAAATATAATTTTCAAATTTACTGTAATTATTGCCGTATCAGGAATCAGTTTATAATACAAATAAATTGCTATGAGAAGAATACAAATTTCCGAAACTTAAATCTAGGGGTATATACCTTAATAGTAAAAGATACAGTAAAAGTTATATTTTCGTTGAAACATGTTCTGTCTCAATTATTTATTTTTATAGTTCGACTTCACAATTACTTTATGTAATTTCTTTGTAAATAACGTCTAAAATATGGGCAAGGTAACTAAGTGCTTTTAAAGTAGACTCGATCTATACTGAACTAATCACGGTGGATAAAACAATATAAAGCTGCTACTGATGTCGTTAAAATTCGATTAGGATATTTAATAGTTTCAAGAACTTTCTTTCCAGTTCTTTATGCTAGTTAGCACACGTATTTTTAAACTATATAGTACCAGCTGTTACCTGTCTAGCTGTTACATGTCTTTGAATATTACTAACAAAAACGAATATCACCAAGATCACCTGTTCAAGTAAACATGTCATTAGCTTTTATGTAAACAACAATATATTTCCATAACGTTTATATGGGAACCCTTTTGGGCCTCTTGGGAGGAACCCAACTGAGTCAGGACGAAATGTATGGCTTAAAAACCTTCTCCGTGAAATTTTACATATATATACCAAGTTTCATGGCAAACGGTCCAACGGTATATTTAATTCCTAGAATCTATATTTTACAAAATATATGTTTTATATCGTTTGTTTTAAAAGTATATTTGATGCGATCAACGTAAACCAAAACAAAACAAACATAGTTGTCTACGTAATAAAAAATGTGTAATTTGATGGATCTATGTCCAGTTCAAGACTTCTCTTAATAACAAGAAGACACTTATACGGGACTGTAACAAGCTACTTCCATTGGCTAGGTCAAGTAATCCTAACTAAGGCAACCCTTGAGGTATTTGGTTTGGCCAGTTGGAGTTGAGGGTTTGTTCTGGGATTATACGAGGCGGGACGGATCCCTCTGAACATCACAGTAGATTAGTTATTGTATGGTTTAACTAGCAATGCTACGTTGAAGGCAAGTGGAAATTAAATACCCCCGTAGCATCAAACCTGCGTACTTAGCGAATTTCCAATGCATATATATGTATCTTAATACCATATAAAGCCACATGCCAAGTGTTATTAATATAAATTCATAAATAAACTATTTATAACATTTTAATTAATCTCCATATGAATAATAAGGTGGCTGAGTATGCAGGTTTGCTGAAACAACAAACACAAAAAATAGGTTTTTATACAAATATCAATATAACTCATCTAGGTAAAGCCACATACCAATTTTTATTAATTTATGTTCATAATTAACGGAGATAACATTAATTTAACTTATTCTCTAAAAGAATAATATGGGTGCTCAGTACGCAGGTTTGCTGCTACGTGAACTATCGGCAAAACATTGTTTTTTGCGCAAATACCAATAGACAACATATATATGAAGCAATAAGTCAGCAAAAGTTGATGAATACGCGAGATATACAATTTTTCTTATTCTCCATAAGAATAACATTGGACAACTTACTGTGTTTCGCACTTTGAATATCTCTGTAACCAATTAACGTAGAGCAATGATCCAAACACCAAATTGTTTGTTTTTTTAAGCTAAATTCGATGGTAAAAAGGAGAATTTGATTTACTAAACTGTTATCTGTAAAAAAACTCAAAAAAACCATTTTTGGTGTATAAAACCCCCCCAAAACCCCCTTTGGATAAAGCGATCTGGCTGGTTTTCAAACTTAAAGTCATAAATGTTGCTTTACAGGTTTTTTACCAAATTTCATCAAAATCGGACCATTTTTACGAGAGTTATCGCGCCCACGGACACACACACACACACACACACACACATATACATATATATATATATTTTACTAAACAATTCACAGTACCAGGGCTGCTATTATTATAAATATTAGAAAATAAAAATTCAACTGACAAAAATTAATAAATTATGTTAGGTTAAGTCTAGCTTGAAAATGGCCTTAAAAGTGCCGAAATATGTAGCTTTATTAAAAGATTTTAAAAAGGGTGCTCAGTTGAATTTTTATTTTCTAATATATATATATATATATATATATATATATATATATATATATATATTAACACATTAAAACAGATAGATATAAATGAAACAAGAAGTTTTTGCGAATGTTCGTTTATAATACAAACGTTTTCAAGCAATATACAGTTTTATATATATATACAGTTTTGAACTAATGGTGTTTTTGGCATCTGGGGACCCCAAAACTAAAAGTTATCATGGTCCCGGGCCTAGGTCTTACCATACCGACCATGGTAATATCTTCTTCCCTATAGGGGAAATTCGCTAAAACCTCTAATACTTTTCATCTCTAGTACATGTCAAACTGTTGTAATTAATATGCTGGAATTTGGTTACAAATTAATATGATATACTTTGGTTAATCGTCTCATTTTTACAACATAATAAATAATTAAATTGATTAAAAATTTACATTTATTTTCATTACAACATTGTAGTGGAACAATTTTAAGTGATATAATACTGTTATTATGCATGATATGAATGGTTATTGAATTAATTATAAAATTAATTAATAACCTAGTCTTTCTTCTAAAAACGAACATGCTTGAATTTTTGAACCAACCGCAGTTTACAATTTACAGGTTAAAAACAAAACCGTTTAAACCTATGGGAAAACCCTTATAGTAGTTTCATAATACTTGTAGATGAGGAATTATTCAGCAAATGGTGATTTAGTGAAGCAACAGTGCAAAGTTTAATATTTGTATTTGTTGCTTTTCTCAACTAAGTACGTATTGTGGTAGTTTACCGTTATGTGATAATAGAGAGATAAGTTGTATTCCTACTGAATTATTAAATTTGTATTCAGGAAGTATTTTGTCATGTTATAAAATATTCTGATAAATTAGGTTTTTTAAAATACTTTTTAATGCATTGTCTAACAACATAAATTTACGTTAACAACTATGAGTTAGTATAAATAAATAATAATACTAAAATAGTTGATATTAATACTAATTAGTGTAAACTAGTATTAAATAATTGGTTGCTGGGTCATTTAATGCCATTTTTACAACAACAAATATACTAACATAGCCAAGTGAATATTCTTAGGACAGTCTTCTTTATAAATAAATTTTACTTAGCTCATGGACTTGGATTAAAAGTGTGTCGATAAGTTGTCTTACGAAACTGATACGAAACCAAAACGTAAATCATAACTTCTGAGAAAAACGTCAAAGAATCATTCAACCACAGACAATCGTTTCTCTTAAGTTCAATTTCCCTTGTTACAACCTAAGGTCATGCATGAGGTGGGAATTGCTGTTACTTTCCAGTAATATGTTTCACCGTTCCATTACATCTTGGAAACAGGTACCAGTAAACACGTTACTTTGTAAATTGTTACCAAAGAACTATCGCGTATTTTTGTACATATATCGGAGGAAATAGAAGCTGGTTGAGTAACTTCGTGGCTCCGCTGAGTTATTAGACAACTTACTTTAACAAAATAAACTGCTCATAATTAAAATATTGTTTTTAAATATGTTCAATAATTTATTAAACTGAAACTGATCACTGATCATGAAACATAACTGGTCATAATCACTGAAACTGATCACTGATCATGAAACTAAACTGTTCATGATCACTGAAACTGATAACTGATTATGAAACTTAACTGGTCATGATCACTGAAACTGATCACTGATCATGAAACTTAACTGGTCATGATCACTGAAACTGATAACTGATCATGAAACTTAACTGGTCATGGTCACTGAAACTGATCACTGATCATGAAACTTAACTGGTCATGATCACTGAAACTGATCATGAAACTGATAACTGTAATAACAGATGTTTCAAAAATATATTAGGTTGGTTTAGATATCTAGTCCAATGGTAAGCAATGAGGATGTTAGAAAAGGTTTAAAGTTAAAAGGGGTTTACACTTTCATAAGAGGAACAATATTCAAACCGAATGAAACTTTTTAATAAGTCGATTGATTCGATTATTTAATTGATTGTAGAGTACTTCATAGTCTTTATATTAGTTATTACGTCACGGTTGTTTCTTTTTAGTTTTTTTTAATAAACGTTCTACATAAGAAAGAAATTATTTACATATAAAACTAAACAAACTAACAAGTTTATAGGTTTCCAAGATATATCTTCCTGGTATCACATAAAAAGAACATAAAAGGGCGAGGGTTTCATCTCTCTCCTAAATAAATATTCACATAGATCGTCGGCGATATCCTCGGAACATATTCCTGTTTTCAGACTTCTTTGACTGCTCTCCGGGAATATTCAACAGTCTGCGTGTTTGTACTGGTCAACGGATCTATGAAATTCCTACTATGGTTTACAGTGAAGTGAAAATATTATCCTTCATAGGTCAAAGTAGGATTTACGTAGATCCGTTACAACGGTTGTTCTGGCAATACTTATAAGTACTTAAAAAAATTATAATACAGTTGTAAAGAGGCGGATCTATTGTAATGCCTCGTTCTCATTGTTATTTTTTTATTTAATTTATTTACAGAATGGCATCACATCACAGTTGGACAGGACATTTGTCAGTTTGTACAATACTTAAAACTAGTTAATAGTTGAACAATTAAAATAAATATTGTTGATAACAAGTCAAATGGCCCAATTTCCATTAAAGTATTCATCTATGGAGTAAAATGTCATCGTTAACAACCACTATTGAAGTGTTTTCTTAAGTTTAAACGATACAGAACTAGTTTTAAAAACTTTTGGTATTTTATTAAATATTGTTGACCGAATATATTGAGGTGAAGTTTCGTACAATGTTAATCTATGGGTAACAGGCTTTATACTATTGTTATATCTAGTGTCTTACACATGTTATCATCCTCAAGTTGAAATTAAACACAAGTACAAGGAACATGATACGTTGTTATTGTACTAGTACCTGGAGGGCCGAGCTTTGCTCGGGGGAAGGCTAGTCAGTTTGTTTAGATGACTTGGAGATTTCACCTCTTCCCCCTACTGATAATCAGATATGTATAACTCATTTGCCTCTTTTCTACATTTTTAAGGTTACTCCAGTTGTTATCTATAGCTCAATGTCGCTTTTGAATTTTACTACTCTATACATGTAATCTTCACTCAAATCTTTTAATATCTGCTCTCAGGAAACCACATGTTAATGTATATCTATAAAAGAGGAAGTATGTATGTATATATATATATATATATATATATATATATATATATATGTGTATGTAGCCTATGGACTCCGAAACCACTCGACAGATTGTAATGAAACTTTCAGGCATTATTAAGCATTATTCAAGGATAGTTTGTATGAAGTTTGGTACAAATCTGTCCAAAGGGCTCCGACCCAGAGGGCATACAAGGGTGCAGTGTCAGGTTTTAGAAATTTAGTGTTTACAAAATTAACAGCTGTAATTAATTAACAACTGTAATTAAAAAAATTCAAAGTTTCTTTAAACTGTCATTTGTTTAATACTTACTTTCTATTCCACTGACTTTTTTATTATATTAAAAAACTATTAAAATAGCTTTATTTCTATAAACAACTTAATTTGGGCGCAGCAACGCGCGCCGGGTAACTGCTAGTAATCATATACAACATGAGTATTACCACTGATTTTGAATGTATTTGAATGGTATTACTTTGACAGTTCCCTGGTTGATTATGAACAGCTGTTACAATCCTTTTGTTTTGATTTGAAACTCCATAAGCCCAATGTTAATTTTTTTAACTTTTCATTTTAGTTTTAGCGAATTTCCCCTATCGGGAAGAAGCTATTACCGTAGGTCTCATGGTAAGACTTAAGCCCGAGACCATGATAACTTTTCATTTTAAGGTCACCAGATGCCAAAAACACCATTCGTTCAAATTTGTATATATGTATATATCTATCTATATATATATATATATATGTGTGTGTGTGTGTCCGTAAGCACGATAACTCTCGTAAAAAAGGTCCGATCTTAATTAAATTTGGTACAAATGTGTAAAGTACCATTTATTTGAACGAGTTCGAAAACCAGATGAATCGCACCATCCGAAGGGGGGTTTTTGGGGGGTTTTGTACCCCAAAAATGTGTTTTTGGGGTTTTCACATGTAACTTTAATTTAAATCAAATTTTAATTTATACCACTGAATTCAGCTTAAAAAAACAAACAATTTGGTATTTTGATCATTGCTCTACGTCAATTGGTTACCGAGATATTGAAAGTGCTAAACACAGTACGTTGTCTAATGTTATTCTTATGGAGAAAAAGAAAAATTCTATATCTTGCTTATTTATGAACATAAACTGGAAAAATTTGGTATATGGCTTGATCTGGTTGTGGTTTATTGTTGTTTGCAACAAAAAAAAATTTTTCGCCTATGGTTCCTGTAGCAGCAAACCTAGGTACTTGGTTCCCATGTTATTCTTATGGAAAATACCTAAAATGTTATATATCGCTTATTTATGAATGTATATGGATGAAACTTGGTATGTGACTTCTCTAAGATGAGTTCTACTGATATTTGCATAAAAACCCATTATTTTGTGTGCCTTGTTGCAGCAAACCTGCGTACTCATCCCCAATGTTATTCTTATGGAGAATAATTAATATTTTAAATATCGCTTTTTTGTGAATATATTTCTTATGAATCCTGTTAAGTGTTTTAATGTGTTATGTTCATTGGAAATTCGCTGAGTACGCAGGTTTGCTGCGACGGGGGTATTTTTACATTATTTGATTTTTCCTGGGGATGAGGCCTGTCTAGAACTTATTTTTATCCCAGAAATTAGTTATTTCGAACATTTGAAGGAAATCGTTGGAGCCGTTTTTGAGATCAGTGTCGCAAGCAAGCAAGCAAGCAAACCTTACTCATATTAGAGTATAGGATTAACACCATTGGGATACCGGGGTTAATTGCAGCTTATAACAATACAACAGATGTCACATTACGACTGTAAGGTAGTGTATGTTTGTATACCGCCACCCGAGTTATAGACCATCGTCTTACTGTATAAACAGTATCTCGCAAATGTTGTGTGAAACTTTACCATACGATTGAAACATGAAATTTGGTAAGAGATTTAATTTAAGTGGCTTACAAATTCCGAAATATTCTTACGTCATTCTAATTCAATAAAGTGGCTGATCAAACTTTCATTAAATTTTAATTTGTTATGTTTTATATTTGAAAAGTTTGAACCGCAGCTAAATTGAACTTCTATTATGAACGGTAACGAAAATGATATGGAAATTATAAACAACTTAGGGCCGTTTTCTTCAAGCACAGTTTAACTTAAACTTTAGTTTAAACTTAAGTTTATAATAAATGCCGCGTTTCCAATGTGTTATGGGCAGTTTAAACGTGGTTCATGTTAAACCTAAAGATAGAACACTGCGTTTAATCATTTTATTCAATGACAATATAATTTTACATCCTGTTTAAGTAATATTTGATTTCAGTTTAACTTGAGGGTAAACAAGCAAACAAAATCGCATGCAAATGATGCAAACTTTAAATTTCATGGATTAAACTAAACTGGCTCGATCAAGTTTTAGGAAAACTAATTGTGCCTTAATCTCAAGTTCATAATAACACCAGGTTTAGTTTAAACTTGAGTTGGGGAAAGCGGCCTTTAGATTAATATTTGCAAAAAATGTCATGGTTTAATCTTAAATAGTTTTTGAGACATTAAGATGGATTCAAACACGCACACAGACAGGACTGTGCGAGATAGAACACATTTTATGACGTATTTTTTCCTAGTTTTTATTTCTGAATCATATGGTAAAGTTCTTACAGTGGTTGTTTCTATCCAAGTAACCGGCAAATTAGTATATCCAATACATAAGTAGCCATGACACCCGAGATAATCTGGTATTTTTCCAAAATATTTACCTACGTAAACAGCCTTTAGATGTCAACTGTTGCTTTTGTTTTCACGCTGAACATGTTTCGGACGAATTACCGTTCATCTTCAGCAGCAGTTGAAGAACTCACAAAATCAAATTTGTCCATGTTTGTCGGCTTATACACACATACACACGCGACAAAGTTCATTGTTACATAAAAGTCACATTTATTTAAAACACTAACTGCGGCACGCACCCACATGTTCAGCGTAAAAACAGAAGTTACAGTTAACATTTAAAGGCTGTTTATGTAAGTATATATTTTGGAAAAATATCAGATAGTATACCCGTCACAGCAAACCTACATTCTCTGCGAATTTCATATGAAAATATATATCACAGATATAATGGTAATGTGGGATGGAATCACATTACAGAAAGATTACATTATTCCTACATTAAGATACAGCATGGCTGGGAAAATACGAGATCACATTCAGACGCGACAACTTACCAAATTTCACCAAAATATATTCATGAAAAGTGAGATAAAGCTGAAGGACGCGCCGTGACCTTGAACTGACCTCGGCCCACGTTATTTCTTCTTGTTATTTCATTCATATTCTTTCCCGGTTCGCTAATTTATCAATTCACTATATTTTCATTAATTTTAGTTTGAGTTAGCTATTTTTAATTTATTGTAATTGTTTATTATTTGTAAATCGCAGGCTTTATTTGTATACATCTGGTCACTTTATTTCTTCAGATAATTTTCAGTACATATCGGAATTGTAGCACTTATTTGAGTCGAATTGGAGATTAATTCGCTTTAGACAAAGTTCTTATTTATTTATTTTTAGTTATTCTTTCGTTATTTTCTTTCTCACTTGTGTTGTCAGAATCTAGTAAAAATTTTACTTATTAGTGAATTTCCTATGGAAAGTGAACTATTAGCATGACCCGCACGGTGAAACTTAAGCCCGGGACCACCATAGAAGTTCCTAACGTGACCCCCTGAACACGTTTTGGGGGGTCGTTCAAAATTATATACATATATACATATATATATATATATATATATATATATATATATATATATATGTATGCACTCTAGCGGTCGCATTTTTTGTCCGATTTACTTAAAATTTGGTAGGGACGTTCCTTTCTATAATCTGTTGGACAAGTTCGTTGAGCACAACAATCGAAAACTCTAAACCCATTTTTTGGGGATTAATCTTTCAAATTTCGAGTTTTTGGGCCGAAAAAGGGTCAGAAAAGCCCCAGATGTAAAGTTAATGCATGTAAAAAGATGGGAATTAGGAAGGCAAAAGTTTTAAACCCTCTCTCATCATTCTAGCATAAATATCTACCGAGTTATTAAAGAAAATGTGTATCGGCTAAACACAGTACGTTGTCTTATCGGGGTTTTACACTAGAAAAGCCTGTTATTCCTTTGTTAGAGTACTTTTATACCCAGAAACCTCACGCCTACTTTCAAGCCTGTCTGGACCTTCTCCTAACCTTATAATGAGCAAAACTGTATTCCCAGCTTTGCAAGTAAATGAAACCAGGAGTATCAGAACAGCCAAAAAAATCAATGTTTTCGGATTTCAATAAAAATTGGACAAATGTATGTTTTTACACTTATTTTGAGGTTTACAAGTCTTTATGTGGAAATTCACTTCCCTCACGTCAGCGTGCTGCGTGCGAACTCGTATTTTGATTACCACAGTTAAACGTGTCTTATTAAAATTAACAATAACTCGTATCACAACTGAAATTAGGTTTACGTACTTTCAGTGAACAGTTCAATTTACCGTAGATTATTCCGAAAATGTTTCGGATCTCTTGTTCCATAATCATGGAGTACAAAAAAGTATTTCAACTATTGTAGGCACATGGACAAAATATGATTATACAATAGAATGCAGACATTGTTTAAACCCTTATGATGGAACAAGATTTCCGACACATGTTCCGAAACATTTAGGAATAATCTACTGGAAATTGAACTGTTGGCTGAAGGTAATTAAACCTAATTTCAGTTGTTATACATGTTATTAGTGAATTTCCTTTGGAAAGTAAACTATTAGCATGTCCCGCACGGTGTAACTTAAGCCCGGGACCACCATGGAAGTTCCTAACTTGACCCCCTGAACACGTTTTGGGGGGTCGTTCAAAATTGTATATATATATATATATATATATATATGCATATATATGTATACATATATGTGTATATATGTATATATATATGTGTGTATATATATATATATATATGAGGTTCACTTCCCTCACGTCAGCGTGCTGCGTGCGATCTCGTTTATTTATTTTAGCGAATTTCCCCTATAGGGAAGAAGCTATTACCATAGGTCTCATAGTAAGCCCGAGACCATGATAATTTTTTGTTTTGAGGTCCCCAGATGACAAAAACACTATTCGTTCAAATTTATATATATATATATATATATATATATGTGTGTGTGTGTGTCCGTGAATGCGATAACTTGAGTAAAAAACATCCGATTTCGATGAAATTTGGCTCAAATGTGTAAAATTACATTCATGACTTTAAGTTCGAAAACCAGAAAAATCGGACCTTGGAAAGGGGGGTTTATGGGGGTTTTAAATTTTTCAAAAATCAGTTTTTTGCATTTTTCACCCTAAAATTTTTGAACAACTTAATTTTGGTTTTTACCATGTTATAGAGCTTAAAAAAACAAATAATATAGTATTTTGAATTATTAACCTAGGTTAAGTGGTTGCGGAGAAAATCCAAAAAACCTACTCATAAAATCTCCCATGTTAATCTTATGGGAAAAAGGTTTTTGCCTTTTCCTCAGTTTATTTTAATGTAAACTTCACATTTGCTTTTACCAATCTGTTCAGTTCCACAAAAAAATCATTTTGGTGTTTAAATTGTGATTCTACGCCCAACCGTTGCTGAGATATTCAAAGTGCTAAACACAGTACGTTGTCCAATGTTATCCTTATGGAGAATAAATAAAATTTGATATCTCGATTATTTATGAATGTATGTTGATAAAACTTGGTATGTGGCTTCACGTAGTACTGGTATATTGATATTTGCAAAAAAAATTTATTTTTTGTTGATGATTCCCGTAGCAGCAAACCTGCATACACAGCCCCCATGTTATTCTTATGGAGAATAAGTAAAATGTAATGACTCCCTTAATTATGAACATAAATTAATAAAACTTGGTATGTAGCTTCACTTGGTTGAGTTATATTGATAATTGCATAAAAACCCATTTTTTACTTGTTGCAGCAAACCTGCTTACTCAGTCCCCATGTTATTCTTATGGAGAATAACTAAAATGTTATATGGCGCTTATTTATGATTGAATATTAATGAAACTTGGTATGTGGCTTCGCCTAGTTAAATTATATTTATATTTGCATAAAAACCAATTGTTTATGTTCCTTGTCTCAGCAATCCTACGTACTCATTACCAATGTTATTCTTATGGATAATAATTAAAATCGCTTATATGTGAATATATTTTTATGAAACTTGGTATGCGGCTTTATGTGGTATTAAGACAAATATTATGCATTGGAAATTCGCTGAGTATGCAGGTTTGCTGCGACGGGGGTATTTAGTTATTCTTTCGTTATTTTCTTTCTTACTTGTGTTGTCAGAATCTAGTAAAAATTGTATTTATTTAAAGTAATGTAATTATCTTTGTAGCCAGATTATCTCTGTGCATTCAAAGTTTTTGTTAAGTTAAAACACAGAAAACTAAAACACGGTTATTTATAGTTTTCTGTAGTTTATAGCTTCACACATGTTTATGGTATTAAAAACACTAGTGCAAAGCTATAAAACTATAGTAAAGTGTAAATCACTGTGTTTTAGTTTTCTGTGTTTTAACTAAACAAAAAACATAGAATCCACAGAGATAATCTGGCCACAAAGAAAATATATTACTAATAATGTTTACTATTTTTTGAAATTGGGTTGTTACATGTAATAAAGCATGGAAATAAACCAATGAATAAATTGATTACCGCTTTTAATATCCGCCATGCTATACACACCTATAACAAGAGCTTCGTAATGAAAATTTCATCGCGTTAGCTCCAAACGCAACTAATCCCTTGTAATTACACTTTGGCACGATTTATAACCTACTTATTTATTTTATGTTCATACGATGAAAATAATTTCAGGTTATTTAGAAACGCTGTATAAAGAACGGAAAACTAGAAACAGATTTTAACTTGTTTTTAATTATAGAAACAATATTAATTCCGGTTGAAGAGATGAAGTTGTTATTTATATTTCCGGCAGGAGTTTTAATGTCCTCTTTAATAATTTGCATGGTGAAAGTATTTTTATTCGGAAATCATTAATTAAACAAATTTCCGAGAGGCTAAACAAACTGCCACAATTCCGCAGGAACCGAATCCAAATCACAGACTGTTGAGTTGAGATTGCACGGTTTCTCATCCGCCCATTTTATGCAAATGTCGGAAAGGTTTTCAAGGGTTTTAAAAGTTCCATACCCCGTCAGGTAAGGTAGTAAATATAATTTTGTAGCCCTTACCTCCCCTGGTAAATCCCCCAGCAAAAAATCGCCGAAAAATACTCGAAGGTATATTTATTAGTGAATTTCATTTGGAAAGTGAACTATTAGCATGACCCGCACGGTGAAACTTAAGCCCGGGACCACCATAGAAGTTCCTAACGTGACCCCCTGAACACGTTTTGGGGGGTCGTTGAAAATGTTATATATATATATATATATATATATATATATATATGTGTGTGTGTGTGTGTGTGTGTGTGTGTGTGTGTTTGCACTCTAGCGGTCCCATTTTTTGTCCGATTTACTTCAAATTTGGTAGGGACGTTCCTTTCTGTAATCGGTTGGACAAGTTCGTTGGGCAAAACAATCGGAAAACTCCAAACCCCTTTTTTGGGGGATTAATCTTTCAAATTTCGAGTTTTTGGGCCCAAAAATGGTCATAAAAGCCCCAGATGTAAAATAAATGCATGTAAAAAGATGGGAATTAGAGAGGCGAAAGTTCTAAGCCCTCTCTCGTCATTCTAGCATAAATATTTACCGAGTTATTAAAGAAAATGTGTATTGAATAAACACAGTACGTTGTCTTATGGGGGTTTTACACGAGAAAAGCCTGTTATTCCTTTGTTAGAGTACTTTTATCATCCCCAGCAACCTCACACCTACTTTCAAGCCTGTCTGGACCTTCTCCTAACCTTATATTGGGCAAAATTGTATTCCCAGCTTTGCAAGTAAATGAAATCTGGAGTATCAGAACAGCCAAAAAATCAATGTTTTCAGATTTCAATAAAAATTGGACAAATGTATGTTTTTACACTGATTTTGAGTTTTAAAAGTTTTTATTTGGAAATTCACTTCCCTCACGTCAGCGTGCTGCGTGCGAACTCGTTAAAATTTTGAGAGGGATTTAATAGCTGTGTAATAAAATAACATGGCTAAACGTAATAAATGTATTATATGCGAGTGCAGAGCATTCAGCAGTACAGTATTATTATCATTTTGAAGCATTATCTACCCTAAAACAAATGTTACTACACTTTGAGATTACACTTTGATTTATTAAACTTTGGTGTTTAAGATATAAAATTTCATAGCAGCTGTAAAATACCCCCGTAGCAGCAAACCTGCGTACTCAGCGAATTTACAATGCAGATATATGTAACTTAATACCACATAAAGCCACATACCAAGTTTCATCAATGTACATTCATAAATATACGATTTATGACATTTTAATTATTCTCCATAAAAATAACATGGCGGCTAAGTACGCAGGTTTGCTGAAGCAAGGAACAAAAAATGGGGTTTTATACAAATATCAATATAAGTCAAGTAGGTAAAGCTACGTACCAAATTTTATTAATTTATGTTCATAATTAAGGGAGATAACACGTTACTTATTCTCCATAAGAATAACATCGGGAAGAGTACGCAGGTTTGCTGCTACGGGAACTATCGGCCAAAAAATGTTTTTAGTGCAAATATCAATAGAACACAATGATATGATAGACCACAATGTACCAAGTTTCATCAGGATAAGTTGATAAATAAGCGTGATATACAATTTTTCTTATTCTGCATAAGAATAACATTGGACAACGTACTGTGTTTAGCACTTTCATTATCTCAGTAACCGTTTGGCGTAGAGCAATGATCAAAACACCAAATTGTGCGTCTTTTTAAGCTGATTCTAATGGAAAAACTAAAATTTGACTTTTTCAAAAATTATATGTAAAGAACTCAAAAACCCCATTTTTGGGGTACAAAACCCCCCCAAAATACCCCTTTTGGATAGGTCGATCTGTCTGGTTTCGAACTTTAAATCATAAATGCTGCTTTACACGTTTATAGCAAATTTAGTTAAAATCAGATTATTTATACGAGAGTTATCGTGCTCATGGACACCCCCATATATATATATATATATATATATATATATACAGTTTTGAACAAATGGTGTTTTTGGCAACTGGGGACCTCAAAACGTAAAGTTATCATGGTCCCAGGCCTAGGTCTTACCATGCCGACTACGTTAATAGCTTCTTCCCTATAGGAGAAATTCGCTAAAAGCGTTATTAATTTATGTAGTCTTTCCTAAGTTCCAAAGATTATTTTTGACAGTACTTAAGGGATTTTAAACTATATGCACAATATCTCGTTGGATTGGGTTATGAAATTTATGAAAGGTGTAGAAAATGATAAGTGGATTTGAAGTTGATATCCCTGTTCAAATTGCTGCTAACTATTGATATTAAAAGGAAATATTAAAAAAACATTTTATTACATTGAACATTTGTGATGTAGAGGCAAGTTGACAGCGTATATGTCATTATTCTTGTGCGGGGATAAATTAAACATGGCCGAATTCTGACGCCCTCTTAATTTATTCTGAATTGATGTTATGGCAGTTAAGTTGATTGCAAATTTGATTACGGTCTCATTTAAAAATGCCGGTGACCTAATACCTTGACAGAGATGGTTCTGATTGGATCTTGATTGGATTTGTCACGTGCTGGTCTACTGTAATGTGTCAATTTAACTTGATGGGTGCCTACTGCTTCTACCTTGATATCGCATACTACTGTAGTGGGTGAATTCCTTTGGCGTGTTTCTAATTAAATATATCCATCTTAATTAACTTTGCTTAATCATAATTGAATTCAACCCCACCACTGTAATTATTAGTTAGTGGTATATCCTATACTCTAATATGAGTAAGGTTTGCTTGCTTGCTTGCTTGCTTGCATGCTTGCTTGCTTGCGACACGGATCTCAAAAACGGCTCCAACGATTTCCTTCAAATGTTCGAAATAACTAATTTTTGGGATAAAAATAAGTTCTAGACAGGCCTCATCCCCAGAAAAAATCAAATAATGTAAAAAAACTAAAATGAAAAGTTAAAAAAATTAACATTGGGCTTATGGAGTTTCAAATCAAAACAAAAGAATTGTATCAGCGGTTCACAATCAACCAGGGAACTGTCAAAGGGACTCGTGTTGTTTATGATTATTAACATGTGGTTTCCTGAGAGCAGTGATTAGAAGATTTGAGTGAATATTACATATATACGGGTAGTAAAATAAATCAAAGGGACATTGACTTATAAATAACAACTGGAGTGACCTTAAAAATGCAGGAAAGAGGCAAATTAAGAGGGAAAGAGTTGGGGGAAGTGGTGGAATATTACTCCCAGTCATCTAAACAAACTGACTGGCCTTCCCCGAGCAAAGCTCGGCCCCCAGGTACTAGATATAAAACTAAAATATACTACAAGCTAATCTATCTCAATTGAATGGTTTTAAGGTTTTCAACAACATTAAAAGATACTTTTAAACCTTTTTATGATATAGATTTTAAGTTTATTTTATTTTAAAACAATATTTTAAACACATTTGAAATATATAAAAAGATGATCATACAACTTTGTAATATTATATAAATATGTTTACATATATTAAAATATTGTTTAAATACCTTTAAAAAATTGTATACAATAATTTTGATTTCAGACTACATTTACAAATTCATACGTACAGAAATTTCAACACAAACTGTCAATAATAAAATAATTTGGTTTATATTGACAAATATTGTTTGCTACTACGGAATGCTTAAAAGCTTTCAAAACTGTTTATGGTCTTTACCTTTGAAAGGGCTTTATTTTTAATTGTTTAAACTAAAAAATGTTGGAGTAAATTTGTTAAGAGTTCTGTATTATGGTTTGCTTTTAACTGCCATAAGAGTGGTGAAATCATCACAATTCACAATGCAGATGAAGGAGCGAGGAGTATTCAGGGAAGTCACTAAGTAAAAGTTACTTTGTGGCTTTGGGCTTTTTGTTTCATGGCGTTCTTAGTCTCAGTCGTCGTGTGGAAGTTACTGTCATGAAAAGGCTTTTCCAAAGTTAGGAGTTAAGTCTAAAAAGTCCTTTACTCTTGACATTAGAAACCGGTCTTTTTGCCCATAATGTATTTAACTCACCTACCCATCATTGTAAATATTTTATTTGTTAAAATTTAGTTTGATATTTCAATCTTTCAGTTCGAATAATTCCTCAAATGTGGTTCAAATAAGATTTAATTTTTGTATTATAATACAAATGTTATAGCCAAACCGTTATATTTTTCCAAAAAAAGCTTCCCCCTATAGGGTTGGATTTACATTATTTCCGCCCCTAGTTGATTTTGCCGACTTGCATAGGTGATCAGGACAGGAGGGTAGTTTTTAGAAAGATTTTACGTTTGGGGGAGGTATATTAAAACAAAGGAAGAAATCATAAAAACATAACATGTTTACATTCATTTCTAATAACAAACAAGTTTTTTTTATTGACAGTCTTCATCAACTGAAGTATCACTGGAGCGCATTATTTTAATTTTGTCCCTTAACAGTAGTGTTCAATTTCAGATTGCGTCACTTCTCATTCAATGGTAAAACGTTTTGAGAAAGTTCGAAATTTACATGTTTTAGTGCACGAAAAGCAGCAGTTTTGGGTCTAGAATTAATCCGTAAAATCGCAATTTTTGATACCTTAAAATAGGGCACTGAAAAATCAGCTGTAGATTTTTTCAGTGCGCTTACCTCAAAGATTGTTATTGCTTTGTACGTTTGTGTATTAAAAAGGTAACAAAAACGTGGACAAAATGTTAGTCGATATTTGTTTGTAAATTTTAAAAATTAAATATTGTAAAGTTAATCTATCTGAACTACAAAACAATACAAATCACCTAATCTTTGCTACAAATGTTCAACTATCAAAGGCTTATATAGGCAGTATGATAAAAAAAGTTGTTCATCACATGGAGCAAAAGTGTTTCATCACAAGGACCAAAAACACACTTTTGCTCTTTGCAAAGTGTGTTTTTGGTCCTTGTGATGAAACACTTTTGCTCCATGTGATGAACAACTCTTTTTATCATACTGCCCATATAAGCCTTTGATAGTTGAAAATAATAAATTAGGGGATTTGTTTTGGTAGTTTAGATAGGTTGACTTTACAATATTTACATTTATTTTTTTTACTACCTTTGAAATGCACAAACGTAAAAAAGGAACAATAACAATCTTTGAGGTTAGCACACTGAAAAATCCACAGCTGATTTTTCGGTGCGCTATTTTAAGGTATCAGAAAAATGTGATTTTACGGATCAATTGCAGACCCAAAAACAGTTGCTTTTCGTGCAGTGTGATGAAATAGTATATTTCGCACCAAGGGACGAAAGTGGGGTTTTTCTGACCGAGATCGTGTTTTATGACCGAGACGAAGTCGAGGTCATAAATCGTTCGAGGGCTATGCAAAACCCTTTCGGCAGAGGTGCGAACGCTATTTTTCACCATACTACAATTATTAACGGGTTAAATGTGATCGGTCATAAAACACGAGCGGCCTCATGCAATCTTGGACTAAAAACATTTAACCAATAAACAAATCATCGATGGTACAATGTTTTGAATTTTATTGTTATTTGTTCCAGTGTTTCAACCAAATAACACAAAATAGTATGCACATATTAACCAGGTAACGTTGTGTACGCTTGAAAACAAGTTGGCAACACTGGCTAAATATATCAGCTGACTTTCGGCCCTAGGGCCGAAAATTTTCGGCCCTTGGGCGGAAAACTCTACTTTCGGTATTCAAATGACGTTCCGAAAACAGCACGGTAACTAGAAATCTAGTTACCGTGGAAAACAGGTGATTACAGCGTAGTGTGGTGAAAACTACTATTACTTTCTCCCCCTATACATAGTATATGGAGAAAGTATTGTTCTCGTCAAAATTTTCGATTTTGAGTTGTTAGTGGAAATATCCGTTTTGGTGCTCCCTGAACCGAAAAAAGTGGTTTTTACGTGATGTCTGTCTGTGTGTGTGTGTGTGTGTGTGTGTGTGTGTGTGTGTGTGTGTGTGTGTGTGTGTGTGTGTGTGTGTGTGTGTGTGTGTCCGTGTGTGTGTGTGTGTGTGTGTGTGTGTGTCTGTGTGGATGTGTACAGAGCTAGAGCCCTAACCAATGGGCCGATTTTTATGAAATTTGGTATGTAGGTACTAATCCACGATATCTCCAGGCGTTTTTTATTTTTTTGAATTTTTGATTTTTAAGGGTAATTATCCCCCAAAAACCGCCAAAAAACATGAAAAATCAAAATTTATTAAAAACGGCTCTAACGATTTTGATTAAACTTTAGTCGTTTGTAGAACTTTGGTTCTCCAACAAAATGACACCACCCGCATTTCTGTAAAAATTCGGGTTCAGAAATTACAGGACTTAAAACATCAAAAATTCAGTTTTTTTCAATTTTTCATAGAAAAACATAAATGTAAAACATTTTAATATTCTCCATTAAAAAGAGCTCAAAAAACTAAATAATTTGGTATTTTGAATTACTATTCTACGATTGCTGGTTGCGGAGAAAATTGAAATTTGAATTTTGCGGTAAACGCAGTACGTTGTCCAATGTTATTCTTATGGGGAATACAAAAATTACTATTTCTCTCTTATTTACTGATCAATTTCATTCAAACTTGATATGCTTGTCTAGTTAGCATTGACCAACAGAGGAAATTCGAAATATGTTGCCCCTTAATTACCCTGGGGGGGAATAGGGGGCATTTTCCCTCTTAAAACCACGAGTGTAGCAATGGATTCTGTAGGGCTTCCAAAGCAGGGATTTGGGTGGATGTTTTGTAAAACAACTTGTTTACAAGATTTTCTGTACATTCGACCATGCTTTGTATTCTATATTTAGGTAATAAAAAGTAATTTATTCGTTAAAGTTGGGCTAAAAGGGAGAAAGTATGTGTCAGTTTCCTGATACCGTTTATTTTTGTCTTAAGACGAAAAAGATTATCAAAACAATACTTTTTATCCAAGGAGTAAAATGAACTACTATAGCAGCTCAGTGCATGTGCTAAAAACAGCTATTTTTAAAGCGGTATGTCAAAAAATAGTTTTCGAGCCGTTGTTTAAAAAATGTAGGCAAAGTATTTTTACTGAACCCTACAAATTGGGGAAAGAGAAGCCATGAAACAGAGTCACAAAATAAATGAGTTGCCATTTAGAGCCTACTCTCTCCACAGTGCGTGATGCGGCAGTTTTACTACTCGCCGCTTTACTTTCCAGGGATCCTCACATAACCATGAAAATGTCAGAAAACCGCCTCATTCTTTCTCCATTTAGCGTTCCAATAACCAATAAATTCCTTATTTTTATTTATAAAATATCAAGTATAATTGCTTATTTGTAAATTCTTTTAGTAAACTTATTTCAAGTAGATTAAGTACAAACATAATATTTGGTGAGATTATGGAGTCATATAGTATTTATATCTATGCTGGAATGATAGCATAGATATACTCCACATAAAAATATTTATTAGGGCTCTACCCGACTGGCCTTTAACCAGCACAAGCCAACTACTGAACCGTCTTGATTAAAATTTAGCGGGAAAGTAGATCATATACAATAATCAAACACTGACATAGTCCCTTCCCAAGATTCACTTTGGGCTTCATCCCACTGGCAGTTAGAGTTACTTTTATATTACTACTGGACTGATGTGATAGGAGCTGAAATTGGCCAGGAAGGTAAATAATATAATATTTTAAAATAAACCAACTCCCAATACAAACAAAAACAATAACAAAAACACTTGGGGCATAAGCCTACTCTTGATAGAATCATTCTTAAGGTGTCACCTTCACTGGTCTTTCATACAACCAGTAAAGAGCAACTACTAAACAGTAGAAGCTAAAATATTTGAGAAAGGTAGATAACAAATACGAATATAGCATAAGCCTAACCCGTACCGGAAATCCCTAGCGGAACTGCCACACTGGCTTTTAACATGACCATGTTAAACAGAAAATCAACAACTTAACCGTAAAAGCTGAAATTTGGTGGGAAGATAAAAATCATTCACCAGGATCAATCATACATTGTAGCCTTATCCCCGATTCGAAATTACCTCGAGGCTCTGCCCTACTGGCATTCAAAGCTGTGTTTACTATCTCCTACTGTGTATGCCTTGTGTTTACACCTACTACTGGACTGATGGATCTGAAGTTAGGTAGCTAATATTCTCAAAGCCGATGTACACCTACCCCTGATCAAAATATTATTTAGGGATTTGCCCTGCTGGCCTTTTAATTTGAATATTCCATCACACACAAACTCCTGAATCGTTGGAGCTTAAATTTGGGACAACGGTAGATAATATCTATATTTATTTAATAGGCGAGCAGGTTTTTTGTGACAATCACTCCTCCTAAACTACTGAACTGATTTTCATGTGTTTTGGTGTCATTGGAAAGAGCCTAACGTGAAATTGTGCAGGAAACATTTTTTATGGAGAAATAATTTGTGAGTGAGGCCCTGGGGCCCTTTAAAGTTGAGTTTTTCCCGTAAGCTTAACATTGGGAAATAACTATAAGTTTTAAGCAATCAGCTGGATAGAGTAAACGTAGTTAATCAGTAGGCCATGTTGGCTTTGGAACGGTAACACAATATTTATAAATGATGATCGCGAACGAAGCCACGACAGGTTTACTAGTACCAAAATAACTCATGGACCTTCCCAATTTAAAAATCGTGTAGTACTCCACCCCACTGGGATCCAGAGTTAATGTATAGTTTAAGTGCCTGGTACTGGAATTGTATAGCTGGAATTCGGTAGGAAAGTGATGGATACATGATAATCAAACATGGACTGAAAATACGCTGGTCTACACCTTCCTAAAGCCTTGGGTAATATACCTTCTTCTAATTCTATATGTAGTACCTGGGGGGCCAAGCTTTGCTCGGGGAAGGCCATTAAGTTTTCTTAGATGACTTGGAGTATATTTCACCACTTCCCCCTACTGATAATCAGATTTGTATAACTCATTTGCCTGTTTTCTACATGTTTAAGGTCACTCCAGTTGTTATTTATAGCTCAATGTCCCTTTGATTTATTTTACTACTCTATATATATGTAATCTTAACTCAAATCTTTTAATCTCTGCTCTCAGAAAACCACATGGTAATAATCATAAACAACATGAGTATTACTTTGACAGTTCCCTGGTTGATTATGAACAGCTGTTACAATTCTTTTGTTTTGATTTGAAACTCCATAAGCCCAATGTTAATTTTTTTAACTTTTCATTTTAGTTTTTTTACATTATTTGATTTTTCCTAGGGTTGAGGCCTGTCTAGAACTTATTTTTATCCCAGAAATTAGTTATTTCGAACATTTGAAGGAAATCGTTGGAGCCGTTTTTGAGATCCGTGTCGCAAGCAAGCACGCAAGCAAGCAAGCAAGCAAGCAAGCAAACCTTACTCATATTAGAGTATAGGATAGGATAGGATAGGATATAATCAATTACCACGTACAAGTTCCTCAACCTACTTACTTACTCAAACAAACTTAGGAACCTCTGAATGATTGATTTGAAATTTAAACCTAACTTTGTCTTAGATCAAAGGCTCTCGCTAAAAAACTGTTCAACATTCTTTGAGGGTATTGCCCCATTGGTTTCTGAATTTTCAATATTTATATTATGGACATGCAATTTTAATGGATCAGACGATTACATACACATATTAGGTCCATAGTTGTAGTGTTTAAGTTATAGCGTTCAGCGAAAACTATGTGAATGTGAGCGAAGACGCGGGTAACGGCTAAGGTAGGCCTACTACAATTATATTCTTTCAAATAAATCAGAAATAAAAGTAGCGTAGGACATGGGACACAAACCCGTGAATCTGCTTGTTAGGCTATAAACCTTAATTCACAATGACCTGCAATAAAAGTTATAACGGGCTTGGTAATGAACTCAGGTAGAGCTAGGCCCTCGTCATATCTTCCACTTAAACTGGTGGGCTGCGGTCAAGCAACTCTTCCGGCACTCCTACGCCAGGTGCAACATTGTGTACCCGCGATGTGGAAGTGTAAAACTTCATTTATGACATACAATTTTTATAAACAGAAATTACAAACGAACGAATTGAGAAGCTGTATTAAGCAGCTGAAAGTTAAATCTCTAATAACAAAAACTCATCAAAACCACACAAGGATTCCGTCCCAAATGTAACTCAGTTTATCGCTCTATCGGTAGTAGGTTCACCTCTCCCTCGGGCAGGTAGGAGCCCACGAGGAAGGCGATGTAGAGCCCTGTGATGACCATGAGGCCGGCAGTGGCCGAGAGGGAGAACAAATCCGAGTAGCGGTACCTCGAGAACCAGACGCCGATCAGCAACACGCCCAGGGAAGGAAGGAGGATCACAGACAATGTTCCTTCAGAACGGTCACCTCTAGCATGGGATCCGTGAGGCTGGGTGTCCGAGGGTGGTTCACGGATCAAGCAATGCACCACGCAGTTGCCAAAGAGTCCGCAAGCTCTGAGAGTTTGTTCATCACTTTTGAGAACTTTTCCTCTAAAGATCAACAAGATCGTGTTCCCTTGCGACAACTCCGTGTTGAAATTCCGCCTCTTGAATTCGCCGAGCCTCTCGTTCAAATTTCCCTCGGTGATTTTCACGGATGAGTTTTGAAACTTTAATTTAATTTTGACCACATTCGACCGGTCGTTTCGTGATGAATCAGAAGTGCCTTGCTCATTCACTGGATCGACGAGGGTTTGATTGTTTATAAACTGTTTTTGGACTGCACCGCCATCGCTTCCAGTGGATTCTGCAGCGCTTGAACCTTCTCCGCTTGCACCGTCCACCTCTGATGATGCCCAAGTGTGATCCATAGTGTTTCTCCTATGATCTGTACTACGTCTCCTGTTTCTATTACTCGACAACAATCGTCTTCTCCATACTGCCTCGTACATTCTCATTTGCAGCCACTCACTGAGTAAAGTGAGGAATAAATTGGCCTCTCTCACCCTGGTGGAGGACCAAGCTGCGACGACTAACAAAATAATGGCAACAAATGCAAAAAACTGAATAACTTCGTCACCAACGCCTTCTATCATAGACATGTTGGAATTTCTTTTGCTTTCTTCGAATATTCGTGACATTAATTGACTCTTTTTTTAACTGGACTTTATGTAAACATATGGTAGATTTATAATAAACAAGTACCGAATGACAATGACATCGTTTTCACTCCCAACACATGTTATTATTACGTTCAGTGTAGCCAATTGGTTGAATGCTGAAGAAGAATTTTATCACGCACTATATGAACTATATGTATATACTATACATATACATGTTGCATAAGTATTGAATTCTCTGTGACTAAATGGTTGGACGGCCTTGAATGTCTTGCGTTGGAGTTGGTTAAAGTTATAACAGGTGCTTAAAAACATTTTTCATCAAGTACAATAACCGTCTTATCAACTACTATACTACGGTCTCGAAGTGATGCAGATGTCCCAGTGTATTAATAAAGAATAGTCAATATTTACAGGTTGGAAAGAGGCAGTGTTGCCGTTGTTTGCGTTCAATTTTTGCGTTCAATTTAATTTTTGTTCAATTACACTATGCCCATAAGTCACTATGTACTGTACTAAGTTATTTGTTACCAATGGCAATCCGTTCCGTTCGTCACGCCGTCGCTGTCGTGGGCTGGCGTTCCACTTATTGCTTGCATGTTTGTTTTGTTCATTTATGCAATAGTTAGTTCGTCTGCTGTGATGATTTACTCATTTTTTTGGTCTTATGTGATCGTCGTTTTAAGAATAGGGCGTGCTAAAAATCGAAGCAATCATGTTCATGGAAACAATACAGTAGTTTAAAAATCAGCAAAAAATCAGCACAGTAATACACAAATTGCTGGCATTGTTGGGTGTTATCCAACGAGGTAAATCTATTTAGAGTTCTCGTCTGGGATGACAAAGTGAGGCATTTGCAAGCTGTTTCCACAATTTTCCTCAGGTAACCAATCAAATACTCTCCTCAAAAGCTATATGTGTTAGTCAGCTGACAAACATATAACTAGTGAAGGGAGGATTTGATTGGTTACCATGGGAGCAGAGGGCAAGTCGGTGGTCCTCATGTAGGCTTTACTTTTAGCGAATTTCCCCTATAGGGAAGAAGCTATTACCGTAGGTCTCATGGTAAGACTTAAGCCCGAGACCATGATAACTTTTTGTTTTGAGGTCCCCAGATACCAAAAACACTATTCGTTCAAATTTATATATATATATCTATATGTGTCCGTTAACACGATAACTTGAGTAAAAAACGTCCGATTTTGATGAAATTTGGCTCAAATGTGTAAAATGACATTCATGACTTAAAGTCCGAAAACCAGAAAAATCGGACCATGGGAAGGGGGGTTTATGGGTGTTTTAAATTTTACAAAAATCAGTTTTTTGCATTTTTCACCCTAACATTTTTAAAAAACTTAATTTTGGTTTTGGCCATGTTATAGAGCTTAAAAAACAAATAATTTAGTATTTTGAATTATTAACCTAGGTTAAGTGGTTGCGGAGAAAATCCAAAAAAACTTGCTCATAAAATCTCCCATGTTAATCTTATGGGAAAAAGGTTTTTGGCTTTTCCTCAGTTTATTTTAATGTAAACTTCACATTTGCTTTTACCAATCTGTTCAGTTCCACAAAACAATCATTTTGGTGTTTAAATTGTGATTCTACGCCCAACCGTTGCAGAGATATTCGAAGGGCTAAACACAGTACGTTATCCAATGTTATCCTTATGGAGAATAAATAAAATTTGATATCTCGATTATTTATGAATGTATGTTGATGAAACTTGGTATGTGGCTTCAAGTAGTACTGGTATATTGATATTTGCACAAAAATTGATTTTTTGTCGATTATTCCTGTAGCAGCAAACCTGCGTACTCAGCCCCCATGTTATTCTTATGGAGAATATGTAAAATGTAATGACTCCCTTAATTATGAACATAAATTAATAAAACTTGGTATGTAGCTTCACTTGGTTGAGTTATACTGATAATTATATAAAAACCCATTTTTCTGTTCCTTGTTGCAGCAAACCTGCTTTCTCAGCCCCCATGTTATTCTTATGGAGAATAACTAGAATGTTATACATCGCTTATTTATGATTGAATATCGATGAAACTTAGTATGTGGCTTCGCCTAGTTAAATTCTATTTATATTTGCATAAAAACCAATTGTTTCTGTTCCTTGTTTCAGCAAACCTACATACTCATTACCAATGTTATTCTTATGGAGAATAATTAAAATCGCTTATATGTGAATGTATTTTTATGAAACTTGGTTTGCGACTTTATGTGGTATTAAGACATATATTATGCATTGGAAATTCGCTGAGTCCGCAGGTTTGCTGCGACGGGGGTATTTTACCCCAGACGAGAGCTCTATATAGATATAGTAGCTTTGTTGGTGTTATCTTTCACCAGTTTTCACTTTATCACACTCAATTTATACCATTTTATGTTCAGTTATTTATACAGTATATCATATAGAGTATAGACACACACGATTGGTGACGCGGTTATGATGATAGAATCGCTAAAGCAGATTTTTTATAAACAATGACAAATAATGTTTGAAAAGTACATTTATTTTGCCACCTATAATAAATATACTTTAACTATAATCAGCTCTTAATGACGCTAGAGCATAAAATAGGTAATTAGGTAATATAGATTAATCAACTTTGAGGAATTTTTGGAGGATTTGCAGGAAGTCTGGGGTTAAATGGGGATTTTTTTATAAATCTGCCTTGGCGGATTTTAATGTCTGGATGGGTGTAAAATGTGGGATTTTTAGTCCGGCGTTGGAGTAATGTGCTAATATCAGAGTGGCAACACTGGAAAGAGGTTACTATATTTGGTCAGTCCAAGCAACAAGATAGAATAAATATTCTACCTCGATGAGTCTAAGCAGAAGCACCAAGCACCAGTAGGCATAGTAGAGAGGAGACTGTTAGTAGGCCGCAACACATTCAATAATCATCATACACGTTGCCACTTCTATATGTAGTATGTACTACTTTTATAACATAAAAAATAAGGTTACATACCTTGTTATCACTACTTTTATGGTTTTATTGATAAGCGAAGAAGTGGAGGAATCTATGTACTAGCAAAGACAATGATTCGTTGTCCGTCGGTGTGTCCTCGTCTTCGTAACGCAATAACGTGAAAACGCTTGAATGGATTTTTTTTAATTTTCCACAAATGTTTTCCATATTTTACGCTAACAGTTCGAAAATGGAACTCATTCATTCAAAAGTATTTTAATAATTAAGATTTAAAAATTGTAAAATTTGCATAAGGTAAAGTATTGGGAAAGATTTATGATAGTAAAGGACGAGATACTCTTAAAATATTGATTACTATAATGACAAGAAACAACTTTAAAATGTCTATATTAATATGTTACATGGTTGAATAAATAAAGTAGTGCCCGTTTAATAAGAAGTCATTCAGTTTTACAAAGGTTTTTTAAATTTATATTTTAAAAAATAGATTCAAGTTTTGCAAATAAAAATAGGTAGGCCTAATAAAACTTTAAAATATAAACGTTTTACAAATATAAATAGGTAATAAACGTTCTTCATTGATCTGACAAAGTTTGGATTTATTCCGCTAGAGTGCAGCATCAATTGATTTACTATTTACATTTTCCAGCTGTACTTTTCACTTTCTCCTTCATATACATAGTATATGGAGAAAGCATTGTTTTCGTCAACATTTTCGAATTTGAGTAGTTGGTAGATATATTCGTTTTGGTGCTCCCTGAACCCCAAAAAGTGATTTTTACGTGATGTCTGTGTGTATATCTGTCTGTATGGATGTGTACAGAACTAGCCCTAACCAATGGTCCGATTTTTATTAAATTTGGTATGTATATACTAATCCACAATATCTCCAGGCTTTTTTTTCATTTTTTGGAATTTTTGATATTTAAGGGTAATTATCTCCCAAAAACCGCCAAAAAACATGATAAATCAAGATTTCTCAAAAACGGCTTCAACGATTTTGATTAAACCTTAGTCCTTTAAAGAAAATTAGTTTTCCAACAAAATGACACCACCCGCATTTCTATGAAAATTCGGGTTCAGAAATTACAAGATTTAAAATATCAAAAATTCAGTTTTTTTGATTTTTCATAAAACAATCGTTAATATAAAAAATATTACTATTTACCATAAAAAATCTCATAAAACTAAATAATTTGGTATCTTGAATTACTATTCTACAATTACTGGTTGCGGAGAAAATTTAAATTTTTATTTTATGGTAAACGCAGTACGTTGTCCAATGTTAATCTTATGGGGAATACAAAAATTACTATTTCTCTCTTATTTACTGATCAATTTCGTTCAAACTTGATATGCTTGTCAGGTTAGCATTGACCAACAGAGGAAATTCAAAATATTATGTTGATCCTTAATAACCCCGGGGGGGATAGGGGACATTTCCCCTCTTAAAACCACGTGTGTAGCAATGCATTCTGTAGTGCCTCCAAAACAGGGATTTTGGTGGATGTTTTTGAAAACAACTTGTTTACACGAATTTCTGGACATTCGACCGTGCTTTTTATTCTATATTTAGTAAATAAAAAGTAATTTATTCATTAAAGTTGAGCTAAAAGGGAGAAAGTATGTGTCAGTTTCCTGATACAGTACCGTTTATTTATAATATGTGAGGCGGAAAGCAAAAAGGGACCTCTTGCTGGCAAAGTAGATTTTTCAATACAGACGTAATGAAAACAGTCATGCGGGTATAAAATATCAATTTTCGGTTTTTTGAATATTACTACTCTTTATAATGTCGTTTACAAGATACAATCGATTACAAAACAGTTTCGAACAAATAAAATACTCATAATACTCGATAAAGGAGACGGTGTTCTGCCTAAGAAAAGGTACCGCTTGTCGCTTATGGAGCAAACATGGCCGACATGAGGTCCCATTTCTCAAACACACAAGTCCACTTCGCATTACTTTAAAAACCAGTCTTCCCTGAACTCTAGTGGTAACTGAGGGAACTACGACGGGTTTCTCACAACAGGAGAACATTGTCTGGTTATAACAATACCCACTCCAACATCAGGTACCTTTTTCTTCGTAGGTTTACAAGCCGATCAATGTTATTGATATTACTATTACAGTAACATTATTCATTTTTCTTAATAACTAACGGTTAATAACTGTTAGTTAATTAATAGTTACTATTACAGCATTCGTGGTAAGTTTTCAAATCCAGTTTTGTAAGTAGAAAGGTTTGCAGCCATGCATTATCAGTCAGCCAATCACAGCAGTTGTTTCTCCGTTCTTCCCTAAGAATCTACTCCCACTTTTCCATCCGCTAATACTGACTAATAATCACGCTAAACGGTTCTTACCTAGGGTCCTGTAATTATTTATAGAACCCCAAGTCTAAAACTTTGCGTTGTCACAATCAGAGAATCACAGTCACTCAGTCGTTCTATTACACAATAAGAAATAAAAAGCTTCTAAAACAAATGTGCGTCAAATTTTAAAAGAAAAACACCTAGTCACATGTTAATACATACTAAAACAATACAAACCAATGGTTCAAATAAAATAACATTTATTTGGCTTACAATACTTCAATATTATATTTAGCTTGGCTGGCCAAAGACAAGTTAGTGGTTATGACCTGATTACATAATGATTCATAATTTGCATCCGTCCTCAAGACACAATGGCCTTCTATTTAATAAATTGAGTTTTATATTTGACAGCTGTTCAATAAATCAAAATAAAACACAGCAAAACTGCAAGAACAAATTTGTTTTTCATTATAAACATAAAATTAATTACATTCCACTATGCATAATACATTATGAGGGTGTTGTAAATTTAGAAACATGAAAAGAACATTTGCTATAGTTCAAAGCAGCAGGTCCATCCAGTATGTATTCAATAACATTACAAAATTATAAGAAAGGATTTAGTAATAGAATATATTTTATTGAACGAATAAATAATAAAGACAAATGGTTATACACATAAAAAAAACTCCTAAAGGGTAAATTTATACTAGATTGAATGAAAACATATACAGCATCGTGAATCAAAATCTAATCTCACCGACAATATTACGATCCTCAGATACACTACCCTATCATACTCCGACTGATTACATTTTTACAAACTCTTTCAAAGCATGTTATAAGAAGGTGAATGTATTTTACAAAACAAGTTCCACAATGAAGGTAAACTTAGCGTAGATCACAATAAAGTTAGGTCAAGAAAGTTTGTCCCAAAAGCCGAGAACTGAAGTATCTGTTGTAGTCCAGTCTCAGCAACAACAGTCGGAGTCCGGATGCTTTGTTGCCCAATACAGCTATCAAGTTCATCAATATGCCAACGTTCATGTCCAACTGCGATGTTATCCTCTCCACAACCTTCTTCCTGATCTCTTCCCTCGCGACTTCGGCACAGAAGTCGTCACAGAGGAGGAGAATGTTCATGAGACATTTGTTGACCTAGTACAAGAGAAATTTGTAATTCTAGCAAGAAAAATACACAATGCACATCCGGGTCTCCAAATTACTTTACTGGCAAAACTTTATAGTAGGCTATATAGGTAAAAAGCTTTTCTAGTAACACACTGAGGTGTGAAAATTATGTTTTTATTCCGAGCAAATGGTCTTGCTCTTGTTATTAAAAGTATATATTCATCAGCAGTAAAGAAATAAAATAAATTTGTTCACCACGGAAAACTGTTCACTCGTACACGCAGTAAATTACCCAGCTAACAGGAATGACAGATATTGATCAATAAAGGAAATTAAATATTATACTGAAATATGTTACTACTGCATTTAACCACAATTCAATGAGTAATAAGAACAAATTGTAATTTAAAAAATAAGGTTTAGGCTATTTAGTGACCTTTTTAATACTTTTTTTCAATAGAAAATATCTACCCATAGTAAATAATAAAAAATTTTGTGAAAAAATAATAAGAAACAAGTCCTGTGGCCTAAAACAAGACCAAAATCATCAAAATCCGTTGAAAAACAAACATGTTATGTGCGAACATACACGAAAGAACTCACCAACGGATCGAATCTACAACATAGGCGTGCGCACGGGGGGTAACACGTCACCTATGGTAGCCACAAAGAGGGCTTGAGGGGGGTGCCAAAATAAATGATGAAATAAATGTTTAGATTAAGGTATTTTCAAAAAGCTAAGATTAATGTAAGAAATAAGTACAAAATAATATGTATGTTTTTGCATAAACAGTAAGAAATACTGGAACTGGGAGTATTATTGTAACACAGGTAATATTTTCGAATGCAAATTCAATTAAAATCAACGTATAAAACATGAACTGTCATCTTACTTTTCCCGTGACGATATTTGGAAACCGAGTGCCGGATGTAAGTGCAATACCAATACCCTTTCACCGTCCTTTTATTCATTAATAGGCTGAGATTTATAGGAAAAGTAAATGCCATATGGTTTAAATTTGCAGTATTTATAGAAATAGTACTTTTATATCGCTGTTTTTTTGAACTTTACTTTTCACTTTGAGTGCAATGGAAAAAATTAAACAGTATACAAATATTAATATAAATAATAATTTCATAGCTATCATCAGTTAGATTTAGTACAACCAAGTATATTTTCCTGAGAAAAGATTAATTTGGTGATATCTTCTTGTGTTTTAGTTTTTTTTTAAGTGCTTGGTAAAAATGATTATACATCCTATAGGGATTCCGTAGGATGAATAATCAATGTTGGTACCATATTTCAGTTGATTGCTGATTGTTGAAATTTTAAAAGTTACATTGTTTTAAAAACCTTTAAGATACACTCTTTTACCGAGAAATCGGAGTGATGTTCAGCCGCCCGGCCTGAGCGTAATCTAGATTTTTTTAGAAGATAATACAAAACCAGTAACATTAGGATATTTTGTAAACGAAATATATCTATGCAGATATAATATTTATTGCATCAAATAAGATTAGTACATATTTGTGTCAAGGAAGAGTAAACTATTGGATTACACACAACAATTGACATATTCAATTATTTGGCAGATAAATAGGTTCTTTGAGCAGCAATATGGGGGGGGCGCATTTGTGGGTTCCGGCACTCACGCTGACCGGACCCTACGCATGCCTATGATCTACAACCTCCTTTTTTATGAAGGCGGTTATAAAGGTAAATAGTAGGGGTGTGCGAATAGTGATTTCTGACTCGAGCCTAGCCGAGCCGAGTTTTTTTTAAGTTCTCGAGCTTCGAGCTTTCTCGAGCCAAACTTTTTTGATGGGACTTGTTTCTACGGGGGAGCAATATGCCGGTATTGATTTTCTGATGCCAAGCCGAGTCAAATTTTTTAAAGAATAATATTATACTTTCAATATTTGTCAACTTTCATTCACTTCTTCTATATTCATCAGGCCTACGTTCAATAAATAAAGGCCTACATTGCAAAAATAGCAAAATAAGTACTGAAAAGGAAGATTTATTGAGACAACTTGTTGATGGTAATGAATAGTTTTCTTTCAATATAAAGTAGGAACATAAAGAAACCAATAATATAAAGGAAGGGAACTAAAAATTTAAACTAGACTGGTTTAAAACTAGCCCACAGGTTTATCTTTGAAGTTAATGTAGTTATTACCATTTTTATTAACATACATAATAAAAAGACTACATGTCAAGATGTACTCTCCATGTAACTAAACACTTAGGCCTAGAGAATTGCCAAAACCCAGTAAGCCTAGCCTATCTCTCATTCAACTGTTTGTAAATAGTAAATTTTAGGTTATCCTTTTGTGAATGTAAGTTAGTTAAACCAGGAAACTCAGCAGCTAACCATATTGTAAATATAATCACTGTCATGTAACTATCATTATATCTTATTGTAATCTCAGAAATAAGTAATCCAATAATCGTAGACCTAGCTTATGTTGTATCTAACCTATTACTTAATAGACCTAACCTATTATATCTGCTTCTGAAACAGAAGGTTTCAGAAGCAGCATTTCTTGTTGGAAGAGGATCGTCAATGCATTTTTCTTCCATCACTGACTTAACAATTTGATAGCCTTCAACTGAAAAATGAAATGCTTGCTGATGTTTATTCACAAATTCAAACAATCCTGCAGTGTTAACAGTATGACTTTAATCGCACAGCTGTAGCGAAACAAAACACAGCGCCATCTTGATCGTGGCTTGCTCTTGGTTAGGCCTACATAGAATATAATTAAGTATAGCCTTGCAAATAATATGACCACCGGTATTAGAACATGCGTGACGAACCATTTAGAATTTGTTTAACAACCTTAGATCTTGTGAACCTCGCAATAAGTGATTTTGAGATAACGTGATTTTTAATTTAAAGTATTACAACAACTACGGTATAATTATTACATTTGTATTTCTATTCACCTTATATCTTTAAGTACTTTAGATTCTACCGTCAATTGACGATTTTTTAACAATACAATTTTATGAGAATACTATTTCGACTGCACACCAAAACGCCTTCACGATTTGGCTTTCATCACCTACAACCTTTTCTTTAGCTATTGGTCATGCTAAATAATTATTACATTATAACCTTCTTCACTCAACGTCTTAAGACAGTTCTCAAAGTGGATACGACAACAGTGTTGCCAGACGTAATTATTTCAGACGCCAGGAAATTATTATTGTGTAATGTACCAAACTTTAAGATGCAGTAAAGACTGTACTGCTGCAACAATTAGAAAATGGGTTTTCATGGCTTTTAGTTTTTAGCTGGGGTACTTTTTCTAGGGAAGTACGATTGTTGTATTAATTATTATTAACCGTGAATATTGCACAACTCAACTGGGCAACGGCAACACTGTACTGCAAACAGAATCGTGTAGATGTCCACTTGATGTGATTGGTGAGAGTAGAGAAAGTAGATCCGATGATTGCATTGGTTGATCAGGTCGAGAGTAAAACATTATAGTACCTTTATATTTCGTTATTTTTTTAAACGAAGGACCGATAGCATTGCTGATTCATATCTGCTGTGGAGCTCTGCCGATGCGAACTACGAGAATTTCAACACTGATTCTAAACAAGTTTTTGCATTAAATTTACTTTTGTAAACGTCTCTTTTCACTAGTCGGCATTTTAAATATTTGGCTCGAACTTTGAGCTTTTTTGTAATTCTCGAAGCCGAGCTGAATAATACAATATTCAGCTCAAAAAGCTCGAAGCTTGAATACTCGCACACCCCTTGTAAATAGACTATGTATAAATCTTATCTAGATGAAGATGAAGAAAAAACCTAAGTGAGCAAAATGTAGCTTTTTATAGCATAATAGAATGCACTACGTTAACTACTTTCAACATCTTTGAAACCAATTCAAATGGTGCAAAAGTTAAAATATTTGATTACTTACCACCATTTCAGAAAAACCACTGAAATGGCAGCAACGAAAAGGTGAAATTTGTGACCATCGAAGTTTTTAAATGTTATTCCCTAAACAAACAATGTTGTTATATATGAAATATTCACAGTATGTAAGTGAAACTAGTTGACTGACTACAGAAATATACTCACAGGATGTTGCCTAGCTGGTTGGTCCTCCTGAAAATAAAAATAACTTGTTCATTTCGATCGGTTTAGGTTTAATATTTTATAAAAATATAATTTAAGAAATAATCTAACTAGATTAGTCAATTACTATTTTCCATTGCAGCTTTGCTCGCGATCACAGTATAATGTTGGTACAATAGTTCATTAGTAGGATGAATGATTTTCAATGATTAATTTAAACGTTTGACTATGGTGATCTGCCAACCAAATTTCAGCTCAATCAGTCCAGAAACGACTTCTTTATTCATTTTCTATGGCAAGAACCATTTTGGAACTACATTTGGCACCATTCACAATTGATTCCACAAACCTACAACAATTAGGGTGTCCATACGTCCCGGTTTGGCTGTGACAGTCCCGATTTAGACCGCTTTTGAGGGCGTCCCGTTGGTTTCCGAAAATTCCCTACAATGTCCCAGTTTCGTACAAAAATTACAAAAATAAATATTTTTACTAACAAAGATAATAATTTATCAATAGTTTCATCGCAATTTATAAAAGCTTGAAAAAAACTGTAGTACAGTTTTTAAAAGTGTATGAAAATTCAGGTTATTCAGGTTATAGGTAGGCCTAATAGGTTTTATGATACATGGGAGTAATAAATATAAAAGATTTCTGTTCTTCAGCCAAGCCATTGTTTGTTAGTTTAAGTAGGTATTAAGGAACACAAAGTTTTTATGATTTAGGCCTATATTTGTTTAACCGTGTGAGTAATAAATATGAATATCTTAGTTTTGATTTTACAAACCCAACTCCATGGAGTAAGGTTTTTGGACTTCACTGGGGGACCCGGTCTATAATGATATTTTGGTGGAGATGTACAATGGTTCGATAGGAATACAGAAGTTCATAATGTATATGAAATGTTCAAATATTGCCTGCAAAAACTATGAACAAGGAAATACAGCTACGATGCTATGATGTTAAGAACAATGATTATGCAAGCTACAATCAAAAACATTTTCAAGCAAAAACAAGGATTTAGTAAGGTTGATGTTGATAACTTATGCCAATAAAAAACATGCAATGTTATTCAGAGTAATGTAGTTAAATAATTCTTTTGTTTATGCTAACAATTTTTTTGAATAATCATTAGCACGTAATTTGTAATCAAATGTTGTATCAAAAGTAGTCTTTCGGTGATTTTGGGGATTTTTGTAACCGATTCCACCATTTTGTGTTTTCCCATTGTTGATGCCACTTTGAGTGTCACAATTAGGTCATATGCCATTTTTTCGTGAAAATAATTAAGTTATTTTAACCCTAACAATATATATTTTAGCAATCTGAGAAACATTTAGCACATTTTAGCTATCTAAATTAAGTGTTTTAGCCAATATTGCGTTTAAAGTAAAAATCTTTCTTTGAAATTTGAGTTTTCTGAGTTACTCTCCATTGTGTAAGCGTATCTTATGTATTATTTATTTAACAAGCTATAGTCTTTTTAAAATCCCCTTTTCTTGATGATCAAAATGAATGTAAAGTTGACATAGGTAGATTCATTGTTTACATTTTTAATACATTTCCAAAAAAAACTATGATGCAAGATATTGAAAAATACCTCAGCAGTAAAGAGAAGTATGGAGGGTTCCCGACAGGTGCTTGTGTGTCCCGACATACCTGATGAGAGCTGACGTCCACAAAGCACTCTGCCGTGACCGATGTGAGGAACACACTGTGCAGGTGCACCACCTGGTGGAAGTCTTGCGTGCGGTCCAACTCGGCGCAGAGCCGAGCGAACCGGCCCTCGATCACGTCCAGGTGGAGGTAGCACTGCAGGTTGCCTATGAGGTACTGCAGGGTGTTACGCAGCGTCCACACGTTCGGTGGTAATCTGGTGGCGTGTGAAATACATTTATCACCCACCACATGTTAAATGTCCCTATCTTGAGAGGTAAGTAATGAGCTTTATTGCCGACAGGGAGGTAATGACTAGTGATGTGTCAAAACCAAAACTCGAATCTGAAAACCACCAAAACTTTGGAAAAGTTTCGGTTTCGAGATTCGATCGGCGAGTTTCGAGAATCAAAACTCAAAACTGCCGAGATTTGTTGTGTCATTGTTGTTTTTTTTTACAGAAATCACACCCCAGTGTTGATTAATAATGTGAAGGTCAAAAGCCTACTGTCATCGGTCGTCTACCTTCACCTTTTGTGGATTTTTGATTTTTTATTTGTGAAAGAACAACTCTAACCAAAGTTTATAATTAAGCTACAAATAATTGGTTCACTAGTAGTTCTGAAACTAATATTTTTCTAGGATACTTCGAGAATGGCAGTAAGTTAACTGGTTTATTCGGAGTAACTGGATTTATTTTTCATAACCATAACCAGGCAAGTAAATAGGATTATGGAATTTGACTTTCGAGTTTCGAGATTCGATTTTTTAAGTTTTGGTTTCGGTTTCGAGATTTGAAATTTTTGGTTTTGACCATCACTAGTAATGACACATAGCGTTAAGATTACACTCCCACCAGAGCTAAATCAGCTGCTCCAAAAGCATCAACTTTTGCGTTTACAACAATCAAAAGTTTTTACAACATACAATTATTGTTTGTTTTGATACTGATATAACCTTAACCCGCAGTGCCAGTTGTAGTTTAAAATGTTAGTGTTTAATGTTTTCAATCTTGTTTGTTCTCAAAGGGTGAAAAATAGTGAATGCGCCTCGTGTAGCAAGAGCCATAACGCCTTCGGGTGTTTAACGCACTCGTGCTTTCAAGCATCGGCCTCAAGCTATAATGACGTTCTTACTACCCTAGGGCGTAAATATCTATAACACATCAAAGAAATCAAGTGAAAAAGATAACTAATGATTAACAAATAAGAAATATACTAATGTAAAGTTTATGTAACCTTCTCGCCAGCCAAGGTTTGTTGTCAAGAGTTTTCAGGTCGCACTAGTGCCTCTGACATGACCTATCAACTAGTAAAGTAGCCGGGACCAACGACTTAACGTGCCTTCCGAAGCACGGTGGCAGTCTGAGTTTCAAAAGTCATATGAAGTTCTCTCATTGGCCTGATGATGACTGGTGTGACTGGTCAAAATCGATAGCCTTGTACCATCTTTTTTACATGTTTACCGTCTGTATGTGAATCAGTATAAGTGTAAATATATTCTTACGTGTTTTAAGACGTCTTTTATTACATCTTATATGGACTTCACCGAAAATTGAGTGCCACAGTACTCAACCCACTCAGGTATGACTAATAATTAATTATTAATTAGTCCTTTTATTTATTACTGGGCTTGATTATTCCAGTGGCGGTGGGAAGATTCATAAAGAGAGGGAAACACATTTGGTTGTATTGCATTCAGTGGAAAAACTTATAAAGTTTAACAACTAACATACACATATTTATGAAATAAACACCTGACCAAATCAAAAAATATTTTGCCATAGATAAACAATAATTAAACTTTTAAGGCCAATGGGGAGCCGCCCTGAATTAAAATTAATTATGAACATTTTATTAATGTTGACAGAAGTAGGAACTCCTAACGAACAATTCTGATATGAAGTATGTTAGGGTTTTGTCACGATAACACCACCAAATTTGGCACAGTGGATTTACCATTTGATTACATGTACTTGAAGATTAGTGATTTAAATATAGGTAGAGTATTTGTTTCTTTCTTTATTATTTTTTATTACTTAATGTCCTGAACATGCCCATGCTCTTAATACTGGCATGTTCAAGACTGTGGCCATGCTGAATTAGAAATGTTGGCGAATTCCCGAACACCAATAATTTTAACTGCAGATAAATCACGGTGGATAGAAAATGCTAACGATTAAATATTGTATTTTATGTGTTTACATGTTTTCTGAAACTATAATGATAGAAAAATTGCAAGGAATGACTTGTAACTCTCCAGCAAATGGATGTCCATGGTGCCAAGCCTCACTAGATTCTGGATATTTCTGCCTCATCTGGAAGTGTGCTTAGATATGACAAGGAGAATAGTATGGCTTTTATTTATGTTACTTGGTCAACTGTCCTCACCCCGATATTATCCATTAATAAAAGATAATAGTCATAATTTTCTCTAGCTTTATGACATTTTTCACCATAAAATCTTACCTTTTATCCTTGTTTTTGACGTTTTCAATCCAAACTTGATGCAAATTGAGCTCCACCATCTTGACCTGCAGGAGGAAGTTGAACAGTCTATCGTAGACATCCAATTCGTCAGCTTTGAACAGCAAGTGGAGCGGCCAAGGTGGTTCATACTGCAGCTTCATCTGCTTCCACACTGTCGCTGGGGAATCAGTAGGTAATTATATCAAACCTGTTACAATCATTTTTGACAGTTTGGACTTATATCTGTTGGATATCGGAGTGGGAAACGGCAGAACCCAAAGAGATCGTATAGTTGAAAAAGTTGAAAATACTGTTTTAAAACTTTATAAACTAATAAGGTGTTTGTTTAGAAAATCCCAAACTGTTGGAATTTTAAAGGTGAAATATGAAAAGGAATGCAGCTGGGTTACTTTGAAAGTAAGCGATCACAGAAACATATACCCCCGTAGCAGCAAACCTGCGTACTCAGCGAATTTCCAATGCATAAATATGTATCTTAATACCACATAAAGCCACATACCAAGTTTCATCAATATACATTCATAAATAAACGATATATGACATTTTAATTATTCTCCATAAGAATACCATGGCGGCTGAGTATGCAGGTTTGCTGAAGCAAGAAGTACAAAAAATGGGGTTTTATACAAATATCAATACAACTCATGTAGGTAAAGCCACATACCAAATTTCATTAATTTATTTTCATAATGAAGGGAGATAACACGTTACTTATTCTCCATAAGAATAACATGGGGCTGAGTACGCAGGTTTGCTGCTACGGGAGGCATTGGTAAAAAATTGTTTTTTTTTGCAAATATCAATGGTCCACAACCAGATGAAGTCGTATACCAAGTTTCGTCAGTATACGTTCATAAATAAGCGAGATATAAAATTTTTCTTTTCCTCCATAAGAATAACATTAGACAACGTACTGTGTTTAGCACTTTCAATATCTCGGTAACAATTGACGTAGAGAAATGATCAAAATACCAAATTGTGTGTTTTTTTAAGCTGAATCCAATGGGAAAAACTAAAATTTGACTATTTCCAAAATTATATGTAAAAAATTCGAAAAACCCATTTTTGGGGTACAAAACCCCCCCAAAATACCCCTTCGGATTGAGCGATCTGGCTGGTTTTCGAACTTAAAGTCATAAATGTTGCTTTACACGTTTATACCAAATTTCATCAAAATCGGATAATTTTTACGAGAGTTATCGTGCTCACGGACACATATATATATATATATATATATATATATATATATATATATATATATAGATATATATATATATATATATACAGTTTCGAACGAATGGTGTTTTTGGAGTCTGGGGACCTCAAAACGAAAAGTTATCATGGTCCCGGGCCTAGGTCTTACCATGCCGACTACGGTAATAGCTTCTTCCCTATAGGGGAAATTCGCTAAAAACGCTAAGAAAAAAACAAGTACGATATTCTCTTTCATTTTGAATCTTCTCTCAAACGAGCGTTTAAGAGGTAAAACAGGTGTGGTAAAACTTTGAAAGTTTGAATCTTCAACCGGACCAACCTATCACTGGAAGAAAAACTCAAAATGTTGTCACACTTAAAAGCATTATGACTACAGTTATAATTATATTGACACTAATGAGTTAAAAACTATGCAATTTGAATAATTGCACCTGTATAATTTTACAATACTTATGACAGAGTGCAAGAGGGATGAGGGAGAGGAGGGAGAGGAGGGGAGAGGAGGGCAAATGTGACATTTTGCCACTTCCCCTAGGGCGGCAAAAGTGCATGCACTTTTATGTAATCTTAATTTAATTGATATTTAAATTATTTCTGCTTAGTGCCTGATTATTTCAGAATAGTAAACATAATTTTAGGAAATGTATACAGCATATATATTCCCAAGAAACCATATATTTCTGCATTTTAAAAGTCTTAAGTATATGTCCCTACTTCAGTTCAGCGAATAAGTCAGGCATGCTAAACGCCATAAAGATGTCTCATTACCTATCAAAAATAAGAAGATTGTATGTACTTACAGTTTGGTTGGGCCATCGGAGGTTTATCTTTCAGAGGAACCTTAAATGAGAATTTGTCAGCAATTATATCACTGTTTAGATGAACATTCCGGACTGAGATATGCAAAAGATTGTTCAGATCTGAAACAGAGGCAACCAATGCGATTATTAGAAGTGGTTGTGATGAAAACCCAAGTAAGTAATAGGAGTGGGTGAGTACCTACTCAAGTTTTCCAAAATACCAAAATAATGAATTATTGACACTGCATGTAAGAGGGTGAAAATTTAAATTATGTCGTACAAGTTTATACTTTAATTACCGATCATCAACTACTGTACCTCCTTTTACTTTACGAAAAGAAAATCATAGATGGATGGCTGGTTAAATATTTCAATAACTTCCCAGGTATGAAAAAAGACAATGTAGCAAGTTTACCACCAGTACTTCCTTTGTATGTGTTTGTATTAAGCTGTGATTAAATGATTATATTGGGTGGATGGTCGCAAACTATGCATTAGTAAACCACAATGAGCGTTTGGGTGACACAGAATTAACTGTCACACCACTAGGCTAACCATGGCTGATTACCTTGATTATTGTCCACATCACAGACAACTATAAAACACTACATGTCAACTGAATTAGGAGAAGGGCTGCGCTCCTGTGGCAGCACCACGAGTCGAGTCGCTGAGAGGGGAGGTAGTGGGAAGTAAGTTGGGTCGCCGAGAGGGGAGGTAGTGGAAAGTAAGTCAGGTCGCCAAGAGGGGAGGTAGTGGGAAGTAAGTCGGGTCGCTGAGAGGGGAGGTAGTGGGAAGTAAGTTGGGTCGCCGAGAGGGGAGGTAGTGGAAAGTAAGTCGGGTCGCCGAGAGGGGAGGTAGTGGGAAGTAAGTCGGGTCGCCGAAAAGGGAGGTAGTGAGAAGTAAGTCGGGTCGCCGAGAGAGGAGGTAGTGGGAAGTAAGTCGGGTCGCCGAGAGGGGAGATAGTGGGAACTAAGTCAGGTCGCCGAGAGGGGAGGTAGTGGGAAGTAAGTCGGGTCGCCGAGAGGGGAGGTGGTGGGAAGTAAGTCGGGTCGCCGAGAAAGATGGCAACGGGTATACCCGAATCACGAATCTTTCATCGACCTAGCGCCACTAGCGTTTCATAGCGGCCAGTGACTGAACTAACAGTGTTCAATGCAACTACCGTTAACATTGTAGTTAGCATTCTGTAGTGTTTTATTTGTTTCTGTGTTATTATCTTGGAAATGAAACGGCACAAATCTGACGACAGCTCAAAGTTCTATGTCCCATTCTATTATTTTTCTATGTTTATTAGTTTTAAAACCTTAATATCTGCACTATAAACTTTCCCCTTAATTACATTAGAAGTTCACTGTAAAAACTGTATTGCATATCAAAAGTTTTGAATATCAGAGAACCAGACATAAAAGTGTTTAATGTGCTGAAATATAATTGGGTAACACTACCAATTGAAAATCAATTTATGAATTTATTGCTTAACTCAGTAAACTTCAATTTTGCAATTAAATATTAGAATTTAATTTAAGGTACAGGTAGAATTAATTTTATGTTTTTCACGTTAGAAAATCTTTGCCAAATGATTACCTTGGCCTGTGCGGTTGTTCATGACGGGTTTCAGCAAAATACCGCTGGCCTTTCGTAGAAAAGCTACAAACAATTCCCCTCGCCCAAGGAGGAAGTAGTCCTTGATCAGCTGTAACTCTCCTCTTAAGTTCGCATCATCTTTGGCCAGTGAAAACAGATGCTGCAACCAAAACACACCGAGTAGCAATTTAAATTTAAATAAATGTAAATATGATATGGAATTGTTAATTAAGCATTCAACAATGATACTGTTTTAATAAATAATTACCAATATATCAATATACTGCAGGGACAGTTTTTTAATGTATCCACATTGAACATTTAACACATATAAAGGTTTTGTTAATGCTGCAAAAGCATCAAGAGTTAGCAAGAGTATAACATTTTATCATTAAACATGGCAGCTGAACTTTCCTAGAGTTTTCTACCATGCCTAGCACTTTAGGTGTTATATTGACAACTTTAAACTTTCCATATGATAAGAATTTCATTTAAACAAGGGACATAAAATAGGTTTCAAGAATTATGTTAATTGACTAAGTGAAAATATAATTAAATTTCTGTTGAAATAATATTAATACTAGGCCTCACGTTCCCAGTTACACTAAAATGATTCATGGAGAAAAAAATTATTCATGCTGCATTCTGGGGAGCAACTGTTGAACTTTTAGGACTAACATACAAATGATCATTGTATATAATCACCTGACCAAATGAAATGATCATATGCCATGATAAACAATGACACTTTTAAGGCCGATGGGGCGATGCCCTGAGGGAATTTAGGACATTTCCTAAGGGTATTGACCCATTTAGGAATCCTAAAGAACATTCTGATAAGCAATATGTTTGGGGTCCATCACGATGACACATTTAAATTTGGCTTGGTGAATTTCCTATTTGAATACACACATTTCAAAATTAGCATTTTAAATGTAGGTTTATTCCATGATAAGGTTAACAATGTATCGGAATAAAAATAAATTAAGGATGAGGTAGGCCTGAGTACTATATTCCCATTTCTGGCAGAGCACGGCCCTTTTTGGGAACCATTCCAGTATTTACTTTTAAAAGTGAGAAGAGAAACCGTACCAAACAATTAGAATAATTGCAACTGGTTTTTTATTGGTTTTTTTAAGACAAATATACAGTACTTTTAACTAAATAATGTTGTAATAATTATACGTCATACTCGAACAATATCAAAATTGTTCGTAGATGTTTGAAAAAGAATCAGCTAAGACCTCAGAAGTTACTTAACTAAATTTGGAAAAATTATGTAACTGTCCAACTGTTGTACCAATAAAACTACAGCATGATGCTTTGGTACCCCATTTTTAAAGTCCTACAAACATTTCTAACTTGACCTTAAAATATTCTAAGAAGAATTGTAAACTGCACCAAAGACTTCTTTCTGCATTTTTTGTGTGCACAGTTAATTTGTTTAAATTATGCTCTGAATTATTATGGTCTGAATTTCCCATTCAAATATATTTTATAAAAATGAACCCGCTCTAAACCAAATTACCTGCGTTACACAGGACTGAATGTTATCGATTACGGATTCCAGCATTGACGACAAGTCCAATGCCGACACGTTCTGAAGTGACTTCAGCTGAGTCAACAGCGTTGTTTCCATCTTGTCATACAAAGAGTGGTACTTCAGAGTGCTTGAACCTGTAATACAGGGCTCATTACTGCAATATTTCTACAAAATCATTACATCAAATAAAATAAAATCTAAATCTTCTTTATTAATTTATAGAACAAAACAGTACATATAGAATGGTGACATGTTATTTAACTACCTTTCATCTTAAAGTATAAATCCACACAAGAAGAGCTAACAACTATTTCTTCAATAAAAACCAGTATTCAATTTTGTTTACCATGATATTGTAATTTTAATTGTAATAATAATACTGAGTGTTTCAAAACGATTAGCGAGGTTTTAACGCCTTATAATTTTTATTACATTATAATTACAGCTATAAATGATACATCAAATGAAACGGCAACTCAAACAGTTTTTTTTGTTGGCACCAGTGTGCATGTGAACACAATGTTTTGCCGCCATCCGTTAGAAAGCGCTAGTGGCAAAGATGGCGACTAGTTAACGGAAAGCTTTTTGTGTTTTACAGTTTGCAAAGACGGAATCTGTAGTTACTGTGCAACGAGCGTTCCGTATTAAGTTCGGTTATGATCCTACAGGTGATAATAACATACGTAGACGGTATCATCAGTTTGAAGATACCGGCTGCCATTGTAAAGTGAAGAGTAGGGGACGACCAAGAGTTAGTGAAGAGAGCGTTGAGCGAGTGCGAGAGTCGTTCACGCGTAGCCCACAGAAATCCGTTCGGAAGGCTAGTCGTGAATCAGCAATTCCTGTAACGACTGTTTGGAGAGTTTTACGGAGACGCTTACAACTACGTCCTTATCGTTTGCAGTTGTTACAGCCTCTAAAGCCTGCAGACCATGGTTACGTGCCAACTTCGCTAACGAAATGTTGTTACATGATGATGAAGATTTTCTGTATAATGTCGTCTTCAGTGATGAATCGACCTTTCACCTTAGTGGACATGTGAACACTCACAATGTGCGGATTTGGGGCTCAAAGTATCTTCAAGCGATGGTACAAGTGCAACGAGACTCCCCTAAATTGAATGTTTGTTGTGCTATATCCCAGCAGAAAGTTTATAGGCCTTTCTTTTTCGGTGAAGCAACTGTAACTGGTACTTCTAATCTGCATACTCTATAGTTTGGCTCTTCCCTCAGCTGAAAGATGATGAACCAGACAACTTCATTTTCCAGCAAGATGGTGCGCTGCCTCACTGGCACAATGAAGTATGCCATTGGTTGAACGTTACTGTACCCGACCGCTGTATTGGCCGCAAGGGACCAAATCCATTTGTAAAGAAATTAAGGTTGAAAAAATAATAAAACTGTACAGATCAACATTATAGGCAGGCACTATAGTAAAGCGGTAAAACTGAAATTAAAAAAATTATATATATATTAGTTAGTTGATGAAAATAATGTTGTACTGATGACTAACCTGACTTCCCATTTCTGGGATCTCTGGAGAGAATCACGACTGTGGAGCCAATGAACTTAGTTTTCTCAGGGACTGAAGGAGGAATGTAACAAGGAACCATGTCCTGAACAATGGCATAGTCTGGTGCAGTATCTCTTTGGTTATCAGTCTGAAAATGAAAATAGTTTACCAATCATTCTTAAATTTTGTAGTAACTAGTGTTTTATATACTGCTATCATATATAGTTTAGCAATACTACCGGGCGCGATAGCTCAGAGGTATAGTGCTGGCCTTACTGGTCAAGCGCAGGTTCGATCACAGATGGCTGCTATGATTCTTTTTCAGAGTCTCTGCTATGATTCAGTGGTCTCGAGCGGTCACCACTGAGACCGCCCATGTGACTAATGGCAAGGAACCTTGCTGTCTTTAGATCCCTGCACAGATCTATTGGCCAGTGGCGACAGGCAGTTAAGTTTTTTTATTTGTATTAATAATAACAAGAGTAATGTCACATGTCTAGACTTTGTGAAAATATAATTGTACTCTGAATAATTTTTGTCAATATTTTGCGTATACATTCCTATAGCTCTGGGAAGGGGCGTTTCCCCTACTAAATGTATGTCATAGAGACAAGCGTAACACTATGCAAGTCTACTCAGTGGCGAGGCTTGTGGTCATCTCTTGAAGCATGCAAGAATCGCTGGATATTGCGATAGGTCAACCCTTCCCCTGCGCCAATGGACAATCTTTTCGCCCCCCCCCCCCCCCGTCTCACAACTCAAAGTAAACACATAGCTGTTCCAAATGTTTACGTGTTTTTCTTGAAGTGTCATTCATCGCACAGTTTCAATTGGCTCAACCACTGTAATTCACTATCCAAGACACTGACTTGCTGTACGTATTTCAAGGCAAGGGTGAATGAACCATCAGTCTAGAATGAGTGGGATATCTCGTGTAAACTTTTTTCAGGTTGCTCTGTTATTAAGATCATTAATAACAGCCCAACGAGCTAAGTCAGCTGGGTTCAGTTTTGATCCTTCACAAAATCTTTCTATTTTGCTCAGGATAGATTTAACCCATTGGCGTAGACATACGAGCAGGTCTCGTTCCTTACTTGTAATTTTATTAACGTGTGAATTGGAGTATATAATTGGTGTTTTTAAATGGATTAATGGCATGTTTTAATTAAAATATTGTTTTCTTTCAGTTTAGAGAGTCGCATTGGCACACACACAGTAGACATAAGTAAAAATTAGCAAAATCAGTGTTGACCATGTGCAAGTCTCAAAGAATTAACCGATCCCGTCAACTTCCAAGCAAGCCTGCCACCGTTAATTTTACTTGGGCCCTCCCACCAACGTTGCCACAGACCGGTTAACTCATTGAGAGTTGCACAACTGGTCAGTTTTGGTCGTGTGCGGGAATCGAACCCACGAACATCGTATCGCCACCTGGCCAAGGTGTTTCCACGACGTAGCCAACTCAGCTAACACGACCAAAGGCCTGGCGGCGATATTAAGGGTTTTCAGTCAGTCCGCGCCCCTAGCGGATAGAACCGTAGACGCCCGCGGTCATTAGTTACATATTTTGCTACTAGAGTGCAGCACCAATCAATTCCCGTTATAGGCTACTACAAATAGAATAAAATTACTACCTCAATGGGTTAATAATATATATAAATCAAATCATGCCTTATAAAAAGACACAAAAAATAGCCATTTGATCATAAAGTAGGGGTGTGCGAGTACTCGAAACTTTGAATTTTCGGGCGAGTATTTTAATACTTAAAGAACACTTTAAAGAAACAGGAATTATGACTGTGCACAGTTTATATATTTTTCAATTAATTCTTCATGTTAAATCAAAATTAGGAACAATGCCAACATTGAATTCTTTTCATAACTATTCAACCAGGAAAGGTAATCAGCTGGCTTACAATAGGCATAATTTGTCAATGTACAAGAAAATACCCTCTTATAATGGAGTTCAATTTTTTAACAAATTACCCTCAGGTATTAAAAATATTGCTGGCTTTAATTTATTTAAAAAACATCTGAAAACATTTGTTATCAATAGACCACTGTATAAGACAGAAGAATTTTTTACTTATCTTTAGAACATTGATCAAATGGAATGAGTTTGTAAGTTAGTTTTGAGGTAAAAATTATGTTTTGGTTAGTTGGGTAGTTGTTTATAGGTACTGTATTACTGTATATTGTTGACGCCATTCTGTACTATTATGTGCATTTTTGGAATAAAGTTATTTTGATTGATTGATTAATACTCAAACTCGACTCGAAGTTTTGAAAAATACTCGAAAGTTCGAGCGAGTATTCCCCACTGATTTCTGGACGATCGCTAACAATTACGACCGGCCAAAACGCGTAGTAAAGGCCGCAAAAGGCGATTGCATCATGTAAAATCGGCCGAAAATGAGGATGGCTAACGATTGCGACTGGCCAAAACGCGTAGAAACGGCCGCAATAGGCGATCGCATCATGTAAAATCGGCCGAAAATGAAGATCGGACCGCGAAATTTCGGCCATAAATGATGACGGTAAACATATCGGCCAAAAATTACGACTGGATCATTGGATCATTGTCACGTAATAAAGGCCGAAAATGATGACGGTATAAGTACTTTGTATTTTGACGGTATAGGTGCTGTTACTCGCTCAAAAATTCTCGAAATTCAAAAACTACGTATTATGACGCCATTCTACATTTGTATGACTTGTATTTGACAATTTGTACAAATTTTATGAATAAAGTGAATTTGAATTTGAATTTGAATTTGAAACTATAGGCACTACTCGACTCGACTCAACTCGATTAAAAAAAATCACTACTCGCACACCCTTATCATAAAGATAAATTTAGCGAAAAAGGCAAACATTTCTCGAAATCAGGCAAGTATGGAGTGAACTGAAATTAAATGCTTTATTGTCCGTAACAAGAATACAAGCATGGACATTGTCAAAACATAACTAAACAAAAATACATTCTAATCTATTTATTCTAACCTAATAACAGTGGAAATCCACCCAGCTTAGGGATAGGCCTACACAGAAATACAAAATTGCATTTTTCTTAAGTAAAACTAAAACTCATTTACATAAACAGTGAAAAGAAAAGGCCCTAAGGCTCTATCTCGGTGCTGATACTATGTTTTTATTTACATCGCAACATTCCCGATCACTTTTTTGAAAATAGCTTATTTGTTTTTCAAAGACTACACCTCCAAACAAAAAAAGAGTGAATCTTGCCAAAATCATTTTATAACTTATAGATTAACTATACTGTCACTTTTTCAACTTTAATTAAAACATTTGTTTATAACAAAGAAAATAATGTGGTGCTGTCTTGACACAATTACATCAAAGTGAGTATTAAAACCATCAATTCAACCCAATTTGTGTTATTGTTGCTGCTGTTATTCCCAATGTCAACCAAAATAAAAAGTTGTCAGACACCGGAATCAATTAATCGTTATGTATCAATTTAAAAAAATGCATAATACATAAGATTAGTAATCTTTGCTTCCCCCCACAGAATTCAAAGAAATTTCATACTTTAAAAAATTCAAACTAAAAACTACAACATTTTTTGATTAGTAAGTGTTTTTATGAACTGCCAAATAGTCCACAACCCTAGGACTCATTTCCTTCCATTCCCTTTTCCCTATTACCTGGTTCAACCAAACTTTATGATAGTATTAAGATGATTGGTCTCATGCCATGACTACTGAATAGTGGGACGACTTCACACATCACATCAAAGACACAAACAGATTCATTTAATTTCACTTCAGAGTGGGGCGGACCGAATCCCAAGGCACGTCAACCGGTAGGGCTTTTTGCGCTCCTCGTTGAATTGTTAGTTTCAGAACCCATCGAGCTGTACGAGCCTGATAAACTGCTGTAACCTGCATACGAACTCCTGCCAAGGCAGATGACTACCCCTCACCTTGGTTCCGAGAGTGACAGCACTTACCTCATCCAGAGCGTTGCAGTCAAAGAGCAGATGGTCGGCAGTCTCTTCAGACTGCCTGCACTTCCAGCACGCTGGGTCTCAATTGTTTCCACAGCTGTCCATGTCCAGTGACTAACCCTGTCATTGGCCCTTGACGGCTCTCTAACTGGTCTATACTAGTACAGAGGTCGACATTGGGTACAACAAGATGAATCTGTCACAGTATTGGTAAGTCTTTTGGCTATCCAGTGTGACAACTTCCTTCCTTGGTTCCTCCTTGTCTCTTCTGGGGGCTTGACTCCCAGTTGAGCCTGGATACCCAGTCTAGTCCAAGTCCTTGGAGGGAGTAGTGGATCTTCCTTGCAGCCTGGGACGGGTGCCTGGGAGGAAGGGCCCTTACCCGATGGTCTTCGGTCTGCCGGGCTGGGGGACGAACCGTCCTGGGGTCACCCGACCCCTGAGAGGTTGGAGGCTCTGTGCGATGGCGGTCCCTGTCTGGTGGACTTAGGGGGACATCGGGTTAGAGGGCGATCGTCCTGGGGTGTTGTCACCCACAGATCCCGGGAGCTAGGTAAGGCTCTCTCTCCCTTTCTGGAGCGAGGCAGACTGACCCCATCCTACCACCTTTCCCATCCAACTTTTCCCTCTTTCTGGTGGCTGTATCCCAAGGGAGACGTGCCTAGCCGGCTATGCCGGGACCTCCTAATCCCCCAATAAACAAACAAACAAACAAACAAACCCTGTCATTTGTTTGATGTCCTGACTACTCAGATGCAGGATATCAGAAGCCACCCGCTGCGATGGCGAGTGAAGGGTGAGCTTGCTTACCCTCAGTGCAAGAAGTTCCGCCCATCTCTTACAGACCTCTCCCGAGCCCATGATGTGATGGACCTGCATACTCACGAGAGATTCCGCAGAAGGGTTCAGGGCCTACACAAACAGCTTGTTGAAGCAGAAACTCTCCTCAGTGATCATACCTTGCTTACGGTGCTCTCAGGCTGGCCCTGACTATCCAGTGTGGAAGTGCTGGAGTTGTGGAGATCTTGCGCCGCTGAGAGTTCCTGTATGAAGAACTCCCTGTACGGATCCATCAGCTGACCGTACAGCAAGAAGCTGGTCAGCTGTTTCAGCATCACCAGATGACAGCACTGCATGATCCTGCAACATCAATGACCAGGTTGATTTATCTCTTTATCACTTAGCAATTCCTGGGGCTCTTGTATTTAATAAACAATTTCTTCAATGTATAAGTGATTACTGGTCTTTAACTTTATCAGGCAATTACTGGAATCACACTTCACGCTGGTCTGGTTCATGGGTTTGGACCGTTCCCAATAAAATTATATTATAAAAGTAGTATTTATTTAAAGGTAAAATATGACAATGTAACTTAATCAGGTTCTAAAAGCAATTCAAATCTGTGGCATTTTCTTTCTTTGAATATCATTATTCGCTATTATTAACTTAACCCATTGGGGTAGATATACGAGCTGGTCTCGTTCCTTACTTGTCATTTTTTTTAACTATGAATTGGAATATAAAATTGATGTTTTTAAACGGATTAATGGTGTATTTTAATTAAAATATGGTTTTATTTTAGTTTAGAGAGTCGCATTGGCACACACACTGTAGACATAAGTCAAAAGTAGCAAAAACAGTGTTGACCATGTACAACTCACAAAGAATTAACCGATCCCGTCAACTTCCAAGCAAGCCTGCCACCGTTTGTTTTACTTGGGCCCTCCCACCAACGTTGCCACAGACCGGTTAACTCATTGAGAGTTGCACGACTGGTCAGTTTTGGGCTTGTGCGGGATTCGAACCCACGAAGTTCGTATCAACACCTGGGCAAGGTGTTTCCAAGACTTAGCTGATTCAGTTACCACAACCAGTGGCCTAGCGGCGTTATTTAGGTTTTATAGTCAGTCTGCGCCCCTAGCGGAGAGAACCGTAGTTGCCCGCAGCCATTTATATATTAAGATATTTCTTTAATATGTTTTTAAAATTATTATGACACAATTCATCTAGAATCATCATGTTATTTGGTTGTTTACGAATAAACTATTATTTCAATATAGTTCACTCAGAGGTGGTCATGTCAAATCACACATTGCTTAGTAAAAACTAATGAGTTCTACATTATACCTCGCCATAGCTTCATCAACCATTTCAATGCCTGAAGACAAGTGCTGATGAACGAGTTGTAAAATTTTGCACCCATGGAGCTGCCGGGCAACAATCTGAAAAAATATATTTTGCCGTTAATGTGGTATTCAGACCCAGCCCTCTAGCAAAATCTGCCACCCCCTCTTAAAAAAATTCCCCTCCACAAACGTGAGTCAAACACTTCCACACACACTTTGTGAATAAATATAAGTTTTGTCCTATATAAAACCTATATGAAAACATATCCCTACAGATACTACGGAAATAAACTTTTTTTCTTTCATCCCCATCTACTTACTAAAGTAATATAATCTATTCACAATCTTAATCTGCTAAGATTAATGTATCCTTTCAAGGCCTAAAAACTAATGAATCACTGTAAGAACCAATCAAAATTACTATACACATACGATTTAGTTTGATAGTCCTCTTCTCTTATTGCCTTGGCACAGGCCAACTCTTTAATCATTCACTACAATCCAGTGATTTAAGAAAGTGATATTCAATAAAATCGGTTTCCAAACCACACAGGCAAACAGAAGAAATAGTTATCTTAGCTGAAGAAATTGTTTTTTCAATTTGAGTTTTTGAAAACAACCTTCTCCGCTTGCTTTTAATATAGGAAGTGTTAGTAACACTAAATACCTTCATTATTTTCAAAGTCTCTACAAGTGAAGTCTTTGCCTTTGGTCACCCCCAGTAGCCCTTAACCTTGCCTGTCCATCAACACGCACATCAACCGTCTTACAAATTATTGGTTAACTTTTCATAGCTTAACCAGGCCATGCCAGGCAGAAGCTACAGTCTAAGTTATAAAATATACTAGATGTTACCCGCAGGCTTCACCCCATGAATGATTTATAATACCCCCGTCGCAGCAAACCTGCATACTCAGCGAATTTCCAAGGAATATATAATATAACACATTAAAAAACTTAACAGGATTCATAAGAAATGTATTCACAAACAAGCGATATTTAAAATATTAACTATTCTCCATAAGAATAACATTGGGGATGAGTACGCAGGTTTGCTGCAACAAGGTACACAAAAAATGGGTTTTTATGCAAATATCAATAGAACTCATCTTAGTGAAGTCACATACCAAGTTTAATCCATATACATTCATAAATAAGTGATATATAACATTTTAAGTATTTTCCATAAGAATAACATGGGGACCAAGTACCTAGGTTTGCTGCTACAGGAACCATAGGCGAAAAATGTTTTTTGTGCAAACAACAATAAACCACAACCAGATCAAGCCATATACCAAATTTCGCCAGTTTATGTTCATAAATAAGCGAGATATACAATTTTTCTTTTTCTCCATAAGAATAACATTAGACAACGTACTGTGTTTAGCACTTTCAATATCTCGGTAACCAATTGACGTAGAGCAATGATCAAAATACCAAATTGTTTGTTTTTTTAAGCTGAATTCAATGGTATAGATTAAAATTTGATTTAAATTAAAATTACATGTGAAAACCCCAAAAAACCCATTTTTGGGGCACAAAACCCCCCAAAAACCCCCCTTTGGATGGTGCGATTCATCTGTTTTTCAAAATCGTTCAAATAAATGGTACTTTACACATTTGTACCAAATTTCATTAAGATCGGACCTTTTTTACGAGAGTTATCGTGCTTACGGACACACACACATATATATATACATATATAAAAATTTGAACGAATGGTGTTTTTGGCATCTGGGGACCTCAAAATGAAAAGTTATTATGGTCTCGGGCTTAAGTCTTACCATGAGACCTACAGTAATAGCTTCTTCCCTATAGGGGAAATTCGCTAAAAACTATGACAGATGTGTGTGCTGCATTCTGTGGTTAGCCCGTGGAACTACTACGAATCAAGATCAGCTGTTTGTATTTTCATCAGCTCAAACAAAAATGAATGTCCATAAGGAATAAATGGGAATTTTTTACTCCTGTGGGGCAAACCCCTATAGGATTTTGCAACTTTAATATGCCTATATGTTAGTTAGGACTATCAAGTACCTCTCTGCCAAATTTCAGCTCAATCTGTCCAGTGGTTATTGAGCCACAAATATTGCGAGAAACAAACATACATACAAATATTCTTACAAACTTTCACATTTATAATATTAGTAGGATGACCTACCTGGTTTATTACAGAGTTAAGGGCAGTCATCAGAGGTGTGAAGGGTGCTACTTGCGCTAGGATTCCTGTAGCAGTTTGATGGGCGTCTTGTAAAGTTTCTTTTTCTACCTTAACCAGATGTTTGCGATAAGGCTTCAAACAGTCGTACAACCCATTGCAAAATGCTCGTAAGTACATTCCAGGAGAAATCTCAATGCCGTCATCTGCAAACTTGATTTCTATAGAGATTGCCTACTTTTTAGCAAGTTAAAGCAAATTATTTTGCCATTGTATGAATAGTTATTTTTGATATAAAGAATAAACACATTTCTGGTTGTAAGTTCTGAAATTTAAATATGCCTTGTATAATATATAAATTATATTTACAGGTTAAACATAAGTAAAAACATGATAACAAAAAAAATAGTGTGCTGTTGCTGCTCAACTAATTGTATGAATTGTCTGTCTTGTATTTTATACTCTTTCTTATATCCCAAGTTGAATAAGTCATATTTTTGGCACCAAACAAATATTATGCTTCATTAGATTCTGAATAGTATATTTAAAAAAATAAATAAAAAACAAAATAAATAGGTATTGTAGCCTGCAAAATCCGAAGTGTATCTTTTGACACTTGTTTGGTTAGCCTTTTGTTTCATGTTTTCACTGTTAACACGTTGGCTACCGACGGTCCGGAATTCGGGTCGCCGGGAGTTCCCAGCAGACTGAATCTAACACACTAAACTCTCACCACAGACCAAGTCATTGTGACCAATTGTAACCCAGAGACTGAAATTTTTTATCCGTATTTTTATATGTTTTAGTAGAATATATATATTTACTCATAAAAGTAGCAATAAAATATTATTTCAGTGCTACTTTAGCATTTTTATAGCGTCACGTATGTGTGACGTCGGTCCATAGTAAAATGTTATATATTTTTTGCGATAGACCGACTGTCTCACATACATGACGTAAGTTTTCAAACTTTGGATGACTAAAAGTTCACTAAAAAGTAAAGGACAATAGTTTCGATGTGTCACACAATCAAAAACACCAAGAGGAATGAGTAAGTAAACAAACGCTACAGGCATCATGTGGGCAGACAGGATGGCCAACTTTGAAAATCTGTAAGAAAAAATTGAGGTCGTACCCCGAGACCGAGCGACACGCATACGTGTCACACATTCCTATAGACCGATATACAGGCTTCAGATCGATAAAGTGTACCGTATGGACGTGGCAAGTCATTTAAATGAACGGTGACTGCGTCCCGTATACGTGTCGTCGGTCCACTGGAATCAGCTTAAGCGACACGTATATGTGACGCTGGTCTATTTTAAGTTTTTTTTTAACATTGTGTCACATATACGTGACGATCGGTAGTAAACGTGTTAAACCTGTTTTAGTAGTTACTTACTCCTTACTCCAATAACCTTGCTGTAGATATTACTTGCTAAACAGTGTATTAGCTCCTGTAGAATTAGTAGTAGTGCGCAACAGGGGCTTCCTGCAGTGAGCTTACTACATGGATAGTTTACTTAATGTTAGGTGTAAATCAGAAATTTAAGAAAAATAAAATAAAATAAAAGTTTTGTAAGTATTACAAAATTGTCTTGAAGAAACCAAACTTCATGAAGTTTAAAGGAATAAACAACTTTTTTATTAGGTTAAATTGGGTGTTTAAAAGTTTCCCTAATCTGGGGTTTTTGAACACAGCCCAGTCTTTACTTTTTATAGTCTTTATATGTCTGTATATACTATAATTGAGAAGAACTAGTAAAGCTACAGAATTTTGATTTGCTTCACTTACTAAGGTACAAAATATAGAGCAAAAGAAGTTAGAAATCTATCGCACAGTAGCCCTGGTTGATGGTAATAGTTTATGATTGATTAAAAAACATTGTACCTACCCAAAACAATTTGTTCGTCTCCAAAATGAGGTACTTTCTTCAAAAAGTTTAGTATGGTTTTGTAGTTGTCTGCAATATTTATTATTTGTGCCAGGATGTTTCTTTCACAAGGGTGAAAAGCGAATGACGAGAGAGAAACTATCTCCTCCTAAAAAAATAAATAAACATTATTGTATTCTTTGGTTCATGAAGTAATTTAAGACTTATACACAATAACAGGCATGACAAAGCAAGAGGTCGCTCAAAGGAACTATGATAGGCCTAAAAAGGAAAAGTGGAGTGAAACTTTGTACTTTTTTTATGAACACATGGGGAACGCCCAATGCATGCAAACGACAAACAAACCATCTTACATCAGCCATAAACAACTAAATTCTAATGTAACCACAGTCAAATCAGCGTCTGAGATGAGCGGTACTGTATACAAAATGTCACGAAACATTGACGTGTGCCACACACAATTGTGTGCCATCCGCATATGTCATTCTAGCGCCGCACAGGCAGATCATGCACAAGCGTGTCTTCAATAGCAGATATGTTAAGCACGACAAAATTTTATTGAATTGATTTGCATTTACCATATGGACATTTTACACACTGGAGCTGTCCAACTTTCCTGAGCAAGAGGAAGGTTCGCCTTGCTAACTACCCTTTCTTCACACAAAGTTTATCCGCTCATTCAACTCTTGAAAGCAGGGGAGGAAAGTTTATTCAGTATATATTCAACTTGACTATGCTCGGCTGGTGTATTCACTTTTCTCGCTTACATTTCCATAGCTATTTGGATTATGTTATTTAATTAAGAATTTTTTTTGGACTTTTCCATCACTTATTAGTAAAAAGAAAGTTTTGCTATAAATACGATGGTTTGTAAAAAAGGAAAGTTTTTTGTGAAACTTAGTTTTTAATAACAAGTGATGAAAAATGTCCGCAAAAATTCCTTCAGTAAATAACATAGGCTAAACTCGCCATTAACAACAATGAATTTTAAACTAATAGGATTAAGCTATTAATATCAAATTAGAAACTGAAAAAATGTCTGAGGTCTCTGAAATAAATTTATTAGGTATAACTTTAGAAAAAAACTTCAATGAGGATAGGCAAATAAATAAAATCATCAACAAATTAAAATCAGTCTGCTTTAATCTGAGAGTATTAGCAAATTGCTTCAATTTTGAAAACCTAAAAATTGCTTATTAGGCTACTCTTATTTTCAAAGTAATAAAGTAAAGTGCCTATACGATTCGGCACATTGTAACGTCCATTTTTTTAGGGGGGGGGGGGTAATATTTTGTTGAAAAACAAATATTACAAAAGTCTAACGAAATATTAATTTAAATTAAGGGATATATTAAATTCCAAAACGCAATCGATATTAAATTCTAAATTATATTTTGGTGAAATTCGGTTAAACATTTTATTCATCGGCAACGATTGGCTCGGAACCTTCTTTGTTCTTATCACGAAGACAAAAGCAAGGGAAGCAGTAAACGTGCAGAATCGTGTGCTGGAGTAAATCGCCTCCCTCGGCCACCGACAGGGGCGCTGCGGAGGACTCTTTGAAGTTGCTGAAGGCAAGAGTGGCTGGACATTCGGTCTCTGGTCATCGCGCTATTCAGTTCGCTCCGCTTGCCCACGTCGTTCGTCCCGCTCCATCAGACGCAAATCGCTTGGTGACAACCAGTGTTAACGGTTTTGTCTTCGTTTTGGTAAGTTTGACGACTCATCTACGTAAATAGAAGTAGTTTTGCTGTTTCTAACGATTGTTTTCTGCTTGCAGCTCGCTTCTATTTAAATTAAATTAAGCGTCGTGGTTGCGTGACTCACGCCACAACAGGTTCGCTTATTAACGCCCGCTAACTTTGTAGCTATTCACGTAGTTGCTTCATTTAAAGTAGTGTAGTTATTAGAAGCACGGTTTTTCCCCGTAGATTTCGGACTAATTTCCTCAGCAGTAACATTTACAAAATTTAAGTTACACTCACGCCGGTGGCGCGTAACGCCTGAACTTTCCTGCACGTTGTGTCACGTTACGGCTTGTCTGCTTGTTTGATTTTTGCTAACTTGCTAATTCGCTTTGTTGAGTAGCTACCTAACAGAATAGTTACGAGCTTAAAATAAATTAAGAAACAAATTAATTAATCGAGTTTTATTATTTTCCTAAATTTAACTTCTTTTTTTAAATAGAACGGACACGAACATATTTTAAACGTAACGGTCAACTACGGTGCAAATTCGCTCATCGAAGACGAGGACCGGAATACCAATTCAGGTCATTCCTGGTGTAATGAGCGTTGAAGAGCTACTGACCGTCACTGCATAAAATAGGTTAAGTGGGAATCCTTACTGTATATTTGATGCTGACTTAATTAAGTGATAAGAGTATTGTGTGTCGACGATTTCAGGAAGTCTACGTATAAGTAAGGATATTTGTTTCCTATTTTATCGGTCCAAAGAGTTATCGAAGATGTACACAATCTGCGACGCGCTGTATTAAGTAACCACGTAGGGAACACGTTACCACAACCGAGAGCGACGTAGGTGTTAAATATCGTAGCTACATTGGTAAATAAAGCCTAGCCGGTCGTCTGAACTCCGTATAATTATAATCACGTTTTTACTGCCGTTTACATTTCTTATCTCAAATTTAGTTCGATAAATCTCTCCTGGGAGCCAGCAGTATTTGTTTTATTGCTTGGCGAAGGGAATTAGGTCTAAATTCCAGTAAATAAAAATCATTGCAGTTAATTGGTACTTTAAAAATTGGCCTTAATTAGATTAAAATCTCGCACGATTGACATTAAGTGCGTTTTTATTTTTGTAAAATTTATTTTCGAAATTCAACCCCAAAAACCTTTTACGAGTGGCGAGGATGAATAAATAAATACGAACCGCTATGGCATCTTTTATGTTTTGATGTTCTGAGCCAAGACAGCTCCTACTCTCTTGGAAAAACTTAAATTGCTTGGTATAGACAAGACTGCTTTTGAGTGGTTCGAATCATACCTTTCAGGTAGAACACAGTTCGTTGAATTAACACATGTTAATAACGACAGAGTTTATAAAGTAAAGTCAAATTTAAGAGCTGTAATGTATGGAGTGCCTCAAGGTTCAGTATTGGGCCCCCTCCTCTTCATCTGTTATATAACAAATATTGCTCAGTCCTTATCAAAATTGCCACAAAATAATTTAGTTTTATACGCAGATGATTCAAACCTCAAAGTATCTGCACAAACAGTTGAAGATGTTGAAATTCTATCATTCGTGGAATTGACAAATATTTTGGACTTTTTTGACAAACACAATTTTAAACTGAACACATCAAAAACCAATTTTGTATCTTTTAAAACTGCTTAGTGTAGAAGAAAACATGAACCAACCATTGCAATAGATTCTGAGCTAATTGAAATGGGAAAGTTTACAAATTTGTTGGGGTTAGAAATAGATGAAAATCTAAATTGGAATAATCATTGTCAAAAGGTTCTTTCTAAAATAAATTCAGGAATTTACGCTTTGTATAGAATGTCATTTTTTTGCAATAGTATCGCTACACTGAAAACAATTTACCATGCTCATATTCATTCCCATATATCATTTGGCCTTGCTTTGTATGGATCAACAAAAAAGGAAAACTTAAATGAAATTTTGAAGAAACAGAAGAAGGCGGTGAGAATTATTCTTAAATTGAAACCTGATCAATCTGTAAAAGAATATTTTAAAACATTAAAAATATTAACTGTTTTTGCTCAATACATATATGACACAATTTTAATAGCAATTAACAATCCTTTGAACAGAGAGCATGTTCAACCTCACCCATATAGTACACGAAATAAAAATATCATCATACCTGCTCATAGACTGGCATTTTATGACAAAAAACCTTCCTATATTGGAACAAAATTTTTAAGCCAAATACCCACTTCCTTACAACAAGAAAGAGATCCAAATAGATTTAAAAAACTGCTGAAAGAATATTTATTTTCTAGGTCTTTATACTCATTTGAGGAATTGCATGAGAATTGTAACTAGGCCTAGGCTTTAATTGTATAGTTTATAAAATGTATTGACACTATTTACTTGTATCATGTGTACATATGACAAATAAAGATATTTTGAGTTGAGTTTGAGTTGAGTTGAGTTATTAAGTATGAATAAAATATTATTCAAGTGATTGTAGGTTGAGTAGTATTTTTGTACCCTGGACTACTCATAGTAGACTGAGCGATCTCGGTATTTTTCTTTGTAACACAGGTTAGCTAATTGGGAATAAAATAAATTTTCTTTTTGCAAAAACTGTCGTTACAACATCTAAGGAGAACCAAAAGAAAATGTTTAAATTACAAAAACAAGCAATAAGAATTATTAAGCATGCAAAACGCGACAAAACTAGTTGGAAACTCTTTGAAAAGACACAAATTACAACAATTTTTCGACTTAATATTACTGTACCTATAGAAATTTTGAAATTATATGTAAATGAACGAAGCGAAATTAAAAAAATACAACATAGGCCCTAATCATAATTATTACACTAGAAAATAATTCATCTTTCAACATCAAATACATATGAAAATAAAAATTCACCCCAATACATGATGGGAAGAGTCATAAATCAAATTTTAAAGATTCACAAAATTGAAGTAATTGGAGGAACTGAAATAAGAAAAGTCAAAGAGATTATAATAAACAATCCTTTATTTTCATTGGATGAATTTTTTATAGAAAAAAAGCTAACATGAAAAAGTAAATTATTACTTGAAAATTCATAATTTCTTTCTTTGGTTGGATTTTAAAAAACTAATTATTAGGCCTACTGTACCTAATAAATATAATTTTAAACATAGTGTATCTGACGTGCAGGTAGTGGTAAGAGTTTTGACTGCAAAGATCAAGGCAGGTCAAGGCAATCCTGACTGGCCGTGCTACCAGATACGTAACATTCGGAAGGCACGCTAAGTTGTAGGTCATCACTGTCCCTATTATGACCATTTCAAAAGATAGCTTGAAACAGCTTGACTTGTTTTTGAGCTGTGTTTTGTTAGTATCAAAAGATATTAAATACCGGTATTCAATTTATTTTTATGCTCTTAGCCTATTCTAATTTACTTCCATAAGATTTACTAAGATCCGTAAGATTAACACTGAAATTTGGAAAGCTCATGGGGGAGCCCTGAACGTGGATGTTTTCCAAAACAACTCAATAAGTACATCAATATTGACAACAATATTGAGTAGCAATATTGACACGTTCACACAAAAATAAATCATGTTTAATCATGATAAGTACATGTTTTTCCTTCCTACTCCACTGCCGGAAGTCACGTGTGCCGCACTGAACGTGTTGTTTTAAAATAACGCATAAAAGATCATTTATAAAATAGGCCCTAATAGTTTCGCAAGTATACTCCTCACTAAAATCACCTTATTTTTTTAAGAAAGAACTTAATGTGGAAATATTAAGTACAATACATATTTCATAATAGCAATATATGAGACGGACCTGTGGAATAAACATTTTGTTCTTAAAAATGGTGGTTTTATATTTAAATCCTTGGAAGTTCTGAATTTACTTTCATAGCAGAGCCTTCAGTAAGACAATAGGCCTAGAGAATATTTATAATTTGCTTGATAAAATAATTAACTTTGCAACAATATATCGTCGCTCGATTACATTTGAGTTATCGAATGAAGTATTCATACTTCAATAATAAAACCGAATCAAACTCTGTATTCAAATTAAAGTAACAGAATTGAAAGTCGATGCACAACGATATATTGTTGAACAGTACTTTTTGGTTGAACCAACTACAGTAGACTCTCAGAAATCTGGATCACACTTATCCGGACTCTCGGTTATCCGGATCGATGGTCTTAATTTTGTTTAAATTAAAAACGAGAAAACGCAACTTCACGGTTTAGCGCCTTCAGTTTTCATATGGATATCCCCCACTACACAAATGTCATGTAGTTTGCATCGTCAGGCACAACAACCCGACCTCGTTTGGTCCGAGTCCTCACTTAGCCCATGAGTATCGTTTTCGGTGCTTGTTATTGTTTACGTATCCGGTGCGCTGCTCCGTTCAGGTCTACTCCTGACGATCACTCATCACTAGCAATGTAAATCAGTAGACCGTTGCTACTTGGCACATAAATATTGTCATAATTGTTCAGATAATTGTTCAGTATAAAGGCGGAATTGATAATTCATGCCCACCTCCGTGAAATCCGGAATTTTCAAAATCCAGACTGACCGTCGGCCACGATCGTCTGAATTTCTGCGAGTCTACTGTACAATGAAGTATTGTTGCAACCTAACTTGCAGAAAAAATGTGTGCAACGAAATATGTTGATTGAAACTCAAAAGGTTAATCCTTTGCTGACTGTTGAAAACTACCAGCGGCCGATTGAATTGGCTCGCTGTGCTTACGATTATTGAATCTAATTCAAAAATAGTTATCAATCCCTACAATAAGTTCCATAGCCAAAAATATGAAAACCCCGATTAATCAAGCGATTTGATATAATCAGTAACTAGATAGTTTGGTTTTTAAAGTTTTTCACAGTGAAAAAGGCTCACAATAAATGAGTAAAATCATACCTACAAATTTTGTTCAAACTTTCAGAAATTACTGTACAATGATTTTTATCATAAAAATGTCATTATCAATGCTATGCGTTGAGAGAACTTTTAAGTATTTATACTATCATTTTTGGCTTAAAATTAAAAAATGTTTTTAGTTCCTAAGTGTAGTAACTACCCGTACTCAAAAATTATCTGTTTTCAAGAAGTTAAACTTTAAAAACTTACAATTTCCACCATTTTAAAAAGGTTTTAAAACCCTCTAACTGCCCATTATATTTCTCTGTACTTTTGGGGGTATTTTTCACTGTCTTGCATGAGATTTTTTTAACGGCTATACAAATATAAATACCGTCGCAGCAAACCTGCGTACTCATAAAATTTCCAATACATGCATATGTTTCTCACTACCACATAAAGCCACCTACCAAGTTTCATAAAAAAACACGAATAAATAAGTGATATATAGCATTTTATTTATCCTCCATGAGAATAACATTGAAAGCTGAGTACAGTACGAAGGTTTGCTGCAACAAGGAACAAAAAATATGTGTTTTTATGCAATTATCAATATAACTCAACCAGGTGAAGCTACATACTACGTTTTATTAATTTATGTTCATAATTAAGGGAGATATAAAACTTTACTTATTCCCCATAAGAATAACATTAGGGCTGAGAATGCAGGTTTGCTGCTACTGGGATAGTCAACAAAAAATCAATTGTTTGTGCAAATATCAATATACCAGTACTACGTGGAGCCACATACCAAGTTTCATCAATCTACATCATTCATAAATAATCGAGATATCAAATTTTATTTATTCTCCATAAGGAAAACATTGGAAAACGTACTGTGTTTAGCACTTTGAATATCTCTGCAACGGTTGGATGTAGAATCACAATTTAAACACCAAAATGATTGTTTTGTGGAGCTGAATTGATTGGTAAAAGCAAATATGAAGTTTACATTAAAAAGAACTGAGGAAAAGCCAAAAACCTTTTTCCTATAAGATTAACATGGGAGATTTTATGAGCAGGTTTTTTGGATTTTCTCAGCAACCACTAAACCTATGTTAATGATTTAAAATACTACAATTTTTTTAAGCTCTATAAAATTCTTAAAACCAAAATTGAGTGTTCAAAAATTTTAGGGTGAAAAGTGCAAGAAACTGATTTTTGGAAAAGTTAAAACCCCCATAAACCCCCCTTCCCATGGTCCAACTTTTATGGTTTTCGAACTTAGTCATGAATGTCACTTTACACATTTGAACCAAATTTCATCGAAATCGGACGGTTTTTACTCATGTTATCGTGTTAACACACCCATATATATATTATATATATATTAATATATATATATATATATATATATATATATATATTTGAACGAATAGTGTTTTTGGCATCTGGGGACCTCAAAACTAAAACTTATCATAGTCTCAGGCTTAAAGTCTTACCATGAGATCTATGGTAATAGCTTCTTCCCTATAACTTAGGGGAAATTCGCTAACAATGATTCTACCTAGGGCCTATATCAACCATATAACTTATTCATATTGATCAGCAAGAAAAGGAAAGTCTAAAAAACTATATAACCTGTTATTGAATAGGCTACTTAACTCAGGCTTACACAACAACAGAGGCAAACTCAAAAAACCACTCATAGGCTATTTCATACCACATTTTTTTAGATGTCATACTAGTTAAAAATAAACAAGTAATTTACAATTGCAAAGTAGCCACAATGAGCTACCTAATTGATTCAAAGATTGCAAAAATAAAACGTATGCTTTGTTAGGGTTAAAATACAAATTTTCATAAATAAATTGTATAAACTACTAACTTACCACGAAACTATAAATGGCGCCAACAATGGAAGGACACAAAATTTCGTAATCTGTTAAAAAAATCGCAAAAACACTTAAAGACTACTTCCGATATATCATTCGATTACAAATTCCATATAGAATCATATGGCGCTGAATCCGAAATGATTCAAGTTTTGATTTATCGCACAGTGACGAACAGGGTCGCGAGCGCGACTTTAGCAGTATACGTAGCGAAATTGAAATGAGATCACGACCTTTGGCAGTTGGAGGGTTAAAGATATTAATGTCAAATTCAATACCAAATTTGCCCTAAACTAGCAGGCTATAATACACATTTCAAGTTTCAAGTTAGTACCTCAAGTGGTTCCTAACGTATTACCTAAAATCTATTACCGTTGCTTCAATGTTGACCGGTGAAACCCGGACAGACTGCGTCAAACGATTTGTAAAAACACTTATATTTGGTAGCCTATGATGCTGTATTGATTGAAATCATATACAGACAGACAAATGGGTAAAAGAGAGAGATATGCCCTGTGTTTATATGAGATTTGAGCCCAGGAACAAGTTCCAGAAGTTTACTCAGAGTTCGGGGGTATCTTGAATAACTATCTACACTTAATTTGTAATTGCCAACTGACTTAACATACACAGGCATACTAGTCATCACAGTACTTAAAATTTATTACCAATTACAGTAGGCTAACATATAGAAAAACAAATAAAATTACAGTACCTACTTACATTTAATATTTTATTTAAAACTCCACCTCCAATGCCACCTAATGCTAAAATTATGTCATGAAGCATTTTTATATATTATTAATTGACAAACATTGTAAACCAATAAAGATATTGAAATTCACTGTTCTTATTCTATCATGGTCTACTAAAGCATTCTGCAAAACTTGAAACTAGGGAAAGTATAACTCATGAGAGGCATAGTTTAGTTTCATTTGCAAGCTAGCCCTAGGATTATTTTAAATCTGATTGTTTTAACGTAGGGTAATTAACAGTTCACCAAACGAAGTTAAAAGAATCAAATATTAAAGTACGCTAAGCCTAGTTTATCAGGCTCCTGATATTTTAAGTGGTCCAAAATCACTAACTGTATGTCACAAATTCTCTTTTGCTTTACTAACTCAATTCCTTTTCACTAAACTGACTGCTCCACTGACTCTATAACTAATATCATATCCCTTTACTTTACCCCTTAACATTCCATAAACAAAATCTTCATAATATAAAAACATAACCTCAACATTTTGCAATTGATCAAATTGAAGCAATTCGAAACACCCGGTAATTTGTCAGTTTTTTTCAGTGTTTGGTGTTTAAAATTAATTTACAAAATTAAAGCAAGGTGCAGAGGAAAGACGCAAAATCAAAGCGTTTAAATCACAAATGACGTTGTGCCAGTCTAAGGTTGTGCTAAAGGACCATGATGTATCGTATATTCAGTTTATTTACACTTAATAACTTTTATATATAACTGAATAAGGGATTTCTTTGTAAAGTTAAACCCGTAGTTCCATCGGGCCGATTTTCGGTTTATTTTTATAAGTATGTTTTTCTTAGAAATGCACAATGACATTTTGTAGGACAATTTCTTAGCTTCAAATTCAATGTAATTTTTGGAAAACTGTTACATACAATGCGACTTTTACACCACCTAGTAACCCTTATTATCGATCATCTTTGAATAGTTATATTATAATAGAGTGTGTCATTACTCTTTACAAATGTATAAAATATTTGTAAAATTCGCACAAACAGCAGAGACGGATATAAAAGGTGTGAATGGATACCTATACGTATAAAATATCCAAGATACTGTGATAGCATAGACTAACTACAGTAGTACTGTAATTAGTCTATGGTGATAGCATGGTGATAGTAACCATTGTTTCTTTTATTTTTTTTACTTTAGAAATATGTGGTGGTGTTAGTTTCTTAGGTACTGTGGGAATTTTCATAGTCAAACGTGTAATAGTTGGCAACACTGAGTGCAAACGAGTGAGTGAACAAAACAATAACAATAATAATTCAAAATTCAATAGTGAACTCGTTGATTCAACTTATATTTAAACCAGTTTTTAAAACATGTATCTTATTATAACTTAAATTTAGATTTTTGAGAATATTTAGCTCCTTCCAATACATTTATCATTCCAATTTACCTATATATCCCTAACACTTACTGCTTTAGCCTACTTTGTACATGGTAAGTTAGGTGCTAAGTGCTGATAATCACTATAACAATTAAGCAAAATGAGTTGTATGGTAATTATTAGTGAATTTCCTTTGGAAAGTGAACTATTAGCATGACCCGCACGGTGAAATTTAAGCCCGGGACCACCATAGAAGTTCCTAACGTGACCCCCTGAACACGTTTTTTGTCCGTGTAACTTCAAATTTGATAGGGACGTTCCTTTCAGTAATCAGTTGGACAAGTTCGTTGGGCAAAACAATCGGAAAACTCCAAACCTCTTTTTTCGGGATCAATCTCTAAAATTTTGAGTTTTTGGGCCCAAAAAGGGTTAGGAAAGCCCCAGATGTAAAATTAATGCACGTAAAAATATGGGAACTAGTAAGGCGAAAGTTTCAAGCCCTCTATTGTCATTCTAGCATAAATATTTACCGAGTTATTAAAGAAAATGTGCATCGACTAAACACAGTACGTTGTCTTATGGGGGTTTTACACTAGAAAAGCCTGCTACTCCTTTGTTACAGTACTTTTATCATCCCCAGCAACCTCACGCCTACTTTCAAGCCTGACTGGACCTTCTAACATTATAATGCGCAAAATTGTATTCCCAGCTTTGCAGGTAAATGAAACCAGGAGCATCAGAACAGCCAAAAAATCAGTGTTTTCAGATTTCAATAAAAATTTGAATACATGCATGTTTTTACACTGATTTTGAGTTTTTAAATTTTTTATGTGGAAATTCCCTCACGTCATCGTGCTGCGTGCGAACTCGTTATTGATTTATTATTAGAAACTGGTCAGAAGATCCAGTGACGCCAATTGTTACATGAAAAAAAGTTCCATCAAATTAAGTAGTTTTAGGTTTCAATAATTTTGTAAGTAAAATTTATAAGCCTATTAGACCAAATCTTAAACTTGAAAAAACTGTGCAGACCAAAGGAGGGCTTGGGGGCAATACCCTCCAGCTAAAGGCGGCTCCGAGGGGCCTCTCCGGGACGTAATCATTGAAACATGCTCTTTTTAACTATTTTGAGACCCATTAATCTTTTTCAGTTTATCTTTGCTTTTGTAATTTAATTTAAATTCTGAGGCATATCATTCTGGTTACTGGTGCTGGCTACCTACATTGTATACAACTACTTAACTAAATTAAAAGTGAGAAAAATATATTTTAAGTGATATTATAGAAGTTTTACTGATTTTAATGTTTGTTTATTAGTACCCAACGTAAATACGGGACATTTAGGCGTCCCGGGAGACTTTTTTGGAACTCCAGGTACGATTGTTATAAAACGGGACAATCTTGTTTTTACGGGACGTTTGTTCATCCTAGAGGCCTAGATTCAATAAAACCGTAAGACTGTAACCATAAAACTGTAAGTTAATTTACAGTTTCCAATTTTACTTGGACGCAATGCAGTGTTGGCAGGTCCTTTATTCAATGTGACTGTATTCCGTAACCCTACCTAGCTAAATTTGTTTTACTCCTGATAATATTTGCAATAGACCCTATATATTAAATAAGTAAATTAATATAAATATTTATGTAAGTTAAAAATTATATCAAAACAATGGTCCATGAGACTGGAAAATATTTGATTTATTTTGTTTGTGCCAATATTAATTAACTAACAACTTCGTAATTTAGTCTACATTAATAAAACCCTCTTATAAACAAAATATATTCAACTTAAGTGTGTTTAATTTCCATAGGCCTAACTTAACTAAATTTTTTCCCAGAAAATATTTTTAAAACTACCAGGTCTAAGAGACCGATGTTTCCCTGAGCACTACACAATGATATATATATATATATAGATGACGGTCTCTGACATTGGTGTTTCGATTCATGTTACTCTGGACTTAATTATTATTGTTTCATAATATATAAATACATAGTTACAAAAAAATACTGTGACCCAAAGAAAGTGTCTTATATATGATTGCTTTTCAAAAATACTTAGGCCGTTGCCTATTTCAATAAAGTGTAGAAAAAAGAATTTAACAGAACGGGTGTTTCTATGGACGTTATAAAATTGTTTTCATAAAAGTCTTGATGCTTCTTTAGTATGCCTAGGTTGACATGTTAGATGTTGCGCCATACATGGATACGGTTTGAGTACTTTAAGTCCATATTTTTTCTTTCAACATTATCAATGTTGTTTTTGTTAGAGGTTATGATAGGTTTTGTTATCGATTTCAATCAGTGTCACTGGTCATCTTCTGGTGACCCGTGTAACTGGTTTACATTGTTCGCCCTGTACCATTCTTTATGTATCTTTACCGTCTTGAACATGAAAGTACAGTACCTACTGTATAAGTGTAACTATAGACTACATTGTCAACTCAGTTGGATGGATTTTCATCTGTCAAATCCATGTTCATGTTTGACAAATATAGTTCAAAACTTAAAATATACTAGAAACGGAAAGTTCAGATTTAAAAAAAATTGTACTTTGACTATTTTTTTAGATTTAAGAGAACAATAGGTATTACAATAGGTACTTTGGTATTATACGGATGCCACCCTTATACAGCGCGCTGCGGCAGTTATGTTAGGATGGGTTATCATAAAAATGATTGTAGGACTTTCCTTGTTTCGTTCCAAATCGAATGATACCTGATGAGTCATACTTCCGGCCGCCAAACCCCCTCCAAATAGGCCAAGGTCAGGTCGTTGACCGGAGCGCGCGCATCAGCTGTCACCGCCTGTATCTGGGTCAGTGTCATGAGTGATTTATTGCTGTGCACTACGTTACATTTGTTTTCATAATGAGTGACGTTCTTTTGGTGTGGGATTTACCTCGAAATGAAGAGGAAACCGTACGTATTTTTATGATAACCCATCCTAACATAACTGCCGCAGCGCGCTGTATATTTGGCGGAGTACCTGTGGCGATCGGGTGTGGCTGCTAGCGGCGGCGACGCATTCAATACGATCCTAGCGGACATCGCTGGCTTTTGGGAGGCACAACACAAAGACCGCTCATCAGAATGATGTAAAATTTTTACAGTAAGTCAATAAAAGTACGTTTTTCGAATTATGTAGTTATCCTTTGTATCCGGCAAAAATTAACCTCCAAAAATAGTGGCATCCGTATAATACCAAAGTACCTTACAATATCAAGACGAAATAAAGTTTGTTACAGTAGACGCTCGATAATCCGGCACGTTAGGGACTTTGGCAGTGTCGGATTACTGGGCGCCATCTAAAAATAGCCGTTATTGCAAAAATAGCGGAAATATCGCTAAATATAAAGAGTCAAAAGAAAATCATTGGTTATCGCACCATTGTATTGAGTTTTAATGCGCTTTCTTTGATTTCGGTAGTGATGGAAAATGTCAAAAACTAAACAAAATTTCGACCAGAAAATAGATTTACAGTATATTACATTTTATCAATATAGTACAGTTACTGCTGCTGATTACCCGCAAACTCTGCCGATTGCGCCAAAAAGGCTTATACAGTGGCCAAACATTGCTTTTAGAACCCTTTGACCACTGCCGGATTATTGAAAGTGGGTTTTTACTGTAGCATCTTTTGCAGAATGATTTTATTATTTCATGCAAGAACATATTTTTCAAAATCTTTCAGTCATGATAGGCCTAAACTAATTGTCTCATGGCTTTAATACCTTAGAATTAATTTAAAACAGTGTATAACAGATGAAATTAAAAAAGTGTCAACTCCGTTTATTATACAATTTTAAAATTGTGTAAAATAATTAGGAGTACAATTTTTTCTAACGTGACCTCTACTTGTACAGTAATCTTTGACGTATAAAGAACATACTCAAAAATCGTCATAATAAAATATGGTCATTTAATTTTTTGATTTTTACCAGTCGAAAGTGGTTGAGCTCTAGGATTTTTTACACTAATATTTTGAGACAGTTTATTTTTTACTGTTATAAATCTTGCATCATGCTACTAAAGAAATTGTAACCTAACCGCGGCAGCAAGTTTTATAATTTGGTACTCTACTCAAAGCAAAAATATTTCACTATTGGAGGTTCCTCTTATCTTTCACTCTTGGTAAAAACATCAATATGAAATGTAGAATAAATATCAAAATTAATACTGATATATAAATATAACATATAACCATATAAAGTACTCAAATCGCTATGAAACTGCGCCCCCACACTGATTTTGTCACACGAAGAACACTGTTAAATTCTTTAATTTGTTCAGTTATGCTCCACATCTAATGTGAGCACAAATAGACTTGTTGGTATTTCAAGTGAATTATATTCAAACTAAAACCAAAATTGTGTAGCAAGGAACATAAGTTCACGATGGCCGGGTAAGATCTAGATTTAGGTCATCATAGCCTAACATTTTACTATTGTTTCTTAAATGTTAAAAATCATAATTTTGTATTACTGTTTCATCAAACTGACTATGTACTACCAATTAAACTGCATATGGACTCTTCAATCAAATTGCTTGATACAATTACCAATTTTAATTTGTAGATGTTGGAGTTGTTTAGTGTGTTTTAGGCTGTCACGTTTTTATCAAAAACCTAAACAACTAACATTCATAGTTTACTAGATTCTTACAGTTTTAGGTTTAAAAAATAATATATAGCTTGGGAAGTAGTTACTCTAACTTTCATGCAGGTTTTCAGTACAAGACAAAATTTACCATGGGTGATAAGAACAAAAATAATCAACCAGGTAAGAGCAACGGAAAGCCCGAGGGCAAACCAGGAAATAAAAACCAACCTAAGAAGAAAAGTGTGAAATGGGACGAGATGAATGTTATGGCCACCTTGCACCCTGCAGATAAGGACTATGGCCATATGAAGATAGATGAACCTCCGACGCCTTTCGAGAGGGAGCGGCCGGAGGACGGAATGGGCGTGGACCCGAACGTATTGGCAGCTCGCCTGGCGGCGGCTAGGCCCCGGAGGTCTTCCAGCTTCTTATCCGACGAAGACGAGAGTGAGGATGAAGATGAAGAGGAAAGGAAGAAACGTGAGTTTTTTAAAAAGAAAAGAAAAGAACATTACTCAGAATTTCTAGAAGCTAAAAAGAGACTATCAAAATTACCTCCGGATGATGATAGTGATGAAGATGATAATGGAAAAATGACTAAAAATAGCAAACAAAAACACAAAAAGTAGTACACTCTGCGTGTGTATTATATGGTTACGCCTTCACCTTAGAACTGTTTTGTTTAATGTAATAAATAAGTCCTAACATACATTACAGCATCCTCATTGTTGGCAGACTTCCATGAACTTTTTAGAGTAAAATACTGTAACATTTTAATAGAAGGAATTAATTCATATAGTTTATCAACTGTACGCAAAAGCATGTTTTTGAAATGTGATAAGAACAAATTATGGATAAATTATATTAGTTTTGAAATCTGTATCTTTAAAACAGCTTCAGACAATTGGTTAGCAGTTACTACTGGACGGATTTGAAAGGTTTTGGTTTTAAATTGAAGCTCTTAATCTGAACGTGAGTCGTCACTGCGATGGCAGATGTGTAAAAGAGTCAAACTGTAAGTTATCGCAGGTCACAGTCGATTCCCCACTTTTGTTCATGTAATGAATGGAAAATCCACCGTGCCGAATTTGAAGGTGTTATTGTGACAAAACCCTTAATATATTGCATATCAAGAGGTTTTTTGGTTCCTCAACATGTCAAAATCCAGTAGATTTCCTAGGGTCTTCGCCCCAATGGCCTTAGAAATGTCAATGCTTATCCATGGCAGACTGTGCTTTTATTTAGTCAGGTAATTATACAAACATGTCGTCAAAGAATGCAGCACAAGTAAATGTTTTAGCTCTCTATGAATATTCCAGGTATAACTGGGATCGTCGGGCTGAGTTGCCTAAAATAAAAAACTAATTTTCTATTAACATTGTTAACTTATTAAAAAAATAATTTTTTAATAAAAGAATCCTATGAAGATTACATTTTTGTAACAGCAGCATCAAAATTGAATTGGTTAAAACCTTTTCTTAACAAATTATACAAACCTCATTAGATAAAAATGCTTACAATAAAAAGAAAAAGCTGACAACCATTAATTTTCTTCTGATACATTTATTTGGTATACAGTTGCATTCACATTTGTATGGTTGCGAGCAAATACTCCGATTTAGTGAGTCATTCTTAAGTTTTCTCCTGGTCTATTGAAAGTTAAACTCAGTAATTGTTTCTGCAGACAATTACAGACAAGTTTGAGGAAGTTCAACCAAAATTGAGATTCCCTAGAACCAGGGATGTGCGAGTACTGATTTTTTGAATCGAGTTGAGAAGTGCCATTTATTTTCGAGTTTGAGTATTTTCGAGTGAGTATTTGCCATAAGTTGGAAGTTTAAAATATAATAATGGGATTTGAATACCACCCTAGATTTGATAATCTAAACATGGTTTCTAACTAATACATTAGAAGCAATACAAAGTTTTTGCCAGTACAATCAAACTGGATTACGTATTCACGAACAAAATCCGATAAAACCCCGTTCGGTTGTCATTTGGCCAATATCACCTGGTCCATACATCTCCTATAATCAATACTAGATGACGAAATCGTTAGTTTCGGCCGATATTAAGTGGTCCGGTCACCACTTTTGCCGATATTATGTTTTCCGTCGTCAGTTACGGCCGAAATTACGCGGTCCGATCGTCATTTTCGGTCGGTTTCACATCATGAGATCGCTTTTTGCGGCCGATACTACGCGTTTTGGCCGGTCGCAATCGTTAGCAATCGTCCAGAAATCGGCGGGAAATACTCGCTCAAACTTTTGAGTATTTGTCTAAACTTCCGAGCCGAGTTCGAGTATTAAAATAGTCGGCCGAAAACTTGAAGTTTCGAGTACTCGCACACCCCTACCTATAACCTACCATAACTTCCCATTAAATTAAACAGGTCATAATCCCTCATAATATTAATTATTCATTTTTCATAATGTAAATGTATTAAATTTTAAAACGGGCTCCCTCATGAAGTTATTAACTGTTTCATTTTCATTTTAAGTACACAATGGCAGAATAAAGATTTTTATAATAATCCGTGGATTTTTAATTGAGATCAAATAATTCCGCCTTATTTGATCTTCCACGAAACTGTACTGATGTCTAAACTATCAGTGAGGAATGCTTCCATTACCAAGGTCAAAGTTGGCAGTGATGTGGGAAACGCAGATATGTGTGCCCTGCCTCTACACTGCCCAGTAGCCATCTCGCAACACATTCGCCATGCTTGTCAGCTGGACCCGCACTTCTTCATCATCCTCTAAACTCTACAGGTCAGAAGGCGACCTGATGAGGTGAAGATTACTGTACCTATTTCAATCTTCTTACCTTTAAATTGTGTTTACGTATTTTCCGTATCAGAGTGGTTGAAACTAAATTACTTTACAAAGTTTAAAATCTCTAGAATCCTGTGTAACAACGAGGTCAATGTCTATATTGTTAGTTTCAGTGGCCATTAATTTTAGTGATCATTGACTTATTAAAATATGAAGAATTTTAGTTATGTGAAAGGCTATTGACAGTATACTATTTGGTGCTACTTACTGTCCAACTCGGGTTTCAGTTCTTGGTGTGGTTCTTCCATTCTATTCCTTACATACTTATATAGCAAAACCAAATCTTTCCTTACCCTGCACTTGCCTTTCGGTTATGACTCCACTCATATAAGGGCCTCAGGGAACGAACCAAAGCCACCGACCCAGACAGAATGGCTTCTCATGTACCCATGTTGTATGCACAAGGCACCATCGAATGGATACAAATGAGCTATACGAAGGCAGTTCAATGTGAGTAGCATGTTGCACTGCTCAACTCTGAATGGGTGGTACCGACAATTCAACTGGAGTAACCAAGTTGTCAATTAACTTACTGCTTCAACAGGGATTACAGCATCAAAGGAGTGTACAGTAGAAGTCCGATTATCCGAGCTAAACAAGACCGAGACTACCTCGGATAATCAAAAACTCGGATAACACGGCGGTAAAAATTATAGTTTATAATTAGACAAAAATCGTATTGAAACTGGAGAATACGGTTTATTAATACAGTAATACGTGATTTATGATTACATAAACCTTTTTAATACTCTCCCCTTTATCCAATCTCTTAATTGCATTATATTTTGTTTCCAAAGAAACCACAACGCTTTTACGTTTACCACTCATATTTGTGAAACAACACATTGATTGAAAACGGGACTGAAGCGCACGGTTAATCAGTTCGGCGTAGACTGAGACAATGGCGCGAACTAGAGATGGGTGTTTTTTAACATAACAGGATGAATAACAGTGTTGCAGCCGTGGCAACGTTATCGCGGCAACACGTTGCGGAGAACTCCCTGTTATTCTAATAACGTTTCTACACCCGTTATTAGAGTTGGCAATCGTTATTCAAATAACAGGTTGCCGCAACACGTTATTGGATAGCTGAGTTGTCGTTACAACCGTTGCCGGAAAACAACGATAATTCCCATCTCTAGCGCGAACACAGTCGACCGATAAAGACTATTGGTCCTAGCAACAACCTATAGCTTGTAATACTCGACCTAGCAACCACAGCCGCTACATTTTTCAATCGATTTACGATTATTTATTTAGTTGTTTATTTACAAGGCTATATACAGTACTGTATTTGCCTCGGTTAACCTGGCGGCTCGGATAATCGGACTTCTACTGTACTACATTAAGAAACATTCAAAAGTATTAAACAAACAATCCGTCGTCTCTCTAATGTAGCCTATACTTAACGGATGAAATCATTGTCTATTATTTAGTAACTTAAAACCCTTGTTAAATGGTTGGAATCAATACAAAACAGAAATGTCTAATACTATTTAATTAAAAAAAAATACAGGATAAAGGATATATACAAAACCTAATAATAGACGAACATTACTCAGAAAATCCAAGACAAATAAACAGGTATGGAAGCACAACAAGTACTGTTTCTTTGAGAGTGACCATCTTCATTCATACACGACACTCTTATCAAGGTTATCAAAACTTGAGGCTGAACCCTGTCCCGAACGCTGCTCTTGTTCTCTCAGCTGCCACACTTCCCATGTGGAAACCTTCGTCCGTATCTCCCTGCAACCAAATTACACTTTTATACTACCACTGTGGACACTGATCCATTGTGAACACAAATCCATCGTGGACACTGATCCAATGTGGACTTGCAGAAAAGTTTGACGTATATTGTAGCTTCTAAAATCTACACATAATTTTGAAATTAATAACAGCTGTATGCTTTTGTAAAAAGATTTTAGTTTTTAATCATGCTGTGATGTCTTTCTGTTTGAATAAGTATAAGCATAATTAAACATAATTATCTGGCACTCCCGTAAAAAAGAAAGGCAGACTCACATCTGTGAAAGAGCAAATAGCATGAATTGCACTCTAAATGATTCGTAGCCCAACAAAACAATTCATTAAATTTGTAACATTATTTATACCCATGTTTAAGACAAGTAAATATCTATACTTATTTAATAGGCAAGCAGGTTTTTTGTGACAATCACTCCTCCTAAACTACTGAACTGATTTTCATGTTTTTGGTGTCATTGGAAAGAGCCTAACGTGAAGTTGTGCAGGAAACTTTTTTTATAGAGAAATAATTTGTGAGTAAGGCCCTGGGGCTCTTTAAAGTTGAGTTTTTTCCCATAAGCTTAACATTGGGAAATAACTATAAGTTTTAAGCAATCAGCTGGATAGAGTAAACACAGTCAATCAGCAGGCCATGTTGGCTTTGGAACGATAACACAATATTTATTTATACATGATGATCGCGAGCGAAGCCGCAACCGGTTTACTAGTAAATTAATAAATCAGTCACATCAATTATCCCCAGGTCCAATGAAAGTGACAATCTTTCCTTCTTAACCAATTTAGTTGATAGTTAAACGGTTAACATCTCGGATTTCAGTACAAGAGTTCACGGGTTTGGTTTCCAGATTACCCACATAATTGAGAGGTTTGGTCTATAGTCCCGTAGCATTTATAACTAAAATATGCCACTGACGTAGTTAGCAACAAAAAAATACCTGTTGGGGGAAATGCAAAAAATACTATACTTTTAACTAGGGGTGTGCGAGTAGTGATTGTTTTAAACGAGTCGAGTAGTGCCAATTATTTTCGAGTTTCGAGTATTTTCGAGCGAGTATTTGCCATCAGTTGGTAGTTTAAAATAGTGTAATGGGATTTGGATACCACCCTAGATTTGATTATCTAAACATGGTTTCTAACTAATATATGAGTAGCAATACAAAGTTTTGGCCAGTACAAACAAACTGGATTATATATTGACAAACAAAACACGGTTTGACATTCGTTTCTGGCCGATAAAACAGGGTCCGGTTGTCATTTGGCCAATTTCACCTGGTCCAGACATCGCTTATAATCAATATTAAATTACGAAATCGTTAGTCAAGGCCGAAATTACGCGGTCCGATCGTCATTTTCGTCCGATTTTACGTGATGCGATCGCCTTTTGCGGCCGTTAACACGCGTTTTGGCCGGTCGCGGTCGTCATTTTCGGCCGATTTTACGTGACGCGATCGCCTTTTGCAGCCGTTACTACGCGTTTCGGCCGGTTGCAGTCGTTCGCGGGCGTCATTTTCGGCCGATTTTACGTGATGCGATTGCCTTTTGCGGCCGTTACTACGCTTTTTCAATCGTTAGTGATCGTTCGGAAATTGGCGGGAAATACTCGCTCGAACTTTCGAGTAGTTTTCAAGACTTCGAGTCGAGTTCGAGTATTAAAATACTCGGCCGAAAACTCAAAGTTTCGAGTACTCGCACACCCCTACTTTTAACTCTAGCTCTTGTGTTTAGTACCATTTTCAGTGAAAACCTATTTGATTATTTATCACCAAAAAAGTGTATTTTACTTGAAATGATGTACAAAATTGAAAATGATTTGATCAACATCGATAACTAAACTCTCACTATCAAGACACTAACAGTTAACCAATACGATAACGATTGCTGATCTGTCATATTTTCATACCGACTGTTTCATCAGTTGAAATTCTTTTTTTCAAATTAATTAAACCACAGTTAAAGTAGTATTTTAAATTTATTTTGACAAATCTATAAGAAAAAACCATATTGGCATAATTGGATGGTTAGCAACAACTAACTTTACCATCGAGTTGTTTCAATACTCAAAAATTAATACTCGAAAATTACTTAGGGTACAAACACAGAGGGCGACGCAACGCCACGCGACACAACTTTTCAGACGAGCGACTAGACGCGATCTGACTAGGAGCGACAACGTGGTGTATTAATTCTACATCAGTAGCAAAAAATGTATGGAGTAAGGTGAATCATGTGTTATGCTTAGAAAATACACATTAAAACCACTACAAATATTTCAAGCGACGTAGAAGTGGGAGAGCGAAGTGTAGGAGGGAAGAAGGCAATTTGGAGAATACCCAGTATCTATTGCCAGTTCTAAGGCGTAACGAGAAGATTTGTTTTAATACACTAGCATGTCCACATTTACCTCTGATTACATGCCGGGTAAAATTTCTGATGTGGAGAAGCAGAAAATAAACTGGAGGAAGCCAAAATTACTTGTACTTAACAAAGCTACAGTTACTTCACTCCAAAGCAAAACAACTGCTTTTCACACAATAAACAAATGGTCCAGGGACTTACATCGCCAGCAATGGCAAGGTCATACTGGTCAAGCACTTGGCAAAAGGCTGCTAGCAGATACTAGCTCTTACTTCACTAACTGGTTGGTGACGTTGGGCAGAGGTCGGGTTAAGCAGTTGATTGCTCTGATAACTGGACATGGCCATTTCAGGAAACATCTCCACACTCTCGGACTCAGAAATGAAAGTCAGGTGTGTAGGCTCTGCAATCAGTCTGAAGAGACTGCTAAGCACATCATACTGGACTGCGAGAGACTCGGGGCAAGGAGAAGGGCTCTGTTTGGTTGTAAGCAACCAGGTGATGAAAGGGACGCTAGTATTGGTAAAAAACTCCTGGATCTCGTAAAGGGTACGGGCATTGGTTTGCCATACTAACGTACTAGGGACACACAATAAGCTTCGGTTGACGTGTGAGGATCTTTGAATCTTTGGATCTCTGAATCCGTCCCTTTAACAACACATAAACATAAACATACTTCACTCCACATCTTGTCAATAACTCCCCTGATCCTGTATTGAAGATGCCTGCATTGATATAGTGGTGTACGTGTGAAACAGTTCACAGTCCATCTCGAATACTGCAAAATCTTTTCTGTCGCTCCTAGTCGATTGTAAAAATCAAACTAATATCTGTTCCAAAGCTAGTTGTGCCACGTAACTCCAGTTGCGTCGCTCTCTAAGTGTACCCTTAAATTCTGAGTACTTGCCCACCCCTACTCTACAAGAGCTTCCCTCCATTACCCACCAGCTGTTTGTAGTCCCGACCCCCCGAGGGGGGCTTGGGGGAGGCGATGGCCTTGCGATAGCCAAGTTCTGACTTGGCGGGCCACGTGGGGAACATGGCCGGGTCTATGGCTAGCGGCAGCTCGGAAAAGTAGTCATGCTTCAACGCCTCCTCCGCCGTGATGCGCTCTGTCGGGTTATACGTGAGAAACCTGTGCAGGAAACACGAGAAAATTAAAACAATGTATTGAAAGAGATATTAAGACAAATGGGCATTTATATGAACAGTTAAGAAAATTTGTATAGCATTTTTAATTTGATAGTCAACACCAGCCAGCTTTAATTTTGGACTGACCTTTTGATATATCTAGAGAGCTCGTCATGTTAACTCGTCCACTGCTGAATCACAACCAAGCTTTACCGGTTGCAGTAAACTAAATAAAATGTTTAAAAAAACGTACAGTGTATTGTTATTTGGGAACACAGTTTCCACGGAGCTTCAAAGGCAGCAGCATCATTACATCAACTAAACTAAACCCACCAAGTGCTGCCCCTGCTGGATTTTTAAAACTACGAGGGACAAGGGTTTAAACAGAGGACGATTGATTTGTTTGATTTGGTCCATGTCCGTGGTCGGTATTTACCTTTGATCATAATTTAGTCCACTTTCCATTAGCAATGGTTGACAACAAATTATCTTTAACTGACCAATTTATGAACACGCCTGAGCAAAAACATAAACAACGTTGACAAGCTAGACCGAAGCTGTTATAAATTAAATTTGAGTCTCCCCTAGTTGACACTGGTCCGCTGTACTCAGCCCTTAAATCAACGAAAGTGGACACTAGTCACCTATCTCTGACACTGGTCTGCAGGCTAGTTTTTTGTTTTAGTAAGTAGTAACGAACAATTTATTAAGAGACAATCAATTTATATCTTAAGGTTACGTTCATTTGGAAAAGCTCTAGGCTATGAAGATCTGGTAAACTGGGAAAAGGAGGATACACTTAAAATAATGTTAGTTTGTTGCACCAACACTGACTTGAGAAGAACCAGTTTACAGGCAGCCATTCCTCCTTCAGTCTCTTGTTTCTTCTCTTCTGACGAAGTCGGGATGAAATATCAATGTTTTGTTGTGTCTACTGTATATCCCTCTTGTACTACACCTGTTTTTATCCTCTTCAGGTAAACTGGCTGTCTATCCTTTTCTCAATTTACCAAATCTAAATGTATATCTCGTTACGTTTCCTCCGTTCCTTACTTGTTCAACAAGCTGAGCCCCGTATCGGTCAGCATGGGGAACCTCGTGCGCAGCTGGGATACAGGGAACTCGGCGAAGGTCATCTTCTGCACCGCCGGCAGTTTGCTGTAGCCCGGCCACACTCGCTCGTTCGGCGTGCCCAGCGTCTTGAAGATCTTGTTGAGCTGGTCCACTTCCGACTTCCCGGGGAACAGTGGCTCCATGGCAAGGAACTCCGCGAAAATGCAGCCAACCGACCACATGTCCACGGGCGTCGAGTACTCCTGGAATCAAAATTGTTGTCTGGTAGAAAACATTACTAAATAAGGGTTTACCTCCCGTCAACAGCTCCAACAAACTGTAATGTGTAGCTCGTGAAGAAAATGTTAATCGATAGGAGCCCTGATCTACAGAGTGTTAAAAAAACCTTTCCGGACTTTGGGATATGATTCTTTATACAAAAAGAAGAAGAAAAGTTCATATATAATATTTGTTCCAAAGTTAGTCGCGCCACGTCACTCCAGTTGCATCGCTCTCTAAGTGTTTGTACCCTTAAATTCTGAGTACTTGCCCACCCCTACTCTACAAGAGCTTCTCTACGCAACCCACCAGCTGTTTGTTATGTCCTAAAACACTTGATTTTCCGACCATCTGTCTGGTATATGTTTTTTTCTTAGTTCGTTATATTCTTAAGAACTTCTGAAGATATCAAGTTCAAACTTGGTACATGTAGGTACATCCAAAAAGACCGATTTTGGTATGGAATCTCTTCCATCCCTATCCAATCATGTCTATCACTATCCAATCCCATCAATCCCTATCCAATCCCGACCATCCCACCCCTCTCCACGGTTCCACATACCTTGGCGCTCAGCAGCAGTTCTGGCGCCCGGTACCACAGTGTGACCACGATAGGTGTGTATGCCTTGAGTGGTGAGCCGTACTCGCGGGCCAGCCCAAAGTCCCCCACCTTGAGGATGCCCTTGTGGCTCAGCAGCAGGTTGGAGGCCTTGAGGTCGCGGTGGAGGATCCAGTTGTCGTGGAGGTGAGCCACGGCGCGCAACAGCTGCTGCATCAGGCACTTCACCTCCGCTGCAACACGCAACTAACTTCAGGAAAACTGTTTGTTTCTTCATGGTTCACTCTTTTATTTGGTTAATTATTTCCCTAAAATAAAATACTAAACATTTTCCCTGACTTTCAGCATTTTCCCAACTTTACCTTTGACCTTTTTCAAATTCCCTGAATTTCCCTGACTTTTCAGAAAGTGTGAACCACCATGTTCTATATTCAAGAGATGTACTGTTCAATTGAGAACACTGACTTGCATCTATAATTTCCCCTTTATCTCTTTGTAAACCATATTTACAACCTTTACGCATTATGGTCATAATGTTTTATTTGTTATTCTAACCATGTGATCACTTTGGCCAAGACTTACTGTGACTTAAAAAAACCCTGTACTGCCCGTCACCATAGGCAGGAGACTTACTTAGGATAGGCTATAGGACTTATTTGGATTAATTCTGTGTTTCAAAGATATTGCACATTACTATACTAAAACAGTAGTGCCAATGTAAGTAATTTCAACCACAATCTGGGTTGGATTTTTGTCCTTTACACCCTGTGGTTTATTAAATTGTGGTGAAAAAGTGTGGTGGCTAGAATAAGGTCTTTGAATCGCTTCTAAAACATGTATATTCCTACGTGTAAAGTTTCACAACCAGTATACCGCAGTAGCACCAAAGACAATTCCACATTACATAAAATAACAAAACAATTAAAAAACTACTACTTATTCATTTAGAATTAGGTACGGTGATAACAAAACCCTCTGGCTAGAAAAAGCTTTAATTTTCAAAAGGCTTCTCAGTGGTTTTTCTAATATGTTCAAAATGATATTTCCACAAAAATACTTATATACACAAAAGTGTAAACATAACATTTATAAAACAAATGTTTAGTTTCCACATAGGGCCTACACAGCAAACACAGCTGTAGGTTACTTACGGCACACAGGAAACAATAGTGGTAGGTGTAGCCTAAGTAATAAAAATATTGATTAAAAAAATTGTAACCCCAGTAAGTTTATGGTTAAAAGTCAAACAAAAGGCACAAGTTTACAATGTTTAGAGAGAGGCTTGGTCTCCGAGATCAATAATGTGGGTTACTTGGTTTTCCAGTCATAATTTGCTATTTTATTCCATGATTCTAAAGCTCCTCATCATTATTCCTCTGTATCTGAAAAGATGATGCTCATGTCTTATTTTGGCTTTTTTCATTGTCACCTTTTATATGGCAACATTTTCTGGGGTAATAGTTCCGGAGCTGGGCAAGTACTTTTGTGGCAGAAAAAGGCCTTGCGTATTATGGCAGGTATTCCTCAACAAGATAGCTGCAAACCTTTTTTCAAAAAGTTTCAAATCATGTCTGTGCAAAATATTTTCATCTGTCAAAATATTCTGTATGTAAAAGAGAATAATGAACAATTTTCATTGAGGAACGAGGTCCATGGATATGAAACCAGAAACTGCCAAAATCTAAATATTAGCAGACCTCGTTTACAAAAACTTTCAAGTTCCCATAAATATTTGCAAATATCAATGTTTAATAAACTACCTATAAATTTTCATAGAATGCTTTTCAATTCTTTTAAACGCAAACTTAATACTTTCCTCATTAACAATGTTTTTTATGACGTAAAGGCTTTTCTAGATTTTAGGGGTAATTTTGGTTAAGAACTGTTATTTTCTTGGATAATTATGTTTTTATTGTTATGATCACTGTGTTTTTATTATTGTTTATAACAATAATTGCTATTATAAGACGATGTCCATTACACAATGTAACTTGTGTTCAAAGACAAATAAAGATATTATTATTATTATTATTATTCGGCAAATATACAATTTTAATTGTAAAAATTGCAGGACTGTAAAGGAAGGCCATCTCAAGGGGCCTTACGGGAAGCCCTTTGGGGGAGGGGGAGGTCAAATCCTGATTAATTGAAACTTTGATAGTATATACAATGAGACGTAAAGCTAAGAAAAACCAACCTGGCAAGAAAACTTGTTTCTTGTGCTTCATAGTCTCCATGAGAGATTTTAAGTCGTGTTCCACATAGTCCATCACAATGAATATCTTGTCCATGTTGCTCCCGACCACTATCTCTCTCACCGTCACGATGTTCGGGTGTTGGGCCTACAACATAACAAGGACAAGTAATTAATTAGTACATAGTGAAAAGAATGATTGAAAAACTGATTACGATAAACGCCTTACATAAAAACGAACCAAACAATGAGTTTGAGGCTGTCTGCTGAGATTGCCACACAATTACAGTAAAATCCCGCTTAACCAAAATAATGGGGGCAGGACCATTCCGGATAACCCATTTTTTGGATATTCAACTGTTGGTTGATTTTGGAAAAATGAGCATTCATCTTGGAGGTTTCCCAACATTAGTTTTCTCCATTTTCTATACTTCTGATGGCTTCCAACTTATCACTAATGTTCACTACTACACGTTTTCTATTTGTAAACATCGTGGATCTCCGAATATGGAATGAACAAACATATTATATCGGCAAATGACACTAAGTAACAACAACAGTACTGCGTTGTCACCACATGCAGGTGTGAGAGTTATGGTACACTGATTCTTTGCGATGTGCGAATGTGGAAAATGCAGTGTGGGTCAATCCTCCACTCCCTCGCGGGCGATGCAGCTATGTGACAAAACCCGTCAAAACAACCCCCTAGGTCCAGTAAATGCTACGGTGAGTGGTCTCTCGGCATGCCATGACTCATGCGCCGGACTTGTCCTCTCTATTATTGATTATCCATTTCTTGTAGACCATTCCGGTAACCCGGGTTTCAGTTTGGAAAGGTTTGGTTAAGCTCGATTTTACTGTATCATAATGTCACGTTGTCTCTTTCAATAAAATAAATAAAAAAAAAACACTTTCCAAACACAATTTTGTTCATGAGAATTTAGCTTAACTACTACAGCAGCTAAGAATTACTATAACAAAAAAGCTTCCCTTTATTAAAAAACAAGTAGGTATCACAAAGTTTAGGCCTACACTGGCTCGTTTTTTATAGTAGTAATAATACTTGTAAGATTAAAAAAATTGAAATTTCAATCAACTCTTGTTAGCTTTATACTAACTTGAATTTTCTGAAAGCTAAGCTAGTCCTAAGTATTTATAGCTCTTATGCATAATCCATAATCTTAATCTTCCCATAATATTAATAACATATTACCTTTTCTTTCTTATTATTAGGCACTTTGTCTTTCTATTTCTATAAAATAAAAAGTCCTGGAGTGTAATCAAAAGTTCTCTAACTTCCCAATATTGATGTGTCAAAACCAAAACTTGAATCTCAAAACCACCAAAACTTTGGAAAAGTTTCGGTTTCGAGATTCGATCGGCGAGATTCGAGAATCAAAACTCAAAACTGCCGAGATTTTTTGTGTCATTGTTGTTTTTTTAACAGAGATCCCGCCCAAGTGTTGATTAATAATGTGAAGGTCAAAAGCCTACTGTCATCAGTCGTCTACCTTCACCTTTTGTGGATTATTGATTTTTTATTTGTGAAAGAACAACTCTAACCAAAGTTTATAATTAAGCTACAAATAATTGGTTCACTAGTAGTTCTGAAACTAATATTTTTCTAGGATACTTCGAGAATGGCAGTAAGTCAACTGGTTTATTTGGAGTAACTGGATTTATTTTTCATAACCATAACCAGGCAAGTAAATAGGATTTTGGAATTTTACTTTCGAGTTTCGAGATTCGATTTTTTATGTTTTGGTTTCGGTTTCGAGATTTGAAATTTCTGGTTTTGACCATCACTACTTCCCAATATGATGATAGGGTAACATTTGGTGTATTGAGTCTTAAGTCTCCCTATTTACGATCTGACTAACATTCTAATGTAAAATATAAAAAAATAAAGATTTCCTAAAATAAAAAGTTGAGTAAAAATATGAAAAAAATCACCTTGAGCAGTGTGTTTATTTCCCTCAGAGAAGTGATTGGAAATCCTTCCTTCTCTTTTTCCATTTTCAGTCTTTTCAAGGCAACAATCTCCTCAGTTCTTTTGTCTCTTGCTCTGTATACAACACCGTAAGTACCTTCCTCTATCCTGTAACATGGGGAAATGAATAAATGAAACAAAACGATGTATAACTATAACTGCAATCTCCTCTCTATGATTGGAACATTTGACAATAGAAGGTGTATCGATAGTGTTTGAGAAGAGAACAATATTAAAAACGAGTTCGCACGCAGCACGCTGACGTGAGGGAAGTGAATTTCCACATAAAAACTTGTAAAACTCATAATCAGTGTAAAAACATCCATTTGTCCAATTTTTATTGAAATCTGAAAACATTGTTTTTTTTGGCTGTTCTGATGCTCCTGGTTTCATTTACTTGAAAAGCTGGGAAAACAATTTTACGCATTATAAGGTTAGGAGAAGGTCAAGACAGGCTTGAAAGTAGGCGTGAGGTTGCTGGGGATAATAAAAGTACTCTAACAAAGGAATAACAGGCTTTTCTAGTGTAAAACCCCCATAAGACAACGTACTGTGTTTAGCCGATACACATTTTCTTTAATAACTCGGTAAATATTTATGCTAGAATGACGAGGAGGGCTTAGAACTTTCGCCTCTCTAATTCCCATCTTTTAACATGCATTAATTTTAGATCTGGGGCTTTTCTGACCCATTTTTGGCCCAAAAACTCAAAATTTGAAAGATAAATCCCCAAAAAATGGGTTTAGAGTTTTCCGATTGTTTTGCCCAACGAACTTGTCCAACAGGTTATAGAAAGGAACGTCCCTACCAAATTTGAAGTAAATCGGACAAAAAATGTGACCGCTAGAGTGCATACACATATGTCTACATATATATATAAATAAAATTTTGAACGACCCCCCAAAACGTGTTCAGGGGGTCACTTTAGGAACTTCTATGGTGGTCCCGGGCTTAAGTTTCACCGTGCGGGTCATGCTAATAGTTCACTTTCCAAAGGAAATTCACTAATGAGTGTATTCTTACACATTGCAAGGTGATTCTACTGTCCGGAGAGACTTGTAGCCAGCTAGTGGTGGGGGGTGGGTTGAGGGGAAATTTACGTCCTCCTCTGTTCAATAACAAAGCCAACGACCAACACTTTCAATGAAAAGTAATGTTGTTTAACAACCGTATTACTGTGATACACACAGCTGAAACAAATTTTGTTTCAGCTGTGATAAAATCATGAAGTAAAATCAAATTACTTTGTCCAATGGCACAAGCAAGGAAGGATTGTGGCGGGGGCAACCTCCCCCTCACCATCTTGTTTACGTTTCTAACCTTACTAAGTCAAGTAATGTTGATCTGCATAAACTCACTCAGAGGTAAAATACCTAAGCCCTAGTTGAATCCTGAGTGGTAGGCAGTCAAGAGGTGGCAAGTAACCTTAGTCAAAACACCAAACACACCTGTTCAAACACTGGAACTCCTCCACACTCCGACAGCCCTGGATGGCCGGCAGGTAGGGGGGCAGAGTGTCCTTGGTCAGCTCTATATCGTTGTCAACGTCGTGGCTGCTGCTCACCACCGGGGTGTTGGACCGTGAGCGGGTGCGGGCGCGGGAGTCGTCACTCTCTACAACAACAGCTCATGGTTAGACAGTAACACTGGAACTCCTCCACACTCAAACAGCCCTGGATTGCCTCTGCAGGGGGGCAGAGTGTCCTTGGCCAGCTCTATGTCGTCAACATCGTGGCTGCTGCTCACCAATGGAGTGTTGGAGCGGGAGCTGGTGTGGGCGCGGGAGTCGTCACTCTCTACAACAACAGCTCATGGTTAGACAGTAACACTGGAACTCCTCCACACTCCGACAGCCCTGGATGGCCGGCAGGTAGGGGGGCAGAGTGTCCTTGGTCAGCTCTATATCGTTGTCAACATCGTGGCTGCTGCTCACCACCGGGGTGTTGGACCGTGAGCGGGTGCGGGCGCGGGAGTCGTCACTCTCTACAACAACAGCTCATGGTTAGACAGTAACACTGGAACTCCTCCACACTCAAACAGCCCTGGATTGCCTCCGCAGGGGGGCACAGTGTCCTTGGCCAGCTCTATGTCGTCAACATCGTGGCTGCTGCTCACCAATGGAGTGTTGGACCGTGAGCGGGTGCGGGCGCGGGAGTCGTCACTCTCTACAACAACAGCTCATGGTTAGACAGTAACACTGGAACTCCTCCACACTCAAACAGCCCTGGATTGCCTCCGCAGGGGGGCACAGTGTCCTTGGCCAGCTCTATGTCGTCAACATCGTGGCTGCTGCTCACCAATGGAGTGTTGGAGCGGGAGCTGGTGTGGGCGCAGGAGTCGTCACTCTCTACAACAACAGCTCATGGTTAGACAGTAACACTGGAACTCCTCCACACTCAAACAGCCCTGGATTGCCTCTGCAGGGGGGCACAGTGTCCTTGGCCAGCTCTATGTCGTCAACATCGTGGCTGCTGCTCACCAATGGAGTGTTGGAGCGGGAGCTGGTGTGGGCGCAGGAGTCGTCACTCTCTACAACAACAGCTCATGGTTAGACAGTAACACTGGAACTCCTCCACACTCCGACAGCCCTGGATGGCCGGCAGGTAGGGGGGCAGAGTGTCCTTGGTCAGCTCTATATCGTTGTCAACATCGTGGCTGCTGCTCACCACCGGGGTGTTGGAGCGGGAGCGGGTGCGGGATTCGTCACTCTCTACAAACGCTCATGATTTGATGGCTGCTGAGGCAATACTATAGTCGATAATCAATAGTCAACTCCTGATTATTCGGGGTAATGACCGGTTGGAAGGTTACGGTTAACCCAAAACCACAGTTAAAACAAAGGTATTCAATCAATTGAATATTACGATTATAATAAAGGCTTATTCTTATTTTTCTACAACAATATTGTGTTTTAATGTCACTTAAGTTATATTTATGTAAATTAAATACTTTTGAAAATCTTTAAAATGTGATGACATTTATAAAAAATTAAGATAATAATAGTTTACTAGTGGTTTGAAGGGACCATAGCCCCTAACCTTTCTACAATACTCTGCTTCATCTGATTTTGTTTACTCTTTACATGCTGAGGAAAACAAAGCAATATAAGAACGCATGACAGTTCGTAAAAAAATAGACAAGTAATCACATGTTTTAAAATACAATATGGTTATGCGAGCTAAAGCGTTGTGGCACAATTAGCTGGGACAACTTAACGACGTTTTTAAATCCCCATGCTTCTCTTATGGGGTATGTTTTACGTTATTTCTCGTTTGTTGCTAACTTTTATTTTAGCCTTCTCCCATCAATCTGCAATTTGTCAAACTCCCTCAATTTAGACTTACAAATTTCGCTTACAGAATTATATATAAAGATACTAAAAGAGTTGCCACAGATCTTGACAGATGAATCGGCACTACTAGCCATTCTGTAAACATGACTGTTTTGACATCGCTCTGACTATATATTTTTCTTATATAGATCTTGACAGATGAATCGGCACTACTAGCCATTCTGTAAACATGACTGTTTTGACATCGCTCTGACTATATATTTTTCTTATATAGATCTTGACAGATGAATCGGCACTACTAGCCATTCTGTAAACATGACTGTTTTGACATCGCTCTGACTATATATTTTTCTTATATAGATCTTGACAGATGAATCGGCACTACTAGCCATTCTGTAAACATGACTGTTTTGACATCGCTCTCACTATATATTTTTCTTATATAGATCTTGACAGATGAATCGGCACTACTAGCCATTCTGTTAAACATAACTGTTTTTACATCGCTCTGACTATTTATTTTTATTATATAATGTTTAACTTTTATAAAACTTTGATGTACACACGTTTCTGTGATCCTTATAGTCAGCACAATGTCGACAAATTCTTGTTTTCAGAATGGCTAATAGTGCCAATTAATTCATCAAGACCTGTGGCGACCCTTACCCTTATAGCAATGGCTAACAGCAGTAAAAACTCTCCAAAATACCAAATAGTATTTAATAATTTAAAGTTCTATTCACACGTTTCAAATACTGAGAGAGAGTTTTTTGTCTTTAAAGCCGACTCCTTTAATAATAGCTCCTTTTTTAATAATAGAACGGTTTGCGCAGCGTCTAAAAATATATCATTGGTTTTTATTTTTAGACATCTTTCCTTTGCTCTGCCCAACACAGGTACAGGTGGCCTGGGACAGTGTCGCTCCCTAAGCTTTATTTATTACAAACTTTAAGGTTTCTCTTTGAAAACACAATAATACAGAGTTTTGCAACGAGGCATGTTTTTAAAGTAAGTACTGTTTATAAACTCCGCCATTGGAAAAAATAGACCATGTACCCATTTGTTTGTGAGCATTTAAAATGGCATCGTCGATTGAGGATGCCGCCGACTCAGAAGTGTTAACAGTGTGAAAGCAGCTGAAATTCATCTCGGCAGTTTAATGAAGTGTATGGCAAAAACAAAATGAGCAATGTCATGCAAATCGATTAGAACATTTAAAGATGGCCACTCATGTTCATGAAAAGGAACAAAGAGGGCGACCTTCTGTCACTACTGAAGATTTGGAGCATAAAGTTGATAAAAGCGTGAGAGAGAACAGACTGCTTACGATTTTGTCATTATCTTACAAGTTACCAATGTCAAGAAGTTCTTTATGCAATTGTGACCAAACGTCAAAATTATTTAAAGTTGTGTTCACACATTAAAAATGTTGATTGAGGTGCACAAACCCAAGCGTTTGGGGAATCTATTGACTATTCATGAGCAAATTTGAATAGTACATAGCAAAAGTTTCTCAGCAGGCTCTGGTTGAGGAAGTGTAAGGGTTTTGTCAAATTCAAAGGTTCTAGGGTGATGAAAGGATTTGGTAAACCACCAATAAGAAATATCTTGCCAGTGAAGGAGTTGCGACTGGGTGGGAGGTAGAGAGCAATGGTTTATTTCAAACCAATTCGTTACAGGGGACGATGTCTTGGTGACACTAGAGGTATTGAACACTTTGCCACACACGTTGCTCAGCTGCCAATGAATTCCAGCCATTTTCACACTGTAAACTCTTAGAATGCAAACCACAGTGCTGCCAACGGTCAAATTTAAAAACGGTCCTTACTTTAAAAACACCTCGTACTTTACGGTACAAACTACACCATACCTTGCTCGGTTTCGCTGCTGGTCTCACTCTCATCGGTCGACTCGTCGTCCACACTGCCATCCGACCGCTTGCCACTACCCTCCGAGGCGACCGCCCCCACCCCCTCCCCCTCCCGCCCCTCCTCCACCTCCATGGGGGTGGGCGACAGAGTCACGTCCGACAACATCGTGGCTTCCTCCTCCTCCTTCTCACTAGCCGCTCGTGCGTCCACCAGGTAGAAGTCCTCTGCAATCATTCAACACGTTTAGACTGATGTTACGACCGGAATGTTGGTATCGTAATACTACACGTGGCACTGAAACTCAGTAGTATTGTTAAGCAGTGACAACAACAGCTTAGAGTCATGGATGAATTGTACAAATGATGAAGCATATCTTTTAAGTCAATTACTACTGGACCAATACAATCTTTTTGGTGCTGATGAAAACCTTAGTACCTGCACCTGTTCACGTCTGGCTCTCAGTTTATTTTAGAATAAAGGTGGAGGATGACCTCATATTGTAAAGGGTAAGTTAACGGTAAAAATTAGTGCCTCTTAAACTAGGCAAATTAGTCATCAAAATAAACCTATACCTATTTCAGAGAAAAAATGGATTAATATTAGGGCTGTGCGAGTACTCGAAAATTCAAGTTTTCAGCCGAGTATTTCAATACTCGGACTTGACTCAAAGTTATATAAAATACATGAAAGTTTGAGCGAGTATTTTCTGCCGATTTCCGGATGATCACGACCAGAAACATGAATTTATTATAAAACAACAAAATGAGGGTAAGTTTCTAGACATGTTTAACTGGACCGCGTAATTTTGCCCATAAATGATGTTGGAAAACATAATATCAGCCAAAAATTACAACTGGATCACGTAATAAAGGCCGAAAATGACAACGGCATGCATAATATTGGCCAAAGTGGCGACCAGGCTGATATATATCGGCCATAAATAACAATTTCGTCATTTAATATTGATTATAAGGGATGTCCGGACCAAGTGATATTGGCCAAATGGCAATCGGAGGTGTTTTAACGGCCGGAAACGAATGTCAACCCGTGTTTAGTTTGTCAATGCATAATCCAGTTTGACTGTACTGTCCAAAAATTTGTATTGGTACCAATATTTTAGTTAGAAACCATGTTTAGATGATCAAATCTTGAGTGGTATCCAAATCCCATTACACGATTTGAAACTATCAACTGATTGCAAATACTCACTCGAAAATAATGGAAACTCAAAAATAATGACACTACTCGACTCGATTCAAAAAATCACTACTCGCACACCCTAATTAATATTAGACGAATAATATGTTTAGTGCCTTCTTTTTAATAAAAAAATCCCAGTATTTCTAAGCCAAAATCGTTGATCGGTTATGTCGTTTGGTACATTAAGGTTGGTCATTGTAATGAAAGAGAAAAATATGGTGTCTTCAAATAATAATGTACTGAACTAACGTACTAATGAACAAATACTAATGTACTGAACAGGTTAGGTTTTGTTAGCTAGTAATAAATTAAATTTTCGTTGACTTTCTACATAGCGTACATTTCCTGCAAAGCTGTTAATACTAATAAAACACAGAAGTTTGAAATTTAATACATATTATAATTAATTTATATATTTTCCAGCAAAAAATTACTTTAAATAAGAACCTGCTACCCTAAATAACCTAGGCCTATGCCAAGCATTTAGGATTGAAAATGGAGCATGTGAAATAAGTAAAAGCCACAGTAATAATAAATAACTAAAATGTTGTGATTAACTTATTACTTAGCCTATATAGTAAATGAGAAAAACACATTTTAGACAAAAAATATAACCTAAAATCTATAATAAATCTATAGGTTACTTATAATGAGTAAGCCTTGAGCCAGGGTTGGTGGAAGGACGTTTCGGATGACCAGGTTTATCATTAGGAGTGAATGAGCATAGGACTTAGAAGCAGAAGCAAATCACTAACTCGGGGTGTCAGGTTGATCTGTTTGATTCAGCAACAAATTAATGTTGCTTTTTGAAATGACAATGAATGACCTTAGGTAGTAATAAGACATTAGCTTGGGCAGTTAACATATTTTAATGAGTAAAATAAAACAACAAGTTTTAGATTAATAAACCAATTTACTTCTTGAATAAATATTTAGATATAAAACCATCATCAGCGAAATTATAGAGCCAAGTAATTAATTATAATTCGTTCTCTTTTTCTCTTGAATATTTGGTATCAGGTTAGGTTTTGTCTCAGGTCAATTTTAGTATGTGAGCTAACAAATTAGTGTCTGCTATAAAATGTGCACTATGTATATTTCATTCATTTTATGCCTCAGACTCAGATATATTGCTTTTAAGGATTAATTTAACTGACGACATATATATTTATTGATGAATACAAAAATTTAAATTTGAATAACAAATTTGTTTATCAGTGAACAATCACAAAGAAAATTAAAGGTTCTCACTAAAAGATCTGGGAGGCTGCATTGCCAACATTGCCAATTGAACACATTACAAATTGAAATTGGCAAGTGGTAATTTTAAACCATACGAATATAGTATAAATGTTATAATATTGAATAGCAAATTTGAACCCTACACGGGATAAGTTACTAGTCGAGCTCTGGGAAAGGGAATATAGGGATTTTGTCAAATTCAAAGGTTCTAGGGTTTGGTGATTTGGTGAACCACTGATAAGAAATATCTTACCAGTTGAGGAGTTGCGATTGGGTGGGAGGGCTCTTACACTTTGGAAGAATAGACTAAATCTAAGATTAATTTGTCACTAGCACCCATAGATAATTCCCAATTATTTAATCAGCCTTATTCCCAAAATGAGAAGGTAATAAAAAATCCGTAACCAATAAACAAATTTTTTTGATCCCCCAGCTAAAAAAAATAATCAAATTCACCTGATTCTAGTTCATGCTCTTTGTTCTTACTTCCAGTGTTTTCCTTCTCTTGGGAGTCTGAAAATTAATTAAATTTAATTGTCAAGACAAATACTAATGATAGGAGCCAGGACGAAGCAAGAAGGGCAGCAGCGGCGAGTCCGAAACTGTCTCCCGCCACACTTCCGTAGCATCGACTTTACTTTGGGGGGCACATTGGCACATTATCCAAGTGTCTGGAGTTACATCCCCTAACAAAAACCAAAAAGAATTGTCAGTTTTCACAAAATCTTCAAACCAGATAAGATCTTCATTTAGATATATTCAAACCAAATTATTCAAATAATCAAGAGGGCAATTATTAAGTTATTATTATTTAAAAATTATACTTTTAAGTTAACATTGCTTCCAATGGCAAACAATTAATTAGTTTGGATGTAGGATATATTTATTTTTGGATGTAATCTTGTATTATTACATTTTTTTAAATTTAACTCAAGGCTTTAAAAAGCTCAATTAAAATCGAGCAAATTTTTCCGCCAATTTACAAAAATCACTAGGGATACCAAACTGCACTACCGATGATCTAGTCTCTAAATTGCATAATATCGATTGTAAATGACGATCAAACCTCATTAAATCAGCAGGAAATGATAATGATATCACATTATCGTCTGTAAACGGCCATCAAACGACATAATATTGGCCATAATCTAAGATTACAAGAGTTATCGCCATAAATGATAATTAATAATAATTTAACCGCATAATATCGGTTGTAAATAACGAATGTACCACTTGATAACGGACATAAGTAACGAACGTACCGCTGGATAACTAAAGTAAATAATGACCAGACCATGTGATTTCGGCCGAATGGCCAGTATCAAGAACCCCCCCCCCAATGTGACACCTACTCTTCCCCTCCCTGGCCGAGAACAGCCACGGCAGTTGCAACAAGTGGCCAGTGTCAGCCCTACTATACTGGACCGGCTATAGGGGGCAACTGTGGTGAAAGACAGTCTATAACTCGCCCTTACTAGCCCTGTACTTCATCCTACTTGGCTCTAGCTGTACCGGGTTTATTACTTAACTGAAAACGGACTATGAAAACTTAAGAATCAAAAAGAAGAATTAGCATTATGATTGTACTTTAATAAACAGTGATACCAAACAGAAATACCATACAGTAAAATAAGCCCTGATTCAGTACCATTTGATAACAAATTTCCACATTTTTAATATATTTTGTAAAACTTCAAAGGTCTATAACATTATTTTATTGACAAAAAATAAGTAATTTTTCTATATTAGCAATTTTATGGAGCATAACTTGGATTTTATAAATAGTTGGGAAAACCCCCAAAGACTTTCTAGCATGTGAGCTCTAGATTTAAGAGACTCTTCTCACAGTTAGGTACATATTTTGTCCTATACTCTTCTGAATGAACTGATATTTTACTGACTGAGGCATGATTGTGCTTGGTCGGAAGTGCTGTCGCTGAATGGTGGAGTGGGGGGGGGTTGAGGGGAAGGGAGACAGGGAACCGAGCAACAAAATGCCTTAGAATATAGGGGAAGGAAATGGTAAAAATCAAAAATGACAGCAAGATTACAAATAAACTGTTTGTTTGGGAAAAACCCAAGTATTTTAAGTACACGATGTCATATGGATCAATTCTTGGGCCTCTTCTTTTTCTGTGCTACCTAAATAACATGGAAAAAAGTCTACATTTTTTTCCGGCTTCAGCTCTTTGTCTCTATGCTGACGATTCAAATTTAAAGATATCAGGCAACACGTTAGAAGACATCGAAATTTTAAGTTCAATTGAACTAGCTAATTTAGATCAATTCTTGAACAATCACAACTTAAAATTAAACTCTGAGAAAACTAAATTTATAAATTTTAGGACAAAACAATGTAAGCAAATTGTAAATCCAATTATTGAAATTGACAACAAAAATATTGAAATAATAGACCAAATGAAGTTTTTAGGTCTGATGGTTGACAGCAACCTGTCATGGGACAACCATGTGGTTTCTGTTTTAGGTAGAATAAATTCCGGTTTATTTGCAATTAGAAAAATGTCTTCTTTATGTAGTCTTGACAGTTTAAAACTTATATACTATTCTCACATACAATCCCATATTGCATATGGAATCTGTCTGTATGGAGCTACAAAAAAGGAAAATTTAAAAGATATTTTAACTGTGCAGAAAAAGGCCATCAGAGCTATTTTAAAGCTTAATTTTGACGAGTCTGTAAAAAAGTATTTTAAAGAGTTAAATTTCCTAACTGTTTATGGTCTCTACGCATTAGAAACAATTATGTTTACTAAATATAATAAGTCAAATGAGTCTCAGTTTAGCCTTGTTCATCATAAATATAATACGAGAAATAAAAACAATTTTGCTTCTGAGCGTCACCGTTTGGAGCTGTTCAAGAAAAAAACAACATATGCAGGGAAAAAACTGTTTGAAAAACTCCCAAAAAATATAAAAAGTGAAGAAGATTATATGAAGTTTAAAACTAAATTGAAAGAATATTTGATTAATATAATACCGTATTCACTCGAGGAACTTCATGTTTGACTCTGTTAAATGACTGTTAGATAATGTATAGAATGTTTTTTTGTGTTTTTTTTTGTATTAGATTTAGGTATTAGAGAAATGACACTATTCACTGTACCAATGTACAAACAAAAACATGAATAAAGAATTATTGTCTATTGTCTATTGTCTATATGTTTATAGCCTAATATGTTCAAAAAGGAAAACCTTGTTAAAATTTGTAGTTTTTAAGTTACTACTGACTTTTTAAAATTCAAATACAGGTTTAGGAACCAACGCACCATACAGCTTTTAGTTTTGACAATTTAACAAAAGGCAACCCTGGTTCTGTATGAGATGTTTTTCTCTTGGCTTTTTCAAGATATGATTATTATTATCTTAAAGATTGCAAAGGTTTATTTTTCATTGTATTCTATTATTTTAGTACTCCAAACACTTAATTCTCACTTTTAGAAACATTACCACGGGAAATGTTTAAAATACAGACAGGTTTGATGATGTTACCCATAGTGGGAAATAAATGTTTGGAGTACCGTACAAACTTAATGAAACACAATGACAAAAACCCAAAAACTTGTTTGATCTTTAAAATAACAACACAAGATGGAGGTAAAATATTAATGAAGTGGAACCTTCTACACAGTGAAATATAACATAAGGTGTACTATGACTCATAGACTTTGTGGTTATGAATCTAACCAACAAAGTAAATATAGATCAAGGTCTTTTGAAGATGACATCAGATAAATCAAAGCTCAATATTTTGACCCCTTTATCATGTCTCATTTGCCTGAGATTTGACTTAGGCCTATAAAGTTCCAGCAATGTAAAAATTCTTGATCGATAAGTTATAATAACGCTATTCTGTTACCGTTATCTCGGCTCCTACTCCGGTTGGCTCGTCGCATTCGCCTTTCTTCTATATGTTTCTTGGACTGTTCACGGACTCTCTCCTGCTCAAGTAGCCTCTCTCTGCGCAAATCTCGTTCTTGTTTTTCTTTCGCTCTTTCCGGTCCAGATTTGCTTCTTTCTCTCACTTCTGCTTCCTTGCGTTTGGAGGCTAATTCTTCGTCATATTTCACTCTCTCCTCTCTAATTTTGTCTTCCCTCATCCGTTCCTCTCTCACTCTTTCATCGCGTTGGCGTTGTTCGTCACGAGTTCTGTCATCTTTGTATCTCTCATCTTTAATTTTTTCTTCTTTGCTTCTCTCCGGGTCTTTGCTCTTTCCGTGCCGTCTGGGTTCTTCCTTCACACGGTTTACATCTTCCTTTGCTGCTCTTTCTCTGGAAAAAGAAGGTTATGTTATTTTCTGAGGCATAGTTGAAAAAGGACTTATAACCAATAATACTCTAGTTGCTGAAAGAAAAAGGTTATGTTATTTTCTGAGGCATAGTTGAAAAAGGACTTATAACCAATAATACTCTAGTTGCTGAAAGAAAAAGGTTATGTTATTTTCTGAGGCATAGTTGAAAAAGGACTTATAACCAATAATACTCTAGTTGCTGAAAGAAAAAGGTTATGTTATTTTCAGAGGCATAGTTGAAAAAGGACTTATAACCAATAATACTCTAGTTGATGAAAGAAAAAGGTTATGTTATTTTCTGAGGCATAGTTGATAAAGGACTTATAACCAATAATACTCTAGTTGATGCTAATTTACTTATATCTGACTAATCCGTTAAACATCTTTTATTTTATAAGCCTTAGCCTTAGCTCTTCTTATAATTTGTTTATACAAATTTTCACCTTCACAATTTAATAAATTAAATTAGTCCCTCAAATTATAGATTTCGGTGCCCGTAGGACCATCATCAGTTAGGACTGTGGTAAAAACTCTTGAATCATAAAATATATTTGAGTATCATCCAAAGGGTTTTCTTTACTACAAATACTTCACAGACACCAACACATATATTTAAAAACTGTCTTTTCAAACTTCTTAAGATTCCCTACCTAATTCCTGAACTTAATAACACTAAAAATATGATTCTTAAATCAAGATTGCATCATAGGGAATTTATATCTGAAATGCTAATTTTGAAATAGGGACATGTAATCATTTGGATAATCAACCTTGCCAAATTGAAGGTGTTATTGTGGCAAAAACCCACCATATACAGCGTATAAATATGTTAGTTAAGATTAACACAGACATTTATCAAAATTCAGAAAATATTTATAAATCCTCTAGTGCTTTTTCCAATTGGACTTAGTATTTGTCAAGTCCTATTGCAGATAATTACTCTATTTAGGCATATTAATTATTTTACCATATATATTTTTAATGTAACAAGAATTGTCAGACCTAGTGTATTTGAAAAAACTTTACATTTATAATAGCCACTGTGAATAAATGTGTTTAAAATAATTGTATTATATTAGTTTTTGAGATAAAGTATTTAAATAAAGATTATTCCATTTCTATGATTTTTTCCTTAGGAAAGATCGCTATTAAAGAAAAAAATCTTGATTAAACATTGGTCTGCTTCCTTACCGATGGTGCCTTCTTCTTTCCTCCCTATGACTTCTAGAACGGTGATGTCCCTTTCTGTGCCCACTTGAAGATGTTTTCTGAAAAAAAATAAAAGTTTATATTAGCAAAAACGCAATCTTTCTGGTAAAGACAAACTAAGAATTGTCTGAATGAGTAGCCTATAAAAATGTATACTCCGGCCTATTGTTTTCCCTCCACATCTAGTAGTCACCTGAAGAAGACCACCTCAGCACCACAACTAGCCAAGACCTCGCTCTAAGACTTAGAATAATTTTAGACGGATATTTACTCAATTTGTTTTAGTTAGGATTTTAAACACTTACGGTACTCTTGATTCTTAGAATAATTGTCTTCCTCGGACCTTTTTACAAAAGCTATCACACCCAACTACGTCTAAGTGCACATATACCAGGTGCAGCAAAAGTCATTTAGGCTCCCTAACCGAAAATGCTATTTAGATGTAACCTGTATTTTCCTAATATTTCAACAATATAGTTGTAATTTACCTGTTACAGAAAGTGTTTGAAGTTGCCAATTTAGTTTTTATACACTTTTATATACCGTAATGCATTTTTATCGCTGGTTTACACATTTTGTTACACAAATGTGGTTTAAATAAAGGGTTGTATTTTCTCTCATCCGCTTTAGTTCTCTCAAATGATCCAAACTTCGAGGTTTCACAGAAAACTCATTATCTTTTAATCTACTAATGACCAAGCAGGCCCCTCAATACACAATACTCGTCAACTTGGAAATAAATTAATTAGGGATGGGCCGATTGGGATTCTCGATTCCTTCAATACTGGTGGTATCAAAGAATCTTCGATACTCAATACTTTGTGTCTTTGGGTTCGATACCCATTCTTCTATAAAATGAAGTTAAAATCATAAATTGATCCGTAATACTCCTAAAAAATCAGTACAATGTCCAAATAAAAACCGATTTTCTGATTTTAACCATTTTATTTTGATTCAAAAGGTTACGTACGATACGATAGTTTCAAGCAATACGGCAAAGTTAATATTTAATAACAAACATTCATCTGCGATGAAACAAACCGAAGAGAACCGAAGAGAATCGACCCGTTTTAGTTTAATATTTATCGGACATTACGCCGTGGGATGACGAGAAAACCATCTAGGCAGCGCTAGCGTCAATGACGGTTTAGTAATGCGCCAACGCTGACTGTACGCAGCACCTCGAACTTACTGAAAACAGTTTGTATTTTATTTGTTTCAAATCAAATCAAATCAAAAAGTTATTTGTGAGTACAAAACCTGTACATAAATTGTATCACAATATTCTTATTATAGTCAACTTATAGTCTAAAACTCTAATACAGAGAAAAATGTATGATTAAAATCAATTTGAATTACAATTGCACATTCACAGACCAGCAGAGAAAAATTCAGTTAAGGAGTAATGTGAATTATCTAGGCCTATTAGAAAAGTTTTCAATCGGGTCTTAAATTTTACTTGATTGGTTTCATTTTTAATTTCTAGTGGTAATACTTAGTTAAAAAGATTTGGCTCCCATGTTTGTAGGCTTACTATTGAATAGAAATAGTTTGTGTTTCTGAATTTCAAAATCATTTTTATTCCTTGTATTGTAAGAATGAATTTCAGAGCGCAATGTAATTTTCATGAGCGCTTCACTCAACCCGAACATAAATCGTCTGCCGGGAAGAATTAACAATCATAATAAAGTTCTACATTCTTTATCCCTTGTATTAATTATATTATTCGATCGATTGTCGATGATAAACAGCACTCTCTGGGTTTTAGTTGATACATTGTGATTACTGGTATTATATTGTATTAATTTATGTAAGGTTAAGTTAATATTTCTACAACATTAGGACGTTGGCAACTGTTATTGAGTGTGGATTTGATTCTCGTTTGTTACTTTTTAGGCTATTTCATCTAAAAGAAAGAGGGATCAGGTTCAGAAGCTTATTTTTCTGAACAGAAGTTTGATTTACAATCGTAACTTTTAGTTTTAGTTTGAAGACTTCTCATGAACAGCATTTTTTAGTTTTCATAATTTGTTTAACGGTAGGCCTAGCATTAATTCTCTTGTAAGGCCTAAGTGTAAATATAAACTACTAATTGTTTAAAGTTCTTCTATCAAATTTGTTTGCAGGCTATAAGTTTTGTTTAGTGGGCTATATTTCTATTGACAGGTAGGCTAAACATTAAAAATAAATTGTTAAATTCATGTGCTGTATATTCTTTTCTGTACATAAATCTGCCTTGGAATCGGTACCGAACACAGAATCAAGAATCGAAGCCCATATTTTAGAATCGGAATCGAGGAATTCTGGAATCGACCCATCCTTAACCCTTTTTGAGTGCTGTGGCGTCATGGCCATTTCTTAAGCGTAAATTGCCGGGCTAATTTCAATGGAAAATGTAGATAGTAGTTTATATAAAATTTCAAATAAAATACAGTTTTAGAGGTATCTATGTAATTTTTTATTTATTTTGTGCATGAATAAATTCTCTATGAAATAGTATAAGGTAACTGCAATTAAAAAATAAATTGGGATTAAAATATCCTTTATTTATATAAAAAAAATTAAAAATTTGTTTTTTTCAAATTTGACCTACATCAAATATCCTAAACAATTTTTTGTTCAACCCATTAGTCAGAAAGAGCAGAAAATGCTGATGAAAACTGATATATAAATCATCAATATGAGTTAAACAATTTTGCAACAAAATTAAATGAAAATATGTTACAATTCCAAAAAGGCCCTAGGCGTGACTATGTGGTTACTAAGCAACGTCAAAGTAGAATTTTGTATTATAAACAAATATTATTTTTTAGTTTGTTGACAATTAAAATGTTTATTATTGCTTGTATATAAGCATTATGCCTACCAAAGTAAATTAAATACACAATAAAACTAGAAAACAAAAGACGTATGAAAACTAGAAAACAAAGGACGTATGTGTATCTTATTTTCACCAAAACTTGTCTACAACAATGACACTGTTTTCAAGTTCATTGTAAACTAATTCCCGAAGGTTAGGTACTCAAGTTTTTTACAACTATTCTGCCACTCTTTTGTTGTTCCATATATAAACAGGAAGTAAAATACATTAACACTCAACTTCAATAACATTAATATTACTACACTGATACATACATCAATACATTGATATTGTACATGTATCAATATCATGTATATTGTACATTGATATTTAACGTCGTTTGCCAGTATAACCTTAAACAACAAACACAGACGACATCTACGACAAAGATGACTAAAATAGAGTCTGCTAACAGACCAAAGGCAGCGAAATTTCTACAGAACTGATAGCTGGTAGCTTCTGTATCTAAACAATAGACATTGAAAGCCAGTACCTTGTTTTGATATAAAGTAATACTAAAATACCAAGAGTCGCTGTCAGCGACGCTCGACACTTTATGCGTAATGCCATCACGACGCTGTGTGCGATACCGCGGCACTGAAAGGGTTAAAATTAATGCTACGCCAGATAAGACCAGATAAGATAAGCATGATATAAGCAATGTCGCTCACGTGGTCTGCAGCGGTTAACTGACTTTTACCGCACTCTGTATATATCGGCACGGTACATATATTTATCGGTTTAGAACGAATTTGTATTTGGCATTTTGGACCTCAAAACGAAGTTATCATGGCCCCGGGCCGAGGTCTTACCATGCCGATTACGCTTCTTCCCTGTAGGGGAAATTCATTAAAAATTTCAAATATAAATACCATTAAATTGAAATTTTTTGAAATTACAAAACTGTAATGTTCTAATATTACATTGGGGATTTCAAGTATTTATATGATTATAATAATGATCAGACATCGGTGTCACTGTAAGACCCAGGGTTTGCAAAACTTCAGTAAGAAATTAATATTTTCTAATACCAATTCTATACCACATGCCGCCTCACCCCCCTTCTTGTGCAGTGCACCCTTTGCGCACTGTGCTAAAATACAGCACTTGGACTGCTACTGACCACATGCATTGGTTATCTGCTGAGGTCAAATGCATGCTTATTGAAGGCGCATCGGTTCATATAAAAACGTAAAGATCGGTTTATTTATTTGAAAAATTATTTTCAAGATAACCGAGTTTGATGATTTGAGAGATTATTGAAGTAGGCTACCAAATGTCTGATAGTGACAGAAAGGAAAATAATCTATTTAATAAAGTAATTTTACAACACATTAAAAAACAAATATGTTTTTTTGAGAGCATTCTATCAAACTTAACACAATCTACAACTGCAGCAGAATTTTTAGTTGCCACTCCACTTAAAAGAGCAGTAGGCCGCCCATTCTTAAAACTGATATAGGTAGGGTTCAGGGATTCAGCTGGGATAAAAATTCTTTGAGCAAAAATGCTACAAGCTCGTAGAGACTTGTAGCAAAAATATTTACCTTTTCGCATTTTTATCGCGTGTCATTATACTATTTTTTGGTCTTAAGTTGGTTTTTGCTTGTATTTGTTTTTAAGGTTTAACATTTTAATAATATATAATTCAGCAGAGTCTACTTTTCTTGGAAACTTATCTAATCCATTTTAACAATTAAAGTCGGTAATGGAAATATACTAAACATTCTAATAGAATAGGCCTAATATGGCACCAGAACAACTAAAACTCACACACCCCGAACATTACCTGAAACATAACCTCAAAGCATTTAGCGATTGCATTTGCGCATCAGCGATTTTGAGTTGTCTGTTTTCGCTAAGGTACCTCAACACTTTGGCCCGATCATTGCGATTTCGAGCGACTCGTGCTCGTGTAACCGTCCACATTCTGCAGCGAGTCGAGACCGCGAGCGGCACTAAGTATGGAGGACCTGCCGCTCGTCTCCTTTGACTCGGTCACAAAAACCGACAAGAATCGGTGTGATTGCGAGGCGAGCGCAATCATCCCTTCGGTGGCGAACTAGCCCTCGACATTCTTGCATTCGCCGATTCGCTCGGCTAGACTCGGCTACTACAGAGTGCGCGCCAAACTTGAGTCACAGCGCATGACGTCTGCTAGGGGGTTAGCTACTGTCACTACAACTGTCATATCAGTAACTTGCCCGTTCTGTTTACAAGGTACGCAGTTGAAATCGACAGACACTGTTTACGTAATGTAGGCTCGTCTCCTCTACCACTCGCTCAGAGGCGATCGGTAAAGTGACTTAGTGCAACCAACGCAACGTTAAGCCTCTACAACATCCCAACTACTCTTCTAATCTTTTTGGTTGTGGATCGTGATCATGGACTTTTATGCAATTTGTATTGTTAAAACCAGATTTTCTGCAATAACATTTAAAACAATTTCTTAATTTCTTATACTTTTCTTTGTACCAAAAAAGCGACAGCCTGCCCAAATATTGTCGCATTTTCGTGGTGCATGTCGCATTTTGTGACAAATGCGACCGCAGCTTAAACCCTGGTAGGGTTTCAAGTTGATACTCACATGACTTCTCCTCGAAGACGATACGGCGTGTTTATCTCTTCTGCTGGAATGTGCCTTATGTATAAATGCTTGAGGTGGTTTTATTTCCAAAGAATCGGCTGTATCTTCTTCTGATAAGCTGAAACATTATATATGGTGTATACAGTGACATGGGTACTAGGCCTCCCTTCAGTATGTTCTGGGTGAAAGTTGTGGGGTAAGGAATAAAGAGAAGGAATATTTCAGCCTCAGTTGTCAAATTTTAACAGTGCACTTCAGTTATAAGCAAACTGCAAATTATTAGCCCAAGTGGTATAAATGAGGAGTTTGTTGTAAATAGCAATGATTTTAGTGTTAAATCTGTCGCATCTTGTGTAAATTTCTTGGTATTAATATTGACACCAAATTTTCTTGGGAAGTACATATTGACTATGTTTGTAAAAAAATATCACCTAGCCTATCTTTATTACGAAGAATTAACTCCTATCTTCATCCTGATATGTTAATGAAAGTTTACTATGGCCTAGTGTACCCTTATCTTTCTTATGGCCTACTGTTATGGGGAAGTGCAGCCAAAACACACATGGACAGAGTTTTTATCCTCCAGAAAAAATCCTTAAGATTACTAGCTAAGGTGAATCCTAGAACATCATGTAAAAATATATTTATTGAATTTAATGTTTTGACTGTTTATGCTTTGTATATTTTTCAAGTTATAATGCTATTGAAACTGGATAGTAAATATATTTGTAAAAATAGTGATGTCCATGCTCATAATACAAGGAGAAAATTTGATTTTTATAGAGTCAATAGAAAATTCAAAACAACAGAAAATAGTCCTTATGTTAAAAGTGCAATATTTTTTAATTCACTTCCTCAACACATAAAAATCTTAGATGGAAATAAGTTTAGGACAGAACTCAAGAGATATTTAATCATGAAGTGTCCTTATGATTTACAATTGTAGAAATATAAATCTCGTGTACTTTATAAATTTTTTTCTGTATTTCATGTAAATATATTGTGTTGATATTTAGGCCTAATTTGACTTTTACTGTGACTGAAAAATGTATATAAATATGCACTGTGAAATAGATTAAGAACCTTTGACAATGTTTATGCATGTAATTACATGTTTCGAACAATAAAGAAATTTGAATTTGAATTTGAATTTGAAATTAAACGCTTGTAAACAGAGCGCTTGCCACTGGCTTTCCAGTAGGTATAAGTTAATTAAAATAAAAATTAAGGAGCAGAGTGGATATCAAGAAAACCATACCCAGCAAGACTATTCACTGGGAGTGTACCACGTTTGAAGCTGGAAATTGGAAGGAGAGGATTGAAATATTCTGGATCTACTTAAGGAATACAATACTCTTCCAAAACAAATAAACTTGTTTAACAACAAAGCTGTGACGAGACATATTCAAGGCTGCAGTTTAGTTTACAGCCCACATTCATCCGATTGAAATTTTCAATTAAAAATTTCGATTTATCGATTTGATTAGTTCATTCGATTGTTCAAGAAAATCGATTATCCCCGATAGAAAAACTTTGTGGATCCCGTTACATCAGCAAACATTCAAACAATTGAGTCATTATGGCAAAGTCTCAAGAAATCATAAGGAACTGGTATTAAGGCAGAACATTTAGCTGAACACTTTGCCGAATGTTTATATCGACGAGATGTTCAGTAGCGTCATGAAGATCTTTTCCGATTTTTTATTCAAGCAGTCAAAAAATTGTAGCCTGGAGAAGTTTAAACCCGTTAAAATGTTCTATTTTAAATTTTATTCTCGTTAAATTGTTTAGTTTATTTATTCATCTCGGTTGTTTAGTTTACAGTAGATTAATTTGATTAAATATTCTTATGTTAGTCATGAAATTTTTATTTATAATTAGGTATACCGTACTGTAAAAAAGGCTTGACCCGGACACTATTTTACTATTTTTAGGTATAGTGCCTAAAAACGATGTCTTCTACATCGTTTTTTCTACATCGTAAGATTATTGGTGCCTCAACGATGTCACCAATAAAAACCATACCATTGTAAAGTGTGTGTATAATTTACTATATCCCAGTACCTTTATATATGTTGAATGTTATTATAACCAAAACAAAAAATAAATAAAAGTGTCCGGGTCAACCTCCACGAACGGCCTTGACCCGGACACCCACCTAAATAACGTTATAACGCATAAAGTAACCTCTCCTGTCCGTAGTCGGACGGTGTTTTGATGTCTGCAGATGCCTTTGCACCATTCAAAGGCTTAAAAATAAAATAAATGAAAAATGTTAATGGGTTGGGGATGAATAAAGAGTATTCTTACGTCACACTTTCAGCTGTTTATTCTTTGCAAATAAAATAAAACTAAACAAAGTCCCGTAAGGGGTAGGCCTAAAGGCGTTTAAAATACTTAGTTGGAAACAAAGAATAATCCAAATTATATATATAGACTACCTATACAACATGACCAACAATCAACATGACCAACATCAACATGATTCAACAAGACCAGGGATGACATTTTTTTCCTATGGGCTGAAAACTGTCTGCCCATAACTGTCTATCTGTAATGGGGCCCATTATTTTGTTCACAGACATGATCACTTATGGTCGATTTAGGCAAAGGATAGGTATACTTTTTTGCAGCTGCCCTTACAATTAACTTTCCTTCCTTTACTGCTCTTGCTCTAACATCTTGGCTCTCGAGTTGTTTTCGTTCATCATGGAGACTGTGCCGTATCTCACAAAAGATTTTTCTTTAAAAGCACAAATTTTATTAACAAACACAGATCGGTACCATAACTTAAGTTATCAGGAACACCACAATGTTGTTATTAGTTATGACGGGAATACTGTGTTTATGTCACAATTTAGTCACAACAGTCCGCACGAGTCACATCCACGGAGTATAATTAACCCTAGGACTGCCATTAGTCGATTACTCGGACACTGCATGTGTGCGCCTGATGTCCTTTGGCCGATACTCAGATAATTGGGTAATTTTTTGTTTAACTGCTGATAATAAATTGAAGATGACCTACGTAACAATATTACGTAACGTAATAATATTGATACCATTTTTAAGAGGAGATTCTAAACTTTCACTTTCATATATAAACGAACCTTGTAGCAGTAACATATCGATACAATAGCTATTACAATTTGAACAAAATTTAGCGTGCGAAACATTTTTGACTCGCGAGCGGCAAAATCTCGAAAAACACGTATTCATATCTTTCTATATAGGCCTATACTTATAGAAGAAAATATATATTCTTTATCAGAAATATATTTACTATAAATATATGTACCATTTATTATCCTATTATAATAAATTACAAAAATGATTTATAGCTTCAAAGAACTAATTTTTGCTTTCGGCAAAACTCAAATGTTGTTTTTAAACTCATAAAGTCATAAAAACAGTTAACTTATTACTTTGTACAAAAGTGCATTATTTCCAATAATTTTATTGTTACCTTTAGTAATATAACAGTACCGTATCAGTATATTACTTTTATACTTTTGATTTATTTTTTGTACAGCGCAAGTTTTTTTTTCCGGTTTCTATATTTCTTTCCGTAGTTCGAGTAAATTTCTTTTGGAAATTAATCGAACCCATTTCCACGTAGGGAAATAAATTTCCTACATTTTGTATATCTTCGATTGTCTGTAAACAAATTAATTAGTGTAAAAATGCAAGGACTCTACTTTAGAAAATTATTTAAAAAATGTTATAAAATTTTGGTTTTACACATTTTGCAAACAAATTACCGACAGGGATACGTTTTATTTTATTTTGAATCTAAAACTTACTTCTTTTTCGGAACAAAACGAGTACATACATATGATTAAGTTAAGTTATCAACAGTAGTTTAGGCACTATGAATTTTTAAAAAAAACCTCTGCAAAATGGCAAAAATTGCTAGGGCACCGAGCAACTTAGCATAAATCAGGCAAGGATAGTTCTAGGGTTAATGTGTCCGGGTCAAAACTGGAATTCGTAAATGTGAAATATTTTTGTATATATGTTTTATATAAGCTTTAAATAGCATGGCATTAGGTTTGCTAAAATTTTGAATAGAAATATGCCTTCACGAAAACTATCGGACAAACGTGACAAAAATTATATGACTTAGACATAGACTATATTTTATTTTTGCGAAAAGTCGTCAGTAGGTAAACCTGCAAAATAAAACAAAAACCATCGTTCTTGGTTATAACCTATACAGCTGTGACAGAGCGTGTTCTGCTCAAAACAAATGTATAACAAACGTCTGCTCAACTTTGCAGGTGAACTTAGTTTAGAAATATTTATGTTTACAAATAAGTACAATGTGTCCGGGTCTAGCCGGTTTTACAGTAACTTAAGTTATGTTTATATTTTGTGTGATATAAAAGCAGCTGATAATAACCGATACTTCTTAATATCGATATTTGCAATCGCCAGTAGTTTGATAAATCAATAGGAAACCGAAAATTAAAATCGAATGAATGTGGGCCGTAAACTAAACTGCAGCCAATATTCAATGAAGATCTGTAGAAAACTCTTGCCATTTTTAACTATGAAGAATTTTGTAAAACAAACATTAGGCTTATTGTTTGAAAATTGCTTAGGCCTAGCCCTGTGTAACTTGTTAATTTATTTCTTAATAATAGAGAATCAAATTTCGGTGCAAAGCAATGGTCAGGTCATTATGGAAATTAAGTTTTTCTACATATGGAGGTGGTAGGCCCTCCACTCTTGATTTTGGATTAGGCCTAGGAGTCACGTGTAGGCTAGTTAGGCCTACTCAATTTTGTAGGTAGGCCCTACGTAGCCTAATCCTAATTAAACTACAGTTCTGTTACTACAGAACTACAGATCTGTAACTACAGATTTTCTTACTAACCTGATAGAGGATTCAGAGGCTGTCTTCTTGGGTGCAGGAGAAGGCATCTTTTTAATTTCTCCTTCTTCTATTCCATCATCGATTTCTATGTCAGAATCACCATTGTCTGACATCTTACTGCAAGATGAAATTAAAATACTATAGATAAATCCAATTTGAATAACATAGAAAATGAGATTTCTGTAGCTCAGAAACTTAACTGAACCGCGAAAAATCACACTAGCGCAAACACAGTTTTCCTCTTTATAATTTATAATGCAAATGCAAGCCGCAGGGCCGATAACGAACGGCGAACATCGAACGAACAAACAAAAAACAAAATTATAACCTAAACTATACAGTGTTGCCAGTTGCCATTCACTTTTCCCTCAATTATTTTCCAAACTACCCCCAAATACCCTCGAAATGATATTACATTCCTATAACGAAAAACAATATTCTCCGTGCAGCAATATATAATTTTAATATCATTTTTATAATCAAACTTCAAGGCTTATTTGCCAGTACCGAAGAGGGCCGCATGAAATCACATTACTAAGATCATTGAAAAAGGATCGTTCTCAGATACAATTTTTTGCTTCCGAACCACTCTAAATGTAATTTGAATTATTCTAATGAATAATTTATTTGTTTTGGAGTTCTCGAAGAGGACCTCAGTTAACTAAAAATTCATGTAAAACTGGTTATTGTATCTTCTATATATTAATACGCTAGGGGTTTTTTCTTCACAGTCATAACTCGATATAACGGCTGGACGGATTTTAACGTTTGAGGTGTCAAGTTAAAGGTATTTTTACGTAGATTTGCAAATACTTCTCAGAATTTTAAGAAAGGTCTTCACTTAAATACAGTAAAGGGCTACATTTTTGGAACAGTGGAGCTATCCGACGGCGTTTGTTTACAACTGAAGTAAGTTAAACCTTTCTCGTCTCGTCTCTTCTTTGGTTGCGTCAAGGAGGTTTATTGTAATAACTGGAGATGACACTGCTTCACTATTTTTGTCGAAAAAGCGAGCCGGTGATTTTGTCAGGTTGGTAAACTGGTGAGGCAAATTTCTCGATCTTTGAGCAATTCTAATTGGTTGTTTTATTCTTATAGGTGAATCTACTCTTGAAAATCACTGGAATAACGGTAATAACATCTGGCCGGAACAAATTCATTTTTTCGTTTGATTTATGCATCTACTCTTGTCGTAAAGTATCATAAATTATGAGCAAAGTACCTGGGGACCGAGCTTTGCTCGGGGGAAGGTCAGTAAGTTTGTTTAGATGACTGGGAGTAATATTTCACCTCCTCCCCCAACTGATTACCATATTTTATAGCTCATTTGCCTCTTTCCTGCATTTTTAAAGTCACTCCAGTTGTTATTTATATGTCAATGTCCCTTTGATTTATTTTACTACCCGTATATATGTAATCTTCACTCAAATCTTTTAATCTCTGCTCTCAGGAAACCACATGTTAATAATCATAAACAACATGAGTCCCTTTGACAGTTCCCTGGTTGATTATGAACAGCTGATACCATTCTTTTGTTTTGATTTGAAACTCCATAAGCCCAATGTTATTTTTTTTAACCTTTCATTTTAGTTTTTTTACATTATTTGATTTTTCCTGGGGATGAGGCCTGTCTTGTCTAGAACTTATTTTTATCCCAGAAATTAGTTATTTCGAACATTTGAAGGAAATCGTTAGAGCCGTTTTTGAGATCCGTGTCGCAATAAGCAAGCAAGCAAGCAAGCAAGCATGCAAGCAAGCAAGCAAACCTTACTCATATTAGAGTATAGGATAAACAAATACAAGATTATTAATGTTTAATCATATAAGTAGTGGGCATTTGGGGCTTCTGGGCCAAGTGATTGACAGCTTCCGGTCACGTGACCGGAAGCGCTGAGTCATGAAAGACGTCATCTGAGGCTGAGCCAGTGACGTAGGCGGTTTTGTGACGAAATGAGTAAAAGTTCAAAGTTCAAGGTCACTGGGAGGTAATTTTAAAAAAGTACTACCTCGCACTCGTAAAATCCGATTGTGATTCGATAGTTGTCATTCGATAAAATATCGAATGAAAACAATCGAATGAAGCAATCGAATGAAACTAGTGCGAGGTAGTACTAATACAAATATTACTTTATTTTATTTACAATAATTCATATTACAAATACTACTTTATTTACAATAATTCATGTTTACAATAGTTCCCCGTTGTTCGTTGTCATCGATGTTGTTGATCCGGACGAGTTGCGGCCATCAATTTGCTTTCTGAAGAAAGACGGTAGATACTTCGATCCCTGCGCAGAGTCCATGTTGTGTTTTTGACACCTATCTGTTCTGTTAGGTGTTTGCATTTCATTGCTGTCAGGAGGAAAGAATACGTGACGGCAATGAAATAGAAACATCTATCAGACCTTGAGTGAAATGATATTGTTATTTTGTGAAGAGCGTCTCGGAGAGCTCGATGTTCACCGGTCGAGAGCCGGAGGTGTACTGACTATTCGCTAGCTAGCGTTTTTGGTATCAAACAAAATGGTGGGGGTAAAAGTGTAGTAGAACGAAGCAGATGGTGGACAGCAGATGGGCGGCGGCAGGTGGCAGGCGGCAGGTGGCAAGTGTGCGGCAGATGGTAGTCCCCCACTACACCAGTCCCCCACTACACCAGTCTCTCCACCAAGTTTTACATCGCACAATAACTAGTTTACATGTGTTAGTTAGGGTTTAGCTCTTAGACTGTCAAGACCTTACCTCCGTAACTAAAAACCTCAATAATGTTTGCGCTTCAACGCTGTATAAGTATAACAGCTACTATGATCTAAACCGGTGCATGTATTCATATGGTTCTTTTTGCGTAGCAAACAACTGGTTAAAAGTGTTTCAACCTCAATTATTCTTCGACGAAACCGCTCATTGTCCACTAAAAGTGTAGACCTTCTGTCTTCATCGTCAGGGAAGTAGAAAGTAGTGTCAAGGGGACTACTGAAGGTCACCTTCCTCATGTTCCTGTAAAACTGCGACATTTTTCAGACCGTCTAGGTAGATGTTCATACGACAAGAGCTGGAAGAATAATGATGTAGCGTTATCGTGTATAATAGGCATCTACCCCCACCACAACGTTACCTTGTCCTTCAAACCATCGTTTTTACGCCACGGATGCTATACTGTTGGTTAGATTTAAATTTAAATTGCACCTACTTGTTCGCCTTGTCAAGCTGCGTAATTGAAGTACCCACATGTTAGACCTTGAACCAAAAACAAAGAAGTTATTTAGGTTTGTCCTTGAAAATAGTTGTTTTTTCGCTGTTGCTGCTATACCCTTTGTTGGATCTGAATTCTGTTTGCACCAACTTGTTCGTCTGATCAATCCGCGTAATTTGAGTACCCACTTAATATATTTTAAACCGTAAATAAAGAAGTTATTTAGGCTTGCCCTTGAAAATAGTTGTTTTTCGCTGTTGCTGCTATACCCTTTGTCGGATCTGAATTCTGTTTGCGCCAACTTGTTCGTCTGATCAATCCGCGTAATTTGAGTACCCACATGACATACTTTGCACAAACTGTGTACCCCCCCCCCTTTTTTGGGTCATGTTCAAGGTCAAGGTCAAGGTCAAGGACCTTGGGACTTAGAAATTTTCACAAAGTGGGCTGCACACAAACATAAGACTAATAGTCTCCTGCCTATGTACAGGCCAAGTCCCTAACTTGAAATGCTTAGGGTGGTCCTGAAAAGGACCGTTTGTGTTTGAAGGAGATGGTGGATAAGGAGCGGTGAGCGGTAGTCAGTGTTTATTTTTCCTTTGTAACCCACTTTACTTGTCCCTTCTGCCGTACTAAAATCAAGTCGCACTTGGTCTCAGGAGGTGGCAGAGTGGACCTTGGAAGGTGGACCTTGACGTAACGGCCGCCGCCAAAGAGGTGTTGGAGTAGGTACTCATCATCGCTGATCTTGCCCACAAGTAGATACTCCACGTTTAATTTCAACTGCGCAAACTTGACGGCGACAGACTCCAGCGGCGTTACCAACTCGGTAAGTTTCACCGTAGCCGTCCTCTTCATTATCTCCTCAACAGTTGGTGGCGGTGATGAAGGTCGAAGCGATGAAGGGCGAGGTGATAGCGATGGTGAAGATGCAGTGGACGTCGAAGGCCGTTGGTCGAAGTAAAGTGGGTGGTTTCGAAAATTCTTCCGTATGCAAGATTTAAAAGAAGTAGGTCTTTTGAATCCGCTCCTTTTTTCCGAAGACTTCTTCAAAGTCTCCTTCAAACGTTGCAGTTTCTCGGGTGTAATGGGAGAAGACATAGCGCAGAGGTGTATTCAGTTCGCAAGGCAAAGCTGGAATGAGGTACCAGACGGAGCAAAGCGGGTCGCCAAGTGTAACCGTGACATTTCCATATACGGGTAGAAAGCTAAAAACCGGTCTACATCCGGTTCCCCTTCCCCCGTGACGACACAACCCCCCCCCCCCTTTGGGTCATGTTCAAGGTCGCACCCCCCCCACCCCCCCCCTTTTCTGGGTCATGTTCAAGGTCACCCCCCCCCGTGACGTAACATCCCCCCTTCCGCTTCGGTGACGTCACTTTGCCTTTATAAGCGGGAGCAGTCCGCAGTCTCGTCGCAGTAGCTTGCCGCCCGCTGTTTGGGTATACGTCCCAGTGGGTTGCACTCTGCTGCAGCGTAGGTCTGTTAAGTGTGCGTTGGGCCCGACGCGCAATTAAGAGATCCGCGCCCTTGCATGTTTAGTTAGTTTGTTAAGCATGTTAGATAACGCTTGTAGTTTGCTGCTAGGTAATGTAGTTAGTCTAATATATGTTAGTGTTTGGTATCGGTTTGAAGTGTCTTATTTACTAATGAAATATGTACTCCCGGCCCTACAGGTCCCTCAACTACCTTGGTCAAAACTTGGGTTCGCAGCAGCCTGACGCCGGGTGTTTGGGTCTACGTCCCACCGGGTTTCAGTGATACTGTTGACCTTTGCAAAACCGACCTTGGTTGTTCTTGTAAAAGTAACGTTAACTGATTAATTTTGTTTACATAGTTGATGGTAAAGTCTTTATTTTCAAAGTAATGTATCTTGCTTCTCATCCTTTTCCTAACCCCTCTAAGGTATGGCGCGCAAACCGACCTTGTGTCAATACGGCGCGTAAACCGGTTGACATTTCCCATCTTAGCCTGAGAAAACTGTGTAAAATATAAAGTCAGTCTCTTGTTTAAAATCAGTCTCTTGTTTGTTGTCTTTTGTCCCCTTCCCAAATACAGAGCGGGGAATAGAGCAGTATGTTATGCTCTATTCCCCGCTTTGGCTTCATGTTCAGATGACCTTGGGACTTAGAAAATTCACGTACAAAGCGGGGAATAGATCGGTTTGTGGTCCAAGTGAGAATCAATTACTGCTCTATTCCCCGTTTCAATAATATGACCAAACGACCTTGACCCACTTCGGGACTTAGAAAATCCTCGTATTGTAATATACCCCCCCCCCTGACGTAACATCCCCCCTTCCGCTTTGGTGACGTCACTTTGCCTTTATAAGCGGGAGCAGTCCGCAGTCTCGTCGCAGTAGCTTGCCGCCCGCTGTTTGGGTATACGTCCCAGTGGGTTGCACTCTGCTGCAGCGTAGGTCTGTTAAGTGTGCGTTGGGCCCGACGCGCAATTAAGAGATCCGCGCCCTTGCATGTTTAGTTAGTTTGTTAAGCATGTTAGATAACGCTTGTAGTTTGCTGCTAGGTAATGTAGTTAGTCTAATATATGTTAATGTTTGGTATCGGTTTGAAGTGTCTTATTTACTAATGAAATATGTACTCCCGGCCCTACAGGTCCCTCAACAACCTTGGTCAAAACTTGGGTTCGCAGCAGCCTGACGCCGGGTGTTTGGGTCTACGTCCCACCGGGTTTCAGTGATACTGTTGACCTTTGCAAAACCGACCTTGGCTGTTCTTGTAAAAGTAACGTTAACTGATTAATTTTTGTTTACATAGTTGCTGGCAAAGTCTTTATTTTCAAAGTAATGTATCTTGCTTCTCATCCTTTTCCTAACCCCTCTAAGGTATGGCGCGCAAACCGACCTTGTGTCAATACGGCGCGTAAACCGGTTGACATTACCCATCTTAGCCTGAGAAAACCTTGTAAAATATAAAGTCAGTCTCTTGTTTAAAATCAGTCTCTTGTTTGTTGTCTTTAGTCCCCTTCCCAAATACAGAGCGGGGAATAGAGCAGTATGTTATGCTCTATTCCCCGCTTTGGCTTCATGTTCAGATGACCTTGGGACTTAGAAAATTCACGTACAAAGCGGGGAATAGATCGGTTTGTGGTCCAAGTGAGAATCAATTACTGCTCTATTCCCCGTTTCAATAATATGACCAAACGACCTTGACCCACTTCGGGACTTAGAAAATCCTCGTATTGTAATATATCCCCCCCCCCTGACGTAACATCCCCCCTTCCGCTTTGGTGACGTCACTTTGCCTTTATAAGCGGGAGCAGTCCGCAGTCTCGTCGCAGTAGCTTGCCGCCCGCTGTTTGGGTATACGTCCCAGTGGGTTGCACTCTGCTGCAGCGTAGGTCTGTTAAGTGTGCGTTGGGCCCGACGCGCAATTAAGAGATCCGCGCCCTTGCATGTTTAGTTAGTTTGTTAAGCATGTTAGATAACGCTTGTAGTTTGCTGCTAGGTAATGTAGTTAGTCTAATATATGTTAATGTTTGGTATCGGTTTGAAGTGTCTTATTTACTAATGAAATATGTACTCCCGGCCCTACAGGTCCCTCAACAACCTTGGTCAAAACTTGGGTTCGCAGCAGCCTGACGCCGGGTGTTTGGGTCTACGTCCCACCGGGTTTCAGTGATACTGTTGACCTTTGCAAAACCGACCTTGGTTGTTCTTGTAAAAGTAACGTTAACTGATTAATTTTGTTTACATAGTTGATGGTAAAGTCTTTATTTTCAAAGTAATGTATCTTGCTTCTCATCCTTTTCCTAACCCCTCTAAGGTATGGCGCGCAAACCGACCTTGTGTCAATACGGCGCGTAAACCGGTTGACATTTCCCATCTTAGCCTGAGAAAACTGTGTAAAATATAAAGTCAGTCTCTTGTTTAAAATCAGTCTCTTGTTTGTTGTCTTTTGTCCCCTTCCCAAATACAGAGCGGGGAATAGAGCAGTATGTTATGCTCTATTCCCCGCTTTGGCTTCATGTTCAGATGACCTTGGGACTTAGAAAATTCACGTACAAAGCGGGGAATAGATCGGTTTGTGGTCCAAGTGAGAATCAATTACTGCTCTATTCCCCGTTTCAATAATATGACCAAACGACCTTGACCCACTTCGGGACTTAGAAAATCCTCGTATTGTAATATACCCCCCCCCCCTGACGTAACATCCCCCCTTCCGCTTTGGTGACGTCACTTTGCCTTTATAAGCGGGAGCAGTCCGCAGTCTCGTCGCAGTAGCTTGCCGCCCGCTGTTTGGGTATACGTCCCAGTGGGTTGCACTCTGCTGCAGCGTAGGTCTGTTAAGTGTGCGTTGGGCCCGACGCGCAATTAAGAGATCCGCGCCCTTGCATGTTTAGTTAGTTTGTTAAGCATGTTAGATAACGCTTGTAGTTTGCTGCTAGGTAATGTAGTTAGTCTAATATATGTTAATGTTTGGTATCGGTTTGAAGTGTCTTATTTACTAATGAAATATGTACTCCCGGCCCTACAGGTCCCTCAACAACCTTGGTCAAAACTTGGGTTCGCAGCAGCCTGACGCCGGGTGTTTGGGTCTACGTCCCACCGGGTTTCAGTGATACTGTTGACCTTTGCAAAACCGACCTTGGCTGTTCTTGTAAAAGTAACGTTAACTGATTAATTTTTGTTTACATAGTTGCTGGCAAAGTCTTTATTTTCAAAGTAATGTATCTTGCTTCTCATCCTTTTCCTAACCCCTCTAAGGTATGGCGCGCAAACCGACCTTGTGTCAATACGGCGCGTAAACCGGTTGACATTACCCATCTTAGCCTGAGAAAACCTTGTAAAATATAAAGTCAGTCTCTTGTTTAAAATCAGTCTCTTGTTTGTTGTCTTTTGTCCCCTTCCCAAATACAGAGCGGGGAATAGAGCAGTATGTTATGCTCTATTCCCCGCTTTGGCTTCATGTTCAGATGACCTTGGGACTTAGAAAATTCACGTACAAAGCGGGGAATAGATCGGTTTGTGGTCCAAGTGAGAATCAATTACTGCTCTATTCCCCGTTTCAATAATATGACCAAACGACCTTGACCCACTTCGGGACTTAGAAAATCCTCGTATTGTAATATATCCCCCCCCCCCTGACGTAACATCCCCCCTTCCGCTTTGGTGACGTCACTTTGCCTTTATAAGCGGGAGCAGTCCGCAGTCTCGTCGCAGTAGCTTGCCGCCCGCTGTTTGGGTATACGTCCCAGTGGGTTGCACTCTGCTGCAGCGTAGGTCTGTTAAGTGTGCGTTGGGCCCGACGCGCAATTAAGAGATCCGCGCCCTTGCATGTTTAGTTAGTTTGTTAAGCATGTTAGATAACGCTTGTAGTTTGCTGCTAGGTAATGTAGTTAGTCTAATATATGTTAATGTTTGGTATCGGTTTGAAGTGTCTTATTTACTAATGAAATATGTACTCCCGGCCCTACAGGTCCCTCAACAACCTTGGTCAAAACTTGGGTTCGCAGCAGCCTGACGCCGGGTGTTTGGGTCTACGTCCCACCGGGTTTCAGTGATACTGTTGACCTTTGCAAAACCGACCTTGGCTGTTCTTGTAAAAGTAACGTTAACTGATTAATTTTTGTTTACATAGTTGCTGGCAAAGTCTTTATTTTCAAAGTAATGTATCTTGCTTCTCATCCTTTTCCTAACCCCTCTAAGGTATGGCGCGCAAACCGACCTTGTGTCAATACGGCGCGTAAACCGGTTGACATTACCCATCTTAGCCTGAGAAAACCTTGTAAAATATAAAGTCAGTCTCTTGTTTAAAATCAGTCTCTTGTTTGTTGTCTTTTGTCCCCTTCCCAAATACAGAGCGGGGAATAGAGCAGTATGTTATGCTCTATTCCCCGCTTTGGCTTCATGTTCAGATGACCTTGGGACTTAGAAAATTCACGTACAAAGCGGGGAATAGATCGGTTTGTGGTCCAAGTGAGAATCACTTACTGCTCTATTTCCCGTTTTAATAATATGATCAAACGACCTTGACCCACTTCGGGACTTAGAAAATCCCCGTATTGTAATATATATTTACTCGTTACAACATTATTACCCCCACCGTATAACACTTGCACTCCCCACCACTATCAGTATGTATAAAAGAGGGTCCCCCAGCACTAATAAAATCATTCTTCCTCTTGTGCTGTTATACCTCACACCATGGCACACATTAGGAAGCAGACACAACCTCTCAAATTGAAACCTTCTGCTTCGTCTTCGCCCGCCTCTACCACTCCGTCTTCTGCGGTTCCATCCATCCTTCGGACAGCCCTGATGTTAGCTAACATCGTCCCGGAGAACTGTCCACCACTACCTGCTGCGTCAACGACTTACACAAGTCCTTCACCTCTTCCGTCAACTTCTCGTGCTGTTTCTCCAAGTCCTTCACCTCTTCCGTCAACTTCTCGTGCTGTTTCTCCAAGTCCTTCACCTCTTCCGTCAACTTCTCGTGCTGTTTCTCCAAGTCCTTTGTCAACGTCTCGTGCTGTTTCTCCAAGTCCTTCTACATCTTCAAGTTGTTCTACATGTTCATCAAAGTCTTCCAAATCGTCTGCTTCTTCATCCTCATCAACATCAAGTTCGAGACCAAGCCAACCAGCCACCCAATCACCTTCTCCAACCAGACCTTCAGTAATCTGCACATATACTTCATCTCCTTCAGAGAAATTTAAACAACTTAAATCTGTACAAAGGATGTGCATGCTTCCTGCACAACAATGTAATTATATATTCAAAAAAGGTGCTAAGAAAGGTGAACGCTGTGTTAAACGTTGTATTTTAAATGAAGAAACGTGCAGTCTTCATTTAAAATTAAACCATGGCGCATCTCCTTCTTCACCACGTGCAACAGTGGTGCCAATTAAAATTCGAATTAACAGGCTTTGTAAAAACAAACGCTACTTCTTTGTTAAAATAAAGGACTTTGCAAAGGTGTTGGTTCAATGTGAAGGTAAACTGTACTATGTAGAGTTACCTAGAGCCATGGACCTCCACGTCAAAAAACCTACCCACAAGGACTATTTAATTCGAAATGATACAGGTATCACTGTGTGGAAATCATTAAAATAATAATATAAATAAAAAGACCAAAAGTTTATTCCAAATTAAATAAAGCATTTTTTCCAAATTAAAAAAAAAGTGTGGACAACCTATTTACAATTTGTAGCATATGCTGCAGAGTGTAAATAAGTTGTCCACACTTTTTTTTTGCAATGTTACAACGACCTTGACCTAGATAACGGACTTGGATAATTTACACTAAGTCAAAGATAAACTTAAAAGGAAAAAGGAGAAATATTATACTAAAGTCATTATTCAACAGTAAAGAGGGGAGGGGGTAAGCGGGTATTTAAGCGAGCGATTCGGAATATAATTATTAGTTGTATCATCATGAGCGTCAACAGCAACACATGGGGAAAGGAAATTAACGAAGAGGAGTTGTACGCAATTGCTGAGGCTGCAGAAATGACTGAAGTTTTTAAGATTAATAAGGTTGCGGAGAATGATGCTCAGTCACATCCGCAACAAACTACATCATCGATGCAGTCTACAACGCAGCAACCAAGACCCTATCATGTTATCCTGGAGGAGTATAATGAGGCGATGAGGTACGCCTTTACTAAGTGGTGTGGTCAACCGCGTTCTCCTGAACAATGGGAGGAGCATGATGCAGACTTTCGCCTGGTTGCAGACTTAGAACTTGAGCTTCAAAGAACAAAGGCTGCTCAATAGTGAGAAGAGTTATTGTTTACTTTAAAATACAGAGCGGGGAATAGATCAGTTTGCGGTCCAAGTGAGAACCACTTACTGCTCTATTCCCCGTTTTGGCAACTTGTTTAGATGACCTTGGGACTTAGACAATTTTTTTGGGGGGGGGGAATACAGAACGGGGAATAGATCAGTTTGAGGTTTGAATAAGAATCTCTTACTGCTCTATTCCCCGTTCTGGTAATAGGATAAGGTGACCTTGACCCACTTACAGGACTTAATCATTTGTGTTACAATAATACCTCTTCCCTATCACTTTTCCCTACCACTTGCACTTTCAACACTTACCCCCACCACCACCAAAATCAGGTATAAAAGGTGGTTTCGTATTAGTGGTAAAACCAGTCTGCTACTTGGAATCATGTCGCCCAGAGATAACATTTTCCCTTCTAAGAAGACTATACTGGAATTGATTCAAAATATTCCAGTAAATATAAACGAAGATGAAGACGAAGACGATTCAGAGATGGAAGATGATCTATTTAGTGATCTTGAACTACTGAGAGTTTGCTAGCAGTGAACCATATCTTGGAGAGATGGAGCTGTTGGAGCTGTTGACTGACGACGACGACGACGATGATAATGAACCAAAATGTCATCATCAGTTGCTCTGTTTGGAGGAAATGGACCTTGTTGATAGTGAAACCCCTCCAAGCAGTATTAATATCGATGATGTAGTTCTAGATCCAATCACAGGGAACTTTTGTGTTCGTCGTCGCTTATTTAGTGATATGAGCTCATCATCATCATCATTATCATCGGAAGAATCTGAATAAGTCTTTGTTGTCTTCAAATAGTTTACTTTAAATACAAAGCGGGGAATAGATCAGTTTGTGGTTATAGTGAGAATCACTTACTGCTCTATTCCCCGTTTTGGTAATATCGTTGTATGACCTTGACCCATTTACAAGATTGAAAAAGTGGGGTAACTTATACATTTAATGGTGGGGGAACGTCTATTTAAAGACGATGCAACAGTGTATATTTATCATATCGGCATGATGAACCCACCAGGAAACTCCGTTTGCTACAGCTTTCCCCTCATCGATATCGATGATGTGATAAAACTTACATCAATAACAAAACGGTTTGAACTCGAAAGGCGACTCATAAAAGTCGACGTAATTCCACAAGATCTTCGTTCGGCAATGTTGACCATCGAATATGTTAAAGATGAATCTACAACTGAAGATCCCTATTGTTTTATGAAATTTTTAGTTGATCGAGATGCAATGTGTACAATCCGATTTCACATCCGAGTTTAAAATATATTAAATTTTCCTGTTGGAGAAAATTGTCCTTCTTAAATACAAAGCGGGGAATAGATCAGTTTATGGTTTAAAATGAAATCATTTACTGCTCTATTCCCCGTTTTGGCAAATATGTTCAATGACCTTGACCTAAATACAGAACTTTGTAGCCTCCAGCTACGATAGTAAATATAAAATGTAAAAAATAGAAAACTTAACGTAATACGTACCCCCACCACTTTTGCTAGGGTATAAATAGAGGGGCATTTGCAGTGTTTTTCATTATTGCGTTGACCCTTGTGGAGATCACACCTACATTATGCATCGCTGCAATATTTCTAAGACTTCATTTAAGGATGAATTTCTTTTAATAATTCATAAGGAACTAAAACATAACAACAACCATGATGAAGAATATGAAGAAGAAGAATTGAAGGAAATAGATCAAATGTTAGCCCAACACCAACATTCCAGACCAAGTGTTATTCAATATGCACCATCAACAACAGCTGCATCGAATTCTACGTCTGCTCTGTCTACACTTCACCGTCCTTCAACATCAATAGCTGCATCGTTTTCTACGCCTGCTATGTCTACACTTCATCATCCTTCAACATCAACACCATCGACTTCTACGCTTGCTATGTCTACACTTCACCATCCTTCAACATCAACACCATCAACATCGACTTTAACGCCTGCTATGTCTACACTTCACCGTCCTTCAACATCAACAGCTGCTATGTCTACTCTTCACCGACCCTCAACATCAACAGCAGTAGATGTGGAACTACACGCTCAAGCACTACCTGGTAAGGCAGTAACACATTTTAAAATTGACAACGTAAAATTACAACTTGAAAACTTTTTACATAACGCCAAAGAATTAGTAACCAAAACACTAAAGAATGAACAAAAAAGATTAAATTTTATCAAATTTGGACTGTTGCTAGATGCCATATTCACTAACATTCAAAACGAAACATCACCAAGAGGTTTCATGACAAAAAACCGAACCATCATGGCTGCGTCAGATATTGAAAAGATCGTAACAGAATGTATTGAGGAACTTTTGACGAAACTACAAGAGCATGAAGGAAGAGGATCTGGATGGACTTTATTAAGTATAACAAGTCTGGATGTTAGAGTTCATAAACACGGTTATGGAATGAGAGGAAGTAGCTATATCCCTCTACCTCAAAAAATTATGAATACCAAATCCTGTATTAACGTGCAAAATGAAAATAATGAATGTTTTAAATATGTTATGTTGGCCAAATATGTAAAAAACCATCCGGAAAGACCAAGTCAAGCATATGAAGAAGTTCAACACAAGTATAATTTCCAGGGAATGACTTACCCTGTTGCAATTACTGATATATCAAAATTTGAAAAGCAAAATCCGTCGGCTTCAGTCAACATATTTGGTTTGGATTCGTCAAATAATGTGTATCCCTTGCGCATAACATCGAATGAGCGCAACAATCATACTGACCTGTTATTAATCAATAAAGGAGAGATATCACATTACGTGTATATAAAAGATTTTGAAGGGCTCGTATGTAAACAGTTAACAAAACATAAAAGTAAAATCACAACATGTAAGAGATGCTTTTGCCACGTGAGCAAACCATTAAGAAGAGGAGGTACAGAATGGTTAGTAGAACATCAAAGGTTATGTAGTGGAAACTATGAGGTAAGAATTAAATTGCCACATCCCAGCAGAGCGCAGATAAAATTTGATAAAGTAAATCACCAATACCCTGTTCCATTTGTTGTGTACGCGGATTTCGAAGCATCCTTACTTCCAATTGAACAACAAGAAGAGGATATCACAAAAAGAAGCAAATATCAAAAACATGCACCAAACAGTTATTGTATACTAACAAAATCCACGTTGTCTGAAGAACATCTTCAAGAATTTGGACTATTATCTGCTCCGAAGATTTATCGTGGTGAACAAGCAGCGAAACACTTTGTAGATAAGTTGTATTACATTGCCTCCAAGGTGGAAGAAATCTACAAAATTAAAATACCGATGCAGCCTATGGATGAACACCAACTTCAACATCACAATTTGGCAACAACATGTTATCTGTGTAATAACCTATTTACACCAGAAAACGTTAAAGTGCGTGACCACGACCATCTTACCGGAGCCTACAGAGGTGCAGCCTGTAATGCTTGCAACTTAAATTACAAAGTTCCATCTTTTATACCTGTTGTTCTACATAACCTTAGTGGATATGACTCTCATTTCATAATCCCGGAGTTAGGAAGAGATGATGGAGCAATAGATGTTTTGGCAACAACAATGGAAAAATTTATAAGCTTCTCTAAAAAGGTTGGCAAAATAAAACTTAGGTTTATTGATTCGTTTAGATTTATGCCTTCTAGCCTAATGAAATTAACTGAGAATTTAAAAAGAGAAGATCTAATAGAAACAAGCAAAATTGTAGCCAGTAGTAAAATGGATCTGGTTCTTAGAAAAGGAGTCTTCCCCTACGATTACATCGATGGACTGCATAGATTTAATGAAACATCACTTCCTCCACCAGAACAATTTAAGAACAAACTTAATGATTCGGAGATTTCACTTGAAGACTATCAACACGCATGTCGAGTATGGAACGAGTTGGATATGAAGACTTTAGGAGAATACTCAGACTTTTATGTAAAACTTGACGTGACTCTTCTCTGCGATGTTATGGAAGAATTCCGAAGAACCTGTTTTGCAGCATACGGTTTAGACCCTCTACATTCATATACATCTCCAGGACTAGCTTGGCAAGCAATGCTGAAAGAAACAAAATGCAAACTCCAGCTGTTAACAGATATAGATATGGTTTTAATGGTTGAGTCGGGTGTTAGAGGTGGATTAACTCAAAGCGTGACGAGACATGTTAAAGCCAACAACAAATATCTACCTGACCATGATCAAGAGAAACCTTCAACGTACTTGGGATATTTCGACGCGAATAATCTGTATGGATGGGCCATGTCGAACCCACTTCCATTTGACAACTTTAAATGGGTTGATCCCGACTGTATTGGCGATATTTCACAAATTCCAAAACAAGGAGATACCGGATATATTTTGGATTGCGACTTTGAGTATCCAGAACATTTACACGATCTTCATTATGACTTTCCACTCCTTGCAAGAACAGAAATTTCACCAACTGGAAAACACCCCAAATTAATGATGACCCTTAACAATAAACAACGATACGTAGCTCACTATTGGGTTGTTCAACAAGCTATCGAATTAGGTTTACGTCTTACTAAAATTAATAGAGCTGTAGAATTTTCCCAATCGTGCTGGTTGAAACCATACATAGACTCGAATACTACCAGAAGAGCAGCCGCTACATCAGCCTTTCAAAAAGACTTTTTTAAATTGATGAACAATGCGATATTCGGTAAAACATTGGAAAACAAAAGAAGACATAAAAATGTAAAACTTGTTACAGATCCGAACAAACTACAGAAACTCGTACAACAGCCAAATTTTGGAACATCTATAATTATTAACGAAAATCTTGTAGCTGTATCTATGAAGAAAACAAGTGTGAAGATGGATCGTCCTTTGTATATAGGAATGTCAATCCTGGATATCTCCAAGACTCATATGTACGATTTTCATTACAAAAAGATGGTCACCTTTTATGGACGGGAAAACATCGGCATCTCCTACATGGATACAGACGCTTTTATATATTGGATAATTACTAACGATATGTATGAAGATCTTCGGACATTTGATTACAAAAACGACTTTGACTTTTCCGACTATCCAAAAGATCATCCAAACTACGACAATGACAGAAACAAAAAAGTGCTTGGCAAATTTAAAGATGAAGCCAATGGTGTTATACTTCAAGAAATTGTTGCACTAATGTCAAAATTATATTCTTTACAACTAAATGAAAACCAAGTCATTAAGAAAGCTAAAGGAGTAAAAAGATTGTATTTAAAGAAGAATGTGCATTTTAATCACTATAAGAAATGTTTATTTGAAGATCAAGATATAACAGCAAAATTCAACACGATCAGAAGTTTCAACCATCAGCTGTACAGTGTGACGGAGGTAAAAAAAGCTCTCTCTTCAAATGATGACAAACGCCACATCCTTGCAGACAACATCCACACTCTACCATTCGGTCACTACTCCCTCAACCCTATTGACGAGTAACCCTTTCATCGTCCTACATCCCTTTTCCTTTTCCTTTCCGTATAAAAGGGGGAACACAGCAGTATTTTGCTGTGTTCCCCCTTTTATACATTAGTTTAGAATGACCTTGACCTATATAAGCAGATTTATACAAAAGAATATTTAATACCATATCAGCTGTCTTCGTGAAACCATCATGTCAGACCTAAAGGAGAAGATTATTAATGAACTACACAAACCTGCAAGAATAAAGTTTCCAAGAAGAAATACTGTTATAAAAGGGATAAATGATCTATATCAAGCGGATTTAATTGAAATGCGACCGCATAGCAGAATAAACAAAGGATTTAAATATATACTCACAATTATTAATTGTTTTACAAAAGTTGCAGACGCTTTGCCTCTAAAGGACAAGACTGGTAAAAGCGTAACAGAAGCCATGGAAATAGCCATAAAAAGAGATAAAAACAAAATTAAACATTTACAAACTGATGATGGAACAGAATACTTTAATACAAACTTTGCACAGTTAATGAATAAATATAAAATAAATCATTATTCTACAAATTCAGAGAAAAAAACAGCTATTGTAGAAAGATTCAATAGAACCTTAAAAGGAGCACTGTATAAACAATTTTCAAAAAGAGGTTCTTACGTATGGTATGATGTTTTACCACAATTAATAAATGATTATAACAACAGGTTTCATAGAACTATTGGTATGAAACCTAACAAAGTAAATAGAAGAAATGCAAAAGATGTATTAAAACGCATAAAGAAAAATACAAAGCCTAAAGTAGAAAAAATGCAGCCAAGAAAATTTAATGTAAGTGATAAAGTACGGATTAGTAAATATAAGGGAGTGTTTACCAAGAAATACCTTCCCAATTGGACAAATGAAGTTTTTACAGTGTATAAAGTGCAACCGACTGTACCTGAAACGTATATCTTAAAAGATAACAAAGGAGATTTGTTGCAAGGTGCATTTTATGGACATGAAATGTTAAAGTCAACAGTAGGTGATGTATATCTTGTTGAAAAAGTGTTACAAAGAAAAAAGGACGCAGTTAAAGTGCGGTGGTTAGGGTTTAACAAAACTGAGGATTCATGGATACCTATAAAGGACTTGGTTTAATGCAGGCAACTCATTTCATCGTTAACCTTTGAGCAGGATGGAGATTATTCACCATAAAGATCGATTCAATATTAATAACATAGATGATTTAACTGTGGATAACGTTAAAATCAACAATGGTAAACACGGTAGTTTACTTCCAAACACTGTTCGATGTATAGTAAGTGGCCCCTCAAACTGCGGAAAGACCAATGTTGTCTTTAATTTGATCACTAATCCGCAGGGATTAAGGTTTAATAACCTATATATTTTTTCAAAGTCTCTACATCAACCAAAGTATCAATTGCTGGATAAAATCCTATCTGATGTGTCTGATGTTAATTTTTACAAATTTAACGCTAGTGATAGCATTATGCAACCAAACGAAGCGAAACCGTATTCTGTATTTATATTTGACGATGTATCTTGTGAAAATCAGGATACTATTAGAAACTACTTTGCCATGGGAAGACATAATAACATCGACAGCATATATATAGGACAAACTTATAGCAAAATTCCAAAACAACTTATCAGAGATAATGCAAATATTCTAATTGTATTCAAACAAGATGATACTAACCTAAAACATATATATAACGACCATGTGAATGCGGATATGTCATTTGAAAAGTTTAAAGAGCTTTGCGGAAAAGCATGGGCGGAAAAGTATGGATTTTTGGTTATTATGAAAGATCAAGCTATAAAAGATGGTCGTTATAGAATAGGTTTTGATAAATTTGTTTTAATACACTGATTAGCGGTATTACTGTACAAGTCGTCAAGGTGTGAAGATGGTTAACCAGGAAAAGCTATTAAAGGAAATAAAATCACTTAGTGATTCTATTAGACAAAAAAACCGAGCTTTAAAATCAGGTATAAATGAAAGAGAGCAATTTTTAGAAACAACATTCAAACCTGTTACTGAACCTTTAAAGCGATTAGCACAAAATATGGAAAAACCTTCAATTCGCTTCGAAGGAGACAAAATGCTACCAATTTCCAAATATGAAGAAGAATTTCAGAATGATGAAAGTTTTGACCAGTTACAAACATCTGAAGAAAGCGACGAGTATGAAGAAAGCGGAGATATAGGAGATTTAAGGGAAAAGAACATTGCAGGAGATACAAGTACAGAAGATACAAGTGCGGAAGATACAAGAGCAGAAGAAGAGGATATCAACCCATCCAACTTAAGCAAATTAGGCACAGATATTATGTTTAAAGGAACACTTGGAAGAAAATATACATTAAAAATGTTACATGGCACACATGCTAATCGAAATTATCATACATATGGAGCTAGAATAGAGGATAAAGGATTAATGATTGGAGATAGAAAGTTAGATATAAACGAAAATGATGATATAGTTATTGGTGATAAGAAATATAAAGGTACAACAGGTTTGTTTGAACTCATCTTTAAAAATAATCCTGGTAAATATACTAAAAAGGATTTACAATTGTTTAAAAATATACTAGAGTATACAAATGCACATAGAAAAAAAATATTCCAAAGACCTACCTATTCATAGAAACAGGTCAATAAAATACACAAACATTATATCTAGTCTTTTCCCCTCGAAATCAAATAAAGCTCCAATTAAAAGAAGAGCTTTATCTTCTGCTGAATTAAATGTTTTGCATAAAAAAAGAAAAACAACTGATCCTACTACATCTGGAAGGGGATTATTAAAAAATTTGTATAAAACCAATATAATATATTACAACGATATAAATAAGTTAGTTGATCGAATGAGGTTATTACATGAAGCTATGGAAGCCGGGCACACTGGTTTAGAAAACGAATGGGTAGCTTTGGTTGATGAACTGCGAAAACGAGAAATAATTGTTCAGTAGACGTATATATATAGTAAGAACCTAAACGATAGCGATTCAGTTACATCATGAGTGTGGACAAGTTTGGACGGTATTCCGAGTTTGGAGTAAAATCTGGATATAGTGAAAAAAGAGCTGGGTTTCCGTTAACACCTGATGGTAATTATAATTTTGAAGGAAAAGTAATTCAAAATGTTGGTGATCCGCTTTTGTCTTCTGATGCGGTTACGGTACAATATATGGATAAAAGAACCCCGATTGTACACGAAGACCATTGGGGATTTTCCGGTAAAAGGTTAAGCAATATAAAACATCCCATTTATGATGGTGAAGCAGTAAATTTAGCGACTTTAAAATTGTTAACGATTTACAAAAAGAATGAAACTGATACAAGCTATGATGTAAAAAAATTAAAATTGTCAAATGTAGGTGATTGTGAGCAGGATGGAGACGCTGTAAATAAGAAAATATTTGATATAGTACACAAGAAATGGACTACAGAATATGAAAAACATATGGAAAGGTTTGGTGCAGCTTTATTTAATTATATCCATCGGGCTTCAGGAAGAGCTGTAGCTTCAGATGTTGACAGCCACAATTATTTAGACTGGAAAAAGATACACAATCCAGAAAAACCTAATCAATTAGATAAACCGTCTGAGCCTTCTAAAGTCAAGACATTAGGAAAGGGGGATAAAGTGAATGTGATTAATGAACCAACAGAAAACGATGAAGATTATATAAGAGAAAAAAGAATTTAAATACCCATGATAAGGGATAAAGCATCAGTCATATTCGAGAGATAATACAGAGAGGATGATGGAATCCAATATTACTGCGTGGAGTTTAATATCTCAAGAGCCGAGATTTCCCCAAGGAGTGCTGACAGATGGTTTTGTTCAACGGTTTGATAGATATATGGATTGGGAACAACTTTCCATACACTACCTCTTCACAATGGCTATGTTAAGAATTTATTTTCACAGAGTTAACTGGATTCATATTTTACAAAGACAACAGTTTTCAGAAGACTTCCTTGTAGAGATGACATCAAATTTTAATAACTGTTGGGAAGTAATAAGTAAATATCAAAATCTCTCTGAAAATTACATTGACAATTTTAAAGATAAACTAGACTGGAATGTGTTATTTAATTACCAACGATTAAGTGGCAAGTTTCTAAGGGAACATGACAACTATTTAGATTTTATTCATTTTACCGAAAACAACGATACCATCACCAGCGGAGAAACATTTGAAACATCTTCAATTACACCTTATTTCTATTTTTACTACTTTTATTTATTATGTCTACATTTAATTAATTAATCCATTTCTATATAATAAATGGATTTTAAACAGTATATATAATACAAGAAGCCAAGACTAATATTACATTCATTGTAAAACATTTATAGAGTGCACCTACTGATTGTAAGTTTGGCTATAAATAGTCATGCCGAGGGCTAAACGCATCAGTCATAATCGAGAGAGATTACAGAGAGGAAGGGGAATAGCATCAACAGCATTTTCTCTATTAAGTAAACCGGTTGGAGCTATAGTTAACAAGGCGATTGATTTATTACCTGTGGAATTACATTTACCTGGAGGATATCAATATTGTGGTCCTGGAACCAAATTAGAGAAACGGCTTGCTAGAGGAGATCCTGGAATAAATAAGCTTGATCAGGCCTGTAAACAGCACGATATAGCGTATTCCAAATTTGGTGATACAAAAAATAGATCAATAGCAGATAGAGCACTTTCTGAGAAAGCTTGGCAAAGAGTAAAATCTAGTGACGCGAGTATTGGTGAAAAAGCAGCGTCTTTAGCAGTAACAGCAGCAATGAAAGCAAAAACTACGTTTGGAGGAGGAAAGAGAAGAAGGCGTGGGAAAAGACCCGCTAAGAAACAAGGAGGTAATATCAGAAGAAAACGTCGATCTACTAGTGGTAAAGGTAAAAAGAAACCAACAATATGGTCAATGATAAAAAAGGGAGGAGGACTATACCTAAGACCGTATCGTGTGTATTAAATAAGAAAGAGCAATTAATAATTAAAAACAAAGAATTAACCAATGAAGAACTGATTACATATGCTTCTTGTTTGAAAATCCCATTTTTTAGAGGAGTATTTATGAAAGATGAATTACCGGTTAAAATGTGGAAAAATGAGACTGGTATAGTAAATTTGGATAATAGTTAAGGATTAGGCACTCATTGGGTGTGTTACAAGAAACTTGGTGAAACGATTTATTATTTCGACAGTTTTGGAAACCTTCCACCACCGAAAGAACTTCAACAATACTTTCGTGCGGCAGAAAATGTTTTTTACAATTATACAAGAAAACAATCTGATGATACATCCATTTGCGGTCATTTATGTTTAGACTTTTTAGCTAAAAGTGTTAGTCAACTTTAAGATGTCTTCGTATACAGTGTCATTAACCGGTAACTCATGTACTTTGCGCAGTATTCTGTTTCCAGCGCTACGTTTGCAAAAAGGAAGACTATGGGAAGCCGCATTATTGGATTTAACAACATATAACTCTATTCCAAACGTTAGTGAAGGAATTAATAACAAAATACATTATTACAAGACAAAAGATAATAAAGGAAAATATTCAGCTTTGGAAGAATTCAGTTTACCAACAGGAGCTTATGAAATTGATAATATAAATTAAGTTATACAAAAACATATGGGAAAAGAAAATATAACGATAAAAGGCAATAACAATACAATGAAAGCCGAAATTACTTCTAAGTATTATATTGATTTTGGCCAAGAACGATCAATTGGTAGTTTATTGGGGTTTTCTAAGGAAACAAAGGTATTAGAACCGAATACAACTCATTCTGGGAATAGAACTGTGACGATCATCAAAGTAAACAGCATAGACATTACATGTAACATTATACAAGGATCCTACAGAGATGGAGAAAATCGGCATATATTACACACATTCTACCCATCAGTCGCACCGGGTTTCAAGATAGTAGAAAAGCCTCAAAACCTTGTGTACCTACCGTTAAACACCAGTTTCATTTCAGACATCGTGCTGAACATAGTGGATCAAGACGGAAACCTTATTGACTTTCGAGGAGAAGCTATTACTGTAAGAATACATATAAAATCATCCGCTTAGATAATGGGGTTATCATTTAAAAAGAGAGAGCCAACCAGCAAAGAGGTCAGTAGCTCATCAGCTGTAGAAGGATTAACAAGTGACAACATTCGTTTTCTAGAAGAAATTGGATTAAAGGTCATTAACAATGGATATACTGGATATAGCGCAGGGCCCAACATTCGACGAGACCTTATGGGAAAAGGAATATCACACGCACAACCCTTACGCTTCGTCCAAATTAAACAATAACGATGAAATTAGGATTCCTATACAACAACAAGACATTTATACTCTTCCATGCGAAAGTTATTTATATATTGAAGGAAAAGTAACAAAAGCTGACGGTACTGTTGGAACCACTGTTCCGTTCATAAATAATCCTATGGCATTTTTGTTTGACGAGATTAGATATGAAATTTCAGGAGTTACAGTCGATTCAACAAAAAAGGTTGGAATTTCCAGTACATTAAAAGGATTAGCGTCTTTAACACCAAATGAGAAGAATCTGTTAGCTGTTGCAGGATGGGTTGCACCAGACAAAAGTATAATTACTCCTGACGCTTCGGGAAACTTTGATTTTTACGTACCTTTAAGATTACTTTTAGGATTTGCTGAAGATTACAGAAGAATAATAATAAATGTAAAACAAGAACTAGTTTTATTAAGGTCATCAAACGATAATGATATTATTAAAGCATCTGCTGGAACAACTGAAGCCAATTTAGACTGGAAACTAACATTAGACAAGATTGTTTGGAGAGTACCACATGTGCGACTAAATGATGAACACAGGATTACATTATTAAGAAAGTTAAAATCAGATCGAGACATTGTAATGCCATTCAGAAGCTGGGAGTTTCATGAATACCCCGTTTTACCTTCAACACAACGGCATACATGGACTGTAAAAACTTCTACTCATTTGGAAAAAGCGAGATATGTAATCTTTGGATTACAAACAAAGAAAAAAAGTATATTAACTGAAAATGCTGGTGAATTTGACCATTGTAAATTAACAAACTGTAAAGTGTTCCTGAATTCACAATTCTTTCCCTACGACAACTTTAATATCTCTTTTGATAAATAAAGGTACAGTGTTTTATACGATATGTACGCTAGGTTCCAAAATTCATATTACGGCAAAACAAACACACCTCTACTATCTCCCGTACAGTTTGAATCGAAAGCTCCGATTGTTGTAATTGATTGCTCCAAACAAAACGAATCTGTAAAATCGTCTAGTGTTGATATAAAAATAGAAATGGAATTTCAAGAAAACGTACCTGCAAATACATCTGCGTATTGTTTAATTTTGCACGATAAAATTGTTACATACACACCGTTGACTGGTATCGTAAAGACGGTATTGTAAAACGTTGTACCACCACCGGCACCGCCACTGTCGCTAACCTATAAATAGCGGAGCAACAATGCAGGTCTTCAGTTGATCGTCTATCGTCGCATGGGCAACATCTTCTACAAAATGAGTTCTCCATCTGTTGTACAAGGTGATGCAGAGGTAGCACCGTTATTGGAACGTGATAATACTAGTGAAGAAGAAATCATCAAGGAAATAACTGCATTTTTAAAGTTTGGTAAAAGAGATAGAGAGGAGGAAAGTAATGCAGACCCATCAAAGGTAGTACCAAAGAGGAAGAAGAAAGTTGAAGAAAATATTCCTCCTCACATTTTAACTGAAGTTTTTTTGCGAATCTTTTACCCCATCTCTGCATGCATCAGTAAAAGTGTATCAGTTGGATTGATGAAGTCATTGGATTATTCCCCTACAGTAATACTACACCATGGAACAAAAAAGGTTTTATTTTCGCAAAATGCTTGGGAGTCATTTTTGAAACATGTACATTTAATAGAATGTTATTTAACTAACAGTTTGTGTGGAAGGAAAACACATATTCGACTTTTGGATTGTGACAATGAAATCGATATTGTTAAACATCGTGGACAACTACAAGTGCGAATTAGAGACTTGACTCAACATGAAAATAAGATTCTACTGTCACGTGAAGAATTCTACGTTTTAAACTACGCAACAGAACCTATTACAAGGTACATGAGACAGTTGGTATTTGCAAGCGCTATTATTAAAGAATATTTGGTCGATACTTTGGAAAAACAACCTGATAGCACCATCGTGTACGGACCTGTGGATACATCTATTTTTAATAGAATACCTCATGAAGTTTGCATGTGGAGAAAGTTAAAGGATTTTGAACCACTTGTAGAAATCGCTACAGAAGCTACAGAAGAAACAACACAGGAAGAAGAAACGGAGAAACAAGAAGAAGAAGAAAACGAAACACAAGAAGAAGAAGTTAAAAAAGACTAAAGTTTGACTTAGTAAAGAAGAACACACGTGGGGTAGGCCTATTGGGGACGGTGCCCACGTTAAATATACACCAACGCGCCTGCAACTGTACGGCCTGGTATTTAACCTACCGTGGTGTGGAAAACAGTTTAGTTGATCGCTAGGTGCCATGATGAGCGGAGGGGATGAAGAAGTGAGTGTAAAGCCTTGTGTAATAGAATTTCAAGCATTTCGAAATAATGATGATAGGTTTATTATCAAGGAATTAGTAATTTTAGACTTGCTTACATTTGTAGTTTACCCATTCACGTTTGAAGCTCCTTTTTCTTTTAACAACCTTAACGCCAAAGCAAAAAGTACAAACAAATGGATAACAAACTACTTTCATCACATACATTGGTATGAAGGATTTATAAGCTACAGTAATCTGCACAGTATTATGTTTAACTTTTGCAAATAATATTCACATATATACACAAGAGGATTAGAAAAAAGGAACTGGATACAAAAGTACACGCACGGTGATGTTTTCGATATAACCATCGGTAAGGACTTTAACATTAATCTCGGTAATATTTGTGTTGCTGCAAAAGATCCTAAACACGGACAATTAAACTGCGCATTGCACAACGCATATCGTTTGGCTGCTTACTTGGAACAAACGCAGAAATGTGGTGGGGGTAGCAAAGAACCGGAATGTGGTGGGGGTAGCGGGGCCTATAAATACGAGGAGCCAACACCGCTCCGGCACGAGTATTATTCGAGACTCCGAAGAGGCAACATCACAGAAGACATCGCAACCACCACTGACGAAGATGGCATCACAACAGTTTCTACAAACACTGGTTGATCAATTCAACACTCATTCAAAATCCGACCTTCTGCTAACTAAAAAGTGTTCAGAATTAAAAGAACAAAAACACTACATTATTCATAACATCAAGAAAGTGGAAACCACACATGGAGAAGCAATTCTAGTTTCATTGAGCGAAGCACCTTTAACTTCAGGAGATGAGCCGAAGTTTCAAGTATTTCTTCCAAAACGATTTGTTCAACTGCTACAGAATGAAGATTTGCGAGATATTCAACCGGGGACGTTGTATTTGGTATCACACGGTGTAAGCGGCAACAACTCAACGGAACTCACTCTGCACATCATGCATCCTTGTACATAATGGTCTCTGTTTGTATTTCTCTGTTTGTATTTTATTGTTTGTATTTCTAGTCATCAATGTTAAACTTAAGTTTATTGTATTGTAAAATGTTTGTTTAATAAAGAAAAGAAAAATAAAAAAAATACGAAAAAAAAAAAAAAGAAAACAGCAACACAGCAGTATATTATTTTATATACTGCTGTGTTGCTTTTTTTAAAATTCGAATGGGTGACCTTGAACTTTCATTCAGGGTTAACTTATGAAGAGGTATAAAAGAGAGGGAGCAGTGAAGTTAGTCTCAGTCTTGTCTAACACACGCTGCAGCTAACATGTCGGTGCCACCTATGAACAATTTATTTTTCGATAACAATTTGAAGACATATTGTTGCGAGTTACAATGTTTTAAAATACCAGGCGATCAAGTTGACGGGAAAGCTTGTCGTAAGTGCAAGTGTTTTAGCTATTGCATATGTAGATGTAAAACGTATCAAATGAACCGACAAGATAAAATACAAGAATTACGCCGAAGGATTGCATTACTGTGGCGGCGAATGTAGTAGCAACCATCTGCCTCGCACCAGCTGCCACCTGCCGCCTGCCATCTGCCGCCCGCCATCTGCTCCGCCCCACCACACTTTTACCCCCACCATTTTGTTTGATACCAAAACGCTAGCTAGTGAATAGTCAGTACACCTCCGGCTCTCGACTGGTGAACATCGAGTGCTTTTCACAAACGTAAAACATTATATTAAAATGTCCATTAAAATTAGGTGTATTCATTATGACTCTATTCATCTTGCGACTTACCGAGACCTCGAGGTGTTTAGTGAAGAGTTAAGACTTCTTATTGCGTCCGGTTACGATTTATCTTTGGAACTTTACGCATCAAAAAACAACATGGACTCTGCGCAGGGATCGAAGTATCTACCGTCTTTCTTCAGAAAGCAAATTGATGGCCGCAACTCGTCCGGATCAACAACATCGATGACAACGAACAACGGGGAACTATTGTAAACATGAATTATTGTAAATAAAGTAGTATTTGTAATATGAATTATTGTAAATAAAATAAAGTAATATTTGTATTAGTACTACCTCGCACTAGTTTCATTCGATTGCTTCATTCGATTGTTTTCATTCGATATTTTATCGAATGACAACTATCGAATCACAATCGGATTTTACGAGTGCGAGGTAGTACTTTTTTAAAATTACCTCCCAGTGACCTTGAACTTTGAACTTTTACTCATTTCGTCACAAAACCGCCTACGTCACTGGCTCAGCCTCAGATGACGTCTTTCATGACTCAGCGCTTCCGGTCACGTGACCGGAAGCTGTCAATCACTAGGCCCAGAAGCCCCAAATGCCCACTACTCATATAAGTATATTGGTTTGAGTAACTTTGTCGAAGTTCGATTTCAGGGAGTAGTTCTTTGCCTCACCAAAATTTTGTAAAGGAACGGCTTGCAATTTTGTTCATCATTCAGTCTTGTCTTGTCTCCAGTATTACCAATAGAACTCCTTGGGTTAGGTAAAATCTTGCTCGGTTTCGAGCAACAGGACAACTATAGTAAATATTAAATTGCAATTCAACATGAGTGAGACAGTTATATATTTTGCAATACTCTTATGTAGCTGTAGGATAAGCGCATTATATTTATATATGACACTGAAATCATGAACAGCATTAGAATGCTATTATATTTCATCATACAAAGAATTACGAAAAGAAACGTGTGAAATCAAAGTAATATGGATTTAATGAAAATAGTATATTTTTTATTTAAATGCATACCAACTATGTTAATAAATGTCTTAAAGAAATTAAAATCATTTTCAACTAATCAACCGAAATAAAAAAATAACAGCTACTTTGAGTAAAAGGCAGGTCATTATAATAAGTTTAAAATAAGTTGCGCTGAAAGTTAAAATAAGTGAAAATCTGCATTATAAAGACAAAACAAACCAGTTGAAAAAACACACAGTAGTCCAATAAGTAGTTTGTGTTAATGTAGATTTAAAATGTTATCGCCTGTGAAACAATTCTGACTGCCGAATACAACACAAATATTCCACTAATTTGCAGGTCATACATCTCTTATTACTCGTATTTTTTTAAATTGTATACTTTTTCTATCACATTACAGTTTTAGCGAATTTCCCCTATAGGGAAGAAGCTATAACCGTATGTGGCATATGGACCTAGGCCCGGGACCATGATAACTTTTCATTTTGAGGCCCCCAGATGCCAAAAACACCATTCATTCAAATTCATGTATATGTGTATGTCCGTAGGCATGATAACTTTCGTAAAAACGGTCCGATCTTGATGAAATTTAATATAAACGTGTAAGGCAGCATCTATTTTCATGAGTTAGAGAACCAGACCGGTCGCTCTAGTTTAAAGGGGGTTTTGTACCCCAAAAAAAGGTTTTTGAACTTTTTACATATAATCCTTTTTAAACCCAAATTTTGGTTTACACCATTAAATTCAGTTAAAAAAAAAAAATTGGTATTTTGATCATCGCTCTACGTCAATTGGTTACCGAGATATTGAGAGTGCTAAACACAGTACGTTGGCCAATGTTAATCTTATGGAGAATAAGTAAAATTGTATATCTTGCTTATTAATTAATGAACATATACTAATAAAACTTGGTATGTGCGGCTTTATATGGTTGGGTTTTAATGTTATTTGCATGTAAAACTCATTTTTTGTGGTCCCCATGGCAGCAAACCTGAGTACTCAGCAGCTATAATATTATTCTTATGGAGAATAATAAACATGTGATATCTTGCTTGTTTATGAACATTAATTGATACAACTTGGTATGTTGCTTCATCTGGTGGTGATCCATTGGTATTTGCATAAAACCAGATTTTGTGGTCCTTGAAGCAGGAAACCTGCATACTCAGTCCTAATGTTTTTCTTATGGGGAATAAATCAAATGTCATATAAAATGCTTATTTATTAATATGCTTTGATTAACGTTGGTAAGTGGCTTCATGACTTAGTGAAGTACCATTTGAAATTCGCTGAGTATGCAGGTTTGCTGCAACGGGGGTATTTTTATATTCATCTCCACAATAATCAAAATAATTCCCTATCCTTTGAATGGAATAGTGACCACTAAATGGTGGCAGGACCAGAAAATATCTGTCCTAACTTTCATAACTTACATCACTTGCATAAGTTATGTGGTAAGTTTAGCTTTAGCAACCAAATTTTAGTTATAAATCTAGCTTTTAACAACAGCTTTGCTTGTTCACCTGATGATTTCAGTGTTATCAATGACTACATTGTATATGTAGGCATTGGTGTTATAGACCTCGTGTGGATCTTCGTGAAGTAGAGATGGGCGTTATTTAACATAACAGGATGAATAACAGTGTTGCGGCCGTGGCAACGTTATCGCGGCAACACGTTGCGGAGAACTCCCTGTTATTCTAATAACGTTTCTACACCCGTTGCAGAAAAGCCGCACGGACAACGGGACAACGTACAATGCCGTTTCCGTAACGTTACCAGAGCAACGATAACTTCGGCAACGAACTGAATAATTATTACTGTTATAAGTTTCAAAACGGGCTTTAAATTACAATTTTTGTTCCATAATTCTCAGTGGCTGCTACTGAGAATTCCTCGATACTGTAATCAAGTTTTGGTTTGAAGTGTTATGGATCTTTATTATAATTAAAAAATATGCTACAGATTATTTTCACTAATAACCAGTTGTTATTCGTTCTTTAGCAATAGTTAAATAATTGATTTATGGGTAATTAATTAGGGATGGTTCTAAGCAGACGGTGTCGAAATAGTTTTTAAATAATTAATTTAAGTATTGTATCAGGTAAAAGGTAACACCAACACCATGAAGTTAATCATGCTGCAATAACCTAGCACTGTAACGTAACGTTTAAATAACGTCCTGTCTGTATAACGCCCTACTTACAATTATTGAACAACCGACAACGACAACGTCGACAACTGAACGCCGCAACGCCGGCCGACGGACAACGGTTTTTTAGCGGCAACTGCGGCAACGAGTTGGCAATCGTTATTCAAATAACAGGTTGCCGCAACACGTTATTGGATAGCTGCGTTGTCGTTACAACCGTTGCCGGAAAACAACGATAATTCCCATCTCTATCGTGAAGCCTGAGTAGGGGGTGCTAGCAGAAGAGTGGGGGGATCAGCGTTGGAGGGGAAGTTTACAATACCATGTGGCATAATACTATTCCTGCGGAAAACATTTGGCTAGTATTTGGAATATTTGTTCTCCTACGATCAGCTGTTTTTTAACTCTTAAAAATGTTTATTTGCTTTTGCTGATTTTTTAATTGTAATTTGAATATTTTTTCCTATAAAAGTAATGTTTAAACATATGGGTACAGCGAAATCACTAGGTTGAAGGCAAATCAAAATAATTTGTGTTAGGACTAATCAATAAAGGCTGTCCCACACTTCTCGCGAATACGCCTGAACATTCGGCCGAACCCCGAATGTTCTGAGTAGTCGCGAGAAGTGTGGGAGCTGCACGAACTTTTTGGTACCAGTACACTATCGCCAAATAATTCACTCGAATGTCCCACCGAATGTTCGGAACGAGTCGCGACAACGAGTCTTGTACCAAATCAACCGAATGTGCACAGCGAACTAACCAAGTACACGCAATACCATGCTCGCCTATTCGCTTCCGTTCGTCTCTTTTCATTCGTGCCAAAAACCCGACAAAAACGGAGCACGGCGAACACAAATCATGGTGGGGCGAACTATCCCGAGCATACACGAGCACGCTGAGTACACTATCGCGCTCGCCCTAATTCGCCTTTGTTGTGCCATAGTGTACTGGTAGCAAATACACGGGACGGAAGGTTCCGTGAACATTCGGGAGGATGTTCGGCCGAATGTTCAGGCCTGTTCGCAAGATGTGTGGAACAATGCTATAACCTAAGATCTTTGCACAACAATCACTTCGTGGTTGCAATGTTTTTGGTTTGGCACGTAACAGTTGAGTCTCACAAGCGATTTTTAGTCAACAGACTAAGAACAGATGTCAATCACTCACCCCCACCCTAAAAAAACCGGTTTAAACTACTTTAACCAATAACACCCAGGCTTCACGAAGATCCGCACGAGGTCTAGTCAAATCAAATCACAAGCACAGCTGATAAAATTACAATATTTAAAAATTTGCTTTACTTGACCATTTAATTTAGGGCCGTATCAACAAAATAATATTTGTTGTCCAATTTTAGGACCTTCATTCATGTTTAAGGAAGGTTTGTGCCTGTCAGTCTTATGTGGTTTTTCAAAAGTTCCTGGATTCATATGAAGATAGTGTTAAAATGTTTTGAATATTGTTATTATTTCTTCCAGTTTTTCAACCAAAGAACACAAAATAGTATCAAGTATTAACCAGGTAACGTCGTGTACGCTTGAAAACAAGTTGGCAACACTGGCTTAATAGATAAGCTGACTTTCGGCCCTTGGGCGGAAAAACTCTACTTTCGATATTCAAATGACGTTCCGAAAACAGGTGATTGATTACAGCATAGTGTGGTGAAAATGTTAACGATGACCAAAATAATCTAAACATATGTTTTGACAGAAAGATGCGTATTGGTAAGCTGACTGTAAAAAGCCATATGGAGGGGGAAAGATATACGCAAACCAGGTGCCAACCACCTTGAACAGGGCTATACTATACTATGTACAGTACTGACAGGGCTATGTATAGTATGTACTATACTTTTTAAGTTTATAGTATAGCCATCTCTATTATAGAGACTATATACAGTATATACAGCCATTATCATACACTATCAGCTGTTGGTTGTTGCTACGTGTTTCTAAAGTAAACAATTTTTCTAAATAAAGTGTTAGCAATTTTTCTAACTAATCATGTTTGTAGCTCATCTCTAATTAAGTTTAGTATCTGCGAGAAATACATTTAGATCTTTAAAGCTGTGAATAGCGTTCTCAGTTTCACACATACCTGATGATACAATGCCAGTTTTAAAGCGAGATAAATATGGAGGAAAGTTTAATTTATTCAAGATTTTTCCTTTATGTTTAGAAGGTAGGTTTAGTTTGAAACCAATTATAATATTTCTTTTAATAAAATATATAAATGTAAATTTTAATGTTTAGTTAAAATGTTATTAAAATGTTTTGTCCAGATACAGATTTTACAAAGAAAATACAAATATTTCTTTGCACAAACCATAACAAGACTAACTTTTTGTCAACTTAGAAACACATAGGCTCTGGCCACACAAATAGATGAGGACCACTTTGCAGTTTTGTCTTATAATTCTCATATAAACAATATCTTAATATATATTCAATATCTCTTTCAATTAGTCAGTACGCCATTTTATTATTCAGGACTATCTTGCCACCCCCGAATTACGCCTATGCAGGAATATAAATATGTTTACCATTTAAATATTGTTGTAGGACTGAGAAACCAAACCAAACAGAAGATTCCTTTGTTGCATTGTGTTATTTTTGGAGAACAAAACCAATGCTTGGTATGCAGAATGGTATTTGGAGGTGTATTTGGGTTTCTTGTTGGGATTGGTAAGTATTTTATTACAAAAATGTATTCCAGGAATATTGATCAAGATGTAAGTGAGGTCTTAAGCTAAATATTAGACTTATTTGAGATAAAACTTGGGCGTGGTTTCCATGGTCCCAGGTGCAGGTGTCAGTAATGGCAGTTCCCACTATGCAATGCTGTGTAACCAGGGCCACCACATGGGGGGGGCTACTGGTAGTACTGTCCCCGGGCCCGAGCCCCATCCCGCAAATATGGTAAAACATTCGAGCAGTGCAAGTTCTCGAAACTGAGTTTTCGGCTGAGTATTTTTATCCTCGTTCTCGACTCAAAGTTTTGAAAAATACTCTAAAGTTTGAGCGAGTATTCCACCGATTTCCGGATGATTGCTAACGATTGCGACCGTCCAAATCGCAAAAGGCGATCGCATCACATAAAATCAGCCGACAATGACGACCGGACCATGTAATTTCAGCCGTAACTGACGACGGCCGTAACATAATATCGGCCAAAATGACGAGTGGATTTTGTTAATACGTAAACCAGTTTAATTGTACTGGCCAGAAATTTGTATTGCTACTCTTTTAAATTAATTTTACTAGTTAAAATAGGCAATGGTATGGCGTATATATTAGTTGGGTGTGGGGTCATTGCATGCTGTTTTGATAAGTTAGGGGAGGGGGCCCCACAGTCAGAGTGTGGCCCTGGGCCCGAACTTGAGGTCTGGCGGTCCTGTGTGTAACGGAATGTGTGGGTCACTGATGCGACAGTAGTGTAGTGGCAGAACTGAATACGTGCAAAGTATCTGATTAGTGACGTTATTTTGCTGACCAGTACAACACTCCATAGACAGCTGATAAATATAGTATAAAATACATGTAAAGGGCCCTAGACAAGCAGGGGCGGCTCTTCAGTTTTTCAGCGCCCGTGCAACCAACAAATTTGCCGCCCCCCGCAATCAACCAAAACCTCCCTACCACAATAGTTCTGAGATAGACTGACACTTGCACGTCTCGCTCCCTCGCTTGTTGTTGCGTTCGCGATGTTTCTGATGTCACTGTGTACATAAAACAATTATGTGTTTCTTTAAGAAAAATAATAATGAAAACAAACCTTAAAACTGAGTAGGAACGGTGAAGTACATACTGATAACAGTACATCTGTTCTGAGCGTGGGAAAGATTTTGCCCAGGGGAACCAAAACAATAATCAAAACTCTGATCAAAACCGACCGCGATTCTGATGGTTCCTAGAATGGGCTTTTTCACACTAAGCGATACGACACCGGCACGACTACGACACGACAAATCGTTAAGGCATTTCACACTTACCGTCACGGCAACGACACGATTGTTAATCGGTAGAGAACTCACCTCATGTTTTCAGTAGTGCATGATAGCTGATTACAACAGGAGGCTGTATTTATTATATCTACGACATAAGAGTGTCTATATAATTCGATGCATAAGAGGCGCAGTCGGTATAGACAAGTTTGAATTGACCACATAATAACAGTTCGCTATTTGATTTGCTTGTATTATACCTAAATTATTTGATAAGCTAAAGTCAGTGTCACATCATTGCAAGCTTCAACGCCAAGTATCTTCTGCTCCCCTCTACCCCTCTAGCCTTGCGATGTTGCCATTGAGGGTATTCCTGCTGTCTGTATTAAAATAGTTGTTTACGGAATTGGCTTCTCAAATGTAAGTAAACAAATTGGCAACATGAGCGTAAAAGCCAAGCTTGCAATGTTATGGTACTGACATAGTGACAAACCCAAATGCATTTCTCACATGAGTTATGAATATTTTTTTTCGTATGAGCAAAGAGACCTTTGGCAAAACTGTATATTGTAAACTTGAGCACTACAAACACAATTAAACGCGACGACACATCAACGGCACCGGCGGGAGCGATGCTGCCCACGACAAGTCGGTACCGGCAACGGCACAGCATCGTCGTGTTGGTGTGTGTGTGTGTAAACGGTTCCATTGATTAGCATTGAATCTTAACCCCCAAGACACCGGGATGGCACCGTGTCGTTGTCGTGCCGGTGTCTTGTCGCCCAGTGTGAAAACACAATCTGCGAGGCTGAAGTTTGCGATGGATACAACAAAGTTTGTTGTTAGAGTTATTTTTGTTTTTGAAAAAACTAATGTTTTCTGAATATAATATTTGTTTATTGATTCTAATGTATAACACGTTTTTCAGTTACACAGACTCTATCTTCGAGTATTTAATCTTTAAGGTTTTTTGTTGCTATAAAGCTTATTTTAATTTTTTTTATTCTGTGATATATTGAATCTTTTATTCTAAAAGTGTTTGGATCAATTAAGTTTAATACCAATGACTCTAAAACTCAAGTTGGGTGCAAACATGTTTCTTTTCGTTATTACTACACTGTGATATACTGTCGCAACTTATTTTAAGTATTGCCAATTTGTAAGAAATACAGATGATTAGTCAATTAACCACAACCAGAGCTCAAATAATCTTAATCTGTAATGTGGAGAAGTATATGTTTTATTCTTAACATTTCCAACTCCATCTCCAATACTACGGAATGACTCAGTTAATAAATAAGAACATAGTTGAAATAGTTACTAAACAGACGGAACGATAAACTATATTTTTCAAAGTAAGCTAAACGAGTGCACCTTACAATTAACGATGTAAGTGGGCGCCGAAATCTGAGGAGGGTGCATCATATTTCCCCCTTATTTACATAATAATACTAAACTCAAATAGATCAAATCCCTATTCAATACTCTCCAGTCTCCAAACCATATATTTTCTCATCCACGCCCAAGCTTTGGCATAGGCCCCCAAATTTTGAAAAATGTTCGAAAGTCTGAGCGAGTATTTACCGCCGATCTCCAGAGAATCGCTACCGATCTACAGTCGTATTTTCGGCCGTTATTACGTAGTAAAGTCGTCATTTTTTTACATTATTTTGTTTTCCGTCCACGTTTATAGCCGATATTACGCGTTAAGGACATTAATTCCAGATATATCATCTGTAACGTCTTAAATTACGGACGATAAAACGTGGTTCGGTCGCCATTTACACAGTTAGGTTGTTTTCTATGTCCGATTCATGTGTAATAAATACATAATGTTACGTCTCGTAATTTTCGGCCGATTTTACGTGGTGTGATTGTCTTTGGCGGCCGTTTACTACGTGATTTGGCAGGTCGTGGCGGTTCACGATCGTCCAATGATTGGCAGGAAATACTCGCTCAAACTTCGGAGTATTTTTCCAAACTTTGATTTCATTTGACTATTTAAATACTCAAATTTTGAGTACTCGCACGTCCCTAATACATCGTATACATGTATATCAATAGGCCTCCCTCTTCAACCCCTAATGTATATATAGGCCCCTACAAATATATCCGCCGCCCCAGGCCCCCAACTACGACAGTACGCCACCGATCCCACGACCCGTTATGAGCACCGAGCGCCGCCCCCCCAAAAGCGCAGCGCCCCGCGCGCCCCGTGCTGGAGCACGGCTCGCACTGCCCTAGAGCCGGTACTGTAGACAAGCTAGACAAGCCCCGAATTCCAGGGGCCTTAGAGGGCCCCCAGGCCAGAAAAAAAATCCAAGATAGTAAAATGGGGGTCTCTATAATAGGGCCTCCAACAGAATTTTTGTCTCAAATCGCCATGTAGCAGCCCGCCTAGCTATGGCAACTAAGTCAATATAATTTAAAAGGGTACTTCACTATTATTTGTCAGTTTTCCATGTTTTTACTGGGGAAAATAGATAAGGAACAATGAACTGATTAACAAATTAAAAATTAACTTTTATAGTCAAAGTTCTTGCCAATGACACAGCCTGTTATGATGGTGAGCCAATAAATTAAAAATGCTAGACCACTTCTGTAATTTTATTCTTCTTTCATAGGAGCTCCATTTGTAAACATATTTCACACTTTTTTTGTGCTTTTTCTATACATTTCTCTCTGGATATGTACCCACTCCTCAAAACAACTGCAAACGAACAAAATCGCCAGACAAGTTTCTCTATTTGTGCAAAGCGTATTTTTAATGAAATCATAAATCTCCATGTATAGTTTAAAACGAGTTCGCACGCAGCACGCTGACGTGAGGGTAGTGAATTTCCACATAAAAAGTTTTCAAACTCAAAATCAGTATAAAAACACAATTTGTCCAATTTTTATTAAAATCTGAAAACATTGATTTTTTGGCTGTTCTGATACTCCTGGTACATTTTCTTGCAAAGCTGGGAATACAATTTTGCGCATTATAATGTTAGGGGAAGGTCCAGACAGGCTTGAAAGTAGGCGTGAGGTTGCTGGGGATGATAAAAGTACTCTAACAAAGGAATAACAGGCTTTTCTAGTGTAAAACCCCTATAAGACAATGTACTGTGTTTAGTCGATACACATTTTCTTTAATAACTCAGTAAATATGTATGATAGAATGACGAGAGAGGGTTTAAAATATAAGACAATGTACTGTGTTTAGTCTAGACACATTTTATTTAATAACTCAGTAAATATGTATGCTATAATGACGAGAGAGGGTTTAAAACTTTTGCCTCACTAATTCCGATCTTTTTACATGCATTAATTTTACATACGGGGCTTTTCTGACCCTTTTTTGGCCCAAAAACTCAAAATTTTAAAGATTAATCCCCAAAAAAAGGGTTTGAATTTTCCGATTGTTTTGCCCAATGAACTTGCCCAGCTGATTACAGAAAGGAATATCCCTACCAAATTTGAAGTAAATCGGGAAAAAAATGTGACCGCTAGAGTGCAAACACACACATATATGTATATATATGTGTGTGTGTGTGTCTATATATATGTATATGTATATGTATATATATATATATATATATATATATACACAATTTTAAACGACCCCCCAAAACGTGTTCAGGGGGTCACGTTAGGAACTTCTACGGTGGTCCAGGTCTTAAGTTTCACCGTGCGGGTCATGCTAATACACTTTCCAAAGGAAATTCACTAATAATTATTAGTTAATAGTTATAACTAATCCTAGTAAAGATATTTAACCCTTTCAGTGCTAAGCTTCTGAAAGGAGTAGTTGAATCTGTGATGTTTTGTTAATTTTTTAATGTCTTGAACGCCTGAACAGTCAAAATTAATAAAAATGTGCTTCCGCTAGACACACACACAGTAAAGGATAGGAAAAAAGTAGCAAAACACCTGACCAGAAGTGCAACTCACAAAGAATCCACCCATCCCGTCAGCTTGGACCCGAGCCGTCCACCGTTTGCTTAAGATCCGCCCTCCCCTTCAACTCTGCCACAGACAGGTGAACTCTCCATGAGTTGCACATAAAAACCACAGACTATGACGGGATTCGAACCCTCGATCCAAGTGTTTCCCCCGGCCGGGAAGGTAACACCTTAGACCGCACAGCCACTGATCAGACTAGCAGCTGTAGTGGACCAGGGGGTATTAGAGCTAGGCACTGGACGAGGTAGTTCAGTTCGTGTCTACCAGGTTCCACCACATGTCAGACTCAGACTGCAGACTGAGCGCCTAACGGTACAAACGCTTATGAAGCTGTTACACTGTTTATTGATAACAGATTCAAAAGCCGATATATCGGTCACTGAAAGGGTTAAGTATCTCCACATAGCAATACCATCAATATAATACATATACAAGACAACTAGCAGTTGCTGGATCCAGTCCCAAATATATACAAACATTTCAAGATTTATTTGGATATAATTGACCTGGCAAACCTCAGATTACGAGGTGGGTGATTTAACCACCACACTACCGAGCCAATAACTTTAACCCGTCTTAAGCTGCATATAGGTGTACACTCAACTGAAAAATAAAAATGTGTATGTTTTCTTGTGTGAGGAGCTATCTCACTTGTAGAGATTACCCCCATTAAAAGCTATACATTTGATCTTATAGCAAAGTACGAAATCAATATTATCAATTTAAATTTTCTTTCAAACTCACTTCAATAACAATGTTCTGTACATACCATTGATATACTATTGTTATGTTGTTCCTTCATATATGCAGGAGTACATTTGTCTTACTCAATATGCCCTTCCAACTGTTGGTTTATTTGCCCTTAACCAACTTACTGTTTAGCCTTTTACGAATGGATCCTCTCCGGAATGGCCTTTGAGAGAGCCACAGTCTACACACTGGGCGTCGTGTTCACTGTTATACTGGCTGTGGGTTGCACGCTATCCTCACAAGTAAGTATCTTGTATGTTTTAGCGAATATCCCCTATAGGGAAGAAGCTATTACCGTAGTCGGCATGGTAAGACCTAGGCCCGGGACCATGATAACTTTTCGTTTTGAGGTCCCCAGACCCCAAAAACACCATTCGTTCGAAACTGTATATATATATGTCCGTGAGCACGATAACTCTCGTAAAAATTTTCCGATTTTGATGAAATTTGGTATAAACGTGTAAAGCAACATTTATGACTTTAAGTTCGAAAACCATACGGATCGACCTATCCGAAGGGGTATTTTGGGGGGGTTTTGTACCCCGAAAATTGGGTTTTTTGAGTTTTTTACATACAATTTTTGAAAAAGTAAAATTTTATTTTTTCCTATTGGAATCAGCTTAAAAAGACGCACAGTTTTATGTTTTAATCATTGCTCTACGTCAATTGGTTACTGAGATATTGAAAGTGCTAAACACAGTACGTTGTCCAATGTTATTCTTATGGAGGATAAGAAAAATTGTATATCTCGCTTATTTATCAACTTATCCTGACGAAACTTGGTATATTGCTTCATTTCATTGTGGTCTATTGATATTTGCACAAAAACCCATTTTTTTCCCGATAGTTCCCGTAGCAGCAAACCTGCATACTCAGCCCCATGTTATTCTTATGGAGAATAATTAACATGTTACGGTATCTCCTTTAATTATGAATATAAATTAATAGAACTTGGTACGTGGCTTTACCTAGTTGAGTTGATATTTGTATAAAAGACCATTTTTAGTGTTCCTTATTTCACCAAACCTGCATACTCAGCCGCAATGTTATTCTTATAGAGAATAATTAAAATATAATAAATCGTTTATTTATGAATGTATATTGATGAACTTTGTATGTGGCTTTATGTGGTATTAAGATAAATTAATATGCATTGGAAATTCGCTGAGTATGCAGGTTTGCTGCTACAGGGGTATTTTATAATGTTTTATTTTTCTTAGTACAAAATACACCCGTTGTATCAAACCTGCGTACTCAGGACATTTCCAACACAAATCTGTATATCTCACCAACACTGAAGCCAGAGCTTACTTATGTCCATCAAACTATACTGATAAATTAGCGAGATATAACATTGTACAGATTACTCAGTTTCGCTGCTGCGGTAGTATTTTATGTGGATATTAATAAATCACATCCGGATGAAGCTATCTATACAGTACCAAGTTTTATCAATATATATATATTCCAAAATAAGTGGGATATAAAATTTTAGTTATTCTTCCTAAGAATAACACTGGACACAACGTACTGTGTTTAGCACTTTCAATATCTCAATAAACAATTGATGTAGAGCAATGATAAAATCATCAAACAGTTTTTAAGCTGTGTCCAGCAGTGTAAACTAAAATTGGATTCCGACAAAATTATATGTGAAAACACCAAAAAAATTCTTGAAAAAACCCTGAAAATCCCGTTATTTGGGTGGTGTGATCGATCTGGTTTTTGAACTGCTAAAATAAATGCTACTTTACACATCTATATCAAATTTCATTAACCATTTTTACGACAGTCAACATGTTAACAGACACATAATATAATTTATATAAATACAAATTTGAACAAATAGTGTTTTTGCATCTGCAAGGGCTTCCATGGTCTGAGGCTTAAGTCTTACCATGCCACCGTAGTAATAGCTTTTTTGGAATACGGAAATTCGCTCAAAATATTATAATGTTTTGAAAACCACCTTAACTAAATAAATAGGTGATCACTTTATGAATGTAATGTGTACCAAAGTCATAATTTTTAGGATTTGAAAAGCATCCTACAGCTTTCAGCTGGTCTGAGGCCTACTGTTCTTCTTTAGGCGTTTTTTTATGGAGCAGCAGCATTTTTGTCTGAAAGATGTCCGCTGAATACATTATTTTCTTTATACTAAGCCAAAAGTGCGACACTGATTGCTAGATAACAATGTAGTACAATGAAAGTACTTAATTGTTTCTAGCACCTAGAGAAGTAAAAAAAAGGCTACCATTGTCCAAGCCCAGCCAACTACCATAATTACATATTCCCCATTCAGGATATTTGCTGATAGTTTACCTAAAACGATTTGTTTGTTTGTTTGAAAAATCCCTACAGTTTTAATAAAATTGAAATACTGTTTATAATGTGAGGACATATGTAACGCAGCGGTATAACCATTATACCGTTGTGTTTGTAACAGCCCACAGCGAAGTCTACTGCACATACGAGGCGCTTAGTCTGTGAGTCTGCAGACCATAACATTACATAAAAGACAGTTGGAAAATTTAATTATTGCAGGGATCTCAAAGATGCTGTCATCAGTTTACTAGTAGTTTACTGTGTTGCAGTAGTTTGTTAGCCAAACTATGTTTAAATTGAAGACCAAATGCTTCAATAACATTTAACCTTCCCCTGTGTTCAGATCAGATGCATAACCCTCCTGACGATGCCCTCCTTCTTCGGCAAGTCCGGCCGGCACATCATCCAAGCCCTGATCATCAGCGCGATCATGTCCGGACCCGTCCCCAACATTATCGACAACGTTGAGGAGATCATGAGGATGTACACGTGCAGTAACACCATGGCACACAACCTCTCTCGCGCCAGATACGACCTACTCATCAAACCGTTCAAAATAGCTTTTTTGAACACTAAGGCAAGTGTAGCAAAACTATTTTTCACCGTACTGCTTCGTAAACAGCTATTTCTAACACATGCGTTGAGATGGTAAAGTTGTTTTTTGAATCACCAGATGAAGCAACATACCTATTTTTACAAATTTATGTTCATAAACAAACAAGATATCACATGTTTCTTATTCTCCATGAAAAGTTATCATGGTCATGTCCAGTTAACTGCCAAGCACATCATACTGGACTGCGAGAGACTCGGGGCAAGGAGAAGGGCTCTGTTTGGTTGTAAGCAACCAGGTGATGAAAGGGACGCTAGTATTGGTAAAAAACTCCTGGATCTCGTAAAGGGTACGGGCATTGGTTTGCCAAACTAACGTACTAGGGACACACAATAAGCTTCGGTTGACGTGTGAGGATCTTTGAATCTTTGGATCTCTGAATCCGTCCCTTCAACAACACATAAACATATCATGGTCATGGTCCCAGGCCTAGGTCTTACCATATGTCGACTACGGTAATAGCTTCTTCCCTATAGGGGAAATTTGCTAAAAGCAAGATCAGCTGTTTTAAGCTAACTTCTGGAATGACATCACAAATTAAACTGCTTGATTTCTAGCAGCTGGATTAGCTAGTATGCTATTAATTTTTTACGTTAATTTTCATATCAGAGATAATTGTTACTGCAACACTGCATCTTCCAACCCTCTTGAAAGATGGAAGCTTCAGTGGTCGCGCTATGCAGTCTCGTGCCGTGCCGTGTATTCCCTATGTGGAAAACTTTTCTGGCCCAGTACTGGATTAGTACTCGTCCAGTACTGGGCCAGTACCGGTCAGTACTGGGCCAGTACCGGTCAGTACTGGGCCAGTACCAGTCAGTACTGGGCCAGTACCGGCCAGTTCTGGACTAGAACTGGAGATGATGGCCCAGAGCTGGCCAGATCTGGGGATGTCTTGGGAAGGAAGATATTGAGAACACAGCATGAAATATTGAACAAAAATATAACATATAAAAAATATACTGGAAATTTAATTTAAACTTTTTTTAAACAGGATAAATAAAATAGTCTTACAACACTATAAGTATATTTACACTTATACTGTACTTAAATACAAGACGGTAAAATATACACAAAAGATAGTACAAGGCGATCAAATTCAACCAGTTACACCGGTCATCATCAGGCCCAATCAGAGAATCCGCTCTGATTGGGTTCTCTGATTGGGCCCGATAATGACCGGTGTAACTGGTTGAAATCGATCGCCTTGTACCTTCTTTTGTGTATATTTTACCATCTTGTATGTAAGTACAGTATATGTGTAAATATAATTATAGTGTTGCAAGACCTATTTTGTTTATCCTGTTTAGTTGTAACAACATGTATCATGCTAATAAAGAAATTACTTGTTTTAAATCATGTAATTCATTTTCCCGTCTTCACACCTGTTTCATTCTCAGTTTGGCAGAAAGTTAGTTTAGTCGTTCCTTAGCTCATGATTAGGAATGGACAAGTTCCGAAATTTCTGGAAATTTGTAGGAAAAATAATCCCGTTTTTTGGGCAAGATTTTTTTATCCCGGGATTATTTCCTCAGTACGGTAATCCCCAGGATGGTGATCTGTGGTGCAATCGTCTTTTAATATTGTTTAAATTTGTTGGACCAAGGTTGGTTGTATAAATTATACTAATATTATATATTATAATCATATTATTATCTTAATACAAAGATTTAAAATGGTATGGTATGGTATAGAGGCAGTTATAATTTTTTAAATATTAATTATCTTAAATTATCTTATTATCAGTACTGGCACTGGCCCAGACAACAATTCTTTCCTCACGGCCATTCTGTGCCTGCTTTTGTGTTTAGTTTGATTTTCATTTCGACTCCTTTTATAGTTCTCTGTTTATCTTTTTGTGTTTTTTCCTGATTGTGCCACTAATAATTTGTGTAATTTTGATATGTTTTAGGAATTTTTCTTACCTGAAGACCATGAAACTTGTTTTTACTAATCAGTGATGGAAAATGTCTTAAATAATTTCTTAAATAAAGTGTGTTGTCTTATGTACAATAGTTTTGATTGACTACTTAATCAGGTATTTAGTCAAACAGATTCACCACTGCAGTTTATAAACTGAGTATACTCTTCATAAGTAAAGCCAGGTACTACAGCTAGTCATTTATGTAGCAGCATTTGAGTCGTTATGTAATTATTTTTTAGGTTGAATCAGAACAACTAAAAGATATGTTGGGGTCAGTCAACAATGTGGTGGAACCGTTCGCTCAGGAAATTGAAGGTGTGGACGATGTGAAATTTATTCAAGAAGAAAATGACTATATGGATGAAGGATTAGTAAGTTTGGATGTTATTAATTGCTTTACAATTGAATACAGTTTTGGAAAACAGTGAACTGATATTTTCCCGAAGTGCCATCAGTTACATAATGTAGAGTACAATGATTCCCATAATCATAGGTCTTAATACATTTTCGCATTTCCAACGTAGATGCCATTTTTTTGCTAAATAATTTATATTTCAGGAATGGCTTAACCGATAGATCTCAAATTTAGCATGTCTAAAATATGAAAGGATCTATATTGTAAATGATGTGAACAATAACATGTTGATACAATTTTGTTTTTTCAACACCCTATATACAAACCTCATTTCAGAAGGCCTGACCACTTATGTTGGTTGATGGGTGGTTTGTAGTGGGGACATTGCTCCAAACATTTTACTTATGTTCTGATAAAGTAACTGTATCCTTTGCATATAAATTATTCGTCTCAAAGTTTCATAAACAAATCGAAGTAAATGAGAAGAAATAACGTTAAACTAGAAAAATCATGGTTGCTAAGTACGATAAACTAGTGGAGTAGGATATTCTGATGTATGTGGATGACCCTTCAACGTATTTTGATCAAATTCAATTTTGATTACAGAATGACACCAAAAGGAGTGAAGAACTTGAAAAGAAGTATTCCAATCACAACAATAAACGGAGAGAAGTACGGCGCAAACGTAAACCTGACGAGATAAAACTCGTGAACAGCACTGAAAAACTTAACGAGACAGGACTGAATAATACTGAACTTGCAGAAGCGTATCAAGAAGAATACTTCAAGAAATTGGAGACACGATGTGAAAGTATGTTTCAGCTTACATTTATTTGGTTCTAACAATAAGTCTGTAGAAGTCAAAGCTAATCACTACCATCAAAGCTTTTGAAGTAACTTTTGAATTTCACATTGAACTCCAGTAGTGGGGGTTTGCGGGTGCTGGCTCACTTGATTTATGGCTTCCGGTCACGTGACCGGAAGCGCTGAGTGATAAAATACGTTATCTGAGGCTGAGCCAGTGACGTAGGCGGTTTTGTGACGAAATGAGTTAAAGTTCAAAGTTCAAGGTTACGGGGAGGTAATTTTAAAAAAGTACTACCTCGCACGCGTAAAATCCGATTGTGATTCGATAGTTTTAATTCGATAAAATATCGAATGAAAATTATCGAATGAAGCAATCGAATGATACGAGTGCGAGGTAGAACAATTACAAATATTACTTTATTTTATTTACAATAATTCATATTACAAATATTACTTTATTTACAATAATTCATGTTTACAATAGTTCCCCGTTGTTGGTTGTCATCGATGTTGTTGATCCGGACGAGTTGCGGCCATCACTTTGTTTTCTGAAGAAAGACGGTAGATACTTCGATCCCTGCGCAGAGTCCATGTTGTGTTTTTGACACCTATCTGTTCTGTTAGGTGTTTGCATTTCATTGCTGTCAGGAGGAAATAATACGTGACGGCAATGAAATAGAAACATCTATCAGACCTTGAGTGAAATGATATTGTTATTTTGTGAAGAGCATCTCGGAGAGCTCGATGTTCACCGGTCGAGAGCCGGAGGTGTACTGACTATTCGCTAGCTAGCGTTCTGGTATCAAACAAAATGGTGGGGGTAAAAGTGTAGTAGAACGAAGCAGATGGTTGGTGGCAGGTGGCAGGCGGCAGGTGGCAAGTGTGCGGCAGATGGTAGTCCCCCCCCCCCCCACTACACCAGTCCCCCACTACACCAGTCTCCCCACCGAGTTTTACATCGCACAATAACTAGTTTACATGTGTTAGTTAGGGTTTAGCTCTTAGACTGTCAAGACCTTAGCTCCGTAACTAAAAACTTCAATAATGTTTGCGCTTCAACGCTGTATAAGTATAACAGCTACTATGATCTAAACCGGTGCATGTATTCATATGGTTCTTTTTGCGAAGCAAACAACTAGCTAAAAGTGTTTCAACCTCGATTATTCTTCGACGAAACCGCTCATTGTCCACTAAAAGTGTAGACCTTCTGTCTTCATTGTCAGGGAAGTAGAAAGTAGTGTCAAGGGGACTACTGAAGGTCACCTTCCTCATGTTCCTGTAAAACTGCGACATTTTTCAGACTCTCTAGGTAGATGTTCATCCGTCAAGAGCTGGAAGAATAATGATGGAGCGTTATCATGTATGATAGGCATCTAACCCCCACCACAACGTTACCTTGTCCTTCAAACCATCGTTTTTACGCTACAGATGCTATACTGTTGGTTAGATTTAAATTTAAATTGCACCTTCTTGTTTGTCTTGGCAAGCCGCGTAATTGAAGTATCCACATGTTATACTTTGAACCAAAAACAAAGAAGTTATTTAGGGTTGTCCTTGAAAATAGGTGTTTTTTCGCTGTTGCTGCTATACCCGTTGTCGGATCTGAATTCTGTTTGCACCAACTTGTTCGTCTGATCAATCCGCGTAATTTGAGTACCCACTTAATATACTTTAAACCGTAAATAAAGAAGTTATTTAGGTTTATCCTTGAAAATAGTAGTTTTTTCGCTGTTGCTTCTATACCCTTTGTCGGATCTGAATTCTGTTTGCACCAACTTGTTCGTCCGATCAATCCGCGTAATTTGAGTACCCACATGACATACTTTGCACAAACTTTATACCCCCCCCCTTGGGTCATGGTCATGGTCAAGGTCAAGGACCTTGGGACTTCGAAATTTTTACAAAGTGGGCTGCACACAAACATAAGACTAACAGTCTCCTGCCTATATACAGACCAAGTCCCTAACTTGAAATGCTTAGGGTGGTCCTGAAAAGGACCGTTTTTGATGCCATGAAGAGGAGTCCTGAAGGAGTTGCGGTTAGTCGAGGTGGAGGAAATGGACAAGGGCTGTGACAATTTATTTAATTAACCAATGCGCCTTGCCCTCTTGTCTGACGAAAAACAGTTCCTTTTTGGATGGGATTCTAGGCGGTTGCGGCAGGGAATGAGGCAGTTGGACCTTGAAGTGAAAATCTTCATGTTGTAAAATATAGCTGTTTCCGCTGAGCCTTGCCACAAACTTGTATTTGATATTTGTTTTTAGTTTTCTAAATTTAAGTGATTTGAAGTTTAGAGGAGTGACTAATTCTTCTTCCTTCAACACCCTCGTCCGCTCCATCACCTCATCCACGGTGAGAGGTGGAGTTGAAGGTCGAGGCTGACTTGTAGTCGAAGTCGAAGGTCGATGCTCAGATGACGGATGTTGGTTGAAGTAGAGCGGATGGTTCTTAAAATTTCTTCTTATTGTGGCCTTGAAAGAAGTTGGTCTCTTAAAACCACTTCTTCTCTCAACCGTCTCCTTCAGGGATTCCTTCAGACGTCGCAGTTTCTCAAGGTTCACAGGGGAAGTCATCGTAGCGCTGCTGATCGGCACGTAGTTTTAGTTCGAGAGACAAAGCTGGAATGAGTCCTAATGTCTTGACTTTTGAAGGGTCAGACGGTTTATCTCGTTGATTAGGTTTTTGGCGGCTTGCCAAGTGTAACCTTGACACTTCCATATACGGGTAGAAAGCTAAGAACCGGTTCCCCTTCCCTTCATGTCCCCCCCCCCCCATTTGGGTCATGTCCCCCCCCCCAATTTGGATCATGCCCCCCCCCATTTGGGTCATGTCCCCCCCCCATTTGGGTCATCCCCCCCCCCCCCTGACGTCACGGGGCGGAGTCACCTCCCACCACTGACCGCCGCCTTTATAAGCGGGAGCAGTCCGCAGTCTCTTCGCAGTAGGCTGCCGCCCGTTCGTGATCTACGTCCGTCCGGGTTGCATTCTGCTGCAGCGTAGGTCTTTTAAGTGTGCGTTGGGCCCGACGCGCAATTAAGAGATCCGCGCCTTTGCATGTGCATGGTAGTTTGTTAAGCATGGTAGTTTGTTTGTTAGATTATTGCTTGTAGATTGCTGCTAATTAATGTAGTTAGTTTAATGAATGTTGGTGTTGGTTTTAAGTGTTTTATTTAATGATGAAATATGTACCTTTCTTACAGATCCTTACCCCTGGGTAAAGTCTTTATATCCGTGGGGTTTGTTATCAAAGTAATTTAAATGCCGGTCTTTGTAAATATTTAATGATGAAATATGTACCTTTCTTACAGATCCTTATCCTTGGGTAAAGTCTTTATATCCGTGGGGTTTGTTATCAAAGTAATTTAAATGCCGGTCTTTGTAAATATTTAATGATGCAATATGTACCTTTCTTACAGATCCTTATCCTTGGGTAAAGTCTTTATATCCGTGGGGTTTGTTATCAAAGTAATTTAAATGCCGGTCTTTGTAAACTACCTTGGTCAAAACATTGGTTCGCAGTAGCCTGACGCCCGTTCGTTGATCTACGTCCGTCCGGGTTTCAGTGTTGCTGTTGTGACCTTGTTAAACTGACCGCAGTATCCTGACGCCCGTTCGTGATCTACGTCCGTCCGGGTTTCAGTGATACTGATTGTTCTTTGTAAAATTAACGTTAACTCTAACTGACCAGTTTGTTTCAAAGTAATGTAATTTGTTTCTCATCCCTTTCCTAACCCCCTGACAATAAGTTTCGGCCCTGAAACCCGGACTTGTCAATACGGCCATGTAAACCGGTTGACATTACCTTTCTTAGCCTGAGAAACTGTTGTGATTTTCCTTTTTTTTGGGGGGTTTTTTTTCTTTATTTTTTGTTATTAAAATCATTGCTTGTAATTCCCTGTCCCCTAATACAGAGCGGGGAATAGAGCACCAATTTGTGCTCTACCGGACTTGTCAATACGGCCATGTAAACCGGTTGACATTACCTTTCTTAGCCTGAGAAACTGTTGTGATTTTCCTTTTTTTTTGGGTTTTTTTTTTCTTTATTTTTTGTTATTAAAATCATTGCTTGTAATTCCCTGTCCCCTAATACAGAGCGGGGAATAGAGCACCAATTTGTGCTCTATTCCCCGCTTTGGCAACAAGTTCAGATGACCTTGACCCACTGACAGGACTTATAAAACCTCTGTCTGGTTACATATAGGAAAATTAATATTTTAAACCATAGCCTATCCCCCTTCCCCTTTCCCCTTTCCCCTTCCACTTATATTGGGTATAAAAGAGGCTTCCCATTACTGGTAAGATCATTCTGCTGCTTGTGCTTGCTCAACTCAGAACTATGGAGTCACACCCGATATCACTACCGACTTCTGCATCACCCTCTACTTCTACATCACCCTCGACTTCTGCATCACCCTCGACTTCTGCATCACCCTCGACTTCTGCATCACCCTTGACTTCGGCTGCTGGTTCAATTCTTCGTCAGGCTCTTTTAATGTCTCTTATCATCCCTGAGAAGACAACTTCACCACCCATTATGGATCGACCAACTTCTCCTTCACCATCATCCTCGAGATCAAGGTTTTCGTCGAGCTCCTCCTCCTCATCATCTACCTCGAGATCAAGGTCTTCTTCGAGCTCCTCATCATCCACCTCAAGATCAAGCTCCACCTCGAGATCAAGCTCTAAAATATCTACAAAACCCCCAATTGAAATTTCACCTTCCACGAGTTCAACCAGACCTTCAGTAATTTGCACAAATATTCAATCTCCTTCAGAGAAATTTAATCAATTAAAGTCATTGCATAGAAGGTGCATACGTCCTGCACAACTATGTAATTATATCTTCAAAAAAGGTGCAAAGAAAGGCGAACGCTGTGCAAAACAGTGTACTTTAAATGAAGAACTGTGCAATCTTCATTTAAAAAATACCGCTTCTCCTTCTTCACCACATCCAACAGTGAAACCGGCTAAGACTCGGATTAATAGGCTAGCTAAAAACAAACAATACGTCTTTGTAAAAATAATGGGATTCCTGAAGGTCATGTTAAAATGTGAAGACCGCCTTTACATTTTAAGATTACCTAAAGGCATGCGTCATCCCAAAAACCCTACAAAAAAGCACTATCTAATCCGAGCCGATTCAGGAACCACTGTGTGGAATAAATTGTAAAAAAAAAAAAAAAAAAAAAAAAAAAAACATTCTTTCCAAATTAAATAAAGTTTTTCCAAATTAAAAAAAAAAAAAGTGTGGACAACCTATTTACAAATTGTAGCATATGCTGCAAAGTGTAAATAGGTTGTCCACACTTTTTTTTACAATGTTACAACGACCTTGACCTAGATAACAGACTTAGATATTTTACACTAAGACAAAGATAAACGTAAAAGGAAAAAGGAGAAATATTATACTAAAGATATTATTCAACAGTGAAGAAGGGAGGGGGTAAGCGGGTATTTAAGCAAGCGATTCGGAATATAATTATTAGTTGTATCATCATGAGCGTCAACAGCAACACATGGGGAAAGGAAATTAGCGAAGAGGAGTTGTACGCGATTGCTGAGGCTGCTGAAATTACCGAGGTTTCTAAGATTGATAAGGTTGCGGAGAATGATGCCCAGTCACAACCGCAACAAACTACATCATCGATGCGGTCTACAACGCAGCAACCAAGACCCTATCATGTTATCCTGGAGGAGTATAATGAGGCAATGAGGTACGCCTTTACAAAGTGGTGTGGACAACCGCGTTCTCCTGAACAATGGGAGGAGCACGATGCAGACTTTCGCCTGGTTGCAGACTTAGAACTTGAGCTTCAAAGAGCAAAGGCTGCTCAATAGTGTGAAGATTTATTGTTTACTTTAAGAAATACAGAGCGGGGAATAGATCAGTTTGAGGTCCAAGTGAGAACCACTTACTGCTCTATTCCCCGTTTTGGCAATTTGTTCAGATGACCTTGGGACTTAGAAAATTTTGTTTGGTAAAAAAAAAAAAAATATTGAAATATATATTTCTTACAAAAACATCCCCTCCCTAAAACTTGCACTCCCACCACTTCCATTGGGTATAAAAGAGACACCTTATCGATGGTAAAATTAGTCTGCTGCTTGTATTCGCCCACCTCAGACACCATGGAGCACATCAGAAAACCAACTTCTGACGCCTCTTCTTGTACTGTTTCATCTTCTGCTGCCCCATCGATACTTGTCCAGGCTATGATTCTATCCAACATTTTTCCAGAGACTAGTAATACTTCGCCAAACTTAAACTCGAGATCTCTCAAAACCGAGAGAAACAATGCTAGTTCTCGAAAAATGAGAACAAGGATCGCTGATTGTTATAAAGTATTAAGACGCATATTACCATCTTCCAATCCGTATGATTCTAAATTAACCACTATACAAAAGTCAATAAAATACATTTCAAACCTTCAGTCGCAGCTTCAAGAACCGTCCTTAATTCACAAAGAAGATTTACACAACCCTCCACCTTTTGAAGCTGTTTTTCTTAAAGAGGATGAGTTAGCGGACCAACATTTCTTCGCTGAAGAACCTTCAGCTTACAAACAAATCTTCCTCATGGATGAAGATCAGGACGAGTAACTATCTTAAAAAAACTAAAGTCCTTTGAAATACAAAGCGGGGAATAGATCAGTTTGAGGTCAAAGTGAGAACCTCTTATTGCTCTATTCCCCGTTTTGGCAACTGGTGTAAATGACCTTGGGACTTAGAAAATATTCGTTTGATAAAAATAATGAAAGATCTTCTTATTTCTCACAACAACAATATCTTTTCCTAACCCCCACCACTACCTAAACTAAGTATAAAGGAGGTTCTCCATCGCTGGTAAAAATTAGTACTCTGCTGAAAATGAATGCATCCACTACTTCTATCTCTGCAGCAACTATAATAGTTAGCAGACGGGTCGAAAACATTGATCAGTTGCTTGCTGTAAGGAGATTACTGCTACGGTATCTTGATATAGAGGTTAGTTGTCAATTGTGCATGTGGAGACCAACAGGTGAAGTTTATAGTAGTGAAAATGAAGCATTTGAAATAAACTACAGTAGAAAGTTATATAAAATCTTTGGTAATATGGTAAGGTTAGTCAATAATGGATGGAACATTAATATAACATTTTATATTGTTCCAAACCTGTAATTAAAGCAAAAAACAAAAAAAACGATGGGTATATAAGCCCGATGTTACAGAGACAATTATCACTTTGGTTCTGAATTGCGTCAAGAGAGCACCTACCATGGTATACCTCCACTATATTGACTCTACTGCTAAAGCGGATACTTTTATCCAGCGTGTTTACCAACTGTTAACGGAGTACCATCATGTTCAGGTCAAAGGATTGGGTATTCGTGGAACAGAAGAAGTAAAAATAGATGTAAAACCAATCCCTTTGAAGAAAAAAATTGACCAATTATTACAAGAAGGCTACACACTGTGCCTTTATTACACAACCTCATAAACTAAATAAAACGCCAAAGGGGGGGGGGAATACAGAACGGGGAATAGATCAGTTTGAGGTTTGAATAAGAATCTCTTACTGCTCTATTCCCCGTTCTGGTAATAGGATAAGGTGACCTTGACCCACTTACAGGACTTAATCATTTGTGTTACAATAATACCTCTTCCCTATCACTTTTCCCTACCACTTGCACTTTCAACACTTACCCCCACCACCACCGAAATCAGGTATAAAAGGTGGTTTCGTATTAGTAGTAAATCAGTCTGCTACTTGAAATCATGTCGCCCAGAGATAACATTTTCCCTTCTAAGAAGAGTATACTAGAATTGATTAAAAATATTCCATTAAATTTAAACGAAGATGAAGACGAAGACGATTCAGAGATGGAAGGTGAACTATTTAGTGAAGGTGAACTATTTAGTGATCTTGAACTACTGAGTGAGTTTGCTAGCAGTGAACCATATCTTGGAGAGATGGAGCTGTTGACTGACGACGACGATGTCGATAATAATGAACCGGAATTTTATCATCAGTTGCTTTGCTTGGAGGAAATGGACCTTGTTGATAGTGAAACCCCTCCAAGCAGTATTAATATCGATGATGTAGTTCTAGATCCAGTCACAGGGAACTTTTGTGTTCGTCGTCGCTTATTTAGTGATACGAGCTCATCATCATCATTATCATCGGAAGAATCTGAATAAGTTTTTGTTGTCTTCAAATAGTTTACTTTAAATACAAAGCGGGGAATAGATCAGTTTGTGGTTATAGTGAGAATCACTTACTGCTCTATTCCCCGTTTTGATAATATCGTTGTATAACCTTGACCCATTTACATGATTAAAAAAGTGGGGTAACTTATACATTTAATGGTGGGGGAACGTCTATTTAAAGACGATGCAACAGTGTATATTTATCATATAGGCATGATGAACCCACCAGGAAACTCCGTTTGCTACAGCTTTCCCCTCATCGATATCGATGATGTGATAAAACTTACATCAATAACAAAACGGTTTGAACTCGAAAGGCGACTCATAAAAGTCGACGTAATTCCACAAGATCTTCGTTCGGCAATGTTGACTATTGAATATGTTAAAGATGAATCTACAACTGAAGATCCCTATTGTTTTATGAAATTTTTAGTTGATCAAGATGCAATGTGTACAATCCAACTTCACATCCGAGTTTAAAATTTATCAAATGTTTTTGTTGGAGAAAATTGTCTTAGTTAAATACAGAGCGGGGAATAGATCAGTTTATGGTTTAAAATGAAATCATTTACTGCTCTATTCCCCGTTTTGGCAAATATGCTCAATGTCCTTGACCCAAATACAGAATTTTGTAGCCTCCAGCTACAAACTTAAACTTAACCTAAAACGTACCCCCACCACTTTTTCTAGGGTATAAATAGAGGTGCATTTGCAGTGTTTTTTCATTATTGCGTTGAGCCTTGTGAAGAGCACGCCTACATTATGAATCGCTGCGATATTTGTAAAGCTTCTTTCAGAGATGAATGGCTTTTAACCATTCATAAAGAATTGAAACATAACACCAATACAAATACTGAAGAACCAAATGAAGAAGAATTAGATTCAATCAACCAACAATTAGCAAAACATCAAGAAGAACAAAATGAAGAAAAACACAACGAAGAAAAAGAAGAAAATGAAGAAAAAGAAGTTTCAAGACCAAGTGTCATTCATTATGCGCCTGGACCATCAGTAAATGTGGAACTACACGCCCGAGCACTTCCGGGTAATGTTGTAACCCACTTTAAAATTGACAATACAAAATTGAAACTTGAAGAATTTTTAAACAACGCAAAAGGATTGGTTAGCAAAACTCTGAAAAATGAATTAAAAAGATTAAATTTTATTAAATTTGGACTATTACTGGATGCTTTATTTACAAACATTCAAAATGAAACCTCACCGAGAGGTTTCTTAACAAAAAACCGAACTATTATGTTTTCCTCAGATATTGATTCAATCGTATCTGAATGTTTCGAAGAGCTAATGACAAAAATACAAGAACACGAAGGAAGAGGATCTGGATGGAGTTTGTTAAGCATCACAGGGCTAGACTTAAGAGTACACAAACACGGTTATGGAATTCGTGGCAGTAGCTATATCCCTTTACCAAAAAAGATTAGTGATACCAAATCCTGCATCAATGTGCAAAATCAAGATACTGAATGTTTTAAATATGCTATGTTGGTCAAATATGTAACAGACAATCCGATAAGACCAAGTCACAAATATGAAGAAGTACAACATAGATATAATTTTCAAAGGATGACTTACCCTGTTGCTATAACAGACGTTTTGAAATTTGAAAAACAAAATCCTTCAGCTTCTGTCAACCTATTCGGATTGGATTCGTCAAACAATGTGTACCCCTTGCGTATAACACCAAATGAGCGCAGAGATCATACCGATTTGTTATTAATTACTAAAGGTGATATTTCACACTTTGTGTATATCAAAAAATTTGAAAGTCTTGTTTCTAATCAATTATCTAAGCATAAAAGAAAGATGACAATTTGCAAAAGATGTTTTTGTCACGTGAACAAAGAACTAAGAAGGGGAGGGTCAGATTGGCTAGTAGAACACCAACGGCTATGTAATGGAAACTATGAAGTAAGAATTAAATTGCCGCATCCTAGCAGAGCACAGATAAAATTTGATAAAGTAATACAACAATATCGTTTACCTGTTGTTGTGTATGCTGATTTTGAGGCGTCTTTACTTCCGCTCGAACATCAAGAAGAAAACGTAACAAGAAGAAGCAAATACCAGCAGCACACACCAAACAGCTACTGTTTGATGATAAAATCAACACTGTCTGAAGAACATTTGCGAAGATATGAATTAACCACAACACCGAAGATATATCGCGGTGAAGAAGCAGCTCGAAACTTCGTCGATGACTTATATACCATAGCTGCGAAAGTTGAAGAAATGTACAGAAATGTGGTACCGATGATTCCTATGAATGAAAATGAAATTCAACGACACGACTCAGCAACAACATGTTATTTGTGTATTAACACTTTTACACTGACCAACAGTAAAGTGCGAGACCATGACCATCTAACAGGAGCTTACAGAGGTGCAGCCTGTAACTCTTGCAATCTAAACTACAAACTTCCAAACTTTATCCCCGTTGTTTTACATAATCTTAGTGGATACGACTCCCACTTTATAATCCCAGAATTGGGCAGAGATAATGGAGAAATAGATGTATTGGCAACAACCATGGAAAAATTTATAAGCTTCTCTAAAAAAGTTGGTAAAATAAAACTAAGATTTGTTGATTCATTCAGATTTATGCCTTTTAGCCTTGCAAAATTAACTAAAAATTTAAGAAGACAAGATTTGATTGAAACAAGCAAAATTGTGCCTAATGATAAAATGGATTTAGCTCTTCGAAAAGGAGTCTTCCCCTATGATTACATTGACGGACTGCATAGATTTGATGAAACATAACTTCCTACACCAGATAAATTCAAAAACAAACTTAATGATGAAGAAATAAAACCTGAAGATTATCAACATGCACTTCGAGTATGGAACGAGATGAATATGGAGACCTCAGGGGATTACTCAGACTTTTATGTCAAACTAGATGTGACCCTTCTTTGTGATGTGATTGAAGAATTTCGAAACACCTGTTTTGTCGCATATGGATTGGACCCTTTACATTCGTATACTTCTCCAGGATTAGCTTGGCAAGCCATGTTAAAAGAAACAAAATGCAAACTCCAACTTTTAACAGATATTTACATGGTTTTAATGATTGAAGCAGGTGTAAGAGGTGGATTGGTTCAAAGTGTTACCAGGCATGTTAAAGCCAACAACAAATACCTTCCTAATTACGACGAAACTAAACCAACAACCTATTTGGGATATTTCGATGCAAACAACTTATACGGATGGGCTATGTCAAACCCACTTCCATATGATAATTTCAAATGGATTAACCCCGACTCTATTGACGATATTTCACAAATTCCAAAACATGGTGACACTGGATATATTTTAGATTGCGATTTTGAATACCCGGAGCATTTACACGATCTCCATTACGACCTCCCACTCCTCGCTAAAACAGAAGTTTCTCCAACTGGAAAACACCCTAAATTAATGATGACTCTAAATAATAAACAACGCTACGTGGCTCACTTTTGGGTAGTCCAACAAGCCATCGAATTAGGACTACGTATTACAAAAATTAATAGAGTTTTGGAATTTTCTCAGTCATGTTGGTTAAAACCTTACATTGATTCAAACACCACCAGAAGAGCAGCCGCTACATCAGAATTTCAAAAAGACTTTTTTAAATTAATGAATAATGCGATATTTGGAAAAACATTGGAAAACAAAAGAAGACACAAAAATGTTAAACTTGTTACTGACGCAAAAAAGCTACAGAAACTCGTACAGCAGCCAAACTTTGGATCATCTATAATTATTAATGAAAGACTTGTAGCAGTGTCTATGAAGAAGACGAGTGTGAAGATGGATCGTCCTTTATATATAGGCATGTCAATCTTGGACATCTCAAAAACACACATGTACGATTTTCATTATAACAAAATGGTTGCCTTCTATGGAAGAGAGAACATCGGCATTAGCTACATGGATACAGACGCTTTTGTGTATTGGATTATTACAAATGATATGTATCAAGATCTTCGTACATTTGTTCACAAAAATGAATTCGATTTTTCTGACTACCCAAAAACCCATCCTAACTACGATCAAGACAAAAACAAAAAAGTACTGGGCAAATTTAAAGATGAAGCAAATGGAGTTCTACTTGAAGAGATTGTTGCACATATGTCAAAACTGTATTCTTTGAAACTATATGATGAAAAAGAAGACGAGAAGAATAGCTATATTAAAAAAGCTAAAGGTGTAAAGAAATTATATTTAGAAAAGAAAGTTATTTTTGATCAATACAAGCAATGTTTATTTGAAGATAAAGTTATTACAGCTAAATTCAATACAATTAGAAGTTTTAACCATCAGATATACAGCCTAACAGAAGTTAAAAAAGCACTTTCTTCCAATGACGATAAACGACACATTCTTCCAGACAACATCCACACTTTACCATTCGGCCACTACTCCCTCAACCCTATTGACGAGTAACCTTTTCATCGTCCTAGATCCTTTATCCTTTTCCTTTCCGTAAAAAAGGGGAAACACAGCAATGTTAAGCTGTGTTTCCCCTTTTTTACACAAGGTTTGAATGACCTTGAACTATATGTGTGTATATATATATATATATATAAGGAGATTTATACCAAAGAATATTTAATACCATATCAGCTGCCTTCGTGAAACCATCATGTCAGACCTGAAGGAGAAGATTATTAATGAACTACACAAACCTGCAAGAATAAAGTTTCCAAGAAGAAATACTGTTATAAAAGGGATAAATGATCTATATCAAGCGGATTTAATTGAAATGCGACCGCATAGCAGAATAAACAAAGGATTTAAATATATACTCACTATTATTAATTGTTTTACAAAAGTTGCAGACGCTTTACCTCTAAAGGACAAGACTGGTAAAAGCGTAACAGAAGCCATGGAAATAGCCATAAAAAGAGATAAAAACAAAATTAAACATTTACAAACTGATGATGGAACAGAATACTTTAATACAAACTTTGCACAGTTAATGAATAAATATAAAATAAATCATTATTCTACAAATTCAGAGAAAAAAGCAGCTATTGTAGAAAGATTCAATAGAACCTTAAAAGGAGCACTATATAAACAATTTTCAAAAAGAGGTTCTTACGTATGGTATGATGTTTTACCACAATTAATAAATGAATATAATAACAGGTTTCATAGAACTATTGGTATGAAACCTAACAAAGTAAATAGAAGAAATGCAAAAGATGTATTAAAACGCATAAAGAAAAATACAAAGCCAAAAGTAGAAAAAATGCAGCCAAGAAAATTTAATGTAAGTGATAAAGTACGAATTAGTAAATATAAGGGAGTGTTTACCAAGAAATACCTTCCCAATTGGACGAATGAAGTTTTTACAGTGTATAAAGTGCAACCGACTGTACCTGAAACGTATATCTTAAAAGATAACAAAGGAGATTTGTTGCAAGGTGCATTTTATGGACATGAAATGTTAAAGTCAACAGTAGGTGATGTATATCTTGTTGAAAAAGTGTTACAAAGAAAAAAGGACGCAGTTAAAGTGCGGTGGTTAGGGTTTAACAAAACTGAGGATTCATGGATACCTATAAAAGATTTGATTTAATGCAAGCAACTCATTTCATCGTTAACCTTTGAGCAGGATGGAGATTATTCACCATAAAGATCGATTCAATATTAATAACATAGATGATTTAACTGTGGATAACGTTAAAATCAACAATGGTAAACACGGTAGTTTACTTCCAAACACTGTTCGATGTATAGTAAGTGGACCCTCAAACTGTGGAAAAACCAATGTTGTCTTTAATTTGATCACTAATCCGCAGGGATTAAGGTTTAATAACCTATATATTTTTTCAAAGTCCCTACAACAACCAAAGTATCAATTGCTAGATAAAATCCTATCTGATGTGCCCGATGTTAATTTTTACAAATTTAACGCTAGTGATAGCATTATACAACCAAACGAAGCGATACCGTATTCTGTATTTATATTTGACGATGTATCTTGTGAAAATCAGGATACTATTAGAAACTACTTTGCCATGGGAAGACATAATAACATCGATAGCATATATATAGGACAAACTTATAGCAAAATCCCGAAACAACTTATCAGAGATAATGCAAATGTTTTAATTGTATTTAAACAAGATGATACTAACCTAAAACATATATATAACGATCATGTGAATGCTGATATGGCATTTGAAAAGTTTAAAGAGCTTTGCGGAAAAGCATGGGCGGAAAAGTATGGATTTCTGGTTATTATGAAAGATCAAGCTATAAAAGACGGCCGTTATAGAATAGGTTTTGATAAATTTGTTTTACTACACTGATTAGCAGTATTACTATACAAGTCGTCAAGGTGTGAAGATGGTTAACCAGGAAAAGCTACTAAAAGAAATAAAATCACTTAGTGATTCTATTAGACAAAAAAACCGAGCTTTAAAATCAGGTATAAATGAAAGAGAGCAATTTTTAGAAACAACATTCAAACCTGTTACTGAACCTTTAAAGCGATTAGCACAAAATATGGAAAAACCTTCAATTCGCTTCGAAGGAGACAAAATGCTACCAATTTCCAAATATGAAGAAGAATTTCAGAATGATGAAAGTTTTGACCAGTTACAAACATCTGAAGAAAGCGACGAGTATGAAGAAAGTGGAGATATAGGAGATTTAAGGGAAAAGAACATTGCAGGAGATACAAGTACAGAAGATACAAGTGCGGAAGATACAAGAGCAGAAGAAGAGGATATCAACCCATCCAACTTAAGCAAATTAGGCACAGATATTATGTTTAAAGGAACACTTGGAAGAAAATATACATTAAAAATGTTACATGGCACACATGCTAATCGAAATTATCATACATATGGAGCTAGAATAGAGGATAAAGGATTAATGATTGGAGATAGAAAGTTAGATATAAACGAAAATGATGATATAGTTATTGGTGATAAGAAATATAAAGGTACAACAGGTTTGTTTGAACTCATCTTTAAAAATAATCCTGGTAAATATACTAAAAAGGATTTACAATTGTTTAAAAATATACTAGAGTATACAAATGCACATAGAAAAAAATATTCCAAAGAAAAACCTATTCATAGAAACAGGTCAATAAAATACACAAACATTATATCTAGTCTTTTCCCCTCGAAATCAAATAAAGCTTCAATTAAAAGAAGAGCTTTATCTTCTGCTGAATTAAATGTTTTGCATAAAAAAAGAAAAACAACTGATCCTACTACATCTGGAAGGGGATTATTAAAAAATTTGTATAAAACCAATATAATATATTACAACGATATAAATAAGTTAGTTGATCGAATGAGGTTATTACATGAAGCTATGGAAGCCGGGCACACTGGTTTAGAAAACGAATGGGTAGCTTTGGTTGATGAACTGCGAAAACGAGAAATAATTGTTCAGTAGACGTATATATATATATATATATATATATATATATATATATATATATATATATATATAGTAAGAACCTAAACGATAGCGATTCAGTTACATCATGAGTGTGGACAAGTTCGGACGGTATTCCGAGTTTGGAGTAAAATCTGGATATAGTGAAAAAAGAGCTGGGTTTCCATTAACACCTGATGGTAATTATAATTTTGAAGGAAAAGTAATTCAAAATGTTGGTGATCCGCTTTTGTCTTCTGATGCGGTTACGGTACAATACATGGATAAAAGAACCCCAACTGTACACGAAGATCATTGGGGGTTTTCCGGTAAAAGGTTAAGTAATATACAACATCCCGTTTATGATGGCGAAGCAGTAAATTTAGCTACTCTAAAATTGTTAACGATTTACCAAAGGAATGAAACTGACACAAGCTATGATGTAAAAAAATTAAAATTATCAAATGTAGGTGATTGTGAGCAGGATGGAGACGCTGTAAATAAGAAAATGTTTGATATTGTACACAAGAAATGGACTACGGAATATGAAAAACATTTGGAAAGGTTTGGTGCAGCTCTATTTCATTATATCCATCGGGCTTCAGGAAGAGCTGCAGCTTCAGATGTTGACAGCTACAATTATTTAGACTGGAAAAATATACACAATCCAGAGAAACCTAATCAACGAGATAAACCGTCTGAGCCTTCTAAAGTCAAGACATTAGGAAAGGATGATAAAGTGAATGTGATTAATGAACCAACAGAAAACAATGAAGATTACATAAGAGAAAAAAGAATTTAAAATACCCATGATAAGGGACAAAGCATCAGTCATATTCGAGAGATGATACAGAGAGGATGATGGAATCCAATATTACTGCGTGGAGTTTAATATCTCAAGAGCCGAGATTTCCCCAAGGAGTGTTGACAGATGGTTTTGTTCAACGGTTTGATAGATATATGGATTGGGAACAACTTTCCATACACTACCTCTTTACAATGACTATGTTAAGAATTTATTTTCACAGAGTTAACTGGATCCATATTTTACAAAGACAACAGTTTTCAGAAGACTTCCTCGTAGAGATGACATCAAATTTTAATAACTGTTGGGAAGTAATAAGTAAATATCAAAATCTCTCTGAGAATTACATTGACAATTTTAAAGATAAACTAGACTGGGATGTGTTATTCAATTACCAACGATTAAGCGGCAAGTTTCTAAGGGAACATGACAACTATTTAAAGTTTATTCATTTTACCGAAGACAACGATACCATCACCAGCGGAGAAACATCTGGAACATCTTCATTTACACCTTATTTCCATTTTTACTACTTTTATTTAATATGTATACATTTAATTAATAAATCCATTTCTATATAATAAATGGATTTTAAACAGTATATAATACAAGAAACCAAAACTGATATTACATTCATTGTGAAATATTTATAGAGTGCACCTACTGATTGTAGGTTTTGCTATAAATAGTCATGTCGAGGGTTAAACGCATCAGTCATAATCGAGAGAGATTACGGAGAGGAAGGGGAATAGCATCAACAGCATTTTCTCTATTGAGTAAACCGGTTGGAGCTATAGTTAACAAGGCGATTGATTTATTACCTGTGGAATTACATTTACCTGGAGGATATCAATATTGTGGTCCTGGAACCAAATTAAAGAAACGACTTGCTAGAGGAGATCCTGGAATAAATAAGCTCGATCAGGCTTGTAAACAGCACGATATAGCGTATTCCAAATTTGGTGATACTAAAAATAGATCAATAGCGGATAAAGCACTTGCTGAGAAAGCTTGGCAAAGAGTAAAATCTAGTGACGCAGGTATTGGTGAAAAAGCAGCGTCTTTAGCAGTAACAGCAGCAATGAAAGCAAAAACTACGTTTGGAGGAGGAAAGAGAAGAAGGCGTGGGAAAAAACCCGCTAAGAAACAAGGAGGTAATATCAGAAGAAAACGTCGATCTACCAGTGGTAAAGCTAAAAAGAAACCAACAATATGGTCAATGATAAAAAAGGGAGGAGGATTATACCTAAGGCCGTATCGTGTGTATTAAATAAGAAAGAGCAATTAATAATTAAAAACAAAGAATTGACCAATGAAGAACTGATTACATATGCTTCTTGTTTGAAAATCCCATTTTTTAGAGGAGTATTTATGAAAGATGAATTACCGGTTAAAATGTGGAAAAATGAGACTGGTATTGTAAATTTGGATAATAGTGAAGGATTAGGCACTCATTGGGTGTGTTACAAGAAACTTGGTAAAACCATTTATTATTTCGACAGTTTTGGAGACCTTCCACCACCGAAAGAACTTCAACAATACTTTCGTGCGGCAGAAAACGTTTTTTACAATCATACAAGAAAACAACCTGATGATACATCCATTTGCGGTCATTTATGTTTAGACTTTTTAGCTAAAAGTGTTAGTCAACTTTAAGATGTCTTCGTATACAGTGTCATTAACCGGTAACTCATGTACTTTGCGCAGTATTCTGTTTCCAGCGCTACGTTTGCAAAAAGGAAGACTATGGGAAGCCGCATTATTGGATTTAACAACATATAACTCTATTCCAAACGTTAGTGAAGGAATTAATAACAAAATACATTATTACAAGACAAAAGATGATAAAGGAAAGTATTCAGCTTTGGAAGAATTCAGTTTACCAACAGGAGCTTATGAAATTGATAATATAAATGAAGTTATACAAAAACATATGGGAAAAGAAATTTAACGATAAAAGGCAATAACAATACAATGAAAGCCGAAATTACGTCTAAGTATTATATTGATTTTAGTCAAGAACATTCAATTGGTAGTTTATTAGGGTTTTCTAAGGAAACAAAAGTTTTAGAACCTAATAAAACTCATTCTGGGAATAAAACTGTGACGATCATCAAAGTTAATAGCATAGACATTACATGTAACATTATACAAGGATCCTACAGAGATGGAGAAAATCGTCATATATTACACACATTCTACCCATCAGTTGCACCAGGTTTCAAGATAGTAGAAAAGCCTCAAAACCTTGTGTACCTACCGTTAAACACCAGTTTCATTTCAGACATCGTGCTGAACATAGTGGATCAAGACGGAAACCTTATTGACTTTAGAGGAGAAGCTATTACTGTAAGAATACATATAAAATCATCCGCTTAGACAATGGGGTTATCATTTAAAAAGAGAGAGCCATCCAGCAAAGAGGTCAGTAGCTCATCAGCTGTAGAAGGATTAACAAGTGACAACATTCGTTTTCTAGAAGAAATTGGATTAAAGGTCATTAACAATGGATATACTGGATATAGCGCAGGGTCCAACATTCGACGAGACCTTATGGGAAAAGGAATATCACACGCACAACCCTTACGCTTCGTCCAAATTAAACAATAACGATGAAATTAGGATTCCTATACAACAACAAGACATTTATACTCTTCCATGCGAAAGTTATTTATATATTGAAGGAAAAGTAACAAAAACTGATGGTACTGCTGGAACCACTGTTCCGTTCATAAATAATCCTATGGCATTTTTGTTTGACGAGATTAGATATGAAATTTCGGGAGTTACAGTCGATTCAACAAAAAAGGTTGGAATTTCCAGTACATTGAAAGGATTAGCGTCTTTAACACCAAATGAGAAGAATCTGTTAGCTGTTGCAGGATGGGTTGCACCAGACAAAAGTACATTCGCTCCTGACTCTTCGGGAAACTTTGATTTCTACGTACCTTTAAGATTACTCCTAGGATTTGCTGAAGACTACAGAAGAATAATAATAAATGTAAAACAAGAACTAGTTTTATTAAGATCATCAAACGATAATGATATTATTAAAGCAGCTGCTGGAACAACTGATGCCAATTTAGACTGGAAATTAACATTAGACAAGATTGTTTGGAGAGTACCACATGTGCGACTAAATGATGAACACAGGATTACATTATTAAGAAAGTTAAAATCAGATCGAGACATTGTAATGCCATTCAGAAGCTGGGAGTTTCATGAATACCCCGTTTTACCTACAACACAACGGCATACATGGACTGTAAAAACTTCTACTCATTTGGAAAAAGCGAGATATGTAATATTTGGATTACAAACGAAGAAGAAAAGTATAATAACTGAAAATGCTGGTGAATTTGACCATTGTAAATTAACAAACTGTAAAGTGTTCCTGAATTCACAATTCTTTCCCTACGACAACTTTAATATTTCTTTTGATAAAAAAAGATACAGTGTTTTATACGACATGTACGCTAGGTTCCAAAATTCATATTACGGCAAAACAAATACACCTCTACTATCTCCCGTACAGTTTGAATCGAAAGCTCCGATTGTTGTAATTGATTGTTCCAAACAAAATGAATCTGTAAAATCGTCTAGTGTTGATATAAAAATAGAAATGGAATTTCAAGAAAACGTACCTGCAAATACATCTGCGTATTGTTTAATTTTGCACGATAAAATTGTTACATACACACCGTTGACCGGTATTGTAAAGACAGTATTGTAAAACGTTGTACCACCACCGGCACCGCCACTGTCGCTAACCTATAAATAGCGGAGCAACAATGCAGGTCTTCAGTTGATCGTCTATCGTCGCATGGGTAACATCTTCTACAAAATGAGTTCTCCATCTGTTGTACAAGGTGATGCAGAGGTAGCACCGTTATTGGAACGTGATAATACTAGTGAAACAGAAATCATCAAGGAAATAACTGCATTTTTAAAGTTTGGTAAAAGAGATAGAGAGGAGGAAATTAATGCAGACCCATCAAAGGTAGTACCAAAGAGGAAGAAGAAAGTTGAAGAGAATATTCCTCCTCACATTTTAACTGAAGTTTTTCTGCGAATCTTTTACCCCATCTCAGCATGCATCAGTAAAAGTGTATCAGTTGGATTGATGAAATCATTGGATTATTCCCCTACAGTAATACTACACCATGGAACAAAAAAGGTTTTATTTTCGCAAAATGCTTGGGAGTCATTTTTGAAACATGTACATTTAATAGAATGTTATTTAACTAACAGTTTGTGTGGAAGGAAAACACATATTCGACTTTTGGATTGTGACAATGAAATCGATATTGTTAAACATCGTGGACAACTACAAGTGCGAATTAGAGACTTGACTCAACATGAAAATAAGATTCTACTGTCACGTGAAGAATTCTACGTTTTAAACTACGCAACAGAACCTATTACAAGGTACATGAGACAGTTGGTATTTGCAAGCGCTATTATTAAAGAATATTTGGTCGATACTTTGGAAAAACAACCTGATAGCACCATCGTGTACGGACCTGTGGATACATCTATTTTTAATAGAATACCTCATGAAGTTTGCATGTGGAGAAAGTTAAAGGATTTTGAACCACTTGTAGAAATCGCTACAGAAGCTACAGAAGAAACAACACAGGAAGAAGAAACGGAGAAACAAGAAGAAGAAGAAAACGAAACACAAGAAGAAGAAGAAGTTAAAAAAGACTAAAGTTTGACTTTGTAAAGAAGAACACACGTGGGGTAGGCCTATTGGGGACGGTGCCCACGTTAAATATACACCAACGCGCCTGCAACTGTACGGCCTGGTATTTAACCTACCGTGGTGTGGAAAACAGTTTAGTTGATCGCTAGGTGCCATGATGAGCGGAGGGGATGAAGAAGTGAGTGTAAAGCCTTGTGTAATAGAATTTCAAGCATTTCGAAATAATGATGATAGGTTTATTATCAAGGAATTAGTAATTTTAGACTTGCTTACATTTGTAGCCTACCCATTCACGTTTGAAGCTCCTTTTTCTTTTAACAAACTTAACACCAAAGCGAAAAGTACAAACAAATGGATAACAAACTACTTTCATCACATGCATTGGTATGAAGGATTTATAAGCTACAGTAATCTGCACAGTATTATGTTTAACTTTTGCAAACAATATTCACATATATACACAAGAGGATTAGAAAAAAAGAACTGGATACAAAAGTACACGCACGGTGATGTTTTCGATATAACTATCAGTAAGGACTTTAACATTAATCTCGGTAATATTTGTGTCGCTGCAAAAGATCTTAAACACGGTCAAACAAACTGTGCATTGTACAACGCATATCGTTTGGCTGCTTATTTGAAACAAACGCAGGAATGTGGTGGGGGTAGCGGAGAACAGAAATGTGGTGGGGGTAGTGGGGCCTATAAATACGAGGAGGCAGCACCGCTCCAGCACGAGTATTATTCGAGACTCCGAAGAGGCAACACCACAACCACCACTGACGAAGATGACATCACAACAGTTTCTACAAACACTGGTTGATCAATTCAACACTCATTCAAAATCCGACCTTCTGCTAACTAAAAAGTGTTCAGAACTAAAAGAACAAAAACACTACATTATTCATAACATCAAGAAAGTGGAAACCACACATGGAGAAGCAATTCTAGTTTCATTGAGCGAAGGACCTTTCACTCCAGGAGATGAGCCGAAGTTTCAAGTATTTCTTCCAAAACGATTTGTTCAACTGCTACAAAATGAAGATTTGCGAGATATTCAACCGGGGACGTTGTATTTGGTATCACACGGTGTAAGCGGCAACAACTCGACGGAACTCACTCTGCACATCACGCATCCTTGTACATAATGTCTTTGTTTGTATTTTTCTGTTTGTATTTCTAGGCATCAATGTTAGACTTAAGCTTATTGTATTGTAAAATGTTTGTTTAATAAAGAAAATAAAAAAAAATAAAAAAAAATAAAAACAGCAACACAGCAGTATATTATTTTATATACTGCTGTGTTGCTTTTTTTTTAAAATTCAAATGGATGACCTTGAACTTTCATTCAGGGTTAACTTATGAAGAGGTATAAAAGAGAGGGAGCAGTGAAGTTAGTCTCAGTCTTGTCTAACACACGCTGCAGCTAACATGTCGGTGTCACCTATGAAAAATTTATTTTTCGATAACAATTTGAAGACATATTGTTGCGAGTTACAATGTTTTAAAATACCAGGCGATCAAGTTGACGGGAAAGCTTGTCGTAAGTGCAAGTGTTTCAGCTATTGCATATGTAGATGTAAAACGTATCAAATGAACCGACAAGATAAACTACAAGAATTACGCCGAAGGATTGCATTACTGTGGCGGTGAATGTAGTAGCAACCAGCTGCCACCTGCCGCCTGCCATCTGCTGTCCGCCATCTTCTCCGCCCCACCACACTTTTACCCCCACCATTTTGTTTGATACCAGAACGCTAGCTAGCGAATAGTCAGTACACCTCCGGCTCTCGACTGGTGAACATCGAGTGCTCTTCACAAACGTAAAACATTGTATTAAAATGTCCATTAAAATTAGGTGTATTCATTATGACTCTATTCATCTGGCGACTTTCCAAGACCTCGAGGTTTTTAATGAAGAGTTAAGACTTCTCATTGCGTCCGGTTACGATTTATCTTTGAAACTTTACGCATCAAAAAACAACATGGACTCTGCGCAGGGATCGAAGTATCTACCGTCTTTCTTCAGAAAACAAAGTGATGGCCGCAACTCGTCCGGATCAACAACATCGATGACAACCAACAACGGGGAACTATTGTAAACATGAATTATTGTAAATAAAGTAATATTTGTAATATGAATTATTGTAAATAAAATAAAGTAATATTTGTAATTGTTCTACCTCGCACTCGTATCATTCGATTGCTTCATTCGATAATTTTCATTCGATATTTTATCGAATTAAAACTATCGAATCACAATCGGATTTTACGCGTGCGAGGTAGTACTTTTTTAAAATTACCTCCCCGTAACCTTGAACTTTGAACTTTAACTCATTTCGTCACAAAACCGCCTACGTCACTGGCTCAGCCTCAGATAACGTATTTTATCACTCAGCGCTTCCGGTCACGTGACCGGAAGCCATAAATCAAGTGAGCCAGCACCCGCAAACCCCCACTACTAACTCCAGAAACAATTGCCTTGGGCCTGTTGAAAAACTGCATTTATGGCAAGAACCTTATTCTCAGCATACAAACAATTGTCGAAATGTTAAAGTGAAGAAGAATTTTGACATTAATTGTACTTAATTGTGTAATTAAAGGGTTCTCTCACTGGGGGGCTATCATTAAACAATGTCTTTGTGTTTAGCTTACTTACATCCGCCCCTTGGAAAGGTTGTGATTTTCAAGGAAACTAACTTGTGTTTGTTTGTTTGTTTATTGGGGGATTAGGAGGCCCCAGCAAAGCCGGCTAGGCACGTCTCCCTTGGGATATTGTACAGCCACCGGAAAGAGGGAAAAGATGGATGGGAAAGGTGGTAGGATGGGGTCAGTCTGCCTCGCTCCAGAAAGGGAGAGAGATCCTTACCTAGCTCCCGGGCTCTGTGGGTGACAACACCCCAGGACGATTCGCCCTCTAACCCGACGTCCCCCTAAGTCCACCAGACAGGGACCGCCATCGCACAGAGCCTCTAACCTCTCAGGTGTCGGGTGGCCCCAGGACGGTTCGTCCCCCAGCCTGGCAGACCGAAGACCGTCGGGTAAGGGCCCTTCCTCCCAGGCACCCGTCCCAGGCTGCAAGGAAGATCCACTACTCCCTCCAAGGACTTGGACTAGACTGGGTATCCAGGCTCAAATGGGAGTCAGCCCCCAGAAGAGACAAGGAGGAACGAAGGAAGGGAAGTTGTCACACTGGATAGCCAAAAGACTTACCAATACTGTGACAGCTTCATTTTGCTGTACCCAATGTCGACCTCTGTACTAGTATAGACCAGTCAGAGAGCCGTCGAGGGCTAACTTGTGTTACACTGGTTACAAGTGATTTGGCGAGTCATTTCACTATTTAAGTAATAAGGGCAGAAGCAATCTACCCATCCCCACTCTGTGTTCATCTTCGGTAGTCTAGACTCGACCAAAATGTGGAGTTGGCTTTAGAGGACATGCATAAATTACGTCACGCTATATTCAGCCCTTTTTGACTCCCTACTCCCCCTTCATCACCCTGATCATAACCTCCCCCCTCCACCCTGTCACGTCACACTAATTAATTATTAAGTATTGGATTGTGGGTATGGTATTTCATCACTGACGTTTTCGCAGGCTTAACTCTATTAATCGTGACGTGTCACGCAGCCCTTATCCCCCCCTCCTCCATATCATGGTGTGCCTCTCTCTTCCCCCCCAAGGGAGGTGTGACGTAATATATACAAAGCCCTTACAGTTTGACATCAGAGGGTTTTTCACGAAAAATTACAAACAAATTATATATTTTGTCTTTACTAAAACCAACAAACAAAAACTGGTCAACCTTTCTGAAATTGCAGAAGTAATTTAATGTTTCACTTTTCAGATGTCAAAACTAGTATGGGTAAAGCATGCAAGAAGCGATTTGCTAATTTCAAAGACAAGTGCGATGAAGCCTTGCACTGGTCAATCTCTTGGGCGATCTGTTGGCCCATGAAACTGGATGTCATCTGCGACATTGTGAAAAGTAAGTGCGGTGATTTGGTAATCTATAAACTATATTAAATTTTGATTTATTTTTAATACATAAAAATGAATTTCTAGTAATCTCAGAACTATATTAAATTATTCAGATATTCAAAACTAATGAATGAATATTTTCAAAATCAAAAATCTATTTTTGATATGCGCATATCTACTAAAAACAACGTTAGTACTTCAGTAGTGTTAACTAATAGAATCAAAAGTACCGTACCTAATATTAATGTGTCAAATTAAATGTGATAAAAATCATTCATTTATCTTATCTTATTTTACAATATAGCATGTAGTGGTGACATGTTCCATTGCCTACTCAGAGTAAACTACTGAACATAGAGCAGCGTGTTGCTGTCAATAGATATCCCGTAGCCCAAAATACTATTTCTTCTCAAAACAAAACCGTGATAAGAGACAGAAATACAATTTAACGATATGTTAATAGGAGGAGTTATATTGTAACTAAACATTAATTCTTCTAGTAGGAATTAAATTAAAATGTAACAATGGCATATATTGCTCTCCTAAATACAAATTAGGAAGCAAAAAGTGACATTGCTCTCCTTGTGATAAGGAGGAACTCGCTCTCAAATGGTGGAATTAATAACATTTGTGTACCACACTACACCATATGGTGAATCTGTTGAACTATGTTATTAATGAATGCATGTTTATTAACAAATTCAGTGCGGGTGGATCTCATGAGCTCCAAGCTGGCCTTGCCAGTCGATCGGTTGGAGCTCATGAGCTCCAAGCTGGCCTGGCCAGTCGATGGTTGGACCTCATGAGCTCCAAGCTGGCCTTGCCAGTCGATCGGTTGGAGCTCATGAGCTCCAAGCTGGCCTGGCCAGTCGATGGTTGGACCTCATGAGCTCCAAGCTGGCCTTGCCAGTCGATCGGTTGGAGCTCATGAGCTCCAAGCTGGCCTGGCCAGTCGATGGTTGGACCTCATGAGCTCCAAGCTGGCCTTGCCAGTCGATCGGTTGGAGCTCATGAGCTCCAAGCTGGCCTGGCCAGTCGATGGTTGGACCTCATGAGATCCAAGCTGGCCTTGCCAGTCGATCAGTTGGAGCTCATGAGCTCCAAGCTGGCCTGGCCAGTCGATGGTTGGACCTCATGAGCTCCAAGCTGGCCTTGCCAGTCGATCGGTTGGAGCTCATGAACTCCAAAGTCTAATGTTGTTTTCAATGGAATACTGTGTCTCAGCCACTGCAGATGGATGAATGAAACTTGAACACGAGTTTGTCTATGCCTGAAATATGTCCGCAATATGGTCAGTTTTCAGTCCTCCTCCCTTGAAGGTGTGGAGGGGGGACGCTTCCCCTGCGCAACCTTCTAAGTTGTTTACCAACATTCCGGCTCTTATCGGAGCTCGGGTTTTTGTTTGTTTACGTTTCTAGAAGGAAATAATAGTGCATTCCGGTGAATAGTGTGCTTCAGTCGCGTGGGGTTGTGGTGCATGTTGCGTCGCGGCAGGCGCCTACTACCATTGCGCCGAGCCAAAACTGCGGGTGGAGCTCATGAGCTCCAAAAATGTATCGACACTAATTACAGATAAGGAATATCCAAATATTTTTTAACACTCAAACATTGTTTCTACACGTATTACCTATGTTTTTAGGGAATAAAAATTTTCAGCTCCTGGGTGAACCTTACATCATCTACACCACACTGAATGTGTTAACTAGACCCAATAACACTTGATTTTCATCATTACAAGTTCATATGAATTTTAAGATTAGTTGGATGGTGCTTTAAAGGATTTTCAAAATAGGAATTGGCTCATGAGTGATTTTGATGTATAAGTTATCTCTCTATCAAATTAATCAATTTGTCCAAGTTAACATATTTTTTTGGCTAAACAAAATTACAATTTGTACAACTTTACCTTTGTATTTTAGTGTTTACTTATGGAGGATATGACTGCGACCCTAGCTCAGAAGTCAGTAGTTGCATTGGAAAAGGTTATGTCAACCTGAAAAACGCCCCTGACACATTGAGAAACAAAGTGATAGAAGAACGTATCCAATACAAGCTGATCAAACCCCCTAACTTTGTAAGTTATAGTATAATAATGCTCTAGAGAATTTAGAAGCAAGACTAGTCTAAATTGTTAGTAGTAATCCTTTTAATTTAATACCTCGATCGTCAAAATTTAAATAAAAATGTGGCTGATTGCTCAACAAATCCTTTTGTAATTAAGAAGTACGATAAAACGAGTTTCAGATTAAAAGAGAGAAAGTATACATCAACTTGCTGATACCATTTATTCACATTGGAACCTCTTTTTTAACTCTGGGGGATGATTTCTTGGATACTCTTGGCTGACCTGGATGCCAAGTTAAGTCTGAGCCCTAGGAGGGAGTATGTGAATGGTGCCAGGGAAGAAAAGCTTTGCTCAACTAAAGAGGCACTAGAGGAGCGTTTACTAAGTCTTATTGGGTAAGAGGTCGAACTGACCCTCCGAAGGGTTCTGGAAGACAGAGCAGTTGAAGGGCTTCCTGGGATGAGGCAAGACATGCGTCTTGCATGACAAGCACAAGAGGGCACTGGGATTGGAGAGAGAATCGAACTGGAGTTGCCTTGGTGAGGATTGATTCAATCATCCTGTCGGAGTGACTTGCCGTCCCTGTCATACCGTTCCCATCCCTGCAAATCCCTTCCATCCCGTGGCTGTGCAATATCCCAAGGGGAGACGTGCCTAGCTGGCTAATGATGGGACTCTCCTAATCCCTCAAATCTAAGATCTAACATCTTACCACAGTGATATTCCCCCTCCAGTTTTAATAGATACTATTAATACACTATGTTAATTCTCTCTTTCGCCTCACAATGTAAGTATTCAACCTGGACCAATATTTATGCATAAATTAGGTTTTAAGCTGTTTGTAACTGTATCAAATTAGAATCATACTAGCAGCCAGTCGCAGCTTTGCTCGCGATCACAACGTAATATTATACTGACATTCATGTATACATATTGTGTTACCGTTCCAAAGCCAACATGGCCTGCTGATTAACTGTTTTTACTCTATCCAGCTGATAGCTTAAAACTTATAGTTATTTCCCAATTTTAAGCTTATGGGAAAAAAACTCAACTTTAAGGGGCCCCAGGGCCTCACTCACAAATTATTTCTCTATAAAAAAAGTTTCCTGCACAACTTCACGTTAGGAAATGACACCAAAAACATGAAAACCGGTTCAGTAGTTTAGGAGGAGTAAGTGTCACAAAAAAACCTGCTCGCCTATTAAATAAGTATAGATTAGCTAAACATTATAGCAATGTAGGGTATCGGGTGTAGAGTGTAGCATTGAAGAGTTTTATCGGTGAATTGAATTGAAATGTAAATATATAGCTTTATTAATCAAGTATACAGTAAATTAATATACATTAAATGGCACCACTGTCTAGTTTAAGATAAATAAAATATAAAAAAATCATCTCATTTTCTCAAAATTGAACAACGTTTTTCAAGTTAAAATATGTTTGAGTCTATCCTTGAATTCTTAATGCGCGCATTCCAATATTGTTTAACTCAGCAGGCAGTTGCCCAAATTCCCAAATTATTTTCCTAGCCAAGACCTTTATTTTAAACTTTAACATAAGACGAAACACCTACATGTATGTATCTTACAAATTTTGCATGTTTTGTGCCAATCAAATATCATTGTCATTGAGACAAATAGTCATGTGAATGTTTTTCTGCATTCAGTGATGACAAACGTTGAACTAAATTGTGAAACAACATTTACACTCATCCAATAAAAGAAATAATCACACACGTTTAAAGGTCTAGAATTACTCACTTAAAACAATAAAGCTTTGACATGTTCCAGGTTGGACTTCATTCTGTGGTTTCAATTTCAAAAGAATTTGCTCATGAAATTTATGTAAAAAAAACTCTTGCAGATGCTTTTCTGACAATCATTAGAACGGTTCTTGCATTTTTGTTTATTCTCGTCATTGCCAGGTAATAAAATTATTATGGTCAACCCATTTTTATTTAAAGTATTATGACTTCTGTTTGGGAAAAGCTGACATTAGACAGTCAAAATAAATGTTACTGGAATCCAGAATTACTGCAATTTCTAGTGACCCGAAAATACTTACTGCTGAAAACATCATGTGTTACATCATTGTGTTTATGAATTATTTTATTTTTAGTTTAAATTTTTAATAGATGGCCCATATGGGCGGCTTAAGGATGCGCCCTACCTGCCTTCCACACGCTAAAATAAGGGTTTTGCATCTCCCACATTGTAGGCTCAATTGTTAACCAATTAAAAATAATTTGTTGTTATTTCATTCACTAAATGTTCATCTATGTATCATACGATTTAAAAATCGTGATTTTAATTCAAAATAATTGTAGGCTATTAGTAAAGTTTTCAAATTAAGCGTTTTTCTAAAGCTTCCTAACGTAAAGAGAAAAATTATTTTTGAAAAAAGGAACCGTACAATACCTAGATTGGAATCTGAAAAATGTAAAACTGCAAATAGTTTGGTAGAAATCTGTAAAATAACAGGTTGATTGAAGAGAACAAAAAGGTCTTCAAGTGTAAATATGCATGACCCCGCTTGGTGGCGGCCCGGCACTAAACAACATCGTGCGGATCATTCAATCCGGGGTAGGGCGCACCCTTAAGCATTAGAACCCAATTTTTGATTTCCAGTCTCTCTACAACCTCTGTTTCCTGCAATTATTTAAAATGTCATACATAAAACAGACTGCAGCTGAAGCATGCATGCACTGTTATAACACTGTCTTTTGTTTGAGTGTAGAACTTTGTATACAATTAATGCTCTTGGTGTAACATAGTATCTGAATATTTAACAGAAGCCTTGACCTTCTTGGTATTTGTGTATTCATTGTTTATTGTCGCCTATTTAGAGTTAGTTGAACTTCTCGCTGTAACCTTATAAAAAGTAGATGGGAATCACTCAACTAAAATACAGTTTTTATGATAAATAATTTTTAAACTACAATTTTTCAATATTGGAGGATGTGGACTTTACCATGATTATAGCTACTTATCAAATATTTGCATAACCTAAGAAAGCAGAAAGTGGTACAGAAGAAAAAATTATTTATAAAAAATATACGAAATAGTGATGGGATAATCGAATGAAAGAAATAATCGAATGAACCAATGACGATTATACCAATAATCGAATGATCATTCAGTTGATTTTAATCGAATGATTTTTTCTTATCCTCATACCAACTACATCAAACGTATGCTGCTATTACAGTATATATTATGCTTTCCAAGGTTGGTATTTAAACACTATATTACACATTTACATTTTTCCCCCATTTGCATGACATTTACAACTTCTCATTGCATTTATAAGAGAACGAATAAATAATAACTCTTGGAAAAGTTTTGAAACGTTTCTCTCCAAATACCTTTTATAAGTTTATATTTCCTAATGTCACAAATATTATGATTTTTGTTTATATTATACATACGTTTTGATAAACCAGTAGCATTAACGATATTCATAACGATTCTCATTCTCATCAAATAACTGTTTAATCTTAAGTTTTTAATAACGTTTAAGGTTATCTAGCGGTTAAAAAATATGTATAGGTTTAATTTGTACTTCTCTTTCTTATATTTTTATTGAATGGACCAATTTTGAAATTCTATTTCTTACATTTTTACTTTGCTAACATAAATGTTTAACAATAAATAGTCATAAAAGTTCATTTGGTTTTTATTTTTCCAGGATTTTCACAGTTAGATTTTGAACCGATTATTTTAAGACAATAATCGATTATTTTTAAAATAATCAAACACTCGATAATTTTCTAATAATCGAATAATCGATGATTTTTCATTCGATTATCCCATCACTAATACAAAATATATAGCGGGACTATTGCTTAAAACCGCGCAAAGTTCATCTTGTGTCTTATGAAAGAGTTTGGTTTGCCTTTTCAGTAGTTTGTGGTTTTAGCTAGGCCATTTTAAGAATATTTATACGATGCCTCGATCAAGGGCAGAAACGGAGTATATTTTTCTGTTTACAAAAATTGCCTTTGCATATTATTGATATGTATTGGCTGTAATGCTGGGTTGCAAGCATTTTTGTGTGACTATATTGCAATGGTAACTAGATCTATTTGTGTTTTGATTATGAAGTGATGAATTATTGAATGACTATTATGAATGACTGCAGTAGTGAGACTTCTAGTTTAATGTTACACACGACAGTTTAAATACCCCCGTCGCAGCAAACCTGCGTACTCAGCGAATTTCCAATGAATTATAACATAACACATTAAGCCACTTAACAGGGATTCATAAGAAATATATTCATAAACAAGCGATATTTAAAATATTAATTATTCTCCATAAGAATAACATTGGGGATGAGTACGCAGGTTTGCTGCAACAAGGCACACAAAATAATGGGTTTTCATGCAAATATAAATAGAACTCAGCTATGTGAAGTCACATACCAAGTTTCATCCATATACATTCATAAATAAGCGATATATAACATTTTAATTATTTTCCATAAGAATAACATGGGGACCGATAACATGGGGTTTGCTGCTACAGGACCCATAGGCAAAAAATTGTTTTTTGTGCAAACAACAATAAACCACAACCAGATGAAGCCATATACCAAATTTCGTCAGTTTATGTTCATAAATAAGCGAGATATACAATTTTTCTTTTCCTCCATAAGAATAACATTAGACAACGTACTGTGTTTAGCACTTTCAATATCTCAGTAACCAATTGACGTAGAGCAATGATCAAGATACCAAATTGTTTGTCTTTTTATGCTGAATTCAATGGTGAAAATTAAAATTTGATGTTAATAAAAATTACATGTGGAAACCCCAAAAAACCCATTTTTGGGGTACAAAACCCCCCCAAAACCCCCCTTCGGATGGTGCGATATGTCTGGTTTTCGAACTCGTTCAAATAAATTGTACTTTACACGTTTGTACCAAATTTCATTAAGATCGGACCTCTTTTACGAGAGTTATCGTGCTTACGGACACATATATATATATAAATATATATATACATATATACAAATTTGAACGAATGTTGTTTTTTGCATCTGGGGACCTCAAAATGAAAAGTTATCATGGTCTCGGGCTTAAGTCTTACCGTGAGACCTACGGTAATAGCTTCTTCCCTATAGGGGAAATTCGCTAATACCAGAAATTAATGTGAACTATATTGTTCATAATCGTAATTTGAGTATATTGATTGGAGGAGGGGAGCAAAATGATCTTGGTTGTGATTATTGTGACTTTTCATATATCACAATAATATACACTCTTATAGTTATTTGTGCAACTAGTGAGCAAAGTGAGGTATTGCCTCACTCGAGAGAAATCCTTACTCACGAGCCGTAGGCGAGTGAGGAATGGTTTCTCGAGTGAGGCGATTGCACTTTGCACTCGAGTTGCACATTATATTTTTCCTACAGTTACCTAACAATGTACATGTTCTCTCACTAATTTGAGAAAGCAAAGTGGCCCATTCGCTCATCAGTGAGACAATGTTAACATTGTCTCACTCTAATTACTTTGTCTCACTCCAGATTTGCAACGTGAAGGCATGAAATAGTGAGCGCGTAACATGCAGACAAGGTCGTATGTGCGCGAAATACGTTGGCAGCACTGGCTGTAAATCAGCTGGTCAGCTGTTGTACTGTTGTATTTGTCACAACACTTCCGGTCACGGCAGAAGCCACCATTTCATTGATTTGCCATTTGTAAACATTGAAGGTGGTTTTGTTGTCGCAAAATGGACGTTAATGACGATTTTAGTAATAATAGTTCACCAGAAGAATCTTGTACTCCAGAAGAATTAAAAAATGTGGCGAGGAATGTGTCTCTAAATCTTCTTCCAGAGAAATCAAAACATAAATATGAAAAAAATATGTTACGTTTCATTACCAATTTATTTGTTTTATGGTAACTGTAGGAAAAAATTATTGTTGGTGGGCGGGGGCAACTGCCTCCCTTGTACCCCCCGAATCGTGCCTATTATTACTGGATTCCAGTAATACTGCGATTGAATACTGGGATTAGTGGATTATTACCTGGGGGGCCGAGCTTTGCTCGGGGAAGGCCAGTCAGTTTGTTTAGATGACTTTGAGTAATATTTCACCACTTCCCCCTACTGATAATCAGATTTGTATAACTCATTTGCCTCTTTTCTACATTTTTAAGGTCACTCCAATTGTTATTTATAGCTCAATGTCCCTTTGATTTATTTTAATACTCTTTAGATGTAATCTTCACTAAAATCTTTTATTCTCTGCTCTCAGGAAATCACATGTTTATAATCATAAACAACATGAGTATTACTTTCACAGTTCTCTGGTTGATTACAAACAGCTGTTACAATTCTTTTGTTTTTATTTGAAACTCCATAAGCCCAATGTTAATTTTTTTAACTTTTCATTTTAGTTTTAGCGAATTTCCCCTATAGGGAAGAAGCTATTACCGTAGTCGGCATGGTAAGACCTAGGCCCGGGACCATGATAACTTTTCGTTTTGAGGTCCCCAGACCCCAAAAACACCATTCGTTCGAAACTGTATATATATATGTGTCCGTGAGCACGATAACTCTCGTAAAAATTATCCGATTTTGATGAAATTTGGTATAAACGTGTAAAGCAACATTTATGACTTTAAGTTCGAAAACCAGCCAGATCGCTTTATCCGAAGGGGTATTTTGGGGGGGTTTTGTACCCCAAAAATGGGTTTTTTGAATTTTTTACATATACTTTTTGAAATAGTCAAATTTTAGTTTTTACCATTGGATTCAGCTTAAAAAAACACACAATTTGGTATTTTGATCATTTCTCTACGTCAATTGGTTACCGAGATATTGAAAGTGCTAAACACAGTACGTTGTCTAATGTTATTCTTATGGAGGAAAAGAAAAATTTTACATCTCGCTTATTTATGAACGTATACTGACGAAACTTGGTATACGGCTTCATCTGGTTGTGGACCACTGATATTTGCTCAAAAAAACCATTTTTTGCCAAAGGCTCCCGTAGCAGCAAACCTGCGTACTCAGCCCCATGTTATTCTTATGGAGAATAAATAACGTGTTATCTCCCTTAATTATGAAAATAAATTAATGAAATTTGGTATGTGACTTTACCTAAATGAGTTGTATTGATATTTGTATAAAACCCCATTTTTTGTTTTCCTTCCTTCAGCAAACCTGCATACTCAGCCGCCATGTTATTCTTATGGAGAATAATTAAAATGTCATAAATCGTTTATTTATGAATGTATATTGATGAAAATTGGTATGTGGCTTTATGTGGTATTAAGATACGTATATATTCATTGGAAATTCGCTGAGTATGCAGGTTTGCTGCTACGGGGGTATTTTACATTATTTTAATTTTCCTTGGGGCCTGTCTAGAACTTATTTTTATCACAGAAATTAGTTATTTCGAACATTTGAAGGAAATCGTTGGAGCCGTTTTTGAGATCCGTGTCGCAAGCAAGCAAGCAAGCAAACCTTACTCATATTAAAGTATAGGATTACATTATTGCATATTGTCAGACTGTCCAATAAAGTTTTAATCAAATTTTAATTACTGTATTTAGATTAGAGAAAATAATTTAGTTTTCAGTCCTTTTATAACTGAGATAAGTCTTTTAGCAGTGAGGTAAAATTTCTGGGGAGCTCATCAAATGAGCACAAAACTGTCCAAGCCAGACCTGCACCGGGCTGTGCGGGAAAGTAAGGAAACTCTGAACGGTTGCAAGGAATGCAATTTGTGCTGTCGTTTACATGCTACTGGACCTTACTACAATTGTACTTAGAATGGAACATATATATTTATTTATCTGGGTGAACTACAGAATCCAATAGTATAAATATGATTTAGTTCAGCTAACTGTTGGCTTTTAGCGAATTTCCCCTATAGGGAAGAAGCTATTACCGTAGGTCTCATGGTAAGACTTAAGTCCGAGACCATGATAATTTTTTGTTTTGAGGTCCCCAGACGACAAAAACACTATTCGTTCAAATTTATATATATATATATATATCTATATATCTATATCTATATATATATATATATATATATATATGTGTCCGTGAATGCGATAACTTGAGTAAAAAATGTCCGATTTCGACAAAATTTGGCTCAAATGTGTAAAATGACATTCATGACTTTAAGTTCGAAAACCAGAAAAATCGGACCATGGGAAGGGGGGTTTATGGGGGTTTTAAATTTTCCAAAAATCAGTTTTTTGCATTTTTCACCGTAAAATTTTTTAAAAACTTAATTTTAGTTTTGACCATGTTATAGAGCTTAAAAAAACAAATAATATAGTATTTTGAATTATTAACCTAGGTTAAGTGGTTGCGGAGAAAATCCAAAAAAACCTTCTCATAAAATCTCCCATGTTAATCTTATGGGAAAAAGGTTTTTGGCATTTCCTCAGTTTATTTTTATTTAAACTTCACATTTGCTTTTAGAAATCTCTTCAGTTCCACAAATCAATCATTTTGGTGATTAAATTGTGATTCTACGCCCAATCGTTGCTGAGATATTCAAAGTGCTAAACACAGTACGTTGTCCAATGTTATCCTTATGGAGAATAAATAAAATTTGATATCTTGATTATTTATGAATGTATCTTGATGAAACTTGGTATGTGGCTTCACGTAGTACTGGTATATTGATATTTGCACAAAAAATTGATTTTTTGTTGGTTATTCCCGTAGCAGCATACCTGCGTACTCAGCCCCCATATTATTCTTATGGAGAATAAGTAAAATGTAATGACTCCCTTAATTTTGAACATAAATTAATAAAACTTGGTATGTAGCTTCACTTGGTTCAGTTATATTCATAATTGCATAAAAACCCATTTTATTTGTTCCTTGTTGCAGCAAACCTGCTTACTCAGCCCCCATGTTATTCTTATGGAGAATAACTAAAATGCAATATAGCGCTTATTTATGATTGAATATTGATGAAACTTGGTATGTGGCTTCGCCTAATTAAATTATATTTATATTAGCATAAAAATTAATTTTTTGCGTTCCTTGTTTCAGCAAACCTACGTACTCATTACCAATGTTATTCTTAAGGAGAATAATTAAAATCGCTTATATGTGAATATATTTTTATGAAACTTGGTGTGCGGCTTTATGTGGAATTCAGACAAATATTATGCATTGGAAATTCGCTGAGTACGCAGGTTTGCTGCGACAGGGGTATTTAATAATTCACTAGATTTAAGATTTGTAACAGGGGAACCCAACAATTGAATAAGACTAATCGTTTTAGCGAATTTCCCCTATAGGGAAGAAGCTATTACCGTAGTTGGCATGGTAAGACCTAGGCCCGGGACCATGGTAACTTTTCGTTTTGAGGTCCCCAGACCCCAAAAACACCATTCGTTCGAAACTGTATATATATATATATACATATATATATATATATATATATATATATATATATATATATATACATGTGTCCGTGAACACGATAACTCCCATAAAAATTATCCGATTTTGATGAAATTTGGTATGAACGTGTAAAGCAACATTTATGACTTTAAGTTCGAAAACCAGCCAGATCGCTCTATCCGAAGGGGTATTTTGGGGGGTTTTGTACCCCAAAAAATGGGTTTTTTGAATCTTTTACATATAATTTTTTAAATTGTCAGATTTAAGTTTTTACTATTGGATTCAGCTTAAAAAAACACACAATTTGGTATTTTGATCATTCTTCTACGTCAATTGGTTCCCGAGATTGAAAGTGCTAAACACAGTACGTTGTCTATAATGTTATTCTTATGGAGGAAAAGAAAAATTTTATATCTCGCTTATTTATGATCGTATTTGGACGAAACTTGATATACGGCTTCATGTCGTTGTGGTCTATTGATATTTGCTCAAAAAAACAATTTTTTGCCAAAGGCTCCCCTAGCAGCAAACCTGCGTACTCAGCTCCCATGTTATTCTTATGGAGAATAATTAAATGCTCTGTCTCCCTTAATTATGAACATGAATGAATAAAAACTGGTATACGACTTCACCTAGTTAAGTTATATTGATATTAGCATAAAAACCCATATTTTGTATTCCTTGTTGCAACAAACCTGCGTACTCAGCCCCAATGTTATTCTTATGGAGAATAATTAAAATTGTATATATATCGCTTATTTGCAAATATATTTTTATGGAACTTGGTTTGCGGCTTTATGTGGTATTAAGACATATATTATGGCATTGGAAATTCGCTGAGTACGCTGGTTTGCTGCTACGGGGGTATTTTTTAAAGTTGTGGGTATAGTTGATCTACAATTTTGTAGGTCACATACTTTTCGATAAAGTTGTTTTGTTTGTTCAGTAATCAACAGAGAACTAGAACGCTGATGTTCAATTCAAGTCACGTTGCTTGCTGCACTGCTCAGTTCAACCAACCTTGACAATCACTCATTTAAAAAAGTTATGGCTAGTTTGTTGACTATGTCGTATTATTTACTTTGGTACAACTCCATTAAGCTAATCATTTTTAACTGTTATACGTTTTTTATTCACTGAAAATCTAACTATAAAATAAAAAGTTGTATGTGTTGTTTATAACTATTTTCTAAGTATGCTCAGTTTTAAAACAACTTTTATGAAGAAATTTGATCAAATTTGTATCACATATTGGATAAAGACCATATTAATATAGAAATAGAAATCCCAAGACCATATAGTTACACATTTCTTTTCTTTTTTGGAAATCACAGTTGGAAATGTAATAAAAGCGTTCAAGCGTAAACGTTTTTATCTACCAACTTTATTAGTGCCAAAACTCAAAAGTTAAAACAGTCCAAAGCTCTAATATATTTTAGTTTAGTTTTAAATACTGTGGAATTTATCAAAGCACACGGATATGAAGGTTAGGGCTCCAAATCTAAATATGTGAGCGACCAAATCTAAATTTAAATATGTGAGCGTCGAGGTTTTTTACTAACCACTAGCTGTTGCCTGCAGGCTTCGCCCCGCAAATTATTTTTCGTCATACTGCTACAAAAACAGCTGTTTTTAATACATGCTTTGCGGGGCTGAAGTAGTCCTTTTTCTCCCTAGGGAGAAAAAGAGTCAGCTGATGTCGAGGTTATCAGCTGTTTGTTATTACAATTTAGAACAGTTGCAAATACGTGCATGTCAATGGTAAGTTATCGATCGTATTGAGAGTGGCAATCGATTATTAGTATCGATTAGTTCATTGTTGCATTGTTGTCAGTTCAGTTGTATTTTTTGAATGAATGAATAAATATTTAATTTTGCTTCAGTGAGGAGATAAGCTGAGCGATAACTATGTTAGCGGTAAGTCTGATTCGTGATTCGAAACAGTTGATTATAACATTCATTGTTGCAATCGATAGTACACAGCGTTAGATATATCAATCGTTATGATCAGCTGATATAACATCAACACAATTGACAGAGAATCACCTGATTGTTTTAAATAGCTGAAAATGGAAACAACTCTTTCGTCTGTAAAATCTTTGTTTTTTAAAGTAGTTAGCTCAATATTTTATGCAGTATGACGAAAAATTTAGTTCATAACACGGGTCTAAGGTGGCCTTTCGTTACTCGCTCAAGTTACGACCTCGCCTGGCGGCTCGGTCGTAAACCCTGACCTTGTACGAAAAGCGTCACTTTAGCCCCTTGTAATGAAATATACTATATAAAACCTATGACACTGTGTTTGCTGCATTCTGTGGTTAGCCCGTGGAACTACTACGAATTAAGATCCGCTATTTGTATTTTCATCAGCTCAAACAAAAATGAATGTTCATAAGGAATACATTGAAACTTTGCCGAGGTCTCTGGCAGAGCCCTAAGGTCAGATCAGGATGAAAACTATTTATTTTTTCTATTTTATGCCTAAAGAATCAATGTACAAAATTTCAACTCTCTAGTTAAATGGAAAGTAGGAGAATTCCATTTGATGAGTCAGTGAGTGAGTCAGTCAGTGAGTGAAGGCTTTGCCTTTTATAGGTATAAATTCAAAGTTACTCTTGCTTTTCCAGCATATTTACTGGTGAAATATAATTTGTTAGTATTAAAAAGTCCAGAATTTATTCAGGCAAACAATTCTGAAAGTCATTTGCACCAGACAAATCTTCCCTTACAGGAATTTTTTTTCGAGTGGGTGCATGTCGTGTTTTTCCCTATCCCCCTCTTAATGAACGCTGACACTGTTTACTTCACAAGGAACTACCTTGGACCACAATTCAGTTCACCTTTCCCATAGGCGCTAGCGGTCCAATAATTTTATATCGTTAGATGTAAACTTTTTTAATTCCTTCTGATGTTCCAGCATCCTTCCATCTTAATTTTAACAATGATTCTCTAATGGAAAACAACTGTTTAAGAATCTAAATTATGTTAAAGATAAACATTGTTATGCTATCCATATAGTATGAAATTAAATAAAAAGTTTCAGTAGAAAGTTTAAATAGTAATCCTCATTAAATTTTAGCGAATTTCCCCTATAGGGAAGAAGCTATTACCGTAGGTGGCATGGTAAGACTTAAGCCCGAGACCATGATAACTTTTCGTTTTGAGGTCCCCAGATGCCAAAAACACTATTCGTTCAAATTTATATATATGCATATGTATATATATATATATATATATATATATATATATATATATATATATATATATATATATATATATATGTGTCCGTTACCGCGATAACTTTTGAAAGAAACACCCGATTTTGCTGGAATTTGGCACAAATGTGGAGAGTAGCATTTATGACTTTAAGTTCGAAAACCAGATCGATCGCACTATGGGAAGGGGGTTTTATGGGGGTTTACAATTTTCCAAAAATCGGTTTTTTGCAAATATGACCCCAAAATGTTAAAAACACTCAATTTTGGTTATAGCCATTTTATAGAGCTTAACAAAACAAATAATTTAGTATTTTGAATCATTAACCTAGGTTAAGTGCTTGCAGAGAAAATCCAAAAAAAGTGTCCCATATTAATCTTATAGGAAATAGTTTTACTAAAAACTTCACATTTCTGTTTATTAATATGTTTAGCTCAACAAACAAACATTTTGGTGTTTTAATCGTTGTTCTACGTCCAACCGTTGCAGAGATATTCAAAGTGCTAAACACAGTATGTTGTCCAATGTTATCCTTATGGAGGATAAATAAAATTCTATATCTCGATTATTTATGAATGTATATTGATGAAACTTGGCATGTGGCTTCAAATAGTTGTGGTATATTGATATTAGCACAAAAAACCAAGTTTTTTGTTGATAGTCCCCGTAGCAGCAAACCTGCATACTCGGCCCCCATGTTATTCATATGGAGAATAAGTAAAGTTGTATATCTCCCTTAATTATGAACCTACATTAAGAGAACTTGGTATGTAGCTTCACCTGGTTCAGTTGTGTTGATAATTGCAAAAAAAAACACATTATTTTCTTCCTTGTTGCAGCAAACCTGCATCCTCAACCCTAATGTTATTCTTAAGGAGAATAAGTAAAATGCTATATATCACTTATTTATGGATGTATTTTTGTGAAACTTAGTAAATAGCTATATGTAGTAGTGAGTCACATATATATGCATTGGAAATTCGCTGAGTACGCAGGTTTGCTACGACGGGGGTATTATTTTTAATCGCTTTCTGTTGCAGTGCTCAAACGTACCACAACAACTATCTGAATTTCACAGACTTTGACAACATTTATATAACCTCAGATTACAGAGTTTTAGACGCCAGACGCCGTAAATTTAACAAACCAACTCTCCTGCCACAAACAAAGACTGAGAAGAAAGTAACAGCAGATCCGTATAGTCTGAATTTATCAAAGGCAGAGAAGTCTGCTTGGGTAACGTAACAACATAAATTGTGTAAATAAACAAAGAAGTATTACTATAACTACTGTCCATGTGCACGTGTGAAAGCCACAACTGAATTATTTATTGATTCTCCCAATTCTCTAGTAGGCAATACATACATAAAACAGCTTTCCTTTTACGATAGGTAGAGCGAATAGTCCCTCGTTTTCCGAATTCGGAGCTCTGCCCGAGTGGGCTTACTAGATCTATTGTTACTCTTATGGACTAATTTTGTTTAGTCACATTAAATCAACTTTAATTCTAAACTTTAGAGTTCATTTTTAACACATGATGATCAAATAGCTTCTAATAAAGGTCCAAGTGAAAAATGGCAGTTGATAGAGAGTAAAACTTCTAACTGTTCTAACTCTTTACTGGTAAAAAATATTTGTTAGGTATATTAGTGAATTTCCTATGGAAAAGTGAACTATTAGCATGACCCGCACGGTAAGACTTAAGCCCGGGATCACCATAGAAGTTCCTAACATGACCCTCTGAACACGTTTTGAGGGGTCTCTAAAAACTTTATATATATATATATATATGTGTGTTCGCACTCTAGCGGTCGCAAGTTTTGACCGATTTACTTCAAATTTGGTGGAGACATTCATTTTTATAATCAGTTGGACAAGTTTGTTGGGCAAAACAATCGGAGGAAACTCTAACCCCCTTTTTTGGGAATTTTAAGTTTATACCCAAATGTACACTTATTGCACATTAACTTATTGTACGTAAAAATCCAAAGATTTTAAGCCCTCCCCCATCACTCTAGCACAAGTACTTACCGAGTTATTAAAGAAAATGTTAATTGTCAAAATGCAGTACAGTGCAGTTGGGGATTTTACACTGGAAAAGGCTGTTTTTCATATCTTAATATCGTTTTATCACCCCCCATACCCGTATACCAACTTGTTATCCCAACAATACCTCCTTCTAACTTTATAATGTACAACATTGGCATCCTATTAGTGAATTTAAATATAACCAGGAGCAACAAAACGGCAAAAAAATAAAATCTTTAAATTTTCAATAAAATGCTACCAGTGTTGGTTTAAACCCTTTATTTGATATTTTTAAGGTTTTAATGCGGAAATTCACTTCCCTCACGTCAGCGTGGTGCGTGCGATCTCGTTTAAATTGCTCTGCTCTTTGACTAGAAACTGTAGAAGTTTCATATCATATTTCATAATTTAATACCCTACATATACAAAAACATATATATGTTTTTTTAATTTTTAGTTCACTCTTTTTAAAAACGTAGTTTATACAGAATATATGTTGTTCTACCTAAAAAATATTATGATCTGTGATAAGACAAAGATTACAGTAAAATATTTCACCTTAAGTTTTTTTAATTTTCAACTATTCTGACATGATATAAGAATTATCCTAATACTGTAACAAATATTACTATAGCATAACCATTCCTCCACTCAAAAGTCTGTTTGCCTAAGGGTTATATTTTTTTACAGAGCAAAGAATTTTGGCTCATATCTGCTCTGATTTTCATGTGCTCAATCGTAGTTGGAATCGACTTTGCCTTGAGTAAAGCGATGGATTGGATGAGAGACAACCTCGAGTTCTCTTACTCTGAGCAAGGTTTGTACACTAGAACAAGGGTGGCAAAACCTTGTTTTGAGAAGGTCTGTTTGGTCGATGGGTCGTAAAGGACGATTTCATCTAAATCACAATCCTGTATTGCAACAGCTTCGCCAAAGAAATATTGTATCGGCACTGGCATATAATTGGTTAAAATTTCCAAGAATGAAATTTAATTGTGAATTCATCAATCTGGTTTACATGTTTTTTTTTGTTAACATAAACAGACAATCTACACAATCCCTAATAATCCGCAAGCTGTTTTCATTACCATTGTTATTTCTGTTTGCCACTTATACGTGATGATTAGTATTTTCACCATAAGAATAAATACAATTTTACGTCTCTATCGCAAAATTCTGTATCAGTATGCATATACACTGGATAGGTGATCCAGGCTTGGAAAACGAGCCAGCGTGACCATGGGTCCCCCCTCCACTGGCGGGCCAGACGCTGGAACGAAATACAAAAATGAATGTAAAGTTATCAGCCTGAACTCTAAGCTCGAGGGTCACAGATGTGTTAGACCTTTTATGTATGAAACAACATTCCAATTTTTTAGGGTGCAAACTAACCATTTATAAGTTATTGATCAGTTGTTTGACTTTTTAACAGTAAAGGCCCATTTGGAAAACATTTAAAGGCCGATGCGAAAGGAAAACTTAAAATACATCAATAACATGACGAAAATGTGTTTAGAGTAGTTAGACAGTTTGGAAATTGAAAACACACCTCTTCTAAAATACCCAAGAAAGACATCTGCTCATATTCACACTATACAGGATGTCACAAAAATCCGGAACTGGCTATACATAACCATATTCTACATACAAAAATAAATCGAAAATGTTCAGTAACATTTTTTCGATTTCAACTTCGTTTAGCCACTATCCGCCATTTTGTTTTTTCACTTAAACATTTTTATTTCCGTAATGGATTAATATATCAAGTAAAAATTTGGTATGGAGCTTTACAGGATAAATGTCTAAATCCAAAAAAAAATATTTTTTTCCGACGTTTATTTTCAAAATGGCGGCCACTTTAAATTTTTAAAGTCAAATTCCATGAAAGCTAGCTACTGAAACAAAATTTTACAAGATATACAATTTAAAGCACTTTGTAATCCAAATCTAATGACATTTTTACTGTAAAAATCGGTTAATAAATAAACAAGTTATGGCAATTTTTTATAATAAATTTCAAAATGGCGGCCATATAACATTTTCAAAGTCAAATTCCCTAGTGCATTTGACCAAGTCCTTTAAATTTTATGTCTTGTAAAATTTTGTTTTAGTTGCTAGTTTTCCAGGAATTTGACTTTGAAATTTGTATATGGCCGCCATTTTGAAATTTATTATAAAAAAATTACCATAACTTTTTATTTATCAACCGATTTTTACAGTAAAAATGTCATTAGATTTTGATTACAAAGTGCTTTAAATTGTATGTCTTGTAAAATTTTGTTTCAGTTGCTAGTTTTCATGGAATTTGACTTTAAAAATTTAAAGTGGCCGCCATTTTGAAAATAAACATCGGAAAAAAATATTTTTTTTTGTGGATTTAGAAATTTATCCTGTAAAGCTCCATACCAAATTTTTACTTGATACATTAATTCATTACGGAAATAGAAATGTTTAAGTGAAAAAAATAAAATGGCGGATAGCGGCTAAACGAAGTTGAAATCTAAAAAATTTTACTGAACATTTTTGATTTATTTTTGTATGTAGAATATGGTTATGTATAGCCAGTTCCGGATTTTTGTGACACCCTGTATATTTTTTGATTGAAAGATTATTGGAGGAAAGTGATTCCAAGCACATTTCAACATACAAGTTTTCTCAAGACCGCCTGGGATTGTTGTTCTCTTGTTTAAGATCTCGAGGAGGAAATGACAGTAATCTAAATGTTAAACAGTTACAGTGTGCGTCAGGAAACTTATGTTTTGCAATAGTGTCCAACCCTCTGATAAGATAAATTGTTTAACCCTTTGCGATCGGAATGCATATTTGCCGCTATTCCTCAGCGGTCGCGCGGCCAGCTTTACTGGCCGCCGCCATTAGCGCGCGGAAGTCGGATTTTTTTCCACAGCAGTTGTCCTTTGCGATTGGACGGTCAGCGGTGCTGGCCAACATGAAATCCAACGAACGCTCGGGCGTCCAGCAGGTCTGGCTGACAACAATGTTTTCGTTTGTAATATTTCAACTGTGGTATAATGCCTGTAGAGTGCTGCAACCTAGTGAGGAATTGTTAAACTAAACGATCAGCAGGCTTGCAACATTATATCGTAAGAATTGTGGTGGAAACAACTAAAATAAACACCTGTTGTTCTGGCACAAGTGCTGTCATAATCATCATTGTTTTGGTTCAGTTTTATGTGATTTTAACTGTGTTTTGGTGATTTTCTCGAGAGATTTGTGTTTATTTGTATTTTTAATTAAGTTTTAAGTTTTAATGTACATGATTATAAGAACACTTGTACGTTTACGTATAGGCCTACACTTATATTATAATTAGGCCTACAATAAAATTGTTTTATCCCGTATAAACATTTATTAGTAAGAATGGGGTTATGTTTTTTCCCCCCCGTATATTTAACTAAGTAATAATGAACGATCGTTAAAGATAAGACGAATTCAGAGAAGTTTTATTAAAATTTAAATCCCCTATGCTAACATTGAAGGTTTTCAGTGAAAATAATTCCGAGCTGCGGGGAGCGAGCCGCCATAAATGCCGAGGTGACGTGTAGTGGGACGTGGCCAGTACAGCTGGCCGTCCGACCGTCGGAACCAAGTTAGTAAGGAAAGAATTCCGACTGGCTGCCGACTGCGTTGTGGCCACTCCTGCTGGCCTTCCAATCGCAAAGGGTTAAGTTTGATTTAAATCACCAGAATTTGGTCATTGGCTTTACTGAAGCATCAAAGTTAGTTGGAGATCATAGTGATGGAACAGACAATAAAAACGTAATTAACAAATAAAATGTATTTTAGGTACTTTGAAAATAATAGGTAACGTGTAACACTACATTTGTGAGATTGTCATAAGAAAGGGTGAGTGATGGTCTGATACAACAAGCGAATTCAACTTTACTGAATTAAAAACTTATGATAACATCAAAAATTAAGTATGAAATCTGTTTTATAAAATATACCACAAATAATTCTAAATAATTGGTAATGCACAATAGCTATAATACATGTTCAGCTAAATACAACAGTACTATGTTAATTTAACTTTGTATCTTTCAGGGCAACACAAATTCAAAATTGATGTGGAAGGAATTGGTTTTGTAGCTTCTCTTGTTAGATCAATTATTGAGAGTTTCAATTTCAATAAAGAAATGAAAGGGGAGGTCAGTAACAAAGGTAAGCTACAAAAATTCTATAAGGTATAAGGTAAATTCTATAAGGTCTATAAGGTATAAATAGCTTATCAGTAAAACTGATTAAGTTTAATTTTTTAACTGTATCCTTGACAAGAAATAGTGGACGGATAAATACAAATTGTCAGATATAATTAAACGAGTTCGCACACAACACGCTGACGTGAGGGAAGTGAATTTCCAAATAAAAAACTATACAAACTTTAAATCAGTTAAAAACATACAATCATTCAAATTTTTATTCAAATCTGAAAATATTGATTTTTTGGCTGTTTTGATGCTCCTGGTTCTATTTACCTGCAATGCTGGGAATACAATTTTGCGCATTATAAGGTTAGGAGAAGGTCCAGTCAGGCTTTAAAGTAGGCGTGAGATTGTTGGGGATGATAAAAATACACCAACAAATGAATAACAGGCTTTTCTGAAGTAAAACCCCCCTAAGACAACGTACTGTGTTTGGTCAATACACATTTTCTTTAATAACTCGGTAAATATATATGCTAAAATAACGAGAGAGGGCTTAAAAGTTTTGCTACACTAATTCCCACAGTTTTTCATTCGTTAACTTTACATCCGGGGCTTTTCTCACCCTTTTTGGGCCCAAAAACTCAAATTTCTAAATTTAAAATCCCCAAAAAAGGGGGTTAGAGTTTTCTGATTGTTTTGCCCAACGAACTTGTCCAACTGATTACAAAAAGGAATGTCCCTACGAAATTTGAAGTAAATCAGACAAAAAATGTGACCGCTAGAGTGCATACACATATATATATATAAAATTTTGAACGACCCCCCAAAACGTGTTCAGGGGGTCACATTAGGAACTTCTATGGTGGTCCCGGGCTTAAGGTTCACCGTGCAGGTCATGCTAATAGTTCACTTTCCATAGGAAATTCACTAAAAAGAGTGTTGAGTTTTGATGTATTGTGTATCTGTATTGGATCCTTACAAATCATTACAAGTTTTCATAAAGCAACGGTAGAATAATTTTAACACAGAAACTAAAAAAATATAAATGGTATTTTTTTTTCAGCTTGTTTACCTGTTGCGAAACATCTGGTTATGAAAGATTACATAACGCTATATGGAAAATGTGCATTTTTGTGTTTATTGACATATGCTGAAGGATATTTAAAAAGACTTAGAAGAGCAATATGTGGATTTTACTATCGAGAAGTAAGTTTATTTGTGGCTTTAGCCGCTATTATATTTTATTTTAACACATTCGCATCAAGATGGTAAATTAAGGGATGACCAATCCTTTTTTTACTCTTTTAGCGAATTTCCCCTATAGGGAACAATCTATTACCCTATAGTCTCATGGTAAGGCTTAAGTCTCATGGTAAGGCTTAAGGCCGACACCATGATAACTTTTTGTTTTGTGGTCCCCAGATGCCAAAAACACCATTCGTTCAAATTTGTATATATGTATATATATATATATATATATATATATATATATATATATATATATGTGTGTGTCTGTAAGCACGATAACTCTCATAAAAAAAGGTCCAATCTTAATGAAATATGGTACAATTGTGTAAAGTACCATTTATTTGAACGAGTTTGAAAACCAGACGAATCGCACCATCCAAAGGGGGTTTTTGGGGGGTTTTGTACCCCAAAAATAGGGTGTATGAAGGTGTATGAATGTAAAAAGGGTGTCCGTGTATGAACTTGTACGTGCAATTGTAATCTGCGTTTACATAAAAATAAGATGGCTATCCTAATTTTCATAGGATTAAAAATACTTTTTGAAGTTACAAAACGTTCTGAAAAGATCATCCTTGAAATATGTATTTAATGCAAACATATTACAATTACATTACAACTAACAATTTTAAGCATCAATAGAGCGATTGCTGGATGACTAACTGAAAAATGGGATAAACCCTACAGCTTGGTTATCAACTGGACAAGGGTCAGGCTGGCATGCTCAATTTTAAGGGCAACTCATGCTCATGCTTGAGAAGAAGCAGGAAAATATGGCGGTCGGCAAGGGAATTTGAAAACGGAGCTGGAGTTCCTAATTTATTTTAAGTTGATTGTAATTTTGAAAATTTGTTGTATCTAAAATTGCCACTTCAAATATATAGTACCTGGGGGCCAAGCTTTGCTCGGGGAAGGCCAGTCAATTTGTTTAGATGACTGGGAGATGACTGGAGATGACTGGGAGATGACTGGTTTAATATTTCACCACTTTCCTCAACTGGTTATCATATTTGTGTAGCTCATTTGTCTCTTTTATGAATTTGTAAGGTCACTCCAGTTGTTATTCATATCTCAGTGTTCCTTTCATTTATTTAGGATATGACCACTCAACAGTTATAGTCTTTGATTTCAGGAAACCACATGTTAACAATTATAAACAACATGAGTATTACTTTGACAGTTCCCTGATTGATTATGAACAGCTGTTACAATGCTTTTGTTTTGATTTTAAACTCCATAAGCCCAATGTTAATTTGTTCAACTTTTCTTTTTTTTGCATTATTCGATTTTTCCTGGGGATGAGGCCTGTCTAGAACTTATTTTTATCCCAGAAATTAGTTATTTCCAACATTTAAAGGAAATCGTTGGAGCCGTTTTTGAGATCAGAGTTGCAAGCAAGCAAGCAAACCTTACTCAGAGTATAGGATATATTACTCGTTTTAATTAAAACAGCTTGCATTAAAATAGCAGATCAATGCTTATAGAAAAGGAATATAAAAAGCTAAAAGTAATCCTAAGCAAATATAAAAAAAATTAAAATAGTAAAATATAATGTTTTATAGAAGGGTAGTAATGTAGTTCAATTGTTTTCCTCAGATTAATTTGTAATTGCCAGTTATAAGTTATTTGCAATATTGTCATTGGAAGTCGAGTAGATATAATGGAGGACACGTTCTTATAATTATATTTAATGGCATATTTTGTAGACTTTTGGCCTCTATCCCTTACAGTCACGTGCTATAGCATAAGAGGAAAATCTCTAGGCTTGTTATTTAATTTATTTTATGTTCTGAATTGTTCCAAGCTGGTTGGCTGTCCAAAGAACCACACAATCGGTGTGTAGGAGGTATGAGGTGGTGGATAGCCCCTTTACATAGTCTACTTATAACCAATTAGACTTACACCGGTCCTAATAAACTTAACTGTAACACATTTTATTATATTCACACACTTTATATAAATATATTTTATTTGTTACATATGCAGCAGGAGAAAAGAAGAATTGAGACGCTTTACAGAAAAAACTTGTCTTACAGACAACGCATGTTTAAAGGGAAAATAGAAGAAATGATCAAGAAAACACAGAAGAATGAAATAAAGGTAATTGATGCTAGATAATAAAAATCACTTTTAGCGAATTTCCCCTATAGGGAAGAAGCTATTACCCTAGGTCTCATGGTAAGACTTAAGCCCAAGACCATGATAACTTTTTGTTTTGAGATCCCCAGATGCCAAAAACACTATTAGTTCAAATTTATATATATGTATATATATATATATATGTGTGTGTGTGTCCGTTAACACGATAACTTGAGTAAAAAACATTTGATTTTCATAAAATTTGGCTCAAATGTGTAAAATGACATTCATGACTTTAAGTTCGAAAACCAGAAAAATCGGACCATGGGAAGGGGGGTTTATGGGGGTTTTAAATTTTCCAAAAATCAGTTTTTTGCTTTTTTCACCCTAAAATTTAAAAAAAACTTAATTTTGTCTTTGACAATGTTATAGAGCTTAAAAAACAAATAATTTAGTATCTTGAATTATTAACCTAGATTAAGTGGTTGCGGAGAAAATCCAAAAAAACCTACTCATAAAATCTCCCATGATAATCTTATGGTAAAAAGGTTTTTGGCTTTTCCCCAGTTTATTTTAATGTAAACTTCACATTTGCTTTTACCAATCTGTTCAGTTCCACGAAAAAATCATTTTGTTGTTTAAATTGTGATTCTACGCCCAACCGTTGCAGAGATATTCAAAGTGCTAAACACAGTACGTTGTCCAATGTTATCCTTATGGAGAATAAATAAAATTTGATATCTCGATTATTTATAAATGTATGTTGATGAAACTTTGTATGTGGCTTCACATAGTACTGGTATATTGATATTTGTACAAAAAATTGATTTTTTTTATTATTCCCATAGCAGCAAACCTGTGTACTTAGCCCCCATGTTATTCTTATGGAGAATAACTAGAATGTTATATAGCGCTTATTTATGATTGAATGAATATTGATTAAACTTAGTATGTGGCTTCGCCTAGTTAAATTGTATTTATATTTGCATAAAAACCAATTGTTTCTGTTCCTTGTTTCAGCAAACATTACCAATGTTATTCTTGTAGAGAATAATTACAATCGCTTGTATGTGAATATATTTTTATGAAACTTGGTTTGCGGCTTTATGTGGTATTAAGACATATACTATGCATTGGAAATTCGCTGAGTACGCAGGTTTGCTGCGACGGGAGTATTTGAAATTATAGTTAATGCAATTTAAAATTTATTCAATGACAGTTTATAAGTTAAAACATATAGGATTTTCCCTTAGACTTAAATAACAAACAAAAACGGTGATAAATTCATTTCTGAACTAAAATCAACAATAACCATATCTGTTGTTAAATGTGATAATTTGTGTGTAACAGTAATTTTCAAATGGAAATTTTGAGTTAATCTTAAGATGGCTTTGGAGACAGAAGCCATGTTATATTATTCTAGCGATCACACTGTTTTACTCATGTCGATGTTTTACTCATGTTTGATGTGGTGTAATTTAAGATGGAAATCAAAGCCCAGCCAAGATCGGAATCGTTTGGATCGGCATTCAAGAATCAAGAACTTTTTATTGCCTTTAAACACAAATTTGTGCACTTGACCAAGTCCTAAAATAATCTACAATTTTACTGTTATAAATTGTACATAAATACAAAGGATGTTATTTAATTTCAACAATTCAAAAACCCAACAATGGTAACTATAAAAGTTAATAACAATATAAGTAATAAATTATTGGTAAAATAGATATAAATAAATAAACTGATCAAACTTAACAAAACAAAAATCTAAATCCTTAACATACTAGTGTCACAGGCCAAATATTCGTCTACAGCATAAAATACATTCTCCCTCAACCAAATTTGTATTTAATTTTCAAACTTTTTTAAGGGTATTCATACCACATACTTTCTGGCAGTTTATGAAATAGTTTGATTTTCATGTAGAGACTATATAATTTTGAACGAACCCCCAAAACGTGTTCAGGGGGTCACGTTAGGAACTTCTATGGTGGTCCCGGGCTTAAGTTTCACCGTGCGGGTCATGCTAATAGTTCACTTTCCATAGGAAATTCACTAATAAACCCATACAAATCAATCCCATTTATCTTTTAAATGGCACAAGTAGCTTACAGGCGCTGAAGCCCCTAACATATGGTTTTGTGCAAGTGGATAATCACAGCTGATCATTAGTTCATATTGCTTATTAATAAAAACACTGTACTGATATTTTCATAAGAAAATCATAAGATCTTTGAAGTCCAGTGGGGTGTAGCCCACGTAATTTTTGACATTTCTGATATTTTTCCTACCATCCTTGGCCCTCAAGCTTTAAAATTAATTGTCATAACCTAACTTATCATCTTCCTAGCTCGAAATATATCGTGGGGACCAATTTGCTTACGGAATTAAAAATAAAAATTAATCAGAATATCCACTCATCGAGCACCTGAATTGCCAACCAGAGTAACAGCTGGCTTGTTCATAATCATGATCATCAGAATAATCAGCATATCCACTCATCGAGCACCTGAATTGCCAACCAGAGTAACAGCTGGCTTGTTCATAATCATGATCATCAGAATAATCAGCATATCCACTCATCGAGCACCTGAATTGCCAACCAGAGTAACAGCTGGCTTGTTCATAATCATGATCATCAGAATAATCAGCATATCCACTCAACGAGCACCTGAATTGCCAACCAGAGTAGCAGCTGGCTTGTTCATAATCATGATCATCAGAATAATCAGCATATCCACTCAACGAGCACCTGAATTGCCAACCAGAGTAGTAGCTGGCTTGTTCATAATCATGATCATCAGAATAATCAGCATATCCACTCAACGAGCACCTGAATTGCCAACCAGAGTAGCAGCTGGCTTGTTCATAATCATGATCATCAGAATGGTTAATACAATCTGACCGAATCAGACTTGTAATTACAATTTAATATCCAATTATTTGCGTAGTACTTGTAAATTAACAAAACTGAACCTAATTAATAAAAGAAAAGAAATTCCTAAAAATTATATTTAATTTTAAGTTTAAATACTGAAAACATTGATGTAAATCAGAAGGACACATTAAAGTAATTAATTTTCTAAAGAGGTTTTATTTTTTGTTTTACACTCATTTTCCATTTTTTTACATAGAAATACAAAGAGACAGTCTATTCTAAAATATTTTTTCGAGCAATCATTTTCTCTATTTAGGATTTTACGAATTTGGATAGCAAACTGTAGAATTACAATAGCTTTTGTCCTATTTTATTTGTTAATATATTTGTATGCTCTATAAATAAATGATTTAATATTCCTTCCCAAATTTTTCTCCCACACCCAACATAATAAAACTATGCAATAAATAAAATTGCAATAAATTGCAATAAAACTATGAAAATAATTATGTAAAGTAAAAACTAAGTATATGATTAAGAGATTGAAAAATATATTTGATATTGTGAGTGTTTTCCAGTATAACGAAAGATGTCTCTACCGTATCTATATAAGCCTACCACAACCGTGGGGCACTCCTTTGAAGATCTTCTCAACCGCTCGTCCTGTTTGTGTAATTTGTGAAGAGGTCGAGCCATTTATTTTCTTTTGGAAACCGAGACACATCCAATGTGAAAAATGTGACAGTAATTATTGTGTCGAATGTTGGATGAATTTCCAAAACTCCTGCTTCAATTGCTCTGCCAAAAAGAGGATGGAAAATGAAGAGGATCTCCGTTACTCTGTAACTTATAATTGAGATTAATGTTTGTTAATCGTTTAGTTTTTTTTTGTATACATGATTCAATTATTTATAATCTCTATTTACTATTTACCAACAAGTAATTGGTTTCATAATTGGTTTTGTTTATCTGGCGAAAAGCAAGAAGCTTTACAATAAAGTTTTGCTTAGAGCCCCTGAATTTTATCATTCAAACTTTTTTAAATAATTTAGTTAATCAATTTATATAGAGTGAAATGATTTGTGTTTGTCATAATAATAAGGTACAATCAATCACGTCTTACAACACTACAAAATACAACACTTATACTGTACCTACAACCTAGTGGATAAATACCATGGTCGGTGTAGTGCAGCTGCATACAATGTTGCATTGTATGCTGCTACTCTCTATGGACCTTGAGTAAATGTACCGTATTGGACGTTTGATTGAGTTTCTCTGATTGGCCATGATGATGACCAGTGCGACTGGTCGAAATCGATTCCCAAATACTATCTTATATGATATACTTTCTGACTTCTATGTAAGTATAGTAACAGCGTATATATATTTTGTAGTGTGTGTGTGAGACGCAATTTGTTGTTCATTATTGTTTTATTGCATTTAGTTCCACCCTACTGGCACTCAAAGTTTTCAAGTTTTAAATTATCAGTGTTATTCTTATGGAGTAATAATTTTACCTGAGTTTCCACTTTAACAATGTTTTTACCAACGGTGACCAATAGGAATCAATAGGAAATCAATGGGGAACCATGGAAATCAAAGGGAATAAACGGGGATCAAGAAACACCGTGCAAACAAAGTCCCGGAACTGGCTAGTCAGAGAATAGAATTAGGATATTATGAATATTATGTTTATGATACTTTAAACAGTAAAAAATTTAATTATTAATAGATAGTGGTTTATTTTTATGTTGTTTATTATTGTGATTCGTTTCTGTAATAGACCAGGTATCTTTATTAAAAGGTATATCTTGTAATCGACTGAACTGTCAAAGTTAGTTTGAGTAATGAGTATCAAAGGTTATTTCGTTAAATACTTGTTGTCATGTATATTAATTCTATCTGCTTATCCTGTTCAGCATTATTGAACTATAAATTTGACTCCAAAAGCAAAAAATAATGTGTATATGTATTATTTTGTTATATACAAAACACAATTTACCACCTTATTTTATCAAAAGTAGCCTTAACTTGGCAATTTGTCTACAATTTAAGCCAGGCCATGGATAGAATTTAACTTTTTAATGCGGCATGAATAAATAATTGGCTTTCGTACAAATGCATTACTGTGTGCATTAAAACAGAGTTTGCATCTAATGAATGAATCATATTATGAAGTTGTTTGATGGAAGCAATGTGATGTATTAAATATTTTCATAAATATTTTATGAATGTTTATTTCATCAGTCACATTAACGAGAGTTGTTATTATACAGAAATATCTGATCCATAACATATTTCATGAATGTCAAAGAGCAATAGATTTTTGTTATTAGTTTACCCAAATTGAGGGCAAACACAAAAAACACTGAGATCAGAATTTGATTTTGCACACGTATATTTAAATCCTAAATTGAAAGTAGTTAGCCATTCCATCTTTACATATAAAAAAATCAATAAAAATTATTTTTGTGATATTATTAGTGAACTGACTAGTTATAAAACCAACATCAGCAACCTTGACAGTATCATCTTTATTGGCAAACATAGTGGCTCTACCAATAAGAAAATGAAAAATTCCCTCAGAAAACAGTACAGCATGGAGAATCTTAGGTGGATCACTGCTTTTGTAGAAAATAAGAAGAGCGAGGGATTCAAAACACTGCCTTGTGGGAGACCCTTAAAGGACGTTCTGTCTCACTAAGCATTGCACTAGTGCTATAAGCTACTTCACATAGTACTGTGGAGTTCATGTAGTTATTGATTTTCCCAGGCTGTAGAATTAATGTGATATTTTTAGTTTACATAACCAAAATTGCAATGCCACTCCAAATATTGATGTAAACTACCAGGAACACACTTTTTGCCGAATCGGGGAGCATCTTAATAACTATGCAATTAATCCCATTATTTCGGGACTAATCATTTTCTTCCTTGTTAGCGAATTTCCCCTATAGGGAAGAAGCTATTACCGTAGGTCTCATGGTAAGACTTAAGCCCGAGACCATGATAACTTTTCGTTTTGAGGTCCCCAGATGCCAAAAACACCATTCGTTCAAATTTTTATATATGTATATATATATATATATATGTAAGCACGATAACTCTCGTAAAAGAGGTCCGATCTTAATGAAATTTGGTACAAACGTGTAAAGTACCATTTATTTGAACGAGTTCGAAAACCAGACAAATCGCACCATCCGAAGGGGGGTTTTGGGGGGGTTTTGTACGCCAAAAATGTTTTTTTTTGAGTTTTCACATGTAATAATCATTTTAATGAAATTTTAATTTATACCATTGGATTCAGCTTAAAAAAACAAACAATTTGGTATTTTGATCATTGCTCTACATCAATTGGTTACTGAGATATTGAAAGTGCTAAACACGGTACGTTGTCCAATGTTATTCTTATGGAGAAAAAGAAAAATTTTATATCTCGGTTGTTTATGAACATAAACTGACGAAACTTGGTATATCGCTTCATCTGGTTGTGGTTTGTTGTTGTTTAAACAAAAAACTACTTTTTCGCCTATGGTTCCCGCAGCAGCAAACCTAGGTATTCGGTCCCCATGTTATTCTTATGGAGAATAATAAATATGTTATATATCGCTTATTTATGAATGTATATGGATGAAACTTGGTATGTGACTTCACTTAGATGAGTTCTATTGATATTTGCATAAAAACCCATTATTTTGTGTTCCTTGTTGCAGCAAACCTGCGTACTCATCCCTAATGTTACTCTAATGGAGAATAATGAATATTTTAAATATGGCTTATTTATGAATATATTTCTTATGAATTCTGGTAAGAGGCATAATGTGTTATTAAGACATATATATTCATTGGAAATTCGCTGAGTACACAGGTTTGCTGCGACGGGGGTATTTTAATTATATTGTCTAGCTCTCCCAGACTGAAATTATCATCTAAGCAGGGGTGAGATGTTGTATTGGCTACGATTGGTGGCTTTTATTTTTTACTGTGAGAAACACTATAAAGTTAAATATACTTGAGAAATGAATAACCAAAATTCTCATCTTCTTTGCAGCTAGTTTGTGTATTTGCTAGTAGGGGGAATAACCACTTCTGAGGGTGGTGCCCCTGGGCTAGCTATGATGACCCTTTGGTGCTCCACCCACCATCGCATCTCCTTTGTATCCCATGGTTAGTAAGGGTAAGTAAAGGTAAGGGTATGAACTTAACTTTGCGATTTCAGAAAAGCATTATCACATAGCCATGTGTTAATGTTATTTATTTATTTGTTACCTTATGTTAGTGGAAAATAGAAGAGGAAGTTAACATACCTAGGTTCATTCAAATAGAATAATTCGTTATCGATATATTTAACTTTGAAATGTTGTTCCTTCATTTTTTGAATATGTAACTGCAATACATGAAGTGTGGTGCAGATATTGAATGGGAGGTAGTGGCCGGGGGTGGGGGATTGGTAAACAAATCGTCCAGGGGGGGGGGAGGTGGCAATCTTCCGAGCCTGGGAGTGGGAGCTTATTGTTGAAGGTGGGGAGCGATCACCTGACCGGTATTGTTTGTCGGGGCGAGACTGGAATGCACGTGTCCTAAGATAGAAATAGCTCCGGCGTAAGAAACACGGGGACGGTAGCACTAAATATATCCTATCCTATACTGTAATATGAGTAAGGTTTTCTTGGTTACTGGTTGGCTGTTTGCTTGCAACTCTGATCTAAAAAACGGCTCCAACGATTCCCTTCAAAAGTTAAAATTAACGTATTTCTGGGTTAAAAATAAGTTCTAAGACATGTCCAGATAGAGATCTAGACCATAATAAAAATCATTTTATAAATGTATGCAATATTAAGAGAGGAGAAAAAATGTGGAAATAAAACATTCATGCAGACACACGGGTTTTCGTATTAGTCCTGAATGTTTTAGGTCCATTTGATCATGGTTGGTAAAAATTGTCATCAATGTTATATAACGGGTTTTTAAACAATATATTTGAATTTATTTAAATATTTTTTATATTTGAATGTTAATTTGTATTATTTGTTTTTTTACGTAGTTAATTAATTTTCCAGATGTACTATACAGTATATCTGAACCTTACGTATAAAGCTGCTCAATGGATATGATGTATTATTAAAAAATTGTTCTTGTATCATATTTATATACTTGTTGAGGTTAAATAAATTTGCTATTTTTTTTAGAAAGATTTTGCTAAATCACCTATTTTTGAATCTTTACAATAGTTGTAACGTGATTCTGTATATGGTACATTGTAAATAATTCTCATTGATTGTTTTGAATTTTGCTTTCATATGAAGTGCCAAACCAAATTAGTAAACAATAAGAAAGTGTTTTGAAAAGATGAATAAAATGCAATTTGTGAAATCGTCTCCTTAGACATTCAGACAAAACTCTCAAACTATAACAGCACAACTTTTTTTAATGTTTTTTTTTTTCAATATGACTGCTCCAACTTAATTTATTGTCTTCGTCTGTTCCATTAATTTTCGGATGAATTATTATTATTATTTAAATTTCATGCTCAGAAACTTATTCAATAGACTTATTCAATGCAATCCATTTGCATTAAACTGATCTATTTCAAGCAGAGACTAATTTATTCAAATTTGCAGATCTTCAAAGCCTTCTGCTGATACCACTAAGCTGGTGTCATCAGCAAATTGGACGATTTGGCTTGCTTTAATATGGAATGGCATAAAAACATCGATAATAATGGTGGTCCTATAATAGATCCTTGTGTCTCAAAAATTGTACAGTTTTAAGTTCTGATTTGAATAGTTTATTTAAATATTATGTTTTTACTTTTAATCTCATCCCTTCTTTAGACAAAATTTAATCATTTAAAAAATAATTTAAAACAAGTTAAACAAATTAATATTGGGCTTATGGAGTTTAAAATATAAAAAGGATTATATCAGATGTTCATAATCAACAGGTGAACTCTCAAAGTAATCCTCAATGTCAACATGCGGTTTCCTGAGAACAGTGACCAAAACCATTGATTGTAGATTGCATATAGAGTGGATATGTAAAACGTGTTAAAACAATAGTACTTTAGAGCTGTTATAATAACAACTGGAGTAAAATTAGATAGGCAGTAAAGAAGCAAATAAGCTTAGCAAATCTGCTCAATTTGAGGGGTTGTGGCCGTGGTGAGAAATTAAATTGATCTAGGCCTACTAAATAAATTGACTGGCCTTCTCCGAACAAAGTTAGGTCCCCCAGGGAATAATAATTTATTTAAAATAAACAATACAAAGATATGATATGAAAAATATCAAAGTGATATAAGTTTTTTTAAATTATTTTATCACTGGTTGCTGGAGAAATGCCTCATCAAATATTAAAATTATTAAATATTGGTAAAATTTTAAATTTTAAATCAGTGAAACCAATATGACGGCTCTTCCCTGAAGATTAAACTGTTTATCGTCCGCTGCATTTGTTTTGAAATAATGAAAATAATTAAACAAAATTATTCAAAACTTCTCTTTTAAGAAGTTGAGAACACCAGATTCCAGAACAGATAAAATATTAAAAGGGAAGCATTTAATAAAGTAGGTAGACTTGTAAAGTAATCAAGTGATGAGTAGAATAGTTATTATTAATTGCTGAAACTTTTCTAAACTTATTCAATGAATGGATTACTTTCAAGCACTGAAGCATGAACTAATCTTTAAATAATGTGATGATTTAAAGTGAAAACCTGTGATATTATGTTTCAAAAAAAATTTTCCCTGGTGTTTTAAATACACAGGCTTGCATCAAAGTGTTTAAAATTTGCAACATGTGATCCTAAGTACACTAATTTGATTTAACGGAATGCCTTTTTGAATTGATTAATTGCATTGTTTTATTTCCATATTTCTTTGGAATTGTTGAGAGTAGTACTTATAGGAACGTAATAGGGATCTAAAGAAATGTACCCATTTAAAGTGATAATAATTCTGAAATTAATTAGTTCAACTTGCTGACGTTGAGGATTAAACAGGACCAGATATTATAAATTATAGATTTATTTACAATTCAGAGTAATCACTTTGGGAAGGTAAATCTGGTATTTGTGGACAATTAGTTTATGGTCACTCAAAGCCGAATTAGAAGTTACAGTACGTAGATTTAGTGTTTGAGATCAAAAGGATGTGGTCTCAAAAACCTGGAATATAGTCTAAGTCAGTCCAAAAATAAGATGGTCCGACCATCTTGGAATTTAGTCTAAGCCCAGACCCACAACTAACAATTGGCTAAGTCATGATCGTTTTTAATAATGGAAAACGCAAAGATGCATTAGTCTATCGATCACAGGAGACCATGTACACTCGATTGATGTGAAATATTAGTTGCATTAACCCTTTCTATCCTTGGATAAAAAAAAATATACAAATTAAAAAACATCAGCACGTAAGAATTACAATGACCTACTAATACAACCCCAAAAATTATACTCTAAGTAGAGAAAAATTGGCCGCCAACCACTTAAAAATGCTCAATGAAATTAATTTAAAAAATTTGAAAAAATCACACATTAGTTAATAAAATAATAATAAAAAAATACCCCCGTCGCAGCAAACCTGCGTACTCAGCGAATTTACAATGCATGCATATGTTTTTCACTACCACATAAAGCCACTTACCAAGTTTCATAAAAATACATGATTAAATAAGTGATCTATAGCATTTTATTTATTCTCCATAAGAATAACATTAGGGCTGAGTACGCAGGTTTGCTGCAACAAGGAAAACAAAATATGTGTTTCTATGCAATTATCAATATAACTCAACCAGGTGAAGCTACATACTAAGTTTTATTAATTTATGTTCATAATTAAGAGAGATATAAAACTTTACTTATTCTCCATAAGAATAACATGAGAGCTGAGTATGCAGGTTTGCTGCTACTGGGATAATCAACAAAAAATCAATTGTTCGTGCAAATATCAATATACCAGTACTATGTGAAGCCACATACCAAGTTTCATCAATATACATTCATAAATAATTGAGATATCAAATTTTATTTATTCTCCATAAGGATAACATTGGACAATATACTATGTTTAGCACTTTGAATATCTCTGTAACGGTTGGACGTAGAATCACAATTTAAACACAAAAATGATTGTTTTGTAGGGCTGAATTGATTGGTAAAAGCAAATGTTGTTGCATGTCTAAACATTTTATTTTAATCTGTCAATTACAGTAATGCAGAGCGAGTGTTGCTGGGCCCAAAAACACTCGTGGATCTCTGATTTAGTTGTGGGTTGCTTGAAAGAAGAATCTGATTGCAAGAAACTATTTTATTCAAATCTGAGCAAAGACATTACAACACATACATAGTTAAATTAGAGCCGGAAAATAGTATTTTAAATTAATGTAATATAGATCACCTTAGAGGTTATGGCTTTGGTCGATTTCTGGCCTTTTTAGTTTTAATATTTTTTTTGTATTGTGTTTTAAATGATCAAAAGCAGTTCTCAAGTTAAGTATCAAAATGTGGTAACCAGGAATTCCTAGTTAATTAAATGGCGGTTTATTAAAACAAGCGAGTGGTCGGGAATAAATAATAATATATAAGTCCTCCTAACTAAGCCTCCTGACCTCCGACACACTCTATCCTCCTATATCTTTTTACCACCAATTTAAATTATACATTCATATGATTCATGATTAACTTATTTATAATATGAAGTGGTTCCTGATCTGAGCTCTGAACTGCTGCTTAATTAATTTTACTCTTTTTTTTTTGAAATCAACCAAATAGTAACACTCTGTTCTATGAATACTAAATTTCCTAGAATTTTGTATTATACTTAATTTCCAGCTCTTACAATTATTTTAGCTTTGAGACAATTGATTTGAGTTTAAATATTTTCCAAAAGTTTTCTTGCTTAATACAAATTAATTCTTGTACAGGGAAAAATATCTTTAAGTTAAATTATGACAAATAGGGAGTTGCTATAAATGATTTGTGAATACGATATTACATCAAATAATTAACAAAGATAAATGAATTTAAACTTAACAATTATTAAACTTTGACCAGTACCAGTTATGACATGTGCCCTATGAAATATGACCAAGTATGTAAAACTAATAAATATTACTCACATGAACATTGTAGAAAATTACATACACAAAACGCTCACAATATTAATACACTGTAACACTACTATGCACTTAATATTAATAATACCAGTTGTTTAATTTATTCCCCGTAAAACGACAAGAATGGCAGTGTTAAAACCTGCTCTTAGCACGTGTAATTTAGAAAAAAGTTTTATTAATTAATTAATACGAATGTGATTGTACCGCGAATTTCGGCCTTTTCTTTAAAACAATTCGCGAAATATAAAACGTATGGGATGCACCCCGTTAACAAATCGACGAACTTTTGGAATTGGCAAATAAACGCGGTATTGAATTTAGAAAAAGGTTTTAGATGATGTTACACCGAATAGTTCCGGGCTAAGAGAGCGAGAAGCCGCCGTCGTCCAGTTTTATGAGCGAGGCGGGTCACGTGACTGCATTGTTGTCAGTTACTCCTGTACGCGGTAGTGCCTTCTAGATGTTTCTGATATGGCGGCAAGTTTGAATTTGAACTTGTAACAATTTTCCCCCCCTCCAAAAGAAGTTTTAATTTTTGTCTAACCTAACTTGGGATAAAGAGAGAGAAAAACAATTTTACACAAAAATTAAAAATTACTAAAGTTAACAGTAACAATACTTATAAAGATAAACATAACAATACAGTATCATCAGTGAGAGAGATGGTGGACTCTTACGGCTACATTCCCTGTAAGTTCCACTTCGGTCATAGACTCATCCCTAACACTTGGTGAAACTAAACTGTTCAGAGCTACACAAGGTTCCAGTTTGTTGCACTGCACTACACATGTAATTTTATCCTGAATACTGTCCATGATTATGATGAAGGCTTTTCTGTTTAACTGAATTCCATCTGTCCTACCATTATAATAGAAATGTTCAATTAAATAGTTCATGTTGTGACCAGTGAAAATTGCATTTAAATTCAAAATAAAAATGTGAGACTGTGTTTCGTTTGGAGACAGAGAGAGAGGTGTGACTTCCGGCATCGTTGGTGCCAATGAGCAGAACACAGGTTGGTTGTAGTTCGGCAGCGTGTTTTCGCACCTCAGTGACGATGTGTCTCGTAGTCGCCCCTGGTATGGTGATGTGTTTGGTGGTGGCTAGTTTCCACTGTTTCACTGCTCTGTGTAGATTGGAGTCTCCCACACAAGAAAACCTGTCATATGGATTTACAAAAAGGAAATGGATCTTAAAAAAAATTAAATCAATAAGTCACAACAATTTATTCTGAAGTAAAGAGAGAAAAAGGTATATACATATATATTTCAGACTGGAGGAAAAAATTTCTTTATTTGATCAACATTAACTATTTGCTTTTGTGTCTGATCATTGTCCAAAGTTATTTCAACATTAACCGGTGGAGTGAGTTTAGTTACAGTATAAGGTCCCCTCCATTTGTGACAAAGTTTTGCTGTTATTTTCTTATCTTTATTACTGAGGGAATGCCTATACAAAACAACCTTATCACCAACAACAAAATTAGATGGAGTTCGATTCCTGTCATACCGTAACTTCGTTCTATTGTGCGCCTTTGTGAGATTCTGAAAAACATTGTCTAAACTCGGTTTGTTATTATGTCCTGTCTCTAAATTCCAAAGAAATTGCAATGGGTGTGTAAGTTCTCTACCTAAGAAAACGCTTGCGGGGGTGAACTTTGTTGCTTCATGTGTTGCGGAATTGAAAGCAAGCATTAAATATGGTAAATAAATGTCCCATGACTTATGATTCTGATTATGAAAAATTCTCAATGCAGTAACTAGGTTTCTATTAACTCGCTCAGCAACATTTGATTGAGGTCTATATGTTGAAGTTGTTACATGCTTAATTCCTAAACCAAAAAGAAATGAAAATAAATTCTGCGATGTGAAGACGGAGGCATTGTCTGTAATTAGGCGCTGTGGAATACCATGCTGTGCAAAAATGTTATTTCGTAAAATATTTATTGCGGAATCTGATGTCTGTTTTCTAACTGGGTATAAAAAGCAGAATTTCGAAAAATTGTCCACCAAAACAAAGATTGATTCGTTTCCTCGTTGTGTTCGTTGTAGCGGACCAACAAAATCACAAAACCATTGATCATTACAATTCGTCGGTATATGAGAACTTAATTGACCGATTTTCTGGTTTTGCGCCGGTTTTGAGAGTTGACATTGTTCACATGACCTAACAAAATTCCTAATAAATTGTGTCATGCCTTTCCAAATAAATTGCTTCTGAATGTGATTCATAGTTTTGGCTATGCCCGCATGTGCAAACATAGGATTCTCATGAAAATATTTAACAATAAAAGTGTGCATGGACTCTGGAACTACTATTTTGCTTTTTCTGCCCTGTTTACCAAAATACAAAATATTATTGCGCAATGAGTGGTTCTTGACTGGAATTTTATTTCTCAAATCTGAAATAATTAAACTTAAACTCGGGTCTTGTGCCTGTTTCTCCCTAATTGAGGTAAATAGTTCTGGAAAACATTGCAGAGTGCAACATGCAGAATCCTCGATGATTTTAACGGTATTATCCGTATCATCCTTGAAGACTCTACATAAGGCATCTGCCACTACATTTAATTTACCCCTAATATTTTCTATTTCAAAATCAAACTCTGAAAGACGTAACACCCACCTATCAAATTGAGCTGTATGTTTACCCTTATTTTTTAAAATGTACATCACGGCAGAATTATCGGTTTGTAGTGTAAACTTCTTGTTTAAATATGGCCTAAATTTCTCAACTCCATATAAACATGCTAAAAATTCCTTCTTATGCATGGGGTATTTACGTTCTGTTTCACTTAATGTTCTGGATGCAAAATGAACCGGTAAAAGATTATCTCCCTCTTTCATTTGTAGAACTGCTGAAATCGCATTGTCACATGCGTCACAGGTGACAACAAAATCTCCATTAAAATCTGGCAATGTTAGTTGAGTTGACGAAACAAGGGAATTTTTTAATTCATCAAAAGCTTTCTGGTGTGTGGCTGTCCACTGAAATTTAACGTTCTTCTTCCTTAAGTTATTTAGTGGCAAGGCTATTTTGGAAAAATCCTTAATAAAGCGTGAATAAAAGTTTACACATCCTAAAAATCGCTGAAGTTGTTTCAAATTACAGGGTCTGGGATATTTCAAAATTGGTTCAATTCTATCGGGGTCCAGTGAAAGTGTTCTATTCGAAATGATGTGCCCTAAATATTTTATGGAGGTATGGCCTATCCTAATTTTTTCCGGATTTATTGTGACATTGTATTCCTTAAACTTATCTAAAACCTGTAAAATGTGTTGCTTGTGATCTTCCCAATTCTCGCTATAAATTAAACAATCATCCAAAAAATTAAAGACAAACTTAAATTTAAAATCGCCCAAAATTTCATCCATAACTCTAGTAAGTGCTTGGGATCCGATTTTCAGGCCCTGTGGTACTGTGTTAAATTCGAATAAACCATACGGAGTGCAAAATGCTGTATACTGTCTTGATTGTGAATCTAATGGGATTTGAAAGAAGGCATTATTCATATCTAATGATGTGAAATACTTGGCTTTACTCAAAAACTCAAAGGCTGAATTTAAGGTAGGTAGGGGGTGAGCGTCATATGAAATATATTCATTTATCTTCCTGTAATTGCAAACTAATCTGAATTTATTTTTGTCCGCTTTTGCGACTAAAAAGGCTGGAGCACAGTGCATACTAGTTGACTTCCTAATTACATTATTTTTGAGCAACTCATCAGTAATATTTCTCATAGCATTCATCTTATCTGGAGGGACGGGGTAGTGTGGGGAGCATATTGGCTTATCTACCAAACAGCTGATGTGATAAGGAGAGACGCGGGCCTGCCCTATCCTCTCTGTTATGACCGAGGGGTATTCTTGCAATATTTTCTGTAAAAATTCCTCTGTTTCCTGTGAATGAATTTTATTTGCGTCGGAAAGTTCTAATAAAAAATTACTATCAAGCTGCTGTTGCTTCACAAAAATGTCACTCATTTGAATCTTACTGTCATTATTGAATTTAAAGTTAATAGTGTTACTAGAAAAGTCTAAATTCATTTGGGATTTCTGCATAAAATTTACACCTAAAATGATGGGAAACGGAAGTGAATTAACTATAAAAAAATCAAATGTCCATGAAAAATTGCCTATTTTGAAATGAAGCTTAACTAATTTCCTAACCATGGTGCTTTGCTGATTAATAGATTTAATCAACATCTTAGTTTTAATAACTTCCTTAATGCTCGGTGATGATTTAATGCTTTGAAAAAATTTATTATCTATTAAACAACTTGTTGAACCAGTATCTATAAGTGCTTTCTGTGATGTATTGTATGGAATAAAAAACTTTACTGTCGGTAATCTCAAGGAAAAATCTAATGGAACTACAGAAATGGAGGTGTTCGTTTGTGACAATTTAACTACCTCCTCATTAAATTGCCTCGTGCATTTCCCTGCCTACAAAATCGTGCGATGTGCCCCTGCTTCCCACATGTAAAACATTTAACCTGTGATTTTTGTTCAAAAACTCGGTGAGTGATGGGGTTAGGTACAGTTGCTTGTTGAAGTGGGGGAAAGGTACTGAAATAATGATTGTCCGCCTGGACTGACGCATTTACTGCATTTGCTAAATGTTTTAATTCCCAAATTGTCTTGGGTTTCTCACAAAATGAAAAACTATTGCGCATGCGTGGATTAATATTCGAGAGAATTACATCAATTAAATATTCGTCTGGAAAATTGCACTGGAGTGCTACGGCTGAGGAAGTAACATCATTGATAAATGCTACAAAGGTTTCTTGGGGCCATTGTAATCTTTTAACAAACTTGTTTACTACTCGCTCTAACTGTAATCCTGGAAAAAAGGCTGTCAAGATTGAAAAGTGTAAATTATCCCATGTAAGATTCAATTCTAACCCATGTGACCAAATTTCAAAAAGATGTGCTTGCGTCTGAGGCAAAATTAATTTAATTACTTCATTGTGACCAACCCGAACAATCTGAAAAATCGTGTTTACTTGTTTCAAAAACTGAATAAGATGTGACTCATTCTCCCCTGAACAAGGTTGTAGTTTCCTAACTAATTCGATTACAACGGTGCGATCAGTCGTTGAGAGCGTGCTAAAATCCTGACCTGTTTGGTCACGCGTGCAAAAAGTGTCGGTTGCGCAATCCTGTCTTGGCGTGCATCGAACATGTGTGGAGTCTACCCTTGGTTCAAAATTCTCGGGCAATAATTTTGCATCACGTAACCTATTTTCCAAGCTGACATGCGCACCTGAATGGGAATGCGGTAAATCTAAATTATTGTTCGCCTGAGGGGCCTGCTCTACCTGTATCACAACTGGAGCGGATCTATCCGAACCTTGAACTCCTAGATAACGTGATTGAACCCTTGCCGCCCTATCTCTTGCTGTTGTGACATATTGACGTCCATAAAACATTTTTTTAATCAATATCTAAATCTAACAAAATATGAATAATTTGCACAGTAATATAACAAAAATATCAATAATAATTAATTGGTCATATTTCGCCACAATTGCAACCCACAAATCAGTGTCTGCCTGCTACCACTTGTTGTATTGTACAAGAAACTCTTTCTATTAAAATCTTAGCAAAGACATTACAACACATACATAGTTAAATTAGAGCCGGAAAATAGTATTTTAAATTAATGTAATATAGATCACCTTAGAGGTTATGGCTTTGGTCGATTTCTGGCCTTTTTAGTTTTAATATTTTTTTTGTATTGTGTTTTAAATGATCAAAAGCAGTTCTCAAGTTAAGTATCAAAATGTGGTAACCAGGAATTCCTAGTTAATTAAATGGCGGTTTATTAAAACAAGCGAGTGGTCGGGAATAAATAATAATATATAAGTCCTCCTAACTAAGCCTCCTGACCTCCGACACACTCTATCCTCCTATATCTTTTTACCACCAATTTAAATTATACATTCATATGATTCATGATTAACTTATTTATAATATGAAGTGGTTCCTGATCTGAGCTCTGAACTGCTGCTTAATTAATTTTACTCTTTTTTTTTTGAAATCAACCAAATAGTAACACTCTGTTCTATGAATACTAAATTTCCTAGAATTTTGTATTATACTTAATTTCCAGCTCTTACAATTATTTTAGCTTTGAGACAATTGATTTGAGTTTAAATATTTTCCAAAAGTTTTCTTGCTTAATACAAATTAATTCTTGTACAGGGAAAAATATCTTTAAGTTAAATTATGACAAATAGGGAGTTGCTATAAATGATTTGTGAATACGATATTACATCAAATAATTAACAAAGATAAATGAATTTAAACTTAACAATTATTAAACTTTGACCAGTACCAGTTATGACATGTGCCCTATGAAATATGACCAAGTATGTAAAACTAATAAATATTACTCACATGAACATTGTAGAAAATTACATACACAAAACGCTCACAATATTAATACACTGTAACACTACTATGCACTTAATATTAATAATACCAGTTGTTTAATTTATTCCCCGTAAAACGACAAGAATGGCAGTGTTAAAACCTGCTCTTAGCACGTGTAATTTAGAAAAAAGTTTTATTAATTAATTAATACGAATGTGATTGTACCGCGAATTTCGGCCTTTTCTTTAAAACAATTCGCGAAATAGAAAACGTATGGGATGCACCCCGTTAACAAATCGACGAACTTTTGGAATTGGCAAATAAACGCGGTATTGAATTTAGAAAAAGGTTTTAGATGATGTTACACCGAATAGTTCCGGGCTAAGAGAGCGAGAAGCCGCCGTCGTCCAGTTTTATGAGCGAGGCGGGTCACGTGACTGCATTGTTGTCAGTTACTCCTGTACGCGGTAGTGCCTTCTAGATGTTTCTGATATGGCGGCAAGTTTGAATTTGAACTTGTAACAATGTGAAGTTTACATTAAAATGAACTGAGGAAAACCCAAAACCCTTTTTCCCATAAGATTAACATGGGAGATTTTATGAGCAGGTTTTTTGATTTTCTCCTCAACCACTTAACCTAGGTTAATGATTTAAAATACTAAATTATTTGTTTTTTTAAGCTCTATAAAATGCTCAAAACCAAAGTTGAGAGTTTTAAAAATTGTAGGGTGAAAAGTGCAAAAAAACTGATTTTTGGAAAATTTAAAACCTCCATAAACCCCCCTTCCCATGGTCCGATTTTTCTGGTTTTCGAACTTACGGTCATGAATGTCACTTTATACATTTGAGCAAAATTTCATCGAAATCGGATATTTTTTACTCAAGTTATCGTGTTAAAGGATATATATATATAAATTTTAACGAATAGTGTTTTTGACATCTGGGGGCCTCAAAACAAAAAGTTATCATGGTCTCGGTCTTAAGTCTTACCATGAGACCTACGGTAATAGCTTCTTCCCTATAGGGGAAATTTGCTAAAAATAAGTGGGCATACAAATTAAAAGTACACCTAATTAAAATTATAGTTTTTACAGTAAATATATTTTAAATTTAAATTTGTATTTTGGCGTGCGATGATTTAAAATTACTTAAAGGTTTTATCAAATTTAGAACACCAATTTTACTGTGAAACTCATATAAAATCTGACCTATGAGCGTAACAGTCAGACAATGATTTTTACCACCAATTTCAACTTCTTATCTATATATAAAGTCAAACCGCTCCAGGAACTTCTGATAAAACCCTAAGTCTGACAACCGAGCACCATATACTAGAATTAAAAGTCTTTGGTGAGGAAGGGGGAGGAAAGATGTTATCTCTTTGATAAAGTAACTCCATGAATAAAATTGTCAGGTTGAAAGACATTTTAATATTATAATTTGATTACCAGTGTGGTTTGTTTTTACAATAAAACTTAAATCAGGTAAACAGGGAAAGCTGATGGGAAAGCTATTAATATTAAAACCATGATAGGACCAGACATAGGTGAGCTCCAACGCCGACCAAATTTTGGTACGTTCTATACATCCCCCGAAATTGAAGGCACTATGAACATTTTTACAATAAGTTTTTTCCTTCGGGATGTAAACTTAAACAAAAACTAACATTTTGACAACAAAATGGAGGTGACAGATTGTAGTTTGTTGAACCATTACCATCTGATTAACACAAAAAATGACAATAGGTTAAACCTGCGCAAGATCACACCTGTATGTCTGGTATTTACACCAAGATACAATAAACGGTATCAGGAAACGGACAAATACTTTCTCTCTTGTAGCCCAACTTTAATGAATAAATTACTGTTTATTTACAGAATATAGAATAAAAAGTGTGGTTGAATGTACAGAAAATTTTCTAAATAAGTTGTTTTAAAAAATATCCACCCAAGTCCATTTTATGGAGGGACTACAGAATCCTTTGCTATACACATTGGTTGTAAGAGGGGTATATGTCAGTCTAAATTTAAATTAAAAAATAACAACAATCAAAACGGCTTTACGGCTTTTTTTACGTTTTTGAGGCTTTTGTTGATAAAATTATTATAATAATAAAAGGTAAACAAAATTTCATTTTAGTAACAAGGGTTGTTGATGCACAGAGAAGGGGAAATTAATGAAACAAATTATATCTGAAACTATGACTGTATGAGTCTCAGGGGATAATTCTTATTTGTAGTAGTCCTACTTCCAAATGAACCGTATAATATTGATAAAATCTTAATATAAAACTGTACTCTTGGTTAAAAACATATAAATTTATAAAATGAATGAAGTCTGACGTTTCCAGCTATGCCGGAAAAATAAGAACTATCATTAAATCATTGTCTAACTGGAGGCAGAAACACATATCCGTGCTGTACTCTGTGAAGGAACTAATCTTTTACAACAACCATACACATATTTATATAATCACCTGACCCGATAAAATCATCACCTGCCGTATATCAACATTCAAACATTTTAGGCCATGGGGGCAAAGCCCTGCCGGAATTTTGGGCATTCTGAAATTTGACACATGTACAACTCCTAACTAACATTTTGTTATGCAAAATGTTGGTGTTTGGTTACGATAAAACCATCGAATGTGGCTCGACGGATTTCCCATTTGATTAAATTTACTACACAATTAGCTTTTAGCGAATTTCCCCTATAGGGAAGAAGCTATTACCGTAGTCGGCATGGTAAGACTTAGGCCCGGGACCATGATAACTTTTCATTTTGAGGTCCCCAGATCCCAAAACACCATTTGTTCGAAACTATATATATGTGTGTGTGTGTGTGTGTGTGTGTGTGTGTCCGTGGGTGCAATAACTCTTGTAAAAAACATCTGATTTTAATGAAATTTGTTATAAACGTGTAAACCAACATTTATGGCTTTAAGTTCGAAAACCAGCCATATCGCTCTATCTAAAGAGGTGTTTTTCAACCCACAAACGGTTTTTTTTTAAATTTTGTACATATAATTTCTGAAATAGTCAAAATTTAATTTTTACTATTGGATTTTAAGCTTAAAAAACACACAATTTGGTATATTGATCATTCCTCTACGTCAATCGGTTACCGAGGTATTGAAAGTGCTAAACACAGTACGTTGTCTAATGTTATTCTTATGGAGAATAAGAAAAAAATTATATCTCGCTTCTTTATGAACATATACTGACGAAACTTGGTATTCGGCTTTATCTGGTTGTGGTCTATTGATATTTGCTCAAAAAAACAATTATTTTGCTAAAGATTCCCGCAGCAGCAAGGCTGCGTACTCAGCCCCCATGTTATTCATAAGGAGAAAAATAAAAATGCTATGTCTCCCTTGTTTATGAACATAAATTAATAAAACCTTGCATATGACTTCACATAGTTGAGTTATACTGACATTTTCCTAAACACCCATTTTTTTGGTTTCTTGTTGCAGCAAACCTGCGTACTCATCCCCCATGTTATTCTATGAAGATTAATCAAAATGGGATATATCGCTTATTTATGAATGTATATTGTTGAAACTAGGTATGTGGCTTCACCTAGTTGAGTTATATTGATATTTGCATAGAAACCAATTGTTTATGTTCCTTGTTTCAGCAAACCTACGTACTCATCCCCAGTGTTATTCTGATGGAGAATACTTAAAATTGTATATTTTTAAGAAACTTGGTATGTGGTATTACGACATATACTATGCATTGGAAATTTGCTGAGTACGCAGGTTTGCTGCGACGGGGGTATTTTTAAGTTTGTATATTCGTTATTTTTTGACCACAATTAATTGTGAACTGTCCTCGATATGTGAGCCATTGTTCCTGTTCTCCCTATTTCACGGTACTCTTGTTATTCTACCAGCACGGAGACCATAACTAAACCAATCCACTTACTGAAAGTGGACAATCAACGTTAAGAAGTATCGACAATCCTCCTCTAGAAAACGTCCAAGTTCTCAGGCTTTGAGAATCTCATGCAATTAAAACCCATTAAAAACACTAAATTCTCATTTGTTAAGTGACATATTAGTGAATTTCCTATGGAAAGTGAACTATTAGCATGACCCGCATGGTGAAACTTAAGCCCGGGACCACCATAGAAGTTCTTAACGTGACCCCCTGAACACGTTTTGGGGGGTCGTTCAAAATTATATATATATATATATATATATATATATATATATATATATATATATGAGTATGCACTCTAGCGGTCACATTTTTTGTCGGATTTACTTCAAATTTGGTAGGGACGTTCCTTTCTATAATCTGTTGGACAAGTTCGTTGGGCAAAAGAATCGGAAAACTCTAAACCCCTTTTTTGGGGAATAATCTTTCAAATTTCGAGTTTTTGGACCCAAAAAGGGTCAGAAAAGCCCCGGATGTAAAATTAACGCATGTTAAAAGATGGGAATTAGTGTGACAAAACTTTTAAGCCCTCTCTCGTCATTCTAGCATAAATATTTACCGAGTTATTAGCGAAAGTGTGTTTCGACCAAACACAGTACGTTGTCTTATGGGGTTTTTACATTATAAAAGCCTATTATTCATTTGTTGATGTACTTTTATCATCCACAACAACCTCACGCCATGTGAGTTGCACATCTGATCAGGTGTTTTGCTACTTTTTACCTATCCTTTACTGTGTGTGTCCAGCGGAAGCACGTTTTTATTAATTTTAACTGTTCAGGCGTTCAATATATTAAAAAAATCAACAAAACATCACGGATTCAACTACTCCTTTCAGAAGCTTAGCACTCAAAGGGTTAAGGGGCTCCAACATAACAATATTGTGTCATATATGTTTCACGTTGCAATGATTCACTTTTTATGTAAACATTTTCATCACATTTTCATACATTTGAAAATAATTAATAATCATATTTTGCATATGTGCCCTGTCCATTTATTCAATATGTTAAGATACCTGTTTGTCCCCATGCGTTACTTTTTCCCAATGATGTATTAATATAGTTTAATATAATAATTATGTATTGTTGTAATTTTCCATCCCTCTGAATATTTCACTTTAGTTATTAATCATCAAATCACATTTTATATATAGCCTAAGTATTTAAAATTCAAAATTGATTACATTATAAAAGCCTATTATTCATTTGTTGATGTACTTTTATCATCCACAACAACCTCACGCCTACTTTGAAGCCTGACTGGACCTTCCCCTATCCTTATAATGCGCAACATTGTATTCCCAGCATTGCAGGTAAATAGAACCAGGAGCATCAGAACAGCCAACAATTATATATTTTCAGATTTGAATAAAAATTGGAATAATTTATGTTTTTAACTGATTTTGAGTTTTTATAGTTTTTTATGTGGAAATTCACTTCCCTCACGTCAGCATGCTGCGTGCGAACTCGTTTATCTTTACACAAGCAGGCGTAAAAATAAAACATAATTATTTGCTGTCTCGTTTCTTAAGTTTGGGTCTTGATGAAAACTAAATAAGATACACAATTATCATTACGTATACAAGTACAATAATTGTAATATTCGGAGGATGACGCACGCCTCATGGCCATGTTGAAAGTTTATCTTAAACTATATTATATTTATTAAAGATTTCGATTAGTTGATAAGTGCACATGTAATTACTAACCTGAGTAATACGAGCACAGTCAGCTAAGTATAATTGTAATCTAAAACCTCTCTGTAATAGTTCCTACATGCAGAGTGTTAACAACTTCTAAACTAGTGGTAGATTTGCTACTAAAAAAATAAGCATAGACCTTCCGCAGAGCGAGTTCTATAACATAACTTTAAAGTCATTTTTGACTGGAAAATAATATAATATGAACATGTTGCTAGATGAAAAGCGCTAAAACAAGTTGCATCTCCCGAGATACAAACAATTTATTCGAGTAAACGTTTTAGTCAACTTAACCCTTTCAGTGCTATGGCCCGATATATCGTCTTTTGAATCTGTTATCAATAAACACTGTTACTGCTTCATAAGCGATTGTACCGTTAGGCGCTCAGTCTGCAGTCTGAGTCTGACATGTGGTGAAACCTGGTAGACACGAAGTGAACTACCTCGTCCAGCGCCTAGTCTCTATAATACCAACTGATCCACTGCAGCTGCTAGCCTGACCAGTGGCTGTGCGGTCTAAGGCGTTACCTTCCCGGCCGGGGGTAACACTTGGATCGAGGGTTCGAATCCCGTCACAGTCGGTGTTTATGTAACATATATGTTTCAAGTTGCAATGATTCACTTTTTATGTAAACATTTTCATCACATTTTCATACATTTGAAAATAATTAATAATCATATTTTGCATATGTGCTCTGTCCATTTATTCAATATGTTAAGATACCTGTTTGTCCCCATGCGTTACTTTTCCCAATGATGTATTAATATAGTTTAATATAATAATTATGTATTGTTGTAATTTTCCATCCCTCTGAATATTTCACTTTAGTTATTAATCATCAAATCCCATGAATATATATTTTATTATAATTCACAATAGCCTACTTAACATTTAATTAATTTAAAGATTCATCCTGTACAATTATCTCAGACCACATTTTAGGCCTATATATAGCCTAAGTATTTAAAATTCAAAATTGATCTCATTTTATAACCAGAAGTGAACATGTGTTTCCTCCAGAGAAAGTAACTTTGGGCTCAAGATTAGTGTTTTGTGTTTAGTTTTGTGAACCCTATAACAATCAAGAGAGAAAGCACCTGGTGATGAGACTCCTGGAGAAGACATGGCCTGTGTTAGATGTTTGGTGGACACTGTCCCAAATTTCATTTAAATTTCCCATTTAAAATAGTATTTAGACATCAGCAGTCTAATATTTTATAGTCACCGGAGCCCAGATCAGTTACTTCCCTTATTTGGCCACCTCAAGAATAATTAATAATATCTGAGCGAAGAAATATGTTGCTGAATTGGTGAGATTGTTTCATTTAGTAGGCCTAACTACAAACTTCAAGACCTCACCAATATAAATTACTTCAAGAATTACTAAAATATTTAGTCATAAACTTTGAATCCGAAATAGGCTATTACTTTTACAGCACATCAAAATAACCATATATAAACTTTGAGGGAATATCAGGTTTTTAAATATAGCCTAGAGAACTTTTGTTTATTGACAACAATTTTGAATTTCTATATCATCTCAAGGACTACACCAACCGTGACTTTCATTAAATTCATTAGAAATCACTAATTAACTTTTATTAATATTAAATTAGTTTTTCATTGACTTGTAGATTAATTCTAATTTATTTTATGATATTTATTTACTCAATTATCAAGAGTTTTATGGAATTTTGCCGGCACGATCAACTACACCCTGAGACAGAACCCCTTGTGCATACCAATTGAGCTAAGCCACCATTATTGTAATTCAATATTAATTCAAATTTTAGAAAGTCCCCCTGATTGTAATATATGATTGTTAGTCCCTTTCACATAATTAATAGTCCAAACATATGTAAATTCCTTTAATAAACAATCTATCCATCTATTGTTAACAGCTGTTTCCTTTATCTAAGTTAAGTAGTTGTATAACAGCGAACAGAATAAAAGGGAAAGTATTTGAGTAACACAGTCGTTGTCTCATTCCCCTTTGTACTATTTATTATTTCAACGTGCTACACGATTCATACTTTTGAAAAATACAAATTTAACTGTTCGTATAATGTAGGAAAAATTAACGTGTTCGAGAGAGTTTAAGATTCATCATGCATAAGAATTAGCAGAGTTCATGTTTAATCTGTGTACATCCTACAATCCCTTGCCTCGGTACGTCATGAGTCTGACATATCATATAAAATGAAATCCCCTCACGGCAAACCTGAGTACTCAGTAAAAAACGATTGGAATAAAATCAAATGTATTATTATATGTTTTTAGGGTTTTCTCAATTAGACAAAAAAGGCAGAGTGGTTAATTTGTACTGATAATACAGTTATACTAGGTTATTTCAATTATTAAAAATGTTACCACATATAATTTATTACTCCACATATATATTTTGTTGTTACTCCATACAGTTTAATTGTATTACTCAGTGGTTTTGTTCGATAAACAGACAAGGTTTTGATTGATGGACTTTACTTCATATTCATTTTTCACATCTTCAAACTACTTTTATCAGTTAAATTTATCTGCTAGGATTAAGTTAAGTTTTTAGGTTATCACAAAAACATCATCTCGTATCCCTAAAAGTTCGCTGGCCTAACGGTAGCGCTTTAGACTTTGGTTCTAGAGGCCACGGGTTTAAATCCTGGGATGTCCTCACAAATTTGAAGGCTTGGTATACTTCTCTGAAAGCGGGTCGTACTCTATTAACTAAGATGTCGTCAGCGTTGTGTAAAAAAACAACAAAAACACAATTTTGTTTAAACATCTTGTTGGTTTTTATCTTTATAAAAATGATGAAGATGTTTAAGTGGACCACACGCACTAAAAAAAAATTTAAAATGCTAGTGTAGCGGCTTGAGATTAACTATAGAAAAGATAAACGGTAATCTATAATATTATAAAGAAGAGGTGGTTTCTGTCTGTCTGTCTGTCTGATGTTCCGGGTGAACTCAAAAACTACTGAACCGACTGGGCTGAAACTTTACACATAGATAGATCTTGAACCCATGCAACACATAGGCATATTCACTTTCTTAAAATTCCCTCGGGCTACGCCCCGCGGACGTCCTAAGTTTCAATGTCTACATTTCAGAATAAAGTAAACATTCAGAAACTGTAATGTGGACAGCTGTGGATACCTACATTTGACAGCTTAAAGAGCAGAAGCAAGAACAGCTGTTTCAAGCTAACTAAAATGCAAATTGTATTGATTAAAGAACGGGTAGAGAAAACCCCTGTGCGAAGAACGGGTACGTCAGCTAGCTATTAATCCATACTAATGTGGCTTCATCTGATTGTGGTCTATTCTTATTTGCACAAAAAACAATTTTTACCGATACTTAATGTACCCCCCCTCCGATTTTATATTTTTGCTCCCCCCGATTTTTATTTTTACCCCACCCCCGATTTTATATTTTGCTCCCCCTCTCTCCGATTTTATATTTTACTTTATGTCCCCCCCATTTTATATTTTTGCCCCCAACCCTGATTTTATATATTCTTGCCCCCCCGATTTTATATTTTGCCCCTCCGATTTTATATTCCCCCTCGATTTTATAATTTTGATCCCCCATTTTATATTTTTTGCCCCTGATTTTTATTTTTGCTCCCGCCAATTTTCTTTTTGCCCCCCCGATTTTATATTTTTGCCCCCCGATTTTATTTTTTGCCCCCCCGATTTTATAATTTTGTTCCCCCCCGATTTTATATTTTTTGCTCCCCCGATTTTATATTTTTATTTATGTCCCCCTTTATATTCCCCCCAATTTTATATTTTTGCCCCCCCGATTTTTATTTTTGCTCCCGGTCTATTTTATTTTATTTTATTTATGCTAGCACGGTCTAGCACGGTCTAGCACGCTCTAGCACGCTCTAGCACGCTCTAGCACGCTCTAGCACGCTCTGGCACGCTCTGGCACGCTCTAGCACGCTCTAACACGCTCTAGCACGCTCTAGCACGCATTAGCACGCTTTAGCACGCTCTAGCACGCTCTAGCACACTCTGGCACGCTCTGGCACGCTCTAGCACGCTCTAACACGCTCTAGCACGGTGTAGCACGCTTTAGCACGCTCTAGCACGCTATAGCACACTCTAGCACGCTCTAGCACGCTCTAGCACGGTCTAGCACGCTCTAGCACGGTCTAGCACGGTCTAGCACGCTCTAGCACGCTCTAGCACGGTCTAGCACGCTCTGGCACGCTCTGGCACGCTCTAGCACGCTGTAGCACGGTCTAGCACGGTCTAGTACGCTCTAGCACGCTCTATCACGCTTTAGCACGCTCTAGCACGCTCTATTACGCTTTAGCACGGTCTAGCACGCTCTAGCATGGTCTAGCACGCTCTAGCACGCTCTAGCATGGTCTAGCACGCTCTAGCACGCTCTAGCACGCTCTAGCACGCTCTAGCACGCTCTAACCCGGTCTAGCACGGTCTAGCACGGTCTAGCAATTCTAGCACGGTCTAGCACTGTCTAGCACGGTCTAGCACGCTCTAGCACGGTCTAGCACGGTCTAGCACGCTCTAGCACGCTCTAGCATGCTCTAGCACGGTCTAGCACGCTCTAGCACGCTCTAGCACGGTCTAGCACGGTCTAGCACGCTCTAGCACGCTCTAGCACGGTCTAGCACGGTCTAGCACGCTCTAACACGCTTTAGCACGGTCTAGCACGCTCTGGCACGCTCTGGCACGCTCTAGCACGCTCTAACACGTTCTAGCACGGTGTAGCACGCTTTAGCACGGTCTAGCACTGTTAAGCACGGTCTAGCACGCTCTAGCACGCTGTAGCAGGGTTTAGCACGCTCTGGCACGCTCTGGCACGCTCTAGCACGCTCTAACACGCTCTAGCACGGTCTAGCACGCTCTAGCACGCTCTAGCACGCTCTAGCACGGTCTAGCACGCTCTAGCACGCTCTAGCACGCTCTAGCACGCTCTAGCACGCTCAGGCACGCTCTAGCACGGTCTAGCACGCTCTAGCACGCTCTAGCACGCTCTAGCACGCTCTAGCACCCTTTAGCACGGTCTAGCACACTCTAGCATGGTCTAGCACACTATAGCATGCTCTAGCACGCTCTAGCACGCTCTAGCACGCTCTAGCATGGTCTATTACGCTCTAGCACGCTCTAGCACGCTCTAGCACGCTCTAGCACGCTCTAGCACGGTCTAGCACGGTCCAGCACGGTCTAGCAATTCTAGCACGCTCTAGCACGGTCTAGCACGCTTTAGCACGCTTTAGCATTCTCTAGCACGCTCTAGCACGCTCTGGCATGCTCTGGCACGCTCTAGCACGCTCTAACACGCTCTAGCACGCTCTAGCACGCTCTAGCACGCTCTAGCAAGCTCTAGCACGCTCTAGCACGCTCTAGCACGCTCTAGCACGCTCTAGCACGGTCTAGCACTGTCTAGCACGGTCTAGCACGCTCTAGCATGCTCTAGCACGGTCTAGCACGCTCTGGCTCGCTCTGGCACGCTATAGCACGCTCTAACACGCTCTAGCACGGTGTAGCACGCTTTAGCACGGTCTAGCACTGTTTAGCACGGTCTAGCACGGTCTAGCACATTCTGGCACGCTCTAGCACGCTCTAGCATGCTCTAGCACGCTCTAGCACGCTCTGGCACGATTTAGCACGCTTTAGCACGCTCTAGCACGCACTAGCACGCTCTAGCACGCTCTGGCACGCTCTGGCACGCTCTAGCACGCTCTAACACGCTCTAGCACGCTCTAGCACGCTCTAACACGCTCTAGCATGGTGTAGCACGCTTTAGCACGCTCTAGCACGCTCTAGCACGGTCTAGCACGGTCTAGCACGGTCTAGTACGGTCTAGCACGCTCTAGCACGCTCTAGCAGGCTCTAGCACGGTCTAGCACGGTGTAGCACGCTTTAGCACAGTCTAGCACTGTTTAGCACGGTCTAGCACGCTCTAGCACGGTCTAGCACGCTCTGGCACGCTTTAGTACGGTCTAGCACGCTCTAGCACGCTCTAGCACGCCCTAGCACGCTCTAACACGCTCTAGCACGGTCTAGTACGCTCTAGCACGGTCTAGCACGCTCTAGCACGGTCTAGCACGCTCTAGCACGGTCTAGCACGCTCTAGCACGCTCTAGCACGCTCTAGCACGTTCTAGCACGCTCTAGCACGCTCTAGCACGCTCGCTCTAGCACGCTCTAGCACGCTCAGGCACGCTCTAGCACGGTCTAGCACGGTCTAGCACGCTCTAGCACGCTCTAGCACGCTCTAGCACGGTCTAGCACGCTCTAGCACGGTCTAGCACGCTCTAACACGCTCTAGCACGGTGTAGCACGCTCTAGCACGCTCTAGCACGCTCTAGCACGGTCTAGCACGCTCTAGCACGGTCTAGCACGCTCTAGCACGGTCTAGCACGTTCTAGCACGCTCTAGTACGGTCTAGCACGGTCTGGCACGCTCTAGCATGGTCTAGCACGGTCTAGCACGGTCTAGCACGCTCTAGCACGCTCTAGCACGCTCTAGCACGGCCTAGCACTGTCTAGCACGGTCTAGCACGCTCTAGCACGGTCTAGCACGCTCTGGCACGCTCTGGCACGCTCTGGCACGCTCTAGCACGCTCTAACACGCTCTAGCACGGTGTAGCAAGCTAGGGCACGCTCTAGCACGGTCTAGCACGCTTTAGCTTGCTATAGCACGCTTTAGCACGCTATAGCACGCTCTAGCACGCTCTAGCACGCTCTGGCACGCTCTGGCACGCTCTAGCACGCTCTAACACGCTCTAGCATGGTGTAGCACACTTTAGCACGCTCTAGCACGCTCTAGCACGCTCTAGCACGCTCTAGCACGGTCTAGCACGCTCTAGCACGCTCTAGCACGCTCTAGCACGATCTGGCATGCTCTAGCACACTCTGGCACGCTCTGGCACGCTCTAGCACGCTCTAGCACGCTCTAGCACGGTGTAGCACGCTTTAGCACGCTCTAGCACGCTCTAGCACGCTCTAGCACGGTCTAGCACGGTCTAGCACGCTCTAGCACGCTCGGGCACGCTCAAGCACGCTCTAGCATGCTCTAGAATGCTCTAGCACGCTCTAGCACGCTCTAGCACGCTCTAGCACGCTTTAGCACGCTCTAGCACGGTCTAGCACGGTCTAGCACGCTCTAGCACGGTCTAGCACGGTCTAGCACGCTCTAGCACGCTCTAGCACGGTCTAGCAAGGTCTAGCACGCGCTAGCACGGTCTAGCACGCTCTAACACGCTCTAGCACGGTTTAACACGCTCTAGCACGCTCTAGCACGCTCTAGCACGCTCTGGCAAGGTCTAGCACGCTCTAGCACGGTCTAGTACGGTCTGGCACGCTCTAGCACGGTCTAGCACGGTCTAGAACGGTCTAGCACGCTCTAGCACGCTCTAGCACGCTCTAGCACGATCTGGCACGCTCTAGCACACTCTTGCACGCTCTGGCACGCTCTAGCACGCTCTAGCACGCTCTAGCACGGTGTAGCACGATTTAGCACGCTCTAGCACGCTCTAGCACGCTCTAGCACGGTCTAGCACGGTCTAGCACGCTCTAGCACGGTCTAGCACGGTCTAGCACGCTCTAGCACGCTCGGGCACGCTCAAGCACGCTCTAGCATGCTCTAGAACGCTCTAGCACGCTCTAGCTCGCTCTAGCACGCTCTAGCACGCTCTAGCACGCTTTAGCACGCTCTAGCACGGTCTAGCACGGTCTAGCACGCTCTAGCACGGTCTAGCACGGTCTAGCACGCTCTAGCACGCTCTAGCACGGTCTAGCACGGTCTAGCACGCTCTAGCACGGTCTAGCACGCTCTAACACGCTCTAGCACGGTGTAGCACGCTCTAGCACGCTCTAGCACGCTCTAGCACGGTCTAGCACGGTCTAGCATGCTCTAGCACGGTCTAGCACGCTCTAACACGTTCTAGCACGGTGTAGCACGCTTTAGCACGGCTTAGCACTGTTAATCACGGTCTAGCACGCTCTAACACGCTCTAGCACGGTGTAGCACGCTCTAGCACGCTCTAGCACGCTCTAGCACGGTCTAGCACGCTCTAGCTCGCTCTAGCACGCTCTAGAACGCTCAGGCACACTCTAGCACGGTCTAGCACGGTCTAGCACGCTCTAGCACGCTCTAGCACGCTCTAGCACGCTTTAGCACGGTCTAGCACGCTCTAGCATGGTCTAGCACACTCTAGCATGCTCTAGCACGCTCTAGCACGCTCAAGCATGGTCTAGCACGCTCTAGCACGCTCTAGCACGGTCTAGCAATTCTAGAACGCTCTAGCACGGTCTAGCACGCTTTAGCACGCTTTAGCACGCTCTAGCACGCTCTAGCACGCTCTGGCACGCTCTGGCACGCTCTGGCACGCTCTAGCACGCTCTAACACGCTCTAGCACGCTCTAGCACGCTCTAGCACGCTCTAGCACGCTCTAGCACGGTCTAGCACTGTCTAGCACGGTCTAGCACGCTCTAGCACGGTCTAGCACGCTCTGGCACGCTCTGGAACGCTCTAGCACGCTCTAACACGCTCTAGCACGGTGTAGCACGCTTTAGCACGGTCTACCACTGTTTAGCACGGTCTAGCACGGTCTAGCACATTCTGGCACGCTCTAGCACGCTCTAGTACGCTCTAGCACGCTCTAGCACGCTCTAGCATGCTCTAGCACGGTCTAGCACGGTCTAGCACGGTCTAGCACGCTCTAGCACGCTCTAGCACGGTCTAGCACGGTCTAGCACGCTCTAACACGCTTTAGCACGGTCTAGCACGCTCTGGCACGCTCTGGCACGCTCTAGCACGCTCTAACACGTTCTAGCACGGTGTAGCACGCTTTAGCACGGTCTAGCACTGTTAAGCACGGTCTAGCACGCTCTAGCACGCTCTAGCACGGTTTAGCACGCTCTGGCACGCTCTGGCACTCTCTAGCACGCTCTAACACGCTCTAGCACGGTCTAGCACGCTCTAGCACGCTCTAGCATGCTCTAGCACGGTCTAGCACGCTCTAGCACGCTCTAGCACGGTCTAGCACGGTCTAGCACGCTCTAGCACGCTCTAGCACGGTCTAGCACGGTCTAGCACGCTCTAACACGCTTTAGCACGGTCTAGCACGCTCTGGCACGCTCTGGCACGCTCTAGCACGCTCTAACACGTTCTAGCACGGTGTAGCACGCTTTAGCACGGTCTAGCACTGTTAAGCACGGTCTAGCACGCTCTAGCACGCTCTAGCACGGTTTAGCACGCTCTGGCACGCTCTGGCACTCTCTAGCACGCTCTAACACGCTCTAGCACGGTCTAGCACGCTCTAGCACGCTCTAGCACGCTCTAGCACGGTCTAGCACGCTCTAGCACGCTCTAGCACGCTCTAGCACGCTCTAGCACGGTCAGGCACGCTCTAGCACGGTCTAGCACGCTCTAGCACGCTCTAGCACGCTCTAGCACGCTCTAGCACGCTTTAGCACGGTCTAGCACGCTCTAGCATGGTCTAGCACACTATAGCATGCTCTAGCACGCTCTAGCACCTTCTAGCACGCTCTAGCATGGTCTATTACGCTCTAGCACGCTCTAGCACGCTCTAGCACGGTCTAGCACGGTCCAGCACGGTCTAGCAATTCTAGCACGCTCTAGCACGGTCTAGCACGCTTTAGCACGCTTTAGCACGCTCTAGCACGCTCTAGCACGCTCTAGCACGCTCTGGCATGCTCTGGCACGCTCTAGCACGCTCTAACATGCTCTAGCACGCTCTAGCACACTCTAGCACGCTCTAGCACGCTCTAGCACGCTCTAGCACGCTCTAGCATGGTCTAGCACTGTCTAGCACGGTCTAGCACGCTCTAGCACGCTCTAGCACGGTCTAGCACGCTCTGGCACGCTCTGGCACGCTATAGCACGCTCTAACACGCTCTAGCACGGTGTAGCACGCTTTAGCACGGTCTAGCACTGTTTAGCACGGTCTAGCACGGTCTAGCACATTCTGGCACGCTCTAGCACGCTCTAGCATGCTCTAGCACGCTCTAGCACGCTCTAGCACGCTCTAGCACGATTTAGCACGCTTTAGCACGCTCTTGCACGCTCTATCACGCTCTAGCACGCTCTGGCACGCTCTGGCACGCTCTAGCACGCTCTAACACGCTCTAGCACGCTCTAGCACGCTCTAACACGCTCTAGCATGGTGTAGCACGCTTTAGCATGCTCTAGCACGCTCTAGCACGGTCTAGCACGGTCTAGCACGGTCTAGTACGGTCTAGCACGCTCTAGCACGCTCTAGCAAGCTCTAGCACGGTCTAGCACGGTGTAGCACGCTTTAGCACAGTCTAGCACTGTTTAGCACGGTCTAGCACGCTCTAGCACGCTCTAGCACGGTCTAGCACGCTCTGGCACGCTTTAGTACGGTCTAGCACGCTCTAGCACGCTCTAGCACGCTCTAACACGCTCTAGCATGGTGTAGCACGCTTTAGCACGCTCTAGCACGCTCTAGCACGGTCTAGCACGGTCTAGCACGGTCTAGTACGGTCTAGCACGCTCTAGCACGCTCTAGCACGGTCTAGTACGCTCTAGCACGGTCTAGCACTCTCTAGCACGCTCTAGCACGGTCTAGCACGCTCTAGCACGCTCAAGCACGCTCTAGCACGTTCTAGCACGCTCTAGCACGCTCTAGCACGCTCGCTCTAGCACGCTCTAGCACGCTCAGGCACGCTCTAGCACGGTCTAGCACGGTCTAGCACGCTCTAGCACGCTCTAGCACGGTCTAGCACGCTCTAGCACGGTCTAGCACGCTCTAACACGCTCTAGCACGGTGTAGCACGCTCTAGCACGCTCTAGCACGCTCTAGCACGGTCTAGCACGCTCTAGCACGGTCTAGCACGCTCTAGCACGGTCTAGCACGTTCTAGCACGCTCTAGTACGGTCTAGCACGGTCTGGCACGCTCTAGCATGGTCTAACACGGTCTAGCACGGTCTAGCACGCTCTAGCACGCTCTAGCACGCTCTAGCACGGTCTAGCACTGTCTAGCACGGTCTAGCACGCTCTAGCACGCTCTAGCACGCTCTAGCACGGTCTAGCACGCTCTGGCACGCTCTGGCACGCTCTGGCTTGCTCTAGCACGCTCTAACACGCTCTAGCACGGTGTAGCACGCTAGGGCACGCTCTAGCACGCTCTAGCACGCTTTAGCACGCTATAGCACGCTCTAGCACGCTCTAGCACGCTCTGGCACGCTCTGGCACGCTCTAGCACGCTCTAACACATTCTAGCATGGTGTAGCACGCTTTAGCACGCTCTAGCACGCTCTAGCACGCTCTAGCACGCTCTAGCACGGTCTAGCACGCTCTAGCACGCTCTAGCACGCTCTAGCACGATCTGGCACGCTCTAGCACACTCTGGCACGCTCTGGCACGCTCTAGCACGCTCTAGCACGCTCTAGCACGGTGTAGCACGCTTTAGCACGCTCTAGCACGCTCTAGCACGCTCTAGCACGGTCTAGCACGGTCTAGCACGCTCTAGCACGGTCTAGCACGGTTTAGCACGCTCTAGCACGCTCGGGCACGCTCAAGCACGCTCTAGCATGCTCTAGAACGCTCTAGCACGCTCTAGCACGCTCTAGCACGCTTTAGCACGCTCTAGCACGGTCTAGCACGGTCTAGCACGCTCTAGCACGGTCTAGCACGGTCTAGCAAGCTCTAGCACGCTCTAGCACGGTCTAGCAAGGTCTAGCACGCGCTAGCACGGTCTAGCACGCTCTAACACGCTCTAGCACGGTGTAGCACGCTCTAGCACGCTCTAGCACGCTCTAGCACGCTCTAGCACGGTCTAGCACGGTCTAGCACGCTCTAGCACTACCTAGCACGCTCTGGCACGCTCTGGCAAGGTCTAGCACGCTCTAGCACGGTCTAGTACGGTCTGGCACGCTCTAGCACGCTCTAGCACGCTCTAGCACGATCTGGCACGCTCTAGCACACTCTGGCACGCTCTGGCACGCTCTAGCACGCTCTAGCACGCTCTAGCACGGTGTAGCACGCTTTAGCATGCTCTAGCACGCTCTAGCACGGTCTAGCACGGTCTAGCACGCTCTAGCACGGTCTAGCACGGTCTAGCACGCTCTAGCACGCTCGGGCACGCTCAAGCACGCTCTAGCATGCTCTAGAACGCTCTAGCACGCTCTAGCACGCTCTAGCACGCTCTAGCACGCTTTAGTACGCTCTAGCACGGTCTAGCACGGTCTAGCACGCTCTAGCACGGTCTAGCACGGTCTAGCACGCTCTAGCACGCTCTAGCATGGTCTAGCACGGTCTAGCACGCTCTAGCACGGTCTAGCACGCTCTAACACGCTCTAGCACGGTGTAGCACGCTTTAGCACGCTCTAGCACGCTCTAGCACGCTCTAGCACGGTCTAGCACGGTCTAGCACGCTCTAGCACGGTCTAGCACGGTCTAGCACGCTCTAGCACGCTCGGGCACGCTCAAGCACGCTCTAGCATGCTCTAGAACGCTCTAGCACGCTCTAGCACGCTCTAGCACGCTCTAGCACGCTTTAGCACGCTCTAGCACGGTCTAGCACGCTCTAGCACGGTCTAGCACGGTCTAGCACGCTCTAGCACGGTCTAGCACGCTCTAACACGTTCTAGCACGGTGTAGCACGCTTTAGCATGGTCTAGCACTGTTAAGCACGGTCTAGCACGCTCTAACACGCTCTAGCACGGTGTAGCACGCTCTAGCACGCTCTAGCACGGTCTAGCACGCTCTAGCTCGCTCTAGCACGCTCTAGAACGCTCAGGCACGCTCTAGCACATTCTAGCACGGTCTAGCCTGGTCTAGTACGGTCTAGCACGCTCTAGCACGCTCTAGCAAGCTCTAGCACGGTCTAGCACGGTGTAGCACGCTTTAGCACAGTCTAGCACTGTTTAGCACGGTCTAGCACGCTCTAGCACGCTCTAGCACGGTCTAGCACGGTCTAGCACGGTCTAGCACGGTCTAGCACGGTCTAGTACGGTCTAGCACGCTCTAGCACGCTCTAGCAAGCTCTAGCACGGTCTAGCACGGTGTAGCACGCTTTAGCACAGTCTAGCACTGTTTAGCACGGTCTAGCACGGTCTAGCACGCTCTGGCACGCTTTAGTACGGTCTAGCACGCTCTAGCACGCTCTAGCACGCCCTAGCACGCTCTAACACGCTCTAGCACGGTCTAGTACGCTCTAGTACGGTCTAGCACGCTCTAGCACGGTCTAGCACGCTCTAGCACGGTCTAGCACGCTCTAGCACGCTCTAGCACGCTCTAGCACGTTCTAGCACGCTCTAGCACGCTCTAGCACGCTCGCTCTAGCACGCTCTAGCACGCTCAGGCACGCCCTAGCACGGTCTAGCACGGTCTAGCACGCTCTAGCACGCTCTAGCACGGTGTAGCACGCTCTAGCACGGTCTAGCACGCTCTAACACGCTCTAGCACGGTGTAGCACGCTCTAGCACGCTCTAGCACGCTCTAGCACGGTCTAGCACGCTCTAGCACGGTCTAGCACGCTCTAGCACGGTCTAGCACGTTCTAGCACGCTCTAGTACGGTCTAGCACGGTCTGGCACGCTCTAGCATGGTCTAGCACAATCTAGCACGGTCTAGCACGCTCTAGCACGCTCTAGCACGCTCTAGCACGGTCTAGCACTGTCTAGCACGGTCTAGCACGCTCTAGCACGCTCTAGCACGGTCTAGCACGCTCTGGCACGCTCTGGCACGCTCTGGCACGCTCTAGCACGCTCTAACACGCTCTAGCACGGTGTAGCACGCTAGGGCACGCTCTAGCACGCTCTGGCACGCTTTAGCACGCTATAGCACGCTCTAGCACGCTCTAGCACGCTCTGGCACGCTCTGGCACGCTCTAGCACGCTCTAACACGCTCTAGCATGGTGTAGCACGCTTTAGCACGCTCTAGCACGCTCTAGCACGCTCTAGCACGCTCTAGCACGGTCTAGCACGCTCTAGCACACTCTAGCACGCTCTAGCACGATCTGGCACGCTCTAGCACACTCTGGCACGCTCTGGCACGCTCTAGCACTCTCTAGCACGCTCTAACACGGTGTAGCACGCTTTAGCACCCTCTAGCACGCTCTAGCACGCTCTAGCACGGTCTAGCACGGTCTAGCACGGTCTAGCACGCTCTAGCACGCTCTAGCACGGTCTAGCACGGTCTAGCACGCTCTAACACGCTTTAGCACGGTCTAGCACGCTCTGGCACGCTCTGGCACGCTCTAGCACGCTCTAACACGTTCTAGCACGGTGTAGCACGCTTTAGCACGGTCTAGCACTGTTAAGCACGGTCTAGCACGCTCTAGCACGCTCTAGCACGGTTTAGCACGCTCTGGCACGCTCTGGCACTCTCTAGCACGCTCTAACACGCTCTAGCACGGTCTAGCACGCTCTAGCACGCTCTAGCATGCTCTAGCACGGTCTAGCACGCTCTAGCACGCTCTAGCACGGTCTAGCACGGTCTAGCACGCTCTAGCACGCTCTAGCACGGTCTAGCACGGTCTAGCACGCTCTAACACGCTTTAGCACGGTCTAGCACGCTCTGGCACGCTCTGGCACGCTCTAGCACGCTCTAACACGTTCTAGCACGGTGTAGCACGCTTTAGCACGGTCTAGCACTGTTAAGCACGGTCTAGCACGCTCTAGCACGCTCTAGCACGGTTTAGCACGCTCTGGCACGCTCTGGCACTCTCTAGCACGCTCTAACACGCTCTAGCACGGTCTAGCACGCTCTAGCACGCTCTAGCACGCTCTAGCACGGTCTAGCACGCTCTAGCACGCTCTAGCACGCTCTAGCACGCTCTAGCACGGTCAGGCACGCTCTAGCACGGTCTAGCACGCTCTAGCACGCTCTAGCACGCTCTAGCACGCTCTAGCACGCTTTAGCACGGTCTAGCACGCTCTAGCATGGTCTAGCACACTATAGCATGCTCTAGCACGCTCTAGCACCTTCTAGCACGCTCTAGCATGGTCTATTACGCTCTAGCACGCTCTAGCACGCTCTAGCACGGTCTAGCACGGTCCAGCACGGTCTAGCAATTCTAGCACGCTCTAGCACGGTCTAGCACGCTTTAGCACGCTTTAGCACGCTCTAGCACGCTCTAGCACGCTCTAGCACGCTCTGGCATGCTCTGGCACGCTCTAGCACGCTCTAACATGCTCTAGCACGCTCTAGCACACTCTAGCACGCTCTAGCACGCTCTAGCACGCTCTAGCACGCTCTAGCATGGTCTAGCACTGTCTAGCACGGTCTAGCACGCTCTAGCACGCTCTATCACGCTCTAGCACGCTCTGGCACGCTCTGGCACGCTCTAGCACGCTCTAACACGCTCTAGCATGCTCTAGCACGCTCTAGCACGCTCTAGCACGCTCTAGCACGATTTAGCACGCTTTAGCACGCTCTTGCACGCTCTATCACGCTCTAGCACGCTCTGGCACGCTCTGGCACGCTCTAGCACGCTCTAACACGCTCTAGCACGCTCTAGCACGCTCTAACACGCTCTAGCATGGTGTAGCACGCTTTAGCATGCTCTAGCACGCTCTAGCACGGTCTAGCACGGTCTAGCACGGTCTAGTACGGTCTAGCACGCTCTAGCACGCTCTAGCAAGCTCTAGCACGGTCTAGCACGGTGTAGCACGCTTTAGCACAGTCTAGCACTGTTTAGCACGGTCTAGCACGCTCTAGCACGCTCTAGCACGGTCTAGCACGCTCTGGCACGCTTTAGTACGGTCTAGCACGCTCTAGCACGCTCTAGCACGCTCTAACACGCTCTAGCATGGTGTAGCACGCTTTAGCACGCTCTAGCACGCTCTAGCACGGTCTAGCACGGTCTAGCACGGTCTAGTACGGTCTAGCACGCTCTAGCACGCTCTAGCACGGTCTAGTACGCTCTAGCACGGTCTAGCACTCTCTAGCACGCTCTAGCACGGTCTAGCACGCTCTAGCACGCTCAAGCACGCTCTAGCACGTTCTAGCACGCTCTAGCACGCTCTAGCACGCTCGCTCTAGCACGCTCTAGCACGCTCAGGCACGCTCTAGCACGGTCTAGCACGGTCTAGCACGCTCTAGCACGCTCTAGCACGGTCTAGCACGCTCTAGCACGGTCTAGCACGCTCTAACACGCTCTAGCACGGTGTAGCACGCTCTAGCACGCTCTAGCACGCTCTAGCACGGTCTAGCACGCTCTAGCACGGTCTAGCACGCTCTAGCACGGTCTAGCACGTTCTAGCACGCTCTAGTACGGTCTAGCACGGTCTGGCACGCTCTAGCATGGTCTAACACGGTCTAGCACGGTCTAGCACGCTCTAGCACGCTCTAGCACGCTCTAGCACGGTCTAGCACTGTCTAGCACGGTCTAGCACGCTCTAGCACGCTCTAGCACGCTCTAGCACGGTCTAGCACGCTCTGGCACGCTCTGGCACGCTCTGGCTTGCTCTAGCACGCTCTAACACGCTCTAGCACGGTGTAGCACGCTAGGGCACGCTCTAGCACGCTCTAGCACGCTTTAGCACGCTATAGCACGCTCTAGCACGCTCTAGCACGCTCTGGCACGCTCTGGCACGCTCTAGCACGCTCTAACACATTCTAGCATGGTGTAGCACGCTTTAGCACGCTCTAGCACGCTCTAGCACGCTCTAGCACGCTCTAGCACGGTCTAGCACGCTCTAGCACGCTCTAGCACGCTCTAGCACGATCTGGCACGCTCTAGCACACTCTGGCACGCTCTGGCACGCTCTAGCACGCTCTAGCACGCTCTAGCACGGTGTAGCACGCTTTAGCACGCTCTAGCACGCTCTAGCACGCTCTAGCACGGTCTAGCACGGTCTAGCACGCTCTAGCACGGTCTAGCACGGTTTAGCACGCTCTAGCACGCTCGGGCACGCTCAAGCACGCTCTAGCATGCTCTAGAACGCTCTAGCACGCTCTAGCACGCTCTAGCACGCTTTAGCACGCTCTAGCACGGTCTAGCACGGTCTAGCACGCTCTAGCACGGTCTAGCACGGTCTAGCAAGCTCTAGCACGCTCTAGCACGGTCTAGCAAGGTCTAGCACGCGCTAGCACGGTCTAGCACGCTCTAACACGCTCTAGCACGGTGTAGCACGCTCTAGCACGCTCTAGCACGCTCTAGCACGCTCTAGCACGGTCTAGCACGGTCTAGCACGCTCTAGCACTACCTAGCACGCTCTGGCACGCTCTGGCAAGGTCTAGCACGCTCTAGCACGGTCTAGTACGGTCTGGCACGCTCTAGCACGCTCTAGCACGCTCTAGCACGATCTGGCACGCTCTAGCACACTCTGGCACGCTCTGGCACGCTCTAGCACGCTCTAGCACGCTCTAGCACGGTGTAGCACGCTTTAGCATGCTCTAGCACGCTCTAGCACGGTCTAGCACGGTCTAGCACGCTCTAGCACGGTCTAGCACGGTCTAGCACGCTCTAGCACGCTCGGGCACGCTCAAGCACGCTCTAGCATGCTCTAGAACGCTCTAGCACGCTCTAGCACGCTCTAGCACGCTCTAGCACGCTTTAGTACGCTCTAGCACGGTCTAGCACGGTCTAGCACGCTCTAGCACGGTCTAGCACGGTCTAGCACGCTCTAGCACGCTCTAGCATGGTCTAGCACGGTCTAGCACGCTCTAGCACGGTCTAGCACGCTCTAACACGCTCTAGCACGGTGTAGCACGCTTTAGCACGCTCTAGCACGCTCTAGCACGCTCTAGCACGGTCTAGCACGGTCTAGCACGCTCTAGCACGGTCTAGCACGGTCTAGCACGCTCTAGCACGCTCGGGCACGCTCAAGCACGCTCTAGCATGCTCTAGAACGCTCTAGCACGCTCTAGCACGCTCTAGCACGCTCTAGCACGCTTTAGCACGCTCTAGCACGGTCTAGCACGCTCTAGCACGGTCTAGCACGGTCTAGCACGCTCTAGCACGGTCTAGCACGCTCTAACACGTTCTAGCACGGTGTAGCACGCTTTAGCATGGTCTAGCACTGTTAAGCACGGTCTAGCACGCTCTAACACGCTCTAGCACGGTGTAGCACGCTCTAGCACGCTCTAGCACGGTCTAGCACGCTCTAGCTCGCTCTAGCACGCTCTAGAACGCTCAGGCACGCTCTAGCACATTCTAGCACGGTCTAGCCTGGTCTAGTACGGTCTAGCACGCTCTAGCACGCTCTAGCAAGCTCTAGCACGGTCTAGCACGGTGTAGCACGCTTTAGCACAGTCTAGCACTGTTTAGCACGGTCTAGCACGCTCTAGCACGCTCTAGCACGGTCTAGCACGGTCTAGCACGGTCTAGCACGGTCTAGCACGGTCTAGTACGGTCTAGCACGCTCTAGCACGCTCTAGCAAGCTCTAGCACGGTCTAGCACGGTGTAGCACGCTTTAGCACAGTCTAGCACTGTTTAGCACGGTCTAGCACGGTCTAGCACGCTCTGGCACGCTTTAGTACGGTCTAGCACGCTCTAGCACGCTCTAGCACGCCCTAGCACGCTCTAACACGCTCTAGCACGGTCTAGTACGCTCTAGTACGGTCTAGCACGCTCTAGCACGGTCTAGCACGCTCTAGCACGGTCTAGCACGCTCTAGCACGCTCTAGCACGCTCTAGCACGTTCTAGCACGCTCTAGCACGCTCTAGCACGCTCGCTCTAGCACGCTCTAGCACGCTCAGGCACGCCCTAGCACGGTCTAGCACGGTCTAGCACGCTCTAGCACGCTCTAGCACGGTGTAGCACGCTCTAGCACGGTCTAGCACGCTCTAACACGCTCTAGCACGGTGTAGCACGCTCTAGCACGCTCTAGCACGCTCTAGCACGGTCTAGCACGCTCTAGCACGGTCTAGCACGCTCTAGCACGGTCTAGCACGTTCTAGCACGCTCTAGTACGGTCTAGCACGGTCTGGCACGCTCTAGCATGGTCTAGCACAATCTAGCACGGTCTAGCACGCTCTAGCACGCTCTAGCACGCTCTAGCACGGTCTAGCACTGTCTAGCACGGTCTAGCACGCTCTAGCACGCTCTAGCACGGTCTAGCACGCTCTGGCACGCTCTGGCACGCTCTGGCACGCTCTAGCACGCTCTAACACGCTCTAGCACGGTGTAGCACGCTAGGGCACGCTCTAGCACGCTCTGGCACGCTTTAGCACGCTATAGCACGCTCTAGCACGCTCTAGCACGCTCTGGCACGCTCTGGCACGCTCTAGCACGCTCTAACACGCTCTAGCATGGTGTAGCACGCTTTAGCACGCTCTAGCACGCTCTAGCACGCTCTAGCACGCTCTAGCACGGTCTAGCACGCTCTAGCACACTCTAGCACGCTCTAGCACGATCTGGCACGCTCTAGCACACTCTGGCACGCTCTGGCACGCTCTAGCACTCTCTAGCACGCTCTAACACGGTGTAGCACGCTTTAGCACCCTCTAGCACGCTCTAGCACGCTCTAGCACGGTCTAGCACGGTCTAGCACGCTCTAGCACGGTCTAGCACGGTCTAGCACGCTCTAGCAAGCTCGGGCACGCTCAAGCACGCTCTAGCATGCTCTAGAACGCTCTAGCACGCTCTAGCACGCTCTAGCACGCTCTAGCACGCTTGAGCACGCTCTAGCACGGTCTAGCACCGTCTAGCACGCTCTAGCACGGTCTAGCACGGTCTAGCACGCTCTAGCACGCTCTAGCACGCTCTAGCACGGTCTAGCAAGGTCTAGCACGCGCTAGCACGGTCTAGCACGCTCTAACACGCTCTAGCACGGTGTAGCACGCTCTAGCACGCTCTAGCACGCTCTAGCACGCTCTAGCACGGTCTAGCACGCTCTAGCACGCTCTAGCACGCTCTAGCACGATCTGGCACGCTCTAGCACACTCTGGCACGCTCTGGCACGCTCTAGCACTCTCTAGCACGCTCTAACACGGTGTAGCACGCTTTAGCACGCTCTAGCACGCTCTAGCACGGTCTAGCACGGTCTAGCACGCTCTAGCAAGCTCGGGCACGCTCAAGCACGCTCTAGCATGCTCTAGAACGCTCTAGCACGCTCTAGCACGCTCTAGCACGCTCTAGCACGCTTAAGCACGCTCTAGCACGGTCTAGCACGGTCTAGCACGCTCTAGCACGGTCTAGCACGGTCTAGCACGCTCTAGCACGCTCTAGCACGGTCTAGCAAGGTCTAGCACGCGCTAGCACGGTCTAGCACGCTCTAACACGCTCTAGCACGGTGTAGCACGCTCTAGCACGCTCTAGCACGCTCTAGCACGCTCTAGCACGGTCTAGCACGGTCTAGCACGCTCTAGCACTACCTAGCACGCTCTGGCACGCTCTGGCAAGGTCTAGCACGCTCTAGCACGGTCTAGTACGGTCTGGCACGCTCTAGCACGGTCTAGCACGGTCTAGCACGATCTAGCACGCTCTAGCACGCTCTAGCACGCTCTAGCACGATCTGGCACGCTCTAGCACACTCTGGCACGCTCTGGCACGCTCTAGCACGCTCTAGCACGCTCTAGCACGGTGTAGCACGCTTTAGCACGCTCTAGCACGCTCTAGCACGCTCTAGCACGGTCGAGCACGGTCTAGCACGCTCTAGCACGGTCTAGCACGGTCTAGCACGCTCTAGCACGCTCGGGCACGCTCAAGCACGCTCTAGCATGCTCTAGAACGCTCTAGCACGCTCTAGCACGCTCTAGCACGCTTTAGCACGCTCTAGCACGGTCTAGCACGGTCTAGCACGCTCTAGCACGGTCTAGCACGGTCTAGCACGCTCTAGCACGCTCTAGCACGGTCTAGCACGGTCTAGCACGCTCTAGCACGGTCTAGCACGCTCTAACACGCTCTAGCACGGTGTAGCACGCTCTAGCACGCTCTAACACGCTCTAGCACGCTCTAGCACGGTCTAGCACGGTCTAGCACGCTCTAGCACGGTCTAGCACGCTCTAACACGTTCTAGCACGGTGTAGCACGCTTTAGCATGGTCTAGCACTGTTAAGCACGGTCTAGCACGCTCTAACACGCTCTAGCACGGTGTAGCACGCTCTAGCACGCTCTAACACGCTCTAGCATGGTGTAGCACGCTTTAGCACGCTCTAGCACGCTCTAGCACGGTCTAGCACGGTCTAGCACGGTCTAGTACGGTCTAGCACGCTCTAGCACGCTCTAGCAAGCTCTAGCACGGTCTAGCACGGTGTAGCACGCTTTAGCACAGTCTAGCACTGTTTAGCACGGTCTAGCACGCTCTAGCACGCTCTAGCACGGTCTAGCACGCTCTGGCACGCTTTAGTACGGTCTAGCACGCTCTAGCACGCTCTAGCACGCTCTAACACGCTCTAGCATGGTGTAGCACGCTTTAGCACGCTCTAGCACGCTCTAGCACGGTCTAGCACGGTCTAGCACGGTCTAGTACGGTCTAGCACGCTCTAGCACGCTCTAGCACGGTCTAGTACGCTCTAGCACGGTCTAGCACTCTCTAGCACGCTCTAGCACGGTCTAGCACGCTCTAGCACGCTCAAGCACGCTCTAGCACGTTCTAGCACGCTCTAGCACGTTCTAGCACGCTCTAGCACGCTCTAGCACGCTCGCTCTAGCACGCTCTAGCACGCTCAGGCACGCTCTAGCACGGTCTAGCACGGTCTAGCACGCTCTAGCACGCTCTAGCACGGTCTAGCACGCTCTAGCACGGTCTAGCACGCTCTAACACGCTCTAGCACGGTGTAGCACGCTCTAGCACGCTCTAGCACGCTCTAGCACGGTCTAGCACGCTCTAGCACGGTCTAGCACGCTCTAGCACGGTCTAGCACGTTCTAGCACGCTCTAGTACGGTCTAGCACGGTCTGGCACGCTCTAGCATGGTCTAACACGGTCTAGCACGGTCTAGCACGCTCTAGCACGCTCTAGCACGCTCTAGCACGGTCTAGCACTGTCTAGCACGGTCTAGCACGCTCTAGCACGCTCTAGCACGGTCTAGCACGCTCTGGCACGCTCTGGCACGCTCTGGCTCGCTCTAGCACGCTCTAACACGCTCTAGCACGGTGTAGCACGCTAGGGCACGCTCTAGCACGCTCTAGCACGCTTTAGCACGCTATAGCACGCTCTAGCACGCTCTAGCACGCTCTGGCACGCTCTGGCACGCTCTAGCACGCTCTAACACATTCTAGCATGGTGTAGCACGCTTTAGCACGCTCTAGCACGCTCTAGCACGCTCTAGCACGCTCTAGCACGGTCTAGCACGCTCTAGCACGCTCTAGCACGCTCTAGCACGATCTGGCACGCTCTAGCACACTCTGGCACGCTCTGGCACGCTCTAGCACGCTCTAGCACGCTCTAGCACGGTGTAGCACGCTTTAGCACGCTCTAGCACGCTCTAGCACGCTCTAGCACGGTCTAGCACGGTCTAGCACGCTCTAGCACGGTCTAGCACGGTTTAGCACGCTCTAGCACGCTCGGGCACGCTCAAGCACGCTCTAGCATGCTCTAGAACGCTCTAGCACGCTCTAGCACGCTCTAGCACGCTTTAGCACGCTCTAGCACGGTCTAGCACGGTCTAGCACGCTCTAGCACGAACTAGCACGGTCTAGCAAGCTCTAGCACGCTCTAGCACGGTCTAGCAAGGTCTAGCACGCGCTAGCACGGTCTAGCACGCTCTAACACGCTCTAGCACGGTGTAGCACGCTCTAGCACGCTCTAGCACGCTCTAGCACGCTCTAGCACGGTCTAGCACGGTCTAGCACGCTCTAGCACTACCTAGCACGCTCTGGCACGCTCTGGCAAGGTCTAGCACGCTCTAGCACGGTCTAGTACGGTCTGGCACGCTCTAGCACGCTCTAGCACGCTCTAGCACGATCTGGCACGCTCTAGCACACTCTGGCACGCTCTGGCACGCTCTAGCACGCTCTAGCACGCTCTAGCACGGTGTAGCACGCTTTAGCACGCTCTAGCACGCTCTAGCACGGTCTAGCACGGTCTAGCACGCTCTAGTACGGTCTAGCACGGTCTAGCACGCTCTAGCACGCTCGGGCACGCTCAAGCACGCTCTAGCATGCTCTAGAACGCTCTAGCACGCTCTAGCACGCTCTAGCACGCTCTAGCACGCTTTAGTACGCTCTAGCACGGTCTAGCACGGTCTAGCACGCTCTAGCACGGTCTAGCACGGTCTAGCACGCTCTAGCACGCTCTAGCATGGTCTAGCACGGTCTAGCACGCTCTAGCACGGTCTAGCACGCTCTAACACGCTCTAGCACGGTGTAGCACGCTTTAGCACGCTCTAGCACGCTCTAGCACGCTCTAGCACGGTCTAGCACGGTCTAGCACGCTCTAGCACGGTCTAGCACGGTCTAGCACGCTCTAGCACGCTCGGGCACGCTCAAGCACGCTCTAGCATGCTCTAGAACGCTCTAGCACGCTCTAGCACGCTCTAGCACGCTCTAGCACGCTTTAGCACGCTCTAGCACGGTCTAGCACGCTCTAGCACGGTCTAGCACGGTCTAGCACGCTCTAGCACGGTCTAGCACGCTCTAACACGTTCTAGCACGGTGTAGCACGCTTTAGCATGGTCTAGCACTGTTAAGCACGGTCTAGCACGCTCTAACACGCTCTAGCACGGTGTAGCACGCTCTAGCACGCTCTAGCACGGTCTAGCACGCTCTAGCTCGCTCTAGCACGCTCTAGAACGCTCAGGCACGCTCTAGCACATTCTAGCACGGTCTAGCCTGGTCTAGTACGGTCTAGCACGCTCTAGCACGCTCTAGCAAGCTCTAGCACGGTCTAGCACGGTGTAGCACGCTTTAGCACAGTCTAGCACTGTTTAGCACGGTCTACCACGCTCTAGCACGCTCTAGCACGGTCTAGCACGGTCTAGCACGGTCTAGCACGGTCTAGCACGGTCTAGTACGGTCTAGCACGCTCTAGCACGCTCTAGCAAGCTCTAGCACGGTCTAGCACGGTGTAGCACGCTTTAGCACAGTCTAGCACTGTTTAGCACGGTCTAGCACGGTCTAGCACGCTCTGGCACGCTTTAGTACGGTCTAGCACGCTCTAGCACGCTCTAGCACGCCCTAGCACGCTCTAACACGCTCTAGCACGGTCTAGTACGCTCTAGTACGGTCTAGCACGCTCTAGCACGGTCTAGCACGCTCTAGCACGGTCTAGCACGCTCTAGCACGCTCTAGCACGCTCTAGCACGTTCTAGCACGCTCTAGCACGCTCTAGCACGCTCGCTCTAGCACGCTCTAGCACGCTCAGGCACGCCCTAGCACGGTCTAGCACGGTCTAGCACGCTCTAGCACGCTCTAGCACGGTGTAGCACGCTCTAGCACGGTCTAGCACGCTCTAACACGCTCTAGCACGGTGTAGCACGCTCTAGCACGCTCTAGCACGCTCTAGCACGGTCTAGCACGCTCTAGCACGGTCTAGCACGCTCTAGCACGGTCTAGCACGTTCTAGCACGCTCTAGTACGGTCTAGCACGGTCTGGCACGCTCTAGCATGGTCTAGCACAATCTAGCACGGTCTAGCACGCTCTAGCACGCTCTAGCACGCTCTAGCACGGTCTAGCACTGTCTAGCACGGTCTAGCACGCTCTAGCACGCTCTAGCACGGTCTAGCACGCTCTGGCACGCTCTGGCACGCTCTGGCACGCTCTAGCACGCTCTAACACGCTCTAGCACGGTGTAGCACGCTAGGGCACGCTCTAGCACGCTCTGGCACGCTTTAGCACGCTATAGCACGCTCTAGCACGCTCTAGCACGCTCTGGCACGCTCTGGCACGCTCTAGCACGCTCTAACACGCTCTAGCATGGTGTAGCACGCTTTAGCACGCTCTAGCACGCTCTAGCACGCTCTAGCACGCTCTAGCACGCTCTAGCACGGTCTAGCACGCTCTAGCACACTCTAGCACGCTCTAGCACGATCTGGCACGCTCTAGCACACTCTGGCACGCTCTGGCACGCTCTAGCACTCTCTAGCACGCTCTAACACGGTGTAGCACGCTTTAGCACCCTCTAGCACGCTCTAGCACGCTCTAGCACGGTCTAGCACGGTCTAGCACGCTCTAGCACGGTCTAGCACGGTCTAGCACGCTCTAGCAAGCTCGGGCACGCTCAAGCACGCTCTAGCATGCTCTAGAACGCTCTAGCACGCTCTAGCACGCTCTAGCACGCTCTAGCACGCTTGAGCACGCTCTAGCACGGTCTAGCACCGTCTAGCACGCTCTAGCACGGTCTAGCACGGTCTAGCACGCTCTAGCACGCTCTAGCACGCTCTAGCACGGTCTAGCAAGGTCTAGCACGCGCTAGCACGGTCTAGCACGCTCTAACACGCTCTAGCACGGTGTAGCACGCTCTAGCACGCTCTAGCACGCTCTAGCACGCTCTAGCACGGTCTAGCACGCTCTAGCACGCTCTAGCACGCTCTAGCACGATCTGGCACGCTCTAGCACACTCTGGCACGCTCTGGCACGTTCTAGCACTCTCTAGCACGCTCTAACACGGTGTAGCACGCTTTAGCACGCTCTAGCACGCTCTAGCACGGTCTAGCACGGTCTAGCACGCTCTAGCAAGCTCGGGCACGCTCAAGCACGCTCTAGCATGCTCTAGAACGCTATAGCACGCTCTAGCACGCTCTAGCACGCTCTAGCACGCTTAAGCACGCTCTAGCACGGTCTAGCACGGTCTAGCACGCTCTAGCACGGTCTAGCACGGTCTAGCACGCTCTAGCACGCTCTAGCACGGTCTAGCAAGGTCTAGCACGCGCTAGCACGGTCTAGCACGCTCTAACACGCTCTAGCACGGTGTAGCACGCTCTAGCACGCTCTAGCACGCTCTAGCACGCTCTAGCACGGTCTAGCACGGTCTAGCACGCTCTAGCACTACCTAGCACGCTCTGGCACGCTCTGGCAAGGTCTAGCACGCTCTAGCACGGTCTAGTACGGTCTGGCACGCTCTAGCACGGTCTAGCACGGTCTAGCACGATCTAGCACGCTCTAGCACGCTCTAGCACGCTCTAGCACGATCTGGCACGCTCTAGCACACTCTGGCACGCTCTGGCACGCTCTAGCGCGCTCTAGCACGCTCTAGCACGGTGTAGCACGCTTTAGCACGCTCTAGCACGCTCTAGCACGCTCTAGCACGGTCGAGCACGGTCTAGCACGCTCTAGCACGGTCTAGCACGGTCTAGCACGCTCTAGCACGCTCGGGCACGCTCAAGCACGCTCTAGCATGCTCTAGAACGCTCTAGCACGCTCTAGCACGCTCTAGCACGCTCTAGCACGCTTTAGCACGCTCTAGCACGGTCTAGCACGGTCTAGCACGCTCTAGCACGGTCTAGCACGGTCTAGCACGCTCTAGCACGCTCTAGCACGGTCTAGCACGGTCTAGCACGCTCTAGCACGGTCTAGCACGCTCTAACACGCTCTAGCACGGTGTAGCACGCTCTAGCACGCTCTAACACGCTCTAGCACGCTCTAGCACGGTCTAGCACGGTCTAGCACGCTCTAGCACGGTCTAGCACGCTCTAACACGTTCTAGCACGGTGTAGCACGCTTTAGCATGGTCTAGCACTGTTAAGCACGGTCTAGCACGCTCTAACACGCTCTAGCACGGTGTAGCACGCTCTAGCACGCTCTAGCACGGTCTAGCACGCTCTAGCTCGCTCTAGCACGCTCTAGAACGCTCAGGCACGCTCTAGCACGGTCTAGCACGCTCTAGCACGCTCTAGCACGCTCTAGCACGCTTTAGCACGGTCTAGCACGCTCTAGCATGGTCTAGCACACTCTAGCATGCTCTAGCACGCTCTAGCACGCTCTAGCATGGTCTAGCACGCTCTAGCACGCTCTAGCACGCTCTAGCACGCTCTAGCACGGTCTAGCACGCTCTAGCACGGTCTAGAAATTCTAGCACGCTCTAGCACGGTCTAGCATGCTTTAGCACACTTTAGCACGCTCTAGCACGCTCTAGCACGCTCTGGCACGCTCTGGCACGCTCTAGCACGCTCTAACACGCTCTAGCACGCTCTAGCACGCTCTAGCACGCTCTAGCACGGTCTAGCATTGTCTAGCACGGTCTAGCACGCTCTAGCACGCTCTAGCACGGTCTAGCACGCTTTAGCACGGTCTACCACTGTTTAGCACGGTCTAGCACGGTCTAGCACATTCTGGCACGCTCTAGCACGCTCTAGCACGCTCTAGCACGCTCTAGCACGCTCTAGCACGCTCTAGCACGCTCTAGCACGCTCTGGCACGCTCTGGCAAGGTCTAGCACGCTCTAGCACGGTCTAGTACGGTCTGGCACGCTCTAGCACGGTCTAGCACGGTCTAGCACGGTCTAGCACGCTCTAGCACGCTCTAGCACGCTCTAGCACGATCTGGCACGCTCTAGCACACTCTGGCACGCTCTGGCACGCTCTAGCACGCTCTAGCACGCTCTAGCACGGTGTAGCACGCTTTAGCACGCTCTAGCACGCTCTAGCACGCTCTAGCACGGTCGAGCACGGTCTAGCACGCTCTAGCACGGTCTAGCACGGTCTAGCACGCTCTAGCACGCTCGGGCACGCTCAAGCACGCTCTAGCATGCTCTAGAACGCTCTAGCACGCTCTAGCACGCTCTAGCACGCTCTAGCACGCTTTAGCACGCTCTAGCACGGTCTAGCACGGTCTAGCACGCTCTAGCACGGTCTAGCACGCTCTAGCACGCTCTACCACGGTCTAGCACGGTCTAGCACGCTCTAGCACGGTCTAGCACGCACTAACACGCTCTAGCACGGTGTAGCACGCTCTAGCACGCTCTAACACGCTCTAGCACGCTCTAGCACGGTCTAGCACGGTCTAGCACGCTCTAGCACGGTCTAGCACGCTCTAACAAGTTCTAGCACGGTGTAGCACGCTTTAGCATGGTCTAGCACTGTTAAGCACGGTCTAGCACGCTCTAACACGCTCTAGCACGGTGTAGCACGCTCTAGCACGCTCTAGCACGCTCTAGCACGGTCTAGCACGCTCTAGCTCGCTCTAGCACGCTCTAGAACGCTCAGGCACGCTCTAGCACGGTCTAGCACGCTCAAGCACGCTCTAGCACGCTCTAGCACGCTTTAGCACGGTCTAGCACGCTCTAGCATGGTCTAGCACACTCTAGCATGCTCTAGCAGGCTCTAGCACGCTCTAGCATGGTCTAGCACGCTCTAGCACGCTCTAGCACGCTCTAGCACGCTCTAGCACGGTCTAGCACGCTCTAGCATGGTCTAGCAATTCTAGCACGCTCTAGCACGGTCTAGCACGCTTTAGCACGCTTTAGCACGCTCTAGCACGCTCTAGCACGCTCTGGCACGCTCTGGCACGCTCTAGCACGCTCTAACACGCTCTAGCACGCTCTAGCACGCTCTAGCACGCTCTAGCACGCTCTAGCACGCTCTAGCACGCTCTAGCACGGTCTAGCACTGTCTAGCACGGTCTAGCACGCTCTAGCACGCTCTAGCACGGTTTAGCACGCTCTGGCACGCTCTGGAACGCTCTAGCACGCTCTAACACGCTCTAGCACGGTGTAGCACGCTTTAGCACGGTCTACCACTGTTTAGCACGGTCTAGCACATTCTGGCACGCTCTAGCACGCTCTAGCACGCTCTAGCACGCTCTAGCACGCTCTAGCACGCTCTAGCACGCTCTAGCACGCTCTAGCACGCTCTAGCACGCTTTAGCACGCTCTAGCACGCTCGAGCACGCTTTAGCACGCTCTGGCACGCTCTGGCACGCTCTAGCACGCTCTAACACGCTCTAGCACGCTCTAGCACGCTCTAGCACGCTCTAGCACGCTCTAACATGGTGTAGCACGCTTTAGCACGCTCTGGCACGCTCTGGCACGGTCTAGCACACCTCTAACCGGTTCTAGCACGGTGTAGCACGCTTTAGCACGGTCTAGCACTGTTAAGCACGGTCTAGCACGCTCTAACACGCTCTAGCACGGTGTAGCACGCTCTAGCACGCTCTAGCACGGTCTAGCACGCTCTAGCTCGCTCTAGCACGCTCTAGCACGCTCAGGCACGCTCTAGCACGGTCTAGCATGGTCTAGCACACTCTAGCATGCTCTAGCACGCTCTAGCACGCTCTAGCATGGTCTAGCACGCTCTAGCACGCTGTAGCACGCTCTAGGACGGTCTAGCACGCTCTAGCACGGTCTAGCAATTCTAGCACGCTCTAGCACGGTCTAGCACGCTTTAGCACGCTTTAGCACGCTCTAGCACGCTCTAGCACGCTCTAGCACGCTCTGGCACGCTCTGGCACGCTCTAGCACGCTCTAACACGCTCTAGCACGCTCTAGCACGCTCTAGCACGCTCTAGCACGCTCTAGCACGGTCTAGCACTGTCTAGCACGGTCTAGCACGCTCTAGCACGCTCTAGCACGGTCTAGCACGCTCTGGCACGCTCTGGAACGCTCTAGCACGCTCTAACACGCTCTAGCACGGTGTAGCACTGTTTAGCACGGTCTAGCACGGTCTAGCACATTCTGGCACGCTCTAGCACGCTCTAGCACGCTCTAGCACGCTTTAGGACGCTCTAGCACGCTCTAGCACGCTCTAGCACGCTCTGGCACGCTCTGGCACGCTCTGGCATGCTCTAGCACGCTCTAACACGCTCTAGCACGCTCTAGCACGCTCTAACACGCTCTAGCACGGTCTAGCACGCTCTAGCACGGTATAGCACGTTCTAGCACGCTCTAGTACGGTCTAGCACGGTCTGGGACGCTCTAGCATGGTCTAGCACGGTCTAGCACGGTCTAGCACGATCTAGCACGCTCTAGCACAATCTAGCACGGTCTAGCACTGTCTAGCACAGTCTAGCACGCTCTAGCACCCTCTAACACGGTCTAGCACGCTCTGGCACGCTCTGGCACGCTCTAGCACGCTCTAACACGCTCTAGCACGGTGTAGCACGCTAGGGCACGCTCTAGCACGCTCTAGCACGCTTTAGCACGCTTTAGCACGCTCTAGCACGCTCTAGCACGCTCTAGCACGCTCTGGCACGCTCTGGCACGCTCTAGCACGCTCTAACACGCTCTAGCATGGTGTAGCACGCTTTAGCACGCTCTAGCACGCTCTAGCACGCTCTAGCACGCTCTAGCACGCTCTAGCACGCTCTAGCACGCTCTAGCACGGTCTAGCACGGTCTAGCACGCTCTAGCACGGTCTAGCACGCTCTAGCACGCTCTAGCACGCTCTGGCACTCTCTGGCAAGGTCTAGCACGCTCTAGCACGGTCTACCACGGTCTGGCACGCTCTAGCACGGTCTAGCACGGTCTAGCACGGTCTAGCACGCTCTAGCACGCTCTAGCACGCCCTAGCACGCTCTGGCACGCTCTAGCACGCTCTGGCACGCTCTGGCACGCTCTAGCACGCTCTGGCACGCTCTGGCACGCTCTAGCACGCTCTAGCACTTTCTAGCACGGTGTAGCACGCTTTAGCACGCTCTAGCACGCTCTAGCACGCTCTAGCACGGTCTAGCACGGTCTAGCACACTCTAGCACGGTCTAGCACGCTCTAACACGCTCAAGCACGGTGTAGCACTATCTAGCACGATCTAGCACGCTCTATCACGCTCTAGCACGGTCTAGCACGGTCTAGCACGCTCTAGCACGCTCTAGCACGGTCTAGCACGCTCTGGCACGTTCTGGCACGCTCTAGCACGGTGTAGCACGCTTTAGCACGGTCTAGCAATGTTAAGCACGGTCTAGCACGCTCTAACACGCTCTAGCACGGTGTAGCACGCTCTAGCACGCTCTAGCACGCTCTAGCACGCTCTAGCACGGTCTAGCACGCTCTAGCTCGCTCTAGCACGCTCTAGCACGCTCAGGCACGCTCTAGCACGCTCTAGCACGCTCTAGCACGCTCTAGCACGCTCTAGCACGCTCTAGCACGGTCTAGCACGCTCTAGCACGGTCTAGCAATTCTAGCACGCTCTAGCACGGTCTAGAACGCTTTAGCACGCTTTAGCACGCTCTAGCACGCTCTAGCACGCTCTAGCACGCTCTAGCACGCTCTAGCACGCTCTGGCACGCTCTGGCACAATCTAGCACGCTCTAGCACGCTCTAGCACGCTCTAGCACGGTCTAGCACTGTCTAGCACGGTCTAGCACGCTCTAGCACGCTCTAGCATGGTCTAGCACGCTCTTGCACGCTCTGGAACGCTCTAGCACGCTCTAACACGCTCTAGCACGGTGTAGCAAGCTTTAGCACGGTCTAGCACTGTTTAGCACGGTCTAGCACGGTCTAGCACATTCTGGCACGCTCTAGCACGCTCTAGCACGCTCTAGCACGCTTTAGCACGCTCTAGCACGCTCTAGCACGCTCTAACACGCTCTGGCACGCTCTGGCACGCTCTAGTACGCTCTAACACGCTCTAGCACGCTCTAGCACGCTATAGCACGCTCTAGCACGCTCTAGCACGCTCTAGCACGCTCTAGCACGCTCTAGCACGCTCTAACACGCTCTAGCATGGTGTAGCACGCTTTAGCACGCTCTAGCACGCTCTAGCACGGTCTAGCACGGTCTAGCACGGTCTAGTAAGGTCTAGCACGCTCTAGCACGCTCTAGCAAGCTCTAGCACGGTCTAGCACGGTGTAGCACGCTTTAGCACAGTCTAGCACTCCTTAGCACGTTCTAGCACGCTCTAGCACGGTCTAGCACACTCTGGCACGCTCTAGCACGGTCTAGCACGCTCTAGCACGCTCTAGCACGCTCTAGCACAGTCTAGTACGCTCTAGCACGGTCTAGCACGCTCTAGCACGGTCTAGCACGCTCTAGCACGGTCTAGCACGCTCTAGCACGGTCTAGCACGCTCTAGCACGGTATAGCACGTTCTAGCACGCTCTAGTACGGTCTAGCACGGTCTGGGACGCTCTAGCATGGTCTAGCACGGTCTAGCACGGTCTAGCACGATCTAGCACGCTCTAGCACAATCTAGCACGGTCTAGCACTGTCTAGCACAGTCTAGCACGCTCTAGCACCCTCTAACACGGTCTAGCACGCTCTGGCACGCTCTGGCACGCTCTAGCACGCTCTAACACGCTCTAGCACGGTGTAGCACGCTAGGGCACGCTCTAGCACGCTCTAGCACGCTTTAGCACGCTTTAGCACGCTCTAGCACGCTCTAGCACGCTCTAGCACGCTCTGGCACGCTCTGGCACGCTCTAGCACGCTCTAACACGCTCTAGAATGGTGTAGCACGCTTTAGCACGCTCTAGCACGCTCTAGCACGCTCTAGCACGCTCTAGCACGCTCTAGCACGTTCTAGCACGCTCTAGCACGCTCTAGCACGCTCTAGCACGGTCTAGCACGGTCTAGCACGCTCTAGCACGGTCTAGCACGCTCTAGCACGCTCTAGCACGCTCTGGCACTCTCTGGCAAGGTCTAGCACGCTCTAGCACGGTCTACCACGGTCTGGCACGCTCTAGCACGGTCTAGCACGGTCTAGCACGGTCTAGCACGCTCTAGCACGCTCTAGCACGCCCTAGCACGCTCTGGCACGCTCTAGCACGCTCTGGCACGCTCTGGCACGCTCTAGCACGCTCTGGCACGCTCTGGCACGCTCTAGCACGCTCTAGCACTTTCTAGCACGGTGTAGCACGCTTTAGCACGCTCTAGCACGCTCTAGCACGCTCTAGCACGGTCTAGCACGGTCTAGCACACTCTAGCACGGTCTAGCACGCTCTAACACGCTCAAGCACGGTGTAGCACTATCTAGCACGATCTAGCACGCTCTATCACGCTCTAGCACGGTCTAGCACGGTCTAGCACGCTCTAGCACGCTCTAGCACGGTCTAGCACGCTCTGGCACGTTCTGGCACGCTCTAGCACGCTCTAACACGTTCTAGCACGGTGTAGCACGCTTTAGCACGGTCTAGCAATGTTAAGCACGGTCTAGCACGCTCTAACACGCTCTAGCACGGTGTAGCACGCTCTAGCACGCTCTAGCACGCTCTAGCACGCTCTAGCACAGTCTAGCACGCTCTAGCTCGCTCTAGCACGCTCTAGCACGCTCAGGCACGCTCTAGCACGCTCTAGCACGCTCTAGCACGCTCTGGCACGCTCTGGCACAATCTAGCACGCTCTAGCACGCTCTAGCACGCTCTAGCACGGTCTAGCACTGTCTAGCACGGTCTAGCACGCTCTAGCACGCTCTAGCACGCTCTAGCACGCTCTAGCACGCTCTAGCACGGTCTAGCACGCTCTAGCACGGTCTAGCAATTCTAGCACGCTCTAGCACGGTCTAGAACGCTTTAGCACGCTTTAGCACGCTCTAGCACGCTCTAGCACGCTCTAGCACGCTCTAGCACGCTCTAGCACGCTCTGGCACGCTCTGGCACAATCTAGCACGCTCTAGCACGCTCTAGCACGCTCTAGCACGCTCTAGCACGGTCTAGCACTGTCTAGCACGGTCTAGCACGCTCTAGCACGCTCTAGCATGGTCTAGCACGCTCTTGCACGCTCTGGAACGCTCTAGCACGCTCTAACACGCTCTAGCACGGTGTAGCAAGCTTTAGCACGGTCTAGCACTGTTTAGCACGGTCTAGCACGGTCTAGCACATTCTGGCACGCTCTAGCACGCTCTAGCACGCTCTAGCACGCTTTAGCACGCTCTAGCACGCTCTAGCACGCTCTAATACGCTCTGGCACGCTCTGGCACGCTCTAGTACGCTCTAACACGCTCTAGCACGCTCTAGCACGCTCTAGCACGCTCTAGCACGGTCTAGCACTGTCTAGCACGGTCTAGCACGCTCTAGCACGCTCTAGCACGCTCTAGCACGCTTTAGCACGCTCTAGCACGCTCTAGCACGCTCTAATACGCTCTGGCACGCTCTGGCACGCTCTAGTACGCTCTAACACGCTCTAGCACGCTCTAGCACGCTATAGCACGCTCTAGCACGCTCTAGCACGCTCTAGCACGCTCTAGCACGCTCTAGCACGCTCTAACACGCTCTAGCATGGTGTAGCACGCTTTAGCACGCTCTAGCACGCTCTAGCACGGTCTAGCACGGTCTAGCACGGTCTAGTAAGGTCTAGCACGCTCTAGCACGCTCTAGCAAGCTCTAGCACGGTCTAGCACGGTGTAGCACGCTTTAGCACAGTCTAGCACTCCTTAGCACGTTCTAGCACGCTCTAGCACGGTCTAGCACACTCTGGCACGCTCTAGCACGGTCTAGCACGCTCTAGCACGCTCTAGCACGCTCTAGCACAGTCTAGTACGCTCTAGCACGGTCTAGCACGCTCTAGCACGGTCTAGCACGCTCTAGCACGGTCTAGCACGCTCTAGCACGGTCTAGCACGCTCTAGCACGCTCTAGCACGCTATAGCACGTTCTAGCACGCTCTAGCACGCTCTAGCACGCTCGCTCTAGCACGCTCTAGCACGCTCAGGCACGCTCTAGCACGGTCTAGCACGGTCTAGCACGCTCTAGCACGCTCTAGCACGGTCTAGCACCCTCTAGCACGGTCTAGCACGCTCTAACACGCTCTAGCACGGTGTAGCACGCTCTAGCACGCTCTAGCACGCTCTAGCACGGTCTAGCACGCTCTAGCACGGTCTAGCACGCTCTAGCACGGTCTAGCACGCTCTAGCACGGTCTAGCACGTTCTAGCACGCTCTAGTACGGTCTAGCACGGTCTGGCACGCTCTAGCATGGTCTAGCACGGTCTAGCACGGTCTAGCACGCTCTAGCACGGTCTAGCACTGTCTAGCACGGTCTAGCACGCTCTAGCACGGTCTAGCACGGTCTAGCACGCTCTGGCACGCTCTGGCACGCTCTAGCACGCTCTAACACGCTCTAGCACGGTGTAGCACGCTAGGGCACGCTCTAGCACGCTCTAGCACGCTCTAGCACGCTCTAGCACGCTTTAGCACGCTCTAGCACGCTCTAGCACGCTCTAGCACGCTCTGGCACAATCCGGCACGCTATAGCACGCTCTAACACGGTCTAGCACGGTGTAGCACGCTTTAGCACGCTCTAGCACGCTCTAGCACGCTCTGGCACGCTCTGGCAAGGTCTAGCACGCTCTAGCACGGTCTAGCACGGTCTGGCACGCTCTAGCACGGTCTAGCACGGTCTAGCACGGTCTAGCACGCTCTAGCACGCTCTAGCACGCTCTAGCACGCCCTAGCACGCTCTGGCACGGTCTAGCACGCTCTGGCACGCTCTGGCACGCTCTAGCACTCTCTAGCACGCTCTAGCACGGTGTAGCACGCTTTAGCACGCTCTAGCACGCTCTAGCACGCTCTAGCACGCTCTAGCACGGTCTAGCACGGTCTAGCACGTTCTAGCACGGTCTAGCACGGTCTAGCACGTTCTAGCACGGTCTAGCACGCTCTAGCACGCTCTAGCACGCTCTAGCATGCTCTAGCACGGTCTAGCACGCTCTAGCACGGTCTAGCACGCTCTAGCACGCTCTAGCACGCTCTAGCACGGTCTAGCACTGTCTAGCACGGTCTAGCATGCTCTAGCACGCTCTAGCACGGTCTAGCACGCTCTGGCACGCTCTGGCACGCTCTAGCACGCTTTAGCACGCTTTAGCACGCTTTAGCACGCTTTAGCACGCTCTAGCACGCTCTAGCACGCTCTGGCACGCTCTGGCACGCTCTAGCTCGCTCTAACACGCTCTAGCACGGTGTAGCACGCTTTAGCACGCTCTAGCACGCTCTAGCACGCTCTAGCACGCTCTAGCACGGTCTAGCACGCTCTAGCACGCTCTAGCACGGTCTAGCACGCTCTAGCACGCTCTAGCACGCTCTGGCACTCTCTGGCAAGGTCTAGCACGCTCTAGCACTGTTAAGCACGGTCTAGCACGCTCTAACACGCTCTAGCACGGTGTAGCACGCTCTAGCACGGTCTAGCACGCTCAGGCACGCTATAGCACGGTCTAGCACGGTCTAGCACGCTCTAGCACGCTCTAGCACGCTCTAGCACGGTCTAGCACGCTCTAGCACGGTCTAGCAATTCTAGCACGCTCTAGCACGGTCTAGCACGCTTTAGCACGCTTTAGCACGCTCTAGCACGCTCTAGCACGCTCTAGCACGCTCTGGCACGCTCTGGCACAATCTAGCACGCTCTATCACGCTCTAGCACGCTCTAGCACGGTCTAGCACTGTCTAGCACGGTGTAGCACGCTCTAGCACGCTCTAGCACGGTCTAGCACGCTCTTGCACGCTCTGGAACGCTCTAGCACGCTCTAACACGCTCTAGCACGGTGTAGCACGCTTTAGCACGGTCTAGCACAATCTAGCACGGTCTAGTACGGTCTAGCACAATCTAGCACGCTCTAGCAAAATCTAGCACGTTCTAGCACGGTGTAGCACGCTTTAGCACAGTCTAGCACTGTTTAGCACGGTCTAGCACGGTCTAGCCCATTCTGGCACGCTCTACCACGCTCTAGCACGCTCTAGCACGCTTTAGCACGCTCTAGCACGCTCTAGCACGCTCTAACACGCTCTGGCACGCTCTGGCACGCTCTAGTACGCTCTAACACGCTCTAGCACGCTCTAGCACGTTCTAGCACGGTCTAGCACGCTCTAGCACGCTCTAGCACGCTCTAGCATGCTCTAGCACGGTCTAGCACGCTCTAGCACGGTCTAGCACGCTCTAGCACGCTCTAGCACGCTCTAGCACGGTCTAGCACTGTCTAGCACGGTCTAGCATGCTCTAGCACGCTCTAGCACGGTCTAGCACGCTCTGGCACGCTCTGGCACGCTCTAGCACGCTTTAGCACGCTTTAGCACGCTTTAGTACGCTTTAGCACGCTTTAGCACGCTCTAGCACGCTCTAGCACGCTCTAGCACGCTCTGGCACGCTCTGGCACGCTCTAGCTCGCTCTAACACGCTCTAGCACGGTGTAGCACGCTTTAGCACGCTCTAGCACGCTCTAGCACGCTCTAGCACGCTCTAGCACGGTCTAGCACGCTCTAGCACGCTCTAGCACGGTCTAGCACGCTCTAGCACGCTCTAGCACGCTCTGGCACTCTCTGGCAAGGTCTAGCACGCTCTAGCACTATTAAGCACGGTCTAGCACGCTCTAACACGCTCTAGCACGGTGTAGCACGCTCTAGCACGGTCTAGCACGCTCAGGCACGCTATAGCACGGTCTAGCACGGTCTAGCACGCTCTAGCACGCTCTAGCACGCTCTAGCACGGTCTAGCACGCTCTAGCACGGTCTAGCAATTCTAGCACGCTCTAGCACGGTCTAGCACGCTTTAGCACGCTTTAGCACGCTCTAGCACGCTCTAGCACGCTCTAGCACGCTCTGGCACGCTCTGGCACAATCTAGCACGCTCTATCACGCTCTAGCACGCTCTAGCACGGTCTAGCACTGTCTAGCACGGTGTAGCACGCTCTAGCACGCTCTAGCACGGTCTAGCACGCTCTTGCACGCTCTGGAACGCTCTAGCACGCTCTAACACGCTCTAGCACGGTGTAGCACGCTTTAGCACGGTCTAGCACAATCTAGCACGGTCTAGTACGGTCTAGCACAATCTAGCACGCTCTAGCAAAATCTAGCACGTTCTAGCACGGTGTAGCACGCTTTAGCACAGTCTAGCACTGTTTAGCACGGTCTAGCACGGTCTAGCCCATTCTGGCACGCTCTACCACGCTCTAGCACGCTCTAGCACGCTTTAGCACGCTCTAGCACGCTCTAGCACGCTCTAACACGCTCTGGCACGCTCTGGCACGCTCTAGTACGCTCTAACACGCTCTAGCACGCTCTAGCACGCTCTAGCACGCTCTAGCACGCTCTAGCACGCTCTAGCACGCTCTAGCACGGTCTAGCACGGTCTAGCACAATCTAGCACGGTCTAGTACGGTCTAGCACAATCTAGCACGCTCTAGCAAATTCTAGCACGGTCTAGCACGGTGTAGCACGCTTTAGCACAGTCTAGCACTGTTTAGCACGTTCTAGCACGCTCTAGCACGGTCTAGCACACTCTGGCACGCTCTAGCACGGTCTAGCACGCTCTAGCACGCTCGCTCTAGCACGCTCTAGCACGCTCAGGCACGCTCTAGCACGGTCTAGCACGGTCTAGCACGCTCTAGCACGCTCTAGCACGGTCTAGCACACTCTGGCACGCTCTAGCACGGTCTAGCACGCTCTAGCACGGTCTAGCACGCTCTAGCACGCTCTAGCACGCTCTAGCACGTTCTAGCACGCTCTAGCACGCTCTAGCACGGTCTAGCACGCTCTAGCACGCTCTAGCACGGTCTAGCACGCTCTAGCACGCTCTAGCACGCTCTAGCACGCTCTAGCACGCTCAGGCACGCTCTAGCACGGTCTAGCACGCTCTAGCACGCTCTAGCACGCTCTAGCACGCTCTAGCACCCTTTAGCACGGTCTAGCACACTCTAGCATAGTCTAGCACACTATAGCATGCTCTAGCACGCTCTAGCACGCTCTAGCACGCTCTAGCACGCTCAGGCACGCTCTAGCACGGTCTAGCACGGTCTAGCACGCTCTAGCACGCTCTAGCACGGTCTAGCACCCTCTAGCACGGTCTAGCACGCTCTAACACGCTCTAGCACGGTGTAGCACGCTCTAGCACGCTCTAGCACGCTCTACCACGGTCTAGCACGCTCTAGCACGGTCTAGCACGCTCTAGCACGGTCTAGCACGCTCTAGCACGGTCTAGCACGTTCTAGCACGCTCTAGTACGGTCTAGCACGGTCTGGCACGCTCTAGCATGGTCTAGCACGGTCTAGCACGGTCTAGCACGCTCTAGGACGCTCTAGCACGGTCTAGCACTGTCTAGCACGGTCTAGCACGCTCTAGCACGCTCTAGCACGGTCTAGCACGCTCTGGCACGTTCTGGCACGCTCTAGCACGCTCTAACACGCTCTAGCACGGTGTAGCACGCTAGGGCACGCTCTAGCACGCTCTAGCACGCTTTAGCACGCTGTAGCACGCTCTAGCACGCTCTAGCACGCTCTGGCACAATCCGGCACTCTCTAGCACGCTCTAACACGCTCTAGCACGGTGTAGCACGCTTTAGCACGCTCTAGCACGCTCTAGCACGCTCTAGCACGCTCTAGCACGGTCTAGCACGCTCTAGCACGCTCTAGCACGCTCTAGCACGGTCTAGCACGCTCTAGCACGCTCTAGCACGCTCTGGCACGCTCTGGCAAGGTCTAGCACGCTCTAGCACGGTCTAGCACGGTCTGGCACGCTCTAGCACGGTCTAGCACGGTCTAGCACGGTCTAGCACGCTCTAGCACGCTCTAGCACGCCCTAGCACGCTCTGGCACGCTCAAGCACGCTCTGGCACGCTCTGGCACGCTCTAGCACTCTCTAGCACGCTCTAGCACGGTGTAGCACGCTTTAGCACGCTCTAGCACGCTCTAGCACGCTCTAGCACGCTCTGGCACGGTCTAGCACGGTCTAGCACGTTCTAGCACGGTCTAGCACGGTCTAGCACGCTCTAGCACGCTCTAACACGCTCTAGCACGGTGTAGCACGCTCTAGCACGCTCTAGCACGCTCTAGCACGCTCTAGCACGCTCTAGCACGGTGTAGCACGCCTTAGCACGCTCTAGCACGCTCTAGCACGCTCTAGCACGCTCTGGCACGGTCTAGCACGGTCTAGCACGTTCTAGCACGGTCTAGCACGGTCTAGCACGCTCTAGCACGCTCTGGCACGCTCTGGCAAGGTCTAGCACGCTCTAGCACGGTCTAGCACGGTCTGGCACGCTCTAGCACGGTCTAGCACGGTCTAGCACGGTCTAGCACGCTCTAGCACGCCCTAGCACGCTCTGGCACGCTCTAGCACGCTCTGGCACGCTCTGGCACGCTCTAGCACACTCTAGCACGCTCTAGCACGGTGTAGCACGCTTTAGCACGCTCTAGCACGCTCTAGCACGCTCTAGCACGCTCTGGCACGGTCTAGCACGGTCTAGCACGTTCTAGCACGGTCTAGCACGGTCTAGCACGCTCTAGCACGCTCTAACACGCTCTAGCACGGTGTAGCACGCTCTAGCACGCTCTAGCACGCTCTAGCACTCTCTAGCACGCTCTAGCACGGTGTAGCACGCTTTAGCACGCTCTAGCACGCTCTAGCACGCTCTAGCACGCTCTGGCACGGTCTAGCACGGTCTAGCACGTTCTAGCACGGTCTAGCACGGTCTAGCACGCTCTAGCACGCTCTAACACGCTCTAGCACGCTCTAGCACGCTCTGGCACGCTCTGGCAAGGTCTAGCACGCTCTAGCACGCTCTAGCACGCTCTAGCACGCTCTGGCACAATCCGGCACGCTCTAGCACGCTCTAACACGCTCTAGCACGGTGTAGCACGCTTTAGCACGCTCTAGCACGCTCTAGCACGGTCTAGCACGCTCTAGCACGGTCTAGCACGCTCTAGCACGCTCTAGCACGCTCTAGCACGCTCTAGCACGGTCTAGCACTGTCTAGCACGGTCTAGCATGCTCTAGCACGCTCTAACACGCTCTAGCACGGTGTAGCACGCTTTAGCACGCTCTAGCACGCTCTAGCACGGTCTAGCACGCTCTAGCACGCTCTAGCACGCTCTAACACGCTCTAGCACGGTGTAGCACGCTAGGGCACGCTCTAGCACGCTCTAGCACGCTTTAGCACGCTTTAGCACGCTCTAGCACGCTCTAGCACGCTCTGGCACGCTCTAGCACGCTCTAACACGCTCTAGCACGGTGTAGCACGCTTTAGCACGCTCTAGCACGCTCTAGCACGCTCTAGCACGCTCTAGCACGGTCTAGCACGCTCTAGCACGCTCTAGCACGGTCTAGCACGCTCTAGCACGCTCTAGCACGCTCTGGCACTCTCTGGCAAGGTCTAGCACGCTCTAGCACGGTCTATCACGGTCTGGCACGCTCTAGCACGCTCTAGCACGCTCTAGCACGGTGTAGCACGCTTTAGCACGCTCTAGCACGCTCTAGCACGGTCTAGCACGCTCTAGCACGGTCTAGCACGCTCTAGCACGCTCTAGCACGCTCTAGCACGCTCTAGCACGGTCTAGCACTGTCTAGCACGGTCTAGCATGCTCTAGCACGCTCTAGCACGGTCTAGCACGCTCTGGCACGCTCTGGCACGCTCTAGCACGCTCTAACACGCTCTAGCACGGTGTAGCACGCTAGGGCACGCTCTAGCACGCTCTAGCACGCTCTAGCACGGTCTAGCACGGTCTAGCACGTTCTAGCACGGTCTAGCACGGTCTAGCACGCTCTAGCACGGTCTAGCACGCTCTAGCACGGTTTAGCACGCTCTAGCACGCTCTAGCACGCTCTAGTACGGTCTAGCACAGTCTGGCACGCTCTAGCACGGTCTAGCACGCTCTAGCACGCTCTAGCACGCTCTAGCACGGTCTAGCACGCTCTGGCACGCTCTAGCACGGTCTAGCACTCTCTAGCACGCTCTAGCACGCTCTAGCACGCTCTGGCACGCTCTAGTACGCTCTGGCACGCTCTGGCACGCTCTAGCACGCTCTAGCACGCTCTAGCACGGTGTAGCACGCTGTAGCACGCTATAGCACACTCTAGCACGCTCTAGCACGGTCTAGCACGGTCTAGCACGCTCTAGCACGGTCTAGCACGCTCTAGCACGCTTTAGCACGCTCTAGCACGCTCTAGCACGCTCTAGCACGGTCTAGTACGCTCTAGCACGCTCTAGCACGCTCTAGCACGGTCTATCACGCTCTAGCACGGTCTAGCACGGTCTAGCACGCTCTAGCACGCTTTAGCACGCTCTAGCACGCTCTAGCACGCTCTATTAAGCTCTGGCACGCTCTGGCAAGCTCTAGCACGCTCTAACACGTTCTAGCACAGTGTAGCTCGCTCTAGCACGCTCTAGCACGCTCTAGCACGGTCTAGCACGCTCTAGCACGGTCTAGCACGCTCTAGCACGCTCTAGCACGCTCTAGCACGGTCTAGCACTGTCTAGCACGGTCTAGCATGCTCTAGCACGCTCTAGCACGGTCTAGCACGCTCTGGCACGCTCTGGCACGCTCTAGCACGCTCTTACACGCTCTAGCACGGTGTAGCACGCTAGGGCACGCTCTAGCACGCTCTAGCACGCTCTAGCACGGTCTAGCAGGTCTAGCACGTTCTAGCACGGTCTAGCACGGTCTAGCACGCTCTAGCACGGTCTAGCACGCTCTAGCACGGTTTAGCATGCTCTAGCACGCTCTAGCACGCTCTAGCACGGTCTAGCACGTTCTAGCACGGTCTAGCACGGTCTAGCACGCTCTAGCTCGTTCTAGCACGCTCTAGCACGCTCTATCACGCTCTAGCACGCTCTAGCACGCTCTAGCACGCTCTAGCACGCTCTAGCACGGTCTAGCACGCTCTAGCACGCTCTAGCACGCTCTAGCACACTCTAGCACGGTGTAGCACGCTCTAGCACGCTCTAGCACGCTCTACCACGGTCTAGCACGCTCTAGCACGGTCTAGCACGCTCTAGCACGGTCTAGCACGCTCTAGCACGGTCTAGCACGTTCTAGCACGCTCTAGTACGGTCTAGCACGGTCTGGCACGCTCTAGCATGGTCTAGCACGGTCTAGCACGGTCTAGCACGCTCTAGCACGCTCTAGCACGGTCTAGCACTGTCTAGCACGGTCTAGCACGCTCTAGCACGCTCTAGCACGGTCTAGCACGCTCTGGCACGCTCTGGCACGCTCTAGCACGCTCTAACACGCTCTAGCACGGTGTAGCACGCTAGGGCACGCTCTAGCACGCTCTAGCACGCTTTAGCACGCTGTAGCACGCTCTAGCACGCTCTGGCACAATCCGGCACGCTCTAGCACGCTCTAACACGCTCTAGCACGGTGTAGCACGCTTTAGCACGCTCTAGCACGCTCTAGCACGCTCTAGCACGCTCTAGCACGGTCTAGCACGCTCTAGCACGCTCTAGCACGCTCTAGCACGCTCTAGCACGGTCTAGCACGCTCTAGCACGCTCTAGCACGCTCTGGCACGCTCTGGCACGCTCTGGCAAGGTCTAGCACGCTCTAGCACGGTCTAGCACGGTCTGGCACGCTCTAGCACGGTCTAGCACGGTCTAGCACGGTCTAGCACGCTCTAGCACGCTCTAGCACGCCCTAGCACGCTCTGGCACGCTCTAGCACGCTCTGGCACGCTCTGGCACGCTCTAGCACTCTCTAGCACGCTCTAGCACGGTGTAGCACGCTTTAGCACGCTCTAACACGCTCTAGCACGGTGTAGCACGCTCTAGCACGCTCTAGCACGCTCTAGCACACTCTAGCACGCTCTAGCACGCTCTAGCACGCTCTAGCACGGTCTAGCACGCTCTAGCACGGTCTAGCACGCTCTAGCACGCTCTAGCACGCTCTAGCACGGTCTAGCACTGTCTAGCACGGTCTAGCATGCTCTAGCACGCTCTAGCACGGTCTAGCACGCTCTGGCACGCTCTGGCACGCTCTAGCACGCTCTAACACGCTCTAGCACGGTGTAGCACGCTAGGGCACGCTCTAGCACGCTCTAGCACGCTTTAGCACGCTCTAGCACGCTCTAGCACGCTCTAGCACGCTCTGGCTCGCTCTGGCACGCTCTAGCACGCTCTAACACGCTCTAGCACGGTGTAGCACGCTTTAGCACGCTCTAGCACGCTCTAGCACGCTCTAGCACGGTCTAGCACGCTCTAGCACGCTCTAGCACGGTCTAGCACGCTCTAGCACGCTCTAGCACGCTCTGGCACTCTCTGGCAAGGTCTAGCACGCTCTAGCACGGTCTAGCACGGTCTGGCACGCTCTAGCACGCTCTAGCACGCTCTAGCACGGTGTAGCACGCTTTAGCACGCTCTAGCACGCTCTAGCACGCTCTAGCACGGTCTAGCACTGTCTAGCACGGTCTAGCATGCTCTAGCACGCTCTAGCACGGTCTAGCACGCTCTGGCACGCTCTGGCACGCTCTAGCACGCTCTAACACGCTCTAGCACGGTGTAGCACGCTAGGGCACGCTCTAGCACGCTCTAGCACGCTCTAGCACGGTCTAGCACGGTCTAGCCTGTTCTAGCACGGTCTAGCACGGTCTAGCACGCTCTAGCACGGTCTAGCACGCTCTAGCACGGTTTAGCACGCTCTAGCACGCTCTAGCACGCTCTAGTACGGTCTAGCACAGTCTGGCACGCTCTAGCACGGTCTAGCACGCTCTAGCACGCTCTAGCACGCTCTAGCACGGTCTAGCACGCTCTGGCACGCTCTAGCACGGTCTAGCACTCTCTAGCACGCTCTAGCACGCTCTAGCACGCTCTGGCACGCTCTAGTACGTTCTGGCACGCTCTGGCACGCTCTAGCACGCTCTAGCACGCTCTAGCACGGTGTAGCACGCTTTAGCACGCTCTAGCACACTCTAGCACGCTCTAGCACGGTCTAGCACGGTCTAGCACGCTCTAGCACGGTCTAGCACGCTCTAGCACGCTTTAGCACGCTCTAGCACGCTCTAGCACAGTCTAGTATGCTCTAGCACGCTCTAGCACGCTCTAGCACGGTCTATCACGCTCTAGCACGGTCTAGCAAGGTCTAGCACGCTCTAGCACGCTTTAGCATGCTCTAGCACGCTCTAGCACGCTCTATTAAGCTCTGGCACGCTCTGGCAAGCTCTAGCACGCTCTAACACGCTCTAGCACAGTGTAGCTCGCTATAGCACGCTCTAGCACGCTCTAGCACGCTCTAGCACGCTCTAGCACGCTCTAGCACGCTCTAGCACGCTCTAGCACGCTCTAGCACGGTCTAGCACGCTCTACTACGCTTTAGCACGCTCTAGCACGGTCTAGCACGGTCTAGCACGCTCTAGCTCGTTCTAGCACGCTCTAGCACGCTCTATCACGCTCTAGCACGCTCTAGCACGCTCTAGCACGCTCTAGCACGCTCTAGCACACTCTAGCAAGCTCTAGCACGCTCTAGCACGCTCTAGGATGGTCTAGCACGGTCTAGCACGGTCTAGCAACTCTAGCACGGTCTAGCACTGTCTAGCATGGTCTAGCACGGTCTAGCACGCTCTAGCACGGTCTAGCACGCTCTAGCACGCTTTAGCACGGTCCAGCACGGTCTAGCAACTCTAGCACGGTCTAGCACTGTCTAGCACGGTCTAGCACGGTCTAGCACGCTCTAGCACGGTCTAGCACGCTCTAGCACGCTCTAGCACGGTCTAGCACGCTCTAGCACGTTCTAGCACGCTCTAGCACGGTCTAGCACGCTCTAGCACACTCTAGCACGCTCTAGCACGCTCTAGCACTTTCTAGCACGGTCTAGCACGGTCTAGCACGCGCTAGCACGCTCTAGCACGCTCTAGCACGCTCTAGCACGCTCTAGCACGCTCTAGCACGCTCTAGCACGCTCTAGCACGCTCTAGCACGCTCTAGCATGGTCTAGCACGCCCTAGCACGCTCTAGCACGCTCTAGCACGCTCTAGCACGCTCTGGCACGCTCTAGCACGCTCTGGCAAGCTCTAGCACGCTCTAGCACGCTCTAGCACGCTTTAGCACGCTCTAGCATGGTCTAGCACGCTCTAGCACGCTCTAGCATGGTCTTGCACGCTCTAGCACGCTCTAGCACGCTGTAGCACGCTCTAGCACGCTCTAGCACGCTCAAGCATGCTCTGGCACGCTCTAGCACGCTCTAGCACGGTCTAGCACGGTCTAGCACTGTCTAGCACGGTCTAGCACGCTCTAGCACGCCCTAGCACGCTCTGGCACGCTCTAGCACGCTCTGGCACGCTCTGGCACGCTCTAGCACGCTCTAGCACGCTCTAGCACGGTGTAGCACGCTTTAGCACGCTCTAGCAAGCTCTAGCACGCTCTAGCACGGTCTAGCACGCTCTAGCACGCTCTAGCACGCGCTAGCACGTTCTAGCACGCTCTAGCACGCTCTAGCACGCTCTAGCACGCTCTAGCACGCTCTAGCACGCTCTATCACGCTCTAACACGCTCTAGCACGGTGTAGCACGCTAGGGCACGCTCTAGCACGCTCTAGCACGCTTTAGCACGCTTTAGCACGCTCTAGCACGCTCTCGCACGCTTTAGCACGCTTTAGCACGCTCTAGCACGCTCTAGCACGCTCTAGCACGCTCTGGCACGCTCTGGCACGCTCTAGCACGCTCTAACACGCTCTAGCACGGTGTAGCACGCTTTAGCACGCTCTAGCACGCTCTAGCACGCTCTAGCACGGTCTGGCACGCTCTAGCACGGTCTAGCACTGTCTAGCACGGTCTAGCACGCTCTAAAACGCCCTAGCACGCTCTGGCACGCTCTAGCACGCTCTGGCACGCTCTGGCACGCTCTAGCACGCTCTAGCACGCTCTAGCACGGTGTAGCACGCTTTAGCACGCTCTAGCAAGCTCTAGCACGCTCTAGCACGGTCTAGCACGCTCTAGCACGCTCTAGCACGGTCTAGCATGGTCTAGCACGCTCTAGCACGCTCTGGCACGCTCAAGCACGCTCTAGCATGCTCTAGCACGCTCTAGCACGCTCTAGCACGCTCTAGCACGCTCTAGAACGCTCTAGCACGCTCTAGCACGCTCTAGCACGGTCTAGCACTGTCTAGCACGGTCTAGTACGCTCTAGCACGCTCTAGCACGGTCTAGCACGCTCTGGCACGCTCTGGCACGCTCTAGCACGCTCTAACACGCTCTAGCACGGTGTAGCACGCTTAATCACGCTCTAGCACGCCCTAGCACGCTTTAGCACGCTTTAGCACGCTTTAGCACGCTCTAGCACGCTCTAGCACGCTCTAGCACGCTCTGGCACGCTCTGGCACGCTCTAGCACGCTCTAACACGCTCTAGCACGGTGTAGCACGCTTTAGGACGCTCTAGCACGCTCTAGCACGCTCTAGCACGGTCTAGCACGGTCTAGCACGGTCTAGTACGCTCAAGCACGCTCTAGCACGCTCTAGCACGGTCTAGCACGCTCTAGCACGCTCTAGCACGCTCTAGCACGCTCTAGCACGGTCTAGCACGCTCTAGCACGCTCTAGCACGCTCTGGAACGCTCTGGCAAGGTCTAGCACGCTCTAGCACGGTCTAGCACGGTCTGGCACGCTCTAGCACGGTTTAGCTTGGTCTAGCACGGTCTAGCACGCTCTAGCACGCTCTAGCACGCTCTGGTACGCTCTAGCACGCTTTAGCACGCTCTAGCACGCTCTAGCACGGTCTAGCACGGTCTAGCACGCTCTAGCACGGTCTAGCACGGTCTAGCACGCTCTAGCACGTTCTAGCACGCTCTAGCACGCTCTAGCACGCTCTGGCACGCTCAAGCACGCTCTAGCATGCTCTAGCACGCTTTAGCACGGTCTAGCACTGTTTAGCACGGTCTAGCACGCTCTAGCACGCTCTAGCACGGTCTAGCACGCTCTGGCACGCTCTAGCACGGTCTAGCACGCTCTAGCACGCTCTAGCTGCTGATGGGAAAGCTATTAATATTAAAATCATAACACCAGACATAGGTGAGCTCCAACGCCGACCAAATTTTGGTACGTTCTGCACATCCCCCGAAATTGAAGGCACTATGAACATTTTTACAATAAGTTTTTTCCTTCAGGATGTAAACTTAAACAAAAACTAACATTTTGACAACAAAATGGAGGTGACAGATTGTAGTTTGTTGAACCATTACCATCTGAATAACACTAAAAATGACAATAGGTTAAACCTGCGCAAGATCACACCTGTATGTCTGGTATTTACACCAAGATATAATAAACAGTATCAGGAAACTGACAAATACTTTCTCCCTTGTAGCCCAACTTTAATGAATAAATTACTGTTTATTTACAGAATATAGAATAAAAAGTGTGGTTGAACGTACAGAAAATTTTCTAAATAAGTTGTTTTAAAAAATATCCACCCAAGTCCATTTTATGGAGGGACTACAGAATCCTTTGCTATACACATTGGTTGTAAGAGGGGTATATGTCAGTCTAAATTTAAATTAAAAAATAACAACAATCAAAACGGCTTTACGGCTTTTTTTACGTTTTTGAGGCTTTTGTTGATAAAATTATTATAATAATAAAAGGTAAACAAAATTTCATTTTAGTAACAAGGGTTGTTGATGCACAGAGAAGGGGAAATTAATGAAACAAATTATATCTGAAACTATGACTGTATGAGTCTCAGGGGATAATTCTTATTTGTAGTAGTCCTACTTCCAAATGAACCGTATAATATTGATAAAATCTTAATATAAAACTGTACTGTTGGTTAAAAACATATAAATTTATAAAATGAACGAAGTCTGACGTTTCCAGCTATGCGGGAAAAATAAGAACTATCATTAAATCATTGTCTAACTGGAGGCAGAAACACATATCCGTGCTGTACTCTGTGAAGGAACTAATCTTTTACAACAACCATACACATATTTATATAATCACCTGACCCGATAAAATCATCACCTGCCGTATATCAACATTCAAACATTTTAGGCCATGGGGGCAAAGCCCTGCCGGAATTTTGGGCATTCTGAAATTTGACACATGTACAACTCCTAACTAACATTTTGTTATGCAAAATGTTGGTGTTTGGTCACGATAAAACCATCGAATGTGGCTCGACGGATTTCCCATTTGATTAAATTTACTACACAATTAGCTTTTAGCGAATTTCCCCTATAGGGAAGAAGCTATTACCGTAGTCGGCATGGTAAGACTTAGGCCCGGGACCATGATAACTTTTCATTTTGAGGTCCCCAGATCCCAAAACACCATTTGTTCGAAACTATATATATGTGTGTGTGTGTGTGTGTGTGTGTGTGTGTCCGTGGGTGCAATAACTCTTGTAAAAAACATCTGATTTTAATGAAATTTGTTATAAACGTGTAAACCAACATTTATGGCTTTAAGTTCGAAAACCAGCCATATCGCTCTATCTAAAGAGGTGTTTTTCAACCCACAAACGGTTTTTTTTAAATTTTGTACATATAATTTCTGAAATAGTCAAAATTTAATTTTTACTATTGGATTTTAAGCTTAAAAAACACACAATTTGGTATATTGATCATTCCTCTACGTCAATCGGTTACCGAGGTATTGAAAGTGCTAAACACAGTACGTTGTCTAATGTTATTCTTATGGAGAATAAGAAAAAAATTATATCTCGCTTCTTTATGAACATATACTGACGAAACTTGGTATTCGGCTTTATCTGGTTGTGGTCTATTGATATTTGCTCAAAAAAACAATTATTTTGCTAAAGATTCCCGCAGCAGCAAGGCTGCGTACTCAGCCCCCATGTTATTCATAAGGAGAAAAATAAAAATGCTATGTCTCCCTTGTTTATGAACATAAATTAATAAAACCTTGCATATGACTTCACATAGTTGAGTTATACTGACATTTTCCTAAACACCCATTTTTTTGGTTTCTTGTTGCAGCAAACCTGCGTACTCATCCCCCATGTTATTCTATGAAGATTAATCAAAATGGGATATATCGCTTATTTATGAATGTATATTGTTGAAACTAGGTATGTGGCTTCACCTAGTTGAGTTATATTGATATTTGCATAGAAACCAATTGTTTATGTTCCTTGTTTCAGCAAACCTACGTACTCATCCCCAGTGTTATTCTGATGGAGAATACTTAAAATTGTATATTTTTAAGAAACTTGGTATGTGGTATTACGACATATACTATGCATTGGAAATTTGCTGAGTACGCAGGTTTGCTGCGACGGGGGTATTTTTAAGTTTGTATATTCGTTATTTTTTGACAACAATCAATTGTGAACTGTCCTCGATATGTGAGCCATTGTTCCTGTTCTCCCTATTTCACGGTACTCTTGTTATTCTACCAGCACGGAGACCATAACTAAACCAATCCACTTACTGAAAGTGGACAATCAACGTTAAGAAGTATCGACAATCCTCCTCTAGAAAACGTCCAAGTTCTCAGGCTTTGAGAATCTCATGCAATTAAAACCCATTAAAAACACTAAATTCTCATTTGTTAAGTGACATTATTAGTGAATTTCCTATGGAAAGTGAACTATTAGCATGACCCGCATGGTGAAACTTAAGCCCGGGACCACCATAGAAGTTCCTAACGTGACCCCCTGAACACGTTTTGGGGGGTCGTTCAAAATTATATATATATATGTATATATATATATATATATATATATATATATATATATATATATGTGTATGCACTCTAGCGGTCGCATTTTTTGTCGGATTTACTTCAAATTTGGTAGGGACGTTCCTTTCTATAATCTGTTGGACAAGTTCGTTGGGCAAAAGAATCGGAAAACTCTAAACCCCTGTTTTGGGGAATAATCTTTCAAATTTCGAGTTTTTGGACCCAAAAAGGGTCAGAAAAGCCCCGGATGTAAAATTAACGCATGTTAAAAGATGGGAATTAGTGTGACAAAACTTTTAAGCCCTCTCTCGTCATTCTAGCATAAATATTTACCGAGTTATTAGCGAAAGTGTGTTTCGACCAAACACAGTACGTTGTCTTATGGGGTTTTTACATTATAAAAGCCTATTATTCATTTGTTGATGTACTTTTATCATCCACAACAACCTCACGCCATGTGAGTTGCACATCTGATCAGGTGTTTTGCTACTTTTTACCTATCCTTTACTGTGTGTGTCCAGCGGAAGCACGTTTTTATTAATTTTAACTGTTCAGGCGTTCAATATATTAAAAAAATCAACAAAACATCACGGATTCAACTACTCCTTTCAGAAGCTTAGCACTCAAAGGGTTAAGGGGCTCCAACATAACAATATTGTGTCATATATGTTTCACGTTGCAATGATTCACTTTTTATGTAAACATTTTCATCACATTTTCATACATTTGAAAATAATTAATAATCATATTTTGCATATGTGCCCTGTCCATTTATTCAATATGTTAAGATACCTGTTTGTCCCCATGCATTACTTTTTCCCAATGATGTATTAATATAGTTTAATATAATAATTATGTATTGTTGTAATTTTCCATCCCTCTGAATATTTCACTTTAGTTATTAATCATCAAATCCCATGAATATATATTTTATTATAATTCACAATAGCCTACTTAACATTTAATTAATTTAAAGATTCATCCTGTACAATTATCTCAGACCACATTTTATATATAGCCTAAGTATTTAAAATTCAAAATTGATCTCATTTTATAACCAGAAGTGAACATGTGTTTCCTCCAGAGAAAGTAACTTTGGGCTCAAGATTAGTGTTTTGTGTTTAGTTTCGTGAATTTCGGGAATTAGTGTGACAAAACTTTTAAGTGTGTGTCCAGCGGAAGCACGTTTTTATTAATTTTAACTGTTCAGGCGTTCAATATATTAAAAAAATCAACAAAACATCACGGATTCAACTACTCCTTTCAGAAGCTTAGCACTCAAAGGGTTAAGGGGCTCCAACATAACAATATTGTGTCATATATGTTTCACGTTCCAATGATTCACTTTTTATGCAAACATTTTCATCACATTTTCATACATTTGAAAATAATTAATAATCATATTTTGCATATGTGCCCTGTCCATTTATTCAATATGTTAAGATACCTGTTTGTCCCCATGCGTTACTTTTTCCCAATGATGTATTAATATAGTTTAATATAATAATTATGTATTGTTGTAATTTTCCATCCCTCTGAATATTTCACTTTAGTTATTAATCATCAAATCACATTTTATATATAGCCTAAGTATTTAAAATTCAAAATTGATCTCATTTTATAACCAGAAGTGAACATGTGTTTCCTCCAGAGAAAGTAACTTTGGGCTCAAGATTAGTGTTTTGTGTTTAGTTTCGTGAATTTCGGGAATTAGTGTGACAAAACTTTTAAGCCCTCTCTCGTCATTCTAGCATAAATATTTACCGAGTTATTAGCGAAAGTGTGTTTCGACCAAACACAGTACGTTGTCTTATGGGGTTTTTACATTATAAAAGCCTATTATTCATTTGTTGATGTACTTTTATCATCCACAACAACCTCACGCCATGTGAGTTGCACATCTGATCAGGTGTTTTGCTACTTTTTACCTATCCTTTACTGTGTGTGTCCAGCGGAAGCACGTTTTTATTAATTTTAACTGTTCAGGCGTTCAATATATTAAAAAAATCAACAAAACATCACGGATTCAACTACTCCTTTCAGAAGCTTAGCACTCAAAGGGTTAAGGGGCTCCAACATAACAATATTGTGTCATATATGTTTCACGTTGCAATGATTCACTTTTTATGTAAACATTTTCATCACATTTTCATACATTTGAAAATAATTAATAATCATATTTTGCATATGTGCCCTGTCCATTTATTCAATATGTTAAGATACCTGTTTGTCCCCATGCATTACTTTTTCCCAATGATGTATTAATATAGTTTAATATAATAATTATGTATTGTTGTAATTTTCCATCCCTCTGAATATTTCACTTTAGTTATTAATCATCAAATCCCATGAATATATATTTTATTATAATTCACAATAGCCTACTTAACATTTAATTAATTTAAAGATTCATCCTGTACAATTATCTCAGACCACATTTTATATATAGCCTAAGTATTTAAAATTCAAAATTGATCTCATTTTATAACCAGAAGTGAACATGTGTTTCCTCCAGAGAAAGTAACTTTGGGCTCAAGATTAGTGTTTTGTGTTTAGTTTCGTGAATTTCGGGAATTAGTGTGACAAAACTTTTAAGTGTGTGTCCAGCGGAAGCACGTTTTTATTAATTTTAACTGTTCAGGCGTTCAATATATTAAAAAAATCAACAAAACATCACGGATTCAACTACTCCTTTCAGAAGCTTAGCACTCAAAGGGTTAAGGGGCTCCAACATAACAATATTGTGTCATATATGTTTCACGTTCCAATGATTCACTTTTTATGTAAACATTTTCATCACATTTTCATACATTTGAAAATAATTAATAATCATATTTTGCATATGTGCCCTGTCCATTTATTCAATATGTTAAGATACCTGTTTGTCCCCATGCGTTACTTTTTCCCAATGATGTATTAATATAGTTTAATATAATAATTATGTATTGTTGTAATTTTCCATCCCTCTGAATATTTCACTTTAGTTATTAATCATCAAATCACATTTTATATATAGCCTAAGTATTTAAAATTCAAAATTGATCTCATTTTATAACCAGAAGTGAACATGTGTTTCCTCCAGAGAAAGTAACTTTGGGCTCAAGATTAGTGTTTTGTGTTTAGTTTCGTGAATTTCGGGAATTAGTGTGACAAAACTTTTAAGCCCTCTCTCGTCATTCTAGCATAAATATTTACCGAGTTATTAGCGAAAGTGTGTTTCGACCAAACACAGTACGTTGTCTTATGGGGTTTTTACATTATAAAAGCCTATTATTCATTTGTTGATGTACTTTTATCATCCACAACAACCTCACGCCATGTGAGTTGCACATCTGATCAGGTGTTTTGCTACTTTTTACCTATCCTTTACTGTGTGTGTCCAGCGGAAGCACGTTTTTATTAATTTTAACTGTTCAGGCGTTCAATATATTAAAAAAATCAACAAAACATCACGGATTCAACTACTCCTTTCAGAAGCTTAGCACTCAAAGGGTTAAGGGGCTCCAACATAACAATATTGTGTCATATATGTTTCACGTTCCAATGATTCACTTTTTATGTAAACATTTTCATCACATTTTCATACATTTGAAAATAATTAATAATCATATTTTGCATATGTGCCCTGTCCATTTATTCAATATGTTAAGATACCTGTTTGTCCCCATGCGTTACTTTTTCCCAATGATGTATTAATATAGTTTAATATAATAATTATGTATTGTTGTAATTTTCCATCCCTCTGAATATTTCACTTTAGTTATTAATCATCAAATCACATTTTATATATAGCCTAAGTATTTAAAATTCAAAATTGATCTCATTTTATAACCAGAAGTGAACATGTGTTTCCTCCAGAGAAAGTAACTTTGGGCTCAAGATTAGTGTTTTGTGTTTAGTTTCGTGAATTTCGGGAATTAGTGTGACAAAACTTTTAAGCCCTCTCTCGTCATTCTAGCATAAATATTTACCGAGTTATTAGCGAAAGTGTGTTTCGACCAAACACAGTACGTTGTCTTATGGGGTTTTTACATTATAAAAGCCTATATTCATTTGTTTATGTACTTTTATCATCCACAACAACCTCACGCCTACTTTGAAGCCTGACTGGACCTTCTCCTATCCTTATAATGCGCAACATTGTATTCCCAGCATTGCAGGTAAATAGAACCAGGAGCATCAGAACAGCCAAAAATTCTATATTTTCAGATTTGAATAAAAATTGGAATAATTTATGTTTTTAACTGATTTTGAGTTTTTATAGTTTTTTATGTGGAAATCCACTTCCCTCACATCAGCATGCTGCGTGCGAACTCGTTTATCTTTACACAAGCAGGCGTAAAAATAAAACATAATTATTTGCTGTCTCGTTTCTTAAGTTTGGGTCTTGATGAAAACTAAATAAGATACACAATTATCATTACGTATACAAGTACAATAATTGTAATATTCGGAGGATGACGCACGCCTCGTGGCCATGTTAAAAGTTTATCTTAAACTATATTATATTTATTAAAGATTTCGATTAGTTGATAAGTGCACATGTAATTACTAACCTGAGTAATACGAGCACAGTCAGCTAAGTATAATTGTAATCTAAAACCTCTCTGTAATAGTTCCTACATGCAGAGTGTTAACAACTTCTAAACTAGTGGTAGATTTGCTACTAAACAAATAAGCATAGACCTTCCGCAGAGCGAGTTCTATAACATAACTTTAAAGTCATTTTTGACTGGAAAATAATATAATATGAACATGTTGCTAGATGAAAAGCACTAAAACAATTTGCATCTCCCGAGATACAAATAATTTATTCGAGTAAACGTTTTAGTCAACTTAACCCTTTCAGTGCTATGGCCCGATATATCGTCTTTTGAATCTGTTATCAATAAACACTGTTACTGCTTCATAAGCGATTGTACCGTTAGGCGCTCAGTCTGCAGTCTGAGTCTGACATGTGGTGAAACCTGGTAGACACGAAGTGAACTACCTCGTCCAGCGCCTAGTCTCTATAATACCAACTGATCCACTGCAGCTGCTAGCCTGACCAGTGGCTGTGCGGTCTAAGGCGTTACCTTCCTGGCCGGGGGTAACACTTGGATCGAGGGTTCGAATCCCGTCACAGTCGGTGGTTATATAACATATATGTTTCACGTTGCAATGATTCACTTTTTATGTAAACATTTTCATCACATTTTCATACATTTGAAAATAATTAATAATCATATTTTGCATATGTGCTCTGTCCATTTATTCAATATGTTAAGATACCTGTTTGTCCCCATGCGTTACTTTTCCCAATGATGTATTAATATAGTTTAATATAATAATTATGTATTGTTGTAATTTTACATCCCTCTGAATATTTCACTTTAGTTATTAATCATCAAATCCCATGAATATATATTTTATTATAATTCACAATAGCCTACTTAACATTTAATTCATTTAAAGATTCATCCTGTACAATTATCTCAGACCACATTTTATATATAGCCTAAGTATTTAAAATTCAAAATTGATCTCATTTTATAACCAGAAGTGAACATGTGTTTCCTCCAGAGAAAGTAACTTTGGGCTCAAGATTAGTGTTTTGTGTTTAGTTTTGTGAACCCTATAACAATCAAGAGAGAAAGCACCTGGTGATGAGACTCCTGGAGAAGACATGGCCTGTGTTAGATGTTTGGTGGACACTGTCCCAAATTTCATTTAAATTTCCCATTTAAAATAGTATTTAGACATCAGCAGTCTAATATTTTATAGTCACCGGAGCCCAGATCAGTTACTTCCCTTATTTGGCCACCTCAAGAATAATTAATAATATCTGAGCGAAGAAATATGTTGCTGAATTGGTGAGATTGTTTCATTTAGTAGGCCTAACTACAAACTTCAAGACCTCACCAATATAAATTACTTCAAGAATTACTAAAATATTTAGTCATAAACTTTGAATCCGAAATAGGCTATTACTTTTACAGCACATCAAAATAACCATATATAAACTTTGAGGGAATATCAGGTTTTTAAATATAGCCTAGAGAACTTTTGTTTATTGACAACAATTTTGAATTTCTATAAGTAGTGGTGAAATGGCGGTTTAACATCACTTCCGGCGCTTTTTTCCCATGTTATTCTTATGGGGATCAGTTTTTGCACCGACGCCCGATCCTACCCTACACAAATTTTCTTTTTGGCCCCTGCCTTATTTTCCCCCATTTAAAATTTGCATTAATTTTAATACATCCTTTGCAGAAATCCACGAGTTCAAAAATAACTCCACACTAAATAAACAACACATGTAAACAACTTAGAAGTTATTGTGTAGTAGTGGGTAAACAGGAAAGAGGCATCACTTCCGGCGCTTTTTCCCCATGTTATTCTTATGGGGAGCCGTTTTTGCGCCGACGCCAGCTCCCGCCCTACACAAGTTTCCTTGTTAGCCTATACTATTGTCCAACCCTTGCCTATATTAAATATATTGTCCCAATCCCCATCCCTCCTCTATATTTTTTAAAATTAATTTTCAAATTCAGGCTAAAAAACTATCTTTGGTGTTTACTGTCCGATTTGTTTAAAATTTAGATATGTTATTGTCCTAGGCAAGTGTTTTAATAAATTTCACTTACATTTCCCAAATTCACTATTACGGTCAAAAATATTTTTGAAAAATACTGCCAATTGCCAACTTCTTTATTTACTGCCCGATTTGTCTTCAATTTGGATATGTTATTTTCCTAGGCAAGTGTTTTAATAAATTCCACGTACATATCCCAAATTCACTATTACGGTCAAATTAAAAAATATTTTTGAAAAATACTGCCAATTGCCACCTTCTTTATTAACTGTCTGATTTGTCTGCAATTTGGATATGTTATTGTCCTAGGCAAGTGTTTTAATAAATTTCACTTACATTTCCCAAATTCACTATAACGGTCAAATTAAAAAATATTTTTTGAAAAATACTGCCAATTGCCACCTTCTTTATTAACTGTCTGATTTGTCTTCAATTTGGATATGTTATTGTCCTAGGCAAGTTGTTTAATAAATTCCACTTACATATCCCAAATTCACTATTACGGTCAAATTAAAAATTATTTTTGAAAAATACTGCCAATTGCCAACTTCTTTATTAAATGTCCGATTTGTCTGCAATTTGGATGTGTTATTGTCCTAGGCAAGTGTTTTAATAAATTTCACTTACATATCCCAAATTCACTATTACGGTCAAATTAAAAAATATTTTTTGAAAAATACTGCCAATTGCCAACTTCTTTATTTACTGTCTGATTTATTTAAAATTTGGATATGCTATTGACCTAGGCATGTGTTTTAATAAATTTCACTTACATATCCCAAATTCACTATTACGGTCAAATTAAAAAATATTTTTGAAAAATACTGCCAATTGCCAACTTCTTTATTTACTGTCTGATTTATTTAAAATTTGGATATGCTATTGACCTAGGCAAGTGTTTTAATAAATTCCACTTACATATCCCAAATTCACTATTACGGTCAAATTAAAAAATATTTTTGAAAAATACTGCCAATTGCCAACTTCTTTATTTACTGTCCCATTTGTTTAAAACTTGGATATGTTATTGTCGTAGGCAATTGTTTTAATAAATTACACTTACATTTCCCAAATTCACTATTACAGCCAAATTAAAAATTATTTTTGAAAAATACTGCCAATTGCCAACTTCTTTATTTACTGTCCGATTTGTTTAAAATTTGGATATGTTATTGTTGTAGGCTAGCGTATATGCACCACCCACATTTTACAAACATTGCGGCTAAATTTTAAAAAATTTGGAAAAATACTGCCAGTTGGCAACTTCTTTATGGTCTGATTTGTTTAAAATTTATGTCATTATTCTAGGCTAGTGTATATGTACCATCCACATTTGACAAATTAACTATAATGGTCAAATTTAAAAAATATACTAACAATTTCAAACTTCTTTATTTATGGATATGTTATAGCTCTTATATAGGTAACAAGACCACACTACCACAAGTTCCATTACCCCCTATAATACAGTATTTTGCTGTAATCCCAAAACTGACTGTTTATTGTCACTTTGGATATTTTCCTAAGCATTTATTGTCTGATTTATTTTTTTGGATATGTTATAGCCCCCAACTATTATATCTAAAATTACAATATTATTTCCACCTATAATACTGTTGTTTGTTTTGCCGCAACCTAAAAACTAACATTGGTATTTGTGTTTTTACAAAACTATATTTTGTAAATTACTACCAACAACTCCTTTATTTACATTTCGACTTGTTATATCACCCTATATCTAAATTTACCATATATTTTTTTCCCCTTTTAGCACTGTTTTGTCGTAACCAAACTTTGAATATGACTGCAATATATTACTGGCCATTGCATAAGTAAATACCCCATTTCCAAATTCAATATTACGGTTCGATTAAAAAAATAAATGCAAGCTTATTATATTTGCCACAAGCTTATTATATACATCCAGCTGTTATATTTGCCACATTTCCAATATTGTTGTGACCCTCTCAACTACCTCTCATTGTAATATAATAAGTAATCCACAAAATATTTATGGAACTGCCTAAACTTTGGATATGTTTTAAGCCAATGCAAAAATAAATTTTTAAAACCCAAAACAACTAATCTTTCTTTGTGCTTGTTTGGAGTAGTCTTTATTTTATCCAACTTAATTTTAATTTTGTAGTTAAAATCAAACTTCCCACATTCTAGCTCCCTTTCCAGCCAGTGACATAAAGGTTACGAATATTTTCAAACAATATATCTTTTTCTTCCCCTATGTTGGACTTGTTTAATAGCGCACCATATTCCAAATCCTCCAGTCTACTACATTCTTTAAATTTAACATTGCCTTTAATATCTCTATGTCTTCTTGTCCATTGTTACGGAAACTTAGGTTTTCTATTTTTGGAATCGCCACAAAATGTTGCGGTTCCGTTAGTGTTAAAGCTTGCAAGTGGCTCATTGGTAGGTAGATAAATAATGTCCATAAGACTGTAATAAATATCACTGCATTAACACGGAGGTGACGATTTCAGAAATGAAATATGAAACATATTGATCAGTCCAGCGACGATTCATTTTCCAAATAATCCGCAGATTAAAATCCACTCACTCAAACTATGTCTATCTGTAAATTAATGCATTTCAACGTAAATATTTGGGGTTATAAAATTGATAGCCACCTCTTTATGAAGACATTGCAGATATTTATTAATGAGATGACCGAGCTGCTTTCATTACAGTTTAAAATGAGCCTTTGCGGTACCGATAAAACAATGTGTTGGCTTATTCATGATGAGTTGTTGGCTTATTCATGATTGTTGGATTTTTATAAATCTATTTTGTGAGGGAAGACCTGTTCGAAGGAAAGCCATTAAAATTGAACTTAAAATCAAATGCAGACTTTGACAGGATAGAAGTTGAATTTCTGAGCGGTAAGGCTATGCTAAATAGCGGATTCTCTAAAGAAATGGTTATAAAAAAGTAGCTAAATTCTCCACGATGAATTAGAATATAACATTTATTTTGACGATACTTTTAGCGCTCTTTATTCTTAAACGTTAACTTCACTCTACCTCGGTCACTTTTGAGGTAAGACCTTACGTTGCTCTGATCTGTTCTATTGCACGATACTTGATATAAAATGTCTAACTTAACCTCTTATATATTTAATGATCAATCTGTTACTGTACTGTTTGACAGTGAAAATAATCCTTGGTTCAAAGGAAAGGATGTTGTTAAAATCCTGGGCTATCAAGATTCAAAACAGGCATTGCGGATAAATGTTGATGAAGAAGACAAGTGTAAGGCTATAAATATACTCTCTAAAGGGGGGTGTATCGATACACCCCCCCCCCCTTTAACTTCCAATATCAGTCTAACTTCATCAATGAATCTGGTTTGTATTCTCTTATTTTGCGCTCATTGAAACCAGAAGCTAAAGCATTCAAAAGATGGGTTACAAGTGAAGTCTTGCCTTCCATTAGAAAGTATGGAGTGTATAAAATCAAACATGAAAATAATCAGTTAAAAAATCAAAACTCTCAACTCTTGGCTGAAATTACAAGGTCTCTGGAAGACAACCAAAAGCTCACTCAAATTAACTCAGAATTTAAAACTAAAAACGACATATTGTGTAAAGAGAACCGGTCACTGAATGAGTTGTTGAGTTAAAGTTTTCTGTAAGATATTGGCACATTTCCTCTTTATTAAATATTCCAACCAAATCTAGTGTTATATCGAAATCCATAAGATCTTGCAGTATCTTTGGAAGATCTTCCAACAAATCCTTAATTTTAACATTTGCAAGCTCTATTTTATAGGGAATTGCTATAGGATCATCATACTTTTGTTTAATTTGGTCAATATCTTTCTTTATTATTTGTAACACACCCTCGCTTTGGGAGAATGGTAGTTTGGCCACAACACCATGTCGAGCTAAAGAGAACTTTTTAAATATTCCTCATAAGTAGCTATTAAACGAGCCACATATTTCCTTCTTAACTTTAAATTTATTCCGAACGTCCCCATCACAATCCGTAACATTGGTTATCTTAACTAACATTATGTTATCACAAAACGCATCCGTTATAGATGTTAAGTTATTTAATTTTGGTTCGCCCTCGCAATAGTTTATATTACCTATGTCTGTAAGAAGGTTATTATTACGCAGATTTTCTAATAAAAACCACATACCAAATCTTTCGTTAGTAGGTTTAATACAATTCCCCAATAAATGGCTAACAGAGTACATTTCTTTTATACAAAAAGTAGCGGAAACATGTAAACAGATTACACTATAGGCATATAGAGGTTGTAAATATATGGATATTGTATATAAACATAGGCGAGCGGTAAGTGTAACATGTAAGTGGACACCCACGTGCAAATATGGAATACCCACAAATTCGACTAAATAAGTTTATAGTCTCAATATAATTAACATATTAACATTAGTACCCAAATTGTCGAAATTCTATAATTCTATTCTTAGTCCTTGTATTAGGTTTTGTACTATTAAACCCAACACCCCGTGCAGCAGAGTAATATATGTATTTAATATGCACATTCTACAAGACCTGTACATCTGTTGTATAAGCAGCAGAATAGACATCTCACTGTGTTGTTGTAAAGTAAAACATAAATGTAAATTGTGCTGGATACAACCAGCCAGACATTAGACAGGAAATGTGTTGAAAGTGTATTGCCAAATAGTAAGACAAACACCACATAGTGCAGCATGTAACCAATCCACCCACTATTTAGACAAAGGTCAGTATTGGTACAACATCCGATATATTAGCCAAACCCACAATCAAACTTGGAAAACAAACAGTGAAAGATAAATATTATAGTAACAGAAATAGTAAGAGTATAAGGACATAGTAATATTTAAAGTTTATAAAACAACACAAATGCAGAGACACAATAAATAACACACTCCAACACATTTGGACACAGGCACAGATACTGGTTTACATCCATTTAACACAACTTTACACGTTCTGTCAACCGACACAAAAATTGTTTGTAAATTGTGTAAGAAATATATGTAATATAAACAAATTTAACACAATCATAACATTGTGGACAATGTTATGATTGTGTTAAATTTGTTTATATTACATATATTTCTTACACAATTTACAAACAATTTTTGTATCGGTTGACAGAACGTGTAAAGTTGTGTTAAATGGATGTAAACCAGTATCTGTGCCTGTGTCCAAATGTGTTGGAGTGTGTTATTTATTGTGTCTCTGCATTTGTGTTGTTTTATAAACTTTAAATATTACTATGTCCTTATACTCTTACTATTTCTGTTACTATAATATTTATCTTTCACTGTTTGTTTTCCAAGTTTGATTGTGGGTTTGGCTAATATATCGGATGTTGTACCAATACTGACCTTTGTCTAAATAGTGGGTGGATTGGTTACATGCTGCACTATGTGGTGTTTGTCTTACTATTTGGCAATACACTTTCAACACATTTCCTGTCTAATGTCTGGCTGGTTGTATCCAGCACAATTTACATTTATGTTTTACTTTACAACAACACAGTGAGATGTCTATTCTGCTGCTTATACAACAGATGTACAGGTCTTGTAGAATGTGCATATTAAATACATATATTACTCTGCTGCACGGGGTGTTGGGTTTAATAGTACAAAACCTAATACAAGGACTAAGAATAGAATTATAGAATTTCGACAATTTGGGTACTAATGTTAATATGTTAATTATATTGAGACTATAAACTTATTTAGTCGAATTTGTGGGTATTCCATATTTGCACGTGGGTGTCCACTTACATGTTACACTTACCGCTCGCCTATGTTTATATACAATATCCATATATTTACAACCTCTATATGCCTATAGTGTAATCTGTTTACATGTTTCCGCTACTTTTTGTATAAAAGAAATGTACTCTGTTAGCCATTTATTGGGGAATTGTATTAAACCTACTAACGAAAGATTTGGTATGTGGTTTTTATTAGAAAATCTGCGTAATAATAACCTTCTTACAGACATAGGTAATATAAACTATTGCGAGGGCGAACCAAAATTAAATAACTTAACATCTATAACGGATGCGTTTTGTGATAACATAATGTTAGTTAAGATAACCAATGTTACGGATTGTGATGGGGACGTTCGGAATAAATTTAAAGTTAAGAAGGAAATATGTGGCTCGTTTAATAGCTACTTATGAGGAATATTTAAAAAGTTCTCTTTAGCTCGACATGGTGTTGTGGCCAAACTACCATTCTCCCAAAGCGAGGGTGTGTTACAAATAATAAAGAAAGATATTGACCAAATTAAACAAAAGTATGATGATCCTATAGCAATTCCCTATAAAATAGAGCTTGCAAATGTTAAAATTAAGGATTTGTTGGAAGATCTTCCAAAGATACTGCAAGATCTTATGGATTTCGATATAACACTAGATTTGGTTGGAATATTTAATAAAGAGGAAATGTGCCAATATCTTACAGAAAACTTTAACTCAACAACTCATTCAGTGACCGGTTCTCTTTACACAATATGTCGTTTTTAGTTTTAAATTCTGAGTTAATTTGAGTGAGCTTTTGGTTGTCTTCCAGAGACCTTGTAATTTCAGCCAAGAGTTGAGAGTTTTGATTTTTTAACTGATTATTTTCATGTTTGATTTTATACACTCCATACTTTCTAATGGAAGGCAAGACTTCACTTGTAACCCATCTTTTGAATGCTTTAGCTTCTGGTTTCAATGAGCGCAAAATAAGAGAATACAAACCAGATTCATTGATGAAGTTAGACTGATATTGGAAGTTAAAGGGGGGGGGGGGTGTATCGATACACCCCCCTTTAGAGAGTATATTTATAGCCTTACACTTGTCTTCTTCATCAACATTTATCCGCAATGCCTGTTTTGAATCTTGATAGCCCAGGATTTTAACAACATCCTTTCCTTTGAACCAAGGATTATTTTCACTGTCAAACAGTACAGTAACAGATTGATCATTAAATATATAAGAGGTTAAGTTAGACATTTTATATCAAGTATCGTGCAATAGAACAGATCAGAGCAACGTAAGGTCTTACCTCAAAAGTGACCGAGGTAGAGTGAAGTTAACGTTTAAGAATAAAGAGCGCTAAAAGTATCGTCAAAATAAATGTTATATTCTAATTCATCGTGGAGAATTTAGCTACTTTTTTATAACCATTTCTTTAGAGAATCCGCTATTTAGCATAGCCTTACCGCTCAAAAATTCAACTTCTATCCTGTCAAAGTCTGCATTTGATTTTAAGTTCAATTTTAATGGCTTTCCTTCGAACAGGTCTTCCCTCACAAAATAGATTTATAAAAATCCAACAATCATGAATAAGCCAACAACTCATCATGAATAAGCCAACACATTGTTTTATCGGTACCGCAAAGGCTCATTTTAAACTGTAATGAAAGCAGCTCGGTCATCTCATTAATAAATATCTGCAATGTCTTCATAAAGAGGTGGCTATCAATTTTATAACCCCAAATATTTACGTTGAAATGCATTAATTTACAGATAGACATAGTTTGAGTGAGTGGATTTTAATCTGCGGATTATTTGGAAAATGAATCGTCGCTGGACTGATCAATATGTTTCATATTTCATTTCTGAAATCGTCACCTCCGTGTTAATGCAGTGATATTTATTACAGTCTTATGGACATTATTTATCTACCTACCAACGAGCCACTTGCAAGCTTTAACACTAACGGAACCGCAACATTTTGTGGCGATTCCAAAAATAGAAAACCTAAGTTTCCGTAACAATGGACAAGAAGACATAGAGATATTAAAGGCAATGTTAAATTTAAAGAATGTAGTAGACTGGAGGATTTGGAATATGGTGCGCTATTAAACAAGTCCAACATAGGGGAAGAAAAAGATATATTGTTTGAAAATATTCGTAACCTTTATGTCACTGGCTGGAAAGGGAGCTAGAATGTGGGAAGTTTGATTTTAACTACAAAATTAAAATTAAGTTGGATAAAATAAAGACTACTCCAAACAAGCACAAAGAAAGATTAGTTGTTTTGGGTTTTAAAAATTTATTTTTGCATTGGCTTAAAACATATCCAAAGTTTAGGCAGTTCCATAAATATTTTGTGGATTACTTATTATATTACAATGAGAGGTAGTTGAGAGGGTCACAACAATATTGGAAATGTGGCAAATATAACAGCTGGATGTATATAATAAGCTTGTGGCAAATATAATAAGCTTGCATTTATTTTTTTAATCGAACCGTAATATTGAATTTGGAAATGGGGTATTTACTTATGCAATGGCCAGTAATATATTGCAGTCATATTCAAAGTTTGGTTACGACAAAACAGTGCTAAAAGGGAAAAAAAATATATGGTAAATTTAGATATAGGGTGATATAACAAGTCGAAATGTAAATAAAGGAGTTGTTGGTAGTAATTTACAAAATATAGTTTTGTAAAAACACAAATACCAATGTTAGTTTTTAGGTTGCGGCAAAACAAACAACAGTATTATAGGTGGAAATAATATTGTAATTTTAGATATAATAGTTGGGGGCTATAACATATCCAAAAAAATAAATCAGACAATAAATGCTTAGGAAAATATCCAAAGTGACAATAAACAGTCAGTTTTGGGATTACAGCAAAATACTGTATTATAGGGGGTAATGGAACTTGTGGTAGTGTGGTCTTGTTACCTATATAAGAGCTATAACATATCCATAAATAAAGAAGTTTGAAATTGTTAGTATATTTTTTAAATTTGACCATTATAGTTAATTTGTCAAATGTGGATGGTACATATACACTAGCCTAGAATAATGACATAAATTTTAAACAAATCAGACCATAAAGAAGTTGCCAACTGGCAGTATTTTTCCAAATTTTTTAAAATTTAGCCGCAATGTTTGTAAAATGTGGGTGGTGCATATACGCTAGCCTACAACAATAACATATCCAAATTTTAAACAAATCGGACAGTAAATAAAGAAGTTGGCAATTGGCAGTATTTTTCAAAAATAATTTTTAATTTGGCTGTAATAGTGAATTTGGGAAATGTAAGTGTAATTTATTAAAACAATTGCCTACGACAATAACATATCCAAGTTTTAAACAAATGGGACAGTAAATAAAGAAGTTGGCAATTGGCAGTATTTTTCAAAAATATTTTTTAATTTGACCGTAATAGTGAATTTGGGATATGTAAGTGGAATTTATTAAAACACTTGCCTAGGTCAATAGCATATCCAAATTTTAAATAAATCAGACAGTAAATAAAGAAGTTGGCAATTGGCAGTATTTTTCAAAAATATTTTTTAATTTGACCGTAATAGTGAATTTGGGATATGTAAGTGAAATTTATTAAAACACATGCCTAGGTCAATAGCATATCCAAATTTTAAATAAATCAGACAGTAAATAAAGAAGTTGGCAATTGGCAGTATTTTTCAAAAAATATTTTTTAATTTGACCGTAATAGTGAATTTGGGATATGTAAGTGAAATTTATTAAAACACTTGCCTAGGACAATAACACATCCAAATTGCAGACAAATCGGACATTTAATAAAGAAGTTGGCAATTGGCAGTATTTTTCAAAAATAATTTTTAATTTGACCGTAATAGTGAATTTGGGATATGTAAGTGGAATTTATTAAACAACTTGCCTAGGACAATAACATATCCAAATTGAAGACAAATCAGACAGTTAATAAAGAAGGTGGCAATTGGCAGTATTTTTCAAAAAATATTTTTTAATTTGACCGTTATAGTGAATTTGGGAAATGAGAGTGAAATTTATTAAAACACTTGCCTAGGACAATAACATATCCAAATTGCAGACAAATCAGACAGTTAATAAAGAAGGTGGCAATTGGCAGTATTTTTCAAAAATATTTTTTAATTTGACCGTAATAGTGAATTTGGGATATGTACGTGGAATTTATTAAAACACTTGCCTAGGAAAATAACATATCCAAATTGAAGACAAATCGGGCAGTAAATAAAGAAGTTGGCAATTGGCAGTATTTTTCAAAAATATTTTTGACCGTAATAGTGAATTTGGGAAATGTAAGTGAAATTTATTAAAACACTTGCCTAGGACAATAACATATCTAAATTTTAAACAAATCGGACAGTAAACACCAAAGATAGTTTTTTAGCCTGAATTTGAAAATTAATTTTAAAAAATATAGAGGAGGGATGGGGATTGGGACAATATATTTAATATAGGCAAGGGTTGGACAATAGTATAGGCTAACAAGGAAACTTGTGTAGGGCGGGAGCTGGCGTCGGCGCAAAAACGGCTCCCCATAAGAATAACATGGGGAAAAAGCGCCGGAAGTGATGCCTCTTTCCTGTTTACCCACTACTACACAATAACTTCTAAGTTGTTTACATGTGTTGTTTATTTAGTGTGGAGTTATTTTTGAACTCGTGGATTTCTGCAAAGGATGTATTAAAATTAATGCAAATTTTAAATGGGGGAAAATAAGGCAGGGGCCAAAAAGAAAATTTGTGTAGGGTAGGATCGGGCGTCGGTGCAAAAACTGATCCCCATAAGAATAACATGGGAAAAAAGCGCCGGAAGTGATGTTAAACCGCCATTTCACCACTACTTCTATATCATCTCAAGGACTACACCAACCGTGACTTTCATTAAATTCATTAGAAATCACTAATTAACTTTTATTAATATTAAATTAGTTTTTCATTGACTTGTAGATTAATTCTAATTTATTTTATGATATTTATTTACTCAATTATCAAGAGTTTTATGGAATTTTGCCGGCACGATCAACTACACCCTGAGTCAGAACCCCTTGTGCATACCAATTGAGCTAAGCCACCATTATTGTAATTCAATATTAATTCAAATTTTAGAAAGTCCCCCTGATTGTAATATATGATTGTTAGTCCCTTTCACATAATTAATAGTCCAAACATATGTAAATTCCTTTAATAAACAATCTATCCATCTATTGTTAACAGCTGTTTCCTTTATCTAAGTTAAGTAGTTGTATAACAGCGAACAGAATAAAAGGGAAAGTATTTGAGTAACACAGTCGTTGTCTCATTCCCCTTTGTACTATTTATTATTTCAACGTGCTACACGATTCATACTTTTGAAAAATACAAATTTAACTGTTCGTATAATGTAGGAGAAATTAACGTGTTCGAGAGAGTTTAAGATTCATCATGCATAAGAATTAGCAGAGTTCATGTTTAATCTGTGTACATCCTACAATCCCTTGCCTCGGTACGTCATGAGTCTGACATATCATATAAAATGAAATCCCCTCACGGCAAACCTGAGTACTCAGTAAAAAACGACTGGAATAAAATCAAATGTATTATTATATGTTTTTAGGGTTTTCTCAATTAGACAAAAAAGGCAGAGTGGTTAATTTGTACTGATAATACAGTTATACTAGGTTATTTCAATTATTAAAAATGTTACCACATATAATTTATTACTCCACATATATATTTTGTTGTTACTCCATACAGTTTAATTGTATTACTCAGTGGTTTTGTTCGATAAACAGACAAGGTTTTGATTGATGGACTTTACTTCATATTCATTTTTCACATCTTCAAACTACTTTTATCAGTTAAATTTATCTGCTAGGATTAAGTTAAGTTTTTAGGTTATCACAAAAACATCATCTCGTATCCCTAAAAGTTCGCTGGCCTAACGGTAGCGCTTTAGACTTTGGTTCTAGAGGCCACGGGTTTAAATCCTGGGATGTCCTCACAAATTTGAAGGCTTGGTATACTTCTCTGAAAGCGGGTCGTACTCTATTAACTAAGATGTCGTCAGCGTTGTGTAAAAAAACAACAAAAAAACAATTTTGTTTAAACATCTTGTTGGTTTTTATCTTTATAAAAATGATGAAGATGTTTAAGTGGACCACACGCACTAAAAAAAAATTTAAAATGCTAGTGTAGCGGCTTGAGATTAACTATAGAAAAGATAAACGGTAATCTATAATATTATAAAGAAGAGGTGGTTTCTGTCTGTCTGTCTGTCTGATGTTCCGGGTGAACTCAAAAACTACTGAACCGACTGGGCTGAAACTTTACACATAGATAGATCTTGAACCCATGCAACACATAGGCATGTTCACTTTCTTAAAATTCCCTCGGGCTACGCCCCGCGGACGTCCTAAGTTTCAGTGTCTACATTTCAGAATAAAGTAAACATTCAGAAACTGTAATGTGGACAGCTGTGGATACCTACATTTGACAGCTTAAAGAGCAGAAGCAAGAACAGCTGTTTCAAGCTAACTAAAATGCAAATTGTATTGATTAAAGAACGGGTAGAGAAAACCCCTGTGCGAAGAACGGGTACGTCAGCTAGCTATTAATCCATACTAATGTGGCTTCATCTGATTGTGGTCTATTCTTATTTGCACAAAAAACAATTTTTACCGATACTTAATGTACCCCCCTCCGATTTTATATTTTTGCTCCCCCCGATTTTTATTTTTGCCCCACCCCCGATTTTATATTTTGCTCCCCCTCTCTTCGATTTTATATTTTACTTTATGTCCCCCCCATTTTATATTTTTGCCCCCAACCCTGATTTTATATATTCTTGCCCCCCCCCGATTTTATATTTTGCCCCTCCGATTTTATATTCCCCCTCGATTTTATAATTTTGATCCCCCATTTTATATTTTTTGCCCCTGATTTTTATTTTTGCTCCCGCCAATTTTCTTTTTGCCCCCCCGATTTTATATTTTTGCCCCCCGATTTTATTTTTTGCCCCCCCGATTTTATAATTTTGTTCCCCCCCGATTTTATATTTTTTGCTCCCCCGATTTTATATTTTTATTTATGTCCCCCCTTTATATTCCCCCCAATTTTATATTTTTGCCCCCCCGATTTTTATTTTTGCTCCCCCTGATTTTATATTTTTTTGCCCTCCCCGATTTTATAATTTTGCTCCCCCCGATTTTATATTTTGTGCCCCCCATTTTTATTTTCGCCCCACGCCCGATTTTATAACTTTGCTTCCCCCGATTTTATATTTTTATTTTATGTCCCCCCATTTCATATTTTTGCCCCCCCCCGAATTTATATTTTTGCCCACCCCCCCGATTTTATATGTTTTTGTTCTCCCCCCATTTTTATTTTTGCACGCTCTAGCACGCTCTAGCACGCTCTAGCACGCTCTAGCACGGTCTAGCACGCTCTAGCACGGTCTAGCACGGTCTAGCACGCTCTAGCACGCTCTAGCACGCTCTAGCACAGTCTAGCACGGTCTAGCAAGCTCTGGCACGCTCTGGCACGCTCTAGCACGCTCTAGCACGGTCTAGAACGGTCTAGCACGCTCTAGCACGCTCTAGCACGTTCTATCACGCTCTAGCCCGCTCTGGCACGCTCTGGCACGCTCTAGCACGCTCTAACACGCTCTAGCACGATCTAGCACGCATTAGCACGCTTTAGCACGCTCTAGCACGCTCTAGCACACTCTGGCACGCTCTGGCACGCTCTAGCACGCTCTAACACGCTCTAGCACGGTGTAGCACGCTTTAGCACGATCTAGCAGGCTCTAGCACGCTCTAGCACGCTCTAGCACGCTCTAGCACGGTCTAGCACGCTCTAGCACGGTCTAGCACGGTCTAGCACGCTCTAGCACGCTCTAGCACGGTCTAGCACGCTCTGGCACGTTCTGGCACGCTCTAGCACGCTGTAGCACGGTCTAGCACGGTCTAGTACGCTCTAGCACGCTCTATCACGCTTTAGCACGCTCTAGCACGCTCTAGCACGCTTTAGCACGGTCTAGCACGCTCTAGCATGGTCTAGCACGCTCTAGCACGTTCTAGCACGCTCTAGCACGCTTTAGCACGGTCTAGCACGCTCTAGCATGGTCTAGCACGCTCTAGCACGCTCTAGCACGCTCTAGCACTTTCTAGCACGCTCTAGCGTGGTCTAGCACTCTCTAGCACGCTCTAGCACGCTCTAGCACGCTCTAGCACGCTCTAACACGGTCTAGCACGGTCTAGCACGGTCTAGCAATTCTAGCACGGTCTAGCACTGTCTAGCACGGTCTAGCACGCTCTAGCACGGTCTAGCACGCTCTAGCACGCTCTAGCATGCTCTAGCACGGTCTAGCACGCTCTAGCACGCTCTAGCACGGTCTAGCACGCTCTAGCACGCTCTAGCACGCTCTAGCACGGTCTAGCACGGTCTAGCACGCTCTAGCACGCTCTAGCACGGTCTAGCACGCTCTGGCACGCTCTGGCACGCTCTAGCACGCTCTAACACGTTCTAGCACGCTCTAGCGTGGTCTAGCACTCTCTAGCACGCTCTAGCACGCTCTAGCACGCTCTAGCACGCTCTAACACGGTCTAGCACGGTCTAGCACGGTCTAGCAATTCTAGCACGGTCTAGCACGCTCTAGCACGCTCTAGCACGCTCTAGCGTGGTCTAGCACTCTCTAGCACGCTCTAGCACGCTCTAGCACGCTCTAGCACGCTCTAACACGGTCTAGCACGGTCTAGCACGGTCTAGCAATTCTAGCACGGTCTAGCACTGTCTAGCACGGTCTAGCACGCTCTAGCACGGTCTAGCACGCTCTAGCACGCTCTAGCATGCTCTAGCACGGTCTAGCACGCTCTAGCACGCTCTAGCACGGTCTAGCACGCTCTAGCACGCTCTAGCACGCTCTAGCACGGTCTAGCACGGTCTAGCACGCTCTAGCATGCTCTAGCACGGTCTAGCACGCTCTGGGACGCTCTGGCACGCTCTAGCACGCTCTAACACGTTCTAGCACGGTGTAGCACGCTTTAGCACGGTCTAGCACTGTTAAGCACGGTCTAGTTCGCTCTAGCACGCTCTATCACGGTTTAGCACGCTCTGGCACGCTCTGGCACGCTCTAGCACGCTCTAACACGCTATAGCACGGTCTAGCACGGTCTAGCACGCTCTAGCACGCTCTAGCACGCTCTAGCACGCTCTAGCACGGTCTAGCACGCTCTAGCACGCTCTAGCACGCTCTAGCACGCTCTAGCACGCTCTAGCACGCTCAGGCACGCTCTAGCACGGTCTAGCACGGTCTAGCACGCTCTAGCATGCTCTAGCACGCTCTAGCACGCTTTAGCACGATCTAGCACGCTCTAGCATGGTCTAGCACACTATAGCATGCTCTAGCACGCTCTAGCACGCTCTAGCACGCTCTAGCATGGTCTAGCACGCTCTAGCACGCTCTAGCACCCTCTATCACGCTCTAGCATGCTCTAGCACGGTCTAGCACGGTCCAGCACGGTCTAGCAATTCTAGCACGCTCTAGCACGGTCTAGCACGCTTTAGCACGCTTTAGCACGCTTTAGCACGCTCTAGCACGCTCTAGCACGCTCTGGCACGCTCTGGCACGCTCTGGCACGCTCTAGCACGCTCTAACACGCTCTAGCACGCTCTAGCACGATCTAGCACGCTCTAGCACGCTCTATCACGCTCTAGCACGGTCTAGCACTGTCTAGCACGGTCTAGCACGCTCTAGCACGCTCTAGCACGGTCTAGCACGCTCTGGCACGGTCTGGCACGCTCTAGCACGCTCTAACACGCTCTAGCACGGTGTAGCACGCTTTAGCACGGTCTAGCACTGTTTAGCACGGTCTAGCACGGTCAAGCACATTCTGGCACGCTCTAGCACGCTCTAGCATGCTCTAGCACGCTCTAGCACGCTCTAGCACGCTTTAGCACGCTTTAGCACGCTCTAGCATGCTCTAGCACGCTCTGGCACGCTCTGGCACGCTCTAGCACGCTCTAACACGCTCTAGCACGCTCTAGCACGCTCTAGCACGCTCTAGCACGCTCTAGCACGCTCTAGCACGCTCTAGCACGCTCTAGCACGCTCTAGCACGCTCTAGCACGCTCTAACACGCTCTAGAATGGTGTAGCACGCTTTAGCACGCTCTAGCACGCTCAAGCACGGTCTAGCACGGTCTAGCACGGTCTAGTATGGTCTAGCACGCTCTAGCACGCTCTAGCAAGCTCTAGCACGGTCTAGCACGGTGTAGCACTCTTTAGCACAGTCTAGCACTGTTTAGCACGGTCTAGCACGCTCTAGCACGCTCTAGCACGCCCTAGCACGCTCTAGCACGCACTAGCACGGTCTAGTACGCTCTAGCACGGTCTAGCACGCTCTAGCACGGTCTAGCACGCTCTAGCACGGTCTAGCACGCTCTAGCACGCTCTAGCACGCTCTAGCAAGTTCTAGCACGCTCTAGCACGCTCTAGCACGCTCTAGCACGCTCGCTCTAGCACGCTCTAGCACGCTCAGGCACGCTCTAGCACGGTCTAGCACGGTCTAGCACAATCTAGCACGCTCTAGCTCGGTCTAGCACACTCTAGCACGGTCTAGCACGCTCTAACACGCTCTAGCACGGTGTAGCACGCTCTAGCACGCTCTAGCACGCTCTAGCACCGTCTAGCACGGTCTGGCACGCTTTAGCACGGTCTATCACGCTCTAGCACGGTCTAGCACGTTCTAGCACGCTCTAGTACGGTCTAGCACGGTCTGGCACGCTCTAGCATGGTCTAGCTTGGTCTAGCACGGTTTAGCACGCTCTGGCACGCTCTGGCACGCTCTAGCACACTCTAACACGCTCTAGCACGGTGTAGCACGATAGGGCACGCTCTAGCACGCTCTAGCACGCTTTAGCACGCTTTAGCACGCTCTAGCACGCTTTAGCACGCTCTAGCACGCTCTAGCACGCTCTAGCACGGTCTAGCACTGTCTAGCACGGTCTAGCACGCTCTAGCACGCTCTAGCACGGTCTAGCACGCTCTGGCACGCTCTGGCACGCTCTAGCACGCTCTAACACGCTCTAGCACGGTGTAGCACGCTAGGGCACGCTCTAGCACGCTCTAGCACGCTTTAGCACGCTTTAGCACGCTCTAGCACGCTCTAGCACGCTCCAGCACGCTCTGGCATGCTCTGACACGCTCTAGCACGCTCTAACACGCTCTAGCATGGTGTAGCACGCTTTAGCACGCTCTAGCTTGCTCTAAAACGCTCTAGCACGCTCTAGCACGGTCTAGCACGCTCTAGCACGCTCTAGCACGCTCTAGCACGGTCTAGCACGCTCTAGCACGCTCTAGCACGCTCTGGCACGCTCTGGCAAGGTCTAGCACGCTCTAGCACGGTCTAGTACGGTCTGGCACGCTCTAGCACGGTCTAGCACGGTCTAGCACGGTCTAGCACGCTCTAGCACGATCTGGCACGCTCTAGCACACTCTGGCACGCTCTGGCACGCTCTAGCACGCTCTAGCACGCTCTAGCACGGTGTAGCACCCTTTAGTACGCTCTAGAACGCTCTAGCACGCTCTAGCACGGTCTAGCACGCTCTGGCACGCTCTAGCACGCTCTAGCACGCTCTAGCACGGTGTAGCACCCTTTAGCACGCTCTAGAACGCTCTAGCACGCTCTAGCACGGTCTAGCATGCTCTGGCACGCTCTAGCACGGTCTAGCACGCTCTAGCACGGTCTAGCACGGTGTAGCACGCTTTAGCACAGTCTAGCACTGTTTAGCACGGTCTAGCACGCTCTCTCACGCTCTAGCACGGTCTAGCACGCTCTGGCACGCTCTAGCACGGTCTAGCACGCTCTAGCACGCTCTAGCACGCTCTAGCACGCTCTAGCACGCTCTAGCACGGTCTAGTACGCTCTAGCACGGTCTAGCACGCTCTAGCACGCTCTAGCACGGTCTAGCACGGTCTAGCACGCTCTAGCTCGGTCTAGCACGCTCTAACACGCTCTAGCACGGTGTAGCACGCTCTAGCACGCTCTAGCACGGTCTAGCATGGTCTAGCACGCTCTAGCACGCTCTAGCACGGTCTAGCACGTTCTGGCACGCTCTGGCACGCTCTAGCACGCTCTAACACGTTCTAGCACGGTGTAGCACGCTTTAGCACGGTCTAGCACTGTTAAGCACGGTCTAGCACGCTCTAACACGCTCTAGCACGGTGTAGCACGCTCTAGCACGCTCTAGCACGCTCTAAAACGCTCTAGCACGCTCTAGCACGCTCTAGCACGGTCTAGCACGCTCTAGCACGGTCTAGCAATTCTAGCACGCTCTAGCACGGTCTAGCACGCTTTAGCACGCTTTAGCACGCTCTAGCACGCTCTAGCACGCTATAGCACGCTCTAGCACGCTAAGCACGCTCTGGCACGCTCTAGCACGCTCTAACACGCTCTAGCACGCTCTAGCACGCTCTAGCACGGTCTAGCACGGTGTAGCACGCTTTAGCACAGTCTAGCACTGTTTAGCACGGTCTAGCACGCTCTATCACGCTCTAGCACGGTCTAGCACGCTCTGGCACGCTCTAGCACGGTCTGGCACGCTCTAGCACGCTCTAGCACGCTCTAGCACGCTCTAGCACGGTCTAGTACGCTCTAGCACGGTCTAGCACGCTCTAGCACGCTCTAGCACGGTCTAGCACGGTCTAGCACGCTCTAGCTCGGTCTAGCACGCTCTAACACGCTCTAGCACGGTGTAGCACGCTCTAGCACGCTCTAGCACGGTCTAGCATGGTCTAGCACGCTCTAGCACGCTCTAGCACGGTCTAGCACGCTCTGGCACGCTCTGGCACGCTCTGGCACGCTCTAGCACGCTCTTACACGTTCTAGCACGGTGTAGCACGCTTTAACACGGTCTAGCACTGTTAAGCACGGTCTAGCACGCTCTAACACGCTCTAGCACGGTGTAGCACGCTCTAGCACGGTGTAGCACGCTCTAGCACGCTCTAGCACGCTCTAGCAATTCTAGCACGCTCTAGCACGGTCTAGCACGCTTTAGCACGCTTTAGCACGCTCTAGCACGCTCTAGCACGCTATAGCACGCTCTAGCACGCTCTAGCACGCTCTGGCACGCTCTGGCACGCTCTAGCACGCTCTAACACGCTCTAGCACGCTCTAGCACGCTCTAGCACGCTCTAGCACGCTCTAGCACGCTCTAGCACGCTCTAGCACGGTCTAGCACGCTCTGGCACGCTCTGGAACGCTCTAGCACGCTCTAACACGCTCTAGCACGGTGTAGCACGCTTTAGCACGGTCTAGCACTGTTTAGCACGGTCTAGCACGGTCTAGCACATTCTGGCACGCTCTAGCACGCTCTAGCACGCTGTAGCACGCTCTAGCAAGCTCTAGCACGCTTTAGCACGCTCTAGCACGCTATAGCTTGCTCTAGCACGCTCTGGCACGCTCTGGCACGCTCTAGCACGCTCTAACACGCTCTAGCACGCTCTAGCACGCTCTAGCACACTCTAGCACGCTCTAGCACGCTCTAACACGCTCTAGCATAGTGTAGCACACTTTAGAACGCTCTAGCACGCTCTAGCACGGTCTAGCACGGTCTAGCACGGTCTAGCACGGTCTAGTACGGTCTAGCACGCTCTAGCACGCTCTAGCAAGCTCTAGCACGGTCTAGCACGGTGTAGCACGCTTTAGCACAGTCGAGCACTGTTTAGCACGGTCTAGCACGCTCTATCACGCTCTAGCACGGTCTAGCACGCTCTGGCACGCTCTAGCACGGTCTAGCACGCTCTAGCACGCTCTAGCACGCTCTAGCACGCTCTAGCACAATCTAGCACGGTCTAGTACGCTCTAGCAGGGTCTAGCACGCTCTAGCACGGTCTAGCACGCTCTAGCACGGTCTAGCACGCTCTAGCACGCTCTAGCACGCTCTAGCACGTTCTAGCACGGTCTAGCACGCTCTAGCACGGTCTAGCACGCTCTAACACGCTCTAGCACGCTCTAAAACGGTCTAGCACGGTCTAGCACGCTCTAGCACGCTCTAGCACGGTCTAGCACCCTCTAGCACGCTCTAGCACGGTCTAGCACGCTCTAGCACGGTCTAGCACGCTCTAGCACAGTCTAGCACGTTCTAGCACGCTCTAGTAGGTCTAGCACGGTCTGGCACGCTCTAGCATGGTCTAGCACGGTCTAGCACGGTCTAGCACGTTCTAGCACGCTCTAGCACGCTCTAGCACGGTCTAGCACTGTCTAGCACGGTCTAGCACGCTCTAGCACGCTCAAGCACGGTCTAGCACGCTCTGGCACGCTCTGGCACGCTCTATCACGCTCTAACACGCTCTAGCACGGTGTAGCACGCTAGGGCACGCTCTAGCACGCTCTAGCACGCTTTAGCACGCTTTAGCACGCTCTAGCACGCTCTAGCACGCTCTGGCATGCTCTGGCACGCTCTAGCACGCTCTAACACTCTCTAGCATGGTGTAGCACGCTTTAGCACGCTCTAGCACGCTCTGGCACGCTCTGGCACGCTCTATCACGCTCTAACACGCTCTAGCACGGTGTAGCACGCTTTAGCACGCTCTAGCACGCTCTAGCACGCTCTAGCACGCTCTAGCACGGTCTGGCACGCTCTAGCATGGTCTAGCACAGTCTAGCACGGTCTAGCACATTCTGGCACGCTCTAGCACGCTCTAGCACGCTCTAGCACGCTCTAGCACGCTCTAGCACGCTCTAGCACGCTCTAGCACGCTCTAGCACGCTTTAGCACGCTCTAGCACGCTCTAGCTTGATCTAGCACGCTCTGGCACGCTCTAGCACGCTCTAGCACGCTCTAGCACGCTCTAGCACGCTCTAACACGCTCTAGCATGGTGTAGAACGCTTTAGCACGCTCTAGCACGGTCTAGCACGGTCTAGCACGGTCTAGTACGGTCTAGCACGCTCTAGCACGCTCTAGCAAGCTCTAGCACGGTCTAGCACGGTGTAGTACGCTTTAGCACAGTTGAGCACTGTTTAGCACGGTCTAGCACGCTCTATCACGCTCTATCACGGTCTAGCACGCTCTGGCACGCTCTAGCACGGTCTAGCACGCTCTAGCACGCTCTAGCACGCTCTAGCACGGTCTAGTACGCTCTAGCACGGTCTAGCACGCTCTAGCACGGTCTAGCACGCTCTAGCACGGTCAAGCACGCTCTAGCACGCTCTAGCACGCTCTAGAACGTTCTAGCACGCTCTAGCACGCTCTAGCACGCTTGCTCTAGCACGCTCTAGCACGCTCTAGCACGCTCTAGCACGCTCTAGCACGGTCTAGCACTGTCTAGCACGGTATAGCACGCTCTAGCACGCTCTAGCACGGTCTAGCACGCTCTGGCACGCTCTGGAACGCTCTAGCACGCTCTAACACGCTCTAGCACGGTGTATCACGCTTTAGCACGGTCTAGCACTGTTTAGCACGGTCTAGCACGGTCTAGCACATTCTGGCACGCTCTAGCACGCTCTAGCACGCTCTAGCACGCTCTAGCACGCTCTAGCACGCTTTAGCACGCTCTAGCACGCTCTAGCACGCTCTAGCACGCTCTAGCACGCTTTAGCACGCTCTAGCACGCTCTAGCTTGCTCTAGCACGCTCTGGCACGCTCTGGCACGCTCTAGCACGCTCTAACACGCTCTAGCACGCTCTAGCACGCTCTAGCACGCTCTAGCACGCTCTAGCACGCTCTAGCACGCTCTAGCACGCTCTAGCACGCTCTAGCACGCTCTAACACGCTCTAGCATGATGTAGCACACTTTAGCACGCTCTAGCACGCTCTAGCACGGTCTAGCACGGTCTAGCACGGTCTAGTACGGTCTAGCACGCTCTAGCACGCTCTAGCAAGCTCTAGCACGGTCTAGCACGGTGTAGCACGCTTTAGCACAGTCGAGCACTGTTTAGCACGGTCTAGCACGCTCTATCACGCTCTAGCACGGTCTAGCACGCTCTGGCACGCTCTAGCACGGTCTAGCACGCTCTAGCACGCTCTAGCACGCTCTAGCACGCTCTAGCACGCTCTAGCACGCTCTAGCACGGTCTAGTACGCTCTAGCACGGTCTAGCACGCTCTAGCACGGTCTAGCACGCTCTAGCACGGTCTAGCACGCTCTAGCACGCTCTAGCACGTTCTAGCACGGTCTAGCACGCTCTAGCACGGTCTAGCACGCTCTAACACGCTCTAGCACGCTCTAACACGGTCTAGCACGGTCTAGCACGCTCTAGCACGCTCTAGCACGGTCTAGCACCCTCTAGCACGCTCTAGCACGGTCTAGCACGCTCTAGCACGGTCTAGCACGCTCTAGCACAGTCTAGCACGTTCTAGCACGCTCTAGTACGGTCTAGCACGGTCTGGCACGCTCTAGCATGGTCTAGCACGGTCTAGCACGCTCTAGCACGCTCTAGCACGCTCTAGCACGCTCTAGCACGGTCTAGCACTGTCTAGCACGGTCTAGCACGCTCTAGCACGCTCAAGCACGGTCTAGCACGCTCTGGCACGCTCTGGCACGCTCTATCACGCTCTAACACACTCTAGCACGGTGTAGCACGCTAGGGCACGCTCTAGCACGCTCTAGCACGCTTTAGCACGCTTTAGCACGCTCTAGCACGCTCTAGCACGCTCTGGCATGCTCTGGCACGCTCTAGCACGCTCTAACACGCTCTAGCATGGTGTAGCACGCTTTAGCACGCTCTAGCACGCTCTAGCACGCTCTAGCACGGTCTCGCACGCTCTAGCACGCTCTAGCACGCTCTGGCACGCTCTGGCAAGGTCTAGCACGCCCTAGCATGGTCTAGTACGGTCTGGCACGCTCTAGCACGGTCTAGCACGGTCTAGCACGGTCTAGCACGCTCTAGCACGCTCTAGCACGATCTGGCACGCTCTAGCACACTCTGGCACGCTCTGGCACGCTCTAGCACGCTCTAGCACGCTCTAGCACGGTGTAGCACGCTTTAGCACGCTCTAGCACGCACTAGCACGCTCTAGCACGGTCTAGCACGGTCTAGCACGCTCTAGCACGGTCTAGCACGCTCTAGCACGCTCTAGCACGCTCTGGCACGCTCAAGCACGCTCTAGCATGCTCTAGCACGCTCTAGCACGCTCTAGCACGCTCTAGCACGGTCTAGCACGCTCGCTCTAGCACGCTCTAGCACGCTCTAACACGCTCTAGCACGCTCTAGCACGCTCTAGAACGCTCTATCACGCTCTAGCACGGTCTAGCACGCTCTGGCACGGTCTAGCACGCTCTAGCACGCTCTAGCACGCTCTAGCACGCTCTAGCACGCTCTAGCACGGTCTAGTACGCTCTAGCACGGTCTAGCACGCTCTAACACGCTCTAGCACGGTGTAGCACGTTCTAGCACGCTCTAGCACGCTCTAGCACGCTCTAGCACGGGGTAGCATGGTCTAGCACGCTCTAGCACAATCTAGCACGGTCTAGCACGCTCTGGCACGCTCTGGCACGCTCTAGCACGCTCTAACACGTTCTAGCACGGTGTAGCACGCTTTAGCACGGTCTAGCACTGTTAAGCACGGTCTAGCACGCTCTAACACGCTCTAGCACGGTGTAGCACGCTCTAGCACGCTCTAGCACGCTCTAGCACGGTCTAACACGCTCTAGCACGCTCTAGCACGCTCAGGCACGCTCTAGCACGCTCTAGCACGGTCTAGCACGCTCTAGCACGCTCTAGCACGCTCTAGCACGCATTAGCACGGTCTAGCACGCTCTAGCATGGTCTAGCACACTCTAGCACGCTCTAGCACGCTCAGGCACGCTCTAGCACGGTCTAGCACGGTCTAGCACGCTCTAGCACGCTCTAGCACGCTCTAGCACGCTCTAGCACGCTCTAGCACGGTCTAGCACGCTCTAGCACGGTCTAGCAATTCTAGCACGCTCTAGCACGGTCTAGCACGCTTTAGCACGCTCTAGCACGCTCTAGCACGCTCTAGCACGCTCTAGCACGCTCTAGCACGCTCTGGCACGCTCTGGCACGCTCTAGCACGCTCTAACACGCTCTAGCACGCTCTAGCACGCTCTAGCACGGTCTAGCACGCTCTGGCACGCTCTGGAACGCTCTAGCACGCTCTAACACGCTCTAGCACGGTGTAGCACGCTTTAGCACGGTCTAGCACTGTTTAGCACGGTCTAGCATGGTCTAGCACATTCTGGCACGCTCTAGCACGCTCTAGCACGCTCTAGCACGCTCTAGCACGCTCTAGCACGCTCTAGCACGCTTTAGCACGCTCTAGCACGCTCTAGCTTGCTCTAGCACGCTCTGGCACGCTCTAGCACGCTCTAGCACGCTCTAGCACGCTCTAGCACGCTCTAACACGCTCTAGCATGGTGTAGCACGCTTTAGAACGCTCTAGCACGCTCTAGCACGGTCTAGCACGGTCTAGAACGGTCTAGTACGGTCTAGCACGCTCTAGCACACTCTAGCAAGCTCTAGCACGGTCTAGCACGGTGTAGCACGCTTTAGCACAGTTGAGCACTGTTTAGGACGGTCTAGCACGCTCTATCACGCTCTATCACGGTCTAGCACGCTCTGGCACGCTCTAGCACGGTCTAGCACGCTCTAGCATGCTCTAGCACGCTCTAGCACGCTCTAGCACGGTCTAGTACGCTCTAGCACGGTCTAGCACGCTCTAGCACGGTCTAGCACGCTCTAGCACGGTCAAGCACGCTCTAGCACGCTCTAGCACGCTCAAGAACGTTCTAGCACGCTCTAGCACGCTCTAGCACGCTTGCTCTAGCACGCTCTAGCACGCTTGCTCTAGCACGCTCTAGCACGCTCAGGCACGCTCTAGCACGGTCTAGCACGGTCTAGCACGCTCTAGCACGCTCTAGCACGGTCTAGCACGCTCTAACACGCTCTAGCACGGTGTAGCACGCTCTAGCACGCTCTAGCACGCTCTAGCACGGTCTAGCACGCTCTAGCACGGTCTAGCACGCTCTAGCACGGTCTAGCACGCTCTAGCACAGTCTAGCACGTTCTAGCACGCTCTAGTACGGTCTAGCACGGTCTGGCACGCTCTAGCATGGTCTAGCACGGTCTAGCACGCTCTAGCACGCTCTAGCACGCTCTAGCACGCTCTAGCACGCTCTAGCACGGTCTAGCACTGTCTAGCACGGTCTAGCACGCTCTATCACGCTCAAGCACGGTCTAGCACGCTCTGGCACGCTCTGGCAAGCTCTATCACGCTCTAACACGCTCTAGCACGGTGTAGCACGCTAGGGCACGCTCTAGCACGCTCTAGCACGCTCTAGCACGCTCTAGCACGGTGTAGCACGCTTTAGCACGCTCTAGCACGCTCTAGCACGGTCTAGCACGCTCTAGCACGCTCTAGCACGGTCTAGCACGGTCTAGCACGCTCTAGCACGCTCTGGCACGCTCAAGCACGCTCTAGCACGCTCTAGCACGCTCTAGCACGTCTAGCACGCTCTAGCACGCTCTAGCACGCTTTAGCACGCTCTAGCACGGTCTAGCACGTCTAGCACGCTCTAGCACGCTCTAGCACGCTTTAGCACGCTCTAGCACGGTCTAGCACGGTCTAGCACGCTCTAGCACGGTCTAGCACGGTCTAGCACGCTCTAGCACGGTCTAGCACGCTCTAGCACGCTCTAGCACGGTCTAGCACGGTCTAGCACGCTCTAGCACGGTCTAGCACGCTCTAACACGCTCTAGCATGGTGTAGCACGCTCTAGCACGCTCTAGCACGCTCTAGCACGCTCTAGCACGCTCTAGCACGGTCTAGCACGCTCTAGCACGGTCTAGCACGCTCTAGCACGGTCTAGCACGCTCTAGCACGGTTTAGCACGCTCTAGCACGCTCTAGCACGCTCTAGTACGGTCTAGCACGCTCTAACACGCTCTAGCATGGTGTAGCACGCTTTAGCACGGTCTAGCACTGTTTAGCACAATCTAGCACGGTCTAGCACATTCTGGCACGCTCTAGCACGCTCTAGCACCCTCTAGCACGCTCTAGCACGCTCTAGCACGCTTTAGCACGCTCTAGCACGCTCTAGCTTGCTCTAGCACGCTCTGGCACGCTCTGGCACGCTCTAGCACGCTCTAACACGTTCTAGCACGCTCTAGCACGCTCTAGCACGCTCTAGCACGCTCTAATACCCTCTAGCATGGTGTAGCACGCCTTAGCACGCTCTAGCACGCTCTAGCACGGTCTAGCACGGTCTAGCACGGTCTAGTACGGTCTAGCACGCTCTAGCACGCTCTAGCAAGCTCTAGCACGGTCTAGCACGGTGTAGCACGCTTTAGCACAGTCGAGCACTGTTTAGCACGGTCTAGCACGCTCTATCACGCTCTAGCACGGTCTAGCACGCTCTGACACGCTCTAGCACGGTCTAGCATGCTCTAGCACGCTCTAGCACGCTCTAGCACGCTCTAGCACGGTCTAGTACGCTCTAGCACGGTCTAGCACGCTCTAGCACGGTCTAGCAAGCTCTAGCACGGTCAAGCACGCTCTAGCACGCTCTAGCACGCTCTAGCACGTTCTAGCACGCTCTAGCACGCTCTAGCACGCTTGCTCTAGCACGCTCTAGCACGCTCAGGCACGCTCTAGCACGGTCTAGCACGGTCTAGCACGCTCTAGCACGCTCTAGCACGGTCTAGCACCCTCTAGCATGGTCTAGCACGCTCTAACACGCTCTAGCACGGTGTAGCACGCTCTAGCACGCTCTAGCACGCTCTAGCACGCTCTAGCACGCTCTAGCACGGTCTAGCACGCTCTAGCACGGTCTAAAACGCTCTAGCACGGTCTAGCACGCTCTAGCACAGTCTAGCACGTTCTACCACGCTCTAGTACGGTCTATCACGGTCTGGCACGCTCTAGCATGGTCTAGCACGGTCTAGCACGGTCTAGCACGCTCTAGCACGCTCTAGCACGCTCTAGCACGGTCTAGCACTGTCTAGCACGGTCTAGCACGGTCTAGCACGCTCTAGCACGCTCTAGCACGGTCTAGCACGCTCTGGCACGCTCTGGCACGCTCTGGCAAGGTCTAGCACGCTCTAGCACGGTCTAGCACGGTCTGGCACGCTCTAGCACGGTCTAGCACGGTCTAGCACGGTCTAGCACTCTCTAGCACGCTCTAGCACGCTCTAGCACGCTCTGGCACGCTCTAGTACGCTCTGGCACGCTCTGGCACGCTCTAGCACGCTCTAGCACGGTGTAGCACGCTTTGACACGCTCTGGCACGCTCTGGCACGCTCTAGCACGCTCTAACACGCTCTAGCACGCTCTAGCACGCTCTAGCACGCTCTAGCACGCTCTAGCACGCTCTAGCACGGTCTAGCACTGTCTAGCACGGTCTAGCACGCTCTAGCACGCTCTAGCACGCTCTAGCACGCTCTAGCACGCTCTAACACGCTCTAGCATGGTGTAGCACGCTTTAGCACGGTCTAGCACTGTTTAGCACGGTCTAGCACGGTCTAGCACATTCTGGCACGCTCTAGCACGCTCTAGCACGCTCTAGCACGCTCTAGCACGCTCTAGCACGCACTAGCACGCTCTAGCACGCTTTAGCACGCTCTAACACGCTCTAGCTTGCTCTAGCACGCTCTGGCACGCACTGGCACGCTCTAGAACGCTCTAACACGCTCTAGCACGCTCTAGCACGCTCTAGCACGCTCTAGCACGCTCTAGCACGCTCTAGCACGCTCTAGCACGCTCTAGCACGCTCTAACACGCTCTAGCATGGTGTAGCACGCTTTAGCACGCTCTAGCACGGTCTAGCACGGTCTAGCACGGTCTAGTACGGTCTAGCACGCTCTAGCACGCTCTAGCACGCTCTAGCACGGTCTAGCACGCTCGCTCTAGCACGCTCTAGCACGCTCTAACACGCTCTAGCACGCTCTAGCACGCTCTAGAACGCTCTATCACGCTCTAGCACGGTCTAGCACGCTCTGGCACGGTCTAGCACGCTCTAGCACGCTCTAGCACGCTCTAGCACGCTCTAGCACGCTCTAGCACGGTCTAGTACGCTCTAGCACGGTCTAGCACGCTCTAACACGCTCTAGCACGGTGTAGCACGTTCTAGCACGCTCTAGCACGCTCTAGCACGCTCTAGCACGGGGTAGCATGGTCTAGCACGCTCTAGCACAATCTAGCACGGTCTAGCACGCTCTGGCACGCTCTGGCACGCTCTAGCACGCTCTAACACGTTCTAGCACGGTGTAGCACGCTTTAGCACGGTCTAGCACTGTTAAGCACGGTCTAGCACGCTCTAACACGCTCTAGCACGGTGTAGCACGCTCTAGCACGCTCTAGCACGCTCTAGCACGGTCTAACACGCTCTAGCACGCTCTAGCACGCTCAGGCACGCTCTAGCACGCTCTAGCACGGTCTAGCACGCTCTAGCACGCTCTAGCACGCTCTAGCACGCATTAGCACGGTCTAGCACGCTCTAGCATGGTCTAGCACACTCTAGCACGCTCTAGCACGCTCAGGCACGCTCTAGCACGGTCTAGCACGGTCTAGCACGCTCTAGCACGCTCTAGCACGCTCTAGCACGCTCTAGCACGCTCTAGCACGGTCTAGCACGCTCTAGCACGGTCTAGCAATTCTAGCACGCTCTAGCACGGTCTAGCACGCTTTAGCACGCTCTAGCACGCTCTAGCACGCTCTAGCACGCTCTAGCACGCTCTAGCACGCTCTGGCACGCTCTGGCACGCTCTAGCACGCTCTAACACGCTCTAGCACGCTCTAGCACGCTCTAGCACGGTCTAGCACGCTCTGGCACGCTCTGGAACGCTCTAGCACGCTCTAACACGCTCTAGCACGGTGTAGCACGCTTTAGCACGGTCTAGCACTGTTTAGCACGGTCTAGCATGGTCTAGCACATTCTGGCACGCTCTAGCACGCTCTAGCACGCTCTAGCACGCTCTAGCACGCTCTAGCACGCTCTAGCACGCTTTAGCACGCTCTAGCACGCTCTAGCTTGCTCTAGCACGCTCTGGCACGCTCTAGCACGCTCTAGCACGCTCTAGCACGCTCTAGCACGCTCTAACACGCTCTAGCATGGTGTAGCACGCTTTAGAACGCTCTAGCACGCTCTAGCACGGTCTAGCACGGTCTAGAACGGTCTAGTACGGTCTAGCACGCTCTAGCACACTCTAGCAAGCTCTAGCACGGTCTAGCACGGTGTAGCACGCTTTAGCACAGTTGAGCACTGTTTAGGACGGTCTAGCACGCTCTATCACGCTCTATCACGGTCTAGCACGCTCTGGCACGCTCTAGCACGGTCTAGCACGCTCTAGCATGCTCTAGCACGCTCTAGCACGCTCTAGCACGGTCTAGTACGCTCTAGCACGGTCTAGCACGCTCTAGCACGGTCTAGCACGCTCTAGCACGGTCAAGCACGCTCTAGCACGCTCTAGCACGCTCAAGAACGTTCTAGCACGCTCTAGCACGCTCTAGCACGCTTGCTCTAGCACGCTCTAGCACGCTTGCTCTAGCACGCTCTAGCACGCTCAGGCACGCTCTAGCACGGTCTAGCACGGTCTAGCACGCTCTAGCACGCTCTAGCACGGTCTAGCACGCTCTAACACGCTCTAGCACGGTGTAGCACGCTCTAGCACGCTCTAGCACGCTCTAGCACGGTCTAGCACGCTCTAGCACGGTCTAGCACGCTCTAGCACGGTCTAGCACGCTCTAGCACAGTCTAGCACGTTCTAGCACGCTCTAGTACGGTCTAGCACGGTCTGGCACGCTCTAGCATGGTCTAGCACGGTCTAGCACGCTCTAGCACGCTCTAGCACGCTCTAGCACGCTCTAGCACGCTCTAGCACGGTCTAGCACTGTCTAGCACGGTCTAGCACGCTCTATCACGCTCAAGCACGGTCTAGCACGCTCTGGCACGCTCTGGCAAGCTCTATCACGCTCTAACACGCTCTAGCACGGTGTAGCACGCTAGGGCACGCTCTAGCACGCTCTAGCACGCTCTAGCACGCTCTAGCACGGTGTAGCACGCTTTAGCACGCTCTAGCACGCTCTAGCACGGTCTAGCACGCTCTAGCACGCTCTAGCACGGTCTAGCACGGTCTAGCACGCTCTAGCACGCTCTGGCACGCTCAAGCACGCTCTAGCACGCTCTAGCACGCTCTAGCACGTCTAGCACGCTCTAGCACGCTCTAGCACGCTTTAGCACGCTCTAGCACGGTCTAGCACGTCTAGCACGCTCTAGCACGCTCTAGCACGCTTTAGCACGCTCTAGCACGGTCTAGCACGGTCTAGCACGCTCTAGCACGGTCTAGCACGGTCTAGCACGCTCTAGCACGGTCTAGCACGCTCTAGCACGCTCTAGCACGGTCTAGCACGGTCTAGCACGCTCTAGCACGGTCTAGCACGCTCTAACACGCTCTAGCATGGTGTAGCACGCTCTAGCACGCTCTAGCACGCTCTAGCACGCTCTAGCACGCTCTAGCACGGTCTAGCACGCTCTAGCACGGTCTAGCACGCTCTAGCACGGTCTAGCACGCTCTAGCACGGTTTAGCACGCTCTAGCACGCTCTAGCACGCTCTAGTACGGTCTAGCACGCTCTAACACGCTCTAGCATGGTGTAGCACGCTTTAGCACGGTCTAGCACTGTTTAGCACAATCTAGCACGGTCTAGCACATTCTGGCACGCTCTAGCACGCTCTAGCACCCTCTAGCACGCTCTAGCACGCTCTAGCACGCTTTAGCACGCTCTAGCACGCTCTAGCTTGCTCTAGCACGCTCTGGCACGCTCTGGCACGCTCTAGCACGCTCTAACACGTTCTAGCACGCTCTAGCACGCTCTAGCACGCTCTAGCACGCTCTAATACCCTCTAGCATGGTGTAGCACGCCTTAGCACGCTCTAGCACGCTCTAGCACGGTCTAGCACGGTCTAGCACGGTCTAGTACGGTCTAGCACGCTCTAGCACGCTCTAGCAAGCTCTAGCACGGTCTAGCACGGTGTAGCACGCTTTAGCACAGTCGAGCACTGTTTAGCACGGTCTAGCACGCTCTATCACGCTCTAGCACGGTCTAGCACGCTCTGACACGCTCTAGCACGGTCTAGCATGCTCTAGCACGCTCTAGCACGCTCTAGCACGCTCTAGCACGGTCTAGTACGCTCTAGCACGGTCTAGCACGCTCTAGCACGGTCTAGCAAGCTCTAGCACGGTCAAGCACGCTCTAGCACGCTCTAGCACGCTCTAGCACGTTCTAGCACGCTCTAGCACGCTCTAGCACGCTTGCTCTAGCACGCTCTAGCACGCTCAGGCACGCTCTAGCACGGTCTAGCACGGTCTAGCACGCTCTAGCACGCTCTAGCACGGTCTAGCACCCTCTAGCATGGTCTAGCACGCTCTAACACGCTCTAGCACGGTGTAGCACGCTCTAGCACGCTCTAGCACGCTCTAGCACGCTCTAGCACGCTCTAGCACGGTCTAGCACGCTCTAGCACGGTCTAAAACGCTCTAGCACGGTCTAGCACGCTCTAGCACAGTCTAGCACGTTCTACCACGCTCTAGTACGGTCTATCACGGTCTGGCACGCTCTAGCATGGTCTAGCACGGTCTAGCACGGTCTAGCACGCTCTAGCACGCTCTAGCACGCTCTAGCACGGTCTAGCACTGTCTAGCACGGTCTAGCACGGTCTAGCACGCTCTAGCACGCTCTAGCACGGTCTAGCACGCTCTGGCACGCTCTGGCACGCTCTGGCAAGGTCTAGCACGCTCTAGCACGGTCTAGCACGGTCTGGCACGCTCTAGCACGGTCTAGCACGGTCTAGCACGGTCTAGCACTCTCTAGCACGCTCTAGCACGCTCTAGCACGCTCTGGCACGCTCTAGTACGCTCTGGCACGCTCTGGCACGCTCTAGCACGCTCTAGCACGGTGTAGCACGCTTTGACACGCTCTGGCACGCTCTGGCACGCTCTAGCACGCTCTAACACGCTCTAGCACGCTCTAGCACGCTCTAGCACGCTCTAGCACGCTCTAGCACGCTCTAGCACGGTCTAGCACTGTCTAGCACGGTCTAGCACGCTCTAGCACGCTCTAGCACGCTCTAGCACGCTCTAGCACGCTCTAACACGCTCTAGCATGGTGTAGCACGCTTTAGCACGGTCTAGCACTGTTTAGCACGGTCTAGCACGGTCTAGCACATTCTGGCACGCTCTAGCACGCTCTAGCACGCTCTAGCACGCTCTAGCACGCTCTAGCACGCACTAGCACGCTCTAGCACGCTTTAGCACGCTCTAACACGCTCTAGCTTGCTCTAGCACGCTCTGGCACGCACTGGCACGCTCTAGAACGCTCTAACACGCTCTAGCACGCTCTAGCACGCTCTAGCACGCTCTAGCACGCTCTAGCACGCTCTAGCACGCTCTAGCACGCTCTAACACGCTCTAGCATGGTGTAGCACGCTTTAGCACGCTCTAGCACGGTCTAGCACGGTCTAGCACGGTCTAGTACGGTCTAGCACGCTCTAGCACGCTCTAGCAAGCTCTAGCACGGTCTAGCACGGTGTAGCACGCTTTAGCACAGTCGAGCACTGTTTAGCACGGTCTAGCACGCTCTATCACGCTCTAGCACGGTCTAGCACGCTCTGGCACGCTCTAGCACGGTCTAGCACGCTCTAGCACGCTCTAGCACGCTCTAGCACGCTCTAGCACGGTCTAGTACGCTCTAGCACGGTCTAGCACACTCTAGCACGGTCTAGCACGCTCTAGCACGGTCAAGCACGCTCTAGCACGCTCTAGCACGCTCTAGCACGTTCTAGCACGCTCTAGCACGCTCTAGCACGCTTGCTCTAGCACGCTCTAGCACGCTCAGGCACGCTCTTGCACGGTCTAGCACGGTCTAGCACGCTCTAACACACTCTAGCACGGTGTAGCACGCTCTAGCACGCTCTAGCACGGTCTAACACGCTCTAGCACGGTGTAGCACGCTTTAGCACGCTCTAGCACGCTCTAGCACGCTCTAGCACGGTCTAGCACGCTCTAGCACGGTCTAGCACGCTCTAGCACAGTCTAGCACGTTCTAGCACGCTCTAGTACGGTCTAGCACGGTCTGGCACGCTCTAGCATGGTCTAGCACGGTCTAGAACGCTCTAGCACGCTTTAGCACGCTTTAGCACGCTCTAGCACGCTCTAGCACGCTTTAGCACGCTTTAGCACGCTCTAGCACGCTCTAACACGCTCTAGCACGGTGTAGCACGCTTTAGCACGCTCTAGCACGCTCTAGCACGCTCTAGCACGGTCTAGCACGCTCTAGCACGCTCTAGCACGGTCTAGCACGCTCTAGCACGCTCTAGCACGCTCTAGCACGCTCTAGCACGCTCTAGCACGCTCTAGCTTGCTCTAGCACGCTCTAGCACGCTCTAGCACGCTCTAGCATGCTCTACCACGCTCTAGCACGCTCTAGCACGCTCTAGCACGCTCTAGCACGCTTTAGCACGCTCTAGCACGGTCTAGCACGGTCTAGCACGGTCTAGCACGCTCTAGCACGGTCTAGCACGGTCTAGCACGCTCTAGCACGGTCTAGCACGCTCTAGCACGCTCTAGCACGCTCTAGCACGGTCTAGCACGGTCTAGCACGCTCTAGCACGGTCTAGCACGCTCTAACACGCTCTAGCACGGTGTAGCACGCTCTAGCACGCTCTAGCACGTTCTAGCACGCTCTAGCACGGTCTAGCACGCTCTAGCACGGTTTAGCACGCTCTAGCACGCTCTAGCACGCTCTAGTACGGTCTAGCACGGTCTGGCACGCTCTAGCACGGTCTAGCACGGTCTAGCACGGTCTAGCACGCTCTAGCACGCTCTAGCACGGTCTAGCACAATCTAGCACGCTCTAGCACGATCTAGCACGCTCTAGAACGCTCTAGCACGCTCTGGCACGCTCCAGTACGCTCTGGCACGCTCTGGCACGCTCTAGCACGCTCTAGCACGCTCTAGCACGGTGTAGCACGCTTTAGCACGCTCTAGCACGCTCTAGCACGTTCTAGCACGGTCTAGCACGGTCTTGCACGGTCTAGCACGCTCTAGCACGGTCTAGCACGCTCTATATCGCTCTAGCACGGTCTAGCACAATCTAGCACGCTCTAGCACGATCTAGCACGCTCTAGCACGGTCTATCACGCTCTAGCACGGTCTAGCACGGTCTAGCACGCTCTAGCACGCTTTAGCACGCTCTAGCACGCTCTAGCACGCTCTAGCACGCTCTAGCACGCTCTGGCACGCTCTGGCACGCTCTAGCACGCTCTAACAAGCTCTAGAATGTGTAGCACGCTCTAGCACGCTCTAGCATGGTGTAGCACGCTCTAGCACGCTCTAGCACGCTCTAGCACGGTCTAGCACGCTCTAGCACGGTCTAGCACGCTCTAGCACGGTCTAGCACGCTCTAGCACGGTCTACCACGCTCTAGCACGGTTTAGCACGCTCTAGCACGCTCTAGTACGGTCTAGCACGGTCTGGCACGCTCTAGCACGGTCTAGCACGGTCTAGCACGGTCTAGCACGCTCTAGCACGCTCTAGCACGGTCTAGCACGCTCTGGCACGCTCTGGCACGCTCTGGCAAGGTCTAGCACGCTCTAGCACGGTCTAGCACGGTCTAGCACGGTCTAGCACGGTCTAGCACTTTCAAGCACGCTCTAGCACGCTCTAGCACGCTCTGGCACGCTCTAGTACGCTCTGGCACGCTCTGGCACGCTCTAGTACGCTCTGGCACGCTCTGGCACGCTCTAGCACGCTCTAGCACGCTCTAGCACGCTTTAGCACGCTCTGGCACGCTCTGGCACGCTCTAGCACGCTCTAACATGCTCTAGCACGCTCTAGCACGCTCTAGCACGCTCTAGCACGCTCTAGCACGCTCTAGCACGCTCTAGCACGCTCTAGCATGCTCTAGCACGGTCTAGCACTGTCTAGCACGGTCTAGCACGCTCTAGCACGGTCTAGCACGCTCTGGCACGCTCTGGAACGCTCTAGCACGCTCTAACACGCTCTAGCACGGTGTAGCACGCTTTCGCACGGTCTAGCACTGTTTAGCACAATCTAGCACGGTCTAGCACATTCTGGCACGCTTTAGCACGCTCTAGCACCCTCTAGCACGCTCTAGCGTGGTCTAGCACTCTCTAGCACGCTCTAGCACGCTCTAGCACGCTCTAGCACGCTCTAACACGGTCTAGCACGGTCTAGCACGGTCTAGCAATTCTAGCACGGTCTAGCACTGTCTAGTACGGTCTAGCACGCTCTAGCACGGTCTAGCACGCTCTAGCACGCTCTAGCATGCTCTAGCACGGTCTAGCACGCTCTAGCACGCTCTAGCACGGTCTAGCACGCTCTAGCACGCTCTAGCACGCTCTAGCACGGTCTAGCACGGTCTAGCACGCTCTAGCACGCTCTAGTACGGTCTAGCACGCTCTGGCACGCTCTGGCACGCTCTAGCACGCTCTAACACGTTCTAGCACGCTCTAGCACGCTCTAGCACGCTCTAGCATGCTCTAGCACGGTCTAGCACTGTCTAGCACGGTCTAGCACGCTCTAGCACGGTCTAGCACGCTCTGGCACGCTCTGGAACGCTCTAGCACGCTCTAACACGCTCTAGCACGGTGTAGCACGCTTTAGCACGGTCTAGCACTGTTTAGCACAATCTAGCACGGTCTAGCACATTCTGGCACGCTCTAGCACGCTCTAGCACCCTCTAGCACGCTCTAGCGTGGTCTAGCACTCTCTAGCACGCTCTAGCACGCTCTAGCACGCTCTAGCACGCTCTAACACGGTCTAGCCTGGTCTAGCACGGTCTAGCAATTCTAACACGGTCTAGCACTGTCTAGCACGGTCTAGCACGCTCTAGCACGGTCTAGCACGCTCTAGCACGCTCTAGCATGCTCTAGCACGGTCTAGCACGCTCTAGCACGCTCTAGCACGGTCTAGCACGCTCTAGCACGCTCTAGCACGCTCTAGCACGCTCTAGCACGGTCTAGCACGGTCTAGCACGCTCTAGCACGCTCTAGTACGGTCTAGCACGCTCTGGCACGCTCTGGCACGCTCTAGCACGCTCTAACACGTTCTAGCACGGTGTAGCACGCTTTAGCACATTTTAGCACGGTCTAGCACTGTTAAGCACGGTCTAGCACGCTCTAGCACGCTCTATCACGGTTTAGCACGCTCTGGCACGCTCTGGCACGCTCTAGCACGCTCTAACACGCTATAGCACGGTCTAGCACGGTCTAGCACGCTCTAGCACGCTCTAGCACGCTCTAGCACGCTCTAGCACGGTCTAGCACGCTCTAGCACGCTCTAGCACGCTCTAGCACGCTCTAGCACGCTCTAGCACGCTCTAGCACGGTCTAGCACGGTCTAGCACGCTCTAGCACGGTCTAGCACGCTCTAACACGCTCTAGCACGGTGTAGCACGCTCTAGCACGCTCTAGCACGTTCTAGCACGCTCTAGCACGGTCTAGCACGCTCTAGCACGGTTTAGCACGCTCTAGCACGCTCTAGCACGCTCTAGTACGGTCTAGCACGGTCTGGCACGCTCTAGCACGGTCTAGCACGGTCTAGCACGGTCTAGCACGCTCTAGCACGCTCTAGCACGGTCTAGCACAATCTAGCACGCTCTAGCACGCTCTGGCACGCTCTAGTACGCTCTGGCACGCTCTGGCACGCTCTAGCACGCTCTAGCACGCTCTAGCACGCTTTAGCACGCTCTGGCACGCTCCAGTACGCTCTGGCACGCTCTGGCACGCTCTAGCACGCTCTAGCACGCTCTAGCACGGTGTAGCACGCTTTAGCACGCTCTAGCACGCTCTAGCACGTTCTAGCACGGTCTAGCACGGTCTTGCACGGTCTAGCACGCTCTAGCACGGTCTAGCACGCTCTATATCGCTCTAGCACGGTCTAGCACAATCTAGCACGCTCTAGCACGATCTAGCACGCTCTAGCACGGTCTATCACGCTCTAGCACGGTCTAGCACGGTCTAGCACGGTCTAGCACGCTCTAGCACGCTTTAGCACGCTCTAGCACGCTATAGCACGCTCTAGCACGCTCTGGCACGCTCTGGCACGCTCTAGCACGCTCTAACAAGCTCTAGAATGTGTAGCACGCTCTAGCACGCTCTAGCATGGTGTAGCACGCTCTAGCACGCTCTAGCACGCTCTAGCACGGTCTAGCACGCTCTAGCACGGTCTAGCACGCTCTAGCACGGTCTAGCACGCTCTAGCACGGTCTAGCACGCTCTAGCACGGTTTAGCACGCTCTAGCACGCTCTAGTACGGTCTAGCACGGTCTGGCACGCTCTAGCACGGTCTAGCACGGTCTAGCACGGTCTAGCACGCTCTAGCACGCTCTAGCACGGTCTAGCACGCTCTGGCACGCTCTGGCACGCTCTGGCAAGGTCTAGCACGCTCTAGCACGGTCTAGCACGGTCTAGCACGGTCTAGCACGGTCTAGCACTTTCAAGCACGCTCTAGCACGCTCTAGCACGCTCTGGCACGCTCTAGTACGCTCTGGCACGCTCTGGCACGCTCTAGCACGCTCTAGCACGCTCTAGCACGCTTTAGCACGCTCTGGCACGCTCTGGCACGCTCTAGCACGCTCTAACATGCTCTAGCACGCTCTAGCACGCTCTAGCACGCTCTAGCACGCTCTAGCACGCTCTAGCACGCTCTAGCACGCTCTAGCATGCTCTAGCACGGTCTAGCACTGTCTAGCACGGTCTAGCACGCTCTAGCACGGTCTAGCACGCTCTGGCACGCTCTGGAACGCTCTAGCACGCTCTAACACGCTCTAGCACGGTGTAGCACGCTTTCGCACGGTCTAGCACTGTTTAGCACAATCTAGCACGGTCTAGCACATTCTGGCACGCTTTAGCACGCTCTAGCACCCTCTAGCACGCTCTAGCGTGGTCTAGCACTCTCTAGCACGCTCTAGCACGCTCTAGCACGCTCTAGCACGCTCTAGCACGCTCTAACACGGTCTAGCACGGTCTAGCACGGTCTAGCAATTCTAGCACGGTCTAGCACTGTCTAGTACGGTCTAGCACGCTCTAGCACGGTCTAGCACGCTCTAGCACGCTCTAGCATGCTCTAGCACGGTCTAGCACGCTCTAGCACGCTCTAGCACGGTCTAGCACGCTCTAGCACGCTCTAGCACGCTCTAGCACGGTCTAGCACGGTCTAGCACGCTCTAGCACGCTCTAGTACGGTCTAGCACGCTCTGGCACGCTCTGGCACGCTCTAGCACGCTCTAACACGTTCTAGCACGCTCTAGCACGCTCTAGCACGCTCTAGCATGCTCTAGCACGGTCTAGCACTGTCTAGCACGGTCTAGCACGCTCTAGCACGGTCTAGCACGCTCTGGCACGCTCTGGAACGCTCTAGCACGCTCTAACACGCTCTAGCACGGTGTAGCACGCTTTAGCACGGTCTAGCACTGTTTAGCACAATCTAGCACGGTCTAGCACATTCTGGCACGCTCTAGCACGCTCTAGCACCCTCTAGCACGCTCTAGCGTGGTCTAGCACTCTCTAGCACGCTCTAGCACGCTCTAGCACGCTCTAGCACGCTCTAACACGGTCTAGCACGGTCTAGCACGGTCTAGCAATTCTAGCACGGTCTAGCACTGTCTAGCACGGTCTAGCACGCTCTAGCACGGTCTAGCACGCTCTAGCACGCTCTAGCATGCTCTAGCACGGTCTAGCACGCTCTAGCACGCTCTAGCACGGTCTAGCACGCTCTAGCACGCTCTAGCACGCTCTAGCACGCTCTAGCACGGTCTAGCACGGTCTAGCACGCTCTAGCACGCTCTAGTACGGTCTAGCACGCTCTGGCACGCTCTGGCACGCTCTAGCACGCTCTAACACGTTCTAGCACGGTGTAGCACGCTTTAGCACGCTTTAGCACGGTCTAGCACTGTTAAGCACGGTCTAGCACGCTCTAGCACGCTCTATCACGGTTTAGCACGCTCTGGCACGCTCTAGCACGCTCTAACACGCTATAGCACGGTCTAGCACGGTCTAGCACGCTCTAGCACGCTCTAGCACGCTCTAGCACGCTCTAGCACGGTCTAGCACGCTCTAGCACGCTCTAGCACGCTCTAGCACGATCTAGCACGCTCTAGCACGCTCTAGCACGCTCAGGCACGCTCTAGCACGGTCTAGCACGGTCTAGCACGCTCTAGCATGCTCTAGCACGCTCTAGCACGCTTTAGCACGGTCTAGCACGCTCTAGCATGGTCTAGCACACTATAGCATGCTCTAGCACGCTCTAGCACGCTCTAGCACGCTCTAGCATGGTCTAGCACGCTCTAGCACGCTCTAGCACCCTCTAGCACGCTCTAGCACGCTCTAGCACGGTCTAGCACGGTCCAGCACGGTCATGCAATTCTAGCACGCTCTAGCACGGTCTAGCACGCTTTAGCACGCTTTAGCACGCTCTAGCACGCTCTAGCACGCTCTAGCACGCTCTGGCACGCTCTGGCACGCTCTGGCACGCTCTAGCACGCTCTAACACGCTCTAGCACGCTCTAGCACGATCTAGCACGCTCTAGCACGCTCTATCACGCTCTAGCACGGTCTAGCACTGTCTAGCACGGTCTAGCACGCTCTAGCACGCTCTAGCACGGTCTAGCACGCTCTGGCACGCTCTGGCACGCTCTAGCACGCTCTAACACGCTCTAGCACGGTGTAGCACGCTTTAGCACGGTCTAGCACTGTTTAGCACGGTCTAGCACGGTCAAGCACATTCTGGCACGCTCTAGCACGCTCTAGCATGCTCTAGCACGCTCTAGCACGCTCTAGCACGCTCTAGCACGCTTTAGCACGCTTTAGCACGCTCTAGCACGCTCTAGCACGCTCTAGCACGCTCTGGCACGCTCTGGCACGCTCTAGCACGCTCTAACACTCTCTAGCACGCTCTAGCACGCTCTAGCACGCTCTAGCACGCTCTAGCACGCTCTAGCACGCTCTAGCACGCTCTAGCACGCTCTAGCACGCTCTAGCACGCTCTAACACGCTCTAGCATGGTGTAGCACGCTTTAGCACGCTCTAGCATGCTCTAGCACGGTCTAGCACGGTCTAGCACGGTCTAGTATGGTCTAGCACGCTCTAGCACGCTCTAGCAAGCTCTAGCACGGTCTAGCACGGTGTAGCACTCTTTAGCACAGTCTAGCACTGTTTAGCACGGTCTAGCACGCTCTAGCACGCTCTAGCACGCCCTAGCACGCTCTAGCACGCACTAGCACGGTCTAGTACGCTCTAGCACGGTCTAGCACGCTCTAGCACGGTCTAGCACGCTCTAGCACGGTCTAGCACGCTCTAGCACGCTCTAGCACGCTCTAGCACGCTCTAGCACGTTCTAGCACGCTCTAGCACGCTCTAGCACGCTCTAGCACGCTCGCTCTAGCACGCTCTAGCACGCTCAGGCACGCTCTAGCACGGTCTAGCACGGTCTAGCACAATCTAGCACGCTCTAGCTCGGTCTAGCACGCTCTAGCACGGTCTAGCACGCTCTAACACGCTCTAGCACGGTGTAGCACGCTCTAGCACGCTCTAGCACGCTCTAGCACCGTCTAGCACGGTCTAGCACGCTTTAGCACGGTCTATCACGCTCTAGCACGGTCTAGCACGTTCTAGCACGCTCTAGTACGGTCTAGCACGGTCTGGCACGCTCTAGCATGGTCTAGCACGGTCTAGCACGGTCTAGCACGCTCTGGCACGCTCTGGCACGCTCTAGCACGCTCTAACACGCTCTAGCACGGTGTAGCACGATAGGGCACGCTCTAGCACGCTCTAGCACGCTTTAGCACGCTTTAGCACGCTCTAGCACGCTATAGCACGCTCTAGCACGGTCTAGCACTGTCTAGCACGGTCTAGCACGCTCTAGCACGCTCTAGCACGGTCTAGCACGCTCTGGCACGCTCTGGCACGCTCTAGCACGCTCTTACACGCTCTAGCACGGTGTAGCACGCTAGGGCACGCTCTAGCACGCTCTAGCACGCTTTAGCACGCTCTAGCACGCTTTAGCACGCTTTAGCACGCTCTAGCACGCTCTAGCACGCTCTAGCACACTCTGGCACGCTCTGGCACGCTCTAGCACGCTCTAGCACGCTCTAGCACGGTGTAGCACCCTTTAGCACGCTCTAGAACGCTCTAGCACGCTCTAGCACGGTCTAGCACGGTCTAGTACGGTCTAGCACGCTCTAGCACGCTCTAGCACGGTCTAGCACGGTGTAGCACGCTTTAGCACAGTCTAGCACTGTTTAGCACGGTCTAGCACGCTCTATCACGCTCTAGCACGGTCTAGCACGCTCTGGCACGCTCTAGCACGGTCTAGCACGCTCTAGCACGCTCTAGCACGCTCTAGCACGCTCTAGCACGGTCTAGTACGCTCTAGCACGGTCTAGCACGGTCTAGCACGGTCTAGCACGCTCTAGCTCGGTCTAGCACGCTCTAACACGCTCTAGCACGGTTTAGCACGCTCTAGCACGCTCTAGCACGGTCTAGCATGGTCTAGCACGCTCTAGCACGCTCTAGCACGGTCTAGCACGTTCTGGCACGCTCTGGCACGCTCTAGCACGCTCTAGCACGGTCTAGCACGCTCTAGCACGGTCTAGCAATTCTAGCACGCTCTAGCACGGTCTAGCAATTCTAGCACGCTCTAGCACGGTCTAGCACGCTTTAGCACGCTTTAGCACGCTCTAGCACGCTCTAGCACGCTATAGCACGCTCTAGCACGCTCTAGCACGCTCTGGCACGCTCTGGCACGCTCTAGCACGCTCTAACACGCTCTAGCACGCTCTAGCACGCTCTAGCACGGTCTAGCACGGTGTAGCACGCTTTAGCACAGTCTAGCACTGTTTAGCACGGTCTAGCACGCTCTATCACGCTCTAGCACGGTCTAGCACGCTCTGGCACGCTCTAGCACGGTCTAGCACGCTCTAGCACGCTCTAGCACGCGCTAGCACGCTCTAGCACGCTCTAGCACGCTCTAGCACGCTCTAGCACGGTCTAGTACGCTCTATCACGGTCTAGCACGCTCTAGCATGCTCTAGCACGGTCTAGCACGGTCTAGCACGCTCTAGCTCGGTCTAGCACGCTCTAACACGCTCTAGCACGGTGTAGCACGCTCTAGCACGCTCTAGCACGGTCTAGCATGGTCTAGCACGCTCTAGCACGCTCTAGCACGGTCTAGCACGCTCTGGCACGCTCTGGCACAATCTAGCACGCTCTAACACGTTCTAGCACGGTGTAGCACGCTTTAGCACGGTCTAGCACTGTTAAGCACGGTCTAGCACGCTCTAACACGCTCTAGCACGGTGTAGCACGCTCTAGCACGCTCTGGCACGCTCTGGCACGCTCTAGCACGCTCTAACACGCTCTAGCACGCTCTAGCACGCTCTAGCACGCTCTAGCACGCTCTAGCACGCTCTAGCACGGTCTAGCACTGTCTAGCACGGTCTAGCACGCTCTAGCACGCTCTAGCACGGTCTAGCACGCTCTGGCACGCTCTGGAACGCTCTAGCACGCTCTAACACGCTCTAGCACGGTGTAGCACGCTTTAGCACGGTCTAGCACTGTTTAGCACGGTCTAGCACGGTCTAGCACATTCTGGCACGCTCTAGCACGCTCTAGCACGCTCTAGCACGCTCTAGCACGCTCTAGCACGCTTTAGCACGCTCTAGCACGCTCTAGCTTGCTCTAGCACGCTCTGGCACGCTCTGGCACGCTCTAGCACGCTCTAACACGCTCTAGCACGCTCTAGCACGCTCTAGCACACTCTAGCACGCTCTAGCACGCTCTAACACGCTCTAGCATGGTGTAGCACACTTTAGCACGCTCTAGCACGCTCTAGCACGGTCTAGCACGGTCTAGCACGGTCTAGTACGGTCTAGCACGCTCTAGCACGCTCTAGCAAGCTCTAGCACGGTCTAGCACGGTGTAGCACGCTTTAGCACAGTCGAGCACTGTTTAGCACGGTCTAGCACGCTCTATCACGCTCTAGCACGGTCTAGCACGCTCTGGCACGCTCTAGCACGGTCTAGCACGGTCTAGCACGCTCTAGCACGCTCTAGCACGCTCTAGCACGCTCTAGCACGGTCTAGTACGCTCTAGCACGGTCTAGCACGCTCTAGCACGGTCTAGCACGCTCTAGCACGGTCTAGCACGCTCTAGCACGCTCTAGCACGCTCTAGCACGTTCTAGCACGGTCTAGCACGCTCTAGCACGGTCTAGCACGCTCTAACACCCTCTAGCACGCTCTAACACGGTCTAGCACGGTCTAGCACGCTCTAGCACGCTCTAGCACGGTCTAGCACCCTCTAACACGCTCTAGCACGGTCTAGCACGCTCTAGCACGGTCTAGCACGCCTTAGCACAGTCTAGCACGTTCTAGCACGCTCTAGTAGGTCTAGCACGGTCTGGCACGCTCTAGCATGGTCTAGCACGGTCTAGCACGGTCTAGCACGCTCTAGCACGCTCTAGCACGCTCTAGCACGGTCTAGCACTGTCTAGCACGGTCTAGCACGCTCTAGCACGCTCAAGCACGGTCTAGCACGCTCTGGCACGCTCTGGCACGCTCTATCACGCTCTAACACGCTCTAGCACGGTGTAGCACGCTAGGGCACGCTCTAGCACGCTCTAGCACGCTTTAGCACGCTCTAGCACGCTCTAGCACGCTCTGGCATGCTCTGGCACGCTCTAGCACGGTCTAGCACGCTCTGGCACGCTCTGGCACGCTCTATCACGCTCTAACACGCTCTAGCACGGTGTAGCACGCTAGGGCACGCTCTAGCACGCTCTAGCACGCTCTGGCACGCTCTGGCACGCTCTATCACGCCCTAACACGCTCTAGCACGGTGTAGCACGCTAGGGCACGGTCTAGCACGCTCTAACGCGCTCTAGCACGGTGTAGCACGCTCTAGCACGCTCTAGCATGCTCTAGCACGCTCTAGCACGCTCTAGCACGCTCTAGCACGGTCTAGCACGCTGTAGCACGGTCTAGCAATTCTAGCACGCTCTAGCACGGTCTAGCACGCTTTAGCACGCTTTAGCACGCTCTAGCACGCTCTAGCACGCTATAGCACGCTCTAGCACGCTCTAGCACGCTCTGGCACGCTCTGGCACGCTCTAGCACGCTCTAACACGCTCTAGCACGCTCTAGCACGCTTTAGCACGGTCTAGCACGGTGTAGCACGCTTTAGCACAGTCTAGCACTGTTTAGCACGGTCTAGCACGCTCTATCACGCTCTAGCACGGTCTAGCACGCTCTGGCACGCTCTAGCACGGTCTAGCACGCTCTAGCACGCTTTAGCACGCTCTAGCACGCTCTAGCACGCTCTAGCACGCTCTAGCACGGTCTAGTACGCTCTAGCACGGTCTAGCACGCTCTAGCATGCTCTAGCACGGTCTAGCACGGTCTAGCACGCTCTAGCTCGGTCTAGCACGCTCTAACACGCTCTAGCACGGTGTAGCACGCTCTAGCACGCTCTAGCACGGTCTAGCATGGTCTAGCACGCTCTAGCACGGTCTAGCACGCTCTGGCACGCTCTGGCACGCTCTAGCACGCTCTAACACGTTCTAGCACGGTGTAGCACGCTTTAGCACGGTCTAGCACTGTTAAGCACGGTCTAGCACGCTCTAACACGCTCTAGCACGGTGTAGCACGCTCTAGCACGCTCTGGCACGCTCTGGCACGCTCTAGCACGCTCTAACACGCTCTAGCACGCTCTAGCACGCTCTAGCACGCTCTAGCACGCTCTAGCACGCTCTAGCACGCTCTAGCACGCTCTAGCACGCTCTATCACGGTCTAGCACTGTCTAGCACGGTCTAGCACGCTCTAGCACGCTCTAGCACGGTCTAGCACGCTCTGGCACGCTCTGGAACGCTCTAGCACGCTCTAACACGCTCTAGCACGGTGTAGCACGCTTTAGCACGCTCTAGCACGCTCTACCACGCTCTAGCATGGTGTAGCACACTTTAGCACGCTCTAGCACGCTCTAGCACGGTCTAGCACGGTCTAGCACGGTCTAGTACGGTCTAGCACGCTCTAGCACGCTCTAGCAAGCTCTAGCACGGTCTAGCACGGTGTAGCACGCTTTAGCACAGTCGAGCACTGTTTAGCACGGTCTAGCACGCTCTATCACGCTCTAGCACGGTCTAGCACGCTCTGGCACGCTCTAGCACGGTCTAGCACGGTCTAGCACGCTCTAGCACGCTCTAGCACGCTCTAGCACGCTCTAGCACGGTCTAGTACGCTCTAGCACGGTCTAGCACGCTCTAGCACGGTCTAGCACGCTCTAGCACGGTCTAGCACGCTCTAGCACGCTCTAGCACGCTCTAGCACGTTCTAGCACGGTCTAGCACGCTCTAGCACGGTCTAGCACGCTCTAACACCCTCTAGCACGCTCTAACACGGTCTAGCACGGTCTAGCACGCTCTAGCACACTCTAGCACGGTCTAGCACCCTCTAGCACGCTCTAGCACGGTCTAGCACGCTCTAGCACGGTCTAGCACGCTCTAGCACAGTCTAGCACGTTCTAGCACGCTCTAGTAGGTCTAGCACGGTCTGGCACACTCTAGCATGGTCTAGCACGGTCTAGCACGGTCTAGCTTGCTCTAGCACGCTCTAGCACGCTCTAGCACGGTCTAGCACTGTCTAGCACGGTCTAGCACGCTCTAGCACGCTCAATCACGGTCTAGCACGCTCTGGCACGCTCTGGCACGCTCTATCACGCTCTAACACGCTCTAGCACGGTGTAGCACGCTAGGGCACGCTCTAGCTCGCTCTAGCACGCTTTAGCACGCTTTAGCACGCTCTAGCACGCTCTAGCACGCTCTGGCATGCTCTGGCACGCTCTAGAACGCTCTAACACGCTCTAGCATGGTGTAGCACGCTTTAGCACGCTTTAGCACGCTCTAGCACGCTCTAGCACGGTCTAGCACGCTCTAGCACGCTCTAGCACGCTCTAGCACGCTCTGGCACGCTCTGGCAAGGTCTAGCACGCTCTAGCACGGTCTAGTACGGTCTGGCACGCTCTAGCACGGTCTAGCACGGTCTAGCACGGTCCAGCACGCTCTAGCACGCTCTAGCACGATCTGGCACGCTCTAGCACACTCTGGCACGCTCTGGCACGCTCTAGCACGCTCTAGCACGCTCTAGCACGGTGTAGCACGCTTTAGCACGCTCTAGCACGCTCTGTCACGCTCAAGCACGCTCTAGCATGCTCTAGCACGCTCTAGCACGCTCTAGCACGCTCTAGCACGCTCTAGCACGGTCTAGCACGCTCGCTCTAGCACGCTCAAGCACGCTCTAACACGCTCTAGCATGGTGTAGCACGCTTTAGCACGCTCTAGCACGCTCTAGCACGGTCTAGCACGGTCTAGCACGGTCTAGTACGGTCTAGCACGGTCTAGCACGCTCTAGCAAGCTCTAGCACGGTCTAGCACGGTGTAGCATGCTTTAGCACAGTCTAGCACTGTTTATCACGGTCTAGCACGCTCTATCACGCTCTAGCACGGTCTAGCACGCTCTGGCACGCTCTAGCACGGTCTAGCACGCTCTAGCACGCTCTAGCACGCTCTAGCACGCTCTAGCACGCTCTAGCACGGTCTAGTACGCTCTAGCACGCTCTAACACGCTCTAGCACGGTGTAGCAGCTCTAGCACGCTCTAGCACGCTCTAGCACGGGGTAGCATGGTCTAGCACGCTCTAGCACAATCTAGCACGGTCTAGCACGCTCTGGCACGCTCTAGCACGCTCTAACACGTTCTAGCACGGTGTAGCACGCTTTAGCACGGTCTAGCACTGTTAAGCACGGTCTAGCACGCTCTAACACGCTCTAGCTCGGTGTAGCACGCTCTAGCACGCTCTAGCACGCTCTAGCACGCTCTAGCATGGTCTAGCACGCTCTAGCACGCTCTAGCACGCTCTAGCACGCTCAGGCACGCTCTAGCACGGTCTAGCACGGTCTAGCACGCTCTAGCACGCTCTAGCACTTTCTAGCACGCTTTAGCACGGTCTAGCACGCTCTAGCATGGTCTAGCACACTCTAGCACGCTCAGGCACGCTCTAGCACGGTCTAGCACGGTCTAGCACGCTCTAGCACGCTCTAGCACGCTCTAGCACGCTCTAGCACGCTCTAGCACGGTCTAGCACGCTCTAGCACGGTCTAGCAATTCTAGCACGCTCTAGCACGGTCTAGCACGCTTTAGCACGCTTTAGCACGCTCTAGCACGCTCTAGCACGCTCTAGCACGGTCTAGCACTGTCTAGCACGGTCTAGCACGCTCTAGCACGCTCTAGCACGCTCTAGCACGCTCTAGCACGCTCTAGCACGCTCTAGCACGGTCTAGCACTGTCTAGCACGGTCTAGCACGCTCTAGCACGCTCTAGCACGGTCTAGCACGCTCTGGCACGCTCTGGAACGCTCTAGCACGCTCTAACACGCTCTAGCACGGTATAGCACGCTTTAGTACGGTCTAGCACTGTTTAGCACGGTCTAGCACGGTCTAGCACATTCTGGCACGCTCTAGCACGCTCTAGCACGCTCTAGCACGCTCTAGCACGCTCTAGCACGCTCTAGCACGCTCTAGCCCGCTTTAGCACGCTCTAGCACGCTCTATTTTGATCTAGCACGCTCTGGCACGCTCTAGCACGCTCTAGCACGCTCTAGCACGCTCTAGCACGCTCTAACAAGCTCTAGCATGGTGTAGAACGCTTTAGCACGCTCTAGCACGCTCTAGCACGGTCTAGCACGGTCTAGCACGGTCTAGTACGGTCTAGCACGCTTTAGCACAGTTGAGCACTGTTTAGCACGGTCTAGCACGCTCTATCACGCTCTATCACGGTCTAGCACGCTCTGGCACGCTCTAGCACGGTCTAGCACGCTCTAGCACGCTCTAGCACGGTCTAGCACGGTGTAGCACGCTTTAGCACAGTTGAGCACTGTTTAGCACGGTCTAGCACGCTCTATCACGCTCTATCACGGTCTAGCACGCTCTGGCACGCTCTAGCACGGTCTAGCACGCTCTAGCACGCTCTAGCACGCTCTAGCACGGTCTAGTACGCTCTAGCACGGTCTAGCACGCTCTAGCACGGTCTAGCACGCTCTAGCACGGTCAAGCACGCTCTAGCACGCTCTAGCACGCTCTAGAACGTTCTAGCACGCTCTAGCACGCTCTAGCACGCTTGCTCTAGCACGCTCTAGCACGCTCTAGCACGGTCTAGCACGCTCTGGCACGCTCTGGAACGCTCTAGCACGCTCTAACACGCTCTAGCACGCTCTAGCACGCTCTAGCACGGTCTAGCACTGTCTAGCACGGTCTAGCACGCTCTAGCACGCTCTAGCACGGTCTAGCACGGGGTAGCATGGTCTAGCACGCTCTAGCACAATCGCTCTAGCACGCTCTAGCACGCTCTAGCACGCTTTAGCACGCTCTAGCACGCTCTAGCACGCTCTAGCACGCTCTAGCACGCTTTAGCACGCTCTAGCACGCTCTAGCTTGCTCTAGCACGCTCTGGCACGCTCTGGCACGCTCTAGCACGCTCTAACACGCTCTAGCACGCTCTAGCACGCTCTAGCACGCTCTAGCACGGTCTAGCACTGTCTAGCACGGTCTAGCACGCTCTAGCACGCTCTAGCACGGTCTAGCACGGGGTAGCATGGTCTAGCACGCTCTAGCACAATCTAGCACGGTCTAGCACGCTCTGGCACGCTCTAGCACGCTCTAACACGTTCTAGCACGGTGTAGCACGCTTTAGCACGGTCTAGCACTGTTAAGCACGGTCTAGCACGCTCTAACACGCTCTAGCTCGGTGTAGCACGCTCTAGCACGCTCTAGCACGCTCTAGCACGCTCTAGCACGGTCTAGCACGCTCTAGCACGCTCTAGCACGCTCTAGCACGCTCAGGCACGCTCTAGCACGGTCTAGCACGGTCTAGCACGCTCTAGCACGCTTTAGCACGCTCTAGCACGCTTTAGCACGGTCTAGCACGCTCTAGCATGGTCTAGCACACTCTAGCACGCTCTAGCACGCTCAGGCACGCTCTAGCACGGTCTAGCACGGTCTAGCACGCTCTAGCACGCTCTAGCACGCTTTAGCACGCTTTATCACGCTCTAGCACGCTCTAGCACGCTCTAGCACGCTCTGGCACGCTCTGGCACGCTCTGGCACGCTCTAATACGCTCTAGCACGCTTTAGCACGCTCTAGCACGCTCTAGCTTGCTCTAGCACGCTCTGGCACGCTCTGGCACGCTCTAGCACGCTCTAACACGCTCTAGCACGCTCTAGCACGCTCTAGCACGCTCTAGCACGCTCTAGCACGCTCTAGCACGCTCTAGCACGCTCTAGCACGCTCTAACACGCTCTAGCATGATGTAGCACACTTTAGCACGCTCTAGCACGCTCTAGCACGGTCTAGCACGGTCTAGCACGGTCTAGTACGGTCTAGCACGCTCTAGCACGCTCTAGCAAGCTCTAGCACGGTCTAGCACGGTGTAGCACGCTTTAGCACAGTCGAGCACTGTTTAGCACGGTCTAGCACGCTCTATCACGCTCTAGCACGGTCTAGCACGCTCTGGCACGCTCTGGAACGCTCTAGCACGCTCTAACACGCTCTAGCACGGTGTAGCACGCTTTAGCACGGTCTAGCACTGTTTAGCACGGTCTAGCACGGTCTAGCACATTCTGGCACGCTCTAGCACGCTCTAGCACGCTCTAGCACGCTCTAGCACGCTTTAGTACGCTCTAGCACGCTCTAGCACGCTCTAGCACGCTCTAGCACGGTCTAGCACGCTCTGGCACGCTCTGGAACGCTCTAGCACGCTCTAACACGCTCTAGCACGGTATAGCACGCTTTAGTACGGTCTAGCTCTGTTTAGCACGGTCTAGCACGGTCTAGCACATTCTGGCACGCTCTAGCACGCTCTAGCACGCTCTAGCACGCTCTAGCACGCTCTAGCACGCTCTAGCACGCTCTAGCACGCTTTAGCACGCTCTAGCACGCTCTATTTTGATCTAGCACGCTCTGGCACGCTCTAGCACGCTCTAGCACGCTCTAGCACGCTCTAGCACGCTCTAACACGCTCTAGCATGGTGTAGAACGCTTTAGCACGCTCTAGCACGCTCTAGCACGGTCTAGCACGGTCTAGCACGGTCTAGTACGGTCTAGCACGCTCTAGCACGCTCTAGCAAGCTCTAGCACGGTCTAGCACGGTGTAGCACGCTTTAGCACAGTTGAGCACTGTTTAGCACGGTCTAGCACGCTCTATCACGCTCTATCACGGTCTAGCACGCTCTGGCACGCTCTAGCACGGTCTAGCACGCTCTAGCACGCTCTAGCACGCTCTAGCACGGTCTAGTACGCTCTAGCACGGTCTAGCACGCTCTAGCACGGTCTAGCACGCTCTAGCACGGTCAAGCACGCTCTAGCACGCTCTAGCACGCTCTAACACGCTCTAGCACGGTGTAGCACGCTTTAGCATGCTCTAGCACGCTCTACCACGCTCTAGCATGGTGTAGCACACTTTAGCACGCTCTAGCACGCTCTAGCACGGTCTAGCACGGTCTAGCACGGTCTAGTACGGTCTAGCACGCTCTAGCACGCTCTAGCAAGCTCTAGCACGGTCTAGCACGGTGTAGCACGCTTTAGCACAGTCGAGCACTGTTTAGCACGGTCTAGCACGCTCTATCACGCTCTAGCACGGTCTAGCACGCTCTGGCACGCTCTAGCACGGTCTAGCACGGTCTAGCACGCTCTAGCACGCTCTAGCACGCTCTAGCACGCTCTAGCACGGTCTAGTACGCTCTAGCACGGTCTAGCACGCTCTAGCACGGTCTAGCACGCTCTAGCACGGTCTAGCACGCTCTAGCACGCTCTAGCACGCTCTAGCACGTTCTAGCACGGTCTAGCACGCTCTAGCACGGTCTAGCACGCTCTAACACCCTCTAGCACGCTCTAACACGGTCTAGCACGGTCTAGCACGCTCTAGCACGCTCTAGCACGGTCTAGCACCCTCTAGCACGCTCTAGCACGGTCTAGCACGCTCTAGCACGGTCTAGCACGCTCTAGCACAGTCTAGCACGTTCTAGCACGCTTTAGTAGGTCTAGCACGGTCTGGAACGCTCTAGCATGGTCTAGCACGGTCTAGCACGGTCTAGCACGCTCTAGCACGCTCTAGGACGCTCTAGCACGGTCTAGCACTGTCTAGCACGGTCTAGCACGCTCTAGCACGCTCAAGCACGGTCTAGCACGCTCTGGCACGCTCTGGCACGCTCTATCACGCTCTAACACGCTCTAGCACGGTGTAGCACGCTAGGGCACGCTCTAGCTCGCTCTAGCACGCTTTAGCACGCTTTAGCACGCTCTAGCACGCTCTAGCACGCTCTGGCATGCTCTGGCACGCTCTAGCACGCTCTAACACGCTCTAGCATGGTGTAGCACGCTTTAGCACGCTCTAGCACGCTCTAGCACGCTCTAGCACGCTCTAGCACGCTCTGGCACGCTCTAGCACGCTCTAGCATGGTCTAGCACGCTCTAGCACGCTCTAGCACGCTCTAGCACGCTCAGGCACGCTCTAGCACGGTCTAGCACGGTCTAGCACGCTCTAGCACGCTCTAGCACTTTCTAGCACGCTTTAGCACGGTCTAGCACGCTCTAGCATGGTCTAGCACACTCTAGCACGCTCAGGCACGCTCTGGCACGGTCTAGCACGGTCTAGCACGCTCTAGCACGCTCTAGCACGCTCTAGCACGCTCTAGCACGCTCTAGCACGGTCTAGCACGCTCTAGCACGGTCTAGCAATTCTAGCACGCTCTAGCACGGTCTAGCACGCTTTAGCACGCTTTAGCACGCTCTAGCACGCTCTAGCACGCTCTAGCACGGTCTAGCACTGTCTAGCACGGTCTAGCACGCTCTAGCACGCTCTAGCACGCTCTAGCACGCTCTAGCACGCTCTAGCACGCTCTAGCACGGTCTAGCACTGTCTAGCACGGTCTAGCACGCTCTAGCACGCTCTAGCACGGTCTAGCACGCTCTGGCACGCTCTGGAACGCTCTAGCACGCTCTAACACGCTCTAGCACGGTATAGCACGCTTTAGTACGGTCTAGCACTGTTTAGCACGGTCTAGCACGGTCTAGCACATTCTGGCACGCTCTAGCACGCTCTAGCACGCTCTAGCACGCTCTAGCACGCTCTAGCACGCTCTAGCCCGCTTTAGCACGCTCTAGCACGCTCTATTTTGATCTAGCACGCTCTGGCACGCTCTAGCACGCTCTAGCACGCTCTAGCACGCTCTAGCACGCTCTAACAAGCTCTAGCATGGTGTAGAACGCTTTAGCACGCTCTAGCACGCTCTAGCACGGTCTAGCACGGTCTAGCACGGTCTAGTACGGTCTAGCACGCTTTAGCACAGTTGAGCACTGTTTAGCACGGTCTAGCACGCTCTATCACGCTCTATCACGGTCTAGCACGCTCTGGCACGCTCTAGCACGGTCTAGCACGCTCTAGCACGCTCTAGCACGGTCTAGCACGGTGTAGCACGCTTTAGCACAGTTGAGCACTGTTTAGCACGGTCTAGCACGCTCTATCACGCTCTATCACGGTCTAGCACGCTCTGGCACGCTCTAGCACGGTCTAGCACGCTCTAGCACGCTCTAGCACGCTCTAGCACGGTCTAGTACGCTCTAGCACGGTCTAGCACGCTCTAGCACGGTCTAGCACGCTCTAGCACGGTCAAGCACGCTCTAGCACGCTCTAGCACGCTCTAGAACGTTCTAGCACGCTCTAGCACGCTCTAGCACGCTTGCTCTAGCACGCTCTAGCACGCTCTAGCACGGTCTAGCACGCTCTGGCACGCTCTGGAACGCTCTAGCACGCTCTAACACGCTCTAGCACGGTGTAGCACGCTTTAGCACGGTCTAGCACTGTTTAGCACGGTCTAGCACGGTCTAGAACGTTCTAGCACGCTCTAGCACGCTCTAGCACGCTTGCTCTAGCACGCTCTAGCACGCTCTAGCACGCTCTAGCACGCTCTAGCACGCTTTAGCACGCTCTAGCACGCTCTAGCACGCTCTAGCACGCTCTAGCACGCTTTAGCACGCTCTAGCACGCTCTAGCTTGCTCTAGCACGCTCTGGCACGCTCTGGCACGCTCTAGCACGCTCTAACACGCTCTAGCACGCTCTAGCACGCTCTAGCACGCTCTAGCACGGTCTAGCACTGTCTAGCACGGTCTAGCACGCTCTAGCACGCTCTAGCACGGTCTAGCACGGGGTAGCATGGTCTAGCACGCTCTAGCACAATCTAGCACGGTCTAGCACGCTCTGGCACGCTCTAGCACGCTCTAACACGTTCTAGCACGGTGTAGCACGCTTTAGCACGGTCTAGCACTGTTAAGCACGGTCTAGCACGCTCTAACACGCTCTAGCTCGGTGTAGCACGCTCTAGCACGCTCTAGCACGCTCTAGCACGCTCTAGCACGGTCTAGCACGCTCTAGCACGCTCTAGCACGCTCTAGCACGCTCAGGCACGCTCTAGCACGGTCTAGCACGGTCTAGCACGCTCTAGCACGCTTTAGCACGCTCTAGCACGCTTTAGCACGGTCTAGCACGCTCTAGCATGGTCTAGCACACTCTAGCACGCTCTAGCACGCTCAGGCACGCTCTAGCACGGTCTAGCACGGTCTAGCACGCTCTAGCACGCTCTAGCACGCTTTAGCACGCTTTAGCACGCTCTAGCACGCTCTAGCACGCTCTAGCACGCTCTGGCACGCTCTGGCACGCTCTGGCACGCTCTAATACGCTCTAGCACGCTTTAGCACGCTCTAGCACGCTCTAGCTTGCTCTAGCACGCTCTGGCACGCTCTGGCACGCTCTAGCACGCTCTAACACGCTCTAGCACGCTCTAGCACGCTCTAGCACGCTCTAGCACGCTCTAGCACGCTCTAGCACGCTCTAGCACGCTCTAGCACGCTCTAACACGCTCTAGCATGATGTAGCACACTTTAGCACGCTCTAGCACGCTCTAGCACGGTCTAGCACGGTCTAGCACGGTCTAGTACGGTCTAGCACGCTCTAGCACGCTCTAGCAAGCTCTAGCACGGTCTAGCACGGTGTAGCACGCTTTAGCACAGTCGAGCACTGTTTAGCACGGTCTAGCACGCTCTATCACGCTCTAGCACGGTCTAGCACGCTCTGGCACGCTCTGGAACGCTCTAGCACGCTCTAACACGCTCTAGCACGGTGTAGCACGCTTTAGCACGGTCTAGCACTGTTTAGCACGGTCTAGCACGGTCTAGCACATTCTGGCACGCTCTAGCACGCTCTAGCACGCTCTAGCACGCTCTAGCACGCTTTAGTACGCTCTAGCACGCTCTAGCACGCTCTAGCACGCTCTAGCACGGTCTAGCACGCTCTGGCACGCTCTGGAACGCTCTAGCACGCTCTAACACGCTCTAGCACGGTATAGCACGCTTTAGTACGGTCTAGCTCTGTTTAGCACGGTCTAGCACGGTCTAGCACATTCTGGCACGCTCTAGCACGCTCTAGCACGCTCTAGCACGCTCTAGCACGCTCTAGCACGCTCTAGCACGCTCTAGCACGCTTTAGCACGCTCTAGCACGCTCTATTTTGATCTAGCACGCTCTGGCACGCTCTAGCACGCTCTAGCACGCTCTAGCACGCTCTAGCACGCTCTAACACGCTCTAGCATGGTGTAGAACGCTTTAGCACGCTCTAGCACGCTCTAGCACGGTCTAGCACGGTCTAGCACGGTCTAGTACGGTCTAGCACGCTCTAGCACGCTCTAGCAAGCTCTAGCACGGTCTAGCACGGTGTAGCACGCTTTAGCACAGTTGAGCACTGTTTAGCACGGTCTAGCACGCTCTATCACGCTCTATCACGGTCTAGCACGCTCTGGCACGCTCTAGCACGGTCTAGCACGCTCTAGCACGCTCTAGCACGCTCTAGCACGGTCTAGTACGCTCTAGCACGGTCTAGCACGCTCTAGCACGGTCTAGCACGCTCTAGCACGGTCAAGCACGCTCTAGCACGCTCTAGCACGCTCTAACACGCTCTAGCACGGTGTAGCACGCTTTAGCATGCTCTAGCACGCTCTACCACGCTCTAGCATGGTGTAGCACACTTTAGCACGCTCTAGCACGCTCTAGCACGGTCTAGCACGGTCTAGCACGGTCTAGTACGGTCTAGCACGCTCTAGCACGCTCTAGCAAGCTCTAGCACGGTCTAGCACGGTGTAGCACGCTTTAGCACAGTCGAGCACTGTTTAGCACGGTCTAGCACGCTCTATCACGCTCTAGCACGGTCTAGCACGCTCTGGCACGCTCTAGCACGGTCTAGCACGGTCTAGCACGCTCTAGCACGCTCTAGCACGCTCTAGCACGCTCTAGCACGGTCTAGTACGCTCTAGCACGGTCTAGCACGCTCTAGCACGGTCTAGCACGCTCTAGCACGGTCTAGCACGCTCTAGCACGCTCTAGCACGCTCTAGCACGTTCTAGCACGGTCTAGCACGCTCTAGCACGGTCTAGCACGCTCTAACACCCTCTAGCACGCTCTAACACGGTCTAGCACGGTCTAGCACGCTCTAGCACGCTCTAGCACGGTCTAGCACCCTCTAGCACGCTCTAGCACGGTCTAGCACGCTCTAGCACGGTCTAGCACGCTCTAGCACAGTCTAGCACGTTCTAGCACGCTTTAGTAGGTCTAGCACGGTCTGGAACGCTCTAGCATGGTCTAGCACGGTCTAGCACGGTCTAGCACGCTCTAGCACGCTCTAGGACGCTCTAGCACGGTCTAGCACTGTCTAGCACGGTCTAGCACGCTCTAGCACGCTCAAGCACGGTCTAGCACGCTCTGGCACGCTCTGGCACGCTCTATCACGCTCTAACACGCTCTAGCACGGTGTAGCACGCTAGGGCACGCTCTAGCTCGCTCTAGCACGCTTTAGCACGCTTTAGCACGCTCTAGCACGCTCTAGCACGCTCTGGCATGCTCTGGCACGCTCTAGCACGCTCTAACACGCTCTAGCATGGTGTAGCACGCTTTAGCACGCTCTAGCACGCTCTAGCACGCTCTAGCACGCTCTAGCACGCTCTGGCACGCTCTGGCAAGGTCTAGCACGCTCTAGCACGGTCTAGTACAGTCTGGCACGCTCTAGCACGGTCTAGCACGGTCTAGCACGGTCCAGCACGCTCTAGCACGCTCTAGCACGATCTGGCACGCTCTAGCACACTCTGGCACGCTCTGGCACGCTCTAGCACGCTCTAGCACGCTCTAGCACGGTCTAGTACGCTCTAGCACGGTCTAGCACGCTCTAGCACGGTCTAGCACGCTCTAGCACGGTCTAGCACGCTCTAGCACGCTCTAGCACGCTCTAGCACGTTCTAGCACGGTCTAGCACGCTCTAGCACGGTCTAGCACGCTCTAACACCCTCTAGCACGCTCTAACACGGTCTAGCACGGTCTAGCACGCTCTAGCACACTCTAGCACGGTCTAGCACCCTCTAGCACGCTCTAGCACGGTCTAGCACGCTCTAGCACGGTCTAGCACGCTCTAGCACAGTCTAGCACGTTCTAGCACGCTCTAGTAGGTCTAGCACGGTCTGGCACGCTCTAGCATGGTCTAGCACGGTCTAGCACGGTCTAGCTTGCTCTAGCACGCTCTAGCACGCTCTAGCACGGTCTAGCACTGTCTAGCACGGTCTAGCACGCTCTAGCACGCTCAATCACGGTCTAGCACGCTCTGGCACGCTCTGGCACGCTCTATCACGCTCTAACACGCTCTAGCACGGTGTAGCACGCTAGGGCACGCTCTAGCTCGCTCTAGCACGCTTTAGCACGCTTTAGCACGCTCTAGCACGCTCTAGCACGCTCTGGCATGCTCTGGCACGCTCTAGAACGCTCTAACACGCTCTAGCATGGTGTAGCACGCTTTAGCACGCTTTAGCACGCTCTAGCACGCTCTAGCACGGTCTAGCACGCTCTAGCACGCTCTAGCACGCTCTAGCACGCTCTGGCACGCTCTGGCAAGGTCTAGCACGCTCTAGCACGGTCTAGTACGGTCTGGCACGCTCTAGCACGGTCTAGCACGGTCTAGCACGGTCCAGCACGCTCTAGCACGCTCTAGCACGATCTGGCACGCTCTAGCACACTCTGGCACGCTCTGGCACGCTCTAGCACGCTCTAGCACGCTCTAGCACGGTGTAGCACGCTTTAGCACGCTCTAGCACGCTCTGTCACGCTCAAGCACGCTCTAGCATGCTCTAGCACGCTCTAGCACGCTCTAGCACGCTCTAGCACGCTCTAGCACGGTCTAGCACGCTCGCTCTAGCACGCTCAAGCACGCTCAAGCACGCTCTAACACGCTCTAGCATGGTGTAGCACGCTTTAGCACGCTCTAGCACGCTCTAGCACGGTCTAGCACGGTCTAGCACGGTCTAGTACGGTCTAGCACGGTCTAGCACGCTCTAGCAAGCTCTAGCACGGTCTAGCACGGTGTAGCATGCTTTAGCACAGTCTAGCACTGTTTATCACGGTCTAGCACGCTCTATCACGCTCTAGCACGGTCTAGCACGCTCTGGCACGCTCTAGCACGGTCTAGCACGCTCTAGCACGCTCTAGCACGCTCTAGCACGCTCTAGCACGCTCTAGCACGGTCTAGTACGCTCTAGCACGGTCTAGCACGCTCTAACACGCTCTAGCACGGTGTAGCAGCTCTAGCACGCTCTAGCACGCTCTAGCACGGGGTAGCATGGTCTAGCACGCTCTAGCACAATCTAGCACGGTCTAGCACGCTCTGGCACGCTCTAGCACGCTCTAACACGTTCTAGCACGGTGTAGCACGCTTTAGCACGGTCTAGCACTGTTAAGCACGGTCTAGCACGCTCTAACACGCTCTAGCTCGGTGTAGCACGCTCTAGCACGCTCTAGCACGCTCTAGCACGCTCTAGCATGGTCTAGCACGCTCTAGCACGCTCTAGCACGCTCTAGCACGCTCAGGCACGCTCTAGCACGGTCTAGCACGGTCTAGCACGCTCTAGCACGCTCTAGCACTTTCTAGCACGCTTTAGCACGGTCTAGCACGCTCTAGCATGGTCTAGCACACTCTAGCACGCTCAGGCACGCTCTAGCACGGTCTAGCACGGTCTAGCACGCTCTAGCACGCTCTAGCACGCTCTAGCACGCTCTAGCACGCTCTAGCACGGTCTAGCACGCTCTAGCACGGTCTAGCAATTCTAGCACGCTCTAGCACGGTCTAGCACGCTTTAGCACGCTTTAGCACGCTCTAGCACGCTCTAGCACGCTCTAGCACGGTCTAGCACTGTCTAGCACGGTCTAGCACGCTCTAGCACGCTCTAGCACGCTCTAGCACGCTCTAGCACGCTCTAGCACGCTCTAGCACGGTCTAGCACTGTCTAGCACGGTCTAGCACGCTCTAGCACGCTCTAGCACGGTCTAGCACGCTCTGGCACGCTCTGGAACGCTCTAGCACGCTCTAACACGCTCTAGCACGGTATAGCACGCTTTAGTACGGTCTAGCACTGTTTAGCACGGTCTAGCACGGTCTAGCACATTCTGGCACGCTCTAGCACGCTCTAGCACGCTCTAGCACGCTCTAGCACGCTCTAGCACGCTTTAGCACGCTCTAGCACGCTCTATTTTGATCTAGCACGCTCTGGCACGCTCTAGCACGCTCTAGCACGCTCTAGCACGCTCTAGCACGCTCTAACAAGCTCTAGCATGGTGTAGAACGCTTTAGCACGCTCTAGCACGCTCTAGCACGGTCTAGCACGGTCTAGCACGGTCTAGTACGGTCTAGCACGCTTTAGCACAGTTGAGCACTGTTTAGCACGGTCTAGCACGCTCTATCACGCTCTATCACGGTCTAGCACGCTCTGGCACGCTCTAGCACGGTCTAGCACGCTCTAGCACGCTCTAGCACGGTCTAGCACGGTGTAGCACGCTTTAGCACAGTTGAGCACTGTTTAGCACGGTCTAGCACGCTCTATCACGCTCTATCACGGTCTAGCACGCTCTGGCACGCTCTAGCACGGTCTAGCACGCTCTAGCACGCTCTAGCACGCTCTAGCACGGTCTAGTACGCTCTAGCACGGTCTAGCACGCTCTAGCACGGTCTAGCACGCTCTAGCACGGTCAAGCACGCTCTAGCACGCTCTAGCACGCTCTAGAACGTTCTAGCACGCTCTAGCACGCTCTAGCACGCTTGCTCTAGCACGCTCTAGCACGCTCTAGCACGGTCTAGCACGCTCTGGCACGCTCTGGAACGCTCTAGCACGCTCTAACACGCTCTAGCACGGTGTAGCACGCTTTAGCACGGTCTAGCACTGTTTAGCACGGTCTAGCACGGTCTAGAACGTTCTAGCACGCTCTAGCACGCTCTAGCACGCTTGCTCTAGCACGCTCTAGCACGCTCTAGCACGCTCTAGCACGCTCTAGCACGCTTTAGCACGCTCTAGCACGCTCTAGCACGCTCTAGCACGCTCTAGCACGCTTTAGCACGCTCTAGCACGCTCTAGCACGCTCTAGCACGCTCTAGCACGCTTTAGCACGCTCTAGCACGCTCTAGCTTGCTCTAGCACGCTCTGGCACGCTCTGGCACGCTCTAGCACGCTCTAACACGCTCTAGCACGCTCTAGCACGCTCTAGCACGCTCTAGCACGGTCTAGCACTGTCTAGCACGGTCTAGCACGCTCTAGCACGCTCTAGCACGGTCTAGCACGGGGTAGCATGGTCTAGCACGCTCTAGCACAATCTAGCACGGTCTAGCACGCTCTGGCACGCTCTAGCACGCTCTAACACGTTCTAGCACGGTGTAGCACGCTTTAGCACGGTCTAGCACTGTTAAGCACGGTCTAGCACGCTCTAACACGCTCTAGCTCGGTGTAGCACGCTCTAGCACGCTCTAGCACGCTCTAGCACGCTCTAGCACGGTCTAGCACGCTCTAGCACGCTCTAGCACGCTCTAGCACGCTCAGGCACGCTCTAGCACGGTCTAGCACGGTCTAGCACGCTCTAGCACGCTTTAGCACGCTCTAGCACGCTTTAGCACGGTCTAGCACGCTCTAGCATGGTCTAGCACACTCTAGCACGCTCTAGCACGCTCAGGCACGCTCTAGCACGGTCTAGCACGGTCTAGCACGCTCTAGCACGCTCTAGCACGCTTTAGCACGCTTTAGCACGCTCTAGCACGCTCTAGCACGCTCTAGCACGCTCTGGCACGCTCTGGCACGCTCTGGCACGCTCTAATACGCTCTAGCACGCTTTAGCACGCTCTAGCACGCTCTAGCTTGCTCTAGCACGCTCTGGCACGCTCTGGCACGCTCTAGCACGCTCTAACACGCTCTAGCACGCTCTAGCACGCTCTAGCACGCTCTAGCACGCTCTAGCACGCTCTAGCACGCTCTAGCACGCTCTAACACGCTCTAGCATGATGTAGCACACTTTAGCACGCTCTAGCACGCTCTAGCACGGTCTAGCACGGTCTAGCACGGTCTAGTACGGTCTAGCACGCTCTAGCACGCTCTAGCAAGCTCTAGCACGGTCTAGCACGGTGTAGCACGCTTTAGCACAGTCGAGCACTGTTTAGCACGGTCTAGCACGCTCTATCACGCTCTAGCACGGTCTAGCACGCTCTGGCACGCTCTGGAATGCTCTAGCACGCTCTAACACGCTCTAGCACGGTGTAGCACGCTTTAGCACGGTCTAGCACTGTTTAGCACGGTCTAGCACGGTCTAGCACATTCTTGCACGCTCTAGCACGCTCTAGCACGCTCTAGCACGCTCTAGCACGCTTTAGTACGCTCTAGCACGCTCTAGCACGCTCTAGCACGCTCTAGCACGGTCTAGCACGCTCTGGCACGCTCTGGAACGCTCTAGCACGCTCTAACACGCTCTAGCACGGTATAGCACGCTTTAGTACGGTCTAGCACTGTTTAGCACGGTCTAGCACGGTCTAGCACATTCTGGCACGCTCTAGCACGCTCTAGCACGCTCTAGCACGCTCTAGCACGCTCTAGCACGCTCTAGCACGCTCTAGCACGCTTTAGCACGCTCTAGCACGCTCTATTTTGATCTAGCACGCTCTGGCACGCTCTAGCACGCTCTAGCACGCTCTAGCACGCTCTAGCACGCTCTAACACGCTCTAGCATGGTGTAGAACGCTTTAGCACGCTCTAGCACGCTCTAGCACGGTCTAGCACGGTCTAGCACGGTCTAGTACGGTTTAGCACGCTCTAGCACGCTCTAGCAAGCTCTAGCACGGTCTAGCACGGTGTAGCACGCTTTAGCACAGTTGAGCACTGTTTAGCACGGTCTAGCACGCTCTATCACGCTCTATCACGGTCTAGCACGCTCTGGCACGCTCTAGCACGGTCTAGCACGCTCTAGCACGCTCTAGCACGCTCTAGCACGGTCTAGTACGCTCTAGCACGGTCTAGCACGCTCTAGCACGGTCTAGCACGCTCTAGCACGGTCAAGCACGCTCTAGCACGCTCTAGCACGCTCTAACACGCTCTAGCACGGTGTAGCACGCTTTAGCATGCTCTAGCACGCTCTACCACGCTCTAGCATGGTGTAGCACACTTTAGCACGCTCTAGCACGCTCTAGCACGGTCTAGCACGGTCTAGCACGGTCTAGTACGGTCTAGCACGCTCTAGCACGCTCTAGCAAGCTCTAGCACGGTCTAGCACGGTGTAGCACGCTTTAGCACAGTCGAGCACTGTTTAGCACGGTCTAGCACGCTCTATCACGCTCTAGCACGGTCTAGCACGCTCTGGCACGCTCTAGCACGGTCTAGCACGGTCTAGCACGCTCTAGCACGCTCTAGCACGCTCTAGCACGCTCTAGCACGGTCTAGTACGCTCTAGCACGGTCTAGCACGCTCTAGCACGGTCTAGCACGCTCTAGCACGGTCTAGCACGCTCTAGCACGCTCTAGCACGCTCTAGCACGTTCTAGCACGGTCTAGCACGCTCTAGCACGGTCTAGCACGCTCTAACACCCTCTAGCACGCTCTAACACGGTCTAGCACGGTCTAGCACGCTCTAGCACGCTCTAGCACGGTCTAGCACCCTCTAGCACGCTCTAGCACGGTCTAGCACGCTCTAGCACGGTCTAGCACGCTCTAGCACAGTCTAGCACGTTCTAGCACGCTTTAGTAGGTCTAGCACGGTCTGGAACGCTCTAGCATGGTCTAGCACGGTCTAGCACGGTCTAGCACGCTCTAGCACGCTCTAGGACGCTCTAGCACGGTCTAGCACTGTCTAGCACGGTCTAGCACGCTCTAGCACGCTCAAGCACGGTCTAGCACGCTCTGGCACGCTCTGGCACGCTCTATCACGCTCTAACACGCTCTAGCACGGTGTAGCACGCTAGGGCACGCTCTAGCTCGCTCTAGCACGCTTTAGCACGCTTTAGCACGCTCTAGCACGCTCTAGCACGCTCTGGCATGCTCTGGCACGCTCTAGCACGCTCTAACACGCTCTAGCATGGTGTAGCACGCTTTAGCACGCTCTAGCACGCTCTAGCACGCTCTAGCACGCTCTAGCACGCTCTGGCACGCTCTGGCAAGGTCTAGCACGCTCTAGCACGGTCTAGTACAGTCTGGCACGCTCTAGCACGGTCTAGCACGGTCTAGCACGGTCCAGCACGCTCTAGCACGCTCTAGCACGATCTGGCACGCTCTAGCACACTCTGGCACGCTCTGGCACGCTCTAGCACGCTCTAGCACGCTCTAGCACGGTGTAGCACGCTTTAGCACGCTCTAGCACGCTCTGTCACGCTCAAGCACGCTCTAGCATGCTCTAGCACGCTCTAGCACGCTCTAGCACGCTCTAGCACGCTCTAGCACGCTCTAGCACGGTCTAGCACGCTCGCTCTAGCACGCTCAAGCACGCTCTAACACGCTCTAGCATGGTGTAGCACGCTTTAGCACGCTCTAGCACGCTCTAGCACGGTCTAGCACGGTCTAGCACGGTCTAGTACGGTCTAGCACGGTCTAGCACGCTCTAACAAGCTCTAGCACGGTCTAGCACGGTGTAGCATGCTTTAGCACAGTCTAGCACTGTTTATCACGGTCTAGCACGCTCTATCACGCTCTAGCACGGTCTAGCACGCTCTGGCACGCTCTAGCACGGTCTAGCACGCTCTAGCACGCTCTAGCACGCTCTAGCACGCTCTAGCACGCTTTAGCACGCTCTAGCACGCTCTATTTTGATCTAGCACGCTCTGGCACGCTCTAGCACGCTCTAGCACGCTCTAGCACGCTCTAGCACGCTCTAACACGCTCTAGCATGGTGTAGAACGCTTTAGCACGCTCTAGCACGCTCTAGCACGGTCTAGCACGGTCTAGCACGGTCTAGTACGGTCTAGCACGCTCCAGCACGCTCTAGCAAGCTCTAGCACGGTCTAGCACGGTGTAGCACGCTTTAGCACAGTTGAGCACTGTTTAGCACGGTCTAGCACGCTCTATCACGCTCTATCACGGTCTAGCACACTCTGGCACGCTCTAGCACGGTCTAGCACGCTCTAGCACGCTCTAGCACGCTCTAGCACGGTCTAGTACGCTCTAGCACGGTCTAGCACGCTCTAGCACGGTCTAGCACGCTCTAGCACGGTCAAGCACGCTCTAGCACGCTCTAGCACGCTCTAGAACGTTCTAGCACGCTCTAGCACGCTCTAGCACGCTTGCTCTAGCACGCTCTAGCACGCTCTAGCACGGTCTAGCACGCTCTGGCACGCTCTGGAACGCTCTAGCACGCTCTAACACGCTCTAGCACGGTGTAGCACGCTTTAGCACGGTCTAGCACTGTTTAGCACGGTCTAGCACGGTCTAGAACGTTCTAGCACGCTCTAGCACGCTCTAGCACGCTTGCTCTAGCACGCTCTAGCACGCTCTAGCACGCTCTAGCACGCTCTGGCACGCTCTGGCACGCTCTGGCACGCTCTAATACGCTCTAGCACGCTTTAGCACGCTCTAGCACGCTCTAGCTTGCTCTAGCACGCTCTGGCACGCTCTAGCACGCTCTAACACGTTCTAGCACGCTCTAGCACGCTCTAACACGCTCTAGCATGGTGTAGAACGCTTTAGCACGCTCTAGCACGCTCTAGCACGGTCTAGCACGGTCTAGCACGGTCTAGTACGGTCTAGCACGCTCTAGCACGCTCTAGCAAGCTCTAGCACGGTCTAGCACGGTGTAGCACGCTTTAGCACAGTTGAGCACTGTTTAGCACGGTCTAGCACGCTCTATCACGCTCTATCACGGTCTAGCACGCTCTGGCACGCTCTAGCACGGTCTAGCACGCTCTAGCACGCTCTAGCACGCTCTAGCACGGTCTAGTACGCTCTAGCACGGTCTAGCACGCTCTAGCACGGTCTAGCACGCTCTAGCACGGTCAAGCACGCTCTAGCACGCTCTAGCACGCTCTAACACGCTCTAGCACGGTGTAGCACGCTTTAGCATGCTCTAGCACGCTCTACCACGCTCTAGCATGGTGTAGCACACTTTAGCACGCTCTAGCACGCTCTAGCACGGTCTAGCACGGTCTAGCACGGTCTAGTACGGTCTAGCACGCTCTAGCACGCTCTAGCAAGCTCTAGCACGGTCTAGCACGGTGTAGCACGCTTTAGCACAGTCGAGCACTGTTTAGCACGGTCTAGCACGCTCTATCACGCTCTAGCACGGTCTAGCACGCTCTGGCACGCTCTAGCACGGTCTAGCACGGTCTAGCACGCTCTAGCACGCTCTAGCACGCTCTAGCACGCTCTAGCACGGTCTAGTACGCTCTAGCACGGTCTAGCACGCTCTAGCACGGTCTAGCACGCTCTAGCACGGTCTAGCACGCTCTAGCACGCTCTAGCACGCTCTAGCACGTTCTAGCACGGTCTAGCACGCTCTAGCACGGTCTAGCACGCTCTAACACCCTCTAGCACGCTCTAACACGGTCTAGCACGGTCTAGCACGCTCTAGCACGCTCTAGCACGGTCTAGCACCCTCTAGCACGCTCTAGCACGGTCTAGCACGCTCTAGCACGGTCTAGCACGCTCTAGCACAGTCTAGCACGTTCTAGCACGCTTTAGTAGGTCTAGCACGGTCTGGCACGCTCTAGCATGGTCTAGCACGGTCTAGCACGGTCTAGCACGCTCTAGCACGCTCTAGCACGCTCTAGCACGGTCTAGCACTGTCTAGCACGGTCTAGCACGCTCTAGCACGCTCAAGCACGGTCTAGCACGCTCTGGCACGCTCTATCACGCTCTAACACGCTCTAGCACGGTGTAGCACGCTAGGGCACGCTCTAGCTCGCTCTAGCACGCTTTAGCACGCTTTAGCACGCTCTAGCACGCTCTAGCACGCTCTGGCATGCTCTGGCACGCTCTAGCACGCTCTAACACGCTCTAGCATGGTGTAGCACGCTTTAGCACGCTCTAGCACGCTCTAGCACGCTCTAGCACGCTCTAGCACGGTCTAGCACGCTCTAGCACGCTCTAGCACGCTCTGGCACGCTCTGGCAAGGTCTAGCACGCTCTAGCACGGTCTAGTACGGTCTGGCACGCTCTAGCACGGTCTAGCACGGTCTAGCACGGTCCAGCACGCTCTAGCACGCTCTAGCACGATCTGGCACGCTCTAGCACACTCTGGCACGCTCTGGCACGCTCTAGCACGCTCTAGCACGCTCTAGCACGGTGTAGCACGCTTTAGCACGCTCTAGCACGCTCTGTCACGCTCAAGCACGCTCTAGCATGCTCTAGCACGCTCTAGCACGCTCTAGCACGCTCTAGCACGGTCTAGTACGGTCTAGCACGGTCTAGCACGCTCTAGCAAGCTCTAGCACGGTCTAGCACGGTGTAGCATGCTTTAGCACAGTCTAGCACTGTTTATCACGGTCTAGCACGCTCTATCACGCTCTAGCACGGTCTAGCACGCTCTGGCACGCTCTAGCACGGTCTAGCACGCTCTAGCACGCTCTAGCACGCTCTAGCACGCTCTAGCACGCTCTAGCACGGTCTAGTACGCTCTAGCACGGTCTAGCACGCTCTAACACGCTCTAGCACGGTGTAGCAGCTCTAGCACGCTCTAGCACGCTCTAGCACGGGGTAGCATGGTCTAGCACGCTCTAGCACAATCTAGCACGGTCTAGCACGCTCTGGCACGCTCTAGCACGCTCTAACACGTTCTAGCACGGTGTAGCACGCTTTAGCACGGTCTAGCACTGTTAAGCACGGTCTAGCACGCTCTAACACGCTCTAGCTCGGTGTAGCACGCTCTAGCACGGGGTAGCATGGTCTAGCACGCTCTAGCACAATCTAGCACGGTCTAGCACGCTCTATCACGCTCTAGCACGGTCTAGCACGCTCTGGCACGCTCTGGAACGCTCTAGCACGCTCTAACACGTTCTAGCACGGTGTAGCACGCTTTAGCACGGTCTAGCACTGTTAAGCACGGTCTAGCACGCTCTAACACGCTCTAGCTCGGTGTAGCACGCTCTAGCACGGTGTAGCACGCTTTAGCACGGTCTAGCACTGTTTAGCACGGTCTAGCACGGTCTAGCACATTCTGGCACGCTCTAGCACGCTCTAGCACGCTCTAGCACGCTTTAGTACGCTCTAGCACGCTCTAGCACGCTCTAGCACGGTCTAGCACGCTCTGGCACGCTCTGGAACGCTCTAGCACGCTCTAACACGCTCTAGCACGGTATAGCACGCTTTAGTACGGTCTAGCACTGTTTAGCACGGTCTAGCACGGTCTAGCACATTCTGGCACGCTCTAGCACGCTCTAGCACGCTCTAGCACGCTCTATCACGCTCTAGCACGCTCTAGCACGCTCTAGCACGCTCTAGCACGCTTTAGCACGCTCTAGCACGCTCTATTTTGATCTAGCACGCTCTGGCACGCTCTAGCACGCTCTAGCACGGTCTAGTACGCTCTAGCACGGTCTAGCACGCTCTAGCACGGTCTAGCACGCTCTAGCACGGTCAAGCACGCTCTAGCACGCTCTAGCACGCTCTAACACGCTCTAGCACGGTGTAGCACGCTTTAGCATGCTCTAGCACGCTCTACCACGCTCTAGCATGGTGTAGCACACTTTAGCACGCTCTAGCACGCTCTAGCACGGTCTAGCACGGTCTAGCACGGTCTAGTACGGTCTAGCACGCTCTAGCACGCTCTAGCAAGCTCTAGCACGGTCTAGCACGGTGTAGCACGCTTTAGCACAGTCGAGCACTGTTTAGCACGGTCTAGCACGCTCTATCACGCTCTAGCACGGTCTAGCACGCTCTGGCACGCTCTAGCACGGTCTAGCACGGTCTAGCACGCTCTAGCACGCTCTAGCACGCTCTAGCACGCTCTAGCACGGTCTAGTACGCTCTAGCACGGTCTAGCACGCTCTAGCACGGTCTAGCACGCTCTAGCACGGTCTAGCACGCTCTAGCACGCTCTAGCACGCTCTAGCACGTTCTAGCACGGTCTAGCACGCTCTAGCACGGTCTAGCACGCTCTAACACCCTCTAGCACGCTCTAACACGGTCTAGCACGGTCTAGCACGCTCTAGCACGCTCTAGCACGGTCTAGCACCCTCTAGCACGCTCTAGCACGGTCTAGCACGCTCTAGCACGGTCTAGCACGCTCTAGCACAGTCTAGCACGTTCTAGCACGCTTTAGTAGGTCTAGCACGGTCTGGCACGCTCTAGCATGGTCTAGCACGGTCTAGCACGGTCTAGCACGCTCTAGCACGCTCTAGCACGCTCTAGCACGGTCTAGCACTGTCTAGCACGGTCTAGCACGCTCTAGCACGCTCAAGCACGGTCTAGCACGCTCTGGCACGCTCTATCACGCTCTAACACGCTCTAGCACGGTGTAGCACGCTAGGGCACGCTCTAGCTCGCTCTAGCACGCTTTAGCACGCTTTAGCACGCTCTAGCACGCTCTAGCACGCTCTGGCATGCTCTGGCACGCTCTAGCACGCTCTAACACGCTCTAGCATGGTGTAGCACGCTTTAGCACGCTCTAGCACGCTCTAGCACGCTCTAGCACGCTCTAGCACGGTCTAGCACGCTCTAGCACGCTCTAGCACGCTCTGGCACGCTCTGGCAAGGTCTAGCACGCTCTAGCACGGTCTAGTACGGTCTGGCACGCTCTAGCACGGTCTAGCACGGTCTAGCACGGTCCAGCACGCTCTAGCACGCTCTAGCACGATCTGGCACGCTCTAGCACACTCTGGCACGCTCTGGCACGCTCTAGCACGCTCTAGCACGCTCTAGCACGGTGTAGCACGCTTTAGCACGCTCTAGCACGCTCTGTCACGCTCAAGCACGCTCTAGCATGCTCTAGCACGCTCTAGCACGCTCTAGCACGCTCTAGCACGGTCTAGTACGGTCTAGCACGGTCTAGCACGCTCTAGCAAGCTCTAGCACGGTCTAGCACGGTGTAGCATGCTTTAGCACAGTCTAGCACTGTTTATCACGGTCTAGCACGCTCTATCACGCTCTAGCACGGTCTAGCACGCTCTGGCACGCTCTAGCACGGTCTAGCACGCTCTAGCACGCTCTAGCACGCTCTAGCACGCTCTAGCACGCTCTAGCACGGTCTAGTACGCTCTAGCACGGTCTAGCACGCTCTAACACGCTCTAGCACGGTGTAGCAGCTCTAGCACGCTCTAGCACGCTCTAGCACGGGGTAGCATGGTCTAGCACGCTCTAGCACAATCTAGCACGGTCTAGCACGCTCTGGCACGCTCTAGCACGCTCTAACACGTTCTAGCACGGTGTAGCACGCTTTAGCACGGTCTAGCACTGTTAAGCACGGTCTAGCACGCTCTAACACGCTCTAGCTCGGTGTAGCACGCTCTAGCACGGGGTAGCATGGTCTAGCACGCTCTAGCACAATCTAGCACGGTCTAGCACGCTCTATCACGCTCTAGCACGGTCTAGCACGCTCTGGCACGCTCTGGAACGCTCTAGCACGCTCTAACACGTTCTAGCACGGTGTAGCACGCTTTAGCACGGTCTAGCACTGTTAAGCACGGTCTAGCACGCTCTAACACGCTCTAGCTCGGTGTAGCACGCTCTAGCACGGTGTAGCACGCTTTAGCACGGTCTAGCACTGTTTAGCACGGTCTAGCACGGTCTAGCACATTCTGGCACGCTCTAGCACGCTCTAGCACGCTCTAGCACGCTTTAGTACGCTCTAGCACGCTCTAGCACGCTCTAGCACGGTCTAGCACGCTCTGGCACGCTCTGGAACGCTCTAGCACGCTCTAACACGCTCTAGCACGGTATAGCACGCTTTAGTACGGTCTAGCACTGTTTAGCACGGTCTAGCACGGTCTAGCACATTCTGGCACGCTCTAGCACGCTCTAGCACGCTCTAGCACGCTCTATCACGCTCTAGCACGCTCTAGCACGCTCTAGCACGCTCTAGCACGCTTTAGCACGCTCTAGCACGCTCTATTTTGATCTAGCACGCTCTGGCACGCTCTAGCACGCTCTAGCACGCTCTAGCACGCTCTAGCACGCTCTAACACGCTCTAGCATGGTGTAGAACGCTTTAGCACGCTCTAGCACGCTCTAGCACGGTCTAGCACGGTCTAGCACGGTCTAGTACGGTCTAGCACGCTCTAGCACGCTCTAGCAAGCTCTAGCACGGTCTAGCACGGTGTAGCACGCTTTAGCACAGTTGAGCACTGTTTAGCACGGTCTAGCACGCTCTATCACGCTCTATCACGGTCTAGCACGCTCTGGCACGCTCTAGCACGGTCTAGCACGCTCTAGCACGCTCTAGCACGCTCTAGCACGGTCTAGTACGCTCTAGCACGGTCTAGCACGCTCTAGCACGGTCTAGCACGCTCTAGCACGGTCAAGCACGCTCTAGCACGCTCTAGCACGCTCTAACACGCTCTAGCACGGTGTAGCACGCTTTAGCACGCTCTAGCACGCTCTACCACGCTCTAGCATGGTGTAGCACACTTTAGCACGCTCTAGCACGCTCTAGCACGGTCTAGCACGGTCTAGCACGGTCTAGTACGGTCTAGCACGCTCTAGCACGCTCTAGCAAGCTCTAGCACGGTCTAGCACGGTGTAGCACGCTTTAGCACAGTCGAGCACTGTTTAGCACGGTCTAGCACGCTCTATCACGCTCTAGCACGGTCTAGCACGCTCTGGCACGCTCTAGCACGGTCTAGCACGGTCTAGCACGCTCTAGCACGCTCTAGCACGCTCTAGCACGGTCTAGTACGCTCTAGCACGGTCTAGCACGCTCTAGCACGGTCTAGCACGCTCTAGCACGGTCTAGCACGCTCTAGCACGCTCTAGCACGCTCTAGCACGTTCTAGCACGGTCTAGCACGCTCTAGCACGGTCTAGCACGCTCTAACACCCTCTAGCACGCTCTAACACGGTCTAGCACGGTCTAGCACGCTCTAGCACGCTCTAGCACGGTCTAGCACCCTCTAGCACGCTTTAGCACGGTCTAGCACGCTCTAGCACGGTCTAGCACGCTCTAGCACAGTCTAGCACGTTCTAGCACGCTCTAGTAGGTCTAGCACGGTCTGGCACGCTCTAGCATGGTCTAGCACGGTCTAGCACGGTCTAGCACGCTCTAGCACGCTCTAGCACGCTCTAGCACGGTCTAGCACTGTCTAGCACGGTCTAGCACGCTCTAGCACGCTCAAGCACGGTCTAGCACGCTCTGGCACGCTCTGGCACGCTCTATCACGCTCTAACACGCTCTAGCACGGTGTAGCACGCTAGGGCACGCTCTAGCTCGCTCTAGCACGCTTTAGCACGCTTTAGCACACTTTAGCACGCTCTAGCACGCTCTAGCACGGTCTAGCACGGTCTAGCACGGTCTAGTACGGTCTAGCACGCTCTAGCACGCTCTAGCACGGTCTAGCACGCTCTGGCACGCTCTAGCACGGTCTAGCACGGTCTAGCACGCTCTAGCACGGTCTAGCACCCTCTAGCACGCTCTAGCACGGTCTAGCACGCTCTAGCACGGTCTAGCACGCTCTAGCACAGTCTAGCACGTTCTAGCACGCTCTAGTAGGTCTAGCACGCTCTAACACGGTCTAGCACGGTCTAGCACGCTCTAGCACGCTCTAGCACGGTCTAGCACCCTCTAGCACGCTCTAGCACGGTCTAGCACGCTCTAGCACGGTCTAGCACGCTCTAGCACAGTCTAGCACGTTCTAGCACGCTCTAGTAGGTCTAGCACGGTCTAGCACGCTCTAGCACGCTCTAGCACGCTCTAGCACGGTCTAGCACTGTCTAGCACGGTCTAGCACGCTCTAGCACGCTCAAGCACGGTCTAGCACGCTCTGGCACGCTCTGGCACGCTCTATCACGCTCTAACACGCTCTAGCATGGTGTAGCACGCTTTAGCACGCTCTAGCACGCTCTAGCACGGTCTAGCACGCTCTAGCACGCTCTAGCACGCTCTGGCACGCTCTGGCAAGGTCTAGCACGCTCTAGCACGGTCTAGTACGGTCTGGCACGCTCTAGCACGGTCTAGCACGGTCTAGCACGGTCCAGCACGCTCTAGCACGCTCTAGCACGATCTGGCACGCTCTAGCACACTCTGGCACGCTCTGGCACGCTCTAGCACGCTCTAGCACGCTCTAGCACGGTGTAGCACGCTTTAGCACGCTCTAGCACGCTCTGTCACGCTCAAGCACGCTCTAGCACGCTCTATCACGCTCTAGCACGGTCTAGCACGCTCTGGCACGCTCTAGCACGGTCTAGCACGCTCTAGCACGCTCTAGCACGCTCTAGCACGCTCTAGCACGCTCTAGCACGGTCTAGTACGCTCTAGCACGGTCTAGCACGCTCTAACACGCTCTAGCACGGTGTAGCAGCTCTAGCACGCTCTAGCACGCTCTAGCACGGGGTAGCATGGTCTAGCACGCTCTAGCACAATCTAGCACGGTCTAGCACGCTCTGGCACGCTCTAGCACGCTCTAACACGTTCTAGCACGGTGTAGCACGCTTTAGCACGGTCTAGCACTGTTAAGCACGGTCTAGCACGCTCTAACACGCTCTAGCTCGGTGTAGCACGCTCTAGCACGGTGTAGCACGCTTTAGCACGGTCTAGCACTGTTTAGCACGGTCTAGCACGGTCTAGCACATTCTGGCACGCTCTAGCACGCTCTAGCACGCTCTAGCACGGTGTAGCACGCTTTAGCACGCTCTAGCACGCTCTGTCACGCTCAAGCACGCTCTAGCATGCTCTAGCACGCTCTAGCACGCTCTAGCACGCTCTAGCACGGTCTAGCACGGTCTAGCACGCTCGCTCTAGCACGCTCAAGCACGCTCTAACACGCTCTAGCATGGTGTAGCACGCTTTAGCACGCTCTAGCACGCTCTAGCACGGTCTAGCACGGTCTAGCACGGTCTAGTACGGTCTAGCACGGTCTAGCACGCTCTAGCAAGCTCTAGCACGGTCTAGCACGGTGTAGCATGCTTTAGCACAGTCTAGCACTGTTTATCACGGTCTAGCACGCTCTATCACGCTCTAGCACGGTCTAGCACGCTCTGGCACGCTCTAGCACGGTCTAGCACGCTCTAGCACACTCTAGCACGCTCTAGCACGCTCTAGCACGGTCTAGTACGCTCTAGCACGGTCTAGCACGCTCTAACACGCTCTAGCACGGTGTAGCAGCTCTAGCACGCTCTAGCACGCTCTAGCACGCTCTAGCACGGGGTAGCATGGTCTAGCACGCTCTAGCACAATCTAGCACGGTCTAGCACGCTCTGGCACGCTCTAGCACGCTCTAACACGTTCTAGCACGGTGTAGCACGCTTTAGCACGGTCTAGCACTGTTAAGCACGGTCTAGCACGCTCTAACACGCTCTAGCTCGGTGTAGCACGCTCTAGCACGCTCTAGCACGCTCTAGCACGCTCTAGCACGGTCTAGCACGCTCTAGCACGCTCTAGCACGCTCAGGCACGCTCTAGCACGGTCTAGCACGGTCTAGCACGCTCTAGCACGCTCTAGCACTTTCTAGCACGCTTTAGCACGGTCTAGCACGCTCTAGCATGGTCTAGCACACTCTAGCACGCTCTACAACGCTCAGGCACGCTCTAGCACGGTCTAGCACGGTCTAGCACGCTCTAGCACGCTCTAGCACGCTCTAGCACGCTCTAGCACGGTCTAGCACGCTCTAGCACGCTCTAGCACGCTCTAGCACGCTTTAGCACGCTCTAGCACGCTCTATTTTGATCTAGCACGCTCTGGCACGCTCTAGCACGCTCTAGCACGCTCTAGCACGCTCTAGCACGCTCTAGCACGCTCTAACACGCTCTAGCATGGTGTAGAACGCTTTAGCACGCTCTAGCACGCTCTAGCACGGTCTAGCACGGTCTAGCACGGTCTAGTACGGTCTAGCACGCTCTAGCACGCTCTAGCAAGCTCTAGCACGGTCTAGCACGGTGTAGCACGCTTTAGCACAGTTGAGCACTGTTTAGCACGGTCTAGCACGCTTTATCACGCTCTATCACGGTCTAGCACGCTCTGGCACGCTCTAGCACGGTCTAGCACGCTCTAGCACGCTCTAGCACGCTCTAGCACGGTCTAGTACGCTCTAGCACGGTCTAGCACGCTCTAGCACGGTCTAGAACGCTCTAGCACGGTCAAGCACGCTCTAGCACGCTCTAGCACGCACTAGAACGTTCTAGCACGCTCTAGCACGCTCTAGCACGCTTGCTCTAGCACGCTCTAGCACGCTCTAGCACGCTCTAGCACGCTCTAGCACGCTCTAGCACGCTCTAGCACGCTCTAGCACGCTCTAGCACGGTCTAGCACTGTCTAGCACGGTCTAGCACGCTCTAGCACGCTCTAGCACGGTCTAGCACGCTCTGGCACGCTCTGGAACGCTCTAGCACGCTCTAACACGCTCTAGCACGGTGTAGCACGCTTTAGCACGGTCTAGCACTGTTTAGCACGGTCTAGCACGGTCTAGCACATTCTGGCACGCTCTAGCACGCTCTAGCACGCTCTAGCACGCTCTAGCACGCTCTAGCACGCTCTAGCACGCTTTAGCACGCTCTAGCACGCTCTAGCACGCTCTAGCACGCTCTAGCACGCTTTAGCACGCTCTAGCACGCTCTAGCTTGCTCTAGCACGCTCTGGCACGCTCTGGCACGCTCTAGCACGCTCTAACACGCTCTAGCACGCTCTAGCACGCTCTAGCACGCTCTAGCACGCTCTAGCACGGTCTAGCACGCTCTAGCACGCTCTAGCACGGTCTAGCACGGGGTAGCATGGTCTAGCACGCTCTAGCACAATCTAGCACGCTCTAGCACAATCTAGCACGGTCTAGCACGCTCTGGCACGCTCTAGCACGCTCTAACACGTTCTAGCACGGTGTAGCACGCTTTAGCACGGTCTAGCACTGTTAAGCACGGTCTAGCACGCTCTAACACGCTCTAGCTCGGTGTAGCACGCTCTAGCACGCTCTAGCACGCTCTAGCACGCTCTAGCACGGTCTAGCACGCTCTAGCACGCTCTAGCACGCTCTAGCACGCTCAGGCACGCTCTAGCACGGTCTAGCACGGTCTAGCACGCTCTAGCACGCTCTAGCACGCTCTAGCACGCTTTAGCACGGTCTAGCACGCTCTAGCATAGTCTAGCACACTCTAGCACGCTCTAGAACGCTCAGGCACGCTCTAGCACGGTCTAGCACGGTCTAGCACGCTCTAGCACGCTCTAGCACGCTTTAGCACGCTTTAGCACGCTCTAGCACGCTCTAGCACGCTCTAGCACGCTCTGGCACGCTCTGGCACGCTCTGGCACGCTCTAATACGCTCTAGCACGCTTTAGCACGCTCTAGCACGCTCTAGCTTGCTCTAGCACGCTCTGGCACGCTCTGGCACGCTCTAGCACGCTCTAACACGCTCTAGCACGCTCTAGCACGCTCTAGCACGCTCTAGCACGCTCTAGCACGCTCTAGCACGCTCTAACACGCTCTAGCATGATGTAGCACACTTTAGCACGCTCTAGCACGCTCTAGCACGGTCTAGCACGGTCTAGCACGGTCTAGTACGGTCTAGCACGCTCTAGCACGCTCTAGCAAGCTCTAGCACGGTCTAGCACGGTGTAGCACGCTTTAGCACAGTCGAGCACTGTTTAGCACGGTCTAGCACGCTCTATCACGCTCTAGCACGGTCTAGCACGGTGTAGCACGCTTTAGCACGGTCTAGCACTGTTTAGCACGGTCTAGCACGGTCTAGCACATTCTGGCACGCTCTAGCACGCTCTAGCACGCTCTAGCACGCTCTAGCACGCTCTAGCACGCTTTAGCACGCTCTAGCACGCTCTAGCACGCTCTAGCACGCTCTAGCACGCTCTAGCACGGTCTAGCACGCTCTGGCACGCTCTGGAACGCTCTAGCACGCTCTAGCACGCTCTAGCACGCTCCAACACGCTCTAGCATGATGTAGCACACTTTAGTACGGTCTAGCACTGTTTAGCACGGTCTAGCACGGTCTAGCACATTCTGGCACGCTCTAGCACGCTCTAGCACGCTCTAGCACGCTCTAGCACGCTCTAGCACGCTCTAGCACGATTTAGCACGTTCTAGCACGCTCTATTTTGATCTAGCACGCTCTGGCACGCTCTAGCACGCTCTAGCACGCTCTAGCACGCTCTAGCACGCTCTAACACGCTCTAGCATGGTGTAGAACGCTTTAGCACGCTCTAGCACGCTCTAGCACGGTCTAGCACGGTCTAGCACGGTCTAGTACGGTCTAGCACGCTCTAGCACGCTCTAGCAAGCTCTAGCACGGTCTAGCACGGTGTAGCACGCTTTAGCACAGTTGAGCACTGTTTAGCACGGTCTAGCACGCTCTATCACGCTCTATCACGGTCTAGCACGCTCTGGCACGCTCTAGCACGGTCTAGCACGCTCTAGCACGCTCTAGCACGCTCTAGCACGGTCTAGTACGCTCTAGCACGGTCTAGCACGCTCTAGCACGGTCTAGCACGCTCTAGCACGGTCAAGCACGCTCTAGCACGCTCTAGCACGCTCTAGAACGTTCTAGCACGCTCTAGCACGCTCTAGCACGCTTGCTCTAGCACGCTCTAGCACGCTCTAGCACGCTCTAGCACGCTCTAGCACGCTCTAGCACGCTCTAGCACGCTCTAGCACGGTCTAGCACTGTCTAGCACGGTCTAGCACGCTCTAGCACGCTCTAGCACGGTCTAGCACGCTCTCGCACGCTCTGGCACGCTCTGGCACGCTCTAGCACGCTCTAACACGCTCTAGCACGCTCTAGCACGCTCTAGCACGGTCTAGCACTGTCTAGCACGGTCTAGCACGCTCTAGCACGCTCTAGCACGGTCTAGCACGGGGTAGCATGGTCTAGCACGCTCTAGCACAATCTAGCACGGTCTAGCACGCTCTGGCACGCTCTAGCACGCTCTAACACGTTCTAGCACGGTGTAGCACGCTTTAGCACGGTCTAGCACTGTTAAGCACGGTCTAGCACGCTCTAACACGCTCTAGCTCGGTGTAGCACGCTCTAGCACGCTCTAGCACGCTCTAGCACGCTCTAGCACGGTTTAGCACGCTCTAGCACGCTCTAGCACGCTCTAGCACGCTCTAGCACGCTCTAGCACGCTCAGGCACGCTCTAGCACGGTCTAGCACGGTCTAGCACGCTCTAGCACGCTCTAACACGTTCTAGCACGGTGTAGCACGCTTTAGCACGGTCTAGCACTGTTAAGCACGGTCTAGCACGCTCTAACACGCTCTAGCTCGGTGTAGCACGCTCTAGCACGCTCTAGCACGCTCTAGCACGCTCTAGCACGCTCTAGCACGGTCTAGCACGCTCTAGCACGCTCTAGCACGCTCTAGCACGCTCAGGCACGCTCTAGCACGGTCTAGCACGGTCTAGCACGCTCTAGCACGCTCTAGCACGCTCTAGCACGCTTTAGCACGGTCTAGCACGCTCTAGCATGGTCTAGCACACTCTAGCACGCTCTAGCACGCTCAGGCACGCTCTAGCACGGTCTAGCACGGTCTAGCACGGTCTAGCACGCTCTAGCACGCTTTAGCACGCTTTAGCACGCTCTAGCACGCTCTAGCAAGCTCTAGCACGCTCTGGCACGCTCTGGCACGCTCTGGCACGCTCTAATACGCTCTAGCACGCTTTAGCACGCTCTAGCACGCTCTAGCTTGCTCTAGCACGCTCTGGCACGCTCTGGCACGCTCTAGCACGCTCTAACACGCTCTAGCACGCTCTAGCACGCTCTAGCACGCTCTAGCACGCTCTAGCACGCTCTAGCACGCTCTAGCACGCTCTAACACGCTCTAGCATGATGTAGCACACTTTAGCACGCTCTAGCACGCTCTAGCACGGTCTAGCACGGTCTAGCACGGTCTAGTACGGTCTAGCACGCTCTAGCACGCTCTAGCAAGCTCTAGCACGGTCTAGCACGGTGTAGCACGCTTTAGCACAGTCGAGCACTGTTTAGCACGGTCTAGCACGCTCTATCACGCTCTATCACGGTCTAGCACGCTCTGGCACGCTCTGGAACGCTCTGGCACGCTCTAGCACGGTGTAGCACGCTTTAGCACGGTCTAGCACTGTTTAGCACGGTCTAGCACGGTCTAGCACATTCTGGCACGCTCTAGCACGCTCTAGCACGCTCTAGCACGCTCTAGCACGCTCTAGCACGCTCTAGCACGCTCTAGCACGCTCTAGCACGCTCTAGCACGCTCTAGCACGCTTTAGCACGCTCTAGCACGCTCTAGCACGCTCTAGCACGCTCTAGCACGGTCTAGCACGCTCTGGCACGCTCTGGAACGCTCTAGCACGCTCTAGCACGCTCTAGCACGCTCTAACACGCTCTAGCATGATGTAGCACACTTTAGTACGGTCTAGCACTGTTTAGCACGGTCTAGCACGGTCTAGCACATTCTATCACGCTCTAGCACGCTCTAGCACGCTCTAGCACGCTCTAGCACGCTCTAGCACGCTCTAGCACGATTTAGCACGTTCTAGCACGCTCTATTTTGATCTAGCACGCTCTGGCACGCTCTAGCACGCTCTAGCACGCTCTAGCACGCTCTAACACGCTCTAGCATGGTGTAGAACGCTTTAGCACGCTCTAGCACGCTCTAGCACGGTCTAGCACGGTCTAGCACGGTCTAGTACGGTCTAGCACGCTCTAGCACGCTCTAGCAAGCTCTAGCACGGTCTAGCACGGTGTAGCACGCTTTAGCACAGTTGAGCACTGTTTAGCACGGTCTAGCACGCTCTATCACGCTCTATCACGGTCTAGCACGCTCTGGCACGCTCTAGCACGGTCTAGCACGCTCTAGCACGCTCTAGCACGCTCTAGCACGGTCTAGTACGCTCTAGCACGGTCTAGCACGCTCTAGCACGGTCTAGCACGCTCTAGCACGGTCAAGCACGCTCTAGCACGCTCTAGCACGCTCTAGAACGTTCTAGCACGCTCTAGCACGCTCTAGCACGCTTGCTCTAGCACGCTCTAGCACGCTCTAGCACGCTCTAGCACGCTCTAGCACGCTCTAGCACGCTCTAGCACTGTCTAGCACTGTCTAGCACGGTCTAGCACGCTCTAGCACGCTCTAGCACGGTCTAGCACGCTCTGGCACGCTCTGGCACGCTCTGGCACGCTCTAGCACGCTCTAACACGCTCTAGCACGCTCTAGCACGCTCTAGCACGCTCTAGCACGCTCTAGCACGGTCTAGCACTGTCTAGCACAGTCTAGCACGCTCTAGCACGCTCTAGCACGGTCTAGCACGGGGTAGCATGGTCTAGCACGCTCTAGCACAATCTAGCACGGTCTAGCACGCTCTGGCACGCTCTAGCACGCTCTAACATGTTCTAGCACGGTGTAGCACGCTTTAGCACGGTCTAGCACTGTTAAGCACGGTCTAGCACGCTCTAACACGCTCTAGCTCGGTGTAGCACTGTCTAGCACGGTCTAGCACGCTCTAGCACGCTCAAGCACGGTCTAGCACGCTCTGGCACGCTCTGGCACGCTCTATCACGCTCTAACACGCTCTAGCACGGTGTAGCACGCTAGGGCACGCTCTAGCTCGCTCTAGCACGCTCTAGCACGCTCTAGCACGGTCTAGTACGCTCTAGCACGGTCTAGCACGCTCTAGCACGGTCTAGCACGCTCTAGCACGGTCAAGCACGCTCTAGCACGCTCTAGCACGCTCTATAACGTTCTAGCACGCTCCAGCACGCTCTAGCACGCTTGCTCTAGCACGCTCTAGCACGCTCTAGCACGCTCTAGCACGCTCTAGCACGGTCTAGCACTGTCTAGCACGGTTAAGCACGCTCTAGCACGCTCTAGCACGGTCTAGCACGCTCTGGCACGCTCTGGAACGCTCTAGCACGCTCTAACACGCTCTAGCACGGTGTAGCACGCTTTAGCACGGTCTAGCACTGTTTAGCACGGTCTAGCACGGTCTTGCACTTCTGGCACGCTCTAGCACGCTCTAGCACGCTCTAGCACGCTCTAGCACGCTTTAGCACGCTCTAGCACGCTCTAGCACGCTCTAGCACGCTCTAGCACGCTTTAGCACGCTCTAGCACGCTCTAGCTTGCTCTAGCACGCTCTGGCACGCTCTGGCACGCTCTAGCACGCTCTAACACGCTCTAGCACGCGCTAGCACGCTCTAGCACGCTCTAGCACGCTCTAGCACGCTCTAGCACGCTCTAGCACGCTCTAACACGCTCTAGCATGATGTAGCACACTTTAGCACGCTCTAGCACGCTCTAGCACGGTCTAGCACGGTCTAGCACGGTCTAGTACGGTCTAGCACGCTCTAGCACGCTCTAGCAAGCTCTAGCACGGTCTAGCACGGTGTAGCACGCTTTAGCACAGTCGAGCACTGTTTAGCACGGTCTAGCACGCTCTATCACGCTCTAGCACGGTCTAGCACGCTCTGGCACGCTCTAGCACGGTCTAGCACGCTCTAGCACGCTCTAGCACGCTCTAGCACGCTCTAGCACTCTCTAGCACGCTCTAGCACGCTCTAGCACGGTCTAGCACGCTCTAGCACGCTCTAGCACGCTCTAGCACGCTCAGGCACGCTCTAGCACGCTCTAGCACGGTCTAGCACGCTCTAGCACGCTCTAGCACGCTCTAGCACGCTTTAGCACGGTCTAGCACGCTCTAGCATGGTCTAGCACACTCTAGCACGCTCAGGCACGCTCTAGCACGGTCTAGCACGGTCTAGCACGCTCTAGCACGCTCTAGCACGCTCTAGCACGCTCTAGCACGGTCTAGCACTTTCTAGCACGGTCTAGCACGCTCTAGCACGCTCTAGCACGGTCTAGCACGCTCTGGCACGCTCTGGAACGCTCTAGCACGCTCTAACACGCTCTAGCACGGTGTAGCACGCTTTAGCACGGTCTAGGACTGTTTAGCACGGTCTAGCACGGTCTAGCACATTCTGGCACGCTCTAGCACGCTCTAACACGCTCTAGCACGGTGTAGCACGCTTTAGCACGGTCTAGGACTGTTTAGCACGGTCTAGCACGGTCTAGCACATTCTGGCACGCTCTAGCACGCTCTAGCACGCTCTAGCACGCTCTAGCACGCTCTAGCACGCTCTAGCACGCTCTAGCACGCTCTAGCACGCTTTAGCACGCTCTAGCACGCTCTAGCTTGATCTAGTACGCTCTGGCACGCTCTAGCACGCTCTAGCACGCTCTAGCACGCTCTAACACGCTCTAGCATGGTGTAGAACGCTTTAGCACGCTCTAGCACGCTCTAGCACGGTCCAGCACGGTCTAGCACGGTCTAGTACGGTCTAGCACGCTCTAGCACGCTCTAGCAAGCTCTAGCACGGTCTAGCACGGTGTAGCACGCTTTAGCACAGTTGAGCACTGTTTAGCACGGTCTAGCACGCTCTATCACGCTCTATCACGGTCTAGCACGCTCTGGCACGCTCTAGCACGGTCTAGCACGCTCTAGCACGCTCTAGCACGCTCTAGCACGGTCTAGTACGCTCTAGCACGGTCTAGCACGCTCTAGCACGGTCTAGCACGCTCTAGCACGGTCAAGCACGCTCTAGCACGCTCTAGCACGCTCTAGAACGTTCTAGCACGCTCCAGCACGCTCTAGCACGCTTGCTCTAGCACGCTCTAGCACGCTCTAGCACGCTCTAGCACGCTCTAGCACGGTCTAGCACTGTCTAGCACGGTCTAGCACGCTCTAGCACGCTCTAGCACGGTCTAGCACGCTCTGGCACGCTCTGGAACGCTCTAGCACGGTGTAGCACGCTTTAGCACGGTCTAGCACTGTTTAGCACGGTCTAGCACGGTCTAGCACGGTCTAGTACGGTCTAGCACGCTCTAGCACGCTCTAGCAAGCTCTAGCACGGTCTAGCACGGTGTAGCACGCTTTAGCACAGTCGAGCACTGTTTAGCACGGTCTAGCACGCTCTATCACGCTCTAGCACGGTCTAGCACGCTCTGGCACGCTCTAGTACGGTCTAGCACGCTCTAGCACGCTCTAGCACGCTCTAGCACGCTCTAGCACTCTCTAGCACGCTCTAGCACGCTCTAGCACGGTCTAGCACGCTCTAGCACGCTCTAGCACGCTCTAGCACGCTCAGGCACGCTCTAGCACGGTCTAGCACGGTCTAGCACGCTCTAGCACGCTCTAGCACGCTCTAGCACGCTTTAGCACGGTCTAGCACGCTCTAGCATGGTCTAGCACACTCTAGCACGCTCTAGCACGCTCAGGCACGCTCTAGCACGGTCTAGCACGGTCTAGCACGCTCTAGCACGCTCTAGCACGCTTTAGCACGCTTTAGCACGCTCTAGAACGGTCTAGCACGCTCTAGCACGCTCTGGCACGCTCTGGCACGCTCTGGCACGCTCTAATACGCTCTAGCACGCTCTAGCACGCTCTAGCACGCTCTAGCACGGTTTAGCACGCTCTAGCACGCTCTAGCACGCTCTAGCACGCTCTAGCACGCTCTAGCACGCTCAGGCACGCTCTAGCATGGTCTAGCACGGTCTAGCACGCTCTAGCACGCTCTAACACGTTCTAGCACGGTGTAGCACGCTTTAGCACGGTCTAGCACTGTTAAGCACGGTCTAGCACGCTCTAACACGCTCTAGCTCGGTGTAGCACGCTCTAGCACGCTCTAGCACGCTCTAGCACGCTCTAGCACGCTCTAGCACGGTCTAGCACGCTCTAGCACGCTCTAGCACGCTCTAGCACGCTCAGGCACGCTCTAGCACGGTCTAGCACGGTCTAGCACGCTCTAGCACGCTCTAGCACGCTCTAGCACGCTTTAGCACGGTCTAGCACGCTCTAGCATGGTCTAGCACACTCTAGCACGCTCTAGCACGCTCAGGCACGCTCTAGCACGGTCTAGCACGGTCTAGCACGGTCTAGCACGCTCTAGCACGCTTTAGCACGCTTTAGCACGCTCTAGCACGCTCTAGCAAGCTCTAGCACGCTCTGGCACGCTCTGGCACGCTCTGGCACGCTCTAATACGCTCTAGCACGCTTTAGCACGCTCTAGCACGCTCTAGCTTGCTCTAGCACGCTCTGGCACGCTCTGGCACGCTCTAGCACGCTCTAACACGCTCTAGCACGCTCTAGCACGCTCTAGCACGCTCTAGCACGCTCTAGCACGCTCTAGCACGCTCTAGCACGCTCTAACACGCTCTAGCATGATGTAGCACACTTTAGCACGCTCTAGCACGCTCTAGCACGGTCTAGCACGGTCTAGCACGGTCTAGTACGGTCTAGCACGCTCTAGCACGCTCTAGCAAGCTCTAGCACGGTCTAGCACGGTGTAGCACGCTTTAGCACAGTCGAGCACTGTTTAGCACGGTCTAGCACGCTCTATCACGCTCTATCACGGTCTAGCACGCTCTGGCACGCTCTGGAACGCTCTGGCACGCTCTAGCACGGTGTAGCACGCTTTAGCACGGTCTAGCACTGTTTAGCACGGTCTAGCACGGTCTAGCACATTCTGGCACGCTCTAGCACGCTCTAGCACGCTCTAGCACGCTCTAGCACGCTTTAGCACGCTCTAGCACGCTCTAGCACGCTCTAGCACGCTCTAGCACGGTCTAGCACGCTCTGGCACGCTCTGGAACGCTCTAGCACGCTCTAGCACGCTCTAGCACGCTCTAACACGCTCTAGCATGATGTAGCACACTTTAGTACGGTCTAGCACTGTTTAGCACGGTCTAGCACGGTCTAGCACATTCTATCACGCTCTAGCACGCTCTAGCACGCTCTAGCACGCTCTAGCACGCTCTAGCACGCTCTAGCACGCTCTAGCACGATTTAGCACGTTCTAGCACGCTCTATTTTGATCTAGCACGCTCTGGCACGCTCTAGCACGCTCTAGCACGCTCTAGCACGCTCTAACACGCTCTAGCATGGTGTAGAACGCTTTAGCACGCTCTAGCACGCTCTAGCACGGTCTAGCACGGTCTAGCACGGTCTAGTACGGTCTAGCACGCTCTAGCACGCTCTAGCAAGCTCTAACACGCTCTAGCATGATGTAGCACACTTTAGTACGGTCTAGCACTGTTTAGCACGGTCTAGCACGGTCTAGCACGGTCTAGCACGGTCTAGTACGGTCTAGCACGCTCTAGCACGCTCTAGCACGCTCTAACACGCTCTAGCATGATGTAGCACACTTTAGTACGGTCTAGCACTGTTTAGCACGGTCTAGCACGCTCTAGCACGCTCTAGCACGGTCTAGTACGCTCTAGCACGGTCTAGCACGCTCTAGCACGGTCTAGCACGCTCTAGCACGGTCAAGCACGCTCTAGCACGCTCTAGCACGCTCTAGAACGTTCTAGCACGCTCTAGCACGCTCTAGCACGCTTGCTCTAGCACGCTCTAGCACGCTCTAGCACGCTCTAGCACGCTCTAGCACGCTCTAGCACGCTCTAGCACTGTCTAGCACTGTCTAGCACGGTCTAGCACGCTCTAGCACGCTCTAGCACGGTCTAGCACGCTCTGGCACGCTCTGGCACGCTCTGGCACGCTCTAGCACGCTCTAACACGCTCTAGCACGCTCTAGCACGCTCTAGCACGCTCTAGCACGCTCTAGCACGGTCTAGCACTGTCTAGCACGGTCTAGCACGCTCTAGCACGCTCTAGCACGGTCTAGCACGGGGTAGCATGGTCTAGCACGCTCTAGCACAATCTAGCACGGTCTAGCACGCTCTGGCACGCTCTAGCACGCTCTAACATGTTCTAGCACGGTGTAGCACGCTTTAGCACGGTCTAGCACTGTTAAGCACGGTCTAGCACGCTCTAACACGCTCTAGCTCGGTGTAGCACTGTCTAGCACGGTCTAGCACGCTCTAGCACGCTCAAGCACGGTCTAGCACGCTCTGGCACGCTCTGGCACGCTCTATCACGCTCTAACACGCTCTAGCACGGTGTAGCACGCTAGGGCACGCTCTAGCTCGCTCTAGCACGCTCTAGCACGCTCTAGCACGGTCTAGTACGCTCTTGCACGGTCTAGCACGCTCTAGCACGGTCTAGCACGCTCTAGCACGGTCAAGCACGCTCTAGCACGCTCTAGCACGCTCTATAACGTTCTAGCACGCTCCAGCACGCTCTAGCACGCTTGCTCTAGCACGCTCTAGCACGCTCTAGCACGCTCTAGCACGCTCTAGCACGGTCTAGCACTGTCTAGCACGGTTAAGCACGCTCTAGCACGCTCTAGCACGGTCTAGCACGCTCTGGCACGCTCTGGAACGCTCTAGCACGCTCTAACACGCTCTAGCACGGTGTAGCACGCTTTAGCACGGTCTAGCACTGTTTAGCACGGTCTAGCACGGTCTTGCACTTCTGGCACGCTCTAGCACGCTCTAGCACGCTCTAGCACGCTCTAGCACGCTTTAGCACGCTCTAGCACGCTCTAGCACGCTCTAGCACGCTCTAGCACGCTTTAGCACGCTCTAGCACGCTCTAGCTTGCTCTAGCACGCTCTGGCACGCTCTGGCACGCTCTAGCACGCTCTAACACGCTCTAGCACGCGCTAGCACGCTCTAGCACGCTCTAGCACGCTCTAGCACGCTCTAGCACGCTCTAGCACGCTCTAACACGCTCTAGCATGATGTAGCACACTTTAGCACGCTCTAGCACGCTCTAGCACGGTCTAGCACGGTCTAGCACGGTCTAGTACGGTCTAGCACGCTCTAGCACGCTCTAGCAAGCTCTAGCACGGTCTAGCACGGTGTAGCACGCTTTAGCACAGTCGAGCACTGTTTAGCACGGTCTAGCACGCTCTATCACGCTCTAGCACGGTCTAGCACGCTCTGGCACGCTCTAGCACGGTCTAGCACGCTCTAGCACGCTCTAGCACGCTCTAGCACGCTCTAGCACTCTCTAGCACGCTCTAGCACGCTCTAGCACGGTCTAGCACGCTCTAGCACGCTCTAGCACGCTCTAGCACGCTCAGGAACGCTCTAGCACGCTCTAGCACGGTCTAGCACGCTCTAGCACGCTCTAGCACGCTCTAGCACGCTTTAGCACGGTCTAGCACGCTCTAGCATGGTCTAGCACACTCTAGCACGCTCAGGCACGCTCTAGCACGGTCTAGCACGGTCTAGCACGCTCTAGCACGCTCTAGCACGCTCTAGCACGCTCTAGCACGGTCTAGCACTTTCTAGCACGGTCTAGCACGCTCTAGCACGCTCTAGCACGGTCTAGCACGCTCTGGCACGCTCTGGAACGCTCTAGCACGCTCTAACACGCTCTAGCACGGTGTAGCACGCTTTAGCACGGTCTAGGACTGTTTAGCACGGTCTAGCACGGTCTAGCACATTCTGGCACGCTCTAGCACGCTCTAGCACGCTCTAGCACGCTCTAGCACGCTCTAGCACGCTCTAGCACGCTCTAGCACGCTCTAGCACGCTCTAGCACGCTCTAGCACGCTCTAGCACGCTTTAGCACGCTCTAGCACGCTCTAGCTTGATCTAGTACGCTCTGGCACGCTCTAGCACGCTCTAGCACGCTCTAGCACGCTCTAGCACGCTCTAGCACGCTCTAACACGCTCTAGCATGGTGTAGAACGCTTTAGCACGCTCTAGCACGCTCTAGCACGGTCCAGCACGGTCTAGCACGGTCTAGTACGGTCTAGCACGCTCTAGCACGCTCTAGCAAGCTCTAGCACGGTCTAGCACGGTGTAGCACGCTTTAGCACAGTTGAGCACTGTTTAGCACGGTCTAGCACGCTCTATCACGCTCTATCACGGTCTAGCACGCTCTGGCACGCTCTAGCACGGTCTAGCACGCTCTAGCACGCTCTAGCACGCTCTAGCACGGTCTAGTACGCTCTAGCACGGTCTAGCACGCTCTAGCACGGTCTAGCACGCTCTAGCACGGTCAAGCACGCTCTAGCACGCTCTAGCACGCTCTAGAACGTTCTAGCACGCTCCAGCACGCTCTAGCACGCTTGCTCTAGCACGCTCTAGCACGCTCTAGCACGCTCTAGCACGCTCTAGCACGGTCTAGCACTGTCTAGCACGGTCTAGCACGCTCTAGCACGCTCTAGCACGGTCTAGCACGCTCTGGCACGCTCTGGAACGCTCTAGCACGGTGTAGCACGCTTTAGCACGGTCTAGCACTGTTTAGCACGGTCTAGCACGGTCTAGCACGGTCTAGTACGGTCTAGCACGCTCTAGCACGCTCTAGCAAGCTCTAGCACGGTCTAGCACGGTGTAGCACGCTTTAGCACAGTCGAGCACTGTTTAGCACGGTCTAGCACGCTCTATCACGCTCTAGCACGGTCTAGCACGCTCTGGCACGCTCTAGTACGGTCTAGCACGCTCTAGCACGCTCTAGCACGCTCTAGCACGCTCTAGCACTCTCTAGCACGCTCTAGCACGCTCTAGCACGGTCTAGCACGCTCTAGCACGCTCTAGCACGCTCTAGCACGCTCAGGCACGCTCTAGCACGGTCTAGCACGGTCTAGCACGCTCTAGCACGCTCTAGCACGCTCTAGCACGCTTTAGCACGGTCTAGCACGCTCTAGCATGGTCTAGCACACTCTAGCACGCTCTAGCACGCTCAGGCACGCTCTAGCACGGTCTAGCACGGTCTAGCACGCTCTAGCACGCTCTAGCACGCTTTAGCACGCTTTAGCACGCTCTAGAACGGTCTAGCACGCTCTAGCACGCTCTGGCACGCTCTGGCACGCTCTGGCACGCTCTAATACGCTCTAGCACGCTCTAGCACGCTCTAGCACGCTCTAGCACGGTCTAGCACTTTCTAGCACGGTCTAGCACGCTCTAGCACGCTCTAGCACGGTCTAGCACGCTCTGGCACGCTCTGGAACGCTCTAGCACGCTCTAACACGCTCTAGCACGGTGTAGCACGCTTTAGCACGGTCTAGGACTGTTTAGCACGGTCTAGCACGGTCTAGCACATTCTGGCACGCTCTAGCACGCTCTAGCACGCTCTAGCACGCTCTAGCACGCTCTAGCACGCTCTAGCACGCTCTAGCACGCTCTAGCACGCTTTAGCACGCTCTAGCACGCTCTAGCTTGATCTAGTACGCTCTGGCACGCTCTAGCACGCTCTAGCACGCTCTAGCACGCTCTAGCACGCTCTAGCACGCTCTAACACGCTCTAGCATGGTGTAGAACGCTTTAGCACGCTCTAGCACGCTCTAGCACGGTCCAGCACGCTCTAGCACGCTCTAGCACGCTCTAGCACGCTCTAGCACGGTCTAGTACGCTCTAGCACGGTCTAGCACGCTCTAGCACGGTCTAGCACGCTCTAGCACGGTCAAGCACGCTCTAGCACGCTCTAGCACGCTCTAGAACGTTCTAGCACGCTCCAGCACGCTCTAGCACGCTTGCTCTAGCACCTTCTAGCACGCTCTAGCACGCTCTAGCACGCTCTAGCACGCTCTAGCACGCTCTAGCACGGTCTAGCACTGTCTAGCACGGTCTAGCACGCTCTAGCACGCTCTAGCACGGTCTAGCACGCTCTGGCACGCTCTGGAACGCTCTAGCACGCTCTAACACGCTCTAGCACGGTGTAGCACGCTTTAGCACGGTCTAGCACTGTTTAGCACGGTCTAGCACGGTCTAGCACATTCTGGCACGCTCTAGCACGCTCTAGCACGCTCTAGCACGCTCTAGCACGCTTTAGCACGCTCTAGCACGCTCTAGCACGCTCTAGCACGCTCTGGCACGCTCTGGCACGCTCTAGCACGCTCTAACACGCTCTAGCACGCTCTAGCACGCTCTAGCACGCTCTAGCACGCTCTAGCACGCTCTAGCACGCTCCAGCACGCTCTAACACGCTCTAGCATGATGTAGCACACTTTAGCACGCTCTAGCACGCTCTAGCACGGTCTAGCACGGTCTAGCACGGTCTAGTACGGTCTAGCACGCTCTAGCACGCTCTAGCAAGCTCTAGCACGGTCTAGCACGGTGTAGCACGCTTTAGCACAGTCGAGCACTGTTTAGCACGGTCTAGCACGCTCTATCACGCTCTAGCACGGTCTAGCACGCTCTGGCACGCTCTAGCACGGTCTAGCACGCTCTAGCACGCTCTAGCACGCTCTAGCACGCTCTAGCACTCTCTAGCACGGTCTAGTACGCTCTAGCACGGTCTAGCACGCTCTAGCACGGTCTAGCACGGTCTAGCACGGTCTAGCACGCTCTAGCACGCTCTAGCACGCTCTAGCACGCTCTAGCACGGTCTAGTACGCTCTAGCACGGTCTAGCACGCTCTAGCACGCTCTAGCACGCTCTAGCACGGTCTAGCACGGTCTAGCACGCTCTAGCACGCTCTAGCACGCTCTAGCACGCTTTAGCACGGTCTAGCACGCTCTAGCATGGTCTAGCACACTCTAGCACGCTCTAGCACGCTCAGGCACGCTCTAGCACGGTCTAGCACGGTCTAGCACGCTCTAGCACGCTCTAGCACGCTTTAGCACGCTTTAGCACGCTCTAGCACGCTCTAGCACGCTCTAGCACGCTCTGGCACGCTCTTGCACGCTCTGGCACGCTCTAATACGCTCTAGCACGCTCTAGCACGCTCTAGCACGCTCTAGCACGCTCTAGCACGGTCTAGCACTTTCTAGCACGGTCTAGCACGCTCTAGCACGCTCTAGCACGGTCTAGCACGCTCTGGCACGCTCTGGAACGCTCTAGCACGATCTAACACGCTCTAGCACGGTGTAGCACGCTTTAGCACGGTCTAGGACTGTTTAGCACGGTCTAGCACGGTCTAGCACATTCTGTCACGCTCTAGCACGCTCTAGCACGCTCTAGCACGCTCTAGCACGCTCTAGCACGCTCTAGCACGCTCTAGCACGCTCTAGCACGCTTTAGCACGCTCTAGCACGCTCTAGCTTGATCTAGTACGCTCTGGCACGCTCTAGCACGCTCTAGCACGCTCTAGCACGCTCTAGCACGCTCTAGCACGCTCTAACACGCTCTAGCATGGTGTAGAACGCTTTAGCACGCTCTAGCACGCTCTAGCACGGTCCAGCACGGTCTAGCACGGTCTAGTACGGTCTGGCACGCTCTAGCACGCTCTAGCAAGCTCTAGCACGGTCTAGCACGGTGTAGCACGCTTTAGCACAGTTGAGCACTGTTTAGCACGGTCTAGCACGCTCTATCACGCTCTATCACGGTCTAGCACGCTCTGGCACGCTCTAGCACGGTCTAGCACGCTCTAGCACGCTCTAGCACGCTCTAGCACGCTCTAGCACGGTCTAGTACGCTCTAGCACGGTCTAGCACGCTCTAGCACGGTCTAGCACGCTCTAGCACGGTCAAGCACGCTCTAGCACGCTCTAGCACGCTCTAGAACGTTCTAGCACGCTCCAGCACGCTCTAGCACGCTTGCTCTAGCACGCTCTAGCACGCTCTAGCACGCTCTAGCACGCTCTAGCACGGTCTAGCACTGTCTAGCACGGTCTAGCACGCTCTAGCACGCTCTAGCACGGTCTAGCACGCTCTGGCACGCTCTGGAACGCTCTAGCACGGTGTAGCACGCTTTAGCACGGTCTAGCACTGTTTAGCACGGTCTAGCACGGTCTAGCACGGTCTAGTACGGTCTAGCACGCTCTAGCACGCTCTAGCAAGCTCTAGCACGGTCTAGCACGGTGTAGCACGCTTTAGCACAGTCGAGCACTGTTTAGCACGGTATAGCACGCTCTATCACGCTCTAGCACGGTCTAGCACGCTCTGGCACGCTCTAGCACGGTCTAGCACGCTCTAGCACGCTCTAGCACGCTCTAGCACGCTCTAGCACTCTCTAGCACGCTCTAGCACGCTCAAGCACGGTCTAGCACGCTCTGGCACGCTCTGGCACGCTCTATCACGCTCTAACACGCTCTAGCACGGTGTAGCACGCTAGGGCACGCTCTAGCACGCTCTAGCACGCTTTAGCACGCTTTAGCACGCTTTAGCACGCTCTAGCACGCTCTAGCACGCTCTGGCATGCTCTGGCACGCTCTAGCACGCTCTAACACGCTCTAGCATGGTGTAGCACGCTTTAGCACGCTCTAGCACGCTCTAGCACGCTCTAGCACGGTCTAGCACGCTCTAGCACGCTCTAGCACGCTCTGGCACGCTCTGGCAAGGTCTAGCACGCCCTAGCACGGTCTAGTACGGTCTGGCACGCTCTAGCACGGTCTAGCACGGTCTAGCACGGTCTAGCACGCTCTATCACGCTCTAGCACGATCTGGCACGCTCTAGCACACTCTGGCACGCTCTGGCACGTTCTAGCACGCTCTAGCACGCTCTAGCACGGTGTAGCACGCTTTAGCACGCTCTAGCACGCACTAGCACGCTCTAGCACGGTCTAGCACGGTCTAGCACGCTCTAGCACGGTCTAGCACGCTCTAGCACGCTCTAGCACGCTCTGGCACGCTCAAGCACGCTCTAGCATGCTCTAGCACGCACTAGCACGCTCTAGCACGCTCTAGCACGCTCTAACACGCTCTAGTACGGTGTAGCACGCTTTCGCACGCTCTAGCAAGCTCTAGCACGCTCTAGCACGGTCTAGCACGCTCTAGCACGCTCTAGCACGGTCTAGCACGGTCTAGCACGCTCTAGCACGCTCTGGCACGCTCAAGCACGCTCTAGCATGCTCTACCACGCTCTAGCACGCTCTAGCACGCTCTAGCACGCTCTAGCACGCTCTAGCACGCTTTAGCACGCTCTAGCACGCTCTAGCACGCTCTAGCACGCTCTGGCACGCTCTGGCACGCTCTAGCACGCTCTAGCACGCTCTGGCACGCTCTGGCACGCTCTAGCATGCTCTACCACGCTCTAGCACGCTCTAGCACGCTCTAGCACGCTCTAGAGCGCTCTAGCACGTTCTAGCACGCTCTAGCACGGTGTAACACGCTTAAGCACGCTCTAGCACGCCCTAGCACGCTTTAGCACGCTCTAGCATGCTCTACCACGCTCTAGCACGCTCTAGCACGCTCTAGCACGCTCTAGAGCGCTCTAGCACGTTCTAGCACGGTCTAGCACGGTCTTGCACGGTCTAGCACGCTCTAGCACGGTCTAGCACGCTCTATCACGTTCTAGCACGGTCTAGCACAATCTAGCACGCTCTAGCACGATCTACACGGTCTAGCACGGTCTAGCAACTCTAGCACGGTCTAGCACTGTCTAGCACGGTCTAGCACGCTCTAGCACGGTCTAGCACGCTCTAGCACGGTCTAGCCACGGTCTAGCAACTCTAGCACGGTCTAGCACTGTCTAGCACGGTCTAGCACGGTCTAGCACGCTCTAGCACGGTCTAGCACGCTCTAGCACGCTCTAGCACGCTCTAGCACCGTCTAGCACGCTCTAGCACGTTCTAGCACGCTCTAGCACGGTCTAGCACGCTCTAGCACTTTCTAGCACGGTCTAGCACGGTCTAGCACGCGCTAGCACACTCTAGCACGCTCTAGCACGCTCTAGCATGGTCTAGCACGCCCTAGCACGCTCTAGCACGCTCTAGCACTCTTTAGAACGCTCTGGCAAGCTCTAGCACGCTCTAGCACGCTCTAGCACGCTTTAGCACGCTCTAGCATGGTCTAGCACGCTCTAGCACGCTCTAGCATGGTCTAGCACGCTCTAGCACGCTCTAGCACGCTGTAGCACGATCTAGCACGCTCTAGCACGCTCTAGCACGGTCTAGCACGCTCTAGCACGCTCTAGCATTTTCTAGCAAGGTCTAGCACGGTCTAGCACGCTCTAGCACGCTCTAGCACGCTCTAGCACGCTCTAGCACGCTCTGGCACGCTCTGGCACGCTCTAGCACGCTCTAGCACGCTCTGGCACGCTCTGGCACGCTCTAGCACGCTCTAACACGCTCTAGCACGGTGTAACACGCTTAAGCACGCTCTAGCACGCCCTAGCACGCTTAAGCACGCTTTAGCACGCTCTAGCACGCTCTAGCACGCTGTAGCACGCTCTGGCACGCTCTGGCACGCTCTAGCACGGTCTAGCACGCTCTAGCACGGTCTAGCACGCTCTAGCACGGTCTAGCACGCTCTAGCACAGTCTAGCACGTTCTAGCACGCTCTAGTACGGTCTAGCACGGTCTGGCACGCTCTAGCATGGTCTAGCACGGTGTAGCACGCTTTAGCACGCTCTAGCACGCTCTAGCACGCTCTAGCACGGTCTAGCACGCTCTAGCACGGTCTAGCACGCTCTAGCACAGTCCAGCACGTTCTAGCACTGTCTAGCACGGTCTAGCACGCTCTAGCACGCTCAAGCACGGTCTAGCACGCTCTGGCACGCTCTGGCACGCTCTATCACGCTCTAACACGCTCTAGCACGGTGTAGCACGCTAGGGCACGCTCTAGCACGCTCTAGCACGCTTTAGCACGCTTTAGCACGCTCTAGCACGCTCTAGCACGCTTAAGCACGCTATAGCACGCTCTAGCACGCTCTAGCACGCTCTGGCACGCTCTGGCACGCTCTAGCACGCTCTAACACGCTCTAGTACGGTGTAGCACGCTTTAGCACGCTCTAGCACGCTCTAGCACGGTCTAGCACGGTCTGGCACGCTCTAGCACGGTCTAGCACTGTCTAGCACGGTCTAGCACGCTCTAGCACGCCCTTGCACGCTCTGGCACGCTCTAGCACGCTCTGGCACACTCTGGCACGCTCTAGCACGCTCTAGCACGCTCTAGTACGGTGTAGCACGCTTTAGCACGCTCTAGCAAGCTCTAGCACGCTCTAGCACGGTCTAGCACGCTCTAGCACGCTCTAGCACGGTCTAGCACGGTCTAGCACGCTCTAGCACGCTCTGGCACGCTCAAGCACGCTCTAGCATGCTCTACCACGCTCTAGCACGCTCTAGCACGCTCTAGCACGCTCTAGCACGCTCTAGCACGCTCTAGCACGCTTTAGCATGGTCTAGCACGCTCTAGCACGCTCTAGCATGGTCTAGCACGCTCTAGCACGCTCTAGCACGGTCTAGCACGCTCTAGCACGCTCTAGCACGGTCTAGCACGCTCTAGCACGGTCTAGCACGCTCTAGCACGGTCTAGCACGCTCTAGCACACTCTAGCACGCTCTAGCACGGTCTAGCACGCTCTAGCACGGTCTAGCACGCTCTAGCACGCTCTAGCACGCTCTAGCACCGTCTAGCACGCTCTAGCATTTTCTAGCACGGTCTAGCACGGTCTAGCACGCTCTAGCACACTCTAGCACGCTCTAGCACGCTCTAGCACGCTCTAGCACTTTCTAGCACGGTCTAGCACGGTCTAGCACGCGCTAGCACGCTCTAGCACGCTCTAGCACGCTCTAGCATGGTCTAGCACGCCCTAGCACGCTTAAGCACGCTTTAGCACGCTCTAGCACGCTCTAGCACGCTGTAGCACGCTCTGGCACGCTCTGGCACGCTCTAGCACGGTCTAGCACGCTCTAGCACGGTCTAGCACGCTCTAGCACGGTCTAGCACGCTCTAGCACAGTCTAGCACGTTCTAGCACGCTCTAGTACGGTCTAGCACGGTCTGGCACGCTCTAGCATGGTCTAGCACGGTGTAGCACGCTTTAGCACGCTCTAGCACGCTCTAGCACGCTCTAGCACGGTCTAGCACGCTCTAGCACGGTCTAGCACGCTCTAGCACAGTCTAGCACGTTCTAGCACTGTCTAGCACGGTCTAGCACGCTCTAGCACGCTCAAGCACGGTCTAGCACGCTCTGGCACGCTCTGGCACGCTCTATCACGCTCTAACACGCTCTAGCACCGTCTAGCACGCTCTAGCATTTTCTAGCACGGTCTAGCACGGTCTAGCACGCTCTAGCACACTCTAGCACGCTCTAGCACGCTCTAGCACGCTCTAGCACTTTCTAGCACGGTCTAGCACGGTCTAGCACGCGCTAGCACGCTCTAGCACGCTCTAGCACGCTCTAGCATGGTCTAGCACGCCCTAGCACGCTCTAGCACGCTCTAGCACTCTTTAGAACGCTCTGGCAAGCTCTAGCACGCTCTAGCACGCTTTAGCACGCTCTATCATGGTCTAGCACGCTCTAGCACGCTCTAGCATGGTCTAGCACGCTCTAGCCCGCTCTAGCACGCTGTAGCACGCTCTAGCACGCTCTAGCATTTTCTAGCACGGTCTAGCACGGTCTAGCACGCTCTAGCACGCTCTAGCACGCTCTAGCACGCTCTAGCACGCTCTAGCACGCTCTGGCACGCTCTGGCACGCTCTAGCACGCTCTAGCACGCTCTGGCACGCTCTGGCACGCTCTAGCACGCTCTAACACGCTCTAGCACGGTGTAACACGCTTAAGTGTAACACCGCCCACGAGGTACTTCTCAAACAATCAAAACTAACACTTTTTCAACAAATTTACTTTATTCAACACACATGATTTTAGGTTTACAATATCGCAGTTTGAAATTGAAGTTAAATTACTAAAGTTTAACAGTTAAAATTTAGAAAACGCCAATTAATAAAATGAAACAGGGAGAGAGAGACACGACACGTCTTAATTAATCATCAACAACTCAGCGACTGGGGTGAGGTCCCGGCTTTGTTCCTCGTTGATGGAGGGCCCTCGACCAATCATAGCCGTCCTCAACGCGTGACGTCACGGGGCTCACAACGCAGTGCGCTTGTCTAGTGCTGCGACCAAACGATTCATGTTGTCATTACACAAACTAAGTGGTCATAGAAGCGAGCCAGAGACGGCCGTGGAGATGTGACAACTGCTGACGCTATCACATTCCACGCCTCGACGGCTCCGCTCCGAGCCGTGGTCGGATTGAAGTTAGCTCGAGACAAAATATTCTGTCTTCTAAAAGTTGATCCCATATACTTCTTTTGTACCAGCCAACTCTTCAAAATGAAATAATGAAATTAATGTTAAGAGCACCGTTCCTCCTTTTAATTATGGATTTTAGTGACGGTAGAAATTTATTTATTAGGAGCGGCAAATTGTATTATTTAATTACAGTGTCGTATTAATGGCTTTTAACAGTCTAGGGATTTTGGGCCGTCACACCCCCCTCACCCTTAGACCATGCTGCCCCCAGCATGAGGTTGCAGCAGATTGCCAAGTCTATCCCCTCACAACTCCTTAGGGGTACGCATTTGTCTACGGTTGGCTGGTCGTTGTTCAACAGAATTTTGCTCCCGGACAGCCAACCCCAATCCTTCCTGCTTAATTCACTGTTTGTTTTTTTTTTTTTTTTTTTTTTTTTTTTATTTATTTATTTTTTTTTTCAAATAAAATCATATTGTCACTGGTCCGCGTGTGTCTCTCCCTTTACAAGATATATCTCAAAAATATCTCAAAGGTTAAAGTTAAACAAACAAGACTACGCACAACAAAAAAAACTAAAACATCTCATTTAACAAGGGCAAAAGTTACCTAAAACAACAAACACAAGTCCCTTCCTCTTAATTAAATACATCCCAAGGGTTACTGAAGGTAATCACCTTGGGTACATATATCCTCATGGACTATCAACAAAGCAACACGGAAAATGTTTGGAGACATGAACTGTTGCCAATACGGACTATTGGACCTGAACTCAATTACTCAAAATGGCTCTTCAACTCATCCGAGCAAAACATAGACATAACTAACAGTAGGACAAAGGATTGCTGAACCGTTCCACCACCTACAAGTATAACCTTTACCTAGGCTATAGATCACTTAGGAATAACAGAAGTATTCCTCCCAGAAAAAAGACGAACCGGCAAGAAAACAGAAAGAGGGGGCAAAGCTCCCAGCCCAGCAGGTTACCGTAGGACACCCTAGGGTGTTACTGCCTGGGGATCAATGTTACAATGGAGAAGAAGAGAAGATAACTGGCAGTGCGCACTGCTGCGACTGCGGGGAAGGGGCTGGGGCCAAATCCAGGTGTTCCCCTTCCCGAGTCGGGGGGGCTGGTGTCAAAATCCAGTCGTTCCCCCCCTTCCACTCGCTCCACCACCGCGAGGGCAAGCGTGATGGCCTTCTCCAAACAATACGAGTTGCCACCCCCGCGTTCTAGACCCCTTTAGTGTGTCGAGGAGCTGGTGTTCAGCTCCGATACCCCTTTTGGAAGAATCAAAACAAAATCCCCATGAACATAATTTACATGGTAGTGCGACTGCCAGTAGTCTCGGTGACGGTTCAGCAAACTTATACAGACTAGTAGACCCGCCGTTGAGTGTATGAGGTTGAGTTTGGATTGGTTTCGAATATTATTCTTTACACACTGACTTTGAATGGGGCCGGAAAAGTGCAAGACAATGATTTACGGTGTAAAGATATTAATTTGGAGCGCTACTCGCTTGCTGTGGTGAAGCCGCACAAGCTTTCACTCGGGGCCGGTCATCACTCTGTCACCCCTACGGCTCGGCTGGTCTACCTGTCTTCCACACTACTTTTATATTTCACAATAATTCTTATCATTCTTAGAATCTCACGTTCCCAACTAAACCCTACTACTACTTCAATGAAACTCATATTAACTAAACGGAGAAAACAGTACATGACAATTCGTAACATTATCCTACGTTGAGACTGAGGTGCAGCTTACAACCTAGAATATACACTAGTATATCCACAAACACATGTATGATACATACTCATAAAAAAATAAAAAAAGTTGCTCCGTGCTAGTAATTAAACATCCATAAATTTGGGGGTTGGATAGCCCGCCCACTACTAGAAGCTCAGACATCGTGAGACCCGTGCCCTAGCAATGCTTGGGAGCCGTTATACTGTAAACGCGGTGGCCTCTTCGTCGCATCACTATCCACAAACCGTCCTGAGACTTGCTCAACAGGCACGGGGGATTTCTTTTACATTGTTATACAAGGTTATTCGCTTCACCACTGCGGGTGTTTGTCACTCGGACTCAGAACCTTAAATCTACTCACAACCTTCGACTAAAACTAATGCTACGGCCACCGCTTGGTTTTAATGGAGCGTGCGTTAAATTCGCCTCGTCTACCTCTGGTTGCGAGGCAGACCCACCGTTCAATCAATAAAAAAAAAAATAAAAAAACAGAATTGGCACCTCAGCCCAACCATCCTACGATAAACCCTCGTTCAGTAGGTCTGGTAAGGAAACATCTCTGTCTTGCTGATGGGGTCCGGAAAATCCCTCAGCAAGGCATTTTGCAGTACTCTTGACTGATTATACACTAACTATACGTAAATTTTTCTTTTATTTAAATTTTGAAAACTCATTCTGGCTGGATCCCAGGTGCCTACAGTCCAGTCAGGGAGTTGAAGGGAAGGGGGTATTAAGGGGGTGGGGAGTGCTAGCATTACCTTCCTGTGGACACCGAGTTGGGCCAGTGAATCCTTTACCCTTCTTGGGATATACTACTACCGTTAGTTGGATCGCTTCGAATAATAATAAAAAAGTTACCATTACCAGCCCACAAATATTACACCATTATTAGAAACACACAACAAAACATACCGGTATGCAAGATCATTAGCGCTACACATACATATACAAATTCATAATACACAAATAGGCGTTCGCACAACAATCAGAGGGGGATCCCCAGTCCTTTCGCCATCGCGTCCTCGCGGAGTCAAGTCCAGAGGTACTCGCTTCTTCACAGCGTAGTACGCGACTTCTTGATCGCGGTCGAAAGTCTATGTTCCTTAATTATACATCACTTACTCAAAGCGTCCCGGGCCCGTAACTCACTCCTCATCACCGTTTACCGCGCAGTCAGCTCGACACTAGCTGTGCTCGTGGAATTGTGTCCTGTGTCCCGCGTAGACTCTGTTACTGGCTCAGCACGAGGTGCTATCTCCCCGTGACTCTGGAGCGGAGACCCTGTCTGCGCAGCCTGCGGGCGCTGATCGCGGCTTCCCAGGGCGGCACGGAGCAGGTCAGCAACTCGAACTCTCCACCTTAACATGAGAACGACAACAATTATCGTCACGACCAAGGACGTACCTCCAATTACTGTATTCTTAATCAGTGTGCGCCGATGATAGTGGGACCTAAGCAAGTGGATTGATTCCTCCAAGGAATATTCCTTGACACTTAGGGTGCCCAGCTGATCATCTAGTCCCTGCAGGACCTTCAGGGTTTCGTTCATGTCTTGGGCCAACAAGTTTTGTTCGTCACGACTGTATATCCCGTCTACCTCGGGGAAAACTATCTTTCCAAAGTTTCGGGAGTACAGGGAGCTGCCGATAAATCGGGCAGGCACCCTATACCCATCAGCGATCACGTCACATCGATCCCGGTTGGGAATCTCGCCCACTCCTCTCAAAGTGAGTGTGCTAATGTTCAGACCGGATTTAGGCCCGAAGCAATTAAGCACCACTTTAGCCTCTTCGGAAGTAGTGTAAAGCCAGCGGGTTGGGGTTCTGATCAGCACTGGGGATTTTAGACCTGTTATTAATTTTCGAGTGCACAAAGTTATTTCTTCCTTCAACAAAAGCTCAACTGCGCAGTTAGGCCGCTTGTGCACGTTCCAGAGCACGTCGGACAACGGGCACACTGCTAGTTGGCCAAATTTACATTCTCTAATGTAGTGTTCGGGTTCGTATGCTGAGTAAGTCTGTCTGTCTTGGCTAACCATTAATTTCTGTTCCTCTACTTCCCATTTTACCCATTTTTTTAGAGAGATGTCAAAAACGGGATAAGCTACTACATTGTAAATTTCATACACTTGATTATCACTTTTCAGGGGTAGCTTGATCAGCACCCTCAACTGTGTTGTTGTAGCATAGGATTTAACTATTGCAAATTCATAAAAGCTATGAAGGTTTTCTAATTTTACATCGAGAAACAATTTTGCGGGAGGGGGCACTACTCTTTCCACAGATTTCAGAATTTCTAAGTATTGGTGGGGAGGTAAAAGGTTACTAGTCATTCTTTTGGCAGCAAGATCTTCTACTGCCTGGTGGAGCCTGGTCATTCTTTGCACGGCCAAATTAATTGCATCCTTAACTTCTGATAAAGCTGAGTTTAATTTCAAGTATTGAAAAAGAGTTTTAAGCTGGTTAGTGTAAATTAATTCTCTTATGTAGTTTCGGGCCATATTTTCGTGCATCACTTGATGGTATTCTTTCAAGGTGGAAATGATTTTATTTATTGTCTTTGAATGATTGGCAATTTCGGTTTGCATGTTCCCTAAAACAGTTAACTGTTCTTGGGTATCATGGAAAGTATCCTCTGTCATACTGGTTACCGTATCTATTTTTTCATTAATTATCTCTAGATCACTGCTAGTTAAGGTCCCAAAGAGAAACTTTAGAACGTGACCACCGGCGTCCACCAGACCACGCTTTTGCCGGGTACGAGGCAACAGAGTGATTAAGTCACTCGTCTTACCCACATAGTCGGCCACCATCTGCTGCAACCCAGTGTACTCGTACCGAAAACCCACTTCCAGTCCGTGAACCGGAGAGTGCACGCTGATGTTCTGCGTCAAGAGATCCTGGAAAAACTCGTTATACTGACCTCTCACCTTCTCTAACAGTATACTTAGGTTCCGATTTTCCTCTTCCACTTCGGTCAGGTTGTACTGGAGCGCCACGGTCCAGTAGCTGTCTGTGAGTAGCACTTCTCCCTCCTTCTCAAAGATGACGCCTTGGCGGAAGCTTAGGGCACCACCCAGGATCAATAAAATGCCTAAAGGGCCTATAACAGATAAATCCACGCATAAATTAACAGAACAGAATTTATTAACTCACCATCCCCAGGCTACATAGCGTCTAACCGCTAACCGCTCTCTACAACGAAGCTCTTCAAAAATCTAACGAAATCCCCAAACCTCGCGGGTTCTCGCCTATTTCGTTTCGGTCGTTCGCAAGCTGAGGGTCCGGCTGCCACCTCTGCAGTATTCGGAGCTCCTTCCGGCTTATCCTCTACAATTTCCCCCGGTACACTTTCCACTACTTCTTTGTCACAGGGGCGCTGTTCTCCCTTTTTCTTTGTCGGCTCGGCCGGAAGTCGCGGACGTTCCCTACATGGTTTGATCCGATTCACGTGCACTACGACTTCGCGCTTCCGAATTCTCAACATCACGTTTTGGGGAGAGATTACCTTCACGATCTGATATGGTCCCTTCCACAACTTAGACAATTTCTTCACGCGGTGACGACCTATACTCGGTACGTGCAGCAGAACATACTGCCCTTCGCGGAATTCTGTAACCTTGGCCTTCTCGTTGTATCGACGTTCATTCCGGCCTCTGGCCGTGGCTTTTCTCTGTGCGGTTACCTCGTAAGCTTCCGTGAGCTTTTCCCGGAGGGCTTCGATGTGGTTGTCAAAAATGTCCGTCTCCTCCGTGATGGCCAGGTCCGCTTCCATAGGAACCTCCATCTTCCGCCCGAAGACCAGCTCATAAGGGGAGTAGCCCGTACTCTCGTGACTCTGTGAGTTGTAAGCCATCGTAACATAGGGCAAGTATTCGTCCCAATTGGTTTGATTCCGGTTGACGAAATGGCTCAGCATTCTCACCACGGTAGCATGGACCCTTTCCAGCCTGCCATTGCTCTGAGGGTGAAACCCGGTAGTTTGGATTTTCCTAACGTGCAGGAATTTGCACAAGTGCTTAATTAAGTCAGATGTAAAGTTGGCCCCTTGATCGGTTACCAACGACTTAGGCACGCCAAACTTAGTTATCACTCTCTGGACCAACGCTCGAGCAACGCTCTCTGCGGTCTGGTCCGGCAATGGAATGAACTCACAGTATCTCGAAAAATGGTCCATAACGCTCAAGATGTAGACGTTGCGGGATTCGCTAAGGGGCAGAGGTCCTACTATATCCGCTGCGATTACCTCAAAGGGCTCTCGGGGTTCATTAAAGATTTCCCCTAGAGGCGCTTTGACTCTCCCGTGATTGGTTCGCTGACTACAACTGCGACACGTCCTAACATAGTCCATCACGTCCTTTTCCATGCCTTTCCACCAAAATTTCTGTTTTACCCGATCTAACGTCTTTGCTACCCCGGCGTGTCCGGTGGTAGGCAAATCGTGATTCAGCCTAATTATCTCTGGCACGAGGGAAGTCGGTACTACAATTTTCTTTTCGCCTGAACTTAATCGGTACAAAATCTTTTCGGGGCTCATCCGGAAGCTCTTTGCCTGCTTCAAGCCTTGAACAACAGGGTCTTCGCGTTGACGCGTCCTGAGCACTTCAAGATCGACGACAGGGAGCACGTCCTTCTTAACTGCCTGCACGGCTCGACTCAGCCCATCTGCGTTGGTGTGTCTCTTTCCGGCTTTGTGTTCCACCGTGAAATCAAACTCAGCTAATCGCAGTGACCACCTCATCAGCCTGCTGCTAGGATCTTTAAGAGAAAGCATCCATTTCAGAGCAGCGTGATCGGTGATGACTTTAAAAGGGCGTCCCAACAAGTAGCATCTAAAGTACTTAGTGCTCCAGACCAAACTAAGCAGTTCACGCTCAGTTGTCGAGTAATTTTTCTCGGCTGGAAAAAGGGTTCTGGAACAGTACGCTACAGGGTGTTCTTGACCATCTATCTCTTGCGAAAGGACCGCACCAAGGGCAAAGGTGCTCGCGTCAGTGGCCAGGATAAATGGCTTACTGAAGTCAGGATATACTAACACAGGTGCCGAGATTAATTTCTGTTTCAGTTGGTCGAAAGCTTCTTGACACTCCGGCGTCCATGCAAACTCGCGTCCCTGTTTCGTTGCCTCGAAAAGTGGCTGACCAATCGTGGCGTAACCATCGATGAAACGTCGATAGTAGCCAGATAGTCCCAGGAACGACCTGACGTCCGTCACGGTCTGCGGCACCGGAAAATCTCGCACTGCTTTGATCTTTCCCGGGTCAGGTTCCACTCCCTTTTTGTTGATCACGTGGCCGAGATAGTTTACTTCGTCGACCACAAAGTTGCACTTACTAAGCTGTACCGTCAAATTTACGCTCTTGAGCTTGGTGAATACCTCCCGGATGGCCTCAATGTGAGAGGGTAGATCTTTAGAAAACAGTATTATGTCGTCGAGATAAACGAGGCACTTCTCTCCCTTAAGGCCCATCAGGACTGAGTCCATCAGTCGCTGAAACGTGGCGGGAGCAGTGCTCAGGCCAAAAGGCATGCGCTGGTATTCGTAGTGCCCACCAGGCACGTTAAAAGCAGTTTTTGACCGACTTCCTTCGTCCACTTGGATCTGATGATATCCCGATCGGAGGTCTAGGGTTGTGAACATCTGGCAGCCTCCCAGCGAATCTAGGGTTTCCGTGATATTGGGGAGGGGGTACACGTCAGGGGTGGTTACGGCGTTCAACCCTCTATAATCTACACAAAACCTTAATTTAGGGGTACCATCAGGGGATTTTTTTGGCACCAGCACCACAGGAGAGGCCCACTCACTCTGACTTGGGACAATGATGCCCTTGTCCAGCTGATCTTGGATCAGACCGTCAAGTACTGCCTTCTGGTGGTACGGCACACGGTAAGCTTTCTTATAAATGGGCGCGGCGTCTCCAGTACGAATAACATGCTTGACTGCTGAAGTGCAGCCTAAGGGTTGATCTTCACTATGAGCGAGCACACTACTGAATTCCATGAGAGTGGCCTTCACGAGGTCTCGCTCTTGACTTGGAAGATGCTGGAGCTTCTCGCTTAAGCACGCCTCAAGAATAGCTTCATCAGCTCGGCCTACCATCCCTACCCTTGCTTGTGGCTTCCGGTAATTCTGAAGTGCGATTTTGCGTATGATGGAGGCTAATTTTAATTTTCCTTGTTCGTTAAGGTGCAGCCCGTGTCTCGTGTACAATTTCCGGTTCAGTTCCCCCTTTAGATCTAGAAATTGGATTTCCCCCTCTTTTTGCTTGGTCACCTTTTCGACGATGGCTTTGAGTAAACCATTCGCGTCGCTCAGTTCGGACTTAAGGTCCTGATCAAAACGATCAAAAATTGACAAAACTGATATCCTTGCCTTCCATTCCCGCGGTAGGGCGACAAAAGCCTGCTGCAAGGTTAATGGGTAGGGCGCGGATTTATCAACGTCATTTGTCCCTCCTATTATAATCACGGAATCGTCCTCGTTCAGGCGGTTGACTACACTCCCCAGTTTCGATGTTACTTGTTTTAACCTCCCATTAGGCATGAAAAAGACTTCTACTTCGATGTTTCCGGGCAACCTTTCCGATAGTATTTCTTGCAAACCACGACCGTGGCTATCAGCCAAAATCAACAACTTTTGACGCTCGGGACCCATCTCCTTGAATGAGGCAAGGTCGCTGTCGAGCGTCCCTAACTTCAGGTTCTTAGGCAAAGTTAGCTCTTCGGCACTTACGTTTACAGTCTTAACCCAACAACGATTTTTTTCTACCCTTGTCAGCGTCCGAGCAAGATAAACGCCGTGCATGATGAATTCGCATGGTTCGATCACTACTTCGAGGCCCTCTAATTCGTCAGATCCGGTGGTCAAGTGACTAGTTTTGACTTGAATAATCTTTTCGCAGCGTGGCGGAATTTTGACTCCATTGCAGCAATAGACATAGCGTTGTGTCGTGGTCTGTACAGCGCTAGTAGAAGGGCGGTTTGGGTCCGGCACGGTTTCCCCTTTCCTAATGCGGTTTAACCAAATTTCTTTTCCGAATAACCGGAGCACACCCCGTTCTACGCTTATTTCCCCATTACCTTGTCCGAAAATATCACAACCTAACACGGCTAGATAACCCTTAGGAAGATTCCCCACTACGAAATTTCCTGGTACCTCAATCCCTGGTTTTAGATTCAGAGAAACCCGCTGTCGACCGTATGTTTTGAGTGTTTTTCCTGAAATGCCCTTTAGCACCACGTCTGATTTTACAAGGGGAGAGGAGGATGCTCCGCGTTTCAATAGGGAAACCTGCGCTCCTGTATCAATTAGGACTTTTCCCTCGGCATTCTCGATCTGGCCTATTGCTACTAATTCGTCGACAAGTTCCCGGACTACTGGTACCGTTCGTATTTCTCGCTGTGCAGTGATGTTCTCTTTTGCGTTGTTCGTTCTGATCGTCGCCTGTCTAGGTCGCTGTGGAGCAGCTCCCTCTACTGTCGGGGTGTCGTGGCGGCGGCCCCACTTACCCCGGCCTCGTTTCCCGAACGAGGGCCGCTTGGGTTTAGCCTAACCCGACAGTCGCGCTGTATGTGCCCTGCTTTTCCGCATCGCCAGCATGATATCCGGTTAGAGGGTGCTTCTCGCTTACTCCTGCAATCCCGAGACACGTGTCCTTTCGCGTGGCAATTGAAACAAGTGATATCAGGGGTATCGGCTGTCTGGAATACCCTACGTTCCGGTGGTGCTCTGGTGTTCCCCTGGTTTGTTGCGCGGCGCGGAGCGGTGTAGGCTAAGTCAGGTTCAAGTACTGCCACGTTGCTTGTGGCACCGCGCGTAGCAGCGGACCGAAGGCGTCCCGCTTCCGCCTTTCTGCCCATTGCTCGCAGGTGTTCAATGGATTGTACGTCAAACATAGCTAACCGATCTTGCAACTGAGGGTGGATGTTGTGAAGCATTTGTTTCAATTTTACTTCTTCGGATACAACCGATGAGAGACGACCGTACAGTCCCTCCATGGCGGCGATGAACAGGTCGATGGGTTCTGTTTCGGCTTGGACTCGGTTAAAAATCTCTTGCTGCAAGTATATGTCGTGGTCGGGATGTTGGAAGACCAGTTCCATATCCTTGCACAGCTGTTCCCAGTTACTGAGACGGCCTATCGTGGATCGATACCACGTCAGGGCAGGCCCAGTGAACAAATCCACTGCCGAATCGTAGAGTTCCGCAGTAGTGACTCCTCGGGCCCTACGTAACTCTTCTACTCTCTGCAAAAACGCTCCTACACTCTGCGATTGACCGTCGAACTGAAGTCCCCACTTATAGACCGGTACGCTCCTACTGTGCGATGGTGATGCTTGCGACGAATGCGACATTGGTACGGCGTTGACGTTCAAATTCGGCGCGGGCGGAGCAAGCCGAAACGCGGGTGGCGCTACTACACTGGCTTGGCTGGCTGCTACAACAGGGGGACTACTAGGTGGCGGCGCCTGTGCTTCTCCCAGGTCCACATTGGGCCGGTTAGTCTCCGGAGTTGGAGGGTTACTACTTGGATTACTACTTACTGCGGCCAACGCTAAATCTTTTTTTTCTTTGGCCGTTTCACACAAAGCCTTAGCCCTATCCAATAGTGCGTCGTGACGTCGTGCGACCGAGGCGTCGCCTGTCGCCCCTACTGGGATTCTTTGCACCCGCAGATAGTTGTGCCAGAATCGCGTTTGAAGGCGCTGGCCTTCGGTATCTGTATAGTCCCCGTCGTATTCATTCGCGGCTGTAGCGAACGCGTCTAGTTTTTCTTCACAGGCCTGCAGTTCCGTCTCGATATCAAGGGAAGCTAGCACAGTCTGATCGATCGGTGTGTTTGATTTGAAACATTTTGTTAACCGTTTCCTCAAGTCATCTGCACTACCGGCTGTCGATTGCCCGCGGATTTTCAATTCATATTGGTTCTCTTCCTTATTTAAGAAATAGGCACTCATGTTGTAGGCCGAAACTAGATTCCAAAGAGCAAACGAGCAGTGCATCCACTAAAGTATTTTCTTAATTTCGTCAATCACTGGTATAAAATTCGCAAAGTCCCATTTATAATTTCTAATACTTTACTGAAGCAGTCATCAGAGGCTCACACGCCTAAGTCCACACGTTGTTTTGTTTCAAGAAAAAAAAAATTGAAAAAAAAGTTCAAAGTCCCAACTTGAAGTTCACTAAAGTACACTTAAGTCCCAGAGTACGATTACTCTAAGTCCCAACACGGTGAATTATTCCATTAAAATCACCAATTTAATTTCAAAAATATCACAAGTCGTTTGTAGTATTCAGTGAAATTTTGAAAAATTCGGCTAAGTCCTTAGCTCAAAATACACAATAAATTTCGAAAATTACTGTCGAACGCCCATTTCCTCACTACTATGATGGTTCACGTCGATTATTTCTAAGTCCCGATTTATTTCAATGAAATGTCACAGAACTCCTATTTCACCCCTACTAATGCTTTGTTTCGTCGAAAATCCAAAAATTGTTTTATCCTTTATTATTACCTTTAAACCATTATTCTATAGTGAAACTATGCGATCCTTCCTTGATTTGAACTCGTAACTACGGCACAGAGGAAATATCCATCAGTGGATAGTGAAACGAAAAAATATATAATCTAAGTTGAAGTTTAATAAATTTTATATAAATATTTTTCAAAAGTGATTACTATTTCTAAGTTATTTACTTTATTACTATATTTTAATTTCCTCTTACAGCCACGCAGTTACGGCCCCTCAAGTTACCGGTACCTTTAGGATCGCATGTAAGGTTCACAAGTGTTAATTTCATGCAAATAAACTTAGGTTAATTTAGAAAGCATTTATTCTAAGGTTAGTATAATTAATAAATCCTACAAACACCCGTTCTTGAACAAACAATGTCAAATCACTAAATAAAAATATAACTTGCTTCAGGAATAACTATCTCATCTATAAACAACGACAAGTGTGGGACTCTGTTTAGATTAATCTATACAGACATCTGTTTACAAACACAGGCAAACACCACTGCCTTGTGCATCACGGCGTCACTGCCTCGTTACGATAATCGTCGCCCAAGTCGCACTTCGGACAATTCGGATTAATTTACAATATAATATTTCTTCAATTTAATTCCCAGATAATTTATAGTTTCACTTTAATATCGTCCTCCTCCCTGTTTCAGGATGAGTTGCAATTACTAACTCATTTATGCTTCAGTTAAGCAGAAGCCAAGATGGCGGATTAGTCTACACAAAGAGACGCTTTGTTAATTGCAAATGGCGGCTCTGAGCTCTTTGTAACAATTAATATTCTGAAAATGAAGTTTTTATAAAATGAAAATTACTTTACTGTGAGATTTAACAAGATTGTTGGATTGAAAATTACGAAAAAAATGCTTATTATTTTTTTTAAACTGAATTAGATTGCTGTAATTATTCTATGCATTGAACAAATTCCACTTACCTTGAAAATGCATTTCGGCTGGTCGATCGATGTTGGCCCGTGGAGAATTTGGAAGCGTGGGAAATTTAAACTCAACAAGCTTTCGGTATTTTCGAAACCGACCCGCACCTAGACACCAATTTGTAACACCGCCCACGAGGTACTTCTCAAACAATCAAAACTAACACTTTTTCAACAAATTTACTTTATTCAACACACATGATTTTAGGTTTACAATATCGCAGTTTGAAATTGAAGTTAAATTACTAAAGTTTAACAGTTAAAATTTAGAAAACGCCAATTAATAAAATGAAACAGGGAGAGAGAGACACGACACGTCTTAATTAATCATCAACAACTCAGCGACTGGGGTGAGGTCCCGGCTTTGTTCCTCGTTGATGGAGGGCCCTCGACCAATCATAGCCGTCCTCAACGCGTGACGTCACGGGGCTCACAACGCAGTGCGCTTGTCTAGTGCTGCGACCAAACGATTCATGTTGTCATTACACAAACTAAGTGGTCATAGAAGCGAGCCAGAGACGGCCGTGGAGATGTGACAACTGCTGACGCTATCACATTCCACGCCTCGACGGCTCCGCTCCGAGCCGTGGTCGGATTGAAGTTAGCTCGAGACAAAATATTCTGTCTTCTAAAAGTTGATCCCATATACTTCTTTTGTACCAGCCAACTCTTCAAAATGAAATAATGAAATTAATGTTAAGAGCACCGTTCCTCCTTTTAATTATGGATTTTAGTGACGGTAGAAATTTATTTATTAGGAGCGGCAAATTGTATTATTTAATTACAGTGTCGTATTAATGGCTTTTAACAGTCTAGGGATTTTGGGCCGTCACATAAGCACGCTCTAGCACGCCCTAGCACGCTTTAGCACGCTTTAGCACGCTCTAGCACGCTCTAGCACGCTGTAGCACGCTCTGGCACGCTCTGGCACGCTCTAGCACGCTCTTACACGCTCTAGCACGGTGTAGCACGCTTTAGCACGCTCTAGCACGCTCTAGCACGCTCTAGCACGGTCTAGCACGCTCTAGCACGGTCTAGCACGCTCTTGCACGGTCTAGCACGCTCTAGCACGGTCTAGCACGCTCTAGCACGGTCTAGCACGCTCTAGCACACTCTAGCACGCTCTAGCACGGTCTAGCACGCTCTAGCACGGTCTAGCACGCTCTAGCACGCTCTAGCACGCTCTGGCACGCTCTGGCACGCTCTAGCACGCTCTAACACGCTCTAGTACGGTGTAGCACGCTTTAGCACGCTCTAGCACGCTCTAGCACGGTCTAGCACGCTCTAGCACGCTCTAGCACGGTCGAGCACGCTCTAGCACGCTCTAGCACGCTCTGGCACGCTCTGGCAAGGTCTAGCACGCTCTAGCACGGTCTAGCACGGTCTGGCACGCTCTAGCACGGTCTAGCACTGTCTAGCACGGTCTAGCACGCTCTAGCACGCCACTGCACGCTCTGGCACGCTCTAGCACGCTCTGGCACACTCTGGCACGCTCTAGCACGCTCTAGCACGCTCTAGCACGGTGTAGCACGCTTTAGCACGCTCTAGCAAGCTCTAGCACGCTCTAGCACGGTCTAGCACGCTCTAGCACGCTCTAGCACGCTCTAGCACGCTCTGGCACGCTCTGGCACGCTCTAGCACGCTCTAACACGTTCTAGCACGGTGTAGCACGCTTTAGCACGCTCTAGCACGCTCTAGCACGCTCTAGCACGGTCTAGCACGCTCTAGCACGCTCTAGCACGCTCTAGCACGCTCTAGCACGGTCTAGCACGCTCTAGCACGGTCTAGCACGCTCTAGCACGCTCTAGCACGCTCTGGCACGCTCTGGCAAGGTCTAGCACGCTCTAGCACGGTCTAGCACGGTCTGGCACGCTCTAGCACGGTCTAGCACTGTCTAGCACGGTCTAGCACGCTCTAGCACGCCCTTGCACGCTCTGGCACGCTCTAGCACGCTCTGGCACACTCTGGCACGCTCTAGCACGATCTAGCACGCTCTAGCACGGTGTAGCACGCTTTAGCACGCTCTAGCAAGCTCTAGCACGCTCTAGCACGGTCTAAAACGCTCTAGCACGCTCTAGCACGGTCTAGCACGGTCTAGCACGCTCTAGCACGCTCTGGCACGCTCAAGCACGCTCTAGCATGCTCTACCACGCTCTAGCACGCTCTAGCACGCTCTAGCACGCTCTAGCACGCTTTAGCACGCTCTAGCACGGTCTAGCACGGTCTAGCACGCTCTAGCACGGTCTAGCACGGTCTAGCACGCTCTAGCACGGTCTAGCACGCTCTAGCACGCTCTAGCACGCTCTAGTACGGTCTAGCACGGTCTGGCACGCTCTAGTACGGTCTAGCATGGTCTGGCACGCTCTAGCACGGTCTAGCACGGTCTAGCACGGTCTAGCACTCTCTAGCACACTCTAGCACGCTCTAGCACGCTCTGGCACGCTCTAGTACGCTCTGGCACGCTCTGGCACGCTCTAGTAGCTCTAGCACGCTCTAGCACGGTGTAGCACGCTTTAGCACGCTCTAGCACGCTCTAGCACGTTCTAGCACGGTCTAGCACGGTCTTGCACGGTCTAGCACGCTCTAGCACGGTCTAGCACGCTCTATCACGCTCTAGCACGGTCTAGCACAATCTAGCACGCTCTAGCACGATCTAGCACGCTCTAGCACGGTCTATCACGCTCTAGCACGGTCTAGCACGGTCTAGCACGCTCTAGCACGCTTTAGCACGCTCTAGCACGCTCTAGCACGCTCTGGCACGCTCTGGCACGCTCTAGCACGCTCTAACACGCTCTAGCACGGTGTAGCACGCTCTAGCACGCTCTAGCACGCTCTAGCACGCTCTAGCACGGTCTAGCACGCTCTAGCACGCTTTAGCACGCTCTAGCACGGTCTAGCACGGTCTAGCACGGTCTAGCACGGTCTAGCAACTCTAGCACGGTCTAGCACGGTCTGGCACGCTCTAGTACGGTCTAGCATGGTCTGGCACGCTCTAGCACGGTCTAGCACGCTCTAGCACGGTCTAGCACGCTCTAGCACGCTCTAGCACGGTCTAGCACGGTCTAGCAACTCTAGCACGGTCTAGCACGCTCTAGCACACTCTAGCACGCTCTAGCACGCTCTAGCACGCTCTAGCACTTTCTAGCACGGTCTAGCACGGTCTAGCACGCGCTAGCACGCTCTAGCACGCTCTAGCACGCTCTAGCATGGTCTAGCACGCCCTAGCACGCTCTAGCACGCTCTAGCACTCTTTAGAACGCTCTGGCAAGCTCTAGCACGCTCTAGCACGCTCTAGCACGCTTTAGCACGCTCTAGCATGGTCTAGCACGCTCTAGTACGCTCTAGCATGGTCTAGCACGCTCTAGCACGCTCTAGCACGCTGTAGCACGCTCTAGCACGCTCTAGCACGCTCTAGCACGGTCTAGCACGCTCTAGCACGGTCTAGCACGCTCTAGCATTTTCTAGCACGGTCTAGCACGGTCTAGCACGCTCTAGCACGCTCTAGCACGCTCTAGCACGCTCTAGCACGCTCTGGCACGCTCTGGCACGCTCTAGCACGCTCTAGCACGCTCTAGCACGGTCTAGCACGCTCTAGCACACTCTAGCACGCTCTAGCACGCTCTAGCACGCTCTAGCACTTTCTAGCACGGTCTAGCACGGTCTAGCACGCGCTAGCACGCTCTAGCACGCTCTAGCACGCTCTAGCATGGTCTAGCACGCCCTAGCACGCTCTAGCACGCTCTAGCACTCTTTAGAACGCTCTGGCAAGCTCTAGCACGCTCTAGCACGCTCTAGCACGCTCTAGCACTTTCTAGCACGCTTTAGCACGCTCTAGCACGGTCTAGCACGCTCTAGCACGCTCTAGCACGCTCTAGCACTTTCTAGCACGGTCTAGCACGGTCTAGCACGCGCTAGCACGCTCTAGCATGCTCTAGCACGCTCTAGCATGGTCTAGCACGCCCTAGCACGCTCTAGCACGCTCTAGCACTCTTTAGAACGCTCTGGCAAGCTCTAGCACGCTCTAGCACGCTCTAGCACGCTTTAGCACGCTCTAGCACGCTCTAGCGCGGTCTAGCACGCTCTAGCACGGTCTAGCACGCTCTAGCATTTTCTAGCACGGTCTAGCACGGTCTAGCACGCTCTAGCACGCTCTAGCACGGTCTAGCACGCTCTAGCACGCTCTAGCACGCTCTAGCACTTTCTAGCACGGTCTAGCACGGTCTAGCACGCGCTAGCACGCTCTAGCATGCTCTAGCACGCTCTAGCATGGTCTAGCACGCCCTAGCACGCTCTAGCACGCTCTAGCACTCTTTAGAACGCTCTGGCAAGCTCTAGCACGCTCTAGCACGCTCTAGCACGCTTTAGCACGCTCTAGCACGCTCTAGCGCGGTCTAGCACGCTCTAGCACGGTCTAGCACGCTCTAGCATTTTCTAGCACGGTCTAGCACGGTCTAGCACGCTCTAGCACGCTCTAGCACGCTCTAGCACGCTCTGGCACGCTCTGGCACGCTCTAGCACGCTCTGGCACGCTCTGGCACGCTCTAGCACGCTCTAACACGCTCTAGCACGGTGTAACACGCTTAAGCACGCTCTAGCACGCTTTAGCACGCTTTAGCACGCTCTAGCACGGTCTAGCACGCTGTAGCACGCTCTGGCACGCTCTGGCACGCTCTAGCACGCTCTTACACGCTCTAGCACGGTGTAGCACGCTTTAGCACGCTCTAGCACGCTCTAGCACGCTCTAGCACGGTCTAGCACGCTCTAGCACGGTCTAGCACGATCTAGCACGGTCTAGCACGCTCTAGCACAGTCTAGCACGTTCTAGCACGTTCTAGTACGGTCTAGCACGGTCTGGCACGCTCTAGCATGGTCTAGCACGGTCTAGCACGGTCTAGCACGCTCTAGCACGCTCTAGCACGGTCTAGCACTGTCTAGCACGGTCTAGCACGCTCTAGCACGCTCAAGCACGGTCTAGCACGCTCTGGCACGCTCTGGCACGCTCTATCACGCTCTAACACGCTCTAGCACGGTGTAGCACGCTAGGGCACGCTCTAGCACGATCTAGCACGCTTTAACACGCTTTAGCACGCTCTAGCACGCTCTAGCACGCTTTAGCACGCTTTAGCACGCTCTAGCACGCTCTAGCACGTTCTAGCACGCTCTGGCACGCTCTGGCACGCTCTAGCACGCTCTAACACGCTCTAGCACGGTGTAGCACGCTCTAGCACGCTCTAGCACGCTCTAGCACGCTCTATCACGCTCTAGCACGCTCTAGCACGGTCTAGCACGCTCTAGCACGCTTTAGCACGCTCTAGCACGGTCTAGCACGGTCTAGCACGGTCTAGCACGGTCTAGCAACTCTAGCACGGTCTAGCACTGTCTAGCACGGTCTAGCACGGTCTAGCACGCTCTAGCACGGTCTAGCACGCTCTAGCACGCTCTAGCACGGTCTAGCACGGTCTAGCAACTCTAGCACGGTCTAGCACTGTCTAGCACGGCCTAGGACACTCTAGCACGCTCTAGCACGCTCTAGCACGCTCTAGGACGGTCTAGCACGGTTTAGCACGGTCTAGCAACTCTAGCACGGTCTAGCACGCTCTAGCACGCTCTAGGACACTCTAGCACGCTCTAGCACGCTCTAGCACGCTCTAGGACGGTCTAGCACGTTCTAGCAAGGTCTAGCAACTCTAGCACGGTCTAGCACTGTCTAGCACGGTCTAGCACGGTCTAGCACGCTCTAGCACGGTCTAGCACTGTCTAGCACGGTCTAGCACGCTCTAGCACGCTCAAGCACGGTCTAGCACGCTCTGCCACGCTCTGGCACGCTCTATCACGCTCTAACACGCTCTAGCACGGTGTAGCACGCTAGGGCACGCTCTAGCACGCTCTAGCACGCTTTAACACGCTTTAGCACGCTCTAGCACGCTCTAGCACGCTTTAGCACGCTTTAGCACGCTCTAGCACGCTCTAGCACGTTCTAGCACGCTCTGGCACGCTCTGGCACGCTCTAGCACGCTCTAACACGCTCTAGCACGGTGTAGCACGCTCTAGCACGCTCTAGCACGCTCTAGCACGCTCTAGCACGCTCTAGCACGCTCTAGCACGGTCTAGCACGCTCAAGCACGCTTTAGCACGCTCTAGCACGGTCTAGCACGGTCTAGCACGGTCTAGCAACTCTAGCACGGTCTAGCACTGTCTAGCACGGTCTAGCACGGTCTAGCACGCTCTAGCACGGTCTAGCACGCTCTAGCACGCTCTAGCACGGTCTAGCACGGTCTAGCAACTCTAGCACGGTCTAGCACTGTCTAGCACTGTCTAGCACGGTCTAGGACACTCTAGCACGCTCTAGCACGCTCTAGCACGCTCTAGGACGGTCTAGCACGGTTTAGCACGGTCTAGCAACTCTAGCACGGTCTAGCACGCTCTAGCACGCTCTAGGACACTCTAGCACAATCTAGCACACTCTAGCACGCTCTAGGACGGTCTAGCACGTTCTAGCAAGGTCTAGCAACTCTAGCACGGTCTAGCACTGTCTAGCACGGTCTAGCACGGTCTAGCACGCTCTAGCACGGTCTAGCACGCTCTAGCACGCTCTAGCACGGTCTAGCACGGTCTAGCAACTCTAGCACGGTCTAGCACTGTCTAGCACGGTCTAGGACACTCTAGCACGCTCTAGCACGCTCTAGCACGCTCTAGGACGGTCTAGCACGGTTTAGCACGGTCTAGCAACTCTAGCACGGTCTAGCACGCTCTAGCACGCTCTAGGACACTCTAGCACGCTCTAGCACGCTCTAGCACGCTCTAGGACGGTCTAGCACGGTCTAGCACGGTCTAGCAACTCTAGCACGGTCTAGCACTGTCTAGCACCGTCTAGCACGGTCTAGCACGCTCTAGCACGGTCTAGCACGCTCTAGCACGCTCTAGCACGGTCTAGCACGCTCTAGCATGGTCTAGCACGCCCTAGCACGCTCTAGCACGCTCTAGCACTCTTTAGAACGCTCTGGCAAGCTCTAGCACGCTCTAGCACGGTCTAGCACGCTTTAGCACGCTCTAGCATGGTCTAGCACGCTCTAGTACGCTCTAGCATGGTCTAGCACGCTCTAGCACGCTCTAGCACGCTGTAGCACGCTCTAGCACGCTCTAGCACGCTCTAGCACGCTCTAGCACGGTCTAGCACGCTCTAGCACGGTCTAGCACGGTCTAGCACGCTCTAGCACGGTCTAGCACGCTCTAGCACGCTCTAGCACGGTCTAGCACGCTCTAGCACGCTCTAGGACACTCTAGCACGCTCTAGCACGCTCTAGCACGCTCTAGGACGGTCTAGCACGGTCTAGCACGGTCTAGCAACTCTAGCACGGTCTAGCACTGTCTAGCACGGTCTAGCACGGTCTAGCACGGTCTAGCACTGTCTAGCACGGTCTAGCACGGTCTAGCACGCTCTAGCACGGTCTAGCACGCTCTAGCACGCTCTAGCACGCTCTAGCACCGTCTAGCACGCTCTAGCACGTTCTAGCACGCTCTAGCACGGTCTAGCACGCTCTAGCACACTCTAGCACGCTCTAGCACGCTCTAACACTTTCTAGCACGGTCTAGCACGGTCTAGCACGCGCTAGCACGCTCTAGCACGCTCTAGCACGCTCTAGCATGGTCTAGCAAGCCCTAGCACGCTCTAGCACGCTCTAGCACTCTTTAGAACGCTCTGGCAAGCTCTAGCACGCTCTAGCACGCTCTAGCACACTCTAGCACGCTCTGGCACGCTCTGGCACGCTCTGGCACGCTCTGGCACGCTCTAGCACGCTCTGGCACGCTCTAGCACGCTCTAGGACGGTCTAGCACGCTCTAGCACGGTCTAGCACGCTGTAGCACGCTCTAGCACGCTCTAGCACGCTCTAGCACGGTCTAGCACGCTCTAGCACGCTCTAGCACGGTCTAGCACGGTCTAGCAACTCTAGCACGGTCTAGCACTGTCTAGCACGGTCTAGCACGGTCTAGCACGCTCTAGCACGGTCTAGCACGCTCTAGCACGCTCTAGCACGCTCTAGCACCGTCTAGCACGCTCTAGCACGTTCTAGCACGCTCTAGCACGGTCTAGCACGCTCTAGCACACTCTAGCACGCTCTAGCACGCTCTAGCACGCTCTAGCACTTTCTAGCACGGTCTAGCACGGTCTAGCACGCGCTAGCACGCTCTAGCACGCTCTAGCATGGTCTAGCACGCCCTAGCACGCTCTAGCACGCTCTAGCACTCTTTAGAACGCTCTGGCAAGCTCTAGCACGCTCTAGCACGCTCTAGCACGCTTTAGCACGGTCTAGCATGGTCTAGCACGCTCTAGCACGCTCTAGCATGGTCTAGCACGCTCTAGCACGCTCTAGCACGCTGTAGCACGCTCTAGCACGCTCTAGCACGCTCTAGCACGGTCTAGCACGCTCTAGCACGGTCTAGCACGCTCTAGCATTTTCTAGCACGGTCTAGCACGGTCTAGCACGCTCTAGCACGCTCTAGCACGCTCTAACACGCTCTAGCACGGTGTAGCACGCTCTAGCACGCTCTAGCACGCTCTAGCACGCTCTAGCACGCTCTAGCACGGTCTAGCACGCTCTAGCACGCTTTAGCACGCTCTAGCACGGTCTAGCACGTTCTAGCACGGTGTAGCACGCTTTAGCACGCTCTAGCACGCTCTAGCACGCTCTAGCACGGTCTAGCACGCTCTAGCACGCTCTAGCACGCTCTAGCACGGTCTAGCACGCTCTAGCACGGTCTAGCACGCTCTAGCACGCTCTAGCACGCTCTGGCACGCTCTGGCAAGGTCTAGCACGCTCTAGCACGGTCTAGCACGGTCTGGCACGCTCTAGCACGGTCTAGCACTGTCTAGCACGGTCTAGCACGCTCTAGCACGCCCTTGCACGCTCTGGCACGCTCTAGCACGCTCTGGCACACTCTGGCACGCTCTAGCACGCTCTAGCACGCTCTAGCACGGTGTAGCACGCTTTAGCACGCTCTAGCAAGCTCTAGCACGCTCTAGCACGGTCTAGCACGCTCTAGCACGCTCTAGCACGGTCTAGCACGGTCTAGCACGCTCTAGCACGCTCTGGAACGCTCAAGCACGCTCTAGCATGCTCTACCACGCTCTAGCACGCTCTAGCACGCTCTAGCACGCTCTAGCACGCTTTAGCACGCTCTAGCACGGTCTAGCACGGTCTAGCACGCTCTAGCACGGTCTAGCACGGTCTAGCACGCTCTAGCACGGTCTAGCACGCTCTAGCACGCTCTAGCACGCTCTAGCACGGTCTAGCACGGTCTAGCACGCTCTAGCACGGTCTAGCACGCTCTAACACGCTCTAGGACGGTTTAGCACGCTCTAGCACGCTCTAGCACGCTCTAGTACGGTCTAGCACGGTCTGGCACGCTCTAGTACGGTCTAGCATGGTCTGGCACGCTCTAGCACGGTCTAGCACGGTCTAGCACGGTCTAGCACTCTCTAGCACGCTCTAGCACGCTCTAGCACGCTCTGGCACGCTCTAGTACGCTCTGGCACGCTCTGGCACGCTCTAGCACGCTCTAGCACCGTCTAGCACGCTCTAGCACGTTCTAGCACGCTCTAGCACGGTCTAGCACGCTCTAGCACACTCTAGCACGCTCTAGCACGCTCTAGCACGCTCTAGCACTTTATAGCACGCTCTAGCATGGTCTAGCAAGCCCTAGCACGCTCTAGCACGCTCTAGCACGCTCTAGCACGCTCTAGCATGGTCTAGCAAGCCCTAGCACGCTCTAGCACGCTCTAGCACTCTTTAGAACGCTCTGGCAAGCTCTAGCACGCTCTAGCACGCTCTAGCACACTCTAGCACGCTCTAGCACGGTCTAGCACGCTCTAGCACGGTCTAGCACGCTCTAGCACGCTCTAGCACGCTCTAGCACCGTCTAGCACGCTCTAGCACGTTCTAGCACGCTCTAGCACGGTCTAGCACGCTCTAGCACACTCTAGCACGCTCTAGCACGCTCTAGCACGCTCTAGCACTTTCTAGCACGGTCTAGCACGGTCTAGCACGAGCTAGCACGCTCTAGCACGCACTAGCACGCTCTAGCATGGTCTAGCACGCCCTAGCACGCTCTAGCACGCTCTAGCACTCTTTAGAACGCTCTGGCAAGCTCTAGCACGCTCTAGCACGCTCTAGCACGCTTTAGCACGCTCTAGCATGGTCTAGCACGCTCTAGCACGCTCTAGCATGGTCTAGCACGCTCTAGCACGCTCTAGCACGCTGTAGCACGCTCTAGCACGCTCTAGCACGCTCTAGCACGCTCTAGCGCGGTCTAGCACGCTCTAGCACGGTCTAGCACGCTCTAGCATTTTCTAGCACGGTCTAGCACGGTCTAGCACGCTCTAGCACGCTCTAGCACGCTCTAGCACGCTCTAGCACGCTCTGGCACGCTCTGGCACGCTCTGGCACGCTCTGGCACGCTCTAGCACGCTCTGGCACGCTCTGGCACGCTCTAGCACGCTCTAACACGCTCTAGCACGGTGTAACACGCTTAAGCACGCTCTAGCACGCCCTAGCACGCTTTAGCACGCTTTAGCACGCTCTAGCACGCTGTAGCACGCTCTGGCACGCTCTGGCACGCTCTAGCACGCTCTTACACGCTCTAGCACGGTGTAGCACGCTTTAGCACGCACTAGCACGCTCTAGCACGCTCTAGCACGGTCTAGCACGCTCTAGCACGGTCTAGCACGCTCTAGCACGGTCTAGCACGCTCTAGCACAGTCTAGCACGTTCTAGCACGTTCTAGTACGGTCTAGCACGGTCTGGCACGCTCTAGCATGGTCTAGCACGGTCTAGCACGGTCTAGCACGCTCTAGCACGCTCTAGCACGCTCTAGCACGGTTTAGCACTGTCTAGCACGGTCTAGCACGCTCTAGCACGCTCAAGCACGGTCTAGCACGCTCTGGCACGCTCTGGCACGCTCTATCACGCTCTAACACGCTCTAGCACGGTGTAGCACGCTAGGGCACGCTCTAGCACGCTCTAGCACGCTTTAGCACGCTTTAGCACGCTCTAGCACGCTCTAGCACGCTTTAGCACGCTTTAGCACGCTCTAGCACGCTCTAGCACGTTCTAGCACGCTCTGGCACGCTCTGGCACGCTCTAGCACGCTCTAACACGCTCTAGCACGGTGTAGCACGCTCTAGCACGCTCTAGCACGCTCTAGCACGCTCTAGCACGGTCTAGCACGCTCTAGCACGCTTTAGCACGCTCTAGCACGGTCTAGCACGGTCTAGCACGGTCTAGCACGGTCTAGCAACTCTAGCACGGTCTAGCACTGTCTAGCACGGTCTAGCACGGTCTAGCACTGTCTAGCACGGTCTAGCACGGTCTAGCACGCTCTAGCACGGTCTAGCTTGCTCTAGCACGCTCTAGCACGGTCTAGCACGGTCTAGCAACTCTAGCACGGTCTAGCACTGTCTAGCACGGTCTAGGACACACTAGCACGCTCTAGCACGCTCTAGCACGCTCTAGGACGGTCTAGCACGGTTTAGCACGGTCTAGCAACTCTAGCACGGTCTAGCACGCTCTAGCACGCTCTAGGACACTCTAGCACGCTCTAGCACGCTCTAGCACGCTCTAGGACGGTCTAGCACGGTCTAGCACGGTCTAGCAACTCTAGCACGGTCTAGCACTGTCTAGCACGGTCTAGCACGGTCTAGCACGCTCTAGCACGGTCTAGCACGCTCTAGCACGCTCTAGCACGGTCTAGCACGGTCTAGCAACTCTAGCACGGTCTAGCACTGTCTAGCACGGTCTAGGACACTCTAGCACGCTCTAGCACGCTCTAGCACGCTCTAGGACGGTCTAGCACGGTTTAGCACGGTCTAGCAACTCTAGCACGGTCTAGCACGCTCTAGCACGCTCTAGGACACTCTAGCACGCTCTAGCACGCTCTAGCACGCTCTAGGACGGTCTAGCATGGTCTAGCACGGTCTAGCAACTCTAGCACGGTCTAGCACTGTCTAGCACCGTCTAGCACGGTCTAGCACGCTCTAGCACGGTCTAGCAACTCTAGCACGGTCTAGCACTGTCTAGCACGGTCTAGCACGGTCTAGCACGCTCTAGCACGGTCTAGCACGCTCTAGCACGCTCTAGCACGCTCTAGCACCGTCTAGCACGCTCTAGCACGTTCTAGCACGCTCTAGCACGGTCTAGCACGCTCTAGCACGCTCTAGCACGCTCTAGCACTTTCTAGCACGGTCTAGCACGGTCTAGCACGCGCTAGCACGCTCTAGCACGCTCTAGCACGCTCTAGCATGGTCTAGCACGCCCTAGCACGCTCTAGCACGCTCTAGCACTCTTTAGAACGCTCTGGCAAGCTCTAGCACGCTCTAGCACGCTTTAGCACGCTCTAGCATGGTCTAGCACGCTCTAGCACGCTCTAGCATGGTCTAGCACGCTCTAGCACGCTCTAGCACGCTCTAGCACGGTCTAGCAACTCTAGCACGCTCTAGCACGCTCTAGCACGGTCTAGCACGCTCTAGCACGCTCTAGCACGCTCTGGAACGCTCAAGCACGCTCTAGCATGCTCTACCACGCTCTAGCACGCTCTAGCACGCTCTAGCACGCTCTAGCACGCTTTAGCACGCTCTAGCACGGTCTAGCACGGTCTAGCACGCTCTAGCACGGTCTAGCACGGTCTAGCACGCTCTAGCACGGTCTAGCACGCTCTAGCACGCTCTAGCACGCTCTAGCACGGTCTAGCACGGTCTAGCACGCTCTAGCACGGTCTAGCACGCTCTAACACGCTCTAGCACGGTTTAGCACGCTCTAGCACGCTCTAGCACGCTCTAGTACGGTCTAGCACGGTCTGGCACGCTCTAGTACGGTCTAGCATGGTCTGGCACGCTCTAGCACGGTCTAGCACGGTCTAGCACGGTCTAGCACTCTCTAGCACGCTCTAGCACGCTCTAGCACGCTCTGGCACGCTCTAGTACGCTCTGGCACGCTCTAGCACCGTCTAGCACGCTCTAGCACGTTCTAGCACGCTCTAGCACGGTCTAGCACGCTCTAGCACACTCTAGCACGCTCTAGCACGCTCTAGCACGCTCTAGCACTTTCTAGCACGCTCTAGCATGGTCTAGCAAGCCCTAGCACGCTCTAGCACGCTCTAGCACGCTCTAGCACGCTCTAGCATGGTCTAGCAAGCCCTAGCACGCTCTAGCACGCTCTAGCACTCTTTAGAACGCTCTGGCAAGCTCTAGCACGCTCTAGCACGCTCTAGCACACTCTAGCACGCTCTAGCACGGTCTAGCACGCTCTAGCACGGTCTAGCACGCTCTAGCACGCTCTAGCACGCTCTAGCACCGTCTAGCACGCTCTAGCACGTTCTAGCACGGTCTAGCACGCTCTAGCACACTCTAGCACGCTCTAGCACGCTCTAGCACGCTCTAGCACTTTGTAGCACGGTCTAGCACGGTCTAGCACGAGCTAGCACGCTCTAGCACGCACTAGCACGCTCTAGCATGGTCTAGCACGCCCTAGCACGCTCTAGCACGCTCTAGCACTCTTTAGAACGCTCTGGCAAGCTCTAGCACGCTCTAGCACGCTCTAGCACGCTTTAGCACGCTCTAGCATGGTCTAGCACGCTCTAGCACGCTCTAGCATGGTCTAGCACGCTCTAGCACGCTCTAGCACGCTGTAGCACGCTCTAGCACGCTCTAGCACGCTCTAGCACGCTCTAGCGCGGTCTAGCACGCTCTAGCACGGTCTAGCACGCTCTAGCATTTTCTAGCACGGTCTAGCACGGTCTAGCACGCTCTAGCACGCTCTAGCACGCTCTAGCACGCTCTAGCACGCTCTGGCACGCTCTGGCACGCTCTGGCACGCTCTGGCACGCTCTAGCACGCTCTGGCACGCTCTGGCACGCTCTAGCACGCTCTAACACGCTCTAGCACGGTGTAACACGCTTAAGCACGCTCTAGCACGCCCTAGCACGCTTTAGCACGCTTTAGCACGCTCTAGCACGCTGTAGCACGCTCTGGCACGCTCTGGCACGCTCTAGCACGCTCTTACACGCTCTAGCACGGTGTAGCACGCTTTAGCACGCTCTAGCACGCTCTAGCACGCTCTAGCACGGTCTAGCACGCTCTAGCACGGTCTAGCACGCTCTAGCACGGTCTAGCACGCTCTAGCACAGTCTAGCACGTTCTAGCACGTTCTAGTACGGTCTAGCACGGTCTGGCACGCTCTAGCATGGTCTAGCACGGTCTAGCACGGTCTAGCACGCTCTAGCACGCTCTAGCACGCTCTAGCACGGTTTAGCACTGTCTAGCACGGTCTAGCACGCTCTAGCACGCTCAAGCACGGTCTAGCACGCTCTGGCACGCTCTGGCACGCTCTATCACGCTCTAACACGCTCTAGCACGGTGTAGCACGCTAGGGCACGCTCTAGCACGCTCTAGCACGCTTTAGCACGCTTTAGCACGCTCTAGCACGCTCTAGCACGCTTTAGCACGCTTTAGCACGCTCTAGCACGCTCTAGCAAGTTCTAGCACGCTCTGGCACGCTCTGGCACGCTCTAGCACGCTCTAACACGCTCTAGCACGGTGTAGCACGCTCTAGCACGCTCTAGCACGCTCTAGCACGCTCTAGCACGGTCTAGCACGCTCTAGCACGCTTTAGCACGCTCTAGCACGGTCTAGCACGGTCTAGCACGGTCTAGCACGGTCTAGCAACTCTAGCACGGTCTAGCACTGTCTAGCACGGTCTAGCACGGTCTAGCACTGTCTAGCACGGTCTAGCACGGTCTAGCACGCTCTAGCACGGTCTAGCTTGCTCTAGCACGCTCTAGCACGGTCTAGCACGGTCTAGCAACTCTAGCACGGTCTAGCACTGTCTAGCACGGTCTAGGACACTCTAGCACGCTCTAGCACGCTCTAGCACGCTCTAGGACGGTCTAGCACGGTTTAGCACGGTCTAGCAACTCTAGCACGGTCTAGCACGCTCTAGCACGCTCTAGGACACTCTAGCACGCTCTAGCACGCTCTAGCACGCTCTAGGACGGTCTAGCACGGTCTAGCACGGTCTAGCAACTCTAGCACGGTCTAGCACTGTCTAGCACGGTCTAGCACGGTCTAGCACGCTCTAGCACGGTCTAGCACGCTCTAGCACGCTCTAGCACGGTCTAGCACGGTCTAGCAACTCTAGCACGGTCTAGCACTGTCTAGCACGGTCTAGGACACTCTAGCACGCTCTAGCACGCTCTAGCACGCTCTAGGACGGTCTAGCACGGTTTAGCACGGTCTAGCAACTCTAGCACGGTCTAGCACGCTCTAGCACGCTCTAGGACACTCTAGCACGCTCTAGCACGCTCTAGCACGCTCTAGGACGGTCTAGCATGGTCTAGCACGGTCTAGCAACTCTAGCACGGTCTAGCACTGTCTAGCACCGTCTAGCACGGTCTAGCACGCTCTAGCACGGTCTAGCAACTCTAGCACGGTCTAGCACTGTCTAGCACGGTCTAGCACGGTCTAGCACGCTCTAGCACGGTCTAGCACGCTCTAGCACGCTCTAGCACCGTCTAGCACGCTCTAGCACGTTCTAGCACGCTCTAGCACGGTCTAGCACGCTCTAGCACGCTCTAGCACGCTCTAGCACTTTCTAGCACGGTCTAGCACGGTCTAGCACGCGCTAGCACGCTCTAGCACGCTCTAGCACGCTCTAGCATGGTCTAGCACGCCCTAGCACGCTCTAGCACGCTCTAGCACTCTTTAGAACGCTCTGGCAAGCTCTAGCACGCTCTAGCACGCTTTAGCACGCTCTAGCATGGTCTAGCACGCTCTAGCACGCTCTAGCATGGTCTAGCACGCTCTAGCACGCTCTAGCACGCTGTAGCACGCTCTAGCACGCTCTAGCACGCTCTAGCACGGTCTAGCACGCTCTAGCACGGTCTAGCACGCTCTAGCATTTTCTAGCACGGTCTAGCACGGTCTAGCACGCTCTAGCACGCTCTAGCACGCTCTAGCACGCTCTAGCACGGTCTAGCACGCTCTAGCACGCTTTAGCACGCTCTAGCACGGTCTAGCACGGTCAAGCACGGTCTAGCACGGTCTAGCAACTCTAGCACGGTCTAGCACTGTCTAGCACGGTCTAGCACGGTCTAGCACGCTCTAGCACGGTCTAGCACGCTCTAGCACGCTCTAGCACGGTCTAGCACGGTCTAGCAACTCTAGCACGGTCTAGCACTGTCTAGCACGGTCTAGGACACTCTAGCACGCTCTAGCACGCTCTAGCACGCTCTAGGACGGTCTAGCACGATTTAGCACGGTCTAGCAACTCTAGCACGGTCTAGCACGCTCTAGCACGCTCTAGGACACTCTAGCACGCTCTAGCACGCTCTAGCACGCTCTAGGACGGTCTAGCATGGTCTAGCACGGTCTAGCATCTCTATCACGGTCTAGCACTGTCTAGCACCGTCTAGCACGGTCTAGCACGCTCTAGCACGGTCTAGCAACTCTAGCACGGTCTAGCACTGTCTAGCACGGTCTAGCACGGTCTAGCACGCTCTAGCACGGTCTAGCACGCTCTAGCACGCTCTAGCACGCTCTAGCACCGTCTAGCACGCTCTAGCACGGTCTAGCACGCTCTAGCACACTCTAGCACGCTCTAGCACGCTCTAGCACGCTCTAGCACTTTCTAGCATGGTCTAGCACGGTCTAGCACGCGCTAGCACGCTCTAGCACGCTCTAGCACGCTCTAGCATGGTCTAGCACGCCCTAGCACGCTCTAGCACGCTCTAGCACTCTTTAGAACGCTCTGGCAAGCTCTAGCACGCTCTAGCACGCTTTAGCACGCTCTAGCATGGTCTAGCACGCTCTAGCACGCTCTAGCATGGTCTAGCACGCTCTAGCACGCTCTAGCACGCTGTAGCACGCTCTAGCACGCTCTAGCACGCTCTAGCACGGTCTAGCACGCTCTAGCACGGTCTAGCACGCTCTAGCATTTTCTAGCACGGTCTAGCACGGTCTAGCACAGTCTAGCACGCTCTAGCACGCTCTAGCACGCTCTAACACGCTCTAGCACGGTGTAGCACGCTCTAGCACGCTCTAGCACGCTCTAGCACGCTCTAGCACGCTCTAGCACGCTCTAGCACGGTCTAGCACGCTCTAGCACGCTTTAGCACGCTCTAGCACGGTCTAGCACGGTCTAGCACGGTCTAGCACGGTCTAGCAACTCTAGCACGGTCTAGCACTGTCTAGCACGGTCTAGCACGGTCTAGCACGCTCTAGCACGGTCTAGCACGCTCTAGCACGCTCTAGCACGGTCTAGCACGGTCTAGCAACTCTAGCACGGTCTAGCACTGTCTAGCACGGTCTAGGACACTCTAGCACGCTCTAGCACGCTCTAGCACGCTCTAGGGCGGTCTAGCACGGTTTAGCACGGTCTAGCAACTCTAGCACGGTCTAGCACGCTCTAGCACGCTCTAGGACACTCTAGCACGCTCTAGCACGCTCTAGCACGCTCTAGGACGGTCTAGCACGGTCTAGCACGGTCTAGCAACTCTAGCACGGTCTAGCACTGTCTAGCACGGTCTATCACGGTCTAGCACGCTCTAGCACGGTCTAGCACGCTCTAGCACGCTCTAGCACGGTCTAGCACGGTCTAGCAACTCTAGCACGGTCTAGCACTGTCTAGCACGGTCTAGGACACTCTAGCACGCTCTAGCACGCTCTAGCACGCTCTAGGACGGTCTAGCACGGTTTAGCACGGTCTAGCAACTCTAGCACGGTCTAGCACGCTCTAGCACGCTCTAGGACACTCTAGCACGCTCTAGCACGCTCTAGCACGCTCTAGCACGCTCTAGCACGCTCTAGCACGCTCTAGCACTTTCTAGTACGGTCTAGCACGGTCTAGCACGCGCTAGCACGCTCTAGCACGCTCTAGCACGCTCTAGCATGGTCTAGCACGCCCTAGCACGCTCTAGCACTCTTTAGAAAGCTCTGGCAAGCTCTAGCACGCTCTAGCACGCTCTAGCACGCTTTAGTACGCTCTAGCATGGTCTAGCACGCTCTAGCACGCTCTAGCATGGTCTAGCACGCTCTAGCACGCTCTAGCACGCTGTAGCACGCTCTAGCATGGTCTAGCACGCTCTAGCACGCTCTAGCATGGTCTAGCACGCTCTAGCACGCTCTAGCACGCTGTAGCACGCTCTAGCACGCTCTAGCACGCTCTAGCACGGTCTAGCACGCTCTAGCACGGTCTAGCACGCTCTAGCACGGTCTAGCACGCTCTAGCACACTCTAGCACGCTCTAGCACGGTCTAGCACGCTCTAGCACGGTCTAGCACGCTCTAGCACGCTCTAGCACGCTCTAGCACCGTCTAGCACGCTCTAGCACGTTCTAGCACGCTCTAGCACGTTCTAGCACGCTCTAGCACACTCTAGCACGCTCTAGCACGCTCTAGCACGCTCTAGCACTTTCTAGCACGGTCTAGCACGGTCTAGCACGCGCTAGCACGCTCTAGCACGCTCTAGCACGCTCTAGCATGGTCTAGCACGCCCTAGCACGCTCTAGCACGCTCTAGCACTCTTTAGAACGCTCTGGCAAGCTCTAGTACGCTCTAGCACGCTCTAGCACGCTTTAGCACGCTCTAGCATGGTCTAGCACGCTCTAGCACGCTCTAGCATGGTCTAGCACGCTCTAGCACGCTCTAGCACGCTCTAGCACGCTGTAGCACGCTCTAGCACGCTCTAGCACGCTCTAGCACGGTCTAGCACGCTCTAGCACGGTCTAGCACGCTCTAGCATTTTCTAGCACGGTCTAGCACGGTCTAGCACGCTCTAGCACGCTCTAGCACGCTCTAGCACGCTCTAGCACGCTCTAGCACGCTCTGGCACGCTCTAGCACGGTCTAGCACGCTCTAGCACGCTCTAGCACGGTCTAGCACGGTCTAGCAACTCTAGCACGGTCTAGCACTGTCTAGCACGGTCTAGGACACTCTAGCACGCTCTAGCACGCTCTAGCACGCTCTAGGACGGTCTAGCACGGTTTAGCACGGTCTAGCAACTCTAGCACGGTCTAGCACGCTCTAGCACGCTCTAGGACATTCTAGCACGCTCTAGCACGCTCTAGCACGCTCTAGGACGGTCTAGCACGGTTTAGCACGGTCTAGCAACTCTAGCACGGTCTAGCACTGTCTAGCACCGTCTAGCACGGTCTAGCACGCTCTAGCACGGTCTAGCACGCTCTAGCACGCTCTAGCACGGTCTAGCACGGTCTAGCAACTCTAGCATAGTCTAGCACTGTCTAGCACGGTCTAGCACGGTCTAGCACGCTCTAGCACGGTCTAGCACGCTCTAGCACGCTCTAGCACGCTCTAGCACCGTCTAGCACGCTCTAGCACGTTCTAGCACGCTCTAGCACGGTCTAGCACGCTCTAGCACACTCTAGCACGCTCTAGCACGCTCTAGCACGCTCTAGCACTTTCTAGCACGGTCTAGCACGGTCTAGCACGCGCTAGCACGCTCTAGCACGCTCTAGCACGCTCTATCATGGTCTAGCACGCCCTAGCACGCTCTAGCACGCTCTAGCACGCTCTAGCACTCTTTAGAACGCTCTGGCAAGCTCTAGTACGCTCTAGCACGCTCTAGCACGCTTTAGCACGCTCTAGCATGGTCTAGCACGCTCTAGCACGCTCTAGCACGGTCTAGCACTGTCTAGCACGGTCTAGGACACTCTAGCACGCTCTAGCACGCTCTAGCACGCTCTAGGACGGTCTAGCACGGTTTAGCACGGTCTAGCAACTCTAGCACGGTCTAGCACGCTCTAGCACGCTCTAGGACACTCTAGCACGCTCTAGCACGCTCTAGCACGCTCTAGGACGGTCTAGCATGGTCTAGCACGGTCTAGCAACTCTAGCACGGTCTAGCACTGTCTAGCACCGTCTAGCACGGTCTAGCACGCTCTAGCACGGTCTAGCAACTCTAGCACGGTCTAGCACTGTCTAGCACGGTCTAGCACGGTCTAGCACGCTGTAGCACGCTCTAGCACGCTCTAGCACGCTCTAGCACGGTCTAGCACGCTCTAGCACGGTCTAGCACGCTCTAGCATTTTCTAGCACGGTCTAGCACGGTCTAGCACGCTCTAGCACGCTCTAGCACGCTCTAGCACGCTCTAGCACGCTCTGGCACGCTCTGGCACGCTCTAGCACGCTCTAGCACGCTCTAGCACGGTCTAGCACGCTCTAGCACACTCTAGCACGCTCTAGCACGCTCTAGCACGCTCTAGCACTTTCTAGCACGGTCTAGCACGGTCTAGCACGCGCTAGCACGCTCTAGCACGCTCTAGCACGCTCTAGCATGGTCTAGCACGCCCTAGCACGCTCTAGCACGCTCTAGCACTCTTTAGAACGCTCTGGCAAGCTCTAGCACGCTCTAGCACGCTCTAGCACGCTCTAACACGCTCTAGCACGGTGTAGCACGCTCTAGCACGCTCTAGCACGCTCTAGCACGCTCTAGCACGCTCTAGCACGCTCTAGCACGGTCTAGCACGCTCTAGCACGCTTTAGCACGCTCTAGCACGGTCTAGCACGGTCTAGCACGGTCTAGCACGGTCTAGCAACTCTAGCACGGTCTAGCACTGTCTAGCACGGTCTAGCACGGTCTAGCACGCTCTAGCACGGTCTAGCACGCTCTAGCACGCTCTAGCACGGTCTAGCACGGTCTAGCAACTCTAGCACGGTCTAGCACTGTCTAGCACGGTCTAGGACACTCTAGCACGCTCTAGCACGCTCTAGCACGCTCTAGGGCGGTCTAGCACGGTTTAGCACGGTCTAGCAACTCTAGCACGGTCTAGCACGCTCTAGCACGCTCTAGGACACTCTAGCACGCTCTAGCACGCTCTAGCACGCTCTAGCACGCTCTAGGACGGTCTAGCACGGTCTAGCACGGTCTAGCAACTCTAGCACAGTCTAGCACTGTCTAGCACGGTCTATCACGGTCTAGCACGCTCTAGCACGGTCTAGCACGCTCTAGCACGCTCTAGCACGGTCTAGCACGGTCTAGCAACTCTAGCACGGTCTAGCACTGTCTAGCACGGTCTAGGACACTCTAGCACGCTCTAGCACGCTCTAGCACGCTCTAGGACGGTCTAGCACGGTTTAGCACGGTCTAGCAACTCTAGCACGGTCTAGCACGCTCTAGCACGCTCTAGGACACTCTAGCACGCTCTAGCACGCTCTAGCTCGCTCTAGCACGCTCTAGCACGCTCTAGCACGCTCTAGCACGCTCTAGCACGCTCTAGCACTTTCTAGCACGGTCTAGCACGGTCTAGCACGCGCTAGCACGCTCTAGCACGCTCTAGCACGCTCTAGCATGGTCTAGCACGCCCTAGCACGCTCTAGCACTCTTTAGAAAGCTCTGGCAAGCTCTAGCACGCTCTAGCACGCTCTAGCACGCTTTAGCACGCTCTAGCATGGTCTAGCACGCTCTAGCACGCTCTAGCATGGTCTAGCACGCTCTAGCACGCTCTAGCACGCTGTAGCACGCTCTAGCATGGTCTAGCACGCTCTAGCACGCTCTAGCATGGTCTAGCACGCTCTAGCACGCTCTAGCACGCTGTAGCACGCTCTAGCACGCTCTAGCACGCTCTAGCACGGTCTAGCACGCTCTAGCACGGTCTAGCACGCTCTAGCACGGTCTAGCACGCTCTAGCACACTCTAGCACGCTCTAGCACGGTCTAGCACGCTCTAGCACGGTCTAGCACGCTCTAGCACGCTCTAGCACGCTCTGGCACGCTCTGGCACGCTCTAGCACGCTCTAACACGCTCTAGTACGGTGTAGCACGCTTTAGCACGCTCTAGCACGCTCTAGCACGGTCTAGCACGCTCTAGCACGCTCTAGCACGGTCGAGCACGCTCTAGCACGCTCTAGCACGCTCTGGCACGCTCTGGCAAGGTCTAGCACGCTCTAGCACGGTCTAGCACGGTCTGGCACGCTCTAGCACGGTCTAGCACTGTCTAGCACGGTCTAGCACGCTCTAGCACGCCACTGCACGCTCTGGCACGCTCTAGCACGCTCTGGCACACTCTGGCACGCTCTAGCACGCTCTAGCACGCTCTAGCACGGTGTAGCACGCTTTAGCACGCTCTAGCAAGCTCTAGCACGCTCTAGCACGGTCTAGCACGCTCTAGCACGCTCTAGCACGCTCTAGCACGCTCTGGCACGCTCTGGCACGCTCTAGCACGCTCTAACACGTTCTAGCACGGTGTAGCACGCTTTAGCACGCTCTAGCACGCTCTAGCACGCTCTAGCACGGTCTAGCACGCTCTAGCACGCTCTAGCACGCTCTAGCACGCTCTAGCACGGTCTAGCACGCTCTAGCACGGTCTAGCACGCTCTAGCACGCTCTAGCACGCTCTGGCACGCTCTGGCAAGGTCTAGCACGCTCTAGCACGGTCTAGCACGGTCTGGCACGCTCTAGCACGGTCTAGCACTGTCTAGCACGGTCTAGCACGCTCTAGCACGCCCTTGCACGCTCTGGCACGCTCTAGCACGCTCTGGCACACTCTGGCACGCTCTAGCACGATCTAGCACGCTCTAGCACGGTGTAGCACGCTTTAGCACGCTCTAGCAAGCTCTAGCACGCTCTAGCACGGTCTAAAACGCTCTAGCACGCTCTAGCACGGTCTAGCACGGTCTAGCACGCTCTAGCACGCTCTGGCACGCTCAAGCACGCTCTAGCATGCTCTACCACGCTCTAGCACGCTCTAGCACGCTCTAGCACGCTCTAGCACGCTTTAGCACGCTCTAGCACGGTCTAGCACGGTCTAGCACGCTCTAGCACGGTCTAGCACGGTCTAGCACGCTCTAGCACGGTCTAGCACGCTCTAGCACGCTCTAGCACGCTCTAGTACGGTCTAGCACGGTCTGGCACGCTCTAGTACGGTCTAGCATGGTCTGGCACGCTCTAGCACGGTCTAGCACGGTCTAGCACGGTCTAGCACTCTCTAGCACACTCTAGCACGCTCTAGCACGCTCTGGCACGCTCTAGTACGCTCTGGCACGCTCTGGCACGCTCTAGTAGCTCTAGCACGCTCTAGCACGGTGTAGCACGCTTTAGCACGCTCTAGCACGCTCTAGCACGTTCTAGCACGGTCTAGCACGGTCTTGCACGGTCTAGCACGCTCTAGCACGGTCTAGCACGCTCTATCACGCTCTAGCACGGTCTAGCACAATCTAGCACGCTCTAGCACGATCTAGCACGCTCTAGCACGGTCTATCACGCTCTAGCACGGTCTAGCACGGTCTAGCACGCTCTAGCACGCTTTAGCACGCTCTAGCACGCTCTAGCACGCTCTGGCACGCTCTGGCACGCTCTAGCACGCTCTAACACGCTCTAGCACGGTGTAGCACGCTCTAGCACGCTCTAGCACGCTCTAGCACGCTCTAGCACGGTCTAGCACGCTCTAGCACGCTTTAGCACGCTCTAGCACGGTCTAGCACGGTCTAGCACGGTCTAGCACGGTCTAGCAACTCTAGCACGGTCTAGCACGGTCTGGCACGCTCTAGTACGGTCTAGCATGGTCTGGCACGCTCTAGCACGGTCTAGCACGCTCTAGCACGGTCTAGCACGCTCTAGCACGCTCTAGCACGGTCTAGCACGGTCTAGCAACTCTAGCACGGTCTAGCACGCTCTAGCACACTCTAGCACGCTCTAGCACGCTCTAGCACGCTCTAGCACTTTCTAGCACGGTCTAGCACGGTCTAGCACGCGCTAGCACGCTCTAGCACGCTCTAGCACGCTCTAGCATGGTCTAGCACGCCCTAGCACGCTCTAGCACGCTCTAGCACTCTTTAGAACGCTCTGGCAAGCTCTAGCACGCTCTAGCACGCTCTAGCACGCTTTAGCACGCTCTAGCATGGTCTAGCACGCTCTAGTACGCTCTAGCATGGTCTAGCACGCTCTAGCACGCTCTAGCACGCTGTAGCACGCTCTAGCACGCTCTAGCACGCTCTAGCACGGTCTAGCACGCTCTAGCACGGTCTAGCACGCTCTAGCATTTTCTAGCACGGTCTAGCACGGTCTAGCACGCTCTAGCACGCTCTAGCACGCTCTAGCACGCTCTAGCACGCTCTGGCACGCTCTGGCACGCTCTAGCACGCTCTAGCACGCTCTAGCACGGTCTAGCACGCTCTAGCACACTCTAGCACGCTCTAGCACGCTCTAGCACGCTCTAGCACTTTCTAGCACGGTCTAGCACGGTCTAGCACGCGCTAGCACGCTCTAGCACGCTCTAGCACGCTCTAGCATGGTCTAGCACGCCCTAGCACGCTCTAGCACGCTCTAGCACTCTTTAGAACGCTCTGGCAAGCTCTAGCACGCTCTAGCACTTTCTAGCACGCTTTAGCACGCTCTAGCACGGTCTAGCACGCTCTAGCACGCTCTAGCACGCTCTAGCACTTTCTAGCACGGTCTAGCACGGTCTAGCACGCGCTAGCACGCTCTAGCATGCTCTAGCACGCTCTAGCATGGTCTAGCACGCCCTAGCACGCTCTAGCACGCTCTAGCACTCTTTAGAACGCTCTGGCAAGCTCTAGCACGCTCTAGCACGCTCTAGCACGCTTTAGCACGCTCTAGCACGCTCTAGCGCGGTCTAGCACGCTCTAGCACGGTCTAGCACGCTCTAGCATTTTCTAGCACGGTCTAGCACGGTCTAGCACGCTCTAGCACGCTCTAGCACGGTCTAGCACGCTCTAGCACGCTCTAGCACGCTCTAGCACTTTCTAGCACGGTCTAGCACGGTCTAGCACGCGCTAGCACGCTCTAGCATGCTCTAGCACGCTCTAGCATGGTCTAGCACGCCCTAGCACGCTCTAGCACGCTCTAGCACTCTTTAGAACGCTCTGGCAAGCTCTAGCACGCTCTAGCACGCTCTAGCACGCTTTAGCACGCTCTAGCACGCTCTAGCGCGGTCTAGCACGCTCTAGCACGGTCTAGCACGCTCTAGCATTTTCTAGCACGGTCTAGCACGGTCTAGCACGCTCTAGCACGCTCTAGCACGCTCTAGCACGCTCTGGCACGCTCTGGCACGCTCTAGCACGCTCTGGCACGCTCTGGCACGCTCTAGCACGCTCTAACACGCTCTAGCACGGTGTAACACGCTTAAGCACGCTCTAGCACGCTTTAGCACGCTTTAGCACGCTCTAGCACGGTCTAGCACGCTGTAGCACGCTCTGGCACGCTCTGGCACGCTCTAGCACGCTCTTACACGCTCTAGCACGGTGTAGCACGCTCTAGCACGCTCTAGCACGCTCTAGCACGGTCTAGCACGCTCTAGCACGGTCTAGCACGATCTAGCACGGTCTAGCACGCTCTAGCACAGTCTAGCACGTTCTAGCACGTTCTAGTACGGTCTAGCACGGTCTGGCACGCTCTAGCATGGTCTAGCACGGTCTAGCACTGTCTAGCACGGTCTAGCACGCTCTAGCACGCTCAAGCACGGTCTAGCACGCTCTGGCACGCTCTGGCACGCTCTATCACGCTCTAACACGCTCTAGCACGGTGTAGCACGCTAGGGCACGCTCTAGCACGCTCTAGCACGCTTTAACACGCTTTAGCACGCTCTAGCACGCTCTAGCACGCTTTAGCACGCTTTAGCACGCTCTAGCACGCTCTAGCACGTTCTAGCACGCTCTGGCACGCTCTGGCACGCTCTAGCACGCTCTAACACGCTCTAGCACGGTGTAGCACGCTCTAGCACGCTCTAGCACGCTCTAGCACGCTCTAGCACGCTCTAGCACGCTCTAGCACGGTCTAGCACGCTCTAGCACGCTTTAGCACGCTCTAGCACGGTCTAGCACGGTCTAGCACGGTCTAGCACGGTCTAGCAACTCTAGCACGGTCTAGCACTGTCTAGCACGGTCTAGCACGGTCTAGCACGCTCTAGCACGGTCTAGCACGCTCTAGCACGCTCTAGCACGGTCTAGCACGGTCTAGCAACTCTAGCACGGTCTAGCACTGTCTAGCACGGCCTAGGACACTCTAGCACGCTCTAGCACGCTCTAGCACGCTCTAGGACGGTCTAGCACGGTTTAGCACGGTCTAGCAACTCTAGCACGGTCTAGCACGCTCTAGCACGCTCTAGGACACTCTAGCACGCTCTAGCACGCTCTAGCACGCTCTAGGACGGTCTAGCACGTTCTAGCAAGGTCTAGCAACTCTAGCACGGTCTAGCACTGTCTAGCACGGTCTAGCACGGTCTAGCACGCTCTAGCACGGTCTAGCACTGTCTAGCACGGTCTAGCACGCTCTAGCACGCTCAAGCACGGTCTAGCACGCTCTGCCACGCTCTGGCACGCTCTATCACGCTCTAACACGCTCTAGCACGGTGTAGCACGCTAGGGCACGCTCTAGCACGCTCTAGCACGCTTTAACACGCTTTAGCACGCTCTAGCACGCTCTAGCACGCTTTAGCACGCTTTAGCACGCTCTAGCACGCTCTAGCACGTTCTAGCACGCTCTGGCACGCTCTGGCACGCTCTAGCACGCTCTAACACGCTCTAGCACGGTGTAGCACGCTCTAGCACGCTCTAGCACGCTCTAGCACGCTCTAGCACGCTCTAGCACGCTCTAGCACGGTCTAGCACGCTCAAGCACGCTTTAGCACGCTCTAGCACGGTCTAGCACGGTCTAGCACGGTCTAGCAACTCTAGCACGGTCTAGCACTGTCTAGCACGGTCTAGCACGGTCTAGCACGCTCTAGCACGGTCTAGCACGCTCTAGCACGCTCTAGCACGGTCTAGCACGGTCTAGCAACTCTAGCACGGTCTAGCACTGTCTAGCACTGTCTAGCACGGTCTAGGACACTCTAGCACGCTCTAGCACGCTCTAGCACGCTCTAGGACGGTCTAGCACGGTTTAGCACGGTCTAGCAACTCTAGCACGGTCTAGCACGCTCTAGCACGCTCTAGGACACTCTAGCACGCTCTAGCACACTCTAGCACGCTCTAGGACGGTCTAGCACGTTCTAGCAAGGTCTAGCAACTCTAGCACGGTCTAGCACTGTCTAGCACGGTCTAGCACGGTCTAGCACGCTCTAGCACGGTCTAGCACGCTCTAGCACGCTCTAGCACGGTCTAGCACGGTCTAGCAACTCTAGCACGGTCTAGCACTGTCTAGCACGGTCTAGGACACTCTAGCACGCTCTAGCACGCTCTAGCACGCTCTAGGACGGTCTAGCACGGTTTAGCACGGTCTAGCAACTCTAGCACGGTCTAGCACGCTCTAGCACGCTCTAGGACACTCTAGCACGCTCTAGCACGCTCTAGGACGGTCTAGCACGGTCTAGCACGGTCTAGCAACTCTAGCACGGTCTAGCACTGTCTAGCACCGTCTAGCACGGTCTAGCACGCTCTAGCACGGTCTAGCACGCTCTAGCACGCTCTAGCACGGTCTAGCACGCTCTAGCATGGTCTAGCACGCCCTAGCACGCTCTAGCACGCTCTAGCACTCTTTAGAACGCTCTGGCAAGCTCTAGCACGCTCTAGCACGCTCTAGCACGCTTTAGCACGCTCTAGCATGGTCTAGCACGCTCTAGTACGCTCTAGCATGGTCTAGCACGCTCTAGCACGCTCTAGCACGCTGTAGCACGCTCTAGCACGCTCTAGCACGCTCTAGCACGCTCTAGCACGGTCTAGCACGCTCTAGCACGGTCTATCACGGTCTAGCACGCTCTAGCACGGTCTAGCACGCTCTAGCACGCTCTAGCACGGTCTAGCACGCTCTAGCACGCTCTAGGACACTCTAGCACGCTCTAGCACGCTCTAGCACGCTCTAGGACGGTCTAGCACGGTCTAGCACGGTCTAGCAACTCTAGCACGGTCTAGCACTGTCTAGCACGGTCTAGCACGGTCTAGCACGGTCTAGCACTGTCTAGCACGGTCTAGCACGGTCTAGCACGCTCTAGCACGGTCTAGCACGCTCTAGCACGCTCTAGCACGCTCCTGCACCGTCTAGCACGCTCTAGCACGTTCTAGCACGCTCTAGCACGGTCTAGCACGCTCTAGCACACTCTAGCACGCTCTAGCACGCTCTAGCACTTTCTAGCACGGTCTAGCACGGTCTAGCACGCGCTAGCACGCTCTAGCACGCTCTAGCACGCTCTAGCATGGTCTAGCAAGCCCTAGCACGCTCTAGCACGCTCTAGCACTCTTTAGAACGCTCTGGCAAGCTCTAGCACGCTCTAGCACGCTCTAGCACACTCTAGCACGCTCTGGCACGCTCTGGCACGCTCTGGCACGCTCTGGCACGCTCTAGCACGCTCTGGCACGCTCTAGCACGCTCTAGGACGGTCTAGCACGCTCTAGCACGGTCTAGCACGCTGTAGCACGCTCTAGCACGCTCTAGCACGCTCTAGCACGGTCTAGCACGCTCTAGCACGCTCTAGCACGGTCTAGCACGGTCTAGCAACTCTAGCACGGTCTAGCACTGTCTAGCACGGTCTAGCACGGTCTAGCACGCTCTAGCACGGTCTAGCACGCTCTAGCACGCTCTAGCACGCTCTAGCACCGTCTAGCACGCTCTAGCACGTTCTAGCACGCTCTAGCACGGTCTAGCACGCTCTAGCACACTCTAGCACGCTCTAGCACGCTCTAGCACGCTCTAGCACTTTCTAGCACGGTCTAGCACGGTCTAGCACGCGCTAGCACGCTCTAGCACGCTCTAGCATGGTCTAGCACGCCCTAGCACGCTCTAGCACGCTCTAGCACTCTTTAGAACGCTCTGGCAAGCTCTAGCACGCTCTAGCACGCTCTAGCACGCTTTAGCACGGTCTAGCATGGTCTAGCACGCTCTAGCACGCTCTAGCATGGTCTAGCACGCTCTAGCACGCTCTAGCACGCTGTAGCACGCTCTAGCACGCTCTAGCACGCTCTAGCACGGTCTAGCACGCTCTAGCACGGTCTAGCACGCTCTAGCATTTTCTAGCACGGTCTAGCACGGTCTAGCACGCTCTAGCACGCTCTAGCACGCTCTAACACGCTCTAGCACGGTGTAGCACGCTCTAGCACGCTCTAGCACGCTCTAGCACGCTCTAGCACGGTCTAGCACGCTCTAGCACGCTTTAGCACGCTCTAGCACGGTCTAGCACGTTCTAGCACGGTGTAGCACGCTTTAGCACGCTCTAGCACGCTCTAGCACGCTCTAGCACGGTCTAGCACGCTCTAGCACGCTCTAGCACGCTCTAGCACGGTCTAGCACGCTCTAGCACGGTCTAGCACGCTCTAGCACGCTCTAGCACGCTCTGGCACGCTCTGGCAAGGTCTAGCACGCTCTAGCACGGTCTAGCACGGTCTGGCACGCTCTAGCACGGTCTAGCACTGTCTAGCACGGTCTAGCACGCTCTAGCACGCCCTTGCACGCTCTGGCACGCTCTAGCACGCTCTGGCACACTCTGGCACGCTCTAGCACGCTCTAGCACGCTCTAGCACGGTGTAGCACGCTTTAGCACGCTCTAGCAAGCTCTAGCACGCTCTAGCACGGTCTAGCACGCTCTAGCACGCTCTAGCACGGTCTAGCACGGTCTAGCACGCTCTAGCACGCTCTGGAACGCTCAAGCACGCTCTAGCATGCTCTACCACGCTCTAGCACGCTCTAGCACGCTCTAGCACGCTCTAGCACGCTTTAGCACGCTCTAGCACGGTCTAGCACGGTCTAGCACGCTCTAGCACGGTCTAGCACGGTCTAGCACGCTCTAGCACGGTCTAGCACGCTCTAGCACGCTCTAGCACGCTCTAGCACGGTCTAGCACGGTCTAGCACGCTCTAGCACGGTCTAGCACGCTCTAACACGCTCTAGGACGGTTTAGCACGCTCTAGCACGCTCTAGCACGCTCTAGTACGGTCTAGCACGGTCTGGCACGCTCTAGTACGGTCTAGCATGGTCTGGCACGCTCTAGCACGGTCTAGCACGGTCTAGCACGGTCTAGCACTCTCTAGCACGCTCTAGCACGCTCTAGCACGCTCTGGCACGCTCTAGTACGCTCTGGCACGCTCTGGCACGCTCTAGCACGCTCTAGCACCGTCTAGCACGCTCTAGCACGTTCTAGCACGCTCTAGCACGGTCTAGCACGCTCTAGCACACTCTAGCACGCTCTAGCACGCTCTAGCACGCTCTAGCACTTTCTAGCACGCTCTAGCATGGTCTAGCAAGCCCTAGCACGCTCTAGCACGCTCTAGCACGCTCTAGCACGCTCTAGCATGGTCTAGCAAGCCCTAGCACGCTCTAGCACGCTCTAGCACTCTTTAGAACGCTCTGGCAAGCTCTAGCACGCTCTAGCACGCTCTAGCACACTCTAGCACGCTCTAGCACGGTCTAGCACGCTCTAGCACGGTCTAGCACGCTCTAGCACGCTCTAGCACGCTCTAGCACCGTCTAGCACGCTCTAGCACGTTCTAGCACGCTCTAGCACGGTCTAGCACGCTCTAGCACACTCTAGCACGCTCTAGCACGCTCTAGCACGCTCTAGCACTTTCTAGCACGGTCTAGCACGGTCTAGCACGAGCTAGCACGCTCTAGCACGCACTAGCACGCTCTAGCATGGTCTAGCACGCCCTAGCACGCTCTAGCACGCTCTAGCATCCTTTAGAACGCTCTGGCAAGCTCTAGCACGCTCTAGCACGCTCTAGCACGCTTTAGCACGCTCTAGCATGGTCTAGCACGCTCTAGCACGCTCTAGCATGGTCTAGCACGCTCTAGCACGCTCTAGCACGCTGTAGCACGCTCTAGCACGCTCTAGCACGCTCTAGCACGCTCTAGCGCGGTCTAGCACGCTCTAGCACGGTCTAGCACGCTCTAGCATTTTCTAGCACGGTCTAGCACGGTCTAGCACGCTCTAGCACGCTCTAGCACGCTCTAGCACGCTCTAGCACGCTCTGGCACGCTCTGGCACGCTCTGGCACGCTCTGGCACGCTCTAGCACGCTCTGGCACGCTCTGGCACGCTCTAGCACGCTCTAACACGCTCTAGCACGGTGTAACACGCTTAAGCACGCTCTAGCACGCCCTAGCACGCTTTAGCACGCTTTAGCACGCTCTAGCACGCTGTAGCACGCTCTGGCACGCTCTGGCACGCTCTAGCACGCTCTTACACGCTCTAGCACGGTGTAGCACGCTTTAGCACGCTCTAGCACGCTCTAGCACGCTCTAGCACGGTCTAGCACGCTCTAGCACGGTCTAGCACGCTCTAGCACGGTCTAGCACGCTCTAGCACAGTCTAGCACGTTCTAGCACGTTCTAGTACGGTCTAGCACGGTCTGGCACGCTCTAGCATGGTCTAGCACGGTCTAGCACGGTCTAGCACGCTCTAGCACGCTCTAGCACGCTCTAGCACGGTTTAGCACTGTCTAGCACGGTCTAGCACGCTCTAGCACGCTCAAGCACGGTCTAGCACGCTCTGGCACGCTCTGGCACGCTCTATCACGCTCTAACACGCTCTAGCACGGTGTAGCACGCTAGGGCACGCTCTAGCACGCTCTAGCACGCTTTAGCACGCTTTAGCACGCTCTAGCACGCTCTAGCACGCTTTAGCACGCTTTAGCACGCTCTAGCACGCTCTAGCACGTTCTAGCACGCTCTGGCACGCTCTGGCACGCTCTAGCACGCTCTAACACGCTCTAGCACGGTGTAGCACGCTCTAGCACGCTCTAGCACGCTCTAGCACGCTCTAGCACGGTCTAGCACGCTCTAGCACGCTTTAGCACGCTCTAGCACGGTCTAGCACGGTCTAGCACGGTCTAGCACGGTCTAGCAACTCTAGCACGGTCTAGCACTGTCTAGCACGGTCTAGCACGGTCTAGCACTGTCTAGCACGGTCTAGCACGGTCTAGCACGCTCTAGCACGGTCTAGCTTGCTCTAGCACGCTCTAGCACGGTCTAGCACGGTCTAGCAACTCTAGCACGGTCTAGCACTGTCTAGCACGGTCTAGGACACACTAGCACGCTCTAGCACGCTCTAGCACGCTCTAGGACGGTCTAGCACGGTTTAGCACGGTCTAGCAACTCTAGCACGGTCTAGCACGCTCTAGCACGCTCTAGGACACTCTAGCACGCTCTAGCACGCTCTAGCACGCTCTAGGACGGTCTAGCACGGTCTAGCACGGTCTAGCAACTCTAGCACGGTCTAGCACTGTCTAGCACGGTCTAGCACGGTCTAGCACGCTCTAGCACGGTCTAGCACGCTCTAGCACGCTCTAGCACGGTCTAGCACGGTCTAGCAACTCTAGCACGGTCTAGCACTGTCTAGCACGGTCTAGGACACTCTAGCACGCTCTAGCACGCTCTAGCACGCTCTAGGACGGTCTAGCACGGTTTAGCACGGTCTAGCAACTCTAGCACGGTCTAGCACGCTCTAGCACGCTCTAGGACACTCTAGCACGCTCTAGCACGCTCTAGCACGCTCTAGGACGGTCTAGCATGGTCTAGCACGGTCTAGCAACTCTAGCACGGTCTAGCACTGTCTAGCACCGTCTAGCACGGTCTAGCACGCTCTAGCACGGTCTAGCAACTCTAGCACGGTCTAGCACTGTCTAGCACGGTCTAGCACGGTCTAGCACGCTCTAGCACGGTCTAGCACGCTCTAGCACGCTCTAGCACGCTCTAGCACCGTCTAGCACGCTCTAGCACGTTCTAGCACGCTCTAGCACGGTCTAGCACGCTCTAGCACGCTCTAGCACGCTCTAGCACTTTCTAGCACGGTCTAGCACGGTCTAGCACGCGCTAGCACGCTCTAGCACGCTCTAGCACGCTCTAGCATGGTCTAGCACGCCCTAGCACGCTCTAGCACGCTCTAGCACTCTTTAGAACGCTCTGGCAAGCTCTAGCACGCTCTAGCACGCTTTAGCACGCTCTAGCATGGTCTAGCACGCTCTAGCACGCTCTAGCATGGTCTAGCACGCTCTAGCACGCTCTAGCACGCTCTAGCACGGTCTAGCAACTCTAGCACGCTCTAGCACGCTCTAGCACGGTCTAGCACGCTCTAGCACGCTCTAGCACGCTCTGGAACGCTCAAGCACGCTCTAGCATGCTCTACCACGCTCTAGCACGCTCTAGCACGCTCTAGCACGCTCTAGCACGCTTTAGCACGCTCTAGCACGGTCTAGCACGGTCTAGCACGCTCTAGCACGGTCTAGCACGGTCTAGCACGCTCTAGCACGGTCTAGCACGCTCTAGCACGCTCTAGCACGCTCTAGCACGGTCTAGCACGGTCTAGCACGCTCTAGCACGGTCTAGCACGCTCTAACACGCTCTAGCACGGTTTAGCACGCTCTAGCACGCTCTAGCACGCTCTAGTACGGTCTAGCACGGTCTGGCACGCTCTAGTACGGTCTAGCATGGTCTGGCACGCTCTAGCACGGTCTAGCACGGTCTAGCACGGTCTAGCACTCTCTAGCACGCTCTAGCACGCTCTAGCACGCTCTGGCACGCTCTAGTACGCTCTGGCACGCTCTAGCACGCTCTAGCACCGTCTAGCACGCTCTAGCACGTTCTAGCACGCTCTAGCACGGTCTAGCACGCTCTAGCACACTCTAGCACGCTCTAGCACGCTCTAGCACGCTCTAGCACTTTCTAGCACGCTCTAGCATGGTCTAGCAAGCCCTAGCACGCTCTAGCACGCTCTAGCACGCTCTAGCACGCTCTAGCATGGTCTAGCAAGCCCTAGCACGCTCTAGCACGCTCTAGCACTCTTTAGAACGCTCTGGCAAGCTCTAGCACGCTCTAGCACGCTCTAGCACACTCTAGCACGCTCTAGCACGGTCTAGCACGCTCTAGCACGGTCTAGCACGCTCTAGCACGCTCTAGCACGCTCTAGCACCGTCTAGCACGCTCTAGCACGTTCTAGCACGGTCTAGCACGCTCTAGCACACTCTAGCACGCTCTAGCACGCTCTAGCACGCTCTAGCACTTTGTAGCACGGTCTAGCACGGTCTAGCACGAGCTAGCACGCTCTAGCACGCACTAGCACGCTCTAGCATGGTCTAGCACGCCCTAGCACGCTCTAGCACGCTCTAGCACTCTTTAGAACGCTCTGGCAAGCTCTAGCACGCTCTAGCACGCTCTAGCACGCTTTAGCACGCTCTAGCATGGTCTAGCACGCTCTAGCACGCTCTAGCATGGTCTAGCACGCTCTAGCACGCTCTAGCACGCTGTAGCACGCTCTAGCACGCTCTAGCACGCTCTAGCACGCTCTAGCGCGGTCTAGCACGCTCTAGCACGGTCTAGCACGCTCTAGCATTTTCTAGCACGGTCTAGCACGGTCTAGCACGCTCTAGCACGCTCTAGCACGCTCTAGCACGCTCTAGCACGCTCTGGCACGCTCTGGCACGCTCTGGCACGCTCTGGCACGCTCTAGCACGCTCTGGCACGCTCTGGCACGCTCTAGCACGCTCTAACACGCTCTAGCACGGTGTAACACGCTTAAGCACGCTCTAGCACGCCCTAGCACGCTTTAGCACGCTTTAGCACGCTCTAGCACACTGTAGCACGCTCTGGCACGCTCTGGCACGCTCTAGCACGCTCTTACACGCTCTAGCACGGTGTAGCACGCTTTAGCACGCTCTAGCACGCTCTAGCACGCTCTAGCACGGTCTAGCACGCTCTAGCACGGTCTAGCACGCTCTAGCACGGTCTAGCACGCTCTAGCACAGTCTAGCACGTTCTAGCACGTTCTAGTACGGTCTAGCACGGTCTGGCACGCTCTAGCATGGTCTAGCACGGTCTAGCACGGTCTAGCACGCTCTAGCACGCTCTAGCACGCTCTAGCACGGTTTAGCACTGTCTAGCACGGTCTAGCACGCTCTAGCACGCTCAAGCACGGTCTAGCACGCTCTGGCACGCTCTGGCACGCTCTATCACGCTCTAACACGCTCTAGCACGGTGTAGCACGCTAGGGCACGCTCTAGCACGCTCTAGCACGCTTTAGCACGCTTTAGCACGCTCTAGCACGCTCTAGCACGCTTTAGCACGCTTTAGCACGCTCTAGCACGCTCTAGCACGTTCTAGCACGCTCTGGCACGCTCTGGCACGCTCTAGCACGCTCTAACACGCTCTAGCACGGTGTAGCACGCTCTAGCACGCTCTAGCACGCTCTAGCACGCTCTAGCACGGTCTAGCACGCTCTAGCACGCTTTAGCACGCTCTAGCACGGTCTAGCACGGTCTAGCACGGTCTAGCACGGTCTAGCAACTCTAGCACGGTCTAGCACTGTCTAGCACGGTCTAGCACGGTCTAGCACTGTCTAGCACGGTCTAGCACGGTCTAGCACGCTCTAGCACGGTCTAGCTTGCTCTAGCACGCTCTAGCACGGTCTAGCACGGTCTAGCAACTCTAGCACGGTCTAGCACTGTCTAGCACGGTCTAGGACACTCTAGCACGCTCTAGCACGCTCTAGCACGCTCTAGGACGGTCTAGCACGGTTTAGCACGGTCTAGCAACTCTAGCACGGTCTAGCACGCTCTAGCACGCTCTAGGACACTCTAGCACGCTCTAGCACGCTCTAGCACGCTCTAGGACGGTCTAGCACGGTCTAGCACGGTCTAGCAACTCTAGCACGGTCTAGCACTGTCTAGCACGGTCTAGCACGGTCTAGCACGCTCTAGCACGGTCTAGCACGCTCTAGCACGCTCTAGCACGGTCTAGCACGGTCTAGCAACTCTAGCACGGTCTAGCACTGTCTAGCACGGTCTAGGACACTCTAGCACGCTCTAGCACGCTCTAGCACGCTCTAGGACGGTCTAGCACGGTTTAGCACGGTCTAGCAACTCTAGCACGGTCTAGCACGCTCTAGCACGCTCTAGGACACTCTAGCACGCTCTAGCACGCTCTAGCACGCTCTAGGACGGTCTAGCATGGTCTAGCACGGTCTAGCAACTCTAGCACGGTCTAGCACTGTCTAGCACCGTCTAGCACGGTCTAGCACGCTCTAGCACGGTCTAGCAACTCTAGCACGGTCTAGCACTGTCTAGCACGGTCTAGCACGGTCTAGCACGCTCTAGCACGGTCTAGCACGCTCTAGCACGCTCTAGCACCGTCTAGCACGCTCTAGCACGTTCTAGCACGCTCTAGCACGGTCTAGCACGCTCTAGCACGCTCTAGCACGCTCTAGCACTTTCTAGCACGGTCTAGCACGGTCTAGCACGCGCTAGCACGCTCTAGCACGCTCTAGCACGCTCTAGCATGGTCTAGCACGCCCTAGCACGCTCTAGCACGCTCTAGCACTCTTTAGAACGCTCTGGCAAGCTCTAGCACGCTCTAGCACGCTTTAGCACGCTCTAGCATGGTCTAGCACGCTCTAGCACGCTCTAGCATGGTCTAGCACGCTCTAGCACGCTCTAGCACGCTGTAGCACGCTCTAGCACGCTCTAGCACGCTCTAGCACGGTCTAGCACGCTCTAGCACGGTCTAGCACGCTCTAGCATTTTCTAGCACGGTCTAGCACGGTCTAGCACGCTCTAGCACGCTCTAGCACGCTCTAGCACGCTCTAGCACGGTCTAGCACGCTCTAGCACGCTTTAGCACGCTCTAGCACGGTCTAGCACGGTCAAGCACGGTCTAGCACGGTCTAGCAACTCTAGCACGGTCTAGCACTGTCTAGCACGGTCTAGCACGGTCTAGCACGCTCTAGCACGGTCTAGCACGCTCTAGCACGCTCTAGCACGGTCTAGCACGGTCTAGCAACTCTAGCACGGTCTAGCACTGTCTAGCACGGTCTAGGACACTCTAGCACGCTCTAGCACGCTCTAGCACGCTCTAGGACGGTCTAGCACGATTTAGCACGGTCTAGCAACTCTAGCACGGTCTAGCACGCTCTAGCACGCTCTAGGACACTCTAGCACGCTCTAGCACGCTCTAGCACGCTCTAGGACGGTCTAGCATGGTCTAGCACGGTCTAGCATCTCTAGCACGGTCTAGCACTGTCTAGCACCGTCTAGCACGGTCTAGCACGCTCTAGCACGGTCTAGCAACTCTAGCACGGTCTAGCACTGTCTAGCACGGTCTAGCACGGTCTAGCACGCTCTAGCACGGTCTAGCACGCTCTAGCACGCTCTAGCACGCTCTAGCACCGTCTAGCACGCTCTAGCACGGTCTAGCACGCTCTAGCACACTCTAGCACGCTCTAGCACGCTCTAGCACGCTCTAGCACTTTCTAGCATGGTCTAGCACGGTCTAGCACGCGCTAGCACGCTCTAGCACGCTCTAGCACGCTCTAGCATGGTCTAGCACGCTCTAGCACGCTCTAGCATGGTCTAGCACGCTCTAGCACGCTCTAGCACGGTCTAGCACGCTCTAGCACGGTCTAGCACGCTCTAGCATTTTCTAGCACGGTCTAGCACGGTCTAGCACGGTCTAGCACGCTCTAGCACGCTCTAGCACGCTCTAACACGCTCTAGCACGGTGTAGCACGCTCTAGCACGCTCTAGCACGCTCTAGCACGCTCTAGCACGCTCTAGCACGCTCTAGCACGCTCTAGCACGCTCTAGCACGCTCTAGCACGCTCTAGCACGGTCTAGCACGCTCTAGCACGCTTTAGCACGCTCTAGCACGGTCTAGCACGGTCTAGCACGGTCTAGCACGGTCTAGCAACTCTAGCACGGTCTAGCACTGTCTAGCACGGTCTAGCACGGTCTAGCACGCTCTAGCACGGTCTAGCACGCTCTAGCACGCTCTAGCACGGTCTAGCACGGTCTAGCAACTCTAGCACGGTCTAGCACTGTCTAGCACGGTCTAGGACACTCTAGCACGCTCTAGCACGCTCTAGCACGCTCTAGGGCGGTCTAGCACGGTTTAGCACGGTCTAGCAACTCTAGCACGGTCTAGCACGCTCTAGCACGCTCTAGGACACTCTAGCACGCTCTAGCACGCTCTAGCACGCTCTAGGACGGTCTAGCACGGTCTAGCACGGTCTAGCAACTCTAGCACGGTCTAGCACTGTCTAGCACGGTCTATCACGGTCTAGCACGCTCTAGCACGGTCTAGCACGCTCTAGCACGGTCTAGCACGGTCTAGCAACTCTAGCACGGTCTAGCACTGTCTAGCACGGTCTAGGACACTCTAGCACGCTCTAGCACGCTCTAGCATGCTCTAGGACGGTCTAGCACGGTTTAGCACGGTCTAGCAACTCTAGCACGGTCTAGCACGCTCTAGCACGCTCTAGGACACTCTAGCACGCTCTAGCACGCTCTAGCACGCTCTAGCACGCTCTAGCACGCTCTAGCACGCTCTAGCACTTTCTAGCACGGTCTAGCACGGTCTAGCACGCGCTAGCACGCTCTAGCACGCTCTAGCACGCTCTAGCATGGTCTAGCACGCCCTAGCACGCTCTAGCACTCTTTAGAAAGCTCTGGCAAGCTCTAGCACGCTCTAGCACGCTCTAGCACGCTTTAGTACGCTCTAGCATGGTCTAGCACGCTCTAGCACGCTCTAGCATGGTCTAGCACGCTCTAGCACGCTCTAGCACGCTGTAGCACGCTCTAGCATGGTCTAGCACGCTCTAGCACGCTCTAGCATGGTCTAGCACGCTCTAGCACGCTCTAGCACGCTGTAGCACGCTCTAGCACGCTCTAGCACGCTCTAGCACGGTCTAGCACGCTCTAGCACGGTCTAGCACGCTCTAGCACGGTCTAGCACGCTCTAGCACACTCTAGCACGCTCTAGCACGGTCTAGCACGTTCTAGCACGGTCTAGCACGCTCTAGCACGCTCTAGCACGCTCTAGCACCGTCTAGCACGCTCTAGCACGTTCTAGCACGCTCTAGCACGTTCTAGCACGCTCTAGCACACTCTAGCACGCTCTAGCACGCTCTAGCACGCTCTAGCACTTTCTAGCACGGTCTAGCACGGTCTAGCACGCGCTAGCACGCTCTAGCACGCTCTAGCACGCTCTAGCATGGTCTAGCACGCCCTAGCACGCTCTAGCACGCTCTAGCACTCTTTAGAACGCTCTGGCAAGCTCTAGTACGCTCTACCACGCTCTAGCACGCTTTAGCACGCTCTAGCATGGTCTAGCACGCTCTAGCACGCTCTAGCATGGTCTAGCACGCTCTAGCACGCTCTAGCACGCTGTAGCACGCTCTAGCACGCTCTAGCACGCTCTAGCACGGTCTAGCACGCTCTAGCACGGTCTAGCACGCTCTAGCATTTTCTAGCACGGTCTAGCACGGTCTAGCACGCTCTAGCACGCTCTAGCACGCTCTAGCACGCTCTAGCACGCTCTAGCACGCTCTGGCACGCTCTAGCACGGTCTAGCACGCTCTAGCACGCTCTAGCACGGTCTAGCACGGTCTAGCAACTCTAGCACGGTCTAGCACTGTCTAGCACGGTCTAGGACACTCTAGCACGCTCTAGCACGCTCTAGCACGCTCTAGGACGGTCTAGCACGGTTTAGCACGGTCTAGCAACTCTAGCACGGTCTAGCACGCTCTAGCACGCTCTAGGACACTCTAGCACGCTCTAGCACGCTCTAGCACGCTCTAGGACGGTCTAGCACGGTTTAGCACGGTCTAGCAACTCTAGCACGGTCTAGCACTGTCTAGCACCGTCTAGCACGGTCTAGCACGCTCTAGCACGGTCTAGCACGCTCTAGCACGCTCTAGCACGGTCTAGCACGGTCTAGCAACTCTAGCATGGTCTAGCACTGTCTAGCACGGTCTAGCACGGTCTAGCACGCTCTAGCACGGTCTAGCACGCTCTAGCACGCTCTAGCACCGTCTAGCACGCTCTAGCACGTTCTAGCACGCTCTAGCACGGTCTAGCACGCTCTAGCACACTCTAGCACGCTCTAGCACGCTCTAGCACGCTCTAGCACTTTCTAGCACGGTCTAGCACGGTCTAGCACGCGCTAGCACGCTCTAGCACGCTCTAGCACGCTCTAGCATGGTCTAGCACGCCCTAGCACGCTCTAGCACGCTCTAGCACGCTCTAGCACTCTTTAGAACGCTCTGGCAAGCTCTAGTACGCTCTAGCACGCTCTAGCACGCTTTAGCACGCTCTAGCATGGTCTAGCACGCTCTAGCACGCTCTAGCACGGTCTAGCACTGTCTAGCACGGTCTAGGACACTCTAGCACGCTCTAGCACGCTCTAGGACGGTCTAGCACGGTTTAGCACGGTCTAGCAACTCTAGCACGGTCTAGCACGCTCTAGCACGCTCTAGGACACTCTAGCACGCTCTAGCACGCTCTAGCACGCTCTAGGACGGTCTAGCATGGTCTAGCACGGTCTAGCAACTCTAGCACGGTCTAGCACTGTCTAGCACCGTCTAGCACGGTCTAGCACGCTCTAGCACGGTCTAGCAACTCTAGCACGGTCTAGCACTGTCTAGCACGGTCTAGCACGGTCTAGCACGCTCTAGCACGGTCTAGCACGCTCTAGCACGCTCTAGCACGCTCTAGCACCGTCTAGCACGCTCTAGCACGTTCTAGCACGCTCTAGCACGGTCTAGCACGCTCTAGCACGCTCTAGCACGCTCTAGCACTTTCTAGCACGGTCTAGCACGGTCTAGCACGCGCTAGCACGCTCTAGCACGCTCTAGCACGCTCTAGCATGGTCTAGCACGCCCTAGCACGCTCTAGCACGCTCTAGCACTCTTTAGAACGCTCTGGCAAGCTCTAGCACGCTCTAGCACGCTTTAGCACGCTCTAGCATGGTCTAGCACGCTCTAGCACGCTCTAGCATGGTCTAGCACGCTCTAGCACGCTCTAGCACGCTGTAGCACGCTCTAGCACGCTCTAGCACGGTCTAGCACGCTCTAGCACGGTCTAGCACGCTCTAGCATTTTCTAGCACGGTCTAGCACGCTCTAGCACGCTCTAGCACGCTCTAGCACGCTCTAGCACGCTCTAGCACGGTCTAGCACGCTCTAGCACGCTTTAGCACGCTCTAGCACGGTCTAGCACGGTCAAGCACGGTCTAGCACGGTCTAGCAACTCTAGCACGGTCTAGCACTGTCTAGCACGGTCTAGCACGGTCTAGCACGCTCTAGCACGGTCTAGCACGCTCTAGCACGCTCTAGCACGGTCTAGCAACTCTAGCACGGTCTAGCACTGTCTAGCACGGTCTAGGACACTCTAGCACGCTCTAGCACGCTCTAGCACGCTCTAGGACGGTCTAGCACGATTTAGCACGGTCTAGCAACTCTAGCACGGTCTAGCACGCTCTAGCACGCTCTAGGACACTCTAGCACGCTCTAGCACGCTCTAGCACGCTCTAGGACGGTCTAGCATGGTCTAGCACGGTCTAGCATCTCTAGCACGGTCTAGCACTGTCTAGCACCGTCTAGCACGGTCTAGCACGCTCTAGCACGGTCTAGCAACTCTAGCACGGTCTAGCACTGTCTAGCACGGTCTAGCACGGTCTAGCACGCTCTAGCACGGTCTAGCACGCTCTAGCACGCTCTAGCACGCTCTAGCACCGTCTAGCACGCTCTAGCACGGTCTAGCACGCTCTAGCACACTCTAGCACGCTCTAGCACGCTCTAGCACGCTCTAGCACTTTCTAGCATGGTCTAGCACGGTCTAGCACGCGCTAGCACGCTCTAGCACGCTCTAGCACGCTCTAGCATGGTCTAGCACGCCCTAGCACGCTCTAGCACGCTCTAGCACTCTTTAGAACGCTCTGGCAAGCTCTAGCACGCTCTAGCACGCTTTAGCACGCTCTAGCATGGTCTAGCACGCTCTAGCACGCTCTAGCATGGTCTAGCACGCTCTAGCACGCTCTAGCACGCTGTAGCACGCTCTAGCACGCTCTAGCACGCTCTAGCACGGTCTAGCACGCTCTAGCACGCTCTAGCACGGTCTAGCACGGTCTAGCAACTCTAGCACGGTCTAGCACTGTCTAGCACGGTCTAGGACACTCTAGCACGCTCTAGCACGCTCTAGCACGCTCTAGGGCGGTCTAGCACGGTTTAGCACGGTCTAGCAACTCTAGCACGGTCTAGCACGCTCTAGCACGCTCTAGGACACTCTAGCACGCTCTAGCACGCTCTAGCACGCTCTAGGACGGTCTAGCACGGTCTAGCACGGTCTAGCAACTCTAGCACGGTCTAGCACTGTCTAGCACGGTCTATCACGGTCTAGCACGCTCTAGCACGGTCTAGCACGCTCTAGCACGCTCTAGCACGGTCTAGCACGGTCTAGCAACTCTAGCACGGTCTAGCACAGTCTAGCACGGTCTAGGACACTCTAGCACGCTCTAGCACGCTCTAGCACGCTCTAGGACGGTCTAGCACGGTTTAGCACGGTCTAGCAACTCTAGCACGGTCTAGCACGCTCTAGCACGCTCTAGGACACTCTAGCACGCTCTAGCACGCTCTAGCACGCTCTAGCACGCTCTAGCACGCTCTAGCACGCTCTAGCACGCTCTAGCACGCTCTAGCACTTTCTAGCACGGTCTAGCACGGTCTAGCACGCGCTAGCACGCTCTAGCACGCTCTAGCACGCTCTAGCATGGTCTAGCACGCCCTAGCACGCTCTAGCACTCTTTAGAAAGCTCTGGCAAGCTCTAGCACGCTCTAGCACGCTCTAGCACGCTTTAGCACGCTCTAGCATGGTCTAGCACGCTCTAGCACGCTCTAGCATGGTCTAGCACGCTCTAGCACGCTCTAGCACGCTGTAGCACGCTCTAGCATGGTCTAGCACGCTCTAGCACGCTCTAGCATGGTCTAGCACGCTCTAGCACGCTCTAGCACGCTGTAGCACGCTCTAGCACGCTCTAGCACGCTCTAGCACGGTCTAGCACGCTCTAGCACGGTCTAGCACGCTCTAGCACGGTCTAGCACGCTCTAGCACACTCTAGCACGCTCTAGCACGGTCTAGCACGCTCTAGCACGGTCTAGCACGCTCTAGCACGCTCTAGCACGCTCTAGCACCGTCTAGCACGCTCTAGCACGTTCTAGCACGCTCTAGCACGGTCTAGCACGCTCTAGCACACTCTAGCACGCTCTAGCACGCTCTAGCACGCTCTAGCACTTTCTAGCACGGTCTAGCACGGTCTAGCACGCGCTAGCACGCTCTAGCACGCTCTAGCACGCTCTAGCATGGTCTAGCACGCCCTAGCACGCTCTAGCACGCTCTAGCACTCTTTAGAACGCTCTGGCAAGCTCTAGTACGCTCTAGCACGCTCTAGCACGCTTTAGCACGCTCTAGCATGGTCTAGCACGCTCTAGCACGCTCTAGCATGGTCTAGCACGCTCTAGCACGCTCTAGCACGCTGTAGCACGCTCTAGCAAGCTCTAGCACGCTCTAGCACGGTCTAGCACGCTCTAGCACGGTCTAGCACGCTCTAGCATTTTCTAGCACGGTCTAGCACGGTCTAGCACGCTCTAGCACGCTCTAGCACGCTCTAGCACGCTCTAGCACGCTCTAGCACGCTCTGGCACGCTCTAGCACGGTCTAGCACGCTCTAGCACGCTCTAGCACGGTCTAGCACGGTCTAGCAACTCTAGCACGGTCTAGCACTGTCTAGCACGGTCTAGGACACTCTAGCACGCTCTAGCACGCTCTAGCACGCTCTAGGACGGTCTAGCACGGTTTAGCACGGTCTAGCAACTCTAGCACGGTCTAGCACGCTCTAGCACGCTCTAGGACACTCTAGCACGCTCTAGCACGCTCTAGCACGCTCTAGGACGGTCTAGCACGGTTTAGCACGGTCTAGCAACTCTAGCACGGTCTAGCACTGTCTAGCACCGTCTAGCACGGTCTAGCACGCTCTAGCACGGTCTAGCACGCTCTAGCACGCTCTAGCACGGTCTAGCACGGTCTAGCAACTCTAGCATGGTCTAGCACTGTCTAGCACGGTCTAGCACGGTCTAGCACGCTCTAGCACGGTCTAGCACGCTCTAGCACGCTCTAGCACGCTCTAGCACCGTCTAGCACGCTCTAGCACGTTCTAGCACGCTCTAGCACGGTCTAGCACGCTCTAGCACACTCTAGCACGCTCTAGCACGCTCTAGCACGCTCTAGCACTTTCTAGCACGGTCTAGCACGGTCTAGCACGCGCTAGCACGCTCTAGCACACTCTAGCACGCTCTAGCATGGTCTAGCACGCCCTAGCACGCTCTAGCACGCTCTAGCACGCTCTAGCACTCTTTAGAACGCTCTGGCAAGCTCTAGTACGCTCTAGCACGCTCTAGCACGCTTTAGCACGCTCTAGCATGGTCTAGCACGCTCTAGCACGCTCTAGCATGGTCTAGCACGGTCTAGCACGCTCTAGCACGGTCTAGCACGCTCTAGCACGCTCTAGCACGGTCTAGCACGGTCTAGCAACTCTAGCACGGCCTACCACTGTCTAGCACGGTCTAGCACGGTCTAGCACGCTCTAGCACGGTCTAGCACGCTCTAGCACGCTCTAGCACGCTCTAGCACCGTCTAGCACGCTCTAGCACGTTCTAGCACGCTCTAGCACGGTCTAGCACGCTCTAGCACACTCTAGCACGCTCTAGCACGCTCTAGCACGCTCTGGCACGCTCTGGCACGCTCTAGCACGCTCTAGCACGCTCTGGCACGCTCTGGCACGCTCTAGCACGCTCTAACACGCTCTAGCACGGTGTAACACGCTTAAGCACGCTCTAGCACGCCCTAGCACGCTTTAGCACGCTTTAGCACGCTCTAGCACGCTCTAGCACGCTGTAGCACGCTCTGGCACGCTCTGGCACGCTCTAGCACGCTCTTACACGCTCTAGCACGGTGTAGCACGCTTTAGCACGCTCTAGCACGCTCTAGCACGCTCTAACACGGTCTAGCACGCTCTAGCACGGTCTAGCACGCTCTAGCACGGTCTAGCACGCTCTAGTACAGTCTAGCACGTTCTAGCACGTTCTAGTACGGTTAGCACGGTCTGGCACGCTCTAGCATGGTCTAGCACGGTCTAGCACGGTCTAGCACGCTCTAGCACGCTCTAGCACGCTCTAGCACGGTCTAGCACTGTCTAGCACGGTCTAGCACGCTCTAGCACGCTCAAGCACGGTCTAGCACGCTCTGGCACGCTCTGGCACGCTCTATCACGCTCTAACACGCTCTAGCACGGTGTAGCACGCTAGGGCACGCTCTAGCACGCTCTAGCACGCTTTAGCACGCTTTAGCACGCTCTAGCACGCTCTAGCACGCTTTAGCACGCTTTAGCACGCTCTAGCACGCTCTAGCACGCTCTAGCACGTTCTAGCACGCTCTGGCACGCTCTGGCACGCTCTAGCACGCTCTAACACGCTCTAGCACGGTGTAGCACGCTTTAGCACGCTCTAGCACGCTCTAGCACGCTCTAGCACGGTCTAGCACGCTCTAGCACGCTCTAGCACGCTCTAGCACGCTCTAGCACGGTCTAGCACGCTCTAGCACGGTCTAGCACGCTCTAGCACGCTCTAGCACGCTCTGGCACGCTCTGGCAAGGTCTAGCACGCTCTAGCACGGTCTAGCACGGTCTGGCACGCTCTAGCATGGTCTAGCACTGTCTAGCACGGTCTAGCACGCTCTAGCACGCCCTTGCACGCTCTGGCACGCTCTAGCACGCTCTGGCACACTCTGGCACGCTCTAGCACGCTCTTGCACGCTCTAGCACGCTCTAGCACGGTGTAGCACGCTTTAGCACGCTCTAGCAAGCTCTAGCACGCTCTAGCACGGTCTAGCACGCTCTAGCACGCTCTAGCACGGTCTAGCACGGTCTAGCACGCTCTAGCACGCTCTGGCACGCTCAAGCACGCTTTAGCATGCTCTACCACGCTCTAGCACGCTCTAGCACGCTCTAGCACGCTCTAGCACGCTTTAGCACGCTCTAGCTCGGTCTAGCACGGTCTAGCACGCTCTAGCACGGTCTAGCACGGTCTAGCACGCTCTAGCACGGTCTAGCACGCTCTAGCACGCTCTAGCACGCTCTAGCACGCTCTAGCACGGTCTAGCACGGTCTAGCACGCTCTAGCACGGTCTAGCACACTCTAACACGCTCTAGCACGGTGTAGCACGCTCTAGCACGCTCTAGCACGCTCTAGCACGTTCCAGCACGCTCTAGCACGGTCTAGCACGCTCTAGCACGGTTTAGCACGCTCTAGCACGCTCTAGCACGCTCTAGTACGGTCTAGCACGGTCTGGCACGCTCTAGCACGGTCTAGCACGGTCTAGCACGGTCTAGCACGCTCTAGCACGCTCTAGCACGGTCTAGCACGTTCTGGCACGCTCTGGCACGCACTGGCAAGGTCTAGCACGCTCTAGCACGCTCTAGCACGCTCTAGTACGGTCTAGCACGGTCTGGCACGCTCTAGTACGGTCTAGCACGGTCTGGCACGCTCTAGCACGGTCTAGCACGGTCTAGCACGGTCTAGCACTCTCTAGCACGCTCTAGCACGCTCAAGCACGCTCTGGCACGCTCTAGTACGCTCTGGCACGCTCTGGCACGCTCTAGCACGCTCTAGCACGCTCTAGCACGGTGTAGCACGCTTTAGCACGCTCTAGCACGCTCTAGCACGTTCTAGCACGGTCTAGCACGGTCTTGCACGGTCTAGCACGCTCTAGCATGGTCTAACACGCTCTATCACGCTCTAGCACGGTCTAGCACAATCTAGCATGCTCTAGCACGATCTAGCACGCTCTAGCACGGTCTATCACGCTCTAGCACGGTCTAGCACGGTCTAGCACGCTCTAGCACGCTTTAGCACGCTCTAGCACGCTCTAGCACGCTCTAGCACGCTCTGGCACGATCTGGCACGCTCTAGCACGCTCTAACACGCTCTAGCACGGTGTAGCACGCTCTAGCACGCTCTAGCACGCTCTAGCACTTTCTAGCACGGTCTAGCACGGTCTAGCACGCGCTAGCACGCTCTAGCACGCTCTAGCACGCTCTAGCATGGTCTAGCACGCCCTAGCACGCTCTAGCACGCTCTAGCACTCTTTAGAACGCTCTGGCAAGCTCTAGCACGCTCTAGCACGCTCTAGCACGCTTTAGCACGCTCTAGCATGGTCTAGCACGCTCTAGCACGCTCTAGCATGGTCTAGCACGCTCTAGCACGCTCTAGCACGCTGTAGCACGCTCTAGCACGCTCTAGCACGCTCTAGCACGGTCTAGCACGCTCTAGCACGGTCTAGCACGCTCTAGCATTTTCTAGCACGGTCTAGCACGGTCTAGCACGCTCTAGCACGCTCTAGCACGCTCTAGCACGCTCTAGCACGCTCTGGCACGCTCTGGCTTGCTCTAGCACGCTCTAGCACGCTCTGGCACGCTCTGGCACGCTCTAGCACGCTCTAACACGCTCTAGCACGGTGTAACACGCTTAAGCACGCTCTAGCACGCCCTAGCACGCTTTAGCACGCTTTAGCACGCTCTAGCACGCTCTAGCACGCTGTAGCACGCTCTGGCACGCTCTGGCACGCTCTAGCACGCTCTTACACGCTCTAGCACGGTGTAGCACGCTTTAGCACGCTCTAGCACGCTCTAGCACGCTCTAGCACGGTCTAGCACGCTCTAGCACGGTCTAGCACGCTCTAGCACGGTCTAGCACGCTCTAGCACAGTCTAGCACGTTCTAGCACGCTCTAGTACGGTCTAGCACGGTCTGGCACGCTCTAGCATGGTCTAGCACGGTCTAGCACGGTCCAGCACGCTCTAGCACGCTCTAGCACGCTCTAGCACGGTCTAGCACGGTCTAGCACGCTCTAGCACGCTTTAGCACGCTCTAGCATGGTCTAGCACGCTCTAGCACGCTCTAGCATGGTCTAGCACGCTCTATCACGCTCTAACACGCTCTAGCACGGTGTAGCACGCTAGGGCACGCTATAGCACGCTCTAGCACGCTTTAGCACGCTTTAGCACGCTCTAGCACGCTCTAGCACGCTTTAGCACGCTTTAGCACGCTCTAGCACGCTCTAGCACGTTCTAGCACGCTCTGGCACGCTCTGGCACGCTCTAGCACGCTCTAACACGCTCTAGCACGGTGTAGCACGCTTTAGCACGCTCTAGCACGCTTTAGCACGCTCTAGCACGGTCTAGCACGCTCTAGCACGCTCTAGCACGCTCTAGCACGCTCTAGCACGGTCTAGCACGCTCTAGCACGGTCTAGCACGCTCTAGCACGCTCTAGCACGCTCTGGCACGCTCTGGCAAGGTCTAGCACGCTCTAGCACGGTCTAGCACGGTCTGGCACGCTCTAGCACGGTCTAGCACTGTCTAGCACGGTCTAGCACGCTCTAGCACGCCCTTGCACGCTCTGGCACGCTCTAGCACGCTCTGGCACACTCTGGCACGCTCTAGCACGCTCTAGCACGCTCTAGCACGCTCTAGCACGGTGTAGCACGCTTTAGCACGCTCTAGCAAGCTCTAGCACGCTCTAGCACGGTCTAGCACGCTCTAGCACGCTTTAGCACGCTCTAGCACGGTCTAGCACGGTCTAGCACGCTCTAGCACGCTCTAGCACGCTTTAGCACGCTCTAGCACGGTCTAGCACGGTCTAGCAGGCTCTAGCACGGTCTAGCACGGTCTAGCACGCTCTAGCACGCTCTAGCACGCTCTAGCACGCTCTAGCACGGTCTAGCACGGTCTAGCACGCTCTAGCACGGTCTAGCACGCTCTAACACGCTCTAGCACGGTGTAGCACGCTCTAGCACGCTCTAGCACGCTCTAGCACGTTCTAGCACGCTCTAGCACGGTCTAGCACGCTCTAGCACGGTTTAGCACGCTCTAGCACGCTCTAGCACGGTCTAGTACGGTCTAGCACGGTCTGGCACGCTCTAGCACGGTCTAGCACGGTCTAGCACGGTCTAGCACGCTCTAGCACGCTCTAGCACGGTCTAGCACGTTCTGGCACGCTCTGGCACGCTCTGGCAAGGTCTAGCACGCTCTAGCACGCTCTAGCACGCTCTAGTACGGTCTAGCACGGTCTGGCACGCTCTAGTACGGTCTAGCACGGTCTGGCACGCTCTAGCACGGTCTAGCACGGTCTAGCACGGTCTAGCACTCTCTAGCACGGTCTAGCACGCTCTATCACGCTCTAGCACGGTCTAGCACAATCTAGCACGCTCTAGCACGATCTAGCACGCTCAAGCACGGTCTATCACGCTCTAGCACGGTCTAGCACGGTCTAGCACGCTCTAGCACGCTTTAGCACGCTCTAGCACGCTCTAGCACGCTCTAGCACTCTCTGGCACGCTCTGGCACGCTCTAGCTCGCTCTAACACGCTCTAGCACGGTCTAGCACGCTCTAGCACGCTTTAGCACGCTCTAGCACGGTCTAGCACGGTCTAGCACGCTCTAGCACGTTCTAGCACGCTCTAGCACGCTTTAGCACGCTCTAGCAAGCTCTAGTACGCTCTAGCATGGTCAAGCACGCTCTAGCACGCTCTAGCACGCTCTAGGACACTCTAGCACCCTCTAGCACGCTCTAGCACGCTCTAGGACGGTCTAGCACGGTCTAGCACGGTCTAGCAACTCTAGCACGGTCTAGCACTGTCTAGCACGGTCTAGCACGGTCTAGCACGCTCTAGCACGGTCTAGCACGCTCTAGCACGCTCTAGCACGGTCTAGCACGGTCTAGCAACTCTAGCACGGTCTAGCACTGTCTACCACGGTCTAGCACAGTCTAGCACGCTCTAGCACGGTCTAGCACGCTCTAGCACGCTCTAGCACGCTCTAGCACCGTCTAGCACGCTCTAGCACGTTCTAGCACGCTCTAGCACGGTCTAGCACGCTCTAGCACGCTCTAGTACTTTCTAGCACGGTCTAGCACGGTCTAGCACGCGCTAGCACGCTCTAGCACGCTCTAGCACGCTCTAGCATGGTCTAGCACGCCCTAGCACGCTCTAGCACGCTCTAGCACTCTTTAGAACGCTCTGGCAAGCTCTAGCACGCTCTAGCACGCTCTAGCACGCTTTAGCACGCTCTAGCATGGTCTAGCACGCTCTAGCACGCTCTAGCATGGTCTAGCACGCTCTAGCACGCTCAAGCACGCTGTAGCACGCTCTAGCACGCTCTAGCACGGTCTAGCACGCTCTAGCACGGTCTAGCACGCTCTAGCATTTTCTAGCACGCTCTAGCACGCTCTAGCACGCTCTAGCACGCTCTAGCACGCTCTGGCACGCTCTGGCACGCTCTAGCACGCTCTAGCACGCTCTAGCACGGTCTAGCACGCTCTAGCACTCTAGCACGCTCTAGCACGCTCTAGCACTTTCTAGCACGGTCTAGCACGGTCTAGCACGCGCTAGCACGCTCTAGCACGCTCTAGCACGCTCTAGCATGGTCTAGCACGCCCTAGCACGCTCTAGCACGCTCTAGCACTCTTTAGAACGCTCTGGCAAGCTCTAGCACGCTCTAGCACGCTCTAGCACGCTCTAGCACGCTCTAGCATGGTCTAGCACGCCCTAGCACGCTCTAGCACGCTCTAGCACTCTTTAGAACGCTCTGGCAAGCTCTAGCACGCTCTAGCACGCTCTAGCACGCTTTAGCACGCTCTAGCATGGTCTAGCACGCTCTAGCACGCTCTAGCATGGTCTAGCACGCTCTAGCACGCTCAAGCACGCTGTAGCACGCTGTAGCACGCTCTAGCACGCTCTAGCACGCTCTAGCACGGTCTAGCACGCTCTAGCACGGTCTAGCACGCTCTAGCATTTTCTAGCACGGTCTAGCTCGGTCTAGCACGCTCTAGCACGCTCTAGCACGCTCTAGCACTCTTTAGAACGCTCTGGCAAGCTCTAGCACGCTCTAGCACGCTCTAGCACGCTTTAGCACGCTCTAGCATGGTCTAGCACGCTCTAGCACGCTCTAGCACGCTGTAGCACGCTCTAGCACGCTCTAGCACGCTCTAGCACGGTCTAGCACGCTCTAGCACGGTCTAGCACGCTCTAGCATTTTCTAGCACGGTCTAGCTCGGTCTAGCACGCTCTAGCACGCTCTAGCACGCTCTAGCACGCTCTGGCACGCTCTGGCACGCTCTGGCACGCTCTAGCACGCTCTAACACGCTCTAGCACGGTGTAACACGCTTAAGCACGCTCTAGCACGCCCTAGCACGCTTAAGCACGCTCTAGCACGCTCTAGCACGGTGTAGCACGCTTTAGCACGCTCTAGCACGCTCTAGCACGGTCTAGCACGGTCTAGCACGGTCTAGCAACTCTAGCACGGTCTAGCACTGTCTAGCACGGTCTAGCACGGTCTAGCACGCTCTAGCACGGTCTAGCACGCTCTAGCACGCTCTAGCACGCTCTAGCACCGTCTAGCACGCTCTAGCACGTTCTAGCACGCTCTAGCACGGTCTAGCACGCTCTAGCACACTCTAGCACGCTCTAGCACGCTCTAGCACGCTCTAGCACGCTCTAGCACTTTCTAGCACGGTCTAGCACGATCTAGCACGCGCTAGCACGCTCTAGCACGCTCTAGCACGCTCTAGCATGGTCTAGCACGCCCTAGCACGCTCTAGCACGCTCTAGCACTCTTTAGAACGCTCTGGCAAGCTCTAGCACGCTCTAGCACGCTCTAGCACGCTTTAGCACGCTCTAGCATGGTCTAGCACGCTCTAGCATGCTCTAGCATGGTCTAGCACGCTCTAGCACGCTCTAGCACGCTGTAGCACGCTCTAGCACGCTCTAGCACGGTCTAGCACGCTCTAGCACGGTCTAGCACAGTCTAGCATTTTCTAGCACGGTCTAGCACGGTCTAGCACGCTCTAGCACGCTCTAGCACGCTCTGGCACGCTCTGGCACGCTCTAGCACGGTCTAGCACGCTCTAGCACACTCTAGCACGCTCTAGCACGCTCTGGCACGCTCTGGCACGCTCTAGCACGGTCTAGCACGCTCTAGCACACTCTAGCACGCTCTAGCACGCTCTAGCACGCTCTAGCACGCTCTAACACGCTCTAGCACGGTGTAGCACGCTAGGGCACGCTCTAGCACGCTCTAGCACGCTTTAGCACGCTTTAGCACGCTTTAGCACGCTCTAGCACGCTCTAGCACGCTTTAGCACGCTTTAGCACGCTCTAGCACGCTCTAGCACGCTCTAGCACGTTCTAGCACGCTCTGGCACGCTCTGGCACGCTCTAGCACGCTCTAACACGCTCTAGCACGGTGTAGCACGCTTTAGCACGCTCTAGCACGCTCTAGCACGCTCTAGCACGGTCTAGCACGCTCTAGCACGCTCTAGCACGCTCTAGCACGCTCTAGCACGCTCTAGCACGGTCTAGCACGCTCTAGCACGGTCTAGCACGCTCTAGCACGCTCTAGCACGCTCTGGCACGCTCTGGCAAGGTCTAGCACGCTCTAGCACGGTCTAGCACGGTCTGGCACGCTCTAGCATGGTCTAGCACTGTCTAGCACGGTCTAGCACGCTCTAGCACGCCCTTGCACGCTCTGGCACGCTCTAGCACGCTCTGGCACACTCTGGCACGCTCTAGCACGCTCTTGCACGCTCTAGCACGCTCTAGCACGGTGTAGCACGCTTTAGCACGCTCTAGCAAGCTCTAGCACGCTCTAGCACGGTCTAGCACGCTCTAGCACGCTCTAGCACGGTCTAGCACGGTCTAGCACGCTCTAGCACGCTCTGGCACGCTCAAGCACGCTTTAGCATGCTCTACCACGCTCTAGCACGCTCTAGCACGCTCTAGCACGCTCTAGCACGCTTTAGCACGCTCTAGCTCGGTCTAGCACGGTCTAGCACGCTCTAGCACGGTCTAGCACGGTCTAGCACGCTCTAGCACGGTCTAGCACGCTCTAGCACGCTCTAGCACGCTCTAGCACGCTCTAGCACGGTCTAGCACGGTCTAGCACGCTCTAGCACGGTCTAGCACACTCTAACACGCTCTAGCACGGTGTAGCACGCTCTAGCACGCTCTAGCACGCTCTAGCACGTTCCAGCACGCTCTAGCACGGTCTAGCACGCTCTAGCACGGTTTAGCACGCTCTAGCACGCTCTAGCACGCTCTAGTACGGTCTAGCACGGTCTGGCACGCTCTAGCACGGTCTAGCACGGTCTAGCACGGTCTAGCACGCTCTAGCACGCTCTAGCACGGTCTAGCACGTTCTGGCACGCTCTGGCACGCACTGGCAAGGTCTAGCACGCTCTAGCACGCTCTAGCACGCTCTAGTACGGTCTAGCACGGTCTGGCACGCTCTAGTACGGTCTAGCACGGTCTGGCACGCTCTAGCACGGTCTAGCACGGTCTAGCACGGTCTAGCACTCTCTAGCACGCTCTAGCACGCTCAAGCACGCTCTGGCACGCTCTAGTACGCTCTGGCACGCTCTGGCACGCTCTAGCACGCTCTAGCACGCTCTAGCACGGTGTAGCACGCTTTAGCACGCTCTAGCACGCTCTAGCACGTTCTAGCACGGTCTAGCACGGTCTTGCACGGTCTAGCACGCTCTAGCATGGTCTAACACGCTCTATCACGCTCTAGCACGGTCTAGCACAATCTAGCATGCTCTAGCACGATCTAGCACGCTCTAGCACGGTCTATCACGCTCTAGCACGGTCTAGCACGGTCTAGCACGCTCTAGCACGCTTTAGCACGCTCTAGCACGCTCTAGCACGCTCTAGCACGCTCTGGCACGATCTGGCACGCTCTAGCACGCTCTAACACGCTCTAGCACGGTGTAGCACGCTCTAGCACGCTCTAGCACGCTCTAGCACTTTCTAGCACGGTCTAGCACGGTCTAGCACGCGCTAGCACGCTCTAGCACGCTCTAGCACGCTCTAGCATGGTCTAGCACGCCCTAGCACGCTCTAGCACGCTCTAGCACTCTTTAGAACGCTCTGGCAAGCTCTAGCACGCTCTAGCACGCTCTAGCACGCTTTAGCACGCTCTAGCATGGTCTAGCACGCTCTAGCACGCTCTAGCATGGTCTAGCACGCTCTAGCACGCTCTAGCACGCTGTAGCACGCTCTAGCACGCTCTAGCACGCTCTAGCACGGTCTAGCACGCTCTAGCACGGTCTAGCACGCTCTAGCATTTTCTAGCACGGTCTAGCACGGTCTAGCACGCTCTAGCACGCTCTAGCACGCTCTAGCACGCTCTAGCACGCTCTGGCACGCTCTGGCTTGCTCTAGCACGCTCTAGCACGCTCTGGCACGCTCTGGCACGCTCTAGCACGCTCTAACACGCTCTAGCACGGTGTAACACGCTTAAGCACGCTCTAGCACGCCCTAGCACGCTTTAGCACGCTTTAGCACGCTCTAGCACGCTCTAGCACGCTGTAGCACGCTCTGGCACGCTCTGGCACGCTCTAGCACGCTCTTACACGCTCTAGCACGGTGTAGCACGCTTTAGCACGCTCTAGCACGCTCTAGCACGCTCTAGCACGGTCTAGCACGCTCTAGCACGGTCTAGCACGCTCTAGCACGGTCTAGCACGCTCTAGCACAGTCTAGCACGTTCTAGCACGCTCTAGTACGGTCTAGCACGGTCTGGCACGCTCTAGCATGGTCTAGCACGGTCTAGCACGGTCCAGCACGCTCTAGCACGCTCTAGCACGCTCTAGCACGGTCTAGCACGGTCTAGCACGCTCTAGCACGCTTTAGCACGCTCTAGCATGGTCTAGCACGCTCTAGCACGCTCTAGCATGGTCTAGCACGCTCTATCACGCTCTAACACGCTCTAGCACGGTGTAGCACGCTAGGGCACGCTATAGCACGCTCTAGCACGCTTTAGCACGCTTTAGCACGCTCTAGCACGCTCTAGCACGCTTTAGCACGCTTTAGCACGCTCTAGCACGCTCTAGCACGTTCTAGCACGCTCTGGCACGCTCTGGCACGCTCTAGCACGCTCTAACACGCTCTAGCACGGTGTAGCACGCTTTAGCACGCTCTAGCACGCTTTAGCACGCTCTAGCACGCTCTAGCACGCTCTAGCACGCTCTAGCACGCTCTAGCACGCTCTAGCACGGTCTAGCACGCTCTAGCACGGTCTAGCACGCTCTAGCACGCTCTAGCACGCTCTGGCACGCTCTGGCAAGGTCTAGCACGCTCTAGCACGGTCTAGCACGGTCTGGCACGCTCTAGCACGGTCTAGCACTGTCTAGCACGGTCTAGCACGCTCTAGCACGCCCTTGCACGCTCTGGCACGCTCTAGCACGCTCTGGCACACTCTGGCACGCTCTAGCACGCTCTAGCACGCTCTAGCACGCTCTAGCACGGTGTAGCACGCTTTAGCACGCTCTAGCAAGCTCTAGCACGCTCTAGCACGGTCTAGCACGCTCTAGCACGCTTTAGCACGCTCTAGCACGGTCTAGCACGGTCTAGCACGCTCTAGCACGCTCTAGCACGCTTTAGCACGCTCTAGCACGGTCTAGCACGGTCTAGCAGGCTCTAGCACGGTCTAGCACGGTCTAGCACGCTCTAGCACGCTCTAGCACGCTCTAGCACGCTCTAGCACGGTCTAGCACGGTCTAGCACGCTCTAGCACGGTCTAGCACGCTCTAACACGCTCTAGCACGGTGTAGCACGCTCTAGCACGCTCTAGCACGCTCTAGCACGTTCTAGCACGCTCTAGCACGGTCTAGCACGCTCTAGCACGGTTTAGCACGCTCTAGCACGCTCTAGCACGGTCTAGTACGGTCTAGCACGGTCTGGCACGCTCTAGCACGGTCTAGCACGGTCTAGCACGGTCTAGCACGCTCTAGCACGCTCTAGCACGGTCTAGCACGTTCTGGCACGCTCTGGCACGCTCTGGCAAGGTCTAGCACGCTCTAGCACGCTCTAGCACGCTCTAGTACGGTCTAGCACGGTCTGGCACGCTCTAGTACGGTCTAGCACGGTCTGGCACGCTCTAGCACGGTCTAGCACGGTCTAGCACGGTCTAGCACTCTCTAGCACGGTCTAGCACGCTCTATCACGCTCTAGCACGGTCTAGCACAATCTAGCACGCTCTAGCACGATCTAGCACGCTCAAGCACGGTCTATCACGCTCTAGCACGGTCTAGCACGGTCTAGCACGCTCTAGCACGCTTTAGCACGCTCTAGCACGCTCTAGCACGCTCTAGCACTCTCTGGCACGCTCTGGCACGCTCTAGCTCGCTCTAACACGCTCTAGCACGGTCTAGCACGCTCTAGCACGCTTTAGCACGCTCTAGCACGGTCTAGCACGGTCTAGCACGCTCTAGCACGTTCTAGCACGCTCTAGCACGCTTTAGCACGCTCTAGCAAGCTCTAGTACGCTCTAGCATGGTCAAGCACGCTCTAGCACGCTCTAGCACGCTCTAGGACACTCTAGCACCCTCTAGCACGCTCTAGCACGCTCTAGGACGGTCTAGCACGGTCTAGCACGGTCTAGCAACTCTAGCACGGTCTAGCACTGTCTAGCACGGTCTAGCACGGTCTAGCACGCTCTAGCACGGTCTAGCACGCTCTAGCACGCTCTAGCACGGTCTAGCACGGTCTAGCAACTCTAGCACGGTCTAGCACTGTCTACCACGGTCTAGCACAGTCTAGCACGCTCTAGCACGGTCTAGCACGCTCTAGCACGCTCTAGCACGCTCTAGCACCGTCTAGCACGCTCTAGCACGTTCTAGCACGCTCTAGCACGGTCTAGCACGCTCTAGCACGCTCTAGTACTTTCTAGCACGGTCTAGCACGGTCTAGCACGCGCTAGCACGCTCTAGCACGCTCTAGCACGCTCTAGCATGGTCTAGCACGCCCTAGCACGCTCTAGCACGCTCTAGCACTCTTTAGAACGCTCTGGCAAGCTCTAGCACGCTCTAGCACGCTCTAGCACGCTTTAGCACGCTCTAGCATGGTCTAGCACGCTCTAGCACGCTCTAGCATGGTCTAGCACGCTCTAGCACGCTCAAGCACGCTGTAGCACGCTCTAGCACGCTCTAGCACGGTCTAGCACGCTCTAGCACGGTCTAGCACGCTCTAGCATTTTCTAGCACGCTCTAGCACGCTCTAGCACGCTCTAGCACGCTCTAGCACGCTCTGGCACGCTCTGGCACGCTCTAGCACGCTCTAGCACGCTCTAGCACGGTCTAGCACGCTCTAGCACTCTAGCACGCTCTAGCACGCTCTAGCACTTTCTAGCACGGTCTAGCACGGTCTAGCACGCGCTAGCACGCTCTAGCACGCTCTAGCACGCTCTAGCATGGTCTAGCACGCCCTAGCACGCTCTAGCACGCTCTAGCACTCTTTAGAACGCTCTGGCAAGCTCTAGCACGCTCTAGCACGCTCTAGCACGCTCTAGCACGCTCTAGCATGGTCTAGCACGCCCTAGCACGCTCTAGCACGCTCTAGCACTCTTTAGAACGCTCTGGCAAGCTCTAGCACGCTCTAGCACGCTCTAGCACGCTTTAGCACGCTCTAGCATGGTCTAGCACGCTCTAGCACGCTCTAGCATGGTCTAGCACGCTCTAGCACGCTCAAGCACGCTGTAGCACGCTGTAGCACGCTCTAGCACGCTCTAGCACGCTCTAGCACGGTCTAGCACGCTCTAGCACGGTCTAGCACGCTCTAGCATTTTCTAGCACGGTCTAGCTCGGTCTAGCACGCTCTAGCACGCTCTAGCACGCTCTAGCACTCTTTAGAACGCTCTGGCAAGCTCTAGCACGCTCTAGCACGCTCTAGCACGCTTTAGCACGCTCTAGCATGGTCTAGCACGCTCTAGCACGCTCTAGCACGCTGTAGCACGCTCTAGCACGCTCTAGCACGCTCTAGCACGGTCTAGCACGCTCTAGCACGGTCTAGCACGCTCTAGCATTTTCTAGCACGGTCTAGCTCGGTCTAGCACGCTCTAGCACGCTCTAGCACGCTCTAGCACGCTCTGGCACGCTCTGGCACGCTCTGGCACGCTCTAGCACGCTCTAACACGCTCTAGCACGGTGTAACACGCTTAAGCACGCTCTAGCACGCCCTAGCACGCTTAAGCACGCTCTAGCACGCTCTAGCACGGTGTAGCACGCTTTAGCACGCTCTAGCACGCTCTAGCACGGTCTAGCACGGTCTAGCACGGTCTAGCAACTCTAGCACGGTCTAGCACTGTCTAGCACGGTCTAGCACGGTCTAGCACGCTCTAGCACGGTCTAGCACGCTCTAGCACGCTCTAGCACGCTCTAGCACCGTCTAGCACGCTCTAGCACGTTCTAGCACGCTCTAGCACGGTCTAGCACGCTCTAGCACACTCTAGCACGCTCTAGCACGCTCTAGCACGCTCTAGCACGCTCTAGCACTTTCTAGCACGGTCTAGCACGATCTAGCACGCGCTAGCACGCTCTAGCACGCTCTAGCACGCTCTAGCATGGTCTAGCACGCCCTAGCACGCTCTAGCACGCTCTAGCACTCTTTAGAACGCTCTGGCAAGCTCTAGCACGCTCTAGCACGCTCTAGCACGCTTTAGCACGCTCTAGCATGGTCTAGCACGCTCTAGCATGCTCTAGCATGGTCTAGCACGCTCTAGCACGCTCTAGCACGCTGTAGCACGCTCTAGCACGCTCTAGCACGGTCTAGCACGCTCTAGCACGGTCTAGCACAGTCTAGCATTTTCTAGCACGGTCTAGCACGGTCTAGCACGCTCTAGCACGCTCTAGCACGCTCTGGCACGCTCTGGCACGCTCTAGCACGGTCTAGCACGCTCTAGCACACTCTAGCACGCTCTAGCACGCTCTAGCACGCTCTAGCACTTTCTAGCACGGTCTAGCACGGTCTAGCACGCGCTAGCACGCTCTAGCACGCTCTAGCATGGTCTAGCACGCCCTAGCACGCTCTAGCACGCTCTAGCACTCTTTAGAACGCTCTGGCAAGCTCTAGCACGCTCTAGCACGCTTTAGCACGCTCTAGCATGGTCTAGCACGCTCTAGAACGCTCTAGCATGGTCTAGCACGCTCTAGCACGCTCTAGCACGCTGTAGCACGCTCTAGCACGCTCTAGCACGCTCTAGCACGGTCTAGCACGCTCTAGCACGGTCTAGCACGCTCTAGCATTTTCTAGCACGGTCTAGCTCGGTCTAGCACGCTCTAGCACGCTCTAGCACGCTCTAGCACGCTCTAGCACGCTCTGGCACGCTCTGGCACGCTCTAGCACGCTCTAGCACGCTCTGGCACGCTCTGGCACGCTCTAGCACGCTCTAACACGCTCTAGCACGGTGTAACACGCTTAAGCACGCTCTAGCACGCCCTAGCACGCTTAAGCACGCTCTAGCACGGTGTAGCACGCTTTAGCACGCTCTAGCACGCTCTAGCACGGTCTAGCACGGTCTAGCACGGTCTAGCACGGTCTAGCAACTCTAGCACGGTCTAGCACTGTCTAGCACGGTCTAGCACGGTCTAGAACGCTCTAGCACGGTCTAGCACGCTCTAGCACGCTCTAGCACGCTCTAGCACCGTCTAGCACGCTCTAGCACGTTCTAGCACGCTCTAGCACGCTCTAGCACTTTCTAGCACGGTCTAGCACGGTCTAGCACGCGCTAGCACGCTCTAGCACGCTCTAGCACGCTCTAGCATGGTCTAGCACGCCCTAGCACGCTCTAGCACGCTCTAGCACTCTTTAGAACGCTCTGGCAAGCTCTAGCACGCTCTAGCACGCTCTAGCACGCTTTAGCACGCTCTAGCATGGTCTAGCACGCTCTAGCATGCTCTAGCATGGTCTAGCACGCTCTAGCACGCTCTAGCACGCTGTAGCACGCTCTAGCACGCTCTAGCACGGTCTAGCACGCTCTAGCACGGTCTAGCACAGTCTAGCATTTTCTAGCACGGTCTAGCACGGTCTAGCACGCTCTAGCACGCTCTAGCACGCTCTAGCACGCTCTAGCACGCTCTGGCACGCTCTGGCACGCTCTAGCACGCTCTAGCACGCTCTAGCACGGTCTAGCACGCTCTAGCACACTCTAGCACGCTCTAGCACGCTCTAGCACGCTCTAGCACTTTCTAGCACGGTCTAGCACGGTCTAGCACGCGCTAGCACGCTCTAGCACGCTCTAGCACGCTCTAGCACGGTCTAGCACGCCCTAGCACGCTCTAGCACACTCTAGCACTCTTTAGAACGCTCTGGCAAGCTCTAGCACGCTCTAGCACGCTCTAGCACGCTTTAGCACGCTCTAGCATGGTCTAGCACGCTCTAGCACGCTCTAGCATGGTCTAGCACGCTCTAGCACGCTCTAGCACGCTGTAGCACGCTCTAGCACGCTCTAGCACGCTCTAGCACGCTCTAGCACGGTCTAGCACGCTCTAGCACGGTCTAGCACGATCTAGCATATTCTAGCACGGTCTAGCACGGTCTAGCACGCTCTAGCACGCTCTAGCACGCTCTAGCACGCTCTAGCACGCTCTGGCACGCTCTGGCACGCTCTAGCACGCTCTAGCACGCTCTGGCACGCTCTGGCACGCTCTAGCACGCTCTAACACGCTCTAGCACGGTGTAACACGCTTAAGCACGCTCTAGCACGCTCTAGCACGCTCTAGCACGGTCTAGCACGCTCTAGCACGGTCTAGCACGCTCTAGCACGGTCTAGCACGCTCTAGCACAGTCTAGCACGTTCTAGCACGCTCTAGTACGGTCTATCACGGTCTGGCACGCTCTAGCATGGTCTAGCACGGTCTAGCACGGTCTAGCACGCTCTAGCACGCTCTAGCACGCTCTAGCACGGTCTAGCACTGTCTAGCACGGTCTAGCACGCTCTAGCACGCTCAAGCACGATCTAGCACGCTCTGGCACGCTCTGGCACGCTCTATCACGCTCTAACACGCTCTAGCACGGTGTAGCACGCTAGGGCACGCTCTAGCACGCTCTAGCACGCTTTAGCACGCTTTAGCACGCTCTAGCACGCTCTAGCACGCTTTAGCACGCTTTAGCACGCTCTAGCACGCTCTAGCACGCTCTAGCACGGTCTAGCACGCTCTAGCACGGTCTAGCACGCTCTAGCACGGTCTAGCACGCTCTAGCACAGTCTAGCACGTTCTAGCACGCTCTAGTACGGTCTAGCACGGTCTGGCACGCTCTAGCATGGTCTAGCACGGTCTAGCACGCTCTAGCACGCTCTGGCACGCTCTGGCACGCTCTAGCACGCTCTAACACGCTCTAGCACGGTGTAGCACGCTTTAGCACGCTCTAGCCCGCTCTAGCACGCTCTAGCACGGTCTAGCACGCTCTAGCACGCTCTAGCACGCTCTAGCACGCTCTAGCACGGTCTAGCACGCTCTAGCACGCTCTAGCACGGTCTAGCACGCTCTAGCACGGTCTAGCACGCTCTAGCACGCCCTTGCACGCTCTGGCACGCTCTAGCACGGTCTAGCACGGTCTGGCACGCTCTAGCATGGTCTAGCACTGTCTAGCACGGTCTAGCACGCTCTAGCACGCCCTTGCACGCTCTGGCACGCTCTAGCACGCTCTGGCACACTCTGGCACGCTCTAGCACGCTCTAGCACGCTCTAGCACGCTCTAGCACGCTCTGGCACGCTCTGGCAAGGTCTAGCACGCTCTAGCACGCTCTAGCACGCTCTAGCACGCTCTAGCACGCTCTGGCACGCTCTGGCACGCTCTAGCACGCTCTAGCACGCTCTGGCACGCTCTGGCACGCTCTAGCACGCTCTAACACGCTCTAGCACGGTGTAACACGCTTAAGCACGCTCTAGCACGCCCTAGCACGCTTTAGCACGCTTTAGCACGCTCAAGCACGCTCTAGCACGCTGTAGCACGCTCTGGCACGCTCTGGCACGCTCTAGCACGCTCTTACACGCTCTAGCACGGTGTAGCACGCTTTAGCATGCTCTAGCACGCACTAGCACGCTCTAGCACGGTCTAGCACGCTCTAGCACGGTCTAGCACGCTCTAGCACGGTCTAGCACGCTCTAGCACAGTCTAGCACGTTCTAGCACGCTCTAGTACGGTCTATCATGGTCTGGCACGCTCTAGCATGGTCTAGCACGGTCTAGCACGGTCTAGCACGCTCTAGCACGCTCTAGCACGCTCTAGCACGGTCTAGCACTGTCTAGCACGGTCTAGCACGCTCTAGCACGCTCAAGCACGGTCTAGCACGCTCTGGCACGCTCTGGCACGCTCTATCACGCTCTAACACGCTCTAGCACGGTGTAGCACGCTAGGGCACGCTCTAGCACGCTCTAGCACGCTTTAGCACGCTTTAGCACGCTCTAGCACGCTCTAGCACGCTTTAGCACGCTTTAGCACGCTCTAGCACGCTCTAGCACGCTCTAGCACGGTCTAGCACGCTCTAGCACGGTCTAGCACGCTCTAGCACGGTCTAGCACGCTCTAGCACAGTCTAGCACGTTCTAGCACGCTCTAGTACGGTCTAGCACGGTCTGGCACGCTCTAGCATGGTCTAGCACGGTCTAGCACGCTCTAGCACGCTCTGGCACGCTCTGGCACGCTCTAGCACGCTCTGGCACGCTCTAGCACGCTCTAACACGCTCTAGCACGGTGTAGCACGCTTTAGCACGCTCTAGCCCGCTCTAGCACGCTCTAGCATGGTCTAGCACGCTCTAGCACGCTCTAGCACGCTCTAGCACGCTCTAGCACGGTCTAGCACGCTCTAGCACGCTCTAGCACGGTCTAGCACGCTCTAGCACGGTCTAGCACGCTCTAGCACGCTCTAGCACGCTCTGGCACGCTCTGGCAAGGTCTAGCACGCTCTAGCACGGTCTAGCACGGTCTGGCACGCTCTAGCATGGTCTAGCACTGTCTAGCACGGTCTAGCACGCTCTAGCACGCCCTTGCACGCTCTGGCACGCTCTAGCACGCTCTGGCACACTCTGGCACGCTCTAGCACGCTCTAGCACGCTCTAGCACGGTGTAGCACGCTTTAGCACGCTCTAGCAAGCTCTAGCACGATCTAGCACGGTCTAGCACGCTCTAGCACGCTCTAGCACGGTCTAGCATGGTCTAGCACGCTCTAGCACGCTCTGGCACGCTCAAGCACGCTCTAGCATGCTCTACCACGCTCTAGCACGCTCTAGCACGCTCTAGCACGCTCTAGCACAATCTAGCACGCTTTAGCACGCTCTAGCACGGTCTAGCACGGTCTAGCACGCTCTAGCACGGTCTAGCACGGTCTAGCACGCTCTAGCACGGTCTAGCACGCTCTAGCACGCTCTAGCCTGCTCTAGCACGGTCTAGCACGGTCTAGCACGGTCTAGCACGCTCTAGCACGGTCTAGCACGGTCTAGCACGCTCTAGCACGGTCTAGCACGCTCTAGCACGCTCTAGCACGCTCTAGCACGGTCTAGCACGGTCTAGCACGCTCTAGCACGGTCTAGCACGCTCTAACACGCTCTAGCACGGTGTAGCACGCTCTAGCACGCTCTAGCACGCTCTAGCACGCTCTAGCACGTTCTAGCACGCTCTAGCACGGTCTAGCACGCTCTAGCACGGTTTAGCACGCTCTAGCACGCTCTAGCACGGTCTAGTACGGACTAGCACGGTCTGGCACGCTCTAGCACGGTCTAGCACGGTCTAGCACGGTCTAGCACGCTCTAGCACGCTCTAGCACGGTCTAGCACGTTCTGGCACGCTCTGGCACGCTCTGGCAAGGTCTAGCACGCTCTAGCACGCTCTAGTACGGTCTAGCACGGTCTGGCACGCTCTAGTACGGTCTAGCACGGTCTGGCACGCTCTAGCACGGTCTAGCACGGTCTAGCACGGTCTAGCACGGTCTAGCACTCTCTAGCACGCTCTAGCACGCTCTAGCACGCTCTGGCACGCTCTAGTACGCTCTGGCACGCTCTGGCACGCTCTAGCACGCTCTAGCACGCTCTAGCACGGTGTAGCACGCTTTAGCACGCTCTAGCACGCTCTAGCACGTTCTAGCACGGTCTAGCACGGTCTTGCACGGTCTAGCACGCTCTAGCACAGTCTAGCACGCTCTATCACGCTCTAGCACGGTCTAGCACAATCTAGCACGCTCTAGCACGATCTAGCACGCTCTAGCACGGTCTATCACGCTCTAGCACGGTCTAGCACGGTCTAGCACGCTCTAGCACGCTTTAGCACGCTCTAGCACGCTCTAGCACGCTCTAGCACGCTCTGGCACGCTCTGGGACGCTCTAGCTCGCTCTAGCACGCTCTAGCACGGTCTGGCACGCTCTAGCACGGTCTAGCACGGTCTAGCACGCTCTAGCACGCTTTAGCACGCTCTAGCACGGTCTAGCACGGTCTAGCACGCTCTAGCACGTTCTAGAACCTATCTAGCACGCTTTAGCACGCTCTAGCAAGCTCTAGTACGCTCTAGCATGGTCAAGCACGCTCTAGCACGCTCTAGCACGCTCTAGGACACTCTAGCACCCTCTAGCACGCTCTAGCACGCTCTAGGACGGTCTAGCACGGTCTAGCACGGTCTAGCAACTCTAGCACGGTCTAGCACTGTCTAGCACGGTCTAGCACGGTCTAGCACGCTCTAGCACGGTCTAGCACGCTCTAGCACGCTCTAGCACGGTCTAGCACGGTCTAGCAACTCTAGCACGGTCTAGCACTGTCTAGCACGGTCTAGCACGGTCTAGCACGCTCTAGCACGGTCTAGCACGCTCTAGCACGCTCTAGCACGCTCTAGCACCGTCTAGCACGCTCTAGCACGTTCTAGCACGCTCTAGCACGGTCTAGCACGCTCTAGCACACTCTAGCACGCTCTAGCACGCTCTAGCACGCTCTAGTACTTTCTAGCACGGTCTAGCACGCTCTAGCACCCTCTAGCACGCTCTAGCACGCTCTAGGACGGTCTAGCACGGTCTAGCACGGTCTAGCAACTCTAGCACGGTCTAGCACTGTCTAGCACGGTCTAGCACGGTCTAGCACGCTCTAGCACGGTCTAGCACGCTCTAGCACACTCTAGCACGCTCTAGCACGCTCTAGCACGCTCTAGCACTTTCTAGCACGGTCTAGCACGGTCTAGCACGCGCTAGCACGCTCTAGCACGCTCTAGCACGCTCTAGCATGGTCTAGCACGCCCTAGCACGCTCTAGCACGCTCTAGCACTCTTTAGAACGCTCTGGCAAGCTCTAGCACGCTCTAGCACGCTTTAGCACGCTCTAGCATGGTCTAGCACGCTCTAGCACGCTCTAGCATGGTCTAGCACGCTCTAGCACGCTCTAGCACGCTGTAGCACGCTCTAGCACGCTCTAGCACGCTCTAGCACGGTCTAGCACGCTCTAGCACGGTCTAGCACGCTCTAGCATTTTCTAGCAAGGTCTAGCTCGGTCTAGCACGCTCTAGCACGCTCTAGCACGCTCTAGCACGCTCTAGCACGCTCTGGCACGCTCTGGCACGCTCTAGCACGCTCTAGCACGCTCTGGCACGCTCTGGCACGCTCTAGCACGCTCTAACACGCTCTAGCACGGTGTAACACGCTTAAGCACGCTCTAGCACGCCCTAGCACGCTTAAGCACGCTCTAGCACGCTCTAGCACGGTGTAGCACGCTTTAGCACGCTCTAGCACGCTCTAGCACGGTCTAGCACGGTCTAGCACGCTCTAGCACGGTCTAGCACGCTCTAGCACGCTCTAGCACGGTCTAGCACGGTCTAGCAACTCTAGCACGGTCTAGCACTGTCTAGCACGGTCTAGCACGGTCTAGCACGCTCTAGCACGGTCTAGCACGCTCTAGCACGCTCTAGCACGCTCTAGCACCGTCTAGCACGCTCTAGCACGTTCTAGCACGCTCTAGCACGGTCTAGCACGGTCTAGCAACTCTAGCACGGTCTAGCACTGTCTAGCACGGTCTAGCACGGTCTAGCACGCTCTAGCACGGTCTAGCACGCTCTAGCACGCTCTAGCACGCTCTAGCACCGTCTAGCACGCTCTAGCACGCTCTAGCACGCTCTAGCACGCTCTAGCACTTTCTAGCACGGTCTAGCACGGTCTAGCACGCGCTAGCACGCTCTAGCACGCTCTAGCACGCTCTAGCATGGTCTAGCACGCCCTAGCACGCTCTAGCTCGCTCTAGCACTCTTTAGAACGCTCTGGCAAGCTTTAGCACGCTCTAGCACGCTCTAGCACGCTTTAGCACGCTCTAGCATGGTCTAGCACGCTCTAGCATGCTCTAGCATGGTCTAGCACGCTCTAGCACGCTCTAGCACGCTGTAGCACGCTCTAGCACGCTCTAGCACGGTCTAGCACGCTCTAGCACGGTCTAGCACAGTCTAGCATTTTCTAGCACGGTCTAGCACGGTCTAGCTTGCTCTAGCACGCTCTAGCACGCTCTAGCACGCTCTAGCACGCTCTGGCACGCTCTGGCACGCTCTAGCACGCTCTAGCACGCTCTAGCACGGTCTAGCACGCTCTAGCACACTCTAGCACGCTCTAGCACGCTCTAGCACGCTCTAGCACTTTCTAGCACGGTCTAGCACGGTCTAGCACGCGCTAGCACGCTCTAGCACGCTCTAGCACGCTCTAGCATGGTCTAGCACGCCCTAGCACGCTCTAGCACGCTCTAGCACTCTTTAGAACGCTCTGGCAAGCTCTAGCACGCTCTAGCACGCTCTAGCACGCTTTAGCACGCTCTAGCATGGTCTAGCACGCTCTAGCACGCTCTAGCATGGTCTAGCACGCTCTAGCACGCTCTAGCACGCTCTAGCACGCTGTAGCACGCTCTAGCACGCTCTAGCACGCTCTAGCACGGTCTAGCACGCTCTAGCATATTCTAGCACGGTCTAGCACGGTCTAGCACGCTCTAGCACGCTCTAGCACGCTCTAGCACGCTCTAGCACGCTCTGGCACGCTCTGGCACGCTCTAGCACGCTCTAGCACGCTCTGGCACGCTCTGGCACGCTCTAGCACGCTCTAACACGCTCTAGCACGGTGTAACACGCTTAAGCACGCTCTAGCACGCCCTAGCACGCTTTAGCACGCTCTAGCACGCTCTAGCACGCTGTAGCACGCTCTGGCACGCTCTGGCACGCTCTAGCACGCTCTTACACGCTCTAGCACGGTGTAGCACGCTTTAGCACGCTCTAGCACGCTCTAGCACGCTCTAGCACGGTCTAGCACGCTCTAGCACGGTCTAGCACGCTCTAGCACGGTCTAGCACGCTCTAGCACAGTCTAGCACGTTCTAGCACGCTCTAGTACGGTCTATCACGGTCTGGCACGCTCTAGCATGGTCTAGCACGGTCTAGCACGGTCTAGCACGCTCTAGCACGCTCTAGCACGCTCTAGCACGGTCTAGCACTGTCTAGCACGGTCTAGCACGCTCTAGCACGCTCAAGCACGGTCTAGCACGCTCTGGCACGCTCTGGCACGCTCTGGCACGCTCTATCACGCTCTAACACGCTCTAGCACGGTGTAGCACGCTAGGGCACGCTCTAGCACGCTCTAGCACGCTTTAGCACGCTTTAGCACGCTCTAGCACGCTCTAGCACGCTTTAGCACGCTTTAGCACGCTCTAGCACGCTCTAGCACGGTCTAGCACGCTCTAGCACGGTCTAGCACGCTCTAGCACAGTCTAGCACGTTCTAGCACGCTCTAGTACGGTCTAGCACGGTCTGGCACGCTCTAGCATGGTCTAGCACGGTCTAGCACGCTCTAGCACGCTCTGGCACGCTCTTGCACGCTCTAGCACGCTCTAACACGCTCTAGCACGGTGTAGCACGCTTTAGCACGCTCTAGCACGCTCTAGCACGCTCTAGCACGGTCTAGCACGCTCTAGCACGCTCTAGCACGCTCTAGCACGGTCTAGCACGCTCTAGCACGCTCTAGCACGGTCTAGCACGCTCTAGCACGGTCTAGCACGCTCTAGCACGCTCTAGCACGCTCTGGCACGCTCTGGCAAGGTCTAGCACGCTCTAGCACGGTCTAGCACGGTCTGGCACGCTCTAGCACGGTCTAGCACTGTCTAGCACGGTCTAGCACGCTCTAGCACGCCCTTGCACGCTCTGGCACGCTCTAGCACGCTCTGGCACACTCTGGCACGCTCTAGCACGCTCTAGCACGCTCTATCACGGTGTAGCACGCTTTAGCACGCTCTAGCAAGCTCTAGTACGCTCTAGCACGGTCTAGCACGCTCTAGCACGCTCTAGCACGGTCTAGCATGGTCTAGCACGCTCTAGCACGCTCTGGCACGCTCAAGCACGCTCTAGCACGCTCTAGCACGCTCTAGCACGCTCTAGCACGCTCTAGCACGCTTTAGCACGCTCTAGCACGGTCTAGCACGGTCTAGCACGCTCTAGCACGGTCTAGCACGGTCTAGCACGCTCTAGCACGGTCTAGCACGCTCTAGCACGCTCTAGCACGCTCTAGCACGGTCTAGCACGGTCTAGCACGCTCTAGCACGGTCTAGCACGCTCTAACACGCTCTAGCACGGTGTAGCACGCTCTAGCACGCTCTAGCACGCTCTAGCACGTTCTAGCACACTCTAGCACGGTCTAGCACGCTCTAGCACGGTTTAGCACGCTCTAGCACGCTCTAGCACGCTCTAGTACGGTCTAGCACGGTCTGGCACTCTCTAGCACGGTCTAGCAAGGTCTAGCACGGTCTAGCACGCTCTAGCACGCTCTAGCACGGTCTAGCACGTTCTGGCACGCTCTGGCACGCTCTAGCACGGTCTAGCACGGTCTAGCACGCTCTAGCACGGTCTAGCACGCTCTAGCACGCTCTAGCACGCTCTAGCACGTTCTAGAACCGCTCTAGCACGCTTTAGCACGCTCTAGCAAGCTCTAGTACGCTCTAGCATGGTCAAGCACGCTCTAGCACGCTCTAGCACGCTCTAGGACACTCTAGCACCCTCTAGCACGCTCTAGCACGCTCTAGGACGGTCTAGCACGGTCTAGCACGGTCTAGCAACTCTAGCACGGTCTAGCACTGTCTAGCACGGTCTAGCACGGTCTAGCACGCTCTAGTCCGGTCTAGCACGCTCTAGCACGCTCTAGCACGGTCTAGCACGGTCTAGCAACTCTAGCACGGTCTAGCACTGTCTAGCACGGTCTAGCACGGTCTAGCACGCTCTAGCACGGTCTAGCACGCTCTAGCACGCTCTAGCACGCTCTAGCACCGTCTAGCACGCTCTAGCACGTTCTAGCACGCTCTAGCACGGTCTAGCACGGTCTAGCACGGTCTAGCACGCGCTAGCACGCTCTAGCACGCTCTAGCACGCTCTAGCATGGTCTAGCACGCCCTAGCACGCTCTAGCACGCTCTAGCACTCTTTAGAACGCTCTGGCAAGCTCTAGCACGCTCTAGCACGCTTTAGCACGCTCTAGCATGGTCTAGCACGCTCTAGCATGGTCTAGCACGCTCTAGCACGCTCTAGCACGCTGTAGCACGCTCTAGCACGCTCTAGCACCCTCTAGCACGGTCTAGCATGCTCTAGCACGGTCTAGCACGCTCTAGCATTTTCTAGCACGGTCTAGCACGGTCTAGCACGCTCTAGCACGCTCTAGCACGCTCTAGCACGCTCTAGCACGCTCTGGCACGCTCTGGCACGCTCTAGCACGCTCTAGCACGCTCTAGCACGGTCTAGCACGCTCTAGCACACTCTAGCACGCTCTAGCACGCTCTAGCACGCTCTAGCACTTTCTAGCACGGTCTAGCACGGTCTAGCACGCGCTAGCACGCTCTAGCACGCTCTAGCACGCTCTAGCATGGTCTAGCACGCCCTAGCACGCTCTAGCACGCTCTAGCACTCTTTAGAACGCTCTGGCAAGCTCTAGCACGCTCTAGCACGCTTTAGCACGCTCTAGCATGGTCTAGCACGCTCTAGCGCGCTCTAGCATGGTCTAGCACGCTCTAGCACGCTCTAGCACGCTTTAGCACGCTCTAGCACGCTCTAGCACGCTCTAGCACGGTCTAGCACGCTCTAGCACGGTCTAGCACGCTCTAGCATTTTCTAGCACGGTCTAGCTCGGTCTAGCACGCTCTAGCACGCTCTAGCACGCTCTAGCACGCTCTAGCACGCTCTGGCACGCTCTGGCACGCTCTAGCACGCTCTAGCACGCTCTGGCACGCTCTGGCACGCTCTAGCACGCTCTAACACGCTCTAGCACGGTGTAACACGCTTAAGCACGCTCTAGCTCGCCCTAGCACGCTTAAGCACGCTCTAGCACGCTCTAGAACGGTGTAGCACGCTTTAGCACGCTCTAGCACGCTCTAGCACGGTCTAGCACGGTCTAGCACGCTCTAGCACGGTCTAGCACGCTCTAGCACGCTCTAGCACGGTCTAGCACGGTCTAGCAACTCTAGCACGGTCTAGCACTGTCTAGCACGGTCTAGCACGGTCTAGCACGCTCTAGCACGGTCTAGCACGCTCTAGCACGCTCTAGCACGCTCTAGCACCGTCTAGCACGCTCTAGCACGTTCTAGCACGCTCTAGCACGGTCTAGCACGCTCTAGCACACTCTAGCACGCTCTAGCACGCTCTAGCACGCTCTAGCACGCTCTAGCACTTTCTAGCACGGTCTAGCACAGTCTAGCACGCGCTAGCACGCTCTAGCACGCTCTAGCACGCTCTAGCATGGTCTAGCACGCCCTAGCACGCTCTAGCACGCTCTAGCACTCTTTAGAACGCTCTGGCAAGCTTTAGCACGCTCTAGCACGCTCTAGCACGCTTTAGCACGCTCTAGCATGGTCTAGCACGCTCTAGCATGCTCTAGCATGGTCTAGCACGCTCTAGCACGCTCTAGCACGCTGTAGCACGCTCTAGCACGCTCTAGCACGGTCTAGCACGCTCTAGCACGGTCTAGCACAGTCTAGCATTTTCTAGCACGGTCTAGCATCGTCTAGCACGCTCTAGCACGCTCTAGCACGCTCTAGCACGCTCTAGCACGCTCTAGCACGCTCTGGCACGCTCTGGCACGCTCTAGCACGCTCTAGCACGCTCTAGCACGCTCTAGCACGCTCTAGCACGTTCTAGCACGCTCTAGCACGGTCTAGCACGCTCTAGCACGGTTTAGCACGCTCTAGCACGCTCTAGCACGCTCTAGTACGGTCTAGCACGGTCTGGCACTCTCTAGCACGGTATAGCAAGGTCTAGCACGGTCTAGCACGCTCTAGCACGCTCTAGCACGGTCTAGCACGTTCTGGCACGCTCTGGCACGCTCTAGTACGGTCTAGCACGGTCTAGCACGCTCTAGCACGGTCTAGCACGCTCTAGCACGCTCTAGCACGCTCTAGCACGTTCTAGAACCGCTCTAGTACGCTTTAGCACGCTCTAGCAAGCTCTAGTACGCTCTAGCATGGTCAAGCACGCTCTAGCACGCTCTAGCACGCTCTAGGACACTCTAGCACCCTCTAGCACGCTCTAGCACGCTCTAGGACGGTCTAGCACGGTCTAGCACGGTCTAGCAACTCTAGCACGGTCTAGCACTGTCTAGCACGGTCTAGCACGGTCTAGCACGCTCTAGCACGGTCTAGCACGCTCTAGCACGGTCTAGCACGGTCTAGCAACTCTAGCACGGTCTAGCACTGTCTAGCACGGTCTAGCACGGTCTAGCACGCTCTAGCACGGTCTAGCACGCTCTAGCACGCTCTAGCACGCTCTAGCACCGTCTAGCACGCTCTAGCACGTTCTAGCACGCTCTAGCACGGTCTAGCACGCTCTAGCACACTCTAGCACGCTCTAGCACGCTCTAGCACGCTCTAGTACTTTCTAGCACGGTCTAGCACGGTCTAGCACGCGCTAGCACGCTTTAGCACGCTCTAGCACGCTCTAGCATGGTCTAGCACGCCCTAGCACGCTCTAGCACGCTCTAGCACTCTTTAGAACGCTCTGGCAAGCTCTAGCACGCTCTAGCACGCTCTAGCACGCTTTAGCACGCTCTAGCATGGTCTAGCACGCTCTAGCACGCTCTAGCATGGTCTAGCACGCTCTAGCACGCTCTAGCACGCTGTAGCACGCTCTAGCACGCTCTAGCACCCTCTAGCACGGTCTAGCACGCTCTAGCAAGGTCTAGCACGCTCTAGCATTTTCTAGCACGGTCTAGCACGGTCTAGCACGCTCTAGCACGCTCTAGCACGCTCTAGCACGCTCTAGCACGCTCTGGCACGCTCTGGCACGCTCTAGCACGCTCTAGCACGCTCTAGCACGGTCTAGCACGCTCTAGCACACTCTAGCACGCTCTAGCACGCTCTAGCACGCTCTAGCACTTTCTAGCACGGTCTAGCACGGTCTAGCACGCGCTAGCACGCTCTAGCACGCTCTAGCACGCTCTAGCATGGTCTAGCACGCCCTAGCACGCTCTAGCACGCTCTAGCACTCTTTAGAACGCTCTGGCAAGCTCTAGCACGCTCTAGCACGCTTTAGCACGCTCTAGCATGGTCTAGCACGCTCTAGCACGCTCTAGCATGGTCTAGCACGCTCTAGCACACTCTAGCACGCTGTAGCACGCTCTAGCACGCTCTAGCACGGTCTAGCACGCTCTAGCACGGTCTAGCACGCTCTAGCATTTTCTAGCACGGTCTAGCTCGGTCTAGCACGCTCTAGCACGCTCTAGCACGCTCTAGCACGCTCTAGCACGCTCTGGCACGCTCTGGCACGCTCTAGCACGCTCTAGCACGCTCTGGCACGCTCTGGCACGCTCTAGCACGCTCTAACACGCTCTAGCACGGTGTAACACGCTTAAGCACGCTCTAGCACGCCCTAGCACGCTTAAGCACGCTCTAACACGCTCTAGAACGGTGTAGCACGCTTTAGCACGCTCTAGCACGCTCTAGCACGGTCTAGCACGGTCTAGCACGCTCTAGCACGGTCTAGCACGCTCTAGCACGCTCTAGCACGGTCTAGCACGGTCTAGCAACTCTAGCACGGTCTAGCACTGTCTAGCACGGTCTAGCACGGTCTAGCACGCTCTAGCACAGTCTAGCACGCTCTAGCACGCTCTAGCACGCTCTAGCACCGTCTAGCACGCTCTAGCACGTTTTAGCACGCTCTAGCACGGGGTAGCACGCTCTAGCACACTCTAGCACGCTCTAGCACGCTCTAGCACGCTCTAGCACTTTCTAGCACGGTCTAGCACGGTCTAGCACGCGCTAGCACGCTCTAGCACGCTCTAGCACGCTCTAGCATGGTCTAGCACGCCCTAGCACGCTCTAGCACGCTCTAGCACTCTTTAGAACGCTCTGGCAAGCTTTAGCACGCTCTAGCACGCTCTAGCACGCTTTAGCACGCTCTAGCATGGTCTAGCACGCTCTAGCATGCTCTAGCATGGTCTAGCACGCTCTAGCACGCTCTAGCACGCTGTAGCACGCTCTAGCACGCTCTAGCACGGTCTAGCACGCTCTAGCACGGTCTAGCACAGTCTAGCATTTTCTAGCACGGTCTAGCATCGTCTAGCACGCTCTAGCACGCTCTAGCACGCTCTAGCACGCTCTAGCACGCTCTGGCACGCTCTGGCACGCTCTAGCACGCTCTAGCACGCTCTAGCACGGTCTAGCACGCTCTAGCACACTCTAGCACGCTCTAGCACGCTCTAGCACGCTTTAGCACTTTCTAGCACGGTCTAGCACGGTCTAGCACGCGCTAGCACGCTCTAGCACGCTCTAGCACGCTCTAGCATGGTCTAGCACGCCCTAGCACGCTCTAGCACGCTCTAGCACTCTTTAGAACGCTCTGGCAAGCTCTAGCACGCTCTAGCAAGCTCTAGCACGCTCTAGCACGCTCTAGCACGCTCTAGCACGCTTTAGCACGCTCTAGCATGGTCTAGCACGCTCTAGCACGCTCTAGCATGGTCTAGCACGCTCTAGCACGCTCTAGCACGCTGTAGCACGCTCTAGCACGCTCTAGCACGCTCTAGCACGGTCTAGCACGCTCTAGCACGGTCTAGCACGCTCTAGCATATTCTAGCACGGTCTAGCACGGTCTAGCACGCTCTAGCACGCTCTAGCACGCTCTAGCACGCTCTAGCACGCTCTGGCACGCTCTGGCACGCTCTAGCACGCTCTAGCACGCTCTGGCACGCTCTGGCACGCTCTAGCACGCTCTAACACGCTCTAGCACGGTGTAACACGCTTAAGCACGCTCTAGCACGCCCTAGCACGCTTTAGCACGCTTTAGCACGCTCTAGCACGCTCTAGCACGCTGTAGCACGCTCTGGCACGCTCTGGCACGCTCTAGCGCGCTCTTACACGCTCTAGCACGGTGTAGCACGCTTTAGCACGCTCTAGCACGCTCTAGCACGCTCTAGCACGGTCTAGCACGCTCTAGCACGGTCTAGCACGCTCTAGCACGGTCTAGCACGCTCTAGCACAGTCTAGCACGTTCTAGCACGCTCTAGTACGGTCTATCACGGTCTGGCACGCTCTAGCATGGTCTAGCACGGTCTAGCACGGTCTAGCACGCTCTAGCACGCTCTAGCACGCTCTAGCACGGTCTAGCACTGTCTAGCACGGTCTAGCACGCTCTAGCACGCTCAAGCACGGTCTAGCACGCTCTGGCACGCTCTGGCACGCTCTATCACGCTCTAACACGCTCTAGCACGGTGTAGCACGCTAGGGCACGCTCTAGCACGCTCTAGCACGCTTTAGCACGCTTTAGCACGCTCTAGCACGCTCTAGCATGCTCTAGCACGCTTTAGCACGCTTTAGCACGCTCTAGCACGCTCTAGCACGGTCTAGCACGCTCTAGCACGGTCTAGCACGCTCTAGCATTGTCTAGCACGCTCTAGCACAGTCTAGCACGTTCTAGCACGCTCTAGTACGGTCTAGCACGGTCTGGCACGCTCTAGCATGGTCTAGCACGGTCTAGCACGCTCTAGCACGCTCTGGCACGCTCTGGCACGCTCTAGCACGCTCTAACACGCTCTAGCACGGTGTAGCACGCTTTAGCACGCTCTAGCACGCTCTAGCACGCTCTAGCACGGTCTAGCACGCTCTAGCACGCTCTAGCACGCTCTAGCACGGTCTAGCACGCTCTAGCACGCTCTAGCACGGTCTAGCACGCTCTAGCACGGTCTAGCACGCTCTAGCACGCTCTAGCACGCTCTGGCACGCTCTGGCAAGGTCTAGCACGCTCTAGCACGGTCTAGCACGGTCTGGCACGCTCTAGCACGGTCTAGCACTGTCTAGCACGGTCTAGCACGCTCTAGCACGCCCTTGCACGCTCTGGCACGCTCTAGCACGCTCTGGCACACTCTGGCACGCTCTAGCACGCTCTAGCCCGCTCTATCACGGTGTAGCACGCTTTAGCACGCTCTAGCAAGCTCTAGCACGCTCTAGCACGGTCTAGCACGCTCTAGCACGCTCTAGCACGGTCTAGCATGGTCTAGCACGCTCTAGCACGCTCTGGCACGCCCAAGCACGCTCTAGCATGCTCTACCACGCTCTAGCACGCTCTAGCACGCTCTAGCACGCTCTAGCACGCTCTAGCACGCTTTAGCACGCTCTAGCACGGTCTAGCACGGTCTAGCACGCTCTAGCACGGTCTAGCACGGTCTAGCGCGCTCTAGCACGGTCTAGCACGCTCTAGCACGCTCTAGCACGCTCTAGCACGGTCTAGCACGGTCTAGCACGCTCTAGCACGGTCTAGCACGCTCTAACACGCTCTAGCACGGTGTAGCACGCTCTAGCACGCTCTAGCACGCTCTAGCACGTTCTAGCACGCTCTAGCACGGTCTAGCACGCTCTAGCACGGTTTAGCACGCTCTAGCACGCTCTAGCACGCTCTAGTACGGTCTAGCACGGTCTGGCACGCTCTAGCACGGTCTAGCAAGGTCTAGCACGGTCTAGCACGCTCTAGCACGCTCTAGCACGGTCTAGCACGTTCTGGCACGCTCTGGCACGCTCTGGCAAGGTCTAGCACGCTCTAGCACGCTCTAGCACGCTCTAGTACGGTCTAGCACGGTCTGGCACGCTCTAGTACGGTCTAGCACGGTCTGGCACGCTCTAGCACGGTCTAGCACGGTCTAGCACGGTCTAGCACTCTCTAGCACGCTCTAGCACGCTCTAGCACGCTCTGGTACGCTCTAGTACGCTCTGGCACGCTCTGGCACGCTCTAGCACGCTCTAGCACGCTCTAGCACGGTGTAGCACGCTTTAGCACGCTCTAGCACGCTCTAGCACGTTCTAGCACGGTCTAGCACGGTCTTGCACGGTCTAGCACGCTCTAGCACGGTCTAGCACGCTCTATCACGCTCTAGCACGGTCTAGCACAATCTAGCACGCTCTAGCACGATCTAGCACGCTCTAGCACGGTCTATCACGCTCTAGCACGGTCTAGCACGGTCTAGCACGCTCTAGCACGCTTTAGCACGCTCTAGCACGCTTTAGCACGCTCTAGCACGCTCTAGCACGCTCTAGCACGCTCTGGCACGCTCTGGCACGCTCTAGCACGCTCTAACACGCTCTAGCACGGTGTAGCACGCTCTAGCACGCTCTAGCACGCTCTAGAACGCTCTAGCACGCTCTAGCACGCTCTAGCACGGTCTAGCACGCTCTAGCACGCTTTAGCACGCTCTAGCACGGTCTAGCACGGTCTAGCACGCTCTAGCACGTTCTAGCACGCTCTAGCACGCTCTAGCACGCTCTAGCAAGCTCTAGCACGCTCTAGCATGGTCAAGCACACTCTAGCACGCTCTAGCACGCTCTAGGACACTCTAGCACGCTCTAGCACGCTCTAGCACGCTCTAGGACGGTCTAGCACGGTCTAGCACGGTCTAGCAACTCTAGCACGGTCTAGCACTGTCTAGCACGGTCTAGCACGGTCTAGCACGCTCTAGCACGGTCTAGCACGCTCTAGCACGCTCTAGCACGGTCTAGCACGGTCTAGCAACTCTAGCACGGTCTAGCACTGTCTAGCACGGTCTAGCACGGTCTAGCACGCTCTAGCACGGTCTAGCACGCTCTAGCACGCTCTAGCACCGTCTAGCACGCTCTAGCACGTTCTAGCACGCTCTAGCACGGTCTAGCACGCTCTAGCACACTCTAGCACGCTCTAGCACACTCTAGCACTTTCTAGCATGGTCTAGCACGGTCTAGCACGCGCTAGCACGCTCTAGCACGCTCTAGCACGCTCTAGCATGGTCTAGCACGCCCTAGCACGCTCTAGCACGCTCTATCACTCTTTAGAACGCTCTGGCAAGCTCTAGCACGCTCTAGCACGCTCTAGCACGCTTTAGCACGCTCTAGCATGGTCTAGCACGCTCTAGCATGGTCTAGCACGCTCTAGCACGCTCTAGCACGCTGTAGCACGCTCTAGCACGCTCTAGCACGCTCTAGCACGGTCTAGCACGCTCTAGCACGGTCTAGCACGCTCTAGCATTTTCTAGCACGGTCTAGCACGGTCTAGCACGCTCTAGCACGCTCTAGCACGCTCTAGCACGCTCTAGCACGCTCTGGCACGCTCTGGCACTCTCTAGCACGCTCTAGCATGCTCTAGCACGCTCTGGCACGCTCTAGCACGCTCTAGCACGGTCTAGCACGGTCTAGCAAGGTCTAGCACGCTCTAGCACGCTTTAGCACGCTCTAGCACGGTCTAGCACGCTCTAGCACGCTCTCTAGCACGCTCTAGCATGGTCTAGCACGCTCTAGCACGCTCTAGCACGGTCTAGCACGCTCTAGCACGCTCTAGCACGGTCTAGCAAGGTCTTGCACGGTCTAGCACGCTCTAGCACGGTCTAGCACGCTCAAGCACGCTCTATCACGGTCTAGCACAATCTAGCACGATCTAGCACGATCTAGCACGCTCTAGCACGTTCTAACACGCTCTAGCACGCTCTAGCACGCTCTAGCACGCTCTAGCACGCTCTGGCACGCTCTAGCACGCTCTAGCACGCTCTAGCACGCTCTGGCACGCTGTAGCACGCTCTAGCACGCTCTAGCACGCTCTGGCACGCTCTAGCACGGTCTACCACGGTCTAGCACGGTCTAGCAAGGTCTAGCACGCTCTTGCACGCTCTAGCACGCTCTAACACGCTCTAGCACGCTCTAGCACGCTCTAGCACGCTCTAGCACGCTCTAGCACGCTCTAGCACGCTCTAGCACGGTCTAGCACTGTCTAGCACGGTCTAGCACGCTCTAGCACGCTCTAGCACGGTCTAGCACGCTCTGGCACGCTCTGGCACGCTCTAGCACGCTCTAACACGCTCTAGCACGGTGTAACACGCTTAAGCACGCTCTAGCACGCCCTAGCACGCTTTAGCACGCTTTAGCACGCTCTAGCACGCTCTAACACGCTGTAGCACGCTCTGGCACGCTCTGGCACGCTCTAGCACGCTCTTACACGCTCTAGCACGGTGTAGCACGCTTTAGCACGCTCTAGCACGCTCTAGCACGCTCTAGCACGGTCTAGCACGGTCTAGCACGGTCTAGTACGCTCTAGCACGCTCTAGCACGCTCTAGCACGGTCTAGCAAGCTCTAGCACGCTCTAGCACAATCTAGCACGCTCTAGCACGGTCTAGCACGCTCTAGCACGCTCTAGCACGCTCTGGAACGCTCTGGCAAGGTCTAGCACGCTCTAGCACGGTCTAGCACGGGTTGGCACGCTCTAGCACGGTCTAGCACGGTCTAGCACGGTCTAGCACGCTCTAGCACGCTCTAGCACGCTCTAGCACGCTCTGGTACGCTCTAGCACGCTCTGGCACGCTCTGGCACGCTCTAGCACGCTCTAGCACGGTGTAGCACGCTTTAGCACGCTCTAGCACGCTCTAGCACGCTCTAGCACGGTCTAGCACGGTCTAGCACGCTCTAGCACGGTCTAGCACGGTCTAGCACGCTCTAGCACGGTCTAGCACGCTCTAGCACGCTCTAGCACGCTCTGGCACGCTCAAGCACGCTCTAGCATGCTCTAGCACGCTTTATCACGGTCTAGCACTGTTTAGCACGGTCTAGCACGCTCTAGCACGCTCTAGCACGGTCTAGCACGCTCTGGCACGCTCTAGCACGGTCTAGCACGCTCTAGCACGCTCTAGCTACTGATGGGAAAGCTATTAATATTAAAATCATAACACCAGACATAGGTGAGCTCCAACGCCGACCAAATTTTGGTACGTTCTGCACATCCCCCGAAATTGAAGGCACTATGAACATTTTTACAATAAGTTTTTTCCTTCAGGATGTAAACTTAAACAAAAACTAACATTTTGACAACAAAATGGAGGTGACAGATTGTAGTTTGTTGAACCATTACCATCTGAATAACACTAAAAATGACAATAGGTTAAACCTGCGCAAGATCACACCTGTATGTCTGGTATTTACACCAAGATATAATAAACAGTATCAGGAAACTGACAAATACTTTCTCCCTTGTAGCCCAACTTTAATGAATAAATTACTGTTTATTTACAGAATATAGAATAAAAAGTGTGGTTGAATGTACAGAAAATTTTCTAAATAAGTTGTTTTAAAAAATATCCACCCAAGTCCATTTTATGGAGGGACTACAGAATCCTTTGCTATACACATTGGTTGTAAGAGGGGTATATGTCAGTCTAATTTTAAATTAAAAAATAACAACAATCAAAACGGCTTTACGGCTTTTTTTACGTTTTTGAGGCTTTTGTTGATAAAATTATTATAATAATAAAAGGTAAACAAAATTTCATTTTAGTAACAAGGGTTGTTGATGCACAGAGAAGGGGAAATTAATGAAACAAATTATATCTGAAACTATGACTGTATGAGTCTCAGGGGATAATTCTTATTTGTAGTAGTCCTACTTCCAAATGAACCGTATAATATTGATAAAATCTTAATATAAAACTGTACTCTTGGTTAAAAACATATAAATTTATAAAATGAATGAAGTCTGACGTTTCCAGCTATGCCGGAAAAATAAGAACTATCATTAAATCATTGTCTAACTGGAGGCAGAAACACATATCCGTGCTGTACTCTGTGAAGGAACTAATCTTTTACAACAACCATACACATATTTATATAATCACCTGACCCGATAAAATCATCACCTGCCGTATATCAACATTCAAACATTTTAGGCCATGGGGGCAAAGCCCTGCCGGAATTTTGGGCATTCTGAAATTTGACACATGTAGAACTCCTAACTAACATTTTGTTATGCAAAATGTTGGTGTTTGGTCACGATAAAACCATCGAATGTGGCTCGACGGATTTCCCATTTGATTAAATTTACTACACAATTAGCTTTTAGCGAATTTCCCCTATAGGGAAGAAGCTATTACCGTAGTCGGCATGGTAAGACTTAGGCCCGGGACCATGATAACTTTTCATTTTGAGGTCCCCAGATCCCAAAACACCATTTGTTCGAAACTATATATATGTGTGTGTGTGTGTGTGTGTGTGTGTGTGTGTGTGTCCGTGGGTGCAATAACTCTTGTAAAAAACATCTGATTTTAATGAAATTTGTTATAAACGTGTAAACCAACATTTATGGCTTTAAGTTCGAAAACCAGCCATATCGCTCTATCTAAAGAGGTGTTTTTCAACCCACAAACGGTTTTTTTTTAAATTTTGTACATATAATTTCTGAAATAGTCAAAATTTAATTTTTACTATTGGATTTTAAGCTTAAAAAACACACAATTTGGTATATTGATCATTCCTCTACGTCAATCGGTTACCGAGGTATTGAAAGTGCTAAACACAGTACGTTGTCTAATGTTATTCTTATGGAGAATAAGAAAAAAATTATATCTCGCTTCTTTATGAACATATACTGACGAAACTTGGTATTCGGCTTTATCTGGTTGTGGTCTATTGATATTTGCTCAAAAAAACAATTATTTTGCTAAAGATTCCCGCAGCAGCAAGGCTGCGTACTCAGCCCCCATGTTATTCATAAGTAGAAAAATAAAAATGCTATGTCTCCCTTGTTTATGAACATAAATTAATAAAACCTTGCATATGACTTCACATAGTTGAGTTATACTGACATTTTCCTAAACACCCATTTTTTTGGTTTCTTGTTGCAGCAAACCTGCGTACTCATCCCCCATGTTATTCTATGAAGATTAATCAAAATGGGATATATCGCTTATTTATGAATGTATATTGTTGAAACTAGGTATGTGGCTTCACCTAGTTGAGTTATATTGATATTTGCATAGAAACCAATTGTTTATGTTCCTTGTTTCAGCAAACCTACGTACTCATCCCCAGTGTTATTCTGATGGAGAATACTTAAAATTGTATATTTTTAAGAAACTTGGTATGTGGTATTACGACATATACTATGCATTGGAAATTTGCTGAGTACGCAGGTTTGCTGCGACGGGGGTATTTTTAAGTTTGTATATTCGTTATTTTTTGACAACAATCAATTGTGAACTGTCCTCGATATGTGAGCCATTGTTCCTGTTCTCCCTATTTCACGGTACTCTTGTTATTCTACCAGCACGGAGACCATAACTAAACCAATCCACTTACTGAAAGTGGACAATCAACGTTAAGAAGTATCGACAATCCTCCTCTAGAAAACGTCCAAGTTCTCAGGCTTTGAGAATCTCATGCAATTAAAACCCATTAAAAACACTAAATTCTCATTTGTTAAGTGACATTATTAGTGAATTTCCTATGGAAAGTGAACTATTAGCATGACCCGCATGGTGAAACTTAAGCCCGGGACCACCATAGAAGTTCCTAACGTGACCCCCTGAACACGTTTTGGGGGGTCGTTCAAAATTATATATATATATATGTATATATATATATATGTATATATATATATATATATATATATATATATATATATGTGTATGCACTCTAGCGGTCGCATTTTTTGTCGGATTTACTTCAAATTTGGTAGGGACGTTCCTTTCTATAATCTGTTGGACAAGTTCGTTGGGCAAAAGAATCGGAAAACTTTAAACCCCTTTTTTGGGGAATAATCTTTCAAATTTCGAGTTTTTGGACCCAAAAAGGGTCAGAAAAGCCCCGGATGTAAAATTAACGCATGTTAAAAGATGGGAATTAGTGTGACAAAACTTTTAAGCCCTCTCTCGTCATTCTAGCATAAATATTTACCGAGTTATTAGCGAAAGTGTGTTTCGACCAAACACAGTACGTTGTCTTATGGGGTTTTTACATTATAAAAGCCTATTATTCATTTGTTGATGTACTTTTATCATCCACAACAACCTCACGCCATGTGAGTTGCACATCTGATCAGGTGTTTTGCTACTTTTTACCTATCCTTTACTGTGTGTGTCCAGCGGAAGCACGTTTTTATTAATTTTAACTGTTCAGGCGTTCAATATATTAAAAAAATCAACAAAACATCACGGATTCAACTACTCCTTTCAGAAGCTTAGCACTCAAAGGGTTAAGGGGCTCCAACATAACAATATTGTGTCATATATGTTTCACGTTCCAATGATTCACTTTTTATGTAAACATTTTCATCACATTTTCATACATTTGAAAATAATTAATAATCATATTTTGCATATGTGCCCTGTCCATTTATTCAATATGTTAAGATACCTGTTTGTCCCCATGCATTACTTTTTCCCAAAGATGTATTAATATAGTTTAATATAATAATTATGTATTGTTGTAATTTTCCATCCCTCTGAATATTTCACTTTAGTTATTAATCATCAAATCCCATGAATATATATTTTATTATAATTCACAATAGCCTACTTAACATTTAATTAATTTAAAGATTCATCCTGTACAATTATCTCAGACCACATTTTATATATAGCCTAAGTATTTAAAATTCAAAATTGATCTCATTTTATAACCAGAAGTGAACATGTGTTTCCTCCAGAGAAAGTAACTTTGGGCTCAAGATTAGTGTTTTGTGTTTAGTTTCGTGAATTTCGGGAATTAGTGTGACAAAACTTTTAAGTGTGTGTCCAGCGGAAGCACGTTTTTATTAATTTTAACTGTTCAGGCGTTCAATATATTAAAAAAATCAACAAAACATCACGGATTTAACTACTCCTTTCAGAAGCTTAGCACTCAAAGGGTTAAGGGGCTCCAACATAACAATATTGTGTCATATATGTTTCACATTGCAATGATTCACTTTTTATGTAAACATTTTCATCACATTTTCATACATTTGAAAATAATTAATAATCATATTTTGCATATGTGCCCTGTCCATTTATTCAATATGTTAAGATACCTGTTTGTCCCCATGCGTTACTTTTTCCCAATGATGTATTAATATAGTTTAATATAATAATTATGTATTGTTGTAATTTTCCATCCCTCTGAATATTTCACTTTAGCTATTAATCATCAAATCACATTTTATATATAGCCTAAGTATTTAAAATTCAAAATTGATCTCATTTTATAACCAGAAGTGAACATGTGTTTCCTCCAGAGAAAGTAACTTTGGGCTCAAGATTAGTGTTTTGTGTTTAGTTTCGTGAATTTCGGGAATTAGTGTGACAAAACTTTTAAGTGTGTGTCCAGCGGAAGCACGTTTTTATTAATTTTAACTGTTCAGGCGTTCAATATATTAAAAAAATCAACAAAACATCACGGATTTAACTACTCCTTTCAGAAGCTTAGCACTCAAAGGGTTAAGGGGCTCCAACATAACAATATTGTGTCATATATGTTTCACATTGCAATGATTCACTTTTTATGTAAACATTTTCATCACATTTTCATACATTTGAAAATAATTAATAATCATATTTTGCATATGTGCCCTGTCCATTTATTCAATATGTTAAGATACCTGTTTGTCCCCATGCGTTACTTTTTCCCAATGATGTATTAATATAGTTTAATATAATAATTATGTATTGTTGTAATTTTCCATCCCTCTGAATATTTCACTTTAGTTATTAATCATCAAATCACATTTTATATATAGCCTAAGTATTTAAAATTCAAAATTGATCTCATTTTATAACCAGAAGTGAACATGTGTTTCCTCCAGAGAAAGTAACTTTGGGCTCAAGATTAGTGTTTTGTGTTTAGTTTCGTGAATTTCGGGAATTAGTGTGACAAAACTTTTAAGCCCTCTCTCGTCATTCTAGCATAAATATTTACCGAGTTATTAGCGAAAGTGTGTTTCGACCAAACACAGTACGTTGTCTTATGGGGTTTTTACATTATAAAAGCCTATATTCATTTGTTTATGTACTTTTATCATCCACAACAACCTCACGCCTACTTTGAAGCCTGACTGGACCTTCTCCTATCCTTATAATGCGCAACATTGTATTCCCAGCATTGCAGGTAAATAGAACCAGGAGCATCAGAACAGCCAAAAATTCTATATTTTCAGATTTGAATAAAAATTGGAATAATTTATGTTTTTAACTTATTTTGAGTTTTTATAGTTTTTTATGTGGAAATTCACTTCCCTCACGTCAGCATGCTGCGTGCGAACTCGTTTATCTTTACACAAGCAGGCGTAAAAATAAAACATAATTATTTGCTGTCTCGTTTCTTAAGTTTGGGTCTTGATGAAAACTAAATAAGATACACAATTATCATTACGTATACAAGTACAATAATTGTAATATTCGGAGGATGACGCACGCCTCGTGGCCATGTTAAAAGTTTATCTTAAACTATATTATATTTATTAAAGATTTCGATTAGTTGATAAGTGCACATGTAATTACTAACCTGAGTAATACGAGCACAGTCAGCTAAGTATAATTGTAATCTAAAACCTCTCTGTAATAGTTCCTACATGCAGAGTGTTAACAACTTCTAAACTAGTGGTAGATTTGCTACTAAACAAATAAGCATAGACCTTCCGCAGAGCGAGTTCTATAACATAACTTTAAAGTCATTTTTGACTGGAAAATAATATAATATGAACATGTTGCTAGATGAAAAGCACTAAAACAAGTTGCATCTCCCGAGATACAAATAATTTATTCGAGTAAACGTTTTAGTCAACTTAACCCTTTCAGTGCTATGGCCCGATATATCGTCTTTTGAATCTGTTATCAATAAACACTGTTACTGCTTCATAAGCGATTGTACCGTTAGGCGCTCAGTCTGCAGTCTGAGTCTGACATGTGGTGAAACCTGGTAGACACGAAGTGAACTACCTCGTCCAGCGCCTAGTCTCTATAATACCAACTGATCCACTGCAGCTGCTAGCCTGACCAGTGGCTGTGCGGTCTAAGGCGTTACCTTCCTGGCCGGGGGTAACACTTGGATCGAGGGTTCGAATCCCGTCACAGTCGGTGGTTATATAACATATATGTTTCACGTTGCAATGATTCACTTTTTATGTAAACATTTTCATCACATTTTCATACATTTGAAAATAATTAATAATCATATTTTGCATATGTGCTCTGTCCATTTATTCAATATGTTAAGATACCTGTTTGTCCCCATGCGTTACTTTTCCCAATGATGTATTAATATAGTTTAATATAATAATTATGTATTGTTGTAATTTTCCATCCCTCTGAATATTTCACTTTAGTTATTAATCATCAAATCCCATGAATATATATTTTATTATAATTCACAATAGCCTACTTAACATTTAATTAATTTAAAGATTCATCCTGTACAATTATCTCAGACCACATTTTATATATAGCCTAAGTATTTAAAATTCAAAATTGATCTCATTTTATAACCAGAAGTGAACATGTGTTTCCTCCAGAGAAAGTAACTTTGGGCTCAAGATTAGTGTTTTGTGTTTAGTTTCGTGAACTCTATAACAATCAAGAGAGAAAGCACCTGGTGATAAGACTCATGGAGAAGACATGGCCTGTGTTAGATGTTTGGTGGACACTGTCCCAAATTTCATTTAAATTTCCCATTTAAAATAGTATTTAGACATTAGCAGTCTAATATTTTATAGTCACCGGAGCCCAGATCAGTTACTTCCCTTATTTGGCCACCTCAAGAATAATTAATACTATCTGGGCGAAGAAATATGTTGCTGAATTGGTGAGGTTGTTTCATTTAGTAGGCCTAACTACAAACTTCAAGACCTCACCAATATAAATTACTATAAGACATGGCCTGTGTTAGATGTTTGGTGGACACTGTCCCAAATTTCATTTAAATTTCCCATTTAAAATAGTATTTAGACATTAGCAGTGTAATATTTTATAGTCATCGGAGCCCAGATCAGTTACTTCCCTTATTTGGCCACCTCAAGAATAATTAATAATATCTGGGCGAAGAAATATGTTGCTGAATTGGTGAGGTTGTTTCATTTAGTAGGCCTAACTACAAACTTCAAGACCCTACCAATATAAATTACTTCAAGAATTACTAAAATATTTAGTCATAAACTTTGAATCCGAAATAGGCTATTACTTTTACAGCACATCAAAATAACCATATATAAACTTTGAGGGAATATCAGGTTTTTAAATATAGCCTAGAGAACTTTTGTTTATTGACAACCATTTTGAATTTCTATATCATCTCAAAGACTACACCAACCGTGACTTTCATTAAATTCATTAGAAATCACTAATTAACTTTTATTAATATTAAATTAGTTTTTCATTGACTTGTAGATTAATTCTAATTTATTTTATGATATTTATTTACTCAATTATCAAGAGTTTTATGGAATTTTGCCGGCACGATCAACTACACCCTGAGACAGAACCCCTTGTGCATACCAATTGAGCTAAGCCACCATTATTTTAATTCAATATTAATTCAAATTTTAGAAAGTCCCCCTGATTGTAATATATGATTGTTAGTCCCTTTCACATAATTAATAGTCCAAACATATGTAAATTCCTTTAATAAACAATCTATCCATCTATTGTTAACAGCTGTTTCCTTTATCTAAGTTAAGTAGTTGTATAACAGCGAACAGAATAAAAGAGAAAGTATTTGAGTAACACAGTCGTTGTCTCATTCCCCTTTGTACTATTTATTATTTCAACGTGCTACACGATTCATACTTTTGAAAGATACAAATTTAACTGTTTTTATAATGTAGGAGAAATTAACGTGTTCGAGAGAGTTCAAGATTCATCATGCATAAGAATTAGCAGAGTTCATGTTTAATCTGTGTACATCCTACAATCCCTTGCCTTGGTACGTCATGAGTCTGACATATCATATAAAACGATATCCGCTCACGGCAATCCTGAGTACTCAGTAAAAAACGACTGGAATAAAATCAAATGTATTATTATATGTTTTTAGGGTTTTCTCAATTAGACAAAAAAGGCAGAGTGGTTAATTTTTACTGATAATACAGTTATACTAGGTTATTTCAATTATTAAAAATGTTACCACATATAATTTATCACTCCACATATATATTTTGTTGTTACTCCATACAGTTTAATTGTATTACTCAGTGGTTTTGTTCGATAAACAGACAAGGTTTTGATTGATGGACTTTACTTCATATTCATTTTTCACATCTTCAAACTACTTTTATCAGTTAAATTTATCTGCTAGGATTAAGTTAAGTTTTTAGGTTATCACAAAAACATCATCTCGTATCCCTAAAAGTTCGCTGGCCTAACGGTAGCGCTTTAGACTTTGGTTCTAGAGGCCACGGGTTTAAATCCTGGGATGTCCTCACAAATTTGAAGGCTTGGTATACTTCTCTGAAAGCGGGTCGTACTCTATTAACTAAGATGTCGTCAGCGTTGTGTAAAAAAACAACAAAAACACAATTTTGTTTAAACATCTTGTTGGTTTTTATCTTTATAAAAATGATGAAGATGTTTAAGTGGACCACACGCACTAAAAAAAAAATTAAAATGCTAGTGTAGCGGCTTGAGATTAACTATAGAAAAGATAAACGGTAATCTATAATATTATAAAGAAGAGGTGGTTTCTGTCTGTCTGTCTGTCTGATGTTCCGGGTGAACTCAAAAACTACTGAACCGACTGGGCTGAAACTTTACACATAGGTAGATCTTGAACCCATGCAACACATAGGCATATTCACTTTCTTAAAATTCCCTCGGGCTACGCCCCGCGAACGTCCTAAGTTTCAATGTCTACATTTCAGAATAAAGTAAACATTCAGAAACTGTAATGTGGACAGCTGTGGATACCTACATTTGACAGCTTAAAGAGCAGAAGCAAGAACAGCTGTTTCAAGCTAACTAAAATGCAAATTGTATTGATTAAAGAACGGGTAGAGAAAACCCCTGTGCGAAGAACGGGTACGTCAGCTAGCTATTAATCCATAATAATGTGGCTTCATCTGATTGTGGTCTATTCTTATTTGCACAAAAAACAATTTTTACCGATACTTAATGTACCCCCCTCCGATTTTATATTTTTGCTCCCCCCGATTTTTATTTTTGCCCTACCCCCGATTTTATATTTTGCTCCCCCTCTCTTCGATTTTATATTTTACTTTATGTCCCCCCCATTTTATATTTTTGCCCCCAACCCTGATTTTATATATTCTTGCCCCCCCCGATTTTATATTTTGCCCCTCCGATTTTATATTCCCCCTCGATTTTATAATTTTGATCCCCCATTTTATATTTGTTGCCCCTGATTTTTATTTTTGCTCCCCCCAATTTTCTTTTTGCCCCCCCGATTTTATATTTTTGCCCCCCGATTTTATTTTTTGCCCCCCCGATTTTATAATTTTGTTCCCCCCGATTTTATATTTTTTGCTCCCCCGATTTTATATTTTTATTTATGTCCCCCCTTTATATTCCCCCCAATTTTATATTTTTGCCCTCCCGATTTTTATTTTTGCTCCCCCCGATTTTATATTTTTTTGCCCTCCCCGATTTTATAATTTTGCTCCCCCCGATTTTATATTTTTTGCCCCCCATTTTTATTTTCGCCCCACGCCCGATTTTATAATTTTGCTCCCCCCGATTTTATATTTTTATTTTATGTCCCCCATTTCATATTTTTGCCCCCCCCCGAATTTATATTTTTGCCCACCCCCCCGATTTTATATGTTTTTGTTCTCCCCCCATTTTTATTTTTGCCCCCCTCTCTTCGATTTTTATTTTTATTTTTTTGCCCCTCATTTTAAATTTTTGCTCCCCCCGATTTTTATTTTTGCTCTCCCCATTTTATATTTTGTTCCTCCCTCGATTTTATATGTTTGCCCCCCCAATTTTATTTTGTTGCCCCCGATTTTATATTTTTATTAATGTCCCCCCATTTTATATTCCCTCCGATTTTATATTTTTGCCCCCCGATTTTATATGTTTGCCCCCTCTTCGTTTTTGTATTTTATGTTCCCCATTTCATATTTTTGCCCCCCTGAATTTATATTTTTGCCCACCCCCCGATTTTATATGTTTTTGTTCGCCCCCATTTTTATTTTTGCCCCCCTTTCTTCGATTTTTATTTTTATTTTATGCCCCCCATTTTAAATTTTTGCTCTCCCCGATTTTTGTTTTTGTTCCCCCCCATTTGATATTTTGTTCCTCCCTCGATTTTATATTTTTGCCCCCCCCCGATTTCTATTTTTTTGCCCCCGCTCCGATTTTATATATTTGCTCTTCCCATTTTTATTTTTGCCCCGCACAAAATTTTATATTTTTTGCTCCCCCATCTTCGATTTTATATTTTTATATTATGTTGTCCCCCCTCCATTTTATATTCCCTCCCCTCGACGATATTTTTATATTTTTTGCTTGAGTTCTTTTATTTCTAAAAGCAAATCTAAAGTGATGCGTGTACCGATTTACAGTCGCAAACCACACGCCATTTACTAACCGACAGCAAAAGGACCCAAACTATCTGCCAGTATATTTCGTTAACTTTGATTTAATTGTACATTAAACGTGTAAAATATAATTTTAATATTGTAAAATAATGTGGATTGTTATTTGATTTAGTCAATCTACCATTTATATACAACCCGTACGAAGGACGGGTACACAGCTAGTTTCTTATTATAACTGTGACATTTTTAAAACTCGTTTCTTTGGATTTTCTCGCAACCACTGGTGATTTTTAATTCTAAATTCGTGCATTTCAAATGCGTATGGTAAAAAATACAACAAATAATTACTGACAATGTTAAAAACCCTTTATACCTCCTACTCCGATCATCCTGGTTCACAAACTCATAAACAGCAATGCAGCACCTTTTTAAAAAATGTCTTCGTAATCACACATTTATTTCAAAAGTTATCGCGTTAATGGGCATGTAAATCGATTTGAACAAATGATATTTTGTGGGGGCTTCAAACAGAAAGGTTGTCATGCTATTGGGCTTATGTAATGTCATGTACGGCAATAGCTTCTTCACTATTGGAGAAACTAGTTAAAAATTAACACAATAAGTGGAGTGATTCAATCGCCATCGTCACAAAAGCATCATCTTTTTAATGTATGCGAATAAAATGCCTTTATTAATTATTTCTGTGCTTTATGTTGACAATATACAATAAACCCAAAACTGAAACATAATTTCCTTAAGCGTTTAGAATGATTTTATTATACGAATGTATCGCTGAAAACAACCGAGACCGAGAGGCGATCAAATATTTAGAATAAGTCCTCAATCCGGATCTGCCAACAGTGCTTACGACTCGCAGTTATATTTACATTTTTAGAGCGGAGGTTTTCATTTATTTGATCCTGTCATTGTTTCTCGCATTGCAGACACCATTAAAATCAGTAATTAATTTGATTCGTACCGATTGAATTTATATTGCATTACATCGGTGGGGATTTTACGTTGTTTGTTGAAAAAAGAAAATGCTGGGAATGTTTTTCCTCATGTGAAGATGTTGAAAATATATCACAGGATGAAAGACAGCGGTGCTGCAGCAACTATAAAGTGACACTGACGGCTCGAGTTGTCTGAGAGTGTCTCACGAGTTGTCTGAGAGTGTCTCACGAGTCGTCTGAGAGTGTCTCACGAGTCGTCTGAGAGTGTCTCACGAGTCGTCTGAGAGTGTCTCACGAGTCGTCTGAGAGTGTCTCACGAGTCGTCTGAGAGTGTCTCACGAGTCGTCTGAGAGTGTCTCACGAGTCGTCTGAGAGTGTCTCACGAGTCGTCTGAGAGTGTCTCACGAGTCGTCTGAGAGTGTCTCACGAGTCGTCTGAGAGTGTCTCACGAGTCGTCTGAGAGTGTCTCACGAGTCGTCTGAGAGTGTCTCACGAGTCGTCTGAGAGTGTCTCACGAGTCGTCTGAGAGTGTCTCACGAGTCGTCTGAGAGTGTCTCACGAGTCGTCTGAGAGTGTCTCACGAGTCGTCTGAGAGTGTCTCACGAGTCGTCTGAGAGTGTCTCACGAGTCGTCTGAGAGTGTCTCACGAGTCGTCTGAGAGTGTCTAACATTTCAAGTCGAGAAAACCTTTCCAGCTGTAATGCTAGTAGAACAGAGTTTAAGGGGGTTTTATGCGCTAACAGATGTTAAATGTAGACGAGTTCGCACGCAGCACGCTGACGTGAGGGAAGTGAATTTCCATATACAAACTTTTAAAACTCAAAATCTGTGTAAAAACATACATTTGTCCAATTTTTATTGAAATCTGAAAACATTGATTTTTTGGCTGTTCTGATACTCCTGGTTTCATTTACCTGCAAAGCTGGGAATACAATTTTGCGCATTATAATGTTAGGAGAAGGTCCAGGCAGGCTTGAAAGTAGGCGTGAGTTTCTTGGGATGATAAAAGTACTCTAACAAGATAATAACAGGATTTTCTAGTGTAAAACCCCCCTAAGACAACGTACTGTGTTTAGTCGAAACGCATTTAATAACTCGGTAAATATTTATGCTAGAATGACGAGAGAGGGCTTAAAACTTTCGCCTAATTCCCATCTTTTTTATACGCATTAATTTTACATCCGGGGCTTTTCTGACCCTTTTTGGGCCCAAAACTCGAAATTTGAAAGAATAATCCCCAAAAAAGGGATTAGCGTTTTCCGATTGCTTTGCCCAACGAACTTGTCCAACTGATTACAGAAAGGAACGTCCCTACCAAATTTGAAGTTAATCGGATAACGAATGCGAACGCTAGAGTGCATACACACACACACACACACACACACACACACACACACACACACACACACACACACACACACACACACACACATATATATATATACAATTTTGAACGACCCCCAAAAACATGTTCAGGGGGTCACGTTAGGAACTTCTATGGTGGTCCCGGGCTTAAGTTTCACCGTGCGGGTCATGCTAATAGTTCACTTTCCAAAAGAAATTCTCTAATAAACAAAATATAAAACACCGAGAGTGAAGTGACTCATTGGTAACGCTTACGACTCACATTTCCATGTTGGGTTTGCACAGTTTCTCACTTCACCCAGGCAGATGCCAAAGGGCTGTTTCCCGCCAGTTTAGGGGAAGAGAGTCCTAAACTCTACAGGGTGTCATGTCATAAGTGTTAAAAGAAATTGTGGGGGAAACTACTTGATATAAGTAACAAAACCATGGACTTTTAAAATGTTATACTCGGACAGTAAGGGAATAAAATATTAATTTAGTTTCTTTCAGAATTACGGCTTTCACTAAACTTAAATTGTTATAACTAAACTAAACATCAGTTTTTGGCACTTTTTAGCATCATTTTTGGAATCCTCGTAAAGGTTTACACTTAAGTAACTCAGAACTATTATGATTCATTGAATTTACAAGTCCTATTTTCTTGCTTAAAATTGAAATTTGTGTTTTTTTTTAACTTTTAAACTAAATTCCAAGGCTTAAACTCTGCTTGCTGTACATTTCGAAACGTGACAAATATTATAAACAACTTTCTCAACAAATAAGCAAACCAATGATGTATTTGAAAGTTGTATTCACTTTCCAAATGTTTGAATAAACAATCATTAAATTGGGAAAACACTGCATGGTTAAAAACACACAAATTTTAAAAAGGCCATTAACTCACCATCACACGTTTCAACTGAATACATTTAGTAGTTATTGTGGTGTTATCTTGTTGTAATAAATAATCCCTGGAGATGTTTAATTTATTAAAACACCATGTAAGTATTGCAAACAGTTATTTGATATAAAAAATACAAAAACAATTATTTTTAATTAATGATTTACTAAAAATATATTTGTGACATTTGTAACACAGAACACTGCTTCAATCAAACAAAAATAGTTTCAAATCGGATCAATTTACAAAATTTAAAACTAGAGACTTATACAAAGTACGGCTCAGAGATATACCATTTTCAGTTTAAGTTTTTGTTCAAAGTGTCCTCCGTTCTCTCTCACACATGCTCTTGCTCGCTTGCGTATAGCGCCTACAGAGACTTTATGTGACAGTTTTTGTCTTACTTTCTCTGCAGCCTCCATCACTCTGTCTCTTAACTCATCCTCGCTATTCACAACAGTCGCTTTTCATATAACCCCATACAAAAAAGTCCAATGGAGTTAGGTCCGGCGATCGTGGAGGCCAAGCTACAACTCCTCCTCGCCCAATACTAGTGGGATAATTTTGGGTGAGCCAGAGCCGAACATCTTCTGTGAAGTAAGGTGGTGCCCCATCTTGCTGAAATATTACTTCGTCTTTTTGTAAGACGTCAAGATGAGGCAGGTTGTGTTGAAGAAAATCCAGGTAGATTACCTAATTAAAGTTCCCCTCAAATACATGAGGACCAATGAACCGGTCTCTTGTCACACCCGCCCACACATTAATCCCAAAACGCTTTTGGAAAGCTGCTTCCCTGGTAGCCATAGGATTGTCCTCCTTCCACGGATGCATGTTGTGCGTGTTAAATATTCCTTCACTGGTAAAACGTGCTTCGTCTGTCCACAGTATTTTTTGAAAGAAGTGATTTTGTTCAATATCACATTTAAGAAGCCACCGGAAAAACTCCTTCCTGGCCTCGTAATCACTGGCTTCCAGACCTTGGAACTTTGTGAAGTGATAAGGATGGAAGTGATTGTCCTTTAAAACTTAAGAACCTTCCACCGAAATACACCAGGTTCACTAGCAAGCTGACTTATACTTGTCCCAGGAGTTTCTTGAATTCTGTTAAGTATGTCTTCATCAACAGCAACATCATAGTTTGGGCCTACCTTTTTAGTCTTCTTTAGCACCGAACCAGTTTCCAACAAACGCTGATGAAGCCTCGAAAACACCTGGGAACTAGGAATAGTGCGATCAGGATACCGATTGCGATATTCTCTTTGGGCTGCTAACGCATTCCCGTTACACAAACCGTAAACGAAATGCATTTCAACGTACTCTCGATTTGAAAAAGACATCGTTCTCAATTCACTGCTCACATGTGACTAAACAAACCTTGTCTATCTTTATTGAAGTGGAATTCTATTAAAATCAAAATGATAAGAATATTATCATAATATAAATTTTGTTTGAGAATGATCAGTTTTTATCGCTTTGTAAAAATTCCTGAGTCCTTTCTTCAGCTTACCTATCAGATAATAAAAACAAAAGAAAACAAATGTGATAACTACCCATCTCTTAATTACTTATAATCGTGTGAAACCCGGGAACATTTTCTTTTAAAATGTTAAATAATACCTGATGAAAAGACCTAATTTTTAATAATAAAAATAAAGTTTTAAATTTTTTATTTATTTTAAATTGTTTAGGCATCTCTGGTAAATGAATAATCTAATTTAATGCGATAGTCCACTTTTACTATTGTCAATCCTCACTCTTGAAAATTTATGGTGGTGAGTTAACGGCTTTTCTACAATACATGTGTTTTTAACCATGCAGTGTTTTTCCACTTTAATGATTATTTTTTCAACAATTTGGAAAGTGAATACAACTTTAAATACCCCCGTCGCAGCAAACCTGCATACTCAGCGAATTTCCAATGGAGATATAAATGTCTTAATACTACATAAAGCCACTTACCAAGTTTCATAAAAATATATTCACAAATAAGCGATATATACAATTTTAACTATTCTCCATAAGAATAACATTGGGGCTGAGTACGCAGGTTTGCTGCAACAAGGAACACAAAAAATGGGTTTTTATGCTAATGTCAATATAACTCAACTAGGTGAAGTCGCATACCAGTTTGTATTCATTTATGTTCATAATTAAGGGAGACAGAGCATTTAATTATTATCCATAAGAATAACATGGGGCTGAGTACGCAGGTTTGCTGCTACGGGAGAGTTATGCAAAAACAATTTTTTGGAGCAAATATCAATAGACCTCAACGAGATGAAGCTGTATACCAAGTTTCGTCAGTATACGTTCATAAATAAGCGAGATAAAAAAATTTTCTTTTCCTCCATAAGAATAACATTAGACAACGTACTGTGTTTAGCACTTTCAATATCTCGGTAACCAGTTGACGTAGAGGAATGATCGAAATACCAAATTGTGTGTTTTTTTAAGCTGAATCGAATGATTAAAACTAAAATTTGACTTTTTCAAAAATTATATGTAAAAAATTCAAAAAACCCATTTTTGGGGTACAAAACACCCCAAAATACCCCTTCGGATAGGTCGATCTGTCTGGTTTTCGAACTTAAAGTCATAAATGCTGCTTTACATATTTATACCAAATTTCGTCAAAATTGGATCATTTTTACGAGAGTTATCGTGCTCACGGACACACACATATATATATATATATATATATATATATATATATATATAATAATATTAACATTTTAAAAAACAAACACCCTTTTTTAAGATCTTTATTATTTTATTATTTTTTGACTTTTATATTTAGTCAAAAAATAATAAAATAATAAAGATCTTAAAAAAGGGTGTTTGTTTTTTAAAATGTTAATATTATTATTATTATCAGCAGCCCTAATCAATCAGAAATATATATAAAAACTGACTGTTGTGTGTGCTGCATTCTGTGGTTATACCGTGGAATTACTACGAATCAAGATCAGTTGTTTGTATTTTCATCAGCGCAAACTTAAAGTGAATGTCCATAAGAATAACACAGGATTGGCACTTTGACTCCCCGCGGGGCGGAGCCCAATGTGAATTTCTTAAAACTCTTTATTAGAGAGCACCTAATACCCAAGAGGAAGGTATGTTCCAAATTTCATTGCAATCCGTTCTGTGGTTTTTGAGATTTCGTAATGAGTGAGTCAGTGAGTCAGTCAGTGGCATTTGGAATTTATATATTAAGATTGTCATAAAAATCGGGCAAAAAAGGTGGTAAAATAGAAATAAAAAGGTTTTCAGCTTATCCAAGGTGTAAAAGGTAGATTTTACCGTAGTAAATTACCAATTAGATAGCTTCCTCAACTATATTAGTGATCGCAATAGCTTTAACACGAATCAATATTTTGTATCTGACTGTACAGAAAACAAATAATGTAACCCTCTGTAACATAACTTCTTTGTGAGATTAGTACCTCCCACGAGTGACATTGACAAGTTATGTAACGGTTTGGTTATAACAAAAGGTTATAACAAAATCAACTAATAGTTTATTGAAATTGAAATATCGAAAATGTGCTGAAATACCTGTAGGGAGACTAACCATAGAAAACGTAATCAAAATCCTTACACGATTGGCTATAATATTCTATAGTTCAATTATGAAATGTGCTTACAGATCAATGAGGACATGGATAAAGCTGTAATGCTCTTATTGCAGCAATATGTTGCCAAGATTAGTGTTGAAACATGAAAGTTAGTTGTCTCGTGTTGAAAAAAAAAATACCCCCATAGCAGCAAACCTGCGTACTCAGTGAATTTCCGATGCATATATATGTATCTTAATACCACATAAATCCACATACCAAGTTTCATCACTATACATTCATAAATAAACGATTTATGAAATTTTAATTATTCTCTATAAGAACAACATGGCGGCTGAGTATGCAGGGTTGCTGAAGCAAGGAACACAAAAAATGGGGTTTTATACAAATATCAATATAACTCAAGAAGGTAAAGCCACATACCAAATTTTATTAATTTATGTTCATAATTAAGGGAGATAACACGTTACTTATTCTCCATAAGAATAACATGGGAGCTGAGTACGCAGGTTTGCTGCTACGGGAACCGTCAGCCAAAAAAATATTTTTTTAGTGCAAATATCAATAGACCACAATGATATGAAGCAATATACCAAGTTTCATCAGGATAAATTGATAAATAAGCGAGATATACAATTTTTATTATCCTCCATAAGAATAACATTGGACAACGTACTGTGTTTAGCACTTTCAATATCTCGGTAACCAATTGACGTAGAGCAATGATCAAAACACCAAATTGTTTGTTTTTTAAGCTGAATTTAATAGTGAAAACTAAAATTGGATTTACTAAAATATTATATTCAAAAAACTCAAAAAACCCATTTGTGGGGTATAAAACCCCCCCAAAATACCCCTTTGGATATAGCGATCTGGCTGGTTTTCAAACTTAAAGTCATAAATGATGCTTTACATGTTTGTACCAAATTACATCAAAATCGGATCATTTTTACGAGAGTTATCGCACCCACGGACACACACACACACACACACACACACACGCGCGCGCACACACACACACACACACACACACACACACACACACACACACACACACACGCACACACGCACACACACACACACACACACACACACACACGCACGCACGCACACACACACACACACACACACACACACACACACACACACACACACACACACACACACACACACACACACATATATATATACAGTTTTGAACGAATGGTGTTTTTAGCTTCTGGGGACCTCAAAACAAAAAGTTATCATGGTCCCGGGCTTAAGTCTTACCATGCCGACTACGGTAATAGCTTCTTCCCTATAGGGGAAATTCGCTAATAAAAGTTACCTTGAGAAACTTATATTGGCCGATTCGGATATGCAGAAATTCGGATAATCAGATATACCTCTGGAATTAAGTAAAAAACATCACCATACATAAGAATTTTATTGACAAAGTTATTATAAATGTTTCAATGAACATAAAGTGAGCGAACTGTATCAAGAATATACGTCATAAAAATTAAATTACAGGAGTTAAATTGAATACAGTATATACAGTTGCTTTTTTCAATGCATACTGTACGTATTTCACTGTTCAATGTTGGTCATTTCACTTGAACATCTCGAGCAAAGTGAGTTTATCACTTAGCGAAAGGACAACGCGTTTACGTTTTGTACTCATTTCGAAAGCAAAAGGACAACACGTTTACGTTTTGTACTCATTTCGAAAGCGAAAGGACAACATGTTTACGTTTAGTACTCATTTTGAACGATAATCTCGGTGAAAGAACAGTAGCGACTGATGATGAGCAGGGCGGGAAGGGAGTATGACTCATTGTTCCCGGCGAAAATATCGTCCGGCAGGTAACAGCGCGGGCTTTTATTTTAGCGCTCACGGCGCATTATCGCTACACACGCTCGTGCTGTAATTTTCTTGATTTTTATATTTCTATTTTTTCACTCAAAACAGATTCGGATAATTGGATATTCGGATAATTGGGGTTCGGATAATTGGATTTCTACTATACAAATATATTGACAGTACGTAAGAGGTTATGTGGGGAGGTATAGGGGGGGTATTAAGAACACGTGTAAAAACATCATTTGCAACAAGCCTAGTTTTTTTCTTGAGAAAAACAGAGTAAAGTGTTTCTCACATTGTTGAAAAGTCATTAGTTAGCTTCAATTAGCCACAATACATATTAGTAGCCTTTTAATGGGCATTTTTTGGAAATGCTTGGAGAGCAAGCAGATGGGGTCGCCATGGAAGGCTTTATTTCTCTTGTATACTTGAAAAACGTTTGTTTCGAACAAATAGAAAAATAAACATGCGTACAACAATATGCTCGTTCTTTTCCGGCTTCGAAGAAAACCAGCTCTTCATAGAAATACATGCATTAATAAAAACTCTGACACAGCAGCTAAATTGGTTTGGTAGATTTTCAATCAATTACATTCTTCATAAGTGTTATACAAATATTGAATGGATATCATCAAATATATCTTTGAGAACGTAACATTTATTGTTGTGTCAAAATAGTTTTTATGATTTTATATAATAAACCTTATTTAGTAAGACACAAACATAAAGTATAAAATGTGTCATTGAGAAAAATAAATTTTAAACGAGTTCGCACGCAGCACGCTGACGTGAGGGAAGTGAATTTCCACATAAAAACTTTTAAAACTTAAAATTAGGGTAAAAACATACTTGTATTCCAATTTTTATTGAAATCTGAAAACATTGATTTTTTGGCTGTTCTGATGCTCCTGGTTTCATTTACCTGCAAAGCTGGGAATACAATTTTGCGCATTATAATGTGAGGAGAAGGTCCAGTCAGGCTTGAAAGTAGGCGTGAGGTTGCTAGGGATGATAAAAGTACTCTAACAAAGGAGTAGCAGGCTTTTCTAGTGTAAAACCCCCATAAGACAACGTACTGTGTTTAGTCGAAACACATTTTCTCTAATAACTCGGTAAATATTTATGCTAGAATGACGAGAGAGGGCTTAAAACTTTCGTCTTACTAATTCCCATCTTTTTACATGCATTAATTTTGCATCCGGGGCTTTTCTGACCCTTTTTGGGCCCAAAAACCCAAAATTTGGAAGATTAATCCCCAAAAAAAGGGTTTGGAGTTTTACGATTCTTTTGCCCAACGAACTTGCCCAACCGATTACAGAAAGGAACGTCCCTACCAAATTTGAAGTTAATCGAACAAAAAATCCGACTGCTAGAGTGCAAACACACATATATATATATATACATATACATATATATATATATATATATATATATATATATATATATATATATATATGTATATATACCAAAAATATATATACAAAAAACCTGCCCAACACCAAAGCCACAACAAATAAATTAGCCACAACAATACATATATATATATATACAATTTTGAACGACCCCCAATACGTGTTCAGGGGGTCACGTTAGGAACTTCTATGGTGGTCCCGGGCTTAAGTTTCACCGTGCGGGTCATGCTAATAGTTAACTTTCCAAAGGAAATTCACTAAAAAAGACAAGTTTTTATAACGTTATTTTTTTAAGGGAATAATCGGGTTGTACTAAGATCCTAACGAGAGAGAGGAATCGCGTTATCGGGACTGTTATATGTAATCTCAACTCCGGCTCAGCCCTCGCCCAATATCAGAGGAACTGCCGACTCCATTAAGCGCTTCAGCCTTGCGATTACAAACAGTTTTACATACATATTCCGGGTCGTCCTGAGTGGGGTCTTTGTGGGGTCCATCTTCATCAGGAAAGGGAGGTTGTCGAGTACACCAGATTCTGACTGAATTACTAGACACACTAATGTAAAAATACTTTCAACCTTTCTAATGGTGGTTTTAATTCACTAAGTTGCAAACAAACAGGATGTGTTACATGCACTTGGTGGTTTATTTTAAAATAAGCCAGTTAACAGAAACAAACACTTACACATTTCCCCTCTTAAACCACGTGTGTAGCAATGAATTCTGTAGTGCATCCAAAACAGGGATTTGGGTGATGTTTTTGAAAACAACTTGTTTACAAGATTTTCTGTACATTTGACAGTGCTTTTTATTCTATATTTAGTAAATAAAAAGTAATTTATTCATTAAAGTTGAGCTAAAAGGGAGAAAGTATGTGTCAGTTTCCTGATACCGTTTATTTACTTTAAAATTAATATTTTAAAACCTACTGAACCGAATTAAACTAAACTTAAGTCAGCAGTTTATGGTGATAGGGTCTATGAACACAAAATTTATGGTATCATTATGCATGACAATTTATAAATGGCGACCATTTAAAATGGTATTTCTTAAATGGCTCAGAAACAAGCCAATTTTACAAAAACACAGTACAAGAATAACTTCTTTTAGGAAACCTATACAAATTCGAACTACGCTTAAATTATTTAAATAAAGTAATGGATAACCTAGCTGTTCTAATTTCCGTGTGACCGGACTATTCCATATTTGGTTTCTCCACAATACAAAAATAGGATAAACAAAAAGAATTGCAACAGCTTTGTTATTTAGTACCTGGGGGCCGAGCTTTGCTCGGGAGAAGGCCAGTCAGTTTGTTTAGATGACTTGGAGCATATTTCACCACTTCCCCTTACTGAAAATCAGATTTGTATAACAAATTTTCCTCTTTTCTAAATTTTTAAGGTCACTCCAGTCGTTATTTATAGCTCAATGTCCCTTTGATTCATTTTACTACTCTATACATATAATCTTCACTCAAATCTTTTAATCTCTGCTCTCAGGAAACCACATGTTTATAATCATAAACAACATGAGTATTACTTTGACAGTTCCCTGGTTGATTATGAACAGCTGTTACTTCTTTTGTTTTGATCTGAAACTCCATAAGCCCAATGTTTATTTTTTAACTTTTCATTTTAGTTTTTTTTTAAATTATTTGATTAAAGCATTTAACCATTTAAGCATTGTAAGAGATAATTACACCATATACAATTGGTGTTAATATACCTTATCACCATCAACAGTTGCTTTTAGTTCTTTAGTTTGGTTGAATTCGGCTCAGTATTTTTTTAAATATGGACATTAAGTAAAATGTGAGGGCCATGTTTATATGTAAAATGTGTATAACTTGATCCAAGGAATAATGCTATGTGCCATTGTCCAGAGAGTTACGGGAAACCCTGTACATAATACACTCTTAATCACTGTTTCACAAATTGTTTTACGGCTGCTGGCGTTCTAACTGAATACATGACCGATATTAGGAGCGATATGTGTTAACCTGTTTTAAACAATTGTCATATTTATTTTTACATAGTTATACAAATAGCACAGGTGCAATGCCAGCTAAAGGTATTTGTTTTAATTCGAAACATACGTAGAATGCAAAATCAACACAGGTGCACCCATCCATTTATGAGATTTCTATTTCCAAATGCTCCCTTTGCTTAACTGTCCTTAAACTGGAAATACATTGCGAGCGAACTCTTTAATGGTTCAAATAAATAGAACACCCAAAAACTGGACCTTATTACATAGTTTACACGTTAACAGGTTATCATCATATCAGTTGGATTCTATAGTGTTTGTTTTTGTTGTTTTAGCGAATTTCCCCTATAGGGAAGAAGCTATTACCGTAGGTCTCATAGTAAGACTTAAGTCCGAGACCATGATAATTTTTTATTTTGAGGTCCCCAGATGAAAAAAACACTATTCGTTCAAATTTATATATATGTATAAATATATCTATCTATATATATATATATATATATATATATTATATATATGTGTGTGTGTCCGTGAATGCGATAACTTGAGTAAAAAACGTCCGATTTCGATGAAATTTGGCTCAAATATGTAAAATGACATTCATGACTTTAAGTTCGAAAACCAGAAAAATCGGAGGATGGGAAGGGGGGTTTATGGGGGTTTTAAATTTTCCAAAAATCAGTTTTTTGCATTTTTTACCCTAATTTTTTTTTAAAAACTTAATTTTGGTTTTGACTATGTTATAGAGCTTAAAAAACAAATAATATAGTATTTTGAATTATTAACCTAGGTTAAGTGGTTGCGGAGAAAATCCAAAAAAACCTACTCATAAAATCTCCCATGTTAATCTTATGGGAAAAAGGTTTTTGGCATTTCCTCAGTTTATTTTAATTTAAACGTCACATTTGCTTTTATAAATCTGTTCAGTTCCACAAAACAATCATTTTGGTGTTTAAATTGTGATTCTACGCCCAACCGTTGCTGAGATATTCAAAGTGTTAAACACAGTACATTGTCCAATGTTATCCTTATGGAGAATAAATAAAATTTGATATCTCGATTATTTATGAATGTATGTTGATGAAACTTGGTATGTGGCTTCACGTAGTACTGTTATATTGATATTTGCACAAAAAATGGATTTTTTATTGGTTATTCCCATAGCAGCATACCTGCATACTCAGCCCCCATGTTATTCTTATGGAGAATAAGTAAAATGTAATGACTCCCTTAATTTTGAACATAAATTAATAAAACTTGGTATGTAGCTTCACTTGGTTGAGTTATATTCATAATTGCATAAAAACCCATTTTTGTTCCTTGTTGCAGCAAACCTGCTTACTCAGCCCCCCATGTTATACTTATGGAGAATAACTAAAATGTTATATAGAGCTTATTTATGATTGAATATTGGTGAAACTTGGTATGTGGCTTCGCCTAGTTAAATTATATTTATATTAGCATAACAATCTATTGTTTGTGTTCCTTGTTTCAGCAAACCTACGTACTCATTACCAATGCTATTCTTATGGAGAATAATTAAAATCGCTTATATGTGAATATATTTTTATGAAACTTGGTACGCGGCTTTATGTGCTATTCAGACAAATATTATACATTGGAAATTCGCTGAGTACGCAGGTTTGCTGCGACGGGGGTATTTTTCAATTGGTATAACTTTTATATGCTTAGATTTGTTTAAAATACCAATTATATTTGTCCATCCATAAAGTTGTTATGGATTAATCATATTTTACAACATCGAGCGTGTTTTCAACATCTATTTTATACTAGCTGGCCCAACAGACGCTGTCCTGTCCAAATATTTACAAAACTAAAACTTGAAAGTTATATAAAGATTCTGGTTCACATTATAGCACAGTTAAATGAAAAGATTCCAGCTCAAATTATAACACTTCTTACCTTGGTTATTAAAAAAGCTTTGAACTAAGTACAATTTCTAAATCCTTGACAAAATAAAAACCAAAATGTAAACAAATAAACACATGTTTTTTAACTCATTCAAATCTTAGTATTGATTACATATGATCAAACCAAATGGCATTGGAAATTTTCAAATATCAGGTGCTGCCATCTAGGGGATGAATTGTTAATGGTTTGGGATAAGTCTACAGGAGAAAGTTGTCCCTCAAATTCTTATATTAATGATTTATTTGTTCACGAATTATAAATATAAACCCTTTTTCTCATTTGGGGAAAACCTTTCACTATATACTAAGTACGTTATGTTTCATGAAATGTATTTGATTGATATTTAATCATGATAGTTTCTTTGTAATTGGAAATTATCTCTTTTGTATCTCACAGTTTAATAAAAGAATTTTCCACCAATGTTAATTTAAAGGCATTTTTTAAAATTTTTAAAGTCAAATTACTAAATAATGGTTGGGTGGATTAAAAATTTTCTTTCATACAAACCTTCCCTGGCATTACGGAACCCAACAAAAAAAGAATCGTCCAATTTGGTGCACTCGTTCTCGAGTTATGGGGTCACGTCAAAAAAGGGATTGTGATTTATTTATATAGATGTTAGTATGCTAAGGCGATTTTTGTTAAGAAACCCATCCGTTATTTCTGAACCTAGTTTAACGATTAAAGCACCAACACATTCGTCCTGATTCGTAGTTGTGCATTCAGTTTTTCATTTTCGATATTTTCCTTCCCAAAGAGAATGAAATTTTAAGCTAAATTGTCTAGGTTATTATTGTGATGTAATATATTAAAGCTGAATTTTTTGTGATGGTCAGTCCATCTCGCATGAACTGCAGACATTCATAATAATGTCGAAATATCTGTAGCATTGTTTACATTATTCTGGACTGTTGATTAAGTAACTCAATTTGTCGTAAACTACAGGAGTGATTGAGCAGATACTTGACAGGAAGGTAGGAATAACGCATGCCGGGCGGCGCCGTACAGTGGCCGGTAGGCAATGTGAGTGGTGTAGTCATATTGCGTCACCCGGCCAGCAGGCGTTTTCGAGATTGATTGATCCAGCTACAATAATTATAACAAATAGTTTTCTTTAGACGAAACATGAAACTATATTTATTACTTTTATTATATATATTCTATCTTCCTATTCTAAAAAATTCTAATATCCAGTTTGTAATTTTTTTACATCTAAGGCAATTTGTCTAAAAAGAACGTCTGTGTTATTTCTGAACCGTATTCGACGATTGAGGTATAGCAAGAATGGGAACATTGTTCTCTAGCGAACCGCGACGGGAAACTAGTAATTAATTTATAAAACTCCATATCTTTTTAGTGAATTTCTGCTATAGGGAAGAAGCTATCTATTACCGTAGGTCTCATGGTAAGACTTAAGCCCGAGACCATGATAACTTTTTGTTTTGAGGTCCCCAGATGTCAAAAACACTATTCGTTCAAATTTATATATATGTGTATATATGTATACATATGTGTACATATACACATATGTATACATATATACACATATATATAAATTTGAACGAATAGTGTTTTTGACATCTGGGGACCTCAAAACAAAAAGTTATTATGGTCTCGGGCTTAAGTCTTACCATGAGACCTACGGTAATATATATATATATATATATATATATATATATATATATATGTGTGTGTGTGTGTGTGTGTGTGTGTGTGTGTGTGTGTGTGTGTGTGTGTGTGTGTGTGTGTGTGTGTGTCCGTGAATGCGATAACTTGAGTAAAACGTCTGATTTCGATGAAATTTGGCTTAAATGTGTAAACTGACATTTATGACTTTTAGTTCGAAAACCAGAAAAATTGGACCAAAAGATTTTAAATTTTCCAAAAATCAATTTTTTGAATTTTTCACCCTAAAATGTTTAAAACACTTAATTTTAGTTTTGGCCATATTATAGAGCTTAAAAAAACAAATGATATGGTATTTTGAATTATTGACCTAGGTTAAGTGGTTGTGGAAAAAAAAATTCTTATAAAATCTCCCATGTTAATCTTATGGGAAAAAGGTTTTTGGCTTTTCCTCAGTTAATTTTACTTTTAACTTCACATTTGCATTTTCCAATCACTTCAACTCCACAAAACAATCATTTTGATGTTTAAATTGTGATTCTACGTCCAACCGTTGCAGAGATTTTCAAAGTGCTAAACACAGTACGTTGTCCAATGTTATCCTTATAGAGAATAAATAAAATTTGATATCTCGATAATTTATCACTGTATATTGATGAAACTTGGTATGTGGCTTCACTTAGTACGGGTACATTGATATTTGCACAAAAAATAAATGTTTTTTGTTTGTCCCCGTAGTAGCTAACCTGCATACTCAGCCCTAATGTTATTCTTATGGGGGATAAGTAAAGTTTTATATCTCCCTTAATTATAAACATAAATTAATAAAACTTGGTAAGAAGCTTCACCAGGTTTAGTTATAGTATTGATAATTGCATAAAAACTCATTTCTTATCTTCCTCGTTGCAGCAAACCTGCGTACTCAGTCCTAATGTTATTCATATGGGGAATAAATAAAAATGTTATAAATCACTTATTTATGAATGTATTTTTGTCAAAATTAGTACGTGGCTTTATGTAGTAGTGAGAAACATATCAATGCATTGGAAATTCACTGAGTACGCAGGTTTGCTGTGACGGGGGTATTGATAGTTTTAAAAACGATTATAAAGAATAATCAAACTAACTTAGGCCCTACTAGCATAACTTAAACCCACCCTTACCATCTTTGCTATATAAGACATTAGAGATCTGCATGCGACAACGTCATCAGATATAAGAGACTACATGAACGAAGACCAGTTAATTTTTTACCTTCAGGTGGAAGCGAGGTGGAGGATAAGTAAAAATACAATTTAAAATATGAGTGATCGTGTAGTACCTCATATAAAAGGTATTATAAAGTATGACAGGTAAGGGTAAGCCAGTATGAATGCCACAAAGAAAATAAAAATAGCACCACCCAAAAACAAATTAGCGGCCGTAAACGTGTTGTACTCTTACCGCTTAGTAACCACGTTAGTTTTGCAGATATCAGAACAAAAATAGTGGAAATCCCCTGATTTGTTAATTTTTAAAATGTAGAATTACAAACTTATATTTGTGTCACCTTGGGTCAACAGCTGCAACTGTATTTCATTAAATTCCACTTTATTGTTACACAATTATTGTTATTGTTACATGTATAATAGTTTTTGTAATCTTTGCAATGTAATTGTTCGGTTAAAATGTGTAAAACAAATTAATATTCCTTGAAGAGAACTGCCAAACAAACCATTGTTGATCAATTACTGACAGTTTTACGAAAAGTTAATTTATATCACCGAGTAAATTTTGCATCGTAAGAACCTGCCAACTTGGGGGAAACTTGGAGCAATTAATGTCGGGAGCAGCGGTGGTTAAGTTGGTAATCGTTATAAAGCGGCTTAAAAGCTTCGTGTAATTGTCATTAAAACTGATGCAATAAACACTGCTGTGAACTGTGATAATGCAATAAACTAAACATTATTATACTGTTAAATGTATTGTTCAAATTTTATTTTGTACCTAACTTAGATACAACAACAAGAACAGGTTAAGTTTCATCAGTGTTGTTGCCCAAATAAAGTGATAAACTAAATGTTTTAGCCTACGATCATTTCATAATGCACATTTGTAAATGTTTGTTGTCTGCAGTAATTATTGGTATTTTGTTTACATAACTTTGAAAAATAGGATTGTGAGAAATCCTTTTACAGTGTAAATTGATTTTTAACACAGTCCTAAGGGATTTTATGATATTTAGAAATTTCACCAACTGTAGAATATCCTAACTCAGTATATACATTTTGCTTTATGGAAATTATTTTGCATGGTTTGTTCATTATCTAAACTTTTACATATAAATATACTGCACGAATTAGACTGTTTTGATGTACCTATTTGTAAATATTTGAAATTAGTACTAATTTTCCTGTTGCTCGAATCTGATCAAGTTTGTACCAAACGACAGGTTACTTAGGTTGTATGTAAACTAACATAACATAAAATCTGATATTTAATAAAACCCCCGTCACAGCAAACCTGCATACTCAGCGAATTTCCAATGGAGATATCATGTCTTAATACTACAAAAAGACACTTACCAAGTTTCATAAAAATATATTCACAAATAAGCGATATATACAATTTTAATTATTCTCCATAAGAATAACATTGGGGCTGAGTACGCAGGTTTGCTGCAACAAGGAAGAAAAAAATGGGTTTTTATGCTTATATCAATATAACTCAACTAGGTGAAGTCGTATACCAGTTTTTATTCATTTATGTTCAAAATTAAGGGAGACAGAGCATTTAATTATTCTCCATAAGAATAACATGGGAGATGAGTACGCAGGTTTGCTGCTACGGGAGCCTTTGGCAAAAAATTGTTTTTTGGGCAAATATCAATAGACGACAACGAGATGAAGCCGTATACCAAGTTTCGTCAGTATACGTTCATAAATAAGCGAGATATAAAATTTTTCTTTTCCTCCATGAGAATAACATTACACAATAACATTACACAACGTACTGTGTTTACTACTTTCAATATCTCAGTAACCAATTGACATAGAGGAATGATCAAAATACCAAATTGTGTGTTTTTTAAGCTGAATCCATTGGTAAAAACTAAAATGTGACTGTTTCAAAAATTATATGTAAAAAATTCAAAAAACTCATTTTTGGAGTACAAAACCCCCCCTAAATACCCCTTCGGATGGAGCGATATGGCTGGTTTTCGAACTTAAAGTTATGTTGCTTTACACGTTAATACCAAGTTTCATCAAAATCGGATCATTTTTACGAGAGTTACCGTGCTCAAGGACACACATATATATACATATATACAGTTTCGAACGAATGGTGTTTTTGGGGTCTGGGGACCTCTGGGGGTGTTATCATGGTCCCGGGCCTAGGTCTTACCATGCCGACTACAGTAATAGCTTCTTCCCTATAGGGGAAATTCGCTAAAAAGGATGATAACATCTTACCTTTACTCGACACGTAGTTTACACTTCCGCCATCGGATAGCGCCACTGTTCAGAAAATTCAGCGTTTTACTGTATTTAAGTGATGCCTTTTCTTGTATTGGCAGATCTACGTAAAACACCTTTAATTTGACACCTTAGACGTTAAAATCCGTCCAGCTGTTATCGAGTTATGACTAAATATCGAGAAGAACAACCTAACGAATTAATATGAAGGACATAAAAAGTTGATGATTATTTTTTAATTTTGTATTGCTGATTTAGCCTAATGTACAATTTGAATTGAATAAACTATTACAGACGTATTCATTTTTATTGATTATTTATTAGTTCATTATTATTGCTAAAGGCTTTACAATGCTTTTACTGCCCTAAAAGTAATACTACTGACAAATTTCAACGCTATATCTTGACAGCAAGTTGGAGCAATTAGTTGGCGAGTCAATGAGAGCTTATGTGATTATATATATATATATATATAAAAAAACTTACAACAACTAACTTACAACTTACTGCTTACGTGGTTATATATTATAAAACGAGCGTTTCTTCTAAAGAAAATTTATTTAACTTATCTGAGCCCCTGATAGTAAGGCAATGAGCTGGTTTATTTCTAAGTATTCCAAAACAATGTTTAATTTAATGAGACAAAGAAAGACTTGCAATTTTAAACTTTGCTCATCCTCTTTCGAACAATAGAACGCTGAGTTAAGAGCGTTTAATTTAAAGAGACAAGAAAGTTATTTTCAATTTCGCCTGTATCCATTATTTAGATGAATACTCAGTCGCAAAATGATTAGGAGATTTAATACTAAAAACCTTACACTAATTGGATAGACCACTTGAGCCGATAAATAGGAGAAGATATATTTTCATTTGATTTTACAGAAACCAATTTTGACTCTTAGTGAAATATAAATTACCAGTTGTCATTATGCCACTGAATTTATCTTCTGTAACAAGTTTAAGCATTTTAATAAAGTAAAATATTTAATTTATATTCGCTTAGAAACCCGCAAGAGTTTCAAAAAAATTAAAGATTTTAGGACTGACTATCAATAATATTATTAAGTTTGCAATAATTAACTTTTTATGTAAACATTTTCATACAGTTGTAAATAATTAATAATCATATTTTGCATATGTGCCCTGTTTAATAATTCAGTATGTTAAAATACCAGTTTGCTTCCATGCGTTACATTTTCCCAATGATGTATTAATATAGTTTAATATAATAATTATGTATAATTTTTAATTTACTTCATCCCTCTGAATATTTCATTTTAGTTATTAATAATTTAATCTCATGAATATACACTGTATATTTTTTATAATTCACAATAGCCTACTTAAAATTTAATTAATTTAAAGATTCATTTTAAACAAATATCTCAGATCACATTTTTATACATAGCCTAAGTATTTAAAATTCAAAATTGATCTAATTTTACAACCATAAGTGAACAAGTGGGATAAAACGTGTTTCTTCCAGAAAAAGAAACTATGGGCTCAGGATTAGTGTTTTGTGCTTAGTTCTGTGAACCCTATAGCAATCAACAGAGAATGCACCTGGTGACTCCTTCAGAAGACATGGCCTGTGTTGGAAGTTTGGTGGACATTGTTCCAAATTAAATAAAAATATTTCCCACATAAACAGTATTTAGACACCAAAAGTATAATATTTTTATAGTCATTGGAGCCCAGATTAGTTTATCTCCCTTTATTTGGCCACCTCAAGCATATTTAAAATATCTGGGCGAAGAAATATGTTGCTGAACCGATGAGATTATTCCATGTAGTAGGCCTAACTACAACCTTCAACACCTTACTAATATAAATTAACTCAAGAGTTATTAAAATATTTAGGTATAAACTTTAAATCTGACAAAGGATATTACTTTTACAGCAAATCAAATTTACCATATATAAACTTTGAGAAGAATATCAGGACTTTAAAATATAACCTAGAGAACTTTTGTTTATTGGCTACCATCTTGAATTCTATAGCAGCTAAAGACTACTAACAGTGACTTTCATTAAATTATTAGAGATTACTGATTAGACTTTTATTAATATCAAATTTTATTTTCATTGGTTTTTATATCAAATCCGGTTTATTTTATGATATTTGTTTATTCAATTATCAAGAGTTTTATGGAATTTTTCCGGCACGATCAACTACACCCTGAGGCAGAACCCCTTGTGCATATAGTCGATGCCAGCCGTAAAGGCACAGTTCCCCAGGTAGAGCATCCCGTCCTAATCTTTGTTTACAAAACAGCGCTTTTGTCGCGAGCGGCGGGGAGCAGCCACATTGTCGCGGCCGGCATCCTCCTTCTCTTCTGTGAAATACCGTGTCCTACTAGAATTTGTAATAAGCTCAGCCATTAGGCCTACAGCCAAAAATTATGGCTAATTTTTTCCGTCTATAGTAGATGAATAAGACAAAATTTGAATCACAGTTCTACGGTGTCCCGGTATCGACATAACAGGATTCAGATTTCCCTGACATGCCCCGCAATATAAGTCCACAACCTGTTATGTCGATAACGGTACATCGTAGAACTGTGATTCAAATTTTATATATAATTTTATATTATTAACTGTGAGGTCAACTATAGACGGAAAAAATGAGCCATCATTTTTGGCTGTAGGCCTAATGGATAAATTTATTACAAATTCTAGTAGGACATGGAATTTCTTGGAGGAGACAGGGGATGCCGGTCGTGACAGGTGGCCGCTCCCTACAAAAGCGCTGTTTTGTCAACAAAAGATTAGGACGGGATGCTCTACCTGGGGAACTGTGCCTTTACGGCTGGCATCGACTATACCAATTGAGCTAAGCAACCATATCCTATACTCTAATATGAGTAAGGTTTGCTTGCTTGCTTGCGACACTGATCTCAAAAACGGCTCCAACGATTTCCTTCAAATGATGGAAATAACTAATTTCTAGGATAAAAATAAGTTCTAGACAGGCCTCATCCCCAGGAAAAATCAAATAATGTAAAAAACTAAAATGAAAAGTTAAACAAATTAACATTGGGCTTATGGAGTTTCAAATCAAAACAAAAGAATTGTAGCAGCTGTTCATAATCAACCAGGGAACTGTCAAAGTAATACTCATGTTGTTTATGATTATCAACACGTGATTTCCTGAGAGCAGAGATTAAATGATTTGAGTGAAGATTACATATATTGGTAAAATAAATCAAAGGAACATTGAGCTATAAATAACAACTGGAGTGACCTTAAAAATGTAGAAAAGAGGCAAATGAGTTATACAAATCTGATTATCAGTAGAGGAAAGTGGTGAAATATACTCCAAGTCATCTAAACAAACTGACTGGCCTTCCCCCGAGCAAAGCTCGGCTCCCCAGGTACTTGTAATCAAACTATTAAGTCAAATTTTAGAAAGTTCTCATGATGTAATATATGATTGTTAGTCCCTTTCACCTAATTAAGAGTACAAACAATTATAAATTTCTTTAATAAACAATCTACCTATCCATTGTTAATAGCTGATTCCTTTTTACCTCAGCTAAGTAATTTTATAACAGCGAACAGAATAAGAGGGAAAGTATTTGAGTAACACAGTTGTTTATAAATAAGTCACAAACACATACAAACGAAAAAGACACAGTTCAATTTTTTATTAATTCAAGTTACAGTATATTGTTCGATTATCAAAGTATAAATTAAAGAGATGGAATAGACACAACAGTTGGGCGTCACAGGTTCGTTTCCCGCGATGTTTGATAAAATTTGTCGGGTTTCGACCACTTTCCATTGTAACATTTTATGTTATCTTTACTAAAGGATTGTAGGAGTTGAAGTAACGAAATAAAACAATAGACAATTAATTTTAATTCATAGACAATCACCTGGCTTAGAGTATTCAAGCACTAAAAATGCTTAAACTTAATCAACTGAAAGCGAGCAAGCAAGTAACATGACTAATTCGTAATGAATAAAAACTGGTGTATGACTTCACCTAGTTGAGTTATATTGATATTACCATAGAAATCCATTTTTTGTGTTCCTTGATGCAGCAAACCTGCGTACTCAGCCCCAATGTTATTCTATTGGGGAATAATTAAAATTGTATATATTGCTTATTTGCGAATATATTTTTATGAAACTTGGTAAGTGACTTTATGTAGTATTAAGACATTTATATTGGTATGGTATGGTAGTATTAAGACATATATTGGAAATTCGCTGAGTATGCAGGTTTGCTGCTACGGGGGTATTATTTAAATTGTAATAGTTTTCTATTAAACAAAATACTAAATAGTATATGAAACCATTTACTTGATTTACTGACGCTATACAAAGCTGATCAGTCTATTTCAAGATGATATTTATATTTTATATTTTCAATCACTTTTGCAATGTTTGTTAAATGATCATGATTTTTGTGAAAATCATGGTCTGTTATGTTTACATCACACAAATATGATAAAGCCTCAAAACTTCCTCTTTACGCTTACCTTTCGTTATCGGATCTCGTCGAACAGTTTGTGGGGTAGCGTTGTGCGGTCATCACTATCTCGAATGTGTGATCGTTTATGACCAAGGCCGTAAAGGATCCCGAATACTGTGGCGGTTCAAGATATGACATTAGGCTATCAGTATTGGAGCAGCCATAAACGTATTAGCTCCACCTCCACGGAAACATTTCCTCCAGATAAACACCGGAGGGCACTCGACCGCAGAACACAACTATCGGGGCAACGACTGGAGATAATATCTCAGGATACATAACCTGGGTAAAACACCATAAAGCCGACCTTTCTAAAACATTTCTCCGAAAAAGCGAGGTTTATACTTTGTATAAACTTACTTTTAAACACTCCTCGCAATGTAATAACCACAAGTTAGCTGGGATATATTTTATTAAATTAATAAATTATTATTTTATCGTTATCTTGGCCATAGACAGAGAACGTCTGAGCAAAACATCACTTAAACCGATCCAGTAGTTTTGGTGACACTGAGTAAAATATGTAAGAAGAAAACAGACGCCACCTTATTTTTACAGTAATAAATATAGAAAAAATACATATTTTTGTGTGACTAGTAATATTTATTATAATCACTGATACTAAAATTTGACAAGTTGCTAAAATTATTTTGGACCGACAAAACCACCGAAGGTTTTTTTGTGGGGGGACTTGAAGTCATTTGTTACAATTATTAGTGAATTTCCTATGGAAAGTGAACTATTAGCATGACCCGCACGGTGAAACTTAATCCCGGGACCGCCACAGAAGTTCCTAACGTGACCCCTTGAACACGTTTTGGGGGGACGTTCAAAATGATATTGAACGTCCCCCCAAAACGTGTTCAAGGGGTCACGTTAGGAACTTCTATGGTGGTCCCGGGATTAAGTTTCACCGTGCGGGTCATGATAATATATATATGTGTATGCACTCTAGCAGTCACATTTTTTGTCCGATTTACTTCAAATTTGGTTGCGACGTTCTTTTCTATAATCAGATGGACAAGTTCGTTGGGCAAAACAATCGGAAAACTCTAAACCCTGTTTTGGGGATTATTCTTTCAAATTTCGAGCTTTTGGGCCCAAAAAGGGTCAGAAAAACCCCGGATGTAAAAGTAATACATGTATTAAAATGGGAATTAGTGAAGCGAAAGTTTTAAGCCCTCTCTCGTCATTCTAGCATAAATATTTACCGAGTTATTACACAAAATGTATATCGGCTAAACACAGTATGTTGTCTTATGGGGTTTTTACACTAGAAAAGCCTGTTATTCCTTTGTTAAAGTACTTTTATTATCCCCAGCAACCTCACGCCTACTTTCAAGCCTGTCTGGACCTTCTCCTAACCTTATAATGCGCAAAATTGTATTCCTAGCATTGCAGGTAAATGAAACCAGGAACATCAGAACAGCCAAAAAATCAATGTTTTCATATTTCAAAAAAATTGGAATAAATGTATGTTTTTACACTGGTCTTGAGTTTTAAAAGTTTTGTATGTGGAAATTCACTTCCCTCATGTCAGCGTGCTGCGTGCAAACTCGTTTTTTTATAATTTTCATTTTCACAATTAAATTGTCTTTAGTGATTAAAGGGTTGTATACATTGGTTATTAATTCTTTTTTTATATTGTTTAAAAATGCAATAAAATATATAAGTTTTAATTTAACTGTTGAAGTTTCATCATCTTTAAAAATGAGAAAGCCTTATTTATTACGACGGAGAGAAGTTTATATCGGCTTCTGATTTGGGGATATTTTCCTCGAACAATGAATGTTCTGACTTTTATGTAATTTAAGTGAAATGATTCCTGCGCTTCGGATACGCGTCAATGATTTCAATAAACATTCCAACATTCCAATTCCGAACTTGAATGGAACTTCATTTGATTTATTCCTTTTTTGCTATATTAATTTAAATTTTCTTAAAACAAAATAAGTTAATTACATTTTCCGATGGACCTGCACAACGATTTTGCTTAAAGATTCCTAACAAAAATTATCTGTTGAGTGTTCGCTAGGATTATTAACAAAACCTCGGAGAGGGTAAGGATGATAAAAGATCTGTTGACAAAACATGAAGTTTCCCCAGGTGCTAAAGGTAAGATGTGTTATTTATAGATATTTTATCATATTTTTGATTACAATAAATCACCATTTCTCATTTCATAGTGTAGCTTTTATAAAAAACGTAATTTATTACTATAAATTTAACAGGGAGATATATTCAATGCATTTTATTTACTGCTGGACACGATGATTTTTAATTTGAAACAAATCGTAAAAATGTTCAATATCAGCCGCACTAGGTTTGTAGATCAAGTTATTTTAAGAGATTATTAAATTACTGAGGTAGTAGAAAATCTGAGTAATCCTAACAAAGTGAAGTTGGTCTTTACAATTAAACTGCTGGTTAAGTTATATCGAGGAGTTTTGAGTCCTTGTCGATAAATTGTTAGAACTTCCAAGACTTTAGGGAAATAATTACGCAATCGTTACGCACTTGTGATTTAACAAACATTGCAAAAGTGATTAAAAATATAAAATATAAATATCATATTGAAATAGACTGGTCAGCTTTGTATAGCGTAAGTAAAACAACTAAATGGTTCATGGACGATTTAGTATTTTGTTAAATATAAAACTATTACAATTTAAAAAGCCTTATCATAACAACTGTTAATAAAAATTAGAATTGCAACTGATGCAATCAAATGGTTGTAAGTAATATAATAAATCCACTATGTAACTGTGAAATTTAGGTTGAATATTAAAAAAAAACAATAACATTTGATAGTATTGTTGATAGAAATCGGCATTTTGTTCAGCTTTGATACAATGTTTGGCTAAAAAGTAACAACGCTTTTAGTTGATGGAGGTTTCAAAGTACATAAATATTTATTTCGGCCTCTCAGACCTGTCTTTTTTGATTAATTTTGCTAAAAATAAGACCTCGGCAACTGCCTCATGGCTTTATTATGATTCAGTAACAGAAAATCCTAACTGCTTATTTTCAGAACCTAAGGTGGTGGATTCTATTACTTTTACCGATACTAAAGATAACTAGGGAACAAAAGTAGTAAAAAGCTTATCCTACTAAAATAATTAGTTTGTAATGGGTTTGCAAATTAAACCTATTCGAGTTTAACGGTTTAATAAAACAAATTTAGAGTATTTGTCATTAATGTTATAGTGTGAATATTTAATATTCTTAAAATAAGAAATCTAAAAAATGTTTGGGCATTAGTGAAATATGGTTAGTAATGAACTTCCTAATGGAACAGGTCGCCGATAGGAGCTTCAACCTGAAGAAAATTACAAGGAAGTTACCGTCACCAATAATGTCCTTGATGGCAGGAAGGACCGTGACCAGTGAACTAACAAGCCCCTCTCCTGCTAGTTTACTCCTAGATCCTCTCAATTTTCATGTCATAAAATGTTCCCTAAACTCAACGAATATAAACATTTAATTTATTTATCCTATCAACAACCAAAATTCTTACTGATAATAATCAAACATGGCTCTAATACTAAATAATATTTGAGACTCCTACCTATTACAAAGTTAAATCGGACCGTTTACGCGATATTGGAAGCTTTTCTTGTTCTAATCACAACTTTTAATTTGTATAGTTTAAATTTAAGGTGGTAAAAAACATACTGAGTAATAAATATATTAGAAAAATGTATAAAGGCATGTGTATTTAAATTCAAATTTTGTCTGGGTTTTATCAGTTTCAGAATGCATTATAAAACAAAAGAAAAAGATGATAGACAATTGTTTTATGACCACTGAACAAACCTGTTACTTTTAGCCAGCCGTTTGGTACAATTTCACGTGCGAAAGTAAGAGTCTTTTCACTACTTTTATCTCCAGACTGTTGTATGCGAACCACATCGGTCTCTCGGTTAGAATAATTGCACCTCGTCATTATTCCCTTTACCCATTACATAACTTTTCCAAATTATATGATATTTTACTTTTACTTTTTACTTGATTAAGGATGTTATTTTTATATAAATTTGGATTAATATTATATATAAATTATTTTTGATAGGTAATTTATACAAAATATTAATAACGGATATAAAATATATAAACAGTTGATTACAAAACTAGAATGGCAGGAATAGTATAGTTTAGGCAGGTAATGAGGATGGTGGAAGAGAGTGAACAAACATGGCTAAATTTATAGAGAGCAGAAATTGAGGGTAAAATAAGAATGGGTAGACCATAGAGTATCCCAGCATTTAAGTCTGAGCAAGTTGGTGAGTCGGGCAGCCTCGGATTATAAACTAAGGCCTAAGGCCTACCGCAGTCTCTACAGAGGCGGAGCGGTCCTTGTAACATAGAAGGCTTGGGCTTGTTACATATCATGCTCAATATAATCTGTTATATCTGTTAGTCTTTTAACTGTTACATATCGTATAAGTAAATTCGTGAAATCGGATGCTGAAATATATTTAGTAAAGAAGCCTTTAATACAATCTTCATGTCACAAATTACAAAATTGTAATCAAATGTAGGTTATAACTCAGTCCTCCTTGCAGCAATCGTACCTTAGCGTGGAAAGATTGAATGGTCGAACTGAGCCATTCTAAAAGGGGCGTAGAAATTAAACACCAATAAAAGGATTACAAATTATATTGACAAATTAAATTCAATCAAATTAAAATAATAAGTTAGACAACACGACTGAAAATAATAATTTAAACAATCCCAGATCAGAGCAACTGTACTATTAATACTAAAGGAGGCACAACTACGTAACCAGGGACTAGAGTTCAATTTACAATTTATAAATAATTAACGTGAAATATATTATTGTAAATTAACGAAGGTAAGGTAAAGAAATAGGTGTGAGGAATTAAAAATGTGTTATAGCCAATTAAGGGAATATTCTACGTACTTAAGAACCGATTACATAAAATTTGGAATCTTACATATATTTAACACTAATGCTTAGTATTTAATTACCAACTCATCTTCTTAAATCCCGAAAATTAAAAGGTTTAAATTGGTGTTTCAAAATGGCGTATTTTAGTTAAAATATGGTTTTCTTTCAGTTTAGGGAGTCGCATTGGCACACACACACACAGTAGACATAAGTAAAAAGTAGCAAAATCAGTGTTGACCATGTGCAACTCACAAAGAATTAACCAATCCCGTCAACATCCAAGCAAGCCTACCACCGTTTGTTTTACTTGGGCGGTCCTCCCACCAACGTTGCCACAGACCGGTTATTAAATCATTGAGAGTTGCACGACTGGTCAGTTTTGGTCGTGTGCGGGATTCGAACCCACTAAGTTCGTATCAACACCTGGCCAAGGTGTTTCCACGACTTAGCTGACTCAGCTACCACAATCAGTGGCCTAGCGGCATTATTTCGGTTTTATAGTCAGTCCGTGCCCCTAGCGGAGAGAACCGCAGTTGCCGCAGCCGTTAGTTATATATGTTGCTACTAGAGTACAGCACCAATCAAATCACGTTATCAGCCATTGCGAATAGAATATAATTACTACGTTAATGGGTTAAGTACCTGAGGGGCCGAGCTTTGCTCGGAGGAGGCCAGTCAGTTTGTTTAGATGGCTTGGAGTAATATTTCACCACTTCCCCCTACTGATAATCAGATCTGTATAACTCATTTGCCTCTTTTCTACATTATTAAGGTCACTCCAGTTGTTATTTATAACTCAATGTCCCTTTGATTTATTTTACTACTCTATATATGTAATCTTCACTCAAATCTTTTAATCTCTGCTCTCAGAAAACCACATGTTAATAATCATAAACAACATGAGTATTACTTCGAAATTTCCCTGGTTGATTATGTCCAGCTGTTACAATTCTTTTGTTTTGATTTGAAATTCCATAAGCCCAATGTTATTTTTTTTTACTTTTAATTTTAGTTTTTTTTACATTATTTGATTTTCCTGGGGATGAGGCCTGTCTAGAACTTATTTTTATCCCAGAAATTAGTTATTTTGAACATTTGAAGGAAATCGTTGGAGCCGTTTTTAAGATCAGTGTCGTAAGCAAGCAAGCAAGCCTTACTCATATTAGAGTACAGGATACTTAATTACCAAGTCATCTTATTAAATCCCGAAAATGTATCCCTTAAATCACACGACACTCATCGCAACACACTCCCAACCGACGCGATACTTCCTCGTTGTTACTCCACTCCGTCGTCAACCTATCTTCCGAACTGCGCGGCGTCCCAGCTTTGTTGCTCTACGGCTGAAGGTGGTCCAAGCGCCCTAAACAGCCACAGTGGGGCAGGGATTTTCCATCGAGGTAAAACTACTGGAGAGATCGCTAAGTGAGCTAAAAACGGTCCGCGTCGGACTGTGCGGAACAGAAATGGTGGGCCACTGTGTGCTCAGAGCTGATTCTGGCGATGAACGCGCTGTCGTTTACCCGCTCCTGGACTTCACTGCCATGTTTGAATTGTAATGAAATTTATATATCCTTTGTGTACGTGAACTACGGAATCTGAAAGTATAAATATTGTTTTATTTTACCGTGTTTTAATATTTTTAATAATTAAAAACTCTTACGTGTTATTAAAGAGGGTCATGAAAAAGTTACTCAGCGAGGAAATTTTTTATTTTTAGGTTAGAAACAAACTTACAGCGGGAAAGTTGTAGATAATTAGTTTCTCTAAAACTTTTATTTCAAACATTTTTCGGTAAAGTTGTTGGTTTGGCTACAATACGTTTGGAAAGATGCTGAAACTTTTCACCGCGCTCTATCCAAGACGTGCCACGCGCCGTGCCGCGCTGTTAAATTCAACTCAGTGATGCTGTGTTACAACATGACCTAGTTTTTTGGTAAAATACATAGTTATACGACTTTTGTACTGTACTTGTATTGTCTGTTAAATAAATCATAATCAACTGTTATCATACACTGAAGATAATTTTTTGTTATTCAATAGCGAAATGTTGTATTAATGCAACATTATGTAATCGTTCTTACTACTCTACGTGGACGGGTGAACGAACCATACTGGTAATTAATGTTTATTAAGAATACATTTGCTATTAAAAAGTATTTGTCTTGTATGGTATTCATTCATCAACAACATTTTATGATATAGGCCAATTAACTTTCATGCAATCTACAACTTTTGGCGAACGTCGAAGTTTATATGCTACAATTCGAAGTTTCACTAGTCCAAAGAACGATATTACTGCTCATAAAAAAATTAATTCCAGTACCAAAAACTTCAAAACATCATTATTGAACAACACCTAAAGCCTAGTGGATCGTACATAAATTTATATGACTGGAAATATGAAAAAATCAGCCATCGAGGAGATTATTTTACAAAACTCCCAACTTTCTGTTCTTTTTACGCAACTAACCCTGGTCGAATATAGTTACTTTTGGTATTAAAAATTCGAGAAACTATTCAGGAATACGGATCAGAAGGCCATTTAACCATAAAAAAATGTTCCCTGGCTGCAAATTCAATTCAAGTGAGCGCGCGTCGTGTTTTCCCCTATATCCCCCACGCTAAGCGCTGCCGCGGTGGCCCACCATTTGCGGCGCGACCTCGAACGCGGCCGGACCGAAATTTGGTTCGCTTCACCACGGGCACGAGCGGTCCAGTAGTTTTAAGTCTTTGGGATTTTCCCGCTAACTGGAATTTCACGAACGACGACTTGTTGCTCTGCTCTTAATGGCCCAAAGGTGTTACACTTGTCGTTCAAAGTTCAATCATTGACCCCACGTCTTGTCACGTAGGCTTGGCCGTTCCCGCGATGTCTCTTCCTGAGTTACCTTCTTTTGATACAACTCTTACATCGATTCTTGATTTATTATTTTCGTTACTTCAATGTAACACAAATTAACACCACTGGAAACAGTCGTGGGATCACTGATTCAAGATAACACAATGTAACACATAAAATACTACTAAAATTGTGGGAAAACATTATGAAGATTTAATTTATGGGACAACAATAGAAGCACACTCATCGAAGATCCTTAGTTAGAACGATTATACGACCTAATGAAGTTCCTTTGAAAGTAGTTTTCGGGAATCCACTCGTACCAGTTGCCTAATTGGACGAGTAACTTTGCTGTTGATTATAACACCATAGTTTATTAATTAATTACTCGTAGTAAACTAATACAATATTGACTGTAGATATTTTCTAGCTGTTGTTTTCTAATGACTTACCCTGAATATTCTATGAAATAATTCTTGATAAAGCAAAATTTCTGAACTGACGTTCAAAATCTGTGATACCTACGGTGGTATAAATCTCTTTTAGATTCAGTCCCTCTTTGAAATTAGATTTTTTCTAATGAAACAAATCCAAATTCATCAATATGAAAACAATGGTTTTTATAAACTTTACCTTTTTACAGTTACAACAAAAATAAATTAAAAGAAAACATTCCTTAAGAAATTAAAAATAATACCTCTACAATGATTAATATTCTATAAGAGTTTTATGTACTTTAAAAGAGAACGACATTTTTAACCCAATGTTACCATGTTGGCTAAAATCATAGATAAAAATAATACTCATAATACGTATATTATGTTTATGTGTCCAACCACATGGTGTCCATGCATGCGGTGTAAATAATGATGAATAATGTTATACCTAAAGGTATTATATGTTAGTAAACATAAATTAAATACAAATACCCCCGTCGCAGCAAACCTGCGTACTTAGCAAATTTCCAATGCATAATATATGTCTTAATACCACATAAAGCGGCATGACAAGTTTCATAAAAATATATTCACATATAAGCGATTTTAATTATTCTCCATAAGAATAACATTGGTAATGAGTACGTAGGTTTGCTGAAACAAGGAACACAAACAATTGGTTTTTATGCAAATATAAATAGAATTTAACTAGGAGAAGCCACATACCAAGTTCCACCAATATTCAATCATAAATAAGCGCTTTATAACATTCTAGTTATTCTCTATAAGAATAACATGGAGTTGAGAAAGCAGGTTTGCTGCAACGAGGAACAAAAAAAAGGGTTTTTATATAATTATCAATATAACTCAACCAAGTGAAGCTACATACCAAGTTTTATTAATTTATGTTCATAATTAAGGGAGTCATTACATTTTACTTATTCTCCATAAGAATAACATGGGGGCTGAGTACGCAGGTTTGCTGCTACGGGAATAATCAACGAAAAATCAATTTTTTGTACAAATATCAATATACCAGTACTACGTGAAGCCAAATACCAAATTTCATCAACATACATTCATAAATAATCGATATACATCAAATTTTATTTATCCTCCATAAGGATAACATTGGACAACGTACTGTGTTTAGCACTTTGAATATCTCCGCAACGGTTGGACGTAGAATCACAATTTAAACACCAAAATGATTGATTTGTAGAGCTAAACTGATTGGTATAAGCAGATGTGAAGTTTATAGTAAAATTAATTGGGGAAAAGCTAAAACCCATTTTCCCATAAGATTAACATGGGAGATTTTATGAACACGTTTTTTGGATTTTCTCCGCAACCATATAACCTAGCTTAATGATTAAAAACACCATATTATTTGTCTTTTTAAGCTCTATAACATGGTAAAAACCAAAATTAAGTATTTTAAAAATTGTTGTGTGAAAAATGCAAAAAACTGATTTTTGGAAAATTGAAAACCCTCATAAATCCCCCTTCCCATGGTCCGATTTTTCTGGTTTTCGAACTTAAAGTCATGAATGTCATTTTACACGTTTGAGCCAAATTTAATCAAAATCGGACGTTTTTTACTCAAGTTATCGTGTTAACGGACACACACACACACACACACACATATATATATATATGTGTGTCCGTTAACACGATAACTTGAGTAAAAAACGTCCAATTTTGATTAAATTTGGCTCAAACGTGTAAAATGACATTCATGACTTTAAGTTCGAAAACCAGAAAAATCGGACATATATATAAATTTGAACGAATAGTGTTTTTGGCATCTGGGGACATCAAAAGAAAAAGTTATCATGGTCTCGGGCTTAAGTCTTACCATGAGACCTACGGTAATAGCTTCTTCCCTATAGGGGAAATTCGCTAAAATAAAATTAATGAGTAAGAAATATGAATAACTCATTCCAAATGTAACTCAGTCCAGCTAAGAACAATTCTGAAAAAATAACTAAGCCTCAATCCAGGGTTATGGCTCTACCAGAAGGGAGAGTAGAGCTGGAAATATTGGCTTAGCTAAGCTCCCCAAACAAAAGAAACGGCTTACGGTAAACAGCACAGCCCATAGAAAAAATATACTGTGCATCCCTATTACCAAAGTATACTTAACCCTATAAGTAGGGACACCCTATGTTATTTTATTAGTGAATTTCCTTTGGAAAGTGAACTATTAGCAGGACCCGCACGGTGAAACTTAAGCCCGGGACCACCATAGAAGTTCCTAACGTGACCGCCTGAACACGTTTTGGTGGGTTGTTCAAAATTATATATATATATAGACATATATATATATATATGTGTGTTTGCACTCTAGCGGTCGCATTTTTCCTCCGATTTACTTCAAATTTGGTAGGGATGTTCCTTTGTAATCAGTTGGACAAGTTCGTTGGGCAAAACAATCGGAAAACTCTAAACCCATTTTTTTGAGCATTAATCTTTCAAATTTTGAGTTTTTGGGCCCAAAAAGGGTCATAAAAGCCCCAGATGTAAAATCAATGCATGTAAAAAGATGGGAATTAGTGTGGCGAAAGTTTTAAGCCCTCTCTCGTCATTCTATCATAAATATTTACCGAGTTATTAAAGAAAATGTGTATCGACTATACACAGTACGTTGTCTTATGGGGGTTTACACTAGAAAAGCCTGTTATTCCTTTGTTAGAGTACTTTTATCATCCCCAGCAACCTCACGCCTACTTTCAAGCCTGTCTGGACCTTCTCCTAACCTTATAATGCGCAAAATTGTATTTCCAGCTTTGCAAGTAAATTAAACCAGGAGTATCAGAACAGCCAAAAAATCAAGGTTTTCAGATTTTAATAAAAATTGGACAAATGCATGTTTTAGCGAATTTCCCCTATAGGGAAGAAGCTATTACCGTAGGTCTCATGGTAAGATTTAAGCCCGAGACCATGACAAATTTTTTTTTTAGGTCCCCAGATGACTAAAACACTATTCGTTCAAATTTATATATATGTATATATATATCTATATATATATATATATATATATATATATATATATATATCTATATATAGATATATATATATATATATCTATATATGTGTCCGTGAATGCGATAACTTGAGTAAAAAACGTCCGATTTCGATGAAATTTGGCTCAAATGTGTAAAGTGACATTCATGACTTTAAGTTCGAAAACCAGAAAAATCGGGCCATGGGAAGGGGGGTTTATGGGGGTTTTAAATTTTCCAAAAATCAGTTTTTTGCATTTTTTACCCTAAAATTTTTAAAACACTTAATTTTGGTTTAGACCATGTTATAGAGCTTAAAAAAACAAATAATATGGTATTTTGAATTATTAAGCTAGGTTAAGTGGTTGCGGAGAAAATCCAAAAAAACCTGCTCATAAAATCTCCCATGTTAATCTTATGGGAAAAAGGTTTTTGGCTTTTCCTAAGTTAATTTTGATGTAAACTTCACATTTTCTTTTACCAATCAATTTAGCTCCACAAAACAATCATTTTGGTTTTTTAAATTGTGATTCTACGTCCAACCGTTGCAGAGATATTCAAAGTGCTAAACACAGTACGTTGTCCAATGTTATCCTTATGGAGAATAAATAAAATTTGATATCTCCATTATTAATGAATGTATATTGATGAAACTTGGCACTTGGGGTCACGTAGTACTGGTATATTGATATTTGCACAAAAAATTGATTTTTTGTTGATTATCCCCGTAGCAGCGAACCTGCGTAATCAGCCCCCATGTTATTCTTATGGAGAATAAGTAAAATGTAATGACTCCCTTAATTATGAACATAAATTAATACAACTTGGTATGTGGCTTCACCTTGTTGAGTTATATTGATATTTGCATAAAAACCCATTTTTTTAGTTCCTTGTTGCAGCAAACCTGCTTACTCATCTCCCATGTTATTCTTATGGAGAATAATTAAAATGTTATATAGTGCTTACTTATGATTGAATATTGATTAAACTTGGTATGTGGCTTCACCTAGTTAAATTATATTTATATTTGCATAAAAACCAATTGTTTGTGTTCCTTGTTTCAGCAAACCTGTGTACTCATCACCAATGCTATTCTTATGGAGAATAATTAAAATTGTATATATCGCTTATATATGAATATATTTTTATGAAACTTGGTATGCGGCTTTATATGGTATTAAGACATATATTATGCATTGGAAATTCGCTGAGTACGCAGGTTTGCTGCGACGGGGGTATTTTTTACACTTATTTTGAGTTTTACAAGTTTTATGTGGAAATTCACTTCCCTCACGTCAGCGTGCTGCGTGCGAACTCGTTTTAATTTTGCCCCCCCAAGTTCAGAAGAGAATGTAGCGCTGATTACCCTGCTAATTCACCTTGGTCCCGTCGCGCGCGCTACTGTTTACCATTATAACGTCAAAATGAGTATATTTGTTTGTAATTAAACTATTAAAAACCAGATTCCTGACAATATATTTCAGAAAGCTGTTGGAATTTGATAAATAATTAACTTTATCCGTGAACATTTAAATCCGGTCCGAATAGCGTCAAATGTGCTATTGTGACTATCTGTGTTTGGGGGGCGGAGTTATCACTAGAAATAGTTTTTGCTAAGCGTTTCCCTACTTATTCGGTTATGTATACATTGCTATTACTTTAACATAGCACATGGTGAAGCTCATTTTTGGCATGTCCGCCCTCTTGTTGGTCCAACATTTTATAAAAATACTAGAATATTAACTATGGAGATTTAATAATATTTGGCATCATATTTATGAAATACTGGATACTGTAAACTAAAGCAGAAATTTTGTAGAGTTTTTAGGCCCACAAATATATTTAGTTATTTAACATTTTATAACAAATATATTAGTAAATTATTTTTGTTTCCCATGGTTTCATAATTATGTTACTCATTCCCCTTGGGCTGTGATAGATAGCGTTACAGTGCCATCTTTGCAAAAGATAAGAGACAGTACCATCTTTGTTTAGCCTATACTTTCTTATATAATTTCGGTACTTTGGTATTATACGGATGCCACTATTTTTGGAAGTTAATTTTTACCGGATACGAAGGATAACTACATAATTCGAAAAAACGTACTTTTATTGACTTACTGTAACAATTTTACTTTATTCTGATGAGCGGTCTTTGTGTTGTGCCTCCCAAAAGCCAGCGATGTCCGCTAGGATCGTGTTGAATGCGTCGCCGCCGCTAGCAGCCACACTCGATCGCCACATGTACTCCGCCAAATATACAGCGCGCTGCGGCAGTTATGTTAGGATGGGTTATCATAAAAATACGTACGGTTTCCTCTTCATTTCGAGGTAAATCCCACACCAAAAAAACGTCACTCATTATGAAAACAAATGTAACGTAGTGCACGGCAATAAATCACTCATGACACTGACCCAGATACAGGCGGTGACAGGTGATGCGCGTGCTCCGGTCAACGACCTGACCTTGGCCTATTTGGAGGGGGTTTGGCGGCCGGAAGTATGACTCATCAGGTATCATCGATTTGTAATGAAACAAGAAAAGTCCTACAATCATTTTTATGATAACCCATCCTAACATAACTGCCGCAGCGCGCTGTATAAGGGTGGCATCCGTATAATACCAAAGTACCATAATTTCAAACACAATTCTTATAATCTATGGTTTTAAATAATGTTATTCACTGTTGAAAAATAATTCTTTTTGATTTAGAGTATTGAGAAATTGAGCAGTGTAAGAACAGTTTAAGCTTTTACTAACCACTTTATGTTAGTAAATAAATACATTTTATTTTGATAAAACCATCCAAGTAAACATATATTTAGACTTATGTGTATTTTTAAGACCAAAGACACAACACAAGTAACGCTATCTGTTGGGACTCAGAGAAATAACAAGCCGCCATCTTGATGGTCTAGATTTAATTTGTGCTTCACTTTTATACCCTTGATCTGTGGTAAACAGTTGTTCAAAATACTACACCATTTTTCCTAGGTTATTTTCATTATTAAAATTATGAATTTTATAATGGGTAACATTCTTATAAAAAGATGAACGGAGGCTTGCTTGCTTGCGACACGGATCTCAAAAACGGCTCCAACGATTTCCTTCAAATGTTCAAAATAACTAATTTCTGGGATAAAAATTAGTTCTAGACAGGCCTCATCCCTAGGAAAAATCAAATAATGTAAAAAAACTAAAATGAAAAGTTAAAAAAATTAACATTGGGCTTATGGAGTTTCAAATCAAAACAAAAGAATTGTAACAGCTGTTCATAATCAACCAGGGAACTGTCAAAGTAATACTCATGTTGTTTATGATTATTAACATGTGGTTTCCTGAGAGCAGAGATTAAAAGATTTGAGTTAAGATTACATGTATAGAGTAGTAAAATAAATCAAAGGGACATTGAGCTATAAATATCAACTGGAGGGACCTTAAAAATGTAGAAAAGAGGCAAATGAATAATAAAAATCTGATTATCAGTAGAGGGGGGAGTGGTGAAATATTACTCCAAGTCATCTAAACAAACTGACTGGCCTTCCCCCGAGCAAAGCTCGGCCCCCAGGTACTCAATATAAACAGGTTAACATACCTTGACGTCAGCAATTCCTTCAGCTAAGAAAAAAACAAAAAATAAATAATCTGTGGAAAGGACATCTATTGTTTCAACACGAAAAACAAAAACAAATGTTGTCTGCCTTACGGAAGACTAAAAGTTGTACAATAAAGCCAGGAAGTGACCTAGTTTAAATTATTTAATAACTTGTCCCTGGGGAACCGGAACCGGACCTAAAAAGCTTTCCAATGTAGAGGGAGCAACTGTTGGCTCTTCCATTATACAAAGGAATGGCTGACGTCAAACCTGTTTATATTGTTATTATTAGGTTTTTCAACCCTTCCTTCATTTAACTGTAACCGGAGGATTTTCTTCGTAAATATATCCGTCCATTTTTTGGGGTTTTTTAAGATACAGCGAAATATTAAATACTAAGACAGCTTTATCACATGTGAAAAATCATTAAATTCAATTGTACGAAAGTGTATAACGTTATTTATTGATTTAAATGCAAATGGTGAAGCAATTGTGCCGACATTATAGTTTAGAATCGCTACTTTTTAGACGGATTTTTCCCTTTTAGCGAATTTCCCCTATAGGGAAGAAGCTATTACCGTAGTCGGCATGGTAAGACCTAGGCCCGGGACCATGATAACTTTTTGTTTTGAGGTCCCCAGATGTCCAAAACACTATTCGTTCAAATTTATATATATGTATATATATATATATATATATATATATATATATATATATATATATATATATATATATATATCTATATATGTGTCCGTGAATGCGATAACTTGAGTAAAAAACGTCCGATTTCGATGGAATTTGGCTCAAATGTGTAAACTGACATTTATGACTTTAAGTTCGAAAACCAGAAAAATCGGACTATGGGAAGGGGGGTTTATGGGGGTTTTAAATTTTCCGAAAATCAGTTTTTTGCATTTTTTACCCTAAAATTGTTTAAACACTTAATTTAGGTTTAGACCATGTTATAGAGCTTAAAAAAACGAATAATATGGTATTTTGAATTATTAACCTAGGTTAAGTGGTTGCGGAAAAAATCCAAAAAACATGCTCATAAAATCTCCCATGTTAATCTTATGGGAAAAAGGTTTTTGGCTTTTCCTCAGTTAATTTTACATTAAACTTCACATTTTCTTTTACCAATCACTTCAGCTCCACAAAACAATCATTTTGGTGTTTAAATTGTGATTCTACGTCAAACCGTTGCAGAGATATTCAAAGTGCTAAACACAGTACGTTGTCCAATGTTATCCTTATGGAGAATAAATAAAATTTGATATCTTGATTATTTATGAATGTATATTGATGAAATTTGGTATGTGGCTTCATGTTGTACTGGTATATTGATAATTGCACAAAAAATAAATGTTTTGTTGACTGTCCCCGTAGCAGCTAACCTGCATACTCAGCCCTAATGTTATTCTTATGGAGAATAAGTAAAGTTTTATATCTCCCTTAATTATGAACATAAATTAATAAAACATGGTAAGTAGCTTCACCTGGTTCAGTTATATTGATAATTGCATAAAAACTCATTTCTTATCTTCCTCGTTGCAGCAAACCTGCGTACTCAGTCCTAATGTTATTCTTATGGGGAATAAATAAAATGTAATAAATCACTTATTTATGAATGTATTTTTGTCTAACTTGGTGAGTGGCTTTATGTACTAGTGAGAAACATATCAATGCATTGGAAATTCGCTGAGTACGCAGGTTTGCTGTGACGGGGGGTATTGTAATTACTTCGATATTTTTAGTTGACTGTAATAGAAAGTGACTGTTTTTTTACATGAAATAATTACTTTTCCTCACAATAAACAGTCAGTATTGCCACAGAAATCTAAACAATATTGCGAAGTAAACTGTAATAATTTATGTGACAAATATTTAATCGAATCAGACTTGTTTAAAGGAAGAAACATATTATTTTAAAAGTTCCATTTAATTTAAAATGTGCATTGATCACATGGACGACAGAGACTACGACCCAAACTCCCAACTTTCCAACTATTGTGCTGATTCAGCTTATAACCCCTTCCAATATAACACCCACGTTTAGCCGTTCCACAATCAATAAACTGTTAAGTCCTAAATAAAAATAACGAGTTCGCACGCAGCACGCTGACGTGAGGGAAGTGAATTTCCACAAAAAAAGTTTCAAACTCAAAATATGTGTAAAAACATGTATTCCAATTTTTATTAAAATCTGAAAACATTGATTTTTTGGCTGTTCTGATGCTCCTGGTTTCATTTACCTGCAAAGCTGGAAATACAATTTTGCGCATTATAATGTTAGGAGAAGGTCCAGGCAGGCTTGAAAGTCGGCGTGAGTTGCTGGGGATGATAAAAGTACTTTAACAAAGGAATAACAGGCTTTTATAGTGTAAAACCCCAATAAGACAACGTACTGTGTTTAGTCGAAACACATTTTCTTTAATAACTCGGTAAATATTTATGCTAGAGTGACGAGAGAGAGCTTAAAACTAGAGCTTAGGTTAGTGTGAAAATTGTACTCTGTGTCTTTCTGGTCATCCCTAAATGATTTAAAGATACCTAATCAGTTCATTTATTGCAGCCCCTTGCCCTGTCATTAAAACTGTCGTCTCATTTTTCGTATATATATGGCAGTATATTTTTGTTTTGGCAATGCGGTGCAGCAAAACTTGAAACGAAGGTATACGAACCTCCAAAGATTACATTCTATATTTAGTGATTTATTAGCGGAGTTCTTACTAGGAATAAACAGGACAAAATGAACTACGTCTTAGAATACAAAATATGTTTAATTGTCACAACACGGTTTATTCTACTCAATAAATTATTTACTAGAAATACCCTTTCTATAACCTTCAAACATAAATACTGAAGGAGACATCCCATCCATATGGCCCAGCTGTCCCACTTTTAGAGTATCCTAGAATTTAAAATTGGAGTAGTTTGATTGGGTCACCGACAGATTGTGCTGCTGTCAACTTTTTATTTTAGATATTTACGTTAACTTTTAAAATATCTCCACCCCAGAAGGCAAGTGATATGTTATGTTTGCTATTATACTTATGTTTGCTTCCTGCCACACCAACTGTTGTATTATCCCCTCCTTGAGAGGATAAGTAATAGTTGACAGCAGTATACTCTGTTGGTGATTGTTGTAAACTACGACCTCTTTCAATCCTGGCATACACAAAACTAGGGACACATTTTACAATGGCAATGAGAAGTCTACTTCAGTATTTATAGTCAATGCTATAACCGTAGGTAAACCTACTTAAAATACTTTAAGTTCAAGCGATTCCTGTAGAGAACCAACTTCACTGTAAAAACTAACAAGGAAACATAAAACTGCCGACTAAAAAATAGTAGTTTAAAATGTTTAATAATAATTGGACTAAATAATTAAATAATTGGACTAAATAAATGGGGTGAATTGGACTTTCAAAATGTTAAATCTATAAAATTTAAATATGTAATAACAAAATTTTAATACAAAGTTAATATGCTGTTTTATTAGTACACATAATATTGATTTTAAGCCTATGAACAGGGGCTTAGACGAATCAATGGTTGGGTATCTCCTACATGATATAATCAGTTACATTAATACGCGCGCTAGATTATTGGTATTGGGTATGATATAATCTGCTTTTACTTTCCTCCTCCTAATTAGAAGTAATAAGGACTAACGATGAATTTGCATAAGCCCTATTTCACTTTCAACTGATATTTACAAAATTTCATTAAGTGTTAGTTTAAACATTAATATTTTTCGTATACTAATTTCATATAGCGTTCATGTTTATTAATTAATACACCATTTGATACACCATTTGATACACCATTTGATACACCATTTGATACACAATTTGATACACCATTTGATACACCATTTGATACGCCATTTGATACACCATTTAGGGAGACACCGAAAAAGTAAGATATCTATGTATTATAAAATCTAATCATAAAAAGAATAAGGATTTTTTTGTGACAAGCCTATTCGCCGGTCACATAGATTTCACATAGGTTATGTTTTAAATATCTGTGCATGTATTATTTGAAATCCCTCAACGACTAAATGTACATTTTGATGTTTTATAAAATATCCTCCTTCAGAGCTCTGCCCCCTGAGATTTCAAAGATCCAATGTTAATTTTATGAAAGAATTAACATACATATTTTTGAACATTTAACAGCTGTTGATACAACACAACATCTAACTTCTGTCATGGCAACATAATATCAAAACGCCTCTCACTAGCCAAACGGTTGGAGTATTGGACTTGGGTTCAAGGGGTCACGGGTTCAAATCCCGGGGTGACCACACAGATTTGAGTGGTTTTGTCCCTAAAATCGTTTGTGTGATCTCTAACAAAAATGCCGTTGGTGTCATAATAATATATATATAAAACCAAATTCAAGGGAACTACCATATTTAAAAATACCCCGTCGCAGCAAACCTGCGTACTCAGCGAATTTACAATGGCGATATAAATTTCTTAATACTTCATAAAGCCACTTACCAAGTTTCATAAAAATATATTCACAAATAAGCATTATATACAATTTTAATTATTCTCCATAAGAATAACTTTGGAGCTGAGTACGCAGGTTTGCTACATCGAGGTTCACAACAAATGAGTTTTTATACTAATATCAATATAACTCAACCAGGTGAAGCCATATACCAGTTTTTATTCATTTACTAGCAGTTACCCTGCGCGCATTGCTGCGCCCAAAACTTTGAATTTTTTTAATTACAGCTGTTAATTTTGTAAACACTAAATTTCTAAAACCTGACACAGCACCCTTGTATGCCCTCTGGGTCGGAGCCCTTTGGACAGATTTGCACCACACTTCACACAAACCATCCTTGAATAATGCTCAGTAATGCCTGAGAGTTTCATTACAGTCTGTCGAGCGGTTTCGGAGTCCATAGGCTACATACATATATACATACATACTTCCTCTTTTATAGTTAATTTATGTTTATAATTAAGGGAAACATAGCATTTAGTCATTATCCACAAGTATAACATGGGGCTGAGTATGCAGGTTTGCTGATACGGGAGCCTTTGGCAAAAAATTATTATTTTGAGCAAATATCTACAGACCATAACCAGTTGAAGCCGTATACCAAGTTTCGTCAGTATACGTTCATAAATAGGCGATTTATAAAATTTTTCTTTTCCTCCATAAGAATAACATTAGACAACGTACTGTGTTTAGCACTTTCAATATCTCGGGAACAAATTGACGTAGAGGAATGATCAAAATACCAAATTGTGTGTTTTTTTAAGCTGAATCCAATGGTAAAAACTTAAATTTGACAATTTCAAAAATTGTATGTAAAAAATTCAAAAAACCCATTTTTGGGGTATAAAACCCTCAAAATACCCCTTCGGATAGAGCGATCTGGCTGGTTTTCGAACTTAGTCATAAATGTTGCTTTACACGTTTATACCAAATTTGATCAAAATCGGATAATTTTTACGAGAGTTATCGTGCTCACGGACATATATATATATATATATATATATATATATATATATATATATATATATATACACACATATATATAAATATATACATATATACACATATATATATAAATACAGTTTCGAACGAATGGTGTTTTTGTGGTCTGGGGGCCTCAAAACGAAAAGTTATCATGGTCCCGGGCCTAGGTCCTACCATGCCGACTACGGTAATAGCTTCTTCCCTATAGGGGAAATTCGCTAAAAATAGAAAACTAAAATAAACTACTCCACCAAAGTTAACTCAGCTGATCAATTTAAATTTGAAATAATATTATACTATTTATATTATGTTAGATAATTATTTTGGCTGTGAAAATTACGTAAAGGTATCGAAACAAGTCAGTCTTTAAAAAATATAAAAAAACAAGGGTAATCAGTTTTTAATAAGATAACTATAACATTTATATTAATAGCCCTCTTCAGCGAACTTCATACCAATAACAAATATACATATAGGACTTAAACACAAGTCGGGTAATACTAATACAAACAAAATTGGCTCGAATCTGAGCAACTGGGTTTGTACAATTTAAACTAATTAAATATAAACATGAAATCATGAATAATTAGTACATAATAACAATCAGCAAACAAATTAAATAAGTCTAGGATATTCCATTACTTTGGCTAATTGCATTGTACAGGAATAGCAAGGCGTTGTATATAACATTCTAGAAGCTATGATGTCTAACCATCAGAGTGCAACTATCAGCAACCACTGAGCTATAACCAGAATCCTCTTCATCATAAGCCAATGTATGTATTCCTGAGTGTAATACACCTATCTGTATTAACTTCTGTAACTTGATTAAGTGAAATATTAAAACGTATAAATAAAAAAACGTGAAAAGTATTTTAGCGAATTTCCCCTATAGGGAAGAAGCTATTACCGTAGTCGGCATGGTAAGACCTAGGCCCGGGACCATGATAACTTTTCGTTTTGAGGTCCCCAGACCCCAAAAACACCATTCGTTCGATACTGTATATATATATATATATATATATATATATGTCCGTGAGCACGATAACTCTCGTAAAAATGATCCGATTTTGATGAAATTTGGTATAAACGTGTAAAGCAACATTTATGACTTTAAGTTTGAAAACCAGCCAGATCGCTCTACCCGAAGGGGTATTTTGGGGGGGGTTTGTACCCCAAAAATGGGTTTTTCGAATTTTTCACATATAATTTTTGAAATATTCAAATTTTAGTTTTCACCATTGGATTCAGCTTAAAAAAACACACAATTTGGTATTTTGATCATTTCTCTACGTCAATTGGTTACCGAGATATTTAAAGTGCTAAACACAGTACGTTGTCTAATGTTATTCTTATGGAGGAAAAGAAAAATTTTATATCTCGCCTATTTATCAACGTATACTGACGAAACTTGGTATACGGCTTCATCTGGTTGTGGACCATTGATATTTGCTCAAAAAGACAATTTTTTACCCAAGGCTCCCGTAGCAGCAAACCTGCGTACTCAGCCCCATGTTATTCTTATGGAGAATAAGTAACGTGTTATCTGCCTTCATTATGAAAATAAATTAATGAAATTTGGTATGTCGCTTTACCTAGATGAGTTGTATTGATATTTGTATAAAACCCCATTTTTTGTGTTCCTTGCTTCAGCAAACCTGCATACTCAGCTGCCATGTTATTCTTATGGAGAATAATTAAAATGTCATAAATCGTTTATTTATGAATGTATATTGATGGTATGTGGCTTTATGTGGTATTGATATACATATATATGCATTGGAAATTCGCTGAGTACGCAGGTTTGCTGCTACGGGGGTATTTACTCTATCTGAGATGTTTATGGTTCTCCAATTTGTTAGATAATTTCAAAATATATTACATTTATTGGCCTTTGCAGTTTATATAATAAAGTTTCATTGAGTATACATACTTTTATCAAGTAATGTTCTGAATGATTTTTTTAGGTTAAAACGCATAGGAAATAAAAATAATACAAAATTGAAATTATAATTTTAAATAATCAAAGAACAATTAAATACCTCTGGAATTAAGTAGAGTATTTGGTTTTATGAGACTTAAAATTTTTAATGTTGCAAGAAACTAAATTAATTAAACCAATATTGATGAAAAATATTGTAAGTTGGTTATTTAAACCTACAGTATATCTCATAATGAAACACGTTCAAATTTATATTGCATAGAGTTAATTGGAAAATAAATTGAGTAAGCCTACAGTGCATCGAAATTGCAATTCCCTTTGGCAGGGACTGCCTTTGATACTACACTTGCCTTAAAGATCTACAACCGATTGTCAGATACATTGAAGAGTTTTAGTATTAATAAGTTTAAAGTCACCTTAAAAATTTGCTCAAGACAAAAGCCCTTCTACAACCTTCAGGATTTTTTGAAGACAACCTGTTAGGTATGGTCTAACTCGTCCACTGCCATACGTTAGTAAAACCTTTTTCCATCCATGGAAGTTTTGTATATAGTATTTTTAGTATTATTAGTGAATTTCCTATGGAAAGTGAACTATTATCATGACCCGCACGGTGAAACTTAAGCCCGGGACCACCATAGAAGTTCCTAACGTGACCCCCTGAACACGTTTTGGGGGGTCGTTCAAAATTTTATATATATATACATATATAAACATATATATATATATAAACATATATATATATAAACATATATATATATATATATATATATATATATATATGTGTTTGCACTCTAGCGGTCGCATTTTTTGTCCGATTAACTTAAAATTTGGTAGGGACGTTCCTTTCTGAAATCAGTTGGACGAGTTTGTTGGGCAAAAGAATCGTAACACTCCAAACCCATTTTTTGGGGATTAATCTTTCAAATTTTGAGTTTTTGGGCCCAAAAAGGGTCTAAAAAGCCCCAAATGTAAAATTAATGCATGTAAACAGATGGGAATTAGTGGGACGAAAGTTTTAAGCCCTCTCTCGTCATTCTAGCATAAATATTTACCGAGTTATTAAAGAAAAAAGAAAATGTGTTTTGGATAAACACAGTACGTTGTCTTATGGGGGTTTTACACTAGAAAAGCCTGCTACTCCTTTGTTAGAGTACTTTTATCATCCCCAGCAACCTCACGCCTACTTTCAAGCCTGACTGGACCTTGTCCTAACATTATAATGCGCAAAATTGTATTCCCAGCTTTGCAGGTAAATGAAACCAGGAGCATCAGAACAGCCAAAAAAATCAATGTTTTCAGATTTCAATAAAAATTGGAATACTAGTATGTTTTTACACTAATTTTAAATTTTAAAAGTTTTATGTGGAAATTCACTTCCCTCACGTCAGCGTGCTGCGTGCGAACTCGTTATTCATTAGAAGCAACCAATCCGGCTCTGCTGGTCTCCGGTGAAGAGGAAGGTAATTTCAGGTAAGGTAATTTACAATAAACTATGACTGAACTACTATGAATTCTTGTCTACTTGATCATGTGTCAGAAAATAAAACAGGTCACTCCAGTTGTTATTTATAGCTCATTGTCACTTTGATTTATTTTACTACTCTATTTATGTAATCTACACTCAAATATTTTAATCTCTGCTCTCAGGAAACCACATGTTAATCTATAATATATACAGCCGCATGTGTAACTCACTGACTGACTGACTGACTGACTGACTGACTGACTGACTGAGGTATACGAATTCTAGACCACTTCTATATGAGTTAGAAACCTTAAATTTTGCATGCAGGTAGCTTATAGCTTGTAACCCCCAGGAAAATCGCCAAAACCGACATTTTGTTATTTCAACCCCCCTTAAAAAAATATTTAAAACCCCCCAAAAAAGGCTTATTAAAAAATTATGGTTTTTGAGCTCTAATGCACGAACGGATGGTTCTATCAAAAAACGGACACCACCACGTGCTACGGATTTTGCAAGATCTACAACTTTGGTTCTATAACTTTTTGTCGTATCTCGTCTCCTTCACCCTTAGATAGCTCTAGATTTTTTCAAATTTTGAGAATTTGTGGCGGTTTTATATTTCCTATCACGTTAATATACTTGATGGAGGCCTAATATTGGGCACGCAGTATGTCTACATCACACTTAGTAAACAACAGCAGATATATGACCAATTTTTATTACTTAAACCTGTCGGAAAATAAAAAAACTCTTAAATTTCATAGATTTGACCGTTTTCTAACTAAAAGTAGTAAGGAAATGCCGGTTCCGGAACAATTGTTATTAATTAGAATGCACGTATCACCATTTATACTTTAACTAGGATCGTGATATATGTATTGCGTGTGCTTTGCACCTTTTCTTCCCAAATCCTACTATTTTTAATTTGAACTATCTCAAAAAGAAAATTTGGGAATACAAAATCAAAATGTAGTATTTTTTATTTGAGCTCTAGCGGCCAAACGGGTTGTCCTATCGAAAAACCCTACTTCCATGTGCCACGGATTTTAGACGAACTACAACTTCAGTCCTATGACATTTTTCCGTATCTCACCCCCTTCACCCTTAGGTTGCGCTAGATTTTTTAAATTTAAGCTTTTTTCTGAGATTTTTTGTGGTTTTTCGCTCTAATATAGAACTTAGAGGCCTAATATTTATCACACAGTATTCCTACATTACAATTAGTACCAAGCAACATTCACACGCCCAGATAAAGTATCTTAAACACCCCAAAAAATCAACATTTTTGAGCTTTTGTAGACTTTTTCGTGTTTTTCGGGTACATTTTTTATGTTGCACTCTGTCGAGGGTAAAATCCCTTATAAATCATGTCATATTTGCTGCAGAAGGATTGTAGAAACCCAAAGTCATAGTATTTCAGGTTGTTAACGGTGGTCGTATTCCTTATAAGGTTCAAAAGACGCCTTATAAAGGCTACATTATACATCAGTTAAGGGTATTCATTTTTTCGAGCACTTAGGTAATACATTGAGGCTTAAAATTTATCATACTACGTCTCCATGACAAGTCGTATTCATCAACAGGCATATGACCGGATTTTATAGGTTAAACCCTTAAAATAATCAAAGCCTTGGAATAGTTGTAGAATTTTTGTGTTAAATAGAATTTGGACCAATTTACATTAAACTGTGGCCAAACAGCGATCTGGGGGCGAAGCCCCCCACAGGGGTCTGGGGGTGGAGCCCCCAGCGAGCGAAGCGAGTAATCATATACAACATGAGTATTACTCTGACAGTTTCCTGGTTGATTATGAACAGCTGTTACAATTCTTTTGTTTTTATTTGAAAGTCCATAAGCCCAATGTTATTTTTTTAACTTTTCATTTTAGTTTTTTTTTTAATTATTTGATTATCCCTGGGGATGAGGCCTGTCTAGAACTTATTTTTATCCCAGAAATTAGTTATTTCGAATATTTGAAAGAAATCGTTGGAGCCGTTTTTGAGATCAGTGTCGCAAGCAAGCAAGGAAGCAAGCTTAATCCTTACTTATATTAGAGTATAGGATAGTTGCATAAATATCATATACTTTCCTCCAATTAATATATAGCAGATTGCAATCTGTTAGGAGAAAAACCCTTTAAGGAAAACTGACAGAGCCAAGAGACACTAACAAGGCAAGAGACAGCCATGTAACGAAGTTCGGAACGTCCATTGGAATTACTTACATTACAATTTGCTTCGAATTTCCAGCTGCACTTTATCAACGATTTCATATATATATCTTACAGCGTGGTTACTAAAAGGTTATGATGGTCTAATGATATGATGTTTAATACCCGGTTTATCTATTAATTATTAATAAAAGTTAAGGAAATTACAGGTACACTGTGCACTTGTGTCCCTGAATTCTTACGTGTAAAAATACAAGTAAACTTTGAAATATACATTTAGAATGATTGTTTGCTATTGATTTGGATTCAACCAAGTCTAGTAAACCAAATCATAGACTGATATCGTACTCAATTCACATTTTTGACGGGCATAGCAGCATCGCGTAACATATAGTGTAAGACTAAACTTTAGGTGGAATAATTCGGACAACATCTTACGTCAGACAAAATCAGTACGTACATATTCATTACATTATGTACGGTTTTTTATTACTAACGTTCTTTATGAAATGTACTCTTTGGTGTAAGAATGGAGGGGTAGAGGTTAGAACAAAAATTCGTGACTCCGGTTGCAACAAGCAAAATGACAGGCTAACTAGCCTAACTAATTTATATGTAGGAGAGTGGAGGGGCTGGTTATTATAAACATTCTCAATCCTGTGTATGCATTGGTACAACGGGACTTGATAGGGTGGTCAACAGGACAAACCTAATTATATATTTTTTTTAAATAAAAGTATATACTACTCAGGAGTACAAAAAAAGTGAAGGCTGAGCTTTGTCAACCAAATAAAGTGTGTACGCCATTGAAAAAACGGAAAATATCCAATCACAACAAATGAGTACGCTGAGCCGTGAGTTGACTTGGTCGGCGCCACTGCCCTGACCGTGGACAGCCACACCAAACATATTACAGTGTGCTCACACATATACCCACATGCACTCGCTCTATTCAATCACAACAAATGAGTACGCTGAGCCGTGAGATGACTTGGTCGGCACCACTCGCCTAACTGTGGACAGCCACACCAAACATAGTACAGTGTGCTCATACATATACCCACACGCACTCGCTCTATCCAATCACAACAAATGAGTACGCTGAGCCGTGAGATGACTTGGTCGGCGCCACTGCCCTGACTGTGGACAGCCACATCAAACATATTACAGTGTGCTCACACATATACCCACACGCACTCGCTCTATCCAATCACAACAAATGAGTACGCTGAGCCGTGAGATGACTTGGTCGGCGCAACTGCCCTGACTGTGGCCAGCCACACCAAACATATTACAGTGTGCTCACACATATACCCACACGCACACACTCTATCCATTCACAACAAATGAGTATGCTGAGCCGTGAGATGACTTGGTCGGCACCACTGCCCTGACTGTGGACAGCCACATCAAACATATTACAGTGTGCTCACACATATACCCACACGCACTCGCTTTATCCAATAACAACAAATGAGTACGCTGAGCCGTGAGATGACTTGGTCGGCGCCACTGCCCTGACTATGGACAGCTACACCAAACATAGTACAATGTCCTCACACATATACCCACACGCACTCGCTCTATCCAATCACAACAAATGAGTACGCTGAGCCGTGAGATGACTTGGTCGGCGCCACTGCCCTGACTGTGGACAGCCACACCAAACATATTACAGTGTGCTCACACATATACCCACACGCACTCGCTCTATCCAATCACAACAAATGAGTACGCTGAGCCGTGAGATGACTTGATCGGTGCCACTGCCGTGACTGTGGGCAGCCACACCAAACATAGTACAGTGTGCTCACACATATACCCACACGCACTCGCTCTATTCAATCACAACAAATGAGTACGCTGAGCCGTGAGATGACTTGGTCGGCACCACTCGCCTGACTGTGGAAAGCCACACCAAACATAGTACAGTGTGCTCACACATATACCCACACGCACTCGCTCTATCCAATCACAACAAATGAGTACGCTGAGCCGTGAGATGACTTGGTCGGCGCCACTGCCGTGACTGTGGACAGCCACATCAAACATATTACAGTGTGCTCACCTATATACCCACACGCACTCGCTCTATCCAATCACAACAAATGAGTACGCTGAGCCGTGAGATGACTTGGTCGGCGCCACTGCCCTGACTGTGGCCAGCCACACCAAACATATTACAGTGTGCTCACACATATACCCACACGCACACACTCCATCCAATCACAACAAATGAGTACGCTGAGCCGTGAGTTGACTTGGTCGGCGCCACTGCACTGACTGTGGACAGCCACACCAAACATAGTAGTGTTCTCACACATATAACCAAACGAACTCGCTCTATCCAATCACAACAAATGAGTACACTGAGCCGTGAGATGACTTGGTCGGCGCCACTGCCCTGACTGTGGACAGCCACATCAAACATATTACAGTGTGCTCACACATATACCCACACGCACTCGGTCTATCCAATCACAACAAATGAGTACGCTGAGCCGTGAGTTGACTTGGTCGGCGCCACTGCCCTGACCGTGGGCAGCCACACCAAACATATTAGAGTGTGCTCACACATATACCCACACGCACTCGCTCTATTCAATCACAACAAATGAGTACGCTGAGCCGTGAGATGACTTGGTCGGCGCCACTGCCCTGACTGTGGACAGCCACATCAAACATGTTACAGTGTGCTCACCTATATACCCACACGCACTCGCTCTATCCAATCACAACAAATGAGTACGCTGAGCCGTGAGATGACTTGGTCGGCGCAACTGCCCTGACTGTGGCCAGCCACACCAAACATATTACAGTGTGCTCACACATATACCCACACGCACACACTCCATCCAATCATAACAAATGAGTACGCTGAGCCATGAGTTGACTTGGTCGGCGCCACTGCACTGACTGTGGTCAGCCACACCAAACATAGTAGTGTTCTCACACATATAACCAAACGTACTCGCTCTATCCAATCACAACAAATGAGTACGCTGAGCCGTGAGATGACTTGGTCGGCGCCACTGCCCTGACTGTGGACAGCCACATCAAACATATTACAGTGTGCTCACACATATACCCACACGCACTCGCTCTATCCAATCACAACAAATGAGTACGCTGAGCCGTGAGTTGACTTGGTCGGCGAAACTGCCCTGACCGTGGACAGCCACACCAAACATATTACAGTGTGCTCACACATATACCCACACGCACTCGCTCTATCCAATCACAACAAATGAGTACGCTGAAACGTGAGTTGACTTGGTCGGCGCCACTGCCCTGACCGTGGACAGCCACACCAAACATATTACAGTGTGCTCACACATATACCCAGACGCACACACTCCATCCAATCACAACAAATGAGTACGCTAAGCCGTGAGTTGACTTGGTCGGCGCCACTGCACTGACTGTGGACAGCCACACCAAACATAGTACAGTGTGCTCATACATATACCCACACGCACTCGCTCTATCCAATCACAACAAATGAGTACGCTGAGCCGTGAGATGACTTGGTCGGCACCACTGCCCTGACTGTGGACAGCCTCATCAAACATATTACAGTGTGCTCACACATATACCCACACGCACTCGCTCTATCCAATCACAACAAATGAGTACGCTGAGCCGTGAGATGACTTGGTCGGCGCAACTGCCCTGACTGTGGCCAGCCACACCAAACATATTACAGTGTGCTCACACATATACCCACACGCACACACTCTATCCAATCACAACAAATGAGTATGCTGAGCCGTGAGATGACTTGGTCGGCACCACTGCCCTGACTGTGGACAGCCACATCAAACATATTACAGTGTGCTCACACATATACCCACACACACTCGCTCTATCCAATAACAACAAATGAGTACGCTGAGCCGTGAGATGACTTGGTCGGCGCCACTGCCCTGACTAGGGACAGCTACACCAAACATAGTACAATGTCCTCACACATATACCCACACGCACTCGCTCTATCCAATCACAACAAATGAGTACGCTGAGCCGTGAGATGACTTGGTCGGCGCCACTGCCCTGACTGTGGACAGCCACACCAAACATATTACAGTGTGCTCACACATATACCCACACGCACTCGCTCTATCCAATCACAACAAATGAGTACGCTGAGCCGTGAGATGACTTGGTCGGTGCCACTGCCGTGACTGTGGGCAGCCACACAAAACATAGTACAGTGTGCTCACAAATATACCCACACGCACTCGCTCTATTCAATCACAACAAATGAGTACGCCGAGCCGTGAGATGACTTGGTCGGCACCACTCGCCTGACTGTGGACAGCCACACCAAACATAGTACAGTGTGCTCACACATATACCCACACGCACTCGCTCTATCCAATCACAACAAATGAGTACGCTGAGCCGTGAGATGACTTGGTCGGCGCCACTGCCGTGACTGTGGACAGCCACATCAAACATATTACAGTGTGCTCACCTATATACCCACACGCACTCGCTCTATCCAATCACAACAAATGAGTACGCTGAGCCGTGAGATGACTTGGTTGGCGCCACTGCCCTGACTGTGGCCAGCCACACCAAACATATTACAGTGTAATCACACATATACCCACACGCACACACTCCATCCAATCACAACAAATGAGTACGCTGAGCCGTGAGATGACTTGGTGGGCGCCACTGCACTGACTGTGGACAGCTACACCAAACATAGTAGTGTTCTCACACATATAACCAAACGCACTCGCTCTATCCATTCACAACAAATGAGTACGTTGAGCCGTGAGATGACTTGGTCGGCGCCACTGCCCTGACTGTGGACAGCCACATCAAACATATTACAGTGTGCTCACACATATACCCACACGCACTTGCTCTTTCCAATCACAACAAATGAGTACGCTGAGCCGTGAGATGACTTGGTCGGCGCCACTGCCGTGACTGTGGACAGCCACATCAAACATATTACAGTGTGCTCACACATATACCGACACGCACTCGCTCTATCCAATCACAACAAATGAGTACGCTGAGCCGTGAGATGACTTGGTCGGCGCCACTGCCCTGACTGTGGACAGCCACATCAAACATATTACAGTGTGCTCACACATATACCGACACGCACTCCCTCTATCCAATCACAACAAATGAGTACGCTGAGCCGTGAGATGATTTGGTCGGCACCACTGCCCTGACTGTGGACAGCCACACCAAACATAGTACAGTTGGCTCACCTATATACCCACACGCACTCACTCTATCCAATCACAACCAATGAGTACCCTGAGCAGTGAGATGACTTGGTCGGCACCACTGCCCTGACCATGGACAGCCACACCAAACATAGTACAGTGTGCTCACACAAATACCCACACGCACTCGCTCTATCCAATCACAACAAATGAGTACGCTGAGCCGTAAGATGACATGGTCGGTGCCACTGCCCTGACCGTGGACAGCCACACCAAACATAGTACAGTGTGCTCACACAAATACCCACACGCACTCGCTCTATCCAATCACAACAAATGAGTACGCTGAGCCGTGAGATGACTTGGTCGGCACCACTGCCCTGACCGTGGACAGCCACACCAAACATAGTACAGTGTGCTCACACAAATACCCACACGCACTCGCTCTATCCAATCACAACAAATGAGTACGCTGAGCCGTGAGATGACATGGTCGGTGCCACTGCCCTGATCGTGGACAGCCACACCAAACATATTACAGTGTGCTCACACATATACCCACACGCACTCGCTCTATCCAATCACAACGAATGAGTACGCTGAGCCGTGAGATGAATTGTTCGGCACCACTGCCCTTACTGTGGACAGCCACATCAAACATATTACAGTGTGCTCACACATATACCCACACGCACTCACTCTATCCAATCACAACAAATGAGTACGCTGAGGCGTGAGATGACTTGGTCGGCGCCACTGCCCTGACTGTGGTCAGCCACATCAAACATATTACAGTGTGCTCACACATATACCGACACGCACTCCCTCTATCCAATCACAACAAATGAGTACGCTGAGCCGTGAGATGACTTGGTCGGCACCACTGCCCTGAATGTGGACAGTGACACCAAACATAGTACAGTGTTCTCACACATATACCCACACGCACACACTATCAAATCACAACATATGAGTACGCTGAGCCGTGAGATGACTTGGTCGGCACCACTGCCCTGACTGTGGACAGCCACACCAAACATAGTACAGTTGGCTAACACATATACCCACACGCACTCGCTCTATCTAATCGCAACAAATGAGTAAGCTGAGCCATGAGATGACTTGGTCGGAGCCACTGCCCTGACTGTGGACAGTCACACCAAACATATTACAGTGGGCTCACCTATATACCCACACGCACTCACTCTATCCAATCACATCAAATGAGTACGCTGAGCCGTGAGATGACTTGGTCGGCGCCACTGCCCTGACCGTGGACAGCCACACCAAACATATTACAGTTGGCTCACCTATATACCCACACGCACTCACTCTATCCAATCACAACAAATGAGTACGCTGAGCCGTGAGATCACTTGGTCGGCGCCACTGCCCTGACCGTGGACAGCCACACCAAACATATTACAGGGGGCTCACACATATACCCACACGCACTCGCTCTATCCAATCACAACAAATGAGTACGCTGAGCCGTGAGATCACTTGGTCGGCGCCACTTCCCTGACCGTGGACAGCCACACCAAACATATTACAGTGGGCTCACACATATACCCACATGCACTCGCTCTATCCAATCACAACAAATGAGTACGCTGAGCCGTGAGATGACTTGGTCGGCGCCACTGCCTTGACTGTGGACAGCCACACCAAACATATTAAAGTGGGCTCACCTATATACCCACACGCACTCACTCTATCCAATCACAACAAATGAGGACCCTGAGCTGTGAGATGACTTGGTCGGCGACACTGCCCTGACTGTGGACAGCCACACCAAACATATTACAGTGGGCTCACCTATATACCCACACGCACTCACTCTATCCAATCACAACAAATGAGTACCCTGAGCCGTGAGATGACTTGGTCGGCGCCACTGCCCTGACCGTGGACAGTCACACACAAACATAGTACAGTGTGCTCACACATATACCCACACGCACTCACTCTATCCAATCACAACAAATGAGTACGCTGAAGCGTGAGATGACTTGGTCGGCGCCACTGCCCTGACTGTGGACAGCCACACCAAACATATTACAGTGGGCTCACCTATATACCCACATGCACTCACTCTATCCAATCACATCAAATGAGTACGCTGAGCCGTGAGATGACTTGGTCGGCGCCACTGCCCTGACTTTGGACAGCCACACCAAACATATTACAGTTGGCTCACACATATACCCACACGCACTCGCTCTATCCAATCACAACAAATGAGTACGCTGAGCCGTGAGATGACTTGTTCGGCACCACTGCCCTTACTGTGGACAGCCACATCAAACATATTACAGTGTGCTCACACATATACCCACACACACTCACTCTATCCAATCACAACAAATGAGTACGCTGAGGCGTGAGATGACTTGGTCGGCGCCACTGCCCTGACTGTGGTCAGCCACATCAAACATAGTACAGTGTGCTCACACATATACCCACACGCACTCGCTCTATCCAATCACAACAAAAGAGTAATCTGAGGCGTGAGTTGACTTGGTCGGCGACACTGCCCTGACCGTGGACAGTCACATATAACATAGTACAGTGTGCTCACAAATATACCCACACGCACTCGCTCTATCCAATCACAACAAAAGAGTAATCTGAGGCGCGAGTTGACTTGGTCGGCGACACTGCCCTGACCGTGGACAGCCACATCAAACATAGTACAGTGTGCTCAGACATATACCCACACGCACTCGCTCTATCCAATCACAACAAACGAGTACGCTAAGCCGTGAGATGACTTGGTCGGTGCCACTGCCCTGACCGTGGACAGCCACATCAAACATATTACAGTGTGCTCACACATATACCCACACGCACTCGCTCTATCCAATCACAACAAATGAGTACGCTGAGCCGTTGATGACTTGGTCGGCACCACTGAACTGACCATGGACAGTCACACCAAACATATTACAGTGTGCTCACACATATACTCACACGCACTCACTCTATCTAAACACAAAAAATGAGTACGCTGAGCCGTGAGATGACTTGGTCGGCGCCAATGCCCTGAACGTGGACAGCCACACCAAACATATTACAGTGTGCTCACACATATACCCACACGCACTCACTTTATCCAATCACAACAAATAAGTACGCTGAGCCGTGAGTTGAATGGTCGGCGCCATTGCCATGACTGTGGTCAGCCACATCAAACATAGTACAGTGTTCTCACACATATAACCACACGCACTCACTCTATCCAATCACAACAAAAGTGTACGCTGAGCCGTGACATGACTTGGTCGGCGCCACTGTCCTGACTGTGTACAGCGACACCAAACATATTACAGTGTGCTCACACATATACCCACACGCACACACTCTATCCAATCACAACAAAAGAGTACGCTGAGCCGTGAGATGACTTGGTCGGCGCCACTGTCCTGACTGTGTACAGCCACACCAAACATATTACAGTGTGCTCACACATATACCCACACGCACACACTCTATCCAATCACAACAAAAGAGTACGCTGAGCCGTGAGATGACTTGGTCGGCGCCACTGCCCTGACTGTGGACAGCCACATCAAACATATTACAGTATGCTCACACATATACTTACACGCACACACTCTATCCAATCACAACAAATGAGTACGCTGAGCCGTGAGATGACTTGGTCGGCGCCACTGCCCTGACTGTGGACAGCCACACCAAACATATTACAGTGGGCTCACCTATATACCCACACGCACTCACTCTATCCAATCACAACAAATGAGTACGCTGAGCCGTGAGATGACTTGGTCGGCGCCACTGCCCTGACCGTGGACAGCCACACCAAACATAGTACATTGTGCTCACACATATACCCACACGCACTCACTCTATCCAATCACAACAAATGAGTACGCTGAGCCGTGAGATGACTTGGTCGGCGCCACTGCCTTGACTGTGGACAGCCACACCAAACATAGTACAGTGTGCTCACACATATACCCACACGCACTCACTCTATCCAATCACAACAAATGAGTACGCTGAGCCGTGAGATGACTTGGTCGGCGCCACTGCCCTGACCGTGGACAGCCACACCAAACATAGTACAGTGTGCTCACACATATACCCACACGCACTCGCTCTATCCAATCACAACAAATGAGTACGCTGAGCTATGAGATGACTTGGTCGGCGCCACTGTCCTGACTGTGTACAGCCACACCAAACATATTACAGTGTGCTCACACATATACCCACACGCACACACTCTATCCAATCACAACTAATGAGTACGCTGAGCCGTGAGATGACTTGGTTGGCGCCACTGCACTGACTGTGGACTTCCACACCAAACATAGTAGTGTTCTCACACATATACCCACACGCACTCGCTCTATCCAATCACAACAAATGAGTACGCTGAGCCGTGTGTTGAATGGTCGGCGCCATTGCCATGACTGTGGACAGCCACACCAAACATAGTACAGTGTGCTCACACATATACCCAAACGCACTCACTCTATCCAATCACAACAAATGAGTACGCTGAGCTGTGAGATGACTTGGTCGGTGCCACTGCCCTGACTGTGGACAGCCACACCAAACATATTACAGTGTGGTCACACATATACCCACACGCACACACTCTATCCAATCACAACTAATGAGTACGCTGAGCCGTGAGATGACTTGGTCGGTGCCACTGCCCTGACTGTGGACAGCCACACCAAACATATTACAGTGTGCTCACACATATACCCACACGCACACACTCTATCCAATCACAACTAATGAGTACGCTGAGCCGTGAGATGACTTGGTTGGCACCACTGCACTGACTGTGGACATCCACACCAAACATATTACAGTGTGCTCACCTATATACCCACACGCACTCACTCTATCTAATCACAACAAATGAGTACGCTGAGCCGTGAGATGACTTCTTTGGCGACACTGCCCTGACTGTGGAAAGTCACACCAAACCTAGTAGTGTTCTCACACATATACCGACACGCACTCGCTCTATCCAATCACATCAAATGAGTACGCTGGGCCGTGAGATGACTTGGTCGGGGCCACTGCCCTGACTGTGGACAGCCACACAAAACACAGTACAGTGGGCTCACACATATACCCACAAGCAACTCGCTCTATCCAATCACAACAAAAGAGTAATCTGAGCCGTGAGTTTACTTAGTCGGTGCCACTGCCCTGACTGTGGACAGCCACATCAAACATATTACAGTGGGCTCACACATATACCCACACACACTCGCTCTATCCAATCACAACGAATGAGTACGCTGAGCCGTGAGATGACTTGGTCGGCGCCACTGCCCTGACCGTGGACAGCCACACACAAACATAGTACAGTGTGCTCACACATATACCCACACGCACTCACTCCATCCAATCACAACAAATGAGTACGCTGAAGCGTGAGATGACTTGGTCGGCGCCACTGCCCTGACTGTGGACAGCCACACCAAACATATTACAGTGGGCTCACCTATATACCCACATGCACTCACTCTATCCAATCACATCAAATGAGTACGCTGAGCCGTGAGATGACTTGGTCGGCGCCACTGCCCTGACCGTGGACAGTCACACACAAACATAGTACAGTGTGCTCACACATATACCCACACGCACTCACTCTATCCAATCACAACAAATGAGTACGCTGAAGCGTGAGATGGTTTGGTCGGCGCCACTGCCCTGACTGTGGACAGCCACACCAAACATATTACAGTGGGCTCACCTATATACCCACATGCACTCACTCTATCCAATCACATCAAATGAGTACGCTGAGCCGTGAGATGACTTGGTCGGCGCCACTGCCCTGACTTTGGACAGCCACACCAAACATATTACAATGGGCTCACCTATATACCCACACGCACTCACTCTATCCAATCACAACAAATGAGTACCCTGATCCGTGAGATGACTTGGTCGGTGCCACTGCCCTGACCGTGGACGGTCACACCAAACATAGTACAGTGTGCTCACACATATACCCACATGCACTCACTCTATCCAATCACATCAAATGAGTACGCTGAGCCGTGAGATGACTTGGTCGGCGCCACTGCCCTGACCGTGGACAGCCACACCAAACATATTACAGTTGGCTCACACATATACCCACACGCACTCGCTCTATCCAATCACAACAAATGAGTACGCTGAGCCGTGAGATCACTTGGTCGGCGCCACTGCCCTGACCGTGGACAGCCACACCAAACATATTACAGTGGGCTCACACATATACCCACACGCACTCGCTCTATCCAATCACAACAAATGAGTACGCTGAGCCGTGAGATCACTTGGTCGGCGCCACTTCCCTGACCGTGGACAGCCACACCAAACATATTACAGTGGGCTCACACATATACCCACATGCACTCGCTCTATCCAATCACAACAAATGAGTACGCTGAGCCGTGAGATGACTTGGTCGGCGCCACTGCCCTGACTGTGGCCAGCCACACCAAACATATTACAGTGGGCTCACCTATATACCCACACGCACTCACTCTATCCAATCACAACAAATGAGTACGCTGAGCCGTGAGATGACTTGGTCGGCGCCACTGCCCTGACTGTGGACAGCCACACCAAACATATTACAGTGGGCTCACCTATATACCCACACGCACTCACTCTATCCAATCACAACAAATGAGTACCCTGAGCTGTGAGATGACTTGGTCGGCGACACTGCCCTGACTGTGGCCAGCCACACCAAACATATTACAGTGGGCTCACCTATATACCCACACGCACTCACTCTATCCAATCACAACAAATGAGTACGCTGAGCCGTGAGATGACTTGGTCGGCGCCACTGCCCTGACTGTGGACAGCCACACCAAACATATTACAGTGGGCTCACCTATATACCCACACGCACTCACTCTATCCAATCACAACAAATGAGTACCCTGAGCTGTGAGATGACTTGGTCGGCGACACTGCCCTGACTGTGGACAGCCACACCAAACATATTACAGTGGGCTCACCTATATACCCACACGCACTCACTCTATCCAATCACAACAAATGAGTACCCTGAGCCGTGAGATGACTTGGTCGGCGCCACTGCCCTGACCGTGGACAGTCACACACAAACATAGTACAGTGTGCTCACACATATACCCACACGCACTCACTCTATCCAATCACAACAAATGAGTACGCTGAAGCGTGAGATGACTTGGTCGGCGCCACTGCCCTGACTGTGGACAGCCACACCAAACATATTACAGTGGGCTCACCTATATACCCACATGCACTCACTCTATCCAATCACATCAAATGAGTACGCTGAGCCGTGAGATGACTTGGTCGGCGCCACTGCCCTGACTTTGGACAGCCACACCAAACATATTACAGTGGGCTCACCTATATACCCACACGCACTCACTCTATCCAATCACAACAAATGAGTACCCTGATCCGTGAGATGACTTGGTCGGTGCCACTGCCCTGACCGTGGACAGTCACACCAAACATAGTACAGTGTGCTCACACTTATACCCACATGCACTCACTCTATCCAATCACATCAAATGAATACGCTGAGCCGTGAGATGACTTGGTCGGCGCCACTGCCCTGACCGTGGACAGCCACACCAAACATATTACAATTGGCTCACACATATACCCACACGCACTCGCTCTATCCAATCACAACAAATGAGTACGCTGAGCCGTGAGATGACTTGTTCGGCACCACTGCCCTTACTGTGGACAGCCACATCAAACATATTACAGTGTGCTCACACATATACCCACACACACTCACTCTATCCAATCACAACAAATGAGTACGCTGAGGCGTGAGATGACTTGGTCGGCGCCACTGCCCTGACTGTGGTCAGCCACATCAAACATAGTACAGTGTGCTCACACATATACCCACACGCACTCGCTCTATCCAATCACAACAAAAGAGTAATCTGAGGCGTGAGTTGACTTGGTCGGCGACACTGCCCTGACCGTGGACAGCCACATCAAACATAGTACAGTGTGCTCACAAATATACCCACACGCACTCGCTCTATCCAATCACAACAAAAGAGTAATCTGAGGCGCGAGTTGACTTGGTCGGCGACACTGCCCTGACCGTGGACAGCCACATCAAACATAGTACAGTGTGCTCAGACATATACCCACACGCACTCGCTCTATCCAATCACAACAAACGAGTACGCTAAGCCGTGAGATGACTTGGTCGGTGCCACTGCCCTGACCGTGGACAGCCACATCAAACATATTACAGTGTGCTCACACATATACCCACACGCACTCACTCTATCCAATCACAACAAATGAGTACGCTGAGCCGTTGATGACTTGGTCGGCACCACTGCCCTGACCATGGACAGTCACACCAAACATATTACAGTGTGCTCACACATATACTCACACGCACTCACTCTATCTAAACACAAAAAATGAGTACGCTGAGCCGTGAGATGACTTGGTCGGCGCCACTGCCCTGACTGTGGACAGCCACACCAAACATATTACAGTGGGCTCACCTATATACCCACATGCACTCACTCTATCCAATCACATCAAATGAGTACGCTGAGCCGTGAGATGACTTGGTCGGCGCCACTGCCCTGACCGTGGACAGTCACACACAAACATAGTACATTGTTTTCACACATATACCCACACGCACTCACTCTATCCAATCACAACAAATGAGTACGCTGAAGCGTGAGATGACTTGGTCGGCGCCACTGCCCTGACTGTGGACAGCCACACCAAACATATTACAGTGGGCTCACCTATATACCCACATGCACTCACTCTATCCAATCACATCAAATGAGTACGCTGAGCCGTGAGATGACTTGGTCGGCGCCACTGCCCTGACTTTGGACAGCCACACCAAACATATTACAGTGGGCTCACCTATATACCCACACGCACTCACTCTATCCAATCACAACAAATGAGTACCCTGATCCGTGAGATGACTTGGTCGGTGCCACTGCCCTGACCGTGGACAGTCACACCAAACATAGTACAGTGTGCTCACACATATACCCACATGCACTCACTCTATCCAATCACATCAAATGAGTACGCTGAGCCGTGAGATGACTTGGTCGGCGCCACTGCCCTGACCGTGGACAGCCACACCAAACATATTACAGTTGGCTCACACATATACCCACACGCACTCGCTCTATCCAATCACAACAAATGAGTACGCTGAGCCGTGAGATCACTTGGTCGGCGCCACTGCCCTGACCGTGGACAGCCACACCAAACATATTACAGTGGGCTCACACATATACCCACACGCACTCGCTCTATCCAATCACAACAAATGAGTACGCTGAGCCGTGAGATCACTTGGTCGGCGCCACTTCCCTGACCGTGGACAGCCACACAAAACATATTACAGTGGGCTCACACATATACCCACATGCACTCGCTCTATCCAATCACAACAAATGAGTACGCTGAGCCGTGAGATGACTTGGTCGGCGCCACTGCCCTGACTGTGGCCAGCCACACCAAACATATTACAGTGGGCTCACCTATATACCCACACGCACTCACTCTATCCAATCACAACAAATGAGTACGCTGAGCCGTGAGATGACTTGGTCGGCGCCACTGCCCTGACTGTGGACAGCCACACCAAACATATTACAGTGGGCTCACCTATATACCCACACGCACTCACTCTATCCAATCACAACAAATGAGTACCCTGACCTGTGAGATGACTTGGTCGGCGACACTGCCCTGACTGTGGACAGCCACACCAAACATATTACAGTGGGCTCACCTATATACCCACACGCACTCACTCTATCCAATCACAACAAATGAGTACCCTGAGCCGTGAGATGACTTGGTCGGCGCCACTGCCCTGACCGTGGACAGTCACACACAAACATAGTACAGTGTGCTCACACATATACCCACACGCACTCACTCTATCCAATCACAACAAATGAGTACGCTGAAGCGTGAGATGACTTGGTCGGTGCCACTGCCCTGACCGTGGACAGTCACACCAAACATAGTACAGTGTGCTCACACATATACCCACATGCACTCACTCTATCCAATCACATCAAATGAGTACGCTGAGCCGTGAGATGACTTGGTCGGCGCCACTGCCCTGACCGTGGACAGCCACACCAAACATATTACAGTTGGCTCACACATATACCCACACGCACTCGCTCTATCCAATCAAAACAAATGAGTACGCTGAGGCGTGAGATGACTTGGTCGGCGCCACTGCCCTGACTGTGGTCAGCCACATCAAACATGGTACAGTGTGCTCACACATATACCCACACGCACTCGCTCTATCCAATCACAACAAAAGAGTAATCTGAGGCGTGAGTTGACTTGGTCGGCGACACTGCCCTGACCGTGGACAGCCACATCAAACATAGTACAGTGTGCTCACAAATATACCCACACGCACTCGCTCTATCCAATCACAACAAAAGAGCAATCTGAGGCGCGAGTTGACTTGGTCGGCGACACTGCCCTGACCGTGGACAGCCACATCAAACATAGTACAGTGTGCTCAGACATATACCCACACGCACTCGCTCTATCCAATCACAACAAACGAGTACGCTAAGCCGTGAGATGACTTGGTCGGTGCCACTGCCCTGACCGTGGACAGCCACATCAAACATATTACAGTGTGCTCACACATATACCCACACGCACTCGCTCTATCCAATCACAACAAATGAGTACGCTGAGCCGTTGATGACTTGGTCGGCACCACTGCCCTGACCATGGACAGTCACACCAAACATATTACAGTGTGCTCACACATATACTCACACGCACTCACTCTATCTAAACACAAAAAATGAGTACGCTGAGCCGTGAGATGACTTGGTCGGCGCCAATGCCCTGAACGTGGACAGCCACACCAAACATATTACAGTGTGCTCACACATATACCCACACGCACTCACTTTATCCAATCACAACAAATAAGTACGCTGAGCCGTGAGTTGAATGGTCGGCGCCATTGCCATGACTGTGGTCAGCCACATCAAACATAGTACAGTGTTCTCACACATATACCCACACGCACTCACTCTATCCAATCACAACAAATGAGTACCCTGAGCCGTGAGATGACTCGGTCGGCGCCACTGCCCTGACCGTGGACAGCCACACCAAACATAGTACAGTGTGCTCACACATATAACCACACGCACTCACTCTATCCAATCACAACAAAAGAGTACGCTGAGCCGTGAGATGACTTGGTCGGCGCCACTGTCCTGACTGTGTACAGCGACACCAAACATATTACAGTGTGCTCACACATATACCCACACGCACACACTCTATCCAATCACAACAAAAGAGTACGCTGAGCCGTGAGATGACTTGGTCGGCGCCACTGTCCTGACTGTGTACAGCCACACCAAACATATTACAGTGTGCTCACACATATACCCACACGCACACACTCTATCCAATCACAACAAAAGAGTACGCTGAGCCGTGAGATGACTTGGTCGGCGCCACTGCCCTGACTGTGGACAGCCACATCAAACATATTACAGTATGCTCACACATATACCCACACGCACACACTCTATCCAATCACAACAAATGAGTACGCTGAGCCGTGAGATGACTTGGTCGGCGCCACTGCCCTGACTGTGGACAGCCACACCAAACATATTACAGTGGGCTCACCTATATACCCACACGCACTCACTCTATCCAATCACAACAAATGAGTACGCTGAGCCGTGAGATGACTTGGTCGGCGCCACTGCCCTGACTGTGGACAGCCACACCAAACATAGTACAGTGTGCTCACACATATACCCACACGCACTCACTCTATCCAATCACAACAAATGAGTACGCTGAGCCGTGAGATGACTTGGTCGGCGCCACTGCCCTGACCGTGGACAGCCACACCAAACATAGTACAGTGTGCTCACACATATACCCACACGAACTCGCTCTATCCAATCACAACAAATGAGTACGCTGAGCTATGAGATGACTTGGTCGGCGCCACTGTCCTGACTGTGTACAGCCACACCAAACATATTACAGTGTGCTCACACATATACCCACACGCACACACTCTATCCAATCACAACTAATGAGTACGCTGAGCCGTGAGATGACTTGGTTGGCGCCACTGCACTGACTGTGGACTTCCACACCAAACATAGTAGTGTTCTCACACATATACCCACACGCACTCGCTCTATCCAATCACAACAAATGAGTACGCTGAGCCGTGAGTTGAATGGTCGGCGCCATTGCCATGACTGTGGACAGCCACACCAAACATAGTACAGTGTGCTTACACATATACCCAAACGCACACACTCTATCCAATCACAACAAATGAGTACGCTGAGCTGTGAGATGACTTGGTCGGTGCCACTGCCCTGACTGTGGACAGCCACACCAAACATATTACAGTGTGGTCACACATATACCCACACGCACACACTCTATCCAATCACAACTAATGAGTACGCTGAGCCGTGAGATGACTTTGTCGGTGCCACTGCCCTGACTGTGGACAGCCACACCAAACATATTACAGTGTGCTCACACATATACCCACATGCACACACTCTATCCAATCACAACTAATGAGTACGCTGAGCCGTGAGATGACTTGGTTGGCGCCACTGCACTGACTGTGGACATCCACACCAAACATATTGCAGTGTGCTCACCTATATACCCACACGCACTCACTCTATCTAATCACAACAAATGAGTACGCTGAGCCGTGAGATGACTTCGTCGGCGACACTGCCCTGACTGTGGAAAGTCACACCAAACCTAGTACAGTGTGCTCACACATATACCGACACGCACTCGCTCTATCCAATCACATCAAATGAGTACGCTGGGCCGTGAGATGACTTGGTCGGGGCCACTGCCCTGACTGTGGACAGCCACACAAAACACAGTACAGTGGGCTCACACATATACCCACAAGCACTCGCTCTATCCAATTACAACAAAAGAGTAATCTGAGCCGTGAGTTTACTTAGTCGGTGCCACTGCCCTGACTGTGGACAGCCACATCAAACATATTACAGTGGGCTCACACATATACCCACACACAATCGCTCTATCCAATCACAACGAATGAGTACGCTGAGCCGTGAGATGACTTGGTCGGCGCCACTGCCCTGACCGTGGACAGCCACACCAAACATATTACAGTGTGCTCACACATATACCCACACGCACTCACTCTATCCAATCACAACAAATGAGTACGCTGAGGCGTGAGATGACTTGGTCGTCGCCACTGCCCTGACCGTGGACAGCCACACCAAACATATTACAGTGTGCTCACACATATACCCACACGAACTCACTCTATCCAATCACAACAAATGAGTACGCTGAGGCGTGAGATGACTTGGTCGGCGCCACTGCCCTGACCGTGGACAGTCACACCAAACATATTACAGTGGGCTCACACAGATACCCACACCCTCTCACTCTACTCAATCACAACAAATGAGTACGCTTAGCCGTGAGATGACTTGGTCGGCGCCACTGCCCTGACCGTGGACAGCCACACCAAACATATTACAGTGTGCTCACACATATACCCACACGCAAACACTCTATCCAATCACAACAAATGAGTACGCTGAGCCGTGAGTTGACTTGGTCGGCGCCAGTGCCCTGACTGTGGACAGCCACACCAAACATAGTACAGTGTTCTCACACATATACCCACACGCACACACTATCCAATCACAACAAATGAGTACGCTGAGCCGTGAGATGACTTGGTCGCCATTACTGCCCTGACTGTGGACAGCCACACCAAACATAGTACGGTGTGCTCACACATATACCCACACGCACTTGCTCTATACAATCACAACAAATGAGTACGCTGAGCCGTGAGATGACTTGGTCGGCGCCACTGCCTTGACTGTGGACAGCCACATCAAACATATTACAGTGTGCTCACACATATACCCACACGCACTCGCTCTATCCAATCACAACAAATGAGTACGCTGAGCTGTGAGATGACTTGGTCGGTGCCACTGCCCTGACTGTGGACAGCCACACCAAACATATTACAGTGTGGTCACACATATACCCACACGCACACACTCTATCCAATCACAACTAATGAGTACGCTGAGCCGTGAGATGACTTGGTCGGTGCCACTGCCCTGACTGTGGACAGCCACACCAAACATATTACAGTGTGCTCACACATATACCCACACGCACACACTCTATCCAATCACAACTAATGAGTACGCTGAGCCGTGAGATGACTTGGTTGGCGCCACTGCGCTGACTGTGGACATCCACACCAAACATATTACAGTGTGCTCACCTATATACCCACACGCACTCACTCTATCTAATCACAACAAATGAGTACGCTGAGCCGTGAGATGACTTCGTCGGCGACACTGCCCTGACTGTGGAAAGTCACACCAAACCTAGTACAGTGTGCTCACACATATACCGACACGCACTCGCTCTATCCAATCACATCAAATGAGTACGCTGGGCCGTGAGATGACTTGGTCGGGGCCACTGCCCTGACTGTGGACAGCCACACAAAACACAGTACAGTGGGCTCACACATATACCCACAAGCACTCGCTCTATCCAATCACAACAAAAGAGTAATCTGAGCCGTGAGTTTACTTAGTCGGTGCCACTGCCCTGACTGTGGACAGCCACATCAAACATATTACAGTGGGCTCACACATATACCCACACACACTCGCTCTATCCAATCACAACAAATGAGTACGCTGAGGCGTGAGATGACTTGGTCGGCGCCACTGCCCTGACCGTGGACAGTCACACCAAACATATTACAGTGGGCTCACACAGATACCCACACCCTCTCAATCTACTCAATCACAACAAATGAGTACGCTTAGCCGTGAGATGACTTGGTCGGCGCCACTGCCCTGACCGTGGACAGCCACACCAAACATATTACAGTGTGCTCACACATATACCCACACGCAAACACTCTATCCAATCACAACAAATGAGTACGCTGAGCTATGAGATGACTTGGTCGGCGCCACTGTCCTGACTGTGTACAGCCACACCAAACATATTACAGTGTGCTCACACATATACCCACACGCACACACTCTATCCAATCACAACTAATGAGTACGCTGAGCCGTGAGATGACTTGGTTGGCGCCACTGCACTGACTGTGGACTTCCACACCAAACATAGTAGTGTTCTCACACATATACCCACACGCACTCGCTCTATCCAATCACAACAAATGAGTACGCTGAGCCGTGAGTTGAATGGTCGGCGCCATTGCCATGACTGTGGACAGCCACACCAAACATAGTACAGTGTGCTCACACATATACCCAAACGCACACACTCTATCCAATCACAACAAATGAGTACGCTGAGCTGTGAGATGACTTGGTCGGTGCCACTGCCCTGACTGTGGACAGCCACACCAAACATATTACAGTGTGGTCACACATATACCCACACGCACACACTCTATCCAATCACAACTAATGAGTACGCTGAGCCGTGAGATGACTTTGTCGGTGCCACTGCCCTGACTGTGGACAGCCACACCAAACATATTACAGTGTGCTCACACATATACCCACATGCACACACTCTATCCAATCACAACTAATGAGTACGCTGAGCCGTGAGATGACTTGGTTGGCGCCACTGCACTGACTGTGGACATCCACACCAAACATATTGCAGTGTGCTCACCTATATACCCACACGCACTCACTCTATCTAATCACAACAAATGAGTACGCTGAGCCGTGAGATGACTTCGTCGGCGACACTGCCCTGACTGTGGAAAGTCACACCAAACCTAGTACAGTGTGCTCACACATATACCGACACGCACTCGCTCTATCCAATCACATCAAATGAGTACGCTGGGCCGTGAGATGACTTGGTCGGGGCCACTGCCCTGACTGTGGACAGCCACACAAAACACAGTACTGTGGGCTCACACATATACCCACAAGCACTCGCTCTATCCAATTACAACAAAAGAGTAATCTGAGCCGTGAGTTTACTTAGTCGGTGCCACTGCCCTGACTGTGGACAGCCACATCAAACATATTACAGTGGGCTCACACATATACCCACACACAATCGCTCTATCCAATCACAACGAATGAGTACGCTGAGCCGTGAGATGACTTGGTCGGCGCCACTGCCCTGACCGTGGACAGCCACACCAAACATATTACAGTGTGCTCACACATATACCCACACGCACTCACTCTATCCAATCACAACAAATGAGTACGCTGAGGCGTGAGATGACTTGGTCGTCGCCACTGCCCTGACCGTGGACAGCCACACCAAACATATTACAGTGTGCTCACACATATACCCACACGAACTCACTCTATCCAATCACAACAAATGAGTACGCTGAGGCGTGAGATGACTTGGTCGGCGCCACTGCCCTGACCGTGGACAGTCACACCAAACATATTACAGTGGGCTCACACAGATACCCACACCCTCTCACTCTACTCAATCACAACAAATGAGTACGCTTAGCCGTGAGATGACTTGGTCGGCGCCACTGCCCTGACCGTGGACAGCCACACCAAACATATTACAGTGTGCTCACACATATACCCACACGCAAACACTCTATCCAATCACAACAAATGAGTACGCTGAGCCGTGAGTTGACTTGGTCGGCGCCAGTGCCCTGACTGTGGACAGCCACACCAAACATAGTACAGTGTTCTCACACATATACCCACACGCACACACTATCCAATCACAACAAATGAGTACGCTGAGCCGTGAGATGACTTGGTCGCCATTACTGCCCTGACTGTGGACAGCCACACCAAACATAGTACGGTGTGCTCACACATATACCCACACGCACTTGCTCTATACAATCACAACAAATGAGTACGCTGAGCCGTGAGATGACTTGGTCGGCGCCACTGCCTTGACTGTGGACAGCCACATCAAACATATTACAGTGTGCTCACACATATACCCACACGCACTCGCTCTATCCAATCACAACAAATGAGTACGCTGAGCTGTGAGATGACTTGGTCGGTGCCACTGCCCTGACTGTGGACAGCCACACCAAACATATTACAGTGTGGTCACACATATACCCACACGCACACACTCTATCCAATCACAACTAATGAGTACGCTGAGCCGTGAGATGACTTGGTCGGTGCCACTGCCCTGACTGTGGACAGCCACACCAAACATATTACAGTGTGCTCACACATATACCCACACGCACACACTCTATCCAATCACAACTAATGAGTACGCTGAGCCGTGAGATGACTTGGTTGGCGCCACTGCGCTGACTGTGGACATCCACACCAAACATATTACAGTGTGCTCACCTATATACCCACACGCACTCACTCTATCTAATCACAACAAATGAGTACGCTGAGCCGTGAGATGACTTCGTCGGCGACACTGCCCTGACTGTGGAAAGTCACACCAAACCTAGTACAGTGTGCTCACACATATACCGACACGCACTCGCTCTATCCAATCACATCAAATGAGTACGCTGGGCCGTGAGATGACTTGGTCGGGGCCACTGCCCTGACTGTGGACAGCCACACAAAACACAGTACAGTGGGCTCACACATATACCCACAAGCACTCGCTCTATCCAATCACAACAAAAGAGTAATCTGAGCCGTGAGTTTACTTAGTCGGTGCCACTGCCCTGACTGTGGACAGCCACATCAAACATATTACAGTGGGCTCACACATATACCCACACACACTCGCTCTATCCAATCACAACAAATGAGTACGCTGAGGCGTGAGATGACTTGGTCGGCGCCACTGCCCTGACCGTGGACAGTCACACCAAACATATTACAGTGGGCTCACACAGATACCCACACCCTCTCAATCTACTCAATCACAACAAATGAGTACGCTTAGCCGTGAGATGACTTGGTCGGCGCCACTGCCCTGACCGTGGACAGCCACACCAAACATATTACAGTGTGCTCACACATATACCCACACGCAAACACTCTATCCAATCACAACAAATGAGTACGCTGAGCCGTGAGTTGACTTGGTCGGCGCCAGTGCCCTGACTGTGGACAGCCACACCAAACATAGTACAGTGTTCTCACACATATACCCACACGCACACACTATCCAATCACAACAAATGTGTACGCTGAGCCGTGAGATGACTTGGTCGCCAACACTGCCCTGACTGTGGACAGCCACACCAAACATAGTACGGTGTGCTCACACATATACCCACACGCACTTGCTCTATCCAATCACAACAAATGAGTACGCTGAGCCGTGAGATGACTTGGTCGGCGCCACTGCCTTGACTGTGGACAGCCACAACAAACATATTACAGTGTGCTCACACATATACCCACACGCACTCGCTCTATCCAATCACAACAAATGAGTACGCTGAGCCGTGAGATGACTTGGTCGGCGCCACTGCCTTGACTGTGGACAGCCACACCAAACATATTACAGTGTGCTCACACATATACCCACATGCACTCACTCTATCCAATCACATCAAATGAGTACGCTGAGCCGTGAGATGACTTGGTCGGCGCCACTGCCCTGACCGTGGACAGCCACACCAAACATATTACAGTTGGCTCACACATATACCCACACGCACTCGCTCTATCCAATCACAACAAATGAGTACGCTGAGCCGTGAGATGACTTGTTCGGCACCACTGCCCTTACTGTGGACAGCCACATCAAACATATTACAGTGTGCTCACACATATACCCATACACACTCACTCTATCCAATCACAACAAATGAGTACGCTGAGGCGTGAGATGACTTGGTCGGCGCCACTGCCCTGACTGTGGTCAGCCACATCAAACATAGTACAGTGTGCTCACACATATACCCACACGCACTCGCTCTATCCAATCACAACAAAAGAGTAATCTGAGGCGTGAGTTGACTTGGTCGGCGACACTGCCCTGACCGTGGACAGCCACATCAAACATAGTACAGTGTGCTCACAAATATACCCACACGCACTCGCTCTATCCAATCACAACAAAAGAGTAATCTGAGGCGCGAGTTGACTTGGTCGGCGACACTGCCCTGACCGTGGACAGCCACATCAAACATAGTACAGTGTGCTCAGACATATACCCCCACGCACTAGCTCTATCCAATCACAACAAACGAGTACGCTGAGCCGTGAGATGACTTGGTCGGCGCCACTGCCCTGACTGTGGACAGCCACACCAAACATATTACAGTGGGCTCACCTATATACCCACACGCACTCACTCTATCCAATCACAACAAATGAGTACGCTGAGCCGTGAGATGACTTGGTCGGCGCCACTGCCCTGACCGTGGACAGCCACACCAAACATAGTACAGTGTGCTCACACATATACCCACACGCACTCACTCTATCCAATCACAACAAATGAGTACGCTGAGCCGTGAGATGACTTGGTCGGCGCCACTGCCTTGACTGTGGACAGCCACACCAAACATAGTACAGTGTGCTCACACATATACCCACACGCACTCACTCTATCCAATCACAACAAATGAGTACGCTGAGCCGTGAGATGACTTGGTCGGCGCCACTGCCCTGACCGTGGACAGCCACACCAAACATAGTACAGTGTGCTCACACATATACCCACACGCACTCGCTCTATCCAATCACAACAAATGAGTACGCTGAGCTATGAGATGACTTGGTCGGCGCCACTGTCCTTACTGTGTACAGCCACACCAAACATATTACAGTGTGCTCACACATATACCCACACGCACACACTCTATCCAATCACAACTAATGAGTACGCTGAGCCGTGAGATGACTTGGTTGGCGCCACTGCACTGACTGTGGACATCCACACCAAACATAGTAGTGTTCTCAAACATATACCCACACGCACTCGCTCTACCCAATCACAACAAATGAGTACGCTGAGCCGTGAGTTGAATGGTCGGCGCCATTGCCATGACTGTGGACAGCCACACCAAACATAGTACAGTGTGCTCACACATATACCCACACGCACTCACTCTATCCAATCACAACAAATGAGTACGCTGAGCTGTGAGATGACTTGGTCGGTGCCACTGCCCTGACTGTAGACAGCCACACCAAACATATTACAGTGTGGTCACATATATACCCACACGCACACACTCTATCCAATCACAACTAATGAGTACGCTGAGCCGTGAGATGACTTGGTCGGTGCCACTGCCCTGACTGTGGACAGCCACACCAAACATATTACAGTGTGCTCACACATATACCCACACGCACACACTCTATCCAATCACAACTAATGAGTACGCTGAGCCGTGAGATGACTTGGTTGGCGCCACTGCACTGACTGTGGACATCCACACCAAACATATTACAGTGTGCTCACCTATATACCCACACGCACTCACTCTATCTAATCACAACAAATGAGTACGCTGAGCCGTGAGATGACTTCGTCGGCGACACTGCCCTGACTGTGGAAAGTCACACCAAACCTAGTACAGTGTGCTCACACATATACCGACACGCACTCGCTCTATCCAATCACATCAAATGAGTACGCTGGGCCGTGAGATGACTTGGTCGGGGCCACTGCCCTGACTGTGGACAGCCACACAAAACACAGTACAGTGGGCTCACACATATACCCACAAGCACTCGCTCTATCCAATCACAACAAAAGAGTAATCTGAGCCGTGAGTTTACTTAGTCGGTGCCACTGCCCTGACTGTGGACAGCCACATCAAACATATTACAGTGGGCTCACACATATACCCACACACACTCGCTCTATCCAATCACAACGAATGAGTACGCTGAGCCGTGAGATGACTTGGTCGGCGCCACTGCCCTGACCGTGGACAGCCACACCAAACATATTACAGTGTGCTCACACATATACCCACACGCACTCACTCTATCCAATCACAACAAATGAGTACGCTGAGGCGTGAGATGACTTGGTCGGCGCCACTGCCCTGACCGTGGACAGTCACACCAAACATATTACAGTGGGCTCACACAGATACCCACACCCTCTCACTCTACTCAATCACAACAAATGAGTACGCTTAGCCGTGAGATGACTTGGTCGGCGCCACTGCCCTGACCGTGGACAGTCACACCAAACATAGTACAGTGTGCTCACACATATACCCACATGCACTCACTCTATCCAATCACATCAAATGAGTACGCTGAGCCGTGAGATGACTTGGTCGGCGCCACTGCCCTGACCGTGGACAGCCACACCAAACATATTACAGTTGGCTCACACATATACCCACACGCACTCGCTCTATCCAATCACAACAAATGAGTACGCTGAGCCGTGAGATGACTTGTTCGGCACCACTGCCCTTACTGTGGACAGCCACATCAAACATATTACAGTGTGCTCACACATATACCCACACACACTCACTCTATCCAATCACAAAAAATGAGTACGCTGAGGCGTGAGATGACTTGGTCGGCGCCACTGCCCTGACTGTGGTCAGCCACATCAAACATAGTACAGTGTGCTCACACATATACCCACACGCACTCGCTCTATCCAATCACAACAAAAGAGTAATCTGAGGCGTGAGTTGACTTGGTCGGCGACACTGCCCTGACCGTGGACAGCCACATCAAACATAGTACAGTGTGCTCACAAATATACCCACACGCACTCGCTCTATCCAATCACAACAAAAGAGTAATCTGAGGCGCGAGTTGACTTGGTCGGCGACACTGCCCTGACCGTGGACAGCCACATCAAACATAGTACAGTGTGCTCAGACATATACCCACACGCACTCGCTCTATCCAATCACAACAAACGAGTACGCTAAGCCGTGAGATGACTTGGTCGGTGCCACTGCCCTGACCGTGGACAGCCACATCAAACATATTACAGTGTGCTCACACATATACCCACACGCACTCGCTCTATCCAATCACAACAAATGAGTACGCTGAGCCGTTGATGACTTGGTCGGCACCACTGCCCTGACCATGGACAGTCACACCAAACATATTACAGTGTGCTCACACATATACTCACACGCACTCACTCTATCTAAACACAAAATATGAGTACGCTGAGCCGTGAGATGACTTGGTCGGCGCCAATGCCCTGAACGTGGACAGCCACACCAAACATATTACAGTGTGCTCACACATATACCCACACGCACTCACTTTATCCAATCACAACAAATAAGTACGCTGAGCCGTGAGTTGAATGGTCGGCGCCATTGCCATGTCTGTGGTCAGCCACATCAAACATAGTACAGTGTTCTCACACATATACCCACACGCACTCACTCTATCCAATCACAACAAATGAGTACCCTGAGCCGTGAGATGACTCGGTCGGTGCCACTGCCCTGACCGTGGACATCCACACCAAACATAGTAGTGTTCTCACACATATACCCACACGCACTCGCTCTATCCAATCACAACAAATGAGTACGCTGAGCCGTGAGATGACTTGGTCGGCGCCACTGCCCTGACTGTGGACAGCCACACCAAACATATTACAGTGGGCTCACCTATATACCCACACGCACTCACTCTATCCAATCACAACAAATGAGTACGCTGAGCCGTGAGATGACTTGGTCGGCACCACTGCCCTGACCATGGACAGCCACACCAAACATAGTACAGTGTGCTCACACATATACCCACACGCACTCACTCTATCCAATCACATCAAATGAGTACGCTGAGCCGTGAGATGACTTGGTCGGCGCCACTGCCCTGACCGTGGACAGCCACACCAAACATATTACAGTTGGCTCACACATATACCCACACGCACTCGCTCTATCCAATCACAACAAATGAGTACGCTGAGCCGTGAGATGACTTGTTCGGCACCACTGCCCTTACTGTGGACAGCCACATCAAACATATTACAGTGTGCTCACACATATACCCACACGCACACACTCTATCCAATCACAACTAATGAGTACGCTGAGCCGTGAGATGACTTGGTTGGCGCCACTGCACTGACTGTGGACATCCACACCAAACATATTACAGTGTGCTCACCTATATACCCACACGCACTCACTCTATCTAATCACAACAAATGAGTACGCTGAGCCGTGAGATGACTTCGTCGGCGACACTGCCCTGACTGTGGAAAGTCACACCAAACCTAGTACAGTGTGCTCACACATATACCGACACGCACTCGCTCTATCCAATCACATCAAATGAGTACGCTGGGCCGTGAGATGACTTGGTCGGGGCCACTGCCCTGACTGTGGACAGCCACACAAAACACAGTACAGTGGGCTCACACATATACCCACAAGCACTCGCTCTATCCAATCACAACAAAAGAGTAATCTGAGCCGTGAGTTTACTTAGTCGGTGCCACTGCCCTGACTGTGGACAGCCACATCAAACATATTACAGTGGGCTCACACATATACCCACACACACTCGCTCTATCCAATCACAACGAATGAGTACGCTGAGCCGTGAGATGACTTGGTCGGCGCCACTGCCCTGACCGTGGACAGCCACACCAAACATATTACAGTGTGCTCACACATATACCCACACGCACTCACTCTATCCAATCACAACAAATGAGTACGCTGAGGCGTGAGATGACTTGGTCGGCGCCACTGCCCTGACCGTGGACAGTCACACCAAACATATTACAGTGGGCTCACACAGATACCCACACCCTCTCACTCTACTCAATCACAACAAATGAGTACGCTTAGCCGTGAGATGACTTGGTCGGCGCCACTGCCCTGACCGTGGACAGTCACACCAAACATAGTACAGTGTGCTCACACATATACCCACATGCACTCACTCTATCCAATCACATCAAATGAGTACGCTGAGCCGTGAGATGACTTGGTCGGCGCCACTGCCCTGACCGTGGACAGCCACACCAAACATATTACAGTTGGCTCACACATATACCCACACGCACTCGCTCTATCCAATCACAACAAATGAGTACGCTGAGCCGTGAGATGACTTGTTCGGCACCACTGCCCTTACTGTGGACAGCCACATCAAACATATTACAGTGTGCTCACACATATACCCACACACACTCACTCTATCCAATCACAAAAAATGAGTACGCTGAGGCGTGAGATGACTTGGTCGGCGCCACTGCCCTGACTGTGGTCAGCCACATCAAACATAGTACAGTGTGCTCACACATATACCCACACGCACTCGCTCTATCCAATCACAACAAAAGAGTAATCTGAGGCGTGAGTTGACTTGGTCGGCGACACTGCCCTGACCGTGGACAGCCACATCAAACATAGTACAGTGTGCTCACAAATATACCCACACGCACTCGCTCTATCCAATCACAACAAAAGAGTAATCTGAGACGCGAGTTGACTTGGTCGGCGACACTGCCCTGACCGTGGACAGCCACATCAAACATAGTACAGTGTGCTCAGACATATACCCACACGCACTCGCTCTATCCAATCACAACAAACGAGTACGCTAAGCCGTGAGATGACTTGGTCGGTGCCACTGCCCTGACCGTGGACAGCCACATCAAACATATTACAGTGTGCTCACACATATACCCACACGCACTCGCTCTATCCAATCACAACAAATGAGTACGCTGAGCCGTTGATGACTTGGTCGGCACCACTGCCCTGACCATGGACAGTCACACCAAACATATTACAGTGTGCTCACACATATACTCACACGCACTCACTCTATCTAAACACAAAATATGAGTACGCTGAGCCGTGAGATGACTTGGTCGGCGCCAATGCCCTGAACGTGGACAGCCACACCAAACATATTACAGTGTGCTCACACATATACCCACACGCACTCACTTTATCCAATCACAACAAATAAGTACGCTGAGCCGTGAGTTGAATGGTCGGCGCCATTGCCATGTCTGTGGTCAGCCACATCAAACATAGTACAGTGTTCTCACACATATACCCAAACGCACTCACTCTATCCAATCACAACAAATGAGTACCCTGAGCCGTGAGATGACTCGGTCGGTGCCACTGCCCTGACCGTGGACATCCACACCAAACATAGTAGTGTTCTCACACATATACCCACACGCACTCGCTCTATCCAATCACAACAAATGAGTACGCTGAGCCGTGAGATGACTTGGTCGGCGCCACTGCCCTGACTGTGGACAGCCACACCAAACATATTACAGTGGGCTCACCTATATACCCACACGCACTCACTCTATCCAATCACAACAAATGAGTACGCTGAGCCGTGAGATGACTTGGTCGGCACCACTGCCCTGACCATGGACAGCCACACCAAACATAGTACAGTGTGCTCACACATATACCCACACGCACTCACTCTATCCAATCACATCAAATGAGTACGCTGAGCCGTGAGATGACTTGGTCGGCGCCACTGCCCTGACCGTGGACAGCCACACCAAACATATTACAGTTGGCTCACACATATACCCACACGCACTCGCTCTATCCAATCACAACAAATGAGTACGCTGAGCCGTGAGATGACTTGTTCGGCACCACTGCCCTTACTGTGGACAGCCACATCAAACATATTACAGTGTGCTCACACATATACCCACACACACTCACTCTATCCAATCACAACAAATGAGTACGCTGAGGCGTGAGATGACTTGGTCGGCGCCACTGCCCTGACTGTGGTCAGCCACATCAAACATAGTACAGTGTGCTCACACATATACCCACACGCACTCGCTCTATCCAATCACAACAAAAGAGTAATCTGAGGCGTGAGTTGACTTGGTCGGCGACACTGCCCTGACCGTGGACAGCCACATCAAACATAGTACAGTGTGCTCACAAATATACCCACACGCACTCGCTCAATCCATCACAACAAAAGAGTAATCTGAGGCGCGAGTTGACTTGGTCGGCGACACTGCCCTGACCGTGGACAGCCACATCAAACATAGTACAGTGTGCTCAGACATATACCCACACGCACTCGCTCTATCCAATCACAACAAACGAGTACGCTAAGCCGTGAGATGACTTGGTCGGTGCCACTGCCCTGACCGTGGACAGCCACATCAAACATATTACAGTGTGCTCACACATATACCCACACGCACTCGCTCTATCCAATCACAACAAATGAGTACGCTGAGCCGTTGATGACTTGGTCGGCACCACTGCCCTGACCATGGACAGTCACACCAAACATATTACAGTGTGCTCACACATATACTCACACGCACTCACTCTATCTAAACACAAAATATGAGTACGCTGAGCCGTGAGATGACTTGGTCGGCGCCAATGCCCTGAACGTGGACAGCCACACCAAACATATTACAGTGTGCTCACACATATACCCACACGCACTCACTTTATCCAATCACAACAAATAAGTACGCTGAGCCGTGAGTTGAATGGTCGGCGCCATTGCCATGTCTGTGGTCAGCCACATCAAACATAGTACAGTGTTCTCACACATATACCCACACGCACTCACTCTATCCAATCACAACAAATGAGTACCCTGAGCCGTGAGATGACTCGGTCGGTGCCACTGCCCTGACCGTGGACAGCCACACCAAACATAGTACAGTGTGCTCACACATATAACCACACGCACTCACTCTATCCAATCACAACAAAAGAGTACGCTGAGCCGTGAGATGACTTGGTCGGCGCCACTGCCCTGACTGTGGACGGCCACATCAAACATTTTACAGTGTGCTCACACATATACCCACACGCACACACTCTATCCAATCACAACAAATGAGTACGCTGAGCCGTGAGATGACTTGGTCGGCGCCACTGCCCTGACTGTGGACAGCCACACCAAACATATTACAGTGGGCTCACCTATATACCCACACGCACTCACTCTATCCAATCACAACAAATGAGTACGCTGAGCCGTGAGATGACTTGGTCGGCACCACTGCCCTGACCGTGGACAGCCACACCAAACATAGTACAGTGTGCTCACACATATACCCACACGCACTCACTCTATCCAATCACAACAAATGAGTACGCTGAGCCGTGAGATGACTTGGTCGGCGCCACTGCCTTGACTGTGGACAGCCACACCAAACATAGTACAGTGTGCTCACACATATACCCACACGCACTCACTCTATCCAATCACAACAAATGAGTACGCTGAGCCGTGAGATGACTTGGTCGGCGCCACTGCCCTGGCCGTGGACAGCCACACCAAACATAGTACAGTGTGCTCACACATATACCCACACGCACTCGCTCTATCCAATCACAACAAATGAGTACGCTGAGCTATGAGATGACTTGGTCGGCGCCACTGTCCTGACTGTGTACAGCCAAACCAAACATATTACAGTGTGCTCACACATATACCCACACGCACACACTCTATCCAATCACAACTAATGAGTACGCTGAGCCGTGAGATGACTTGGTTGGCGCCACTGCACTGACTGTGGACATCCACACCAAACATAGTAGTGTTCTCACACATATACCCACACGCACTCGCTCTATCCAATCACAACAAATGAGTACGCTGAGCCGTCAGTTGAATGGTCGGCGCCATTGCCATGACTGTGGACAGCCACACCAAACATAGTACAGTGTGCTCACACATATACCCACACGCACTCAATCTATCCAATCACAACAAATGAGTACGCTGAGCTGTGAGATGACTTGGTCGGTGCCACTGCCCTGACTGTGGACAGCCACACCAATTATATTACAGTGTGGTCACACATATACCCACACGCACACACTCTATCCAATCACAACTAATGAGTACGCTGAGCCGTGAGATGACTTGGTCGGTGCCACTGCCCTGACTGTGGACAGCCACACCAAACATATTACAGAGTGCTCACACATATACCCACACGCACACACTCTATCCAATCACAACTAATGAGTACGCTGAGCCGTGAGATGACTTGGTTGGCGTCACTGCACTGACTGTGGACATCCACACCAAACATATTACAGTGTGCTCACCTATATAGCCACACGCACTCACTCTATCTAATCACAACAAATGAGTTCGCTGAGCCGTGAGATGACTTCGTCGGCGACACTGCCCTGACTGTGGAAAGTCACACCAAACCTAGTACAGTGTGCTCACACATATACCGACACGCACTCGCTCTATCCAATCACATCAAATGAGTACGCTGAGCCGTGAGATGACTTGGTCGGGGCCACTGCCCTGACTGTGGACAGCCACACAAAACACAGTACAGTGGGCTCACACATATACCCACAAGCACTCGCTCTATCCAATCACAACAAAAGAGTAATCTGAGCCGTGAGTTTACTTAGTCGGTGCCACTGCCCTGACTGTGGACAGCCACATCAAACATATTACAGTGGGCTCACACATATACCCACACGCACACACTCTATCCAATCACAACAAATGAGACGCTGAGCCGTGAGTTGACTTGGTTGGCGCCAGTGCCCTGACTGTGGACAGCCACACCAAACATAGTACAGTGTTCTCACACATATACCCACACGCACACACTATCCAATCACAACAAATGAGTACGCTGAGCCGTGAGATGACTTGGTCGCCAACACTGCCCTGACTGTGGACAGCCACACCAAACATAGTACGGTGTGCTCACACATATACCCACACGCACTTGCTCTATCCAATTACAACAAATGAGTACGCTGAGCCGTGAGATGACTTGGTCGGCGCCACTGCCTTGACTGTGGACAGCCACATCAAACATATTACAGTGTGCTCACACATATACCCACACGCACTCGCTCTATCCAATCACAACAAATGAGTATGCTGAGCCGTGAGATGACTTGGTCGGCGCCACTGCCTTGACTGTGGACAGCCACACCAAACATATTACAGTGGGCTCACACATATACCCACACGCAGTCACTATATCCAATCACAACAAATGAGTACGCTGAGGCGTGAGATGACTTGGTCGGCGCCACTGCCCTGACTGTGGACAGCCACATCAAACAAATTACAGTGTGCTCACACATATACCCACACGCACTCGCTCTATCCAATCACATCAAATGAGTACGCTGAGCCGTGAGATGACTTGGTCGGGGCCACTGCCCTGACTGTGGACAGCCACACAAAACACAGTACAGTGGGCTCACACATATACCCACAAGCACTCGCTCTATCCAATCACAACGAATGAGTACGCTGAGCCGTGAGATGAGTTGGTCGGGGCCACTGCCCTGACTGTGGACAGCCACACAAAACACAGTACAGTGGGCTCACACATATACCCACACACACTCGCTCTATCCAATCACAACGAATGAGTACGCTGAGCCGTGAGATGACTTGGTCGGCGCCACTGCCCTGACCGTGGACAGCCACACCAAACATATTACAGTGTGCTCACACATATACCCACACGCACTCACTCTATCCAATCACAACAAATGAGTACGCTGAGGCGTGAGATGACTTGGTCGGCGCCACTGCCCTGACCGTGGACAGTCACACCAAACATATTACAGGGGGCTCACACAGATACCCACACCCTCTCGCTCTACTCAATCACAACAAATGAGTACGCTTAGCCGTGAGATGACTTGGTCGGCGCCACTGCCCTGACCGTGGACAGCCACACCAAACATATTACAGTGTGCTCACACATATACCCACACGCACTCGCTCTATCCAATCACAACAAATGAGTACGCTGAGCCGTGAGATGACTTGGTCGGTTCCACTGCTTTGACCGTGGACAGCCACACCAAACATATTACAGTGGGCTCACCTATATACCCACACGCACTCACTCTATCCAATCACAACAAATGAGTACGCTGAGCCGTGAGATGACTTGGTCGGCGCCACTGTCCTGACTGTGGACAGCCACACCAAACATATTACAGTGTGCTCACACATATACCCACACGCACTCACTCTATCCAATCACAACAAATGAGTACGCTGAGGCGTGAGATGACTTGGTCGGCGCCACTGCCCTGACTGTGGACAGCCACACCAAACATATTACAGTGTGCTCACACATATACCCACTCGCACTCACTCTATCGAATCACAACAAATGAGTACCCTGAGCCGTGAGATGACTTAGTCGGCACCACTGCCCTGACCGTGGACAGCCACACCAAACATAGTACAGTGTGCTCACACATATACCCATACGCACTCGCTCTATCCAATCACAACAAATGAGTACGCTGAGCCGTGAGATGACTTGGTCGGTTCCACTGCCCTGACCGTGGACAGCCACACCAAACATATTACAGTGGGCTCACCTATATACCCACACGCACTCACTCTATCCAATCACAACAAATGAGTACGCTGAGGCGTGAGATGACTTGGTCGGCGCCACTGCCCTGACCGTGGACAGCAACATCAAACATATTACAGTGGGCTCACACATATACCCACACGCAGTCACTATATCCAATCACAACAAATGAGTACGCTGAGGCGTGAGATGACTTGGTCGGCGCCACTGCCCTGACTGTGGACAGCCACATCAAACATATTACAGTGTGCTCACACATATACCCACACGCACTCGCTCTATCCAATCACATCAAATGAGTACGCTGAGCCGTGAGATGACTTGGTCGGGGCCACTGCCCTGACTGTGGACAGCCACACAAAACACAGTACAGTGGGCTCACACATATACCCACAAGCACTCGCTCTATCCAATCACAACGAATGAGTACGCTGAGCCGTGAGATGACTTGGTCGGGGCCACTGCCCTGACTGTGGACAGCCACACAAAACACAGTACAGTGGGCTCACACATATACCCACACGCACTCACTCTATCCAATCACAACAAATGAGTACGCTTAGCCGTGAGATGACTTGGTCGGCGCCACTGTCCCGACTGTGGACAGCCACACCAAACATATTACAGTGTGCTCACACATATACCCACACGCACTCACTCTATCCAATCACAACAAATGAGTACGCTGAGCCGTGAGATGACTTGGTCGGCACCACTGCCCTGACCGTGGACAGCCACACCAAACATAGTACAGTGTGCTCACACATATACCCACACGCACTCGCTCTATCCAATCACAACAAATGAGTACGCTGAGCCGTGAGATGACTTGGTCGGTTCCACTGCCCTGACCGTGGACAGCCACACCAAACATATTACAGTGGGCTCACCTATATACCCACACGCACTCACTCTATCCAATCACAACAAATGAGTACGCTGAGGCGTGAGATGACTTGGTCGGCGCCACTGCCCTGACCGTGGACAGCAACATCAAACATATTACAGTGTGCTCACACATATACCCACACGCACTCACTCTATCCAATCACAACAAATAAGTACGCTGAGCCGTGAGATGACTTGGTCGGGACCACTGCCCTGACCGTGGACAGCCACATCAAACATATTACAGTGGGCTCACACATATACCCACACGCACTCTCTCTATCCAATCACAACAAATGAGTACGCTGAGCCGTGAGATGACTTGGTCGGGACCACTGCCCTGACCGTGGACAGCCACATCAAACATATTACAGTGTGCTTACACATATACCCACACGCACTCACTCTATCCAATCACAACAAATGAGTACGCTGAGCCGTGAGATGACTTGGTCGGGACCACTGCCCTGACCGTGGACAGCCACATCAAACATATTACAGTGTGCTCACACATATACCCACACGCACTCGCTCTATCCAATCACAACAAATGAGTACGCTGAGTCGTGAGATGACTTGGTCGGTGCCACTGCCCTGACTGTGGACAGCCAAACCAAACATATTACAGTGTGCTCACACATATACCCACTCGCACTCGCTCTATCCAATCACATCAAATGAGTATGCTGAGCCGTGAGATGACTTGGTCGGTGCCACTGCCCTGACCGTGGACAGTCACACCAAACATAGTACAGTGGGCTCACCTATATACCCACACGCACTCACTCTATCCAATCACAACAAATGAGTACCCTGATCCGTGAGATGACTTGGTCGGTGCCACTGCCCTGACCGTGGACAGTCACACCAAACATAGTACAGTGTGCTCACACATATACCCACATGCACTCACTCTATCCAATCACATCAAATGAGTACGCTGAGCCGTGAGATGACTTGGTCGGCGCCACTGCCCTGACCGGGGACAGCCACACCAAACATATTACAGTTGGCTCACACATATACCCACACGCACTCGCTCTATCCAATCACAACAAATGAGTACGCTGAGCCGTGAGATGACTTGTTCGACACCACTGCCCTTACTGTGGACAGCCACATCAAACATATTACAGTGTGCTCACACATATACCCACACACAATCACTCTATCCAATCACAACAAATGAGTACGCTGAGGCGTGAGATGACTTGGTCGGCGCAACTGCCCTGACTGTGGTCAGCCACATCAAACATAGTACAGTGTGCTCACACATATACCCACACGCACTCGCTCTATCCAATCACAACAAAAGAGTAATCTGAGGCGTGAGTTGACTTGGTCGGCGACACTGCCCTGACCGTGGACAGCCACATCAAACATAGTACAGTGTGCTCACAAATATACCCACACGCACTCGCTCTATCCAATCACAACAAAAGAGTAATCTGAGGCGCGAGTTGACTTGGTCGGCGACACTGCCCTGACCGTGGACAGCCACATCAAACATAGTACAGTGTGCTCAGACATATACCCACACGCACTCGCTCTATCCAATCACAACAAACGAGTACGCTAAGCCGTGAGATGACTTGGTCGGTGCCACTGCCCTGACCGTGGACAGCCACATCAAACATATTACAGTGTGCTCACACATATACCCACACGCACTCGCTCTATCCAATCACAACAAATGAGTACGCTGAGCCGTTGATGACTTGGTCGGCACCACTGCCCTGACCATGGACAGTCACACCAAACATATTACAGTGTGCTCAACATATATACTCACACGCACTCACTCTATCTAAACACAAAAAATGAGTACGCTGAGCCGTGAGATGACTTGGTCGGCGCCAATGCCCTGAACGTGGACAGCCACACCAAACATATTACAGTGTGCTCACACATATACCCACACGCACTCACTTTATCCAATCACAACAAATAAGTACGCTGAGCCGTGAGTTTAATGGTCGGCGCCATTGCCATGACTGTGGTCAGCCACATCAAACGTAGTACAGTGTTCTCACACATATACCCACACGCACTCACTCTATCCAATCACAACAAATGAGTACCCTGAGCCGTGAGATGACTCGGTCGGCGCCACTGCCCTGACCGTGGACAGCCACACCAAACATAGTACAGTGTGCTCACACATATAACCACACGCACTCACTCTATCCAATCACAACAAAAGAGTACGCTGAGCCGTGAGATGACTTGGTCGGCGCCACTGTCCTGACCGTGGACAGCCACACCAAACATATTACAGTGTGCTCACACATATACCCACACGCACTCACTCTATCCGATCACAACAAATGAGTACGCTGAGGCGTGAGATGACTTGGTCGTCGCCACTGCCCTGACCGTGGACAGCCACACCAAACATATTACAGTGTGCTCACACATATACCCACACGCACTCACTCTATCCAATCACAACAAATGAGTACGCTGAGGCGTGAGATGACTTGGTCGGCGCCACTGCCCTGACCGTGGACAGTCACACCAAACATATTACAGTGGGCTCACACAGATACCCACACCCTCTCGCTCTACTCAATCACAACAAATGAGTACGCTTAGCCGTGAGATGACTTGGTCGGCGCCACTGCCCTGACCGTGGACAGCCACACCAAACATATTACAGTGTGCTCACACATATACCCACACGCACTCGCTCTATCCAATCACAACAAATGAGTACGCTGAGGCGTGAGATGACTTGGTCGGCGCCACTGCCCTGACTGTGGACAGCCACACCAAACATATTACAGTGTGCTCACACATATACCCACACGCACTCACTCTATCCAATCACAACAAATGAGTACCCTGAGCCGTGAGATGACTTGGTCGGCACCACTTCCCTGACCGTGGACAGCCACACCAAACATAGTACAGTGTGCTCACACATATACCCACACGCACTCGCTCTATCCAATCACAACAAATGAGTACGCTGAGCCGTGAGATGACTTGGTCGGTTCCACTGCCCTGACCGTGGACAGCCACACCTAACATATTACAGTGGGCTCACCTATATACCCACACGCACTCACTCTATCCAATCACAACAAATGAGTACGCTGAGGCGTGAGATGACTTGGTCGGCGCCACTGCCCTGACCGTGGACAGCAACATCAAACATATTTCAGTGTGCTCACACATATACCCACACGCACTCACTCTATCCAATCACAACAAATGAGTACGCTGAGCCGTGAGATGACTTGGTCGGGACCACTGCCCTGACCGTGGACAGCCACATCAAACATATTACAGTGGGCTCACACATATACCCAACGCACTCTCTCTATCCAATCACAACAAATGAGTACGCTGAGCCGTGAGATGACTTGGTCGGGACCACTGCCCTGACCGTGGACAGCCACATCAAACATATTACAGTGTGCTCACACATATACCCACACGCACTCACTCTATCCAATCACAACAAATGAGTACGCTGAGCCGTGAGATGACTTGGTCGGGACCACTGCCCTCACCGTGGACAGCCACATCAAACATATTACAGTGTGCTCACACATATACCCACACGCACTCGCTCTATCCAATCACAACAAATGAGTACGCTGAGTCGTGAGATGACTAGTCGGTGCCACTGCCCTGACTGTGGACAGCCAAACCAAACATATTACAGTGTGCTCACACATATACCCACTCGCACTCGCTCTATCCAATCACATCAAATGAGTATGCTGAGCCGTGAGATGACTTGGTCGGCACCACTGCCCTGACCATGGACAGTCACACCAAACATATTACAGTGTGCTCAACATATATACTCACACGCACTCACTCTATCTAAACACAAAAAATGAGTACGCTGAGCCGTGAGATGACTTGGTCGGCGCCAATGCCCTGAACGTGGACAGCCACACCAAACATATTACAGTGTGCTCACACATATACCCACACGCACTCACTTTATCCAATCACAACAAATAAGTACGCTGAGCCGTGAGTTGAATGGTCGGCGCCATTGCCATGACTGTGGTCAGCCACATCAAACGTAGTACAGTGTTCTCACACATATACCCACACGCACTCACTCTATCCAATCACAACAAATGAGTACCCTGAGCCGTGAGATGACTCGGTCGGCGCCACTGACCTGACCGTGGACAGCCACACCAAACATAGTACAGTGTGCTCACACATATAACCACACGCACTCACTCTATCCAATCACAACAAAAGAGTACGCTGAGCCGTGAGATGACTTGGTCGGCGCCACTGTCCTGACCGTGGACAGCCACACCAAACATATTACAGTGTGCTCACACATATACCCACACGCACTCACTCTATCCAATCACAACAAATGAGTACGCTGAGGCGTGAGATGACTTGGTCGTCGCCACTGCCCTGACCGTGGACAGCCACACCAAACATATTACAGTGTGCTCACACATATACCCACACGCACTCACTCTATCCAATCACAACAAATGAGTACGCTGAGGCGTGAGATGACTTGGTCGGCGCCACTGCCCTGACCGTGGACAGTCACACCAAACATATTACAGTGGGCTCACACAGATACCCACACCCTCTCGCTCTACTCAATCACAACAAATGAGTACGCTTAGCCGTGAGATGACTTGGTCGGCGCCACTGCCCTGACCGTGGACAACCACACCAAACATATTACAGTGTGCTCACACATATACCCACACGCACTCGCTCTATCCAATCACAACAAATGAGTACGCTGAGGCGTGAGATGACTTGGTCGGCGCCACTGCCCTGACTGTGGACAGCCACACCAAACACATTACAGTGTGCTCACACATATACCCACACGCACTCACTCTATCCAATCACAACAAATGAGTACCCTGAGCCGTGAGATGACTTGGTCGGCACCACTGCCCTGACCGTGGACAGCCACACCAAACATAGTACAGTGTGCTCACACATATACCCACACGCACTCGCTCTATCCAATCACAACAAATGAGTACGCTGAGCCGTGAGATGACTTGGTCGGTTCCACTGCCCTGACCGTGGACAGCCACACCAAACATATTACAGTGGGCTCACCTATATACCCACACGCACTCACTCTATCCAATCACAACAAATGAGTACGCTGAGGCGTGAGATGACTTGGTCGGCGCCACTGCCCTGACCGTGGACAGCAACATCAAACATATTACAGTGTGCTCACACATATACCCACACGCACTCACTCTATCCAATCACAACAAATGAGTACGCTGAGCCGTGAGATGACTAGGTCGGGACCACTGCCCTGACCGTGGACAGCCACATCAAACATATTACAGTGGGCTCACACATATACCCACACGCACTCTCTCTATCCAATCACAACAAATGAGTACGCTGAGCCGTGAGATGACTTGGTCGGGACCACTGCCCTGACCGTGGACAGCCACATCAAACATATTACAGTGTGCTCACACATATACCCACACGCACTCACTCTACCCAATCACAACAAATGAGTACGCTGAGCCGTGAGATGACTTCGTCGGGACCACTGCCCTGACCGTGGACAGCCACATCAAACATATTACAGTGTGCTCACACATATACCCACACGCACTCGCTCTATCCAATCACAACAAATGAGTACGCTGAGTCGTGAGATGACTAGTCGGTGCCACTGCCCTGACTGTGGACAGCCAAACCAAACATATTACAGTGTGCTCACACATATACCCTCTCGCACTCGCTCTATCCAATCACATCAAATGAGTATGCTGAGCCGTGAGATGACTTGGTCGGTGCCACTGCCCTGACCGTGGACAGTCACACCAAACATAGTACAGTGGGCTCACACATATACCCACATGCACTCACTCTATCCAATCACATCAAATGAGTACGCTGAGCCGTGAGATGACTTGGTCGGCGCCACTACCCTGACTGTGGACAGCCACACCAAACATATTACAGTGGGCTCACCTATATACCCACACGCACTCACTCTATCCAATCACAACAAATGAGTACCCTGATCCGTGAGATGACTTGGTCGGTGCCACTGCCCTGACCGTGGACAGTCACACCAAACATAGTACAGTGTGCTCACACATATACCCACATGCACTCACTCTATCCAATCACATCAAATGAGTACGCTGAGCCGTGAGATGACTTGGTCGGCGCCACTGCCCTGACCGTGGACAGCCACACCAAACATATTACAGTTGGCTCACACATATACCCACACGCACTCGCTCTATCCAATCACAACAAATGAGTACGCTGAGCCGTGAGATGACTTGTTCGGCACCACTGCCCTTACTGTGGACAGCCACATCAAACATATTACAGTGTGCTCACACATATACCCACACACACTCACTCTATCCAATCACAACAAATGAGTACGCTGAGGCGTGAGATGACTTGGTCGGCGCCACTGCCCTGACTGTGGTCAGCCACATCAAACATAGTACAGTGTGCTCACACATATACCCACACGCACTCGCTCTATCCAATCACAACAAAAGAGTAATCTGAGGCGTGAGTTGACTTGGTCGGCGACACTGCCCTGACCGTGGACAGCCACATCAAACATAGTACAGTGTGCTCACAAATATACCCACACGCACTCGCTCTATCCAATCACAACAAAAGAGTAATCTGAGGCGCGAGTTGACTTGGTCGGCGACACTGCCCTGACCGTGGACAGCCACATCAAACATAGTACAGTGTGCTCAGACATATACCCACACGCACTCGCTCTATCCAATCACAACAAACGAGTACGCTAATTCGTGAGATGACTTGGTCGGTGCCACTGCCCTGACCGTGGACAGCCACATCAAACATATTACAGTGTGCTCACACATATACCTATACGCACTCGCTCTATCCAATCACAACAAATGAGTACGCTGAGCCGTTGATGACTTGGTCGGCACCACTGCCCTGACCATGGACAGTCACACCAAACATATTACAGTGTGCTCACACATATACTCACACGCACTCACTCTATCTAAACACAAAAAATGAGTACGCTGAGCCGTGAGATGACTTGGTCGGCGCCAATGCCCTGAACGTGGACAGCCACACCAAACATATTACAGTGTGCTCACACATATACCCACACGCACTCACTTTATCCAATCACAACAAATAAGTACGCTGAGCCGTGAGTTGAATGGTCGGCGCCATTGCCATGACTGTGGTCAGCCACATCAAACATAGTACAGTGTTCTCACACATATACCCACACGCACTCACTCTATCCAATCACAACAAATGAGTACCCTGAGCCGTGAGATGACTCGGTCGGCGCCACTGCCCTGACCGTGGACAGCCACACCAAACATAGTACAGTGTGCTCACACATATAACCACACGCACTCACTCTATCCAATCACAACAAAAGAGTACGCTGAGCCGTGAGATGACTTGGTCGGCGCCACTGTCCTGACTGTGTACAGCCACACCAAACATATTACAGTGTGCTCACACATATACCCACACGCACACACTCTATCCAATCACAACAAAAGAGTACGCTGAGCCGTGAGATGACTTGGTCGGCGCCACTGCCCTGACTGTGGACAGCCACATCAAACATATTACAGTGTGCTCACACATATACCCACACGCACACACTCTATCCAATCACAACAAATGAGTACGCTGAGCCGTGAGATGACTTGGTCGGCGCCACTGCCCTGCCTGTGGACAGCCACACCAAACATATTACAGTGGGCTCACCTATATACCCACACGCACTCACTCTATCCAATCACAACAAATGAGTACGCTGAGCCGTGAGATGACTTGGTCGGCGCCACTGCCTTGACTGTGGACAGCCACACCAAACATAGTACAGTGGGCTCACACATATACCCATTCGCAGTCACTCTATCCAATCACAACAAATGAGTACGCTGAAGCGTGAGATGACTTGGTCGGCGCCACTGCCCTGACTGTGGACAGCCACATCAGACATATTACAGTGTGCTCACACATACACCCACACGCACCCGCTCTATCCAATCACATCAAATGAGTACGCTGAGCCGTGAGATGACTTGGTCGGGGCCACTGCCCTGACTGTGGACAGCCACACAAAACACAGTACAGTGGGCTCACACATATACCCACAAGCACTCGCTCTATCCAATTACAACGAATGAGTACGCTGAGCCGTGAGATGACTTGGTCGGGGCCACTGCCCTGACTGTGGACAGCCACACAAAACACAGTACAGTGGGCTCACACATATACCCACACACACTCGCTCTATCCAATCACAACGAATGAGTACGCTGAGCCGTGAGATGACTTGGTCGGCGCCACTGCCCTGACCGTGGACAGCCACACCAAACATATTACAGTGTGCTCACACATATACCCACACGCACTCACTCTATCCAATCACAACAAATGAGTACGCTGAGGCGTGAGATGACTTGGTCGTCGCCACTGCCCTGACCGTGGACAGCCACACCAAACATATTACAGTGTGCTCACACATATACCCACACGCACTCACTCTATCCAATCACAACAAATGAGTACGCTGAGGCGTGAGATGACTTTGTCGGCGCCACTGCCCTGACCGTGGACAGTCACACCAAACATATTACAGTGGGCTCACACAGATACCCACACCCTCTCGCTCTACTCAATCACAACAAATGAGTACGCTTAGCCGTGAGATGACTTGGTCGGCGCCACTGCCCTGACCGTGGACAGCCACACCAAACATATTACAGTGTGCTCACACATATACCCACACGCACTCGCTCTATCCAATCACAACAAATGAGTACGCTGAGCCGTGAGATGACTTGGTCGGTTCCACTGCCCTGACCGTGGACAGCCACACCAAACATATTACAGTGGGCTCACCTATATACCCACACGCACTCACTCTATCCAATCACAACAAATGAGTACGCTGAGCCGTGAGATGACTTGGTCGGCGCCACTGTCCTGACTGTGGACAGCCACACCAAACATATTACAGTGTGCTCACACATATACCCACACGCACTCACTCTATCCAATCACAACAAATGAGTACGCTGAGGCGTGAGATGACTTGGTCGGCGCCACTGCCCTGACTGTGGACAGCCACACCAAACATATTACAGTGTGCTCACACATATACCCACACGCACTCACTTTATCCAATCACAACAAATGAGTACCCTGAGCCGTGAGATGACTTGGTCGGCACCACTGCCCTGACCGTGGACAGCCACACCAAACATAGTACAGTGTGCTCACACATATACCCACACGCACTCGCTCTATCCAATCACAACAAATGAGTACGCTGAGCCGTGAGATGACTTGGTCGGTTCCACTGCCCTGACCGTGGACAGCCACACCAAACATATTACAGTGGGCTCACCTATATACCCACACGCACTCACTCTATCCAATCACAACAAATGAGTACGCTGAGGCGTGAGATGACTTGGTCGGCGCCACTGCCCTGACCGTGGACAGCAACATCAAACATATTACAGTGTGCTCACACATATACCCACACGCACTCACTCTATCCAATCACAACAAATGAGTACGCTGAGCCGTGAGATGACTTGGTCGGGACCACTGCCCTGACCGTGGACAGCCACATCAAACATATTACAGTGGGCTCACACATATACCCACACGCACTCGCTCTATCCAATCACAACAAATGAGTACGCTGAGTCGTGAGATGACTAGTCGGTGCCACTGCCCTGACTGTGGACAGCCAAACCAAACATATTACAGTGTGCTCACACATATACCCACTCGCACTCGCTCTATCCAATCACATAAAATGATTATGCTGAGCCGTGAGATGACTTGGTCGGTGCCACTGCCCTGACCGTGGACAGTCACACCAAACATAGTACAGTGGGCTCACACATATACCCACATGCACTCACTCTATCCAATCACATCAAATGAGTACGCTGAGCCGTGAGATGACTTGGTCGGCGCCACTACCCTGACTGTGGACAGCCACACCAAACATATTACAGTGGGCTCACCTATATACCCACACGCACTCACTCTATCCAATCACAACAAATGAGTACCCTGATCCGTGAGATGACTTGGTCGGTGCCACTGCCCTGACCGTGGACAGTCACACCAAACATAGTACAGTGTGCTCACACATATACCCACATGCACTCACTCTATCCAATCACATCAAATGAGTACGCTGAGCCGTGAGATGACTTGGTCGGCGCCACTGCCCTGACCGTGGACAGCCACACCAAACATATTACAGTTGGCTCACACATATACCCACACGCACTCGCTCTATCCAATCACAACAAATGAGTACGCTGAGCCGTGAGATGACTTGTTCGGCACCACTGCCCTTACTGTGGACAGCCACATCAAACATATTACAGTGTGCTCACACATATACCCACACACACTCACTCTATCCAATCACAACAAATGAGTACGCTGAGGCGTGAGATGACTTGGTCGGCGCCACTGCCCTGACTGTGGTCAGCCACATCAAACATAGTACAGTGTGCTCACACATATACCCACACGCACTCGCTCTATCCAATCACAACAAAAGAGTAATCTGAGGCGTGAGTTGACTTGGTCGGCGACACTGCCCTGACCGTGGACAGCCACATCAAACATAGTACAGTGTGCTCACAAATATACCCACACGCACTCGCTCTATCCAATCACAACAAAAGAGTAATCTGAGGCGCGAGTTGACTTGGTCGGCGACACTGCCCTGACCGTGGACAGCCACATCAAACATAGTACAGTGTGCTCACAAATATACCCACACGCACTCGCTCTATCCAATCACAACAAAAGAGTAATCTGAGGCGCGAGTTGACTTGGTCGGCGACACTGCCCTGACCGTGGACAGCTACATCAAACATAGTACAGTGTGCTCAGACATATACCCACACGCACTCGCTCTATCCAATCACAACAAACGAGTACGCTAAGCCGTGAGATGACTTGGTCGGTGCCACTGCCCTGACCGTGGACAGCCACATCAAACATATTACAGTGTGCTCACACATATACCCACACGCACTCGCTCTATCCAATCACAACAAATGAGTACGCTGAGCCGTTGATGACTTGGTCGGCACCACTGCCCTGACCATGGACAGTCACACCAAACATATTACAGTGTGCTCACACATATACTCACACGCACTCACTCTATCTAAACACAAAAAATGAGTACGCTGAGCCGTGAGATGACTTGGTCGGCGCCAATGCCCTGAACGTGGACAGCCACACCAAACATATTACAGTGTGCTCACACATATACCCACACGCACTCACTTTATCCAATCACAACAAATAAGTACGCTGAGCCGTGAGTTGAATGGTCGGCGCCATTGCCATGACTGTGGTCAGCCACATCAAACATAGTACAGTGTTCTCACACATATACCCACACGCCCTCACTCTATCCAATCACAACAAATGAGTACCCTGAGCCGTGAGATGACTCGGTCGGCACCACTGCCCTGACCGTGGACAGCCACACCAAACATATTACAGTGTGCTCACACATATACCCACATGCACACACTCTATCCAATCACAACAAAAGAGTACGCTGAGCCATGAGATGACTTGGTCGGCGCCAATGTCCTGACTGTGTACAGCCACACCAAACATATTACAGTGTGCTCACACATATACCCACACGCACACACTCTATCCAATCACAACAAAAGAGTACGCTGAGCCGTGAGATGACTTGGTCGGCGCCACTGCCCTGACTGTGGACAGCCACATCAAACATATTACAGTGTGCTCACACATATACCCACACGCACACACTCTATCCAATCACAACAAATGAGTACGCTGAGCCGTGAGATGACTTGGTCGGCGCCACTGCCCTGACTGTGGACAGCCACACCAAACATATTACAGTGGGCTCACCTATATACCCACACGCACTCACTCTATCCAATCACAACAAATGAGTACGCTGAGCCGTGAGATGACTTGGTTGGCGCCACTGCCCTGACCGTGGACAGCCACACCAAACATAGTACAGTGTGCTCACACATATACCCACACGCACTCACTCTATCCAATCACAACAAATGAGTACGCTGAGCCGTGAGATGACTTGGTCGGCGCCACTGCCTTGACTGTGGACAGCCACACCAAACATAGTACAGTGGGCTCACACATATACCCACACGCAGTCACTCTATCCAATCACAACAAATGAGTACGCTGAAGCGTGAGATGACTTGGTCGGCGCCAATGTCCTGACTGTGTACAGCCACACCAAACATATTACAGTGTGCTCACACATATACCCACACGCACACACTCTATCCAATCACAACAAAAGAGTACGCTGAGCCGTGAGATGACTTGGTCGGCGCCACTGCCCTGACTGTGGACAGCCACATCAAACATATTACAGTGTGCTCACACATATACCCACACGCACACACTCTATCCAATCACAACAAATGAGTACGCTGAGCCGTGAGATGACTTGGTCGGCGCCACTGCCCTGACTGTGGACAGCCACACCAAACATATTACAGTGGGCTCACCTATATACCCACACGCACTCACTCTATCCAATCACAACAAATGAGTACGCTGAGCCGTGAGATGACTTGGTTGGCGCCACTGCCCTGACCGTGGACAGCCACACCAAACATAGTACAGTGTGCTCACACATATACCCACACGCACTCACTCTATCCAATCACAACAAATGAGTACGCTGAGCCGTGAGATGACTTGGTCGGCGCCACTGCCTTGACTGTGGACAGCCACACCAAACATAGTACAGTGGGCTCACACATATACCCACACGCAGTCACTCTATCCAATCACAACAAATGAGTACGCTGAAGCGTGAGATGACTTGGTCGGCGCCACTGCCCTGACTGTGGACAGCCACATCAAACATATTACAGTGTGCTCACACATATACCCACATGCACTCGCTCTATCCAATCACATCAAATGAGTACGCTGAGCCGTGAGATGACTTGGTCGGGGCCACTGCCCTGACTGTGGACAGCCACACAAAACACAGTACAGTGGGCTCACACATATACCCACAAGCACTCGCTCTATCCAATCACAACGAATGAGTACGCTGAGCCGTGAGATGACTTGGTCGGGGCCACTGCCCTGACTGTGGACAGCCACACAAAACACAGTACAGTGGGCTCACACATATACCCACACACACTCGCTCTATCCAATCACAACGAATGAGTACGCTGAGCCGTGAGATGACTTGGTCGGCGCCACTGCCCTGACCGTGGACAGCCACACCAAACATATTACAGTGTGCTCACACATATACCCACACGCACTCACTCTATCCAATCACAACAAATGAGTACGCTGAGGCGTGAGATGACTTGGTCGTCGCCACTGCCCTGACCGTGGACAGCCACACCAAACATATTACAGTGTGCTCACACATATACCCACACGCACTCACTCTATCCAATCACAACAAATGAGTACGCTGAGGCGTGAGATGACTTGGTCGGCGCCACTGCCCTGACCGTGGACAGTCACACCAAACATATTACAGTGGGCTCACACAGATACCCACACCCTCTCGCTCTACTCAATCACAACAAATGAGTACGCTTAGCCGTGAGATGACTTGGTCGGCGCCACTGCCCTGACCGTGGACAGCCACACCAAACATATTACAGTGTGCTCACACATATACCCACACGCACTCGCTCTATCCAATCACAACAAATGAGTACGCTGAGCCGTGAGATGACTTGGTCGGTTCCACTGCCCTGACCGTGGACAGCCACACCAAACATATTACAGTGGGCTCACCTATATACCCACACGCACTCACTCTATCCAATCACAACAAATGAGTACGCTGAGCCGTGAGATGACTTGGTCGGCGCCACTGTCCTGACTGTGGACAGCCACACCAAACATATTACAGTGTGCTCACACATATACCCACACGCACTCACTCTATCCAATCACAACAAATGAGTACGCTGAGGCGTGAGATGACTTGGTCGGCGCCACTGCCCTGACTGTGGACAGTCACACCAAACCTAGTACAGTGTGCTCACACATATACCCACACGCAGTCTCTCTATCCAATCGATATTAGCGTTTACAGTGTATGTGTAACATAATCAGGTGGTACTTTGATCCTTAAATTATTAATGTAGTTTTTGCATCCGTAATCATTACTCATTCAGCTTAATTACCGTTACATAGTTCTTATATTACCCCCCTCTATTTCAGGTGTCAATGTTCACTTTGTCAAAATATCAAGGAATCCCCTTGTCATACTATAATTTTACTTTGTAGCAACTAGTATTATCTGGGTATTATCTTCTATAATATATCTTATCCACTGTTTGATGTCTTCTCTGTTGACTAATTGAAATTGTACATTTTTAGTGAAACTGTTTCATGTGCACTTTCAGTACCTGTCAGTAAATAATTTATTAATATTTTAAGTCATTGTTCTACTATTATATAATTACGGTAGAGGAATAAAGACTTAATTAGTACAGTAAAACTTACTTTGAATATACTAAATATGAATACAGACTGATGGGATCAGGGCACAAAGGTATATACAAACACAAAGGGTTAGACTGAGTCAGCCAGTGATCCCCAGTTAATGATGGGTGAACGCGTAAGCCTCGGACTGCATTGTAGCCGCTCAGGGTGTACAGTCACGTACCTTTGTACAACTGAAAGCACTTCTGAGTGAAGGGATGAACCCCCTGGATTTGGAGGTAAACCGCAAATATCTCTTCAACATGGAGGTTTTTTAATATTAGAACTTAAAAATATGAATTAACATCATCTAAGGTGTATAACAATGTAGGAGTTTGTTTTATATTATTATAATAATTGTTAATAGGACAAATAAATATAAAATGGACAAATAGATCCTCAATTAAAGAATTTTCAGTCACAAACATTATTGAACTATAGTAGTAAATTGTTGTTGCCAAATTAGTGAACCATTTTTTATAGCTCATTGTCTGATATCCAATATAGTGAAAATAGACTCTACAAGTTAAAAAGCTAAACGTTCTACGTTTTGATATAAAAAATACAACTTTGACGCAAATAAAATCCTAGCGTTAAACAAAAATCTCGAAAAGGTACGGTACACCTTAAAATGTAATATTTGATTACATTAAACCTGAATCTGTATCATAACAATTAATGTATTTTATTTTTATAAAAAGCTTGTTAGTATATATTTTTGTATTATACTAATTGTTAATAGGACAAATAAATATAAAATGGACAAATAGATTCTCAATTAAAGAATTTTCAGTCACAAACATTATTGAACTACAGTAGTAAATTGTTGTTGCCAAATTAGTGAACCATTTTTTATAGCTCATTGTCTGATATACAATATAGTGCAAATAGACACTACAAGTTAAAAACTAAACGTTCTACGTTTTGATATAAAAAATACAACGTTGACGCAAATAAAATCCTAGCGTTAAACAAAAATCTCGAAAAGGTACGGTACACTTTAAAATGTAATATTTTATTACATTAAACCTGAATCTGTATCACAACAATTAATATATTTTATTTTTATAAAAAGCATGTTAGTATATATTTTTGTAAGCACAATATGTAATTATTATTTATTGATATCTATAAAATTCTAAGCCCTCACTCAAGTACCCACTGACTCACTCACTCACTCACTCATCACGAATTCTCATACTTGCTATTTACCTAGAGTTGAAATTTTGTGCACTGATTCTTTAGGCATGAAATAGGAAAACCTAATGGTTTTCATCCCGATCTGACCTTAGGGCTCCGCCAGAGACCCCAAGTTAGTTTAACGGCTAATATATTTTAACGGAAGTTTGAAAATATTTTACGAAATTGAGCATATTACACAACGATTCTCGTAAAGCTTTCCTTTAAGGTGACGAACTTACTTCACATGAACACTTGGTATAGGAACCTAATGGAGGTAATTCGCTTTTGTTCTAAATGTAATAAGGATAACAATCAGATATATTTAGGCAAGAACCAACAATTGTTTCGATATAAATCGACAAAATAAATCAACGCGTTGACACTAAAGAGTGATTTGGAACCAACATAAAGTTCAGTTCGGCACGTTCCAGCTTATTGTTGCTTCTATTTACTTGCCAAATTCCTTAAAAAAACAATAAAAATAAATGTGAGTTTTAACTCAAATGTTTCCAATTTTTGTCATGCAATGCCGTTATAATAATAACCCTTGTTTCCTCTGATTTAAACTGTTATAAATATGGTCGAAACTATAAGAAACTAAATAATTAAAATCAGATTTTTATGTTAATTGCAAAAAGCATCTTCGAACACATCGTAAGCTACCTCTAAATTTAATTCCTACCATCATTTTCTTGGGAAACAGATGAGTATTATTTATATCCCTTCATCCTCCAAAATTATATAAATATAGTTTAGAAAACTCATCCAGGAATATATTAATACATCTATTTTATGTTCAAAGATATCCCGATTCAACTTCAAGAAAGTGTTTTTCTTCTTAAAACCAGGAAAAACTTAATAATAGAATATTTGTTTATAATATTGTTTACACTTTTCTAAATATAAATAAATATTTGGATGAAATATTTTATTTTTTATAAACAAATTTTGAGTATTTTTTATATATCTTGCTCTTGTCTTTATTTAGTCGAAAAATATACTACTATACCGTTTATTCTGTATTAAATTATAAAATAAAAACTGTATGTGAATAGAAGCTGCGATCTCGAAAATGGAATTCATTACATCCATATATAAAATTCAATACATTTATAAAACGAATTATGATACAAATAAAAAGTTTAAATGGAAAAAGTAACAAAGTAATGATCGCCCACTGTCTGTTAATGACCCTCATGGCGTATATCCCTGTGGTGGGGCGGCCCACTGAACGAACCACAAAAGTAGTGGGTTTTTGTGGAAATTAATACATCCATTACAACAGTATTTTCTCTCAATTTTATAAAAGATATAATATTGCAGGATAAAAATTAGTTTTCTTCCGTTGAATGTTGTCCAGGTTACATTATGTTGTAGTTTTTAACCTTTAATTTGTTTTCAATGGAATACCCATCACCATCAACATCATCATTGTTGCGGATTAGGAAACCCCAGCATAGCTGCTAGTCACATCTTCCGCAAGCAGGAATACCCATCACCATCAACATCATCATTGTTGCGGATTAGGAAACCCCAGCATAGCTGCTAGTCACATCTTCCGCAAGCGGGAATATCTCGCAGGTTAACGGAAAGATAGGATATAGCAGGAGAGGAAAGGGTGGGTTGGGACAGCAGCCAAATCGAACCTTCAGAGGGCCAACTCTTGTGCCCCTGTGACAGCTGGGATGAGGCTCTCAAACAGGGGACCCGCATTCTGCCCTCCAACGGGTAAACTCAACTGACAGGGTATCCATGTACAACAGCCAGGGACCATCCACTCTCAGGTTGGCAGGTTGGGGACCAAACCCAGAGATTCTGTCCCTAGCCGCTGCAAATGGAGGGACCAAAGGTGAAAGGGATGTTTGTCATAATGGACAACCAGAAGACTTACCATTTGTAATGACAACTTCATTTGTTGTTCCCAATGTCAGCCTCAAAACTGGTATAGACCAGTTTTAAGGTAGTTCTGGGACATGGAATACCCATTTTCATACCACAAAGGATTGTAAAAAATAAAAAATAATAAAGAGCAAAAAACATATCAGTGCACATTCACCCATTTTAGCGAATTTCCCCTATAGGGAAGAAGCTATTACCGTAGGTGGCATGGTAATACCTTTTACCGGGACCATGATAACATTTCGTTTTGAGGCCCCCAGATGCCAAAAACATCATTCGTTCAAATTCATATATATATGTATATATATATATATATATATATATATATATAGGATATATGTGTCCGTAGGCACGATAACTTTAGTAAAAATGGTCCGATCTTGATTAAATTTGGTATAAACGTGTAAGGCAGCATCTATTTTCATGAATTTGAGAACCAGACAGGTCGCTCTACTTTAAGGGTGCGCCCTACCCAGATTGAATTCATTGTTGTTTAGCGCCGCGCCGGCGCCGCCAACAAGCAGGGCCATGCATATTTACGCTTGAAGACCATTTTGTTCTCCTCGATCGCACTGTTATTTTACAGATTTCTACCAAACTATTTGCAGTTTCACACTTTTCAGATTCCAATCTAGGGATCATACGGTTCCTTTTCTCCAAAATAATTTTTCTCCATACGTTAGGAATCTTTAGAAAAACGCTTAATTTGAGAACATTACTAATGGCCTACCACTTGATCTCTAGATGAACATTTATTGAATTAAATAACATCAAATTATTTTTAATTGGTTAACAGTTTAGCCTACAATGAGGGAGATGCAAACCCCTTACTTGAGCGTGCGGAAGGGAGGTACGGCGCACCCTTAAGGGGGGTTTTGGGGTTTTGTACCCCAAAAATATTTTTTTTTAAATTTTTATATAAATTATTTTTAAACCCAAATTTTGGTTTACACCATTAAATTCAGCTTAAAAACAACCAATTTGGTATTTTGATTATCGCTCTACGTCAATTGGTTACCGAGATATTGAGAGTGCTAAACACAGTACGTTGTCCAATGTTAATCTTATGGAGAATAACTAAAATTGTATATCTCGCTTATTAATGAACATATTAATGAAACTTCGTATGTAGCATTACATGGTTGAGTTTTAATGCTATTTGCATACAAAAATAATTTGTTGTGGTCCACATGGCAGCAAACCTACGTACTCAGCAGCTATGTTATTCTTATGGAGAATAATAAACATGTGATATCTTGCTTGTTTATGAACATAAACTGATAAAACTTGGTATGTTGCTTCATCTGGAGGTGATCCATTGGTATTTGCATAAAAACCAGACTTTGTGGTCCTTGATGCAGCAAACCTGCATACTCAGTCCTAATGTTTTTGTTATGGGGAATAAATAAAATGTCATATCTCGCTTATTTATTCATATGCTTTGATTAAAGTTGGTAAGTGGTTTCATGACTTAGTGAAGTACCATTTGAAATTCACTGAGTATGCAGGTTTGCTGCAACGGGGGTATTTAATTTTTTCGTGTTCAAACTAATAATGAGTTTAATCTTTGATTTAGGATAATTGTGTTTTTACTTTTTTTCAAGAAATGTTATTCCTGACGATAATAATAGATAAATTCTCACCCTCACCTGGGGACCTGACACCTCGGGGTCAATCAGGGTGCTTCTGTACATCTTAGCCTTGACTGGATTTTATGAATCGACAAGTAATGTTCACTCTTCTCTTCGAGGCTGCTGGATTTTGGTAGAGGGTTGCCATAGGGGTTCATCCTTCATCCTCTTCCAGCGTTATCAATTTTTCTTTAATTCTCCTATTGGTTTTCAGTATCTGGTGACAGTTGTAATTTGCTGCTATATCTTCTTTGCTGAAGGCTGCTGGATTTTGGCAGAGGGTTGCCGTAGGGTTGCATCCTTCATCCTCTTCCAGTGCTTCCAATATGTGCCTCAGTTCTTCTGCAGTTTTCTGTATTCTGCAATCTCCTCTTACTTTGAAATGTGTCTACACTCTTTTGCTGGTGGCTGCTGGATTTCGGCAGAGGGTTGCCGTAGGGTTGCATCCTTCATCCTCTTCCAGTGCTTCAAATATGTGCCTCAGTTCTTCTGCAGTTTTCTGTATTCTGCAATCTCCTCTTACTTTGAAATGTGTCTACACTCTTTTGCTGGTGGCTGCTGGATTTCGGCAGAGGGTTGCCATAGGGTTGCATCCTTCATCCTCTTCCAGTGCTTCCAATATGTGCCTCAGTTCTTCTGCAGTTTTCTGTATTCTGCAATCTCCTCTTACTTTGAAATGTTTCTACACTCTTCTGCTGGTGGCTGCTGGATTTCGGCAGAGGGTTGCCGTACTTTTCGTCCTTCATCCTCTTCCAGCATTTCCAATATTTTCCTCAATCCTCGTAAAACGATTAAATCTTTAATATCGGTGAAAACCACCACGTTCTCCTTCTCTGATGCGTATCAGATGATGCTTATTTCACATCCATTGTCACCCAGGCTCAGTTCTCTGTTACCTTGTCAGACGATTCCGCTCTTCCCTCACACTCCCCTTCCGGCTGTGTCCGCAAGCAAACCTCCAACCAACAGCTCATGGTCAGTAATGAATTACATGACGAATAAGAGAGTTGAATAAAATTATTACTTGACTGGAGTCTGGTAAAAATTTATAAATCTTGTTTCCTAGGTTTTTAAAAATAGTGTAGAAATCGTTACTATGGACAATATTTTGACTAGTAGATTTGTTAGGATTTACTCTTAAGTATTTGTCAATTAAATCGCTGTTATTTATATCACAATTCTTTTTGTAAAAAGTAATACTGTACTATCCGTTAAGGTAGAGTAGTTGTATAGATACTGTGGTGGTCTCCTGAAATTAAATTGATTCCATTGTAGACCAGCAAGGATATTTATCAAGCAGCGTTTGAGGTGTTGTTTAAATTTAATTATGTCTATTTTCAACGTTATTTTTTGTATATTTTAATGAAGACAAATGTTTACAGTTTACGAACGATTATTTATACAGAGTGTAAATAAAAAGGTATACTGGCTATGTATTTTTGGATTCAATAACCATAAAGAAACAAAACCCCGTCACGGCAAACCCGCGTACCGTACTCAGTGAATTTCCAATGCATGTATATGTTACTCACTACCACATAAAACCACTTATAAGTTTCATAAAAATACATGAATAAACAAGTGATATATAGTATTTTATTTATTCTTCATAGAATAGCATGGAAGGCTCAGTAAGCAGGTTTGATGCAACAAGAAAGATAATAAATGTATTTTTTATACAATTATCAATATAACTTAACCAGGTGAAGCTCCATACCAAGTTGCATTAATTTATGTTCATAATAATTAAGGGATATATGAAACATTATAATAAAACACAACAACAAAAACAATAAAAATAAACGGTATCAGGAAACTGACACATACTTTCTCCCTTTTAGCCCAACTTTAATGAATAAATTACTTTTTATTTACTAAATATAGAATACAAAGCACGGTCGAATGTACAGAAAATCTTGTAAAAAAGTTGTTTTAGAAAAAAATCAACCCAAATCCCTGCTTTGGAGGCACTACAGAATCCATTGCTACACTCGTTGTTTTAAGAGGGGAAATGCCCCCTATTCCCCTCCCAGGGTTATTAAGGGGCAACATATTTCGAATTAACTCTGTTGGTCAATGCTAAATTGACAAGCATATCAAGTTTGAATGAAATTGATCAGTAAATAAGAGAGAAATAGTAATTTTTGTATTCCCCATAAGAATAACATTGGACAACGTAGTGCGTTTACCGCTAAATTTAAATTTAAATTTTCTCCGAAACCAGCAATCGTGGAATAGTAATTCAAAATACTAAATTATTTAGTTTTTGAGCTCTTTTTAATGGTGAATTTATTTATTTTTTCCATGAAAAATTAAAAAAAAAACTGAATTTTGGATGTTTTAAGTCCTGTAATTTCTGAACCCGAACTTTTACAGGAATGCGGGTGGTGTCGTTTTGTTGGAAAACCAAAGTTCTACAAACGACTAACGTTTAATCAAAATCGTTAGAGCCGTTTTTGAGAAATTTTGATTTTTCATGCTTTTTGGCGGTTTTTGGGGGATAAATACCCTTAAAAATAAAAATTTCAAAAAAATGACAAATGGTTGGAGGTATCATGGATTAGTACCTACATACCAAATTTCATAAAAATCGGCCCATTGGTTAGGGCTCTAGCTCTGTACACATCCACACACACACACACACACACACACACACACACACACACACACACACACACACACACACACACACACACACACACACACACACACACACACACACACACACACACACACACACACACACACACACACACACACACACACACACACACACACACACACACACACACACACACACACACCGACAGACATCACGTAAAAACCACTTTTTTGGGTTCAGGGAGCACCAAAACGAATATTTCCACTAACAAAATTTTGACGAAAACAATACTTTCTCCATATACTATGTATAGAGGGAGAAAGTAATAACAATCACATTAGGGTTGAGGATGCGGGTTTGCTGCTACAGGGACAAAAAATTATTTTGTTGTGCAAATACCAATATACCAGTACTAGGTGAAACCACATGCCAAATTTCATCAATATACATTCATAATAATCGAGATATTAAATTGTAATTATTCTCCATAAGGATAACATTGGGCAACGTACAGTGTTGAGTACTTTGTATATATGTATATACATATATTTATTTATTTACATATATGTGTCCGTAAGCACGATAATTCTCGTAATAAAGGTCCGACCTTAATGAAAGTTGGTACAAATGTGTAGAGTACTATTTATTTGAACGAGTTCGAAAACTAGTCGAATCGCACCAATGAAGGAGGTTTTGGGGGTTTCGTACCCCTAAAAGTGGGTTTTTGAATCTTTCACATTCAATTTTGACTTAAAACCAATTTTAGCTTTCACCATTGGACTCAGCTTAAGAAAACAAACAATCTGGTATTTTTATCATTGCTCTACGTCAAATGGTTACTGAGATAATGAAAGTGCTAAACACAGTACGTTGTCTAATGTTATTCTTAGGGAGAAAATTAAATATTTTATGTCTTGCTTATTTATGAACATAAACTGACGAAACTTGGTATGTGGCTGTGTTAATCTGGTTGTGTTTTATTGTTGTTTGAACAAAAAACAATTTTTTGCCGATAGTTCCCGTAGCAGCAAACCTGGGTACTCGGTCCCCATGTTATTCATATGGAGAATAATTAAAATCTTATATATTACTTATTTATGAATTTATATGGATGAAAATTGGTACGTAACTTCATCTAGATGTGTTCTATGCTATAAAACCCCATTATTGTGTTCCTTGATGAAGCAAACCTGCGTACTCATTCTCAGTGTTGTTCTTATGAAGAATAATTAATATTTTATACATCACTTAAAAAAATATTTCTCATGAATCCTGGTCAGTGGCTTAATGTGTTATTAAGACATTAGTATTCATTGTAAATTCACTGAGTACGCAGGTTTGCTGCGACGGGGGTATTATTTTAGTCTGTCATGAGTTATGGCATATTGTTCTGGGGCTCGTTCTCATTAGGAATAAAATATGTACTCCTAAAACAAAATGAATTACAACAAATTACAATTTAGTAATGAAAATGTAGAATCACGTGGTTAAATTAAACACAGTTATAAAATATGGACAATATTCAGGGATAAAGCACCAAGGACATATTTCCAAGTTTCAATTACTACTGTTCACTAAAATACATCTATAATTCACCCATGTTTGGATAACGTTCTTGCATTTGGTAATAACCTGATGGGCCAATTGTGTTTATATAAAATTTATTTCTGTTTTAAAAGTAGCTATTATGTTCATTGGAATTATAAGCAATTTTTTAAATTTGTAATAACATCTTTATATAATTTCTCAAGGATTTTTTTTGCTGGAAGGTCATTAATGCTTCATCAAAACTAATAATTGAGCCAACATTGTTAAGATTACCTTCACCGCCAAATGCAAAATACCCCCGTCGCAGCAAACCTGCATACTCAGCGAATTTCCAATGAATTATAACACATTAAGCCACTTAACAAGATTCATAAGAAATGTATTCACAAACAAGCGATATTTAAAATATTAATTATTCTCTATAAGAATAACATTGGGGATGAGTACGCAGGTTTGCTGCAACAAGGCACACAAAATAATGGTTTTTAATGCAAATATCAATAGAACTCATCTTAGCGAAGTCACATACCAAGTTTCATCCATATACATTCATAAATAAGCGATATATAACATTTTAAGTATTTTCCATAAGAATAACATGGGGACCGAGTACCTAGGTTTGCTGCTACAGGAAACATTGGCGAAAAATTGTTTTTTTGTGCAAACAACAATAAACCACAACCAGATGAAGCATATACCAAATTTCGTCAGTTTATGTTCATAAATAAGCGAGATATACAATTTTTCTTTTTCTCCATAAGAATAACATTAGACAACGTACTGTGTTTAGCACTTTCAATATCTCAGTAACCAATTGACGTAGGGCAATGATCAAGATACCAAATTATTTGTTTTTTTATGCTGAATTCAATGGTGAAAATTAACATTTGATTTAAATTAAAATTACATGTAAAATCCACAAAAAACACATTTTTGGGGTACAAAACCCCCCCAAAACCCCCCTTCGGATGGTGCGATTCGTATGGTTTTCGAACTCGTTCAAATAAATGGTACTTTACACGTTTGTACCAAATTTCATTAAGATCGGACCTTTTTTACGAGAGTTATCGTGCTTACGGACACATATATATATATAAATATATATATGTATAAATATATATATATATATAAATATATATATATATATATATATACATATATATAAATTTGAACGAATGGTGTTTTTGGCATCTGGGGACCTCAAAATGAAAAGTTATCATGGTCTCGGGCTTAAGTCTTACCATGAGACCTACGGTAATAGCTTCTTCCCTATAGGGGAAATTCGCTAAAATAAGCAAATTATTTAAAATTCAATGGATCGTTCCAACTTATGTATTTGTCAATTTACTGGTGGCAGAGACATTTAATAATTTATTGATTAGTTTATTAAGAAAAGATTTTAAAATAAAAATACTAAGTAATATTATAAACCGAGCAGTCAGATTCTGCTCAGCATCAAACCGCCTGCGACTGCGGCAGGTATGATGACATTCCAATCTAATCTGGGCTGCCTTTCTCGTCGACTTGCTCCAGTTTAAATCCTAGGATTTAATATTTCTACCTTAGCCCTGCTTTCACTTCTTTACCAAACTAATTTTGCCGATCCACCTCTTATGGTAGTAATCATATATGATGGTATGCTAGTCAAGCAATTATGATAACTATAAATAACCTAACGAAAATATTTTGCAAATTAATAATCATGCTAACCAAACAATCTAACACAATCGTGAAAATCGAAACAATTAAACATGAATCCTGACTTGCAAAACAGATTTTGTTTATATTCATGTATAACTTGTGTTAAAAAACGAGTTTGCACGCAGCACGCTGACGTGAGGGAAGTGAATTTCCCTCAAAAAAACTTTTGAAACTCAAAATCAGTGTAAAAACATACATTTGTCTAATTTTTATCAAAATCTGAAATCTTTGATTTTTTGGCTGTTCTGATACTCCTGGTTTCATTTACTTGCAAAGCTGGGAATACAATTTTACACGTTATAAGGTTAGGAGAAGGTCCAGACAGGCTTTAAAGTAGGTGTGTGGTTGCTGGGGACGACAAGTACTCTATCAAAAGAATAACAGGCTTTTCTAGTGTAAAACCCCCATAAGACAACGTACTGTGTTTAGTCGATACACATTTTCTTTAATAACTCGGTAAATATTTATACTAGAATGACAAGAGAGTGCTTAAAACTTTCGCCTCTCTAATTCCCATCCTTTTACATCCATTGGTTTTACATGTGGGGCTTTTCTGACCCTTTTTGGGCCCAAAAACTCGAAATTTGAAAGATTAACCCCCAAAAAATGGGTTTAGAGTTTTCCGATTGTTTTGCCTAACGGACCTGTCCAACAGATTATAGAAAGGAACGTCCCTACCAAATTTGAAGTAAATCGGACAAAAAATGCGACCGCTAGAGTGCATACACACATATATATATGTCTCTCTCTCTCTCTCTCTCTCTCTCTCTCTCTCTCTATATATATAAATATATATAAATATATATATATAAATTTTGAACGACCCCCCAAAATGTGTTCAGGGGGTGACGTTAGGAACTTCTATGGTGGTCCCGGGCTTAAGTTTCACCGTGCGGGTCACGCTAATAGTTAACTTTCCAAAGGAAATTCACTAAAAATACATATTTGAAAAAATAGACCAAACACAGTGAGGCTGTTACACTCCTACGTCTGGTCGTTAAATTATAGACTTAAAGAATGATTGCTTAGAGGTATTATACTTACACCGTGTTTAGATTCTGTCTAATTCAAGTATATATTAATAAGAACAATTTGAAAATCAGTACAAATTATATTATATATGAAGTTAATTTTTATATAAAACAGTTTAACGGACAAAACTTATGAATGACTGATGCAGGTAGGTCTGACTGCACGTGTGAGTGAATGGGCTTAAAGCTTCTTAGATAACTTCAACTAGTGAAGTTCATTTCTCTGTAGGTGACAGTGACTAGACTGTATTGTCGACAAAAGCTATTTTGTGTTTAGTATAAAGCGCTTTACGCAAAGTAGTATATGCAATTTATATACATTGTATATAAATTGTATATATATTTCACTCGGTTCCATGTAACGTTCATAATAGCCCTTACAAGTGTTTAAGTACAGAGTACATAACAAACTTGTTGTGGGGGCTGAAATATAAATAAATAATTCGAAAATTAATCCGCCTCAAAGCAAGGCTACTCTATAGATTAAATATTTTAGAGACAAACCATCAGTTTTACTGACAAACAAATTACATGAAAACTGCACCACAAAGTTGCATCACATCTCAATAATCAAAACTATTATAATAAGCTACACAATATTTAAAAAGAACCTGAAGTTTAAATTTAAAAATAGTAAAAAAATGCATACAACCTTTACATTTATTTGATCATATTAAGGGAATATTTACCACTCTCGTTAGCTGTTATCATAAAGCTCAGTGTTCGCTTTGCTCTCTTAACCCTAAGACGATAATACAACTTAGTAATACGTTAACTCAAGACAACATTAAAGAATACAAAATTATTAAACAATTTACCACGCATAAGAAAATAAATTTAAAAATAAAACCGAAAATATTTTGTTGGACGAGAACAGGTTAGTTAGTTCACAGGTCACGGGGCTTCCTGTAACAAGAACTTATTGGTTATTGGTTGCATCTTCCTTGTAATCTTCAGTTAGAGCCGCTCAGCGTCCTGTTCCATCATGAAGTAAGGCATGTAATTCTATTCCACTATTACTACTTTCCAGCATCCTCTTACTTCATACAATGTTTGTTTAATATTATTGATTATTATTATTAATATTATTGATATTATTATTATTATTGATATTAATATTTATATAATCTTATATTAATATTATAATTAATAAAATATAATATTGATATTAATATTTATATCAAATTATATTAATATTATAATTAATAAAATATAATATTGATATTAATATTTATATCATCTTATATTAATATTATAATTAATAAAATATAATATTGATATTAATATTGATATAATATTTATATTATTGATATTATTAATATTATTGATTATTAATATTGATAGTTAAACATTATTAAACAATCAAAAATCCAAAATTGGATTTAGTTAAGATCGTAAGGATTGTTGTACAAGTCAGTCGAAATTCTTACTAAATATAATTATAACATTAAGGGAAACATTTTTACAAAGAAAAATCTCAGAGAAGTACTAAAGTTTATTAAAATAGTAGATTTTTATGTTCGGTTGATCTTTAGTAATGGATAAACAGCTAATAAACGTGTTTGTACATGCCATTAGCGTAACTTGAGTGTTTATAACAAAGTATTATTACATTTAATGGTGGTGTATAATGACAAAGAAACGGTTGATTCATTCATTCTCCCTTAAAAATCAATTATCGGCCTGTTTTAGGTTTTATTGAAAAAGTATTAAAAAACATAAGATTTATAATTTCATTTAGTAATATAAATTAAAACAGAGATGCGTATGCCTTGCCCATACACATACGTTTTAAACCAGTTCCAAACATAAAGTTAAATAATAGATATTACAGGTTATCCCTTTAATAGTTATAAAAACACATATTCAATCACAATTCAAAATTAAAAACGAAAAATATCTTAAGGTAAAACGAGTTCACACGCAGTACGCTTACGTGAAGGAAGTGAATTTCCACATAAAAAACTTTAAAAACTCAAAACCAGTGTAAAAACATACATTTATTCCAATTTTATTGTAATTTGAAAACATTGATTTTTTGGCTGTTCTGATGTTTCTGGTTTCATTTACCTGCAATGCTGGGAATACAATTTTGTGCATTATAAGGTTAGGAGAAGGTCAAGTCAGGCTTGAAAGTAGGTGTGAGGTTGCTGGGGATAGTAAAAGTACACCAACAAATAAATAACAGGCTTTTGTAGTAGAAGCCCCCCATAAGACAACGTAGGTGTTTGGGCGACATACTTTTTCATTAATAACTCAGTAAATATTCATGCTAGAATAACGAGAGAGCTCTTACAATTTTCGCCTCACTAATTCCCATCTTTTTACATGCATTAAGTTTACATCCGGGGCTTTTCTGACCCTTTTCGGGCCGAAAAACTCGAAATTTGAAAGATAAATCCGCAAAAAAGGGGTTTAAAGTTTTCCCATTATTTTTCTCAACGAACTTTTTCAACTGATTATAGAAAGTAACGTCCCTACCAAATTTGAAATAAATCGGGGAAAAATGCGACCGCTAGAGAGCAAACATATACAGTATATATAAAAAAAGGAGTTTAAAATCAAAACATAGTAAGTAGTTTCCTGAGAGCAGAGATTGAAAGATTTGAGTGAAGATTACATAATATAGAGTAGTCAAATAAATTAAAGGGACGTTGAGCTATAAATAACAACTGGAGAGACCATACAAATGTAGAAAAGAGGGAAATGAGTTATACAAATCTGATTATCAGTAGGGGGAAGTAGTAAAATATTACTCCGAGTCATCTAAACAAACTGACTGGCCTTCCCCCGAGCAAAGCTTGGCACCCCAGGTACTTATTAGATTAATGGATTAAGGGTTTAAATTTTCTTTCTGCATGTCTAGTGACAGTTTAAAAATAGCTGTACCATTATTATACCCTTAAGGTTGGCAACACTTTATAGTATGTTGTTGATTTATGCATCAGCTGGACGCCCTCGTAATACATCTTTGCTGTGAACATTACTCTTAAGGAAATAATCATTCCTGGTCTGAAAGCCCTACGAACCTTGTTGAACAAGCACATGGAAACCTAGGTGTATTTAAGTAAGGCGTGCTATTCTGAATTACGAATTTGAGCACGTTCTGCACAGCCACCAGGTGACGTCACGGTGTTTATTTGTATCAGCTGGTTTAGTGACAGCTGAAGTTACTCTCAGCTAAAGCCTATCCAAAAACCCAGGTCGGGATCGAAACGTCTGCTTAAGGGTTGACGATCCCGACCTGAGTTTTTGGATAGGCTATAGCCGTCAGTGCTGAAGTTTCTCATTGGCTACAAACTAGTTCCTCATCGAAGTATTCCGATTACCCCATGTCCCTAAAAGGATAGTCAGAATACCTTGGTGACGCGCTTTCGCCACCAGATGACGTCACGCTACGATGCGCAATGGCACACCTAACTTAAAAGCCCTAGATAGAAACAACGAACAAGTTTGAAGTAGGCCCTAGATGGTAATGGTTCAGAAAATTGAATTCATATTTAAAATGAGACAAATAGTTGAGTTATCTAACTTTCCTACAGGTAGTATAGTTAACTAACTAACGATTAACTAGCTTCTCCGATAAAAACACCATAACCAAAAATGAGTTTGCACGCAGCACGCTGACGTGAGGGAAGTGAATTTCCACATAAAAAACTATAAAAACTCAAAATCAGTTAAAAACATACATTTATTCCAACTTTTAACAAATCTGAAAACATTGATTTTTTGGCTGTTCTGATGCTCCTGGTTCTATTTACCTGCAATGCTGGGAATACAATTTTGCGCATTATAAGGTTAGGAGAAGGTCCTGTCAGGCTTAAAAGTAGGCGTGAGGTTGTTGGGGATGATAAAATTACACCAACAAATGAATAACAGGCTTTTCTAATGTAAAATCCCCACAAGACAACGTACTGTGTTTGGTCGATACACATTTTCTTTAATAACTCGGTAAATATTTCTGCTAGTATGACAAGAGAGGGCTTAAAACTTTCGCCTCTCTAATTCCCATCTTTTTACATGCATTTATTTTACATACGGGGCTTTTCTGACCCTTTTTGGGCCCAAAAACTCAAAATTTGAAAGATTAATCCCCAAAAAAAGGGGTTTAGAGTTTTCCGATTGTTTTGCCCAGCGAACTTGTCCAACTGATTACAGAAAGGAACGTCCCTACCAAATTTGAAGTAAATCGGACAAAAAATGCGACCGCTAGAGTGCAAATACACTAATATATATATATATATGTCTATATATATATATATATATATAATTTTGAACGACCCCCCAAAACGTGTTCAGGGGGTCACGTTAGGAACTTCTATGGTGGTCCCGGGCTTAAGTTTCACCGTGCGGGTCATGCTAATAGTTCACTTTCCAAAGGAAATTCACTAATTAAAATGAACGGATATTTAAATACTTTAGCAATCAACATTTATTCAGTGTATTCAATTATGATAATGCCTTTATTTACTGTGTGTGATTGAATGGAGCTGGGGCGATTCCCGGCTGAGTCCAATGTAGCAAACAAACATCCAAGCGAAACTGAAGTTGTATTGACTTATTATCATACTAATAAAAGGCTAAGCCCAGGGTTGTTATCAAAATTAATCCAACTTTCCGATATGGAAATGTAATTTTGTACACTTATTCCTTAGGTATATAGGAAAAATAAAGGGGTTTGAACCCGATCTGACCTTAGGGCCCCGCCTCACGGATCGTCAAAGTTCAATTTTATTCGTATGCACTTTGAAATTAATTGAGAGAAAGATGAAAGCGTAAACTTAGGTATTCGAAATTCCAAGATATGTGAACAATAGAATGTAGCAACAGAATGTAACAGGCAACTGTTGTATTCCCGGGTGAAACTGGATACTATGGTGGCTCGATTAAGAAAAAAACGTGTAATGATGTATGGAAAGACAAACAATTACAACTAACATGTATTAATCTAGCGAGAAACAGTTTTTTCCATGAAAGTAAATAACAGTTAATATGTTTTAATAGTTTAGCACAAAACGAGAAGAAACTGCAGTAATATAGTAGTTGTACTATATTGAACTGTAATGTTCCTGATTTTTCAAGGTTTTACTCAAGAACTTACCAAACTAAATTCAAAGTTCTTCATGAGCACTACGAGTGGTCTTAGTAGGAATTAGAGTTATATATTTTGTACATTTTTTTAATATTTTGAAATTTTGTTGTTGTTTTTGTTAGAATAATGTAATTTTCACTTTTTATCTTTAAACTTTAAAAACCAGACCTCAAAATTTATATTACACAAAATATTGTGAACATGTACTATTGAACAGTTACAAGAAAATAGAATTCCCTGTCCTAAACTCTATTATTAATGGACAGTTTGTTTCCAATGTAATTTTATAGACATGTTACAAATTTAAAAGATTGAATAATAAAACATTCTGGACGAATATTTTACAATTTGAATTTGTTTGTTGGACTGATAAACATTTGACAACGATCCGTGCTGTCGTTTCACGTTATTACGTTCTGCTACCCCAAAACAACGTGTCACCAATGTACCTGCATGTCTTTCTGCATTATATTGTATTATATGTATTTCTGCACATAGGCCTACCTGGATTATGTTATAAATACATTGTGCCAGCTTAACAACACGAACTGTGAGTTAAAGAATCATAGTATCCACTAATACATAGATAATCTCCCTTCGTTCACTCACCAATTATATCCATGCAACTCAACATATAATTGCCCGTCTTCAGGTGGAAAGAATACCTAGACATTACAACATGCAAAAAATGTGTCACAATTATTTTCTTTGTGAATTATGTTTTTATTTTAGTTTTATTTAGTTTTGATTGCTGTTACAGTTCTCTGTTTTATGTTTTACGTGATTTTTCAGCTTTGCCTGGATTATACTATTTTTGTTATGTTCTAGATATTCTTTCGTCGTGAAACTTTGTTTTAACATAAATAATTTCTTAAATAACATAAACTCACCATTGCCAACAATGAATTTATATATTTACTAATGATTAATTGTGTTGCAATGAAACCCACTAAAAAATAAACGGTATCAGGAAACTGACACATACTTTCTCCCTTTTAGCCCAACTTTAACTAATAAATTACTTTTTATTTACTAAATATAGAATACAAAGCACGGTCGAATGTACAGAAAATCTTGTAAACAAGTTGTTTTAAAAACATCCAACCAAATCCCTGCTTTGGAGGCACTACAGAATCCATTGCTACACTCGTGGTTTTAAGAGGGGAAATGCCCCCTATTACCCCCCCCCCCAGGGTTATTAAGGGGCAACATATTTCCAATTTCCTCTGTTGGTCAATGCTAAATTGACAAGCATATCAAGTTTGAATGAAATTGATCAGTAAATAAGAGAGAAATAGTAATTTTTGTATTCCCCATAAGAATAACATTAGACAACGTACTTCGTTTACCGCTAAATGAAAATTTCAATTTTCTCCGAAACCAGCAATCGTAGAATAGTAATTCAAAATACTAAATTATTTAGTTTTTTGAGCTATTTTTAATGGTGAATAGTAATATTTTTTTACATTTATGTCTTTTTATGAAAAATCAAAAAAACTTAATTTTTGATGTTTTAAGTCTTGTAATTTCTGAACCAGAATTTTCACAGGAATGGGGGTAGTGTCATTTTGTTGGAAGTGTGTGTCATGTTTTTTGGCGGTTTTTGGGGGATAATTACCCTTAAAAATCAAAAATTCCAAAAAATTAAAAAAAATACCTGGAGATATCGTGGATTAGTACCTACATACCAAATTTCACAAAAATCGGCCCATTGGTTAGGGCTCTAGCTCTGTACACATCCAAACAGACACACACACACACACACACACACACACACACACACACACACACACACACACACACACACACACACACACACACACAGACAGACATCATGTAAAAACCACTTTTGTGGGTTCATGGAGCACCAAAACGAATATTTCCACTAACAACTCAAATTCGAAAATTTTGACGAAAACAATACTTTCTCCATATACTATGTATAGGGGGAGGAAGTAAAAAAATCCATCATAATAAAATACCCGGAAACATTTTGTAATATCGTCAACATTCCAACCTCGATGGCCATAGGGAGGAATGTTGTTGGAGAGGGTGGTTTTACATTCTCCCCGCCATGGACAATGTTCTGGTGAATCATAGAGAAACACTTGAAAACAGTGACGTTCGACGTTTGAATATGATGCATTTTTATAAATGTTAAAAACGCTCTCTTTGTTTTATTTTAGAACAAAAAACTACTCTCTGAGGAAATCATCTTGGTGTGTTAAACAGGATATTAAACTCTAAAATATATATTTTCTTTGCCGATGATGGTTGTTTGATCTTCCCATAGCTATGCTAGAAAAAATGTGAAAATGAAATAGAATAAATACCCCCGTCGCAGCAAACCTGCATACTCAGCGAATTTCCAATGGAGATATAAATGTCTTAATACTACATCAAGCCACTTATCAAGTTTCATAAAAATATATTCACAAATAAGCGATATATACAATTTTAATTATTCTCCATAAGAATAACATTGGGGCTGAGTACGCATGTTTGCAGCAACAAGGAAAACAAAAAATGGCTTTTTATGCTAATATCAATATAACTGAAGTAGGTGAAGATATATACCAGTTTTTATTAATTTATTTTCATAATTAAGGGAGACATAGCATTTAATTATTATCCATAAGAATAACATGGGGATGAGTACGCAGGTTTGCTGCTACGGGATCCATAGGCAAAAAATTATTTTTTTTAGCAAATATCAATAGACCACAACCAAATGAAGCCATATACCAAGTTTCGTCATTATACGTTCATAAATAAGCGAGACATAAAATTTTTCTTTTCCTCCATAAGAATAACATTAGACAACGTACTGTGTTTATCACTTTCAATACCTCGGTAACCAATTGACGTAGAGAAATGATCAAAATACCAAATTGTGTTTTTTTAAGCTGAATCCAATGGTGAAAACTAAAATTTTAATATTTCAAAAATTATATGTGAAAAATTCAAAAACCCATCTTAGGGGTACAAACCCCCCCCCAAAACACCCCTTCAGGTAGAGCGATCTGGCTGGTTTTCGAACTTAAAGTCATAAATGTTGCTTTACATATTTATAAAAAATGTCATCAAAATCGGATCATTTTTACGAGAGTTATCGTGCTCGCGGACACACACACACACACACACACACACACACACACATATATATATATATATATATATATATATATATATATATATATATAGTTTCGAACGAATGGTGTTTTTGGGGTCTGGGGATCTCAAAACGAAAAGCTATCATGGTCCCGGGCCTAGGTCTTACCATGCTGACTACGGTAATAGCTTCTTCCCTATAGGGGAAATTCGCTAAAATGAGGAAGTTATCTAGAACAAATTATTCTGACTGGTAGTGAAGCATCTCGCCATGTTTGCAACAAAACATCGTCAACCAATTTTTATAACGAATTAATCTTAAGATATATTATCATGTAATCATGTTTTAAGTATGAGTTATGTAATCGTTGTTACATGTACTTCTGATAAAAAGAGCTCCTCTAGTGCTCCCGAGTTGTTCATTACGCTTTGCCTTTATCTCTAAACCTCGTTCATTAAAGATGATGAAAGGTGTTAAAAGCCTTTGCCACATCGGTCGCCCTTCAACCTTTACACGGATGGGGATTTCTATCTGCAACATGTTACTTGGAAGTTAATAGTTTCAATTTGATAAAAACGTACCATATAGTTAACATAATTTATATACGTAAAGATTATGAGATCTCAAAATTCCTAGAACACCTTATGATCTTAATGAGATCGGAAACGATAATTTACAAATAGTTTCTGGTAAAACGCTGCTTTTGGTTTTATATTCACTACTGGTCCTAGCCTTAAATTAGTTGTTGTTTTTGGGGGGACGAGAGGGGTAGTTTCAAATTAATCTATACTTATTTAATAGGCGAGCAGGACTTTTGTGACAATCACTCCTCCTAAACTACTGAACCGATTTTCATGTTTTTGGTGTCATTGGAAAGAGCCTAACGTGAAGTTGTGCAGGAAACTTTTTGTATAGAGAAATAATTTGTGAGTGAGGCCCTGGGGCCCCTTAAATTTGAGTTTTTTTCCCATAAGCTTAACATTGGGAAATAAATATAAGTTGGAAGCAATCAGCTGGATAGAGTAAACACAGTTAATCAGCAGGCCATGTTGGCTTTGAAACGGTAACATAATATTTATACGAGAATGTCAGTATAATATTACGTTGTGATCGCGAGCGAAGCCGCGACAGGCTACTAGTTACAGTAAAAGGTCATCAATTTTAAGGGGATATTCGAGTAAAACTCAACAGACATCAATATTATACTCCTGTAAGAAGTCATAGTATTTTAAATACTAATAATAAAAATAATAAATTTGGCATAAAAAAAGCTTTATTTACCTAGCAGCTGAACTAAATATGACATAACTGAAACAAATTATGACAATATCACAGGGGACTTAAAACAACAGTATATATAAATAAGTTGTCTCCGTACAAAATAAATATCATCTCCACTATGTTTGTTCAGATGCATGCCTATTTGTTTATTTTGCACCTTTTGTCTTTGATTTATAACCTTATATATCCTATACAAATTATACGTCAGCTTAGCAAACTATACATTTAATAACATCTTCAACAGTGAATGCAAATCTAATATCAAACTAGATACAGATATTATTGAATTTATTTCGAGTTCTAACGTTGTTGATTAGGTTACATGGCTGTTGCCTGTCTTGTTAACGTTTGATCTGTCATGTCTCCTCAAAGGTTAATTGTGTTAGTAGATAGTTTATTTTTGATAGGTATTTGTCGAGTTAAACCATTATACTTATAAAACAATATACTTTATTTTTACAGTGAACTGTATTAGTGGGTGGGGGTAGCGTTTAGTGTGAATTTTATGGCAGTTCCAGTAGTGGGGCATTGTAGGTTTTGGCTCACTTGATTGACAGCTTCCGGTCACGTGACCGGAAGCGCTGAGTGAATAAATACGTCATCTGAGGCTGAGCCAGTGACGTAGGCGGTTTTGTGACGTAATGAGGGAAAGTTCAAGGTCACGGGGAGGGTGTTTTAAAAAAGTACTACCTCGCACGCGTAAAATTCGATTGTGATTCGATAGTTAATCGATAATAAATATCGAATGAAAATAATCGAATGAAACAATCGAATGATACGAGTGCGAGGTAGTACTATTACAAAATAACTTTATTTTATTAACAATGTTTGTTCTTAATTACAATACGAAGCTTCCGCCGATGTTGGTTAAAATCGAAGTTGATGATGCCGACGAGTCGCGATCATCGTGTTTTTTCCTGATGAAAGAAGGTAGATACTTCGATCCCTGTGCAGAGTCCATGTTGTTTTTTGTTGCGTAAAGTTCCAAAGATAAATCGTAACCGGACGCAATGAGAAGTCTTAACTCTTCATTAAAAACCTCGAGGTCTTGGAAAGTCGCCAGATGAATAGAATCATAATGAATACACCTAATTTTAATGGACATTTCAACAGAGAGCTCGATGTACACTGGTCAAGAGCTGGAGGTGTACTGACTATTCGCTAGCTAGCGTTTTGGTATCAAACAAAATGGTGGGGGTAAAAGTGTGGTGGGGCGGAGCAGATGGCGGACGGCAGATGGTTGCTACTACATTCGCCGCCACAGTAATGCAATCCGTCGGCGTAATTCTTGTATTTTATCTTGTCGGTTCATTTGATACGTTTTACATCTACATATGCAATAGCTGAAACACCTGCACTTACGACAAGCTTTCCCGTCAACTTGATCGCCTGGTATTTTAAAACATTGTAACTCGCAACAATATGTATTCAAATTGTTATCGAATGATAAATTGTTCATCGGTGGCACCGACATGTTAGCTGCAGCGTGTGTTAGACAAGACTGAGACTAACTTCACTGCTCCCCTCTCTTTTATACCTCTTTATAAGTTAACCCTGAATGAAAGTTCAAGGTCATCCGTTTGAATTTTAAAAAAAGCAACACAGCAGTATATAAAATAATATACTGCTGTGTTGCTGTTTTTTTTTTTTTTTTCTTTTCTTTATTAAACAAACATCTTACAATACAATAAGCTTAAGTCTAACATTAATGACTAGAAATACAAACAGAGAAATACAAACAGAGCCATTATGTACAAATATGCGTGATGTGCAGAGTGAGTTCCGTAGAGTTGTTGCCGCTTACACCGTGTGATACCAAATACAACGTCCCCGGTTGAATATCTCGCAAATCTTCATTTTGTAGCAGTTGAACAAATCGTTTTGGAAGAAATACTTGAAACTTCGGCTCATCTCCTGGAGTGAAAGGTCCTTCGCTCAATGAAACTAGAATTGCTTCTCCATGTGTGGTTTCAACTTTATTGATGTTATGAATAATGTAGTGTTTTTGTTCTTTTAGTTCTGAACACTTTTTAGTTAGCAGAAGGTCGGATTTTGAATGAGTGTTGAATTGATCAACCAGTGTTTGTAGAAACTGTTGTGATGCCATCTTTGTCAGCAGTAGTTGTGGTGTCTTCTGTGATGTTGCCTCTTCGGAGTCTCGAATAATACTCGTGCTGGGCCGGTGTTGTCTCCTCATATTTATAGGCCCCGCTACCCCCACCACATTCCTGCGTTTGTTTCAAGTAAGCAGCCAAACGATATGCGTTGTACAATGCACAGTTTGTTTGACCGTGTTTAAGATCTTTTGCAGCAACACAAATATTTCCGAGATTAATGTTAAAATCCTTACTGATAGTTATATCGAAAACATAACCGTGCGTGTACTTTTGTATCCAATTCTTTTTTTCTAATCCTTTTGTGTATATATGCGAATATTGTTTGCAAAAGTTAAACATAATACTGTGCAGATTACTGTAGCTTATAAAACCTTCATACCAGTGTATGTGATGAAAGTAGTTTGTTATCCATTTGTTTGTAATTTTTGCTTTGGCGTTAAGTTTGTTAAAAGAAAAAGGAGCTTCAAACGTGAATGGGTAGGCTACAAATGTAAGCAAGTCTAAAATTACTAATTCCTTGATAATAAACCTATCATCATTATTTCGAAATGCTTGAAATTCGATTACACAAGGCTTTACACTCACTTCTTCATCCCCTCCGCTCATCATGGCACCTAGCGATCAACTAAACTGTTTTCCACACCACGGTAGGTTAAATACCAGGCCGTACAGTTGCAGGCGCGTTGGTGTATATTTAACGTGGGCACCGTCCCCAATAGGCCTACCCCACGTGTGTTCTTCTTTACTAAGTCAAACTTTAGTCTTTTTTAACTTCTTCTTGTGTTTCGTTTTCTTCTTCTTCTTCTTCTTGTTTCTTTGTTTCTTCTTCCTGTGTTGTTTCTTCTGTAGCTTCTGTAGCGATTTCTACAAGTGGTTCAAAATCCTTTAACTTTCTCCACATGCAAACTTCATGAGGTATTCTATTAAAAATAGATGTATCCACAGGTCCGTACACGATGGTGCTATAAGGTTGTTTTTCCAAAGTATCGACCAAATATTCTTTAATAATAGCGCTTGCAAATACCAACTGTCTCATGTACCTTGTAATAGGTTCTGTTGCATAGTTTAAAACGTAGAATTCTTCACGTGATAGTAGAATCTTATTTTCATGTTGAGTCAAGTCTCTAATTCGCACTTGTAGTTGTCCGCGATGTTTAACAATATCGATTTCATTGTCACAATCCAAAAGTCGAATATGTGTTTTCCTTCCACACAAACTGTTGGTTAAATAACATTCTATTAAATGTACATGTTTCAAAAATGACTCCCAAGCATTTTGCGAGAATAAAACCTTTTTTGTTCCATGGTGTAGTATTACTGTAGGGGAATAATCCAATGATTTCATCTATCCAACTGATACACTTTTACTGATGCATGCTGAGATGGGGTAAAAGATTCGCAAAAAAAAACTTCAGTTAAAATGTGAGGAGGAATATTTTCTTCAACTTTCTTCTTCCTCTTTGGTACTACCTTTGATGGGTCTGCATTACTTTCCTCCTCTCTATCTCTTTTACCAAACTTTAAAAATGCAGTTATTTCCTTGATGATTTCTGCTTCACTAGTATTATCACGTTCCAATAACGGTGCTACCTCTGCATCACCTTGTACAACAGATGGAGAACTCATTTTGTAGAAGATGTTACCCATGCGACGATAGACGATCAACTGAAGACCTGCATTGTTGCTCCGCTATTTATAGGTTAGCGACTGTGGCGGTGCCGGTGGTGGTACAACGTTTTACAATACTGTCTTTACAATACCGGTCAACGGTGTGTATGTAACAATTTTATCGTGCAAAATTAAACAATACGCAGATGTATTTGCAGGTACGTTTTCTTGAAATTCCATTTCTATTTTTATATCAACACTAGACGATTTTACAGATTCATTTTGTTTGGAGCAATCAATTACAACAATCGGAGCTTTCGATTCAAACTGTACGGGAGATAGTAGAGGTGTATTTGTTTTGCCGTAATATGAATTTTGGAACCTAGCGTACATATCGTATAAAACACTGTACCTTTTTTTATCAAAAGAAATATTAAAGTTGTCGTAGGGAAAGAATTGTGAATTCAGGAACACTTTACAGTTAGTTAATTTACAATGGTCAAATTCACCAGCATTTTCAGTTAATATACCTTTTTTCTTCGTTTGTAATCCAAATATTACATATCTCGCTTTTTCCAAATGAGTAGAAGTTTTTACAGTCCATGTATGCCGTTGTGTTGTAGGTAAAACGGGGTATTCATGAAACTCCCAGCTTCTGAATGGCATTACAATGTCTCGATCTGATTTTAACTTTCTTAATAATGTAATCCTGTGTTCATCATTTAGTCGCACATGTGGTACTCTCCAAACAATCTTGTCTAATGTTAATTTCCAGTCTAAATTGGCATCAGTTGTTCCAGCAGCTGCTTTAATAATATCATTATCGTTTGATGATCTTAATAAAACTAGTTCTTGTTTTACATTTATTATTATTCTTCTGTAGTCTTCAGCAAATCCTAGGAGTAATCTTAAAGGTACGTAGAAATCAAAGTTTCCCGAAGAGTCAGGAGCGATTGTACTTTTGTCTGGTGCAACCCATCCTGCAACAGCTAACAGATTCTTCTCATTTGGTGTTAAAGACGCTAATCCTTTCAATGTACTGGAAATTCCAACCTTTTTTGTTGAATCGACTGTAACTCCTGAAATTTCATATCTAATCTCGTCAAATAAAAATGCCATAGGATTATTTATGAACGGAACAGTGGTTCCAGCAGTACCATCAGTTTTTGTTACTTTTCCTTCAATATATAAATAACTTTCGCATGGAAGAGTATAAATGTCTTGTTGTTGTATAGGAATCCTAATTTCATCGTTATTGTTTAATTTGGACGAAGCGTAAGGGTTGTGCGTGTGATATTCCTTTTCCCATAAGGTCTCGTCGAATGTTGGACCCTGCGCTATATCCAGTATATCCATTGTTAATGACCCTTAATCCAATTTCTTCTAGAAAACGAATGTTGTCACTTGTTAAACCTTCTACAGCTGATGAGCTACTGACCTCTTTGCTGGTTGGCTCTCTCTTTTTAAATGATAACCCCATTGTCTAAGCGGATGATTTTATATGTATTCTTACAGTAATAGCTTCTCCTCTAAAGTCAATAAGGTTTCCGTCTTGATCCACTATGTTCAGCACGATGTCTGAAATGAAACTGGTGTTTAACGGTAGGTACACAAGGTTTTGAGGCTTTTCTACTATCTTGAAACCTGGTGCAACTGATGGGTAGAATGTGTGTAATATATGACGATTTTCTCCATCTCTGTAGGATCCTTGTATAATGTTACATGTAATGTCTATGCTATTAACTTTGATGATCGTCACAGTTTTATTCCCAGAATGAGTTTTATTAGGTTCTAATACTTTTGTTTCCTTAGAAAACCCCAATAAACTACCAATTGAATGTTCTTGACTAAAATCAATATAATACTTAGACGTAATTTCGGCTTTCATTGTATTGTTATTGCCTTTTATCGTTATATTTTCTTTTCCCATATGTTTTTGTATAACTTCATTTATATTATCAATTTCATAAGCTCCTGTTGGTAAACTGAATTCTTCCAAAGCTGAATACTTTCCTTTATCATCTTTTGTCTTGTAATAATGTATTTTGTTATTAATTCCTTCACTAACGTTTGGAATAGAGTTATATGTTGTTAAATCCAATAATGCGGCTTCCCATAGTCTTCCTTTTTGCAAACGTAGCGCTGGAAACAGAATACTGCGCAAAGTACATGAGTTACCGGTTAATGACACTGTATACGAAGACATCTTAAAGTTGACTAACACTTTTAGCTAAAAAGTCTAAACATAAATGACCGCAAATGGATGTATCATCAGGTTGTTTTCTTGTATGATTGTAAAAAACATTTTCTGCCGCACGAAAGTATTGTTGAAGTTCTTTCGGTGGTGGAAGGTCTCCAAAACTGTCGAAATAATAAATGGTTTTACCAAGTTTCTTGTAACACACCCAATGAGTGCCTAATCCTTCACTATTATCCAAATTTACAATACCAGTCTCATTTTTCCACATTTTAACCGGTAATTCATCTTTCATAAATACTCCTCTAAAAAATGGGATTTTCAAACAAGAAGCATATGTAATCAGTTCTTCGTTGGTTAATTCTTTGTTTTTAATTATTAATTGCTCTTTCTTATTTAATACACACGATACGGTCTTAGGTATAATCCTCCTCCCTTTTTTATCATTGACCATATTGTTGGTTTCTTTTTAGCTTTACCACTGGTAGATCGACGTTTTCTTCTGATATTACCTCCTTGTTTCTTAGCGGGTTTTTTCCCACGCCTTCTTCTCTTTCCTCCTCCAAACGTAGTTTTTGCTTTCATTGCTGCTGTTACTGCTAAAGACGCTGCTTTTTTACCAATACTCGCGTCACTAGATTTTACTCTTTGCCAGGCTTTCTCAGCAAGTGCTCTATCTGCTATTGATCTATTTTTAGTATCACTAAATTTGGAATACGCTATATCGTGCTGTTTACAAGCCTGATCGAGCTTATTTATTCCAGGATCTCCTCTAGCAAGACGTTTCTCTAATTTGGTTCCAGGACCACAATTTTGATATCCTCCAGGTAAATGTAATTCCACAGGTAATAAATCAATCGCCTTGTTAACTATAGCTCCAACCGGTTTACTCAATAGAGAAAATGCTGTTGATGCTATTCCCCTTCCTCTCTGTAATCTCTCTCGATTATGACTGATGCGTTTAACCCTCGACATGACTATTTATAGCAAAACTTACAATCAGTAGGTGCACTCTATAAATGTTTGACAATGAATGTAATATCAGTTTTGGTTTCTTGTATTATATACTGTTTAAAATCAATTTATTATATAGAAATGGATTTATTAATTAAATGTAGACATATTAAACAAAAGTAGTACAAATAGAAATAAGGTGTAATTGAAGATGTTCCAGATGTTTCTCCGCTGGTGAAGGTATCGTTGTCTTCGGTAAAATGAATAAACTTTAAATAGATGTCATGTTCCCTTAGAAACTTGCCACTTAATCGTTGGTAATTGAATAACACATCCCAGTCTAGTTTATCTTTAAAATTGTCAATGTAATTCTCAGAGAGATTTTGATATTTACTTATTACTTTCCAACAGTTATTAAAATTTGATGTCATCTCTACGAGGAAGTCTTCTGAAAACTGTTGTCTTTGTAAAATATGGATCCAGTTAACTCTGTGAAAATAAATTCTTAACATAGTCATTGTAAAGAGGTATTGTATGGAAAGTTGTTCCCAATCCATATATCTATCAAACCGTTGAACAAAACCATCTGTCAACACTCCTTGGGGAAATCTCGGCTCTTGAGATATTAAACTCCACGCAGTAATATTGGATTCCATCATCCTCTCTGTATCATCTCTCAAATATGACTGATGCTTTATCCCTTATCATGGGGTATTTTAAATTCTTTTTTCTCTTATGTAATCTTCATCGTTTTCTGTTGGTTCATTAATCACATTCACTTTATCCCCCTTTCCTAATGTCTTGACTTTAGAAGGCTCAGACGGTTTATCTCGTTGATTAGGTTTCTCTGGATTGTGAATATTTTTCCAGTCTAAATAATTGTGACTGTCAACATCTGAAGCTGCATCTCTTCCTGAAGCCCGATGGATATAATGGAATAGAGCTGCACCAAACCTTTCCAAATGTTTTTCATATTCCGTAGTCCATTTATTGTGTACAATATCAAACATTTTCTTATTTACAGCGTCTCCATCCTGCTCACAATCACCTACATTTGATAATTTTAATTTTTTTACATCATAGCTTGTGTCAGTTTCATTCCTTTTGTAAATCGTTAACAATTTTAGAGTAGCGAAATTTACTGCTTCACCATCATAAACGGGATGTTGTATATTGCTTAACCTTTTACCGGAAAACCCCCAATGATCTTCGTGTACAGTTGGGGTTCTTTTATCCATGTATTTTACCGTAACCGCATCAGAAGACAAAAGCGGATCACCAACATTTTGAATTACTTTTCCTTCAAAATTATAGTTGCCATCAGGTGTTAACGGAAACCCAGCTCTTTTTTCACTATATCCAGATTTTACTCCAATCTCGGAATACCGTCCAAACTTGTCCACACTCATGATGTAACTGAATCGCTATCGTTTAGGTTCTTATTATATATATATATATATATATATATACGTCTACTGAACAATTATTCCTTGTTTTCGCAGTTCATCAACCAAAGCTACCCATTCGTTTTCTAAACCAGTGTGCCCGGCTTCCATAGCTTCATGTAATAACCTCATTCGATCAACTAACTTATTTATATCGTTGTAATATATTATATTAGTTTTATACAAGTTTTTCAATAATCCCCTTCCAGATGTGGTAGGATCAGTTGTTTTTCTCTTTTTATGCAAAACATTTAATTCAGCAGAAGATAAAGCTCTTCTTTTAATTTGAGCTTTTTTTGATTTTGAGGGGAAAAGACTAGATATAATACTTGTATATTTTATTGACCGATTTCTATGAATAGGTAGGTCTTTGGAATACTTTTTTCTATGTGCATTTGTATACTCTAATATATGTTTAAACAATTGTAAATCCCTTTTAGTATATTTACCAGGATTATTTTTAAAGATAAGTTCAAACAAACCTTTTGTACCTTTATATTTCTTATCTCCAATAACTATATCATCATTTTCGTTTATATCTAACTTGCTATCTCCAATCATTAATCCTTTATCCTCTATTCTAGCTCCATAGGTATGATAATTTCGATTAGCATGTGCGGCGTGTAACATTTTTAACGTATATGTTCTTCCAAGTGTTCCTTTAAACATAATATCCGTGCCTAATTTGCTTAAGTTGGATGGGTTAATATCCTCTTCTTCTGCTCTTGTATCTTCTACACTTGTATCTTCTGTACTTGTATCTTCTGCAATGTCCTTTTCCTTTAAATCCTCTATATCTCCGCTTTCTTCATACTCGTCGCTTTCTTCAGATGTTTGTAACTGGCCAAAACTTTCATCATTCTGAAATTCTTCTTCATATTTGGAAATTGGTAGCATTTTGTCTCCTTCGAAGCGAATTGAAGGTTTTTCCATATTTTGTGCTAATCGCTTTAAAGGTTCAGTAACAGGTTTGAATGTTGTTTCTAAAAATTGCTCTCTTTCATTTATACCTGATTTTAAAGCTCGGTTTTTTTGTCTAATAGAATCACTAAGTGATTTTATTTCCTTTAATAGCTTTTCCTGGTTAACCATCTTCACACCTTGACGACTTGTACAGTAATACCGCTAATCAGTGTATTAAAACGAATTTATCAAAACCTATTCTATAACGACCATCTTTTATAGCATGATCTTTCATAATAACCAAAAATCCATACTTTTCCGCCCATGCTTTTCCGCAAAGCTCTTTAAACTTTTCAAATGGCATATCCGCATTCACATGATCGTTATATATATGTTTTAGGTTAGTATCATCTTGTTTGAATACAATTAGAATATTTGCATTATCTCTGATAAGTTGTTTTGGGATTTTGCTATAAGTTTGTCCTATATATATGCTGTCAATGTTATTATGTCTTCCCATGGCAAAGTAGTTTCTAATAGTATCCTGATTTTCACAAGATACATCGTCAAATATAAATACAGAATACGGTTTCGCTTCGTTTGGTTGCATAATGCTATCACTAGCGTTAAATTTGTAAAAATTAACATCAGACACATCAGATAGGATTTTATCCAGCAATTGATACTTTGGTTGATGTAGAGACTTTGAAAAAATATATAGGTTACTAAACCTTAATCCCTGCGGATTAGTGATCAAATTAAAGACAACATTGGTCTTTCCGCAGTTTGAGGGGCCACTTACTATACATCGAACAGTGTTTGGAAGTAAACTACCGTGTTTACCATTGTTGATTTTAACGTTATCCACAGTTAAATCATCTATGTTATTAATATTGAATCGATCTTTATGGTTAATTATCTCCATCCTGCTCAAAGGTTAACGATGAAATGAGTTGCTTGCATTAAACCAAGTCCTTTATAGGTATCCATGAATCCTCAGTTTTGTTAAACCCTAACCACCGCACTTTAACTGCGTCCTTTTTTCTTTGTAACACTTTTTCAACAAGATATACATCACCTACTGTTGACTTTAACATTTCATGTCCATAAAATGCACCTTGCAACAAATCTCCTTTGTTATCTTTTAAGATATACGTTTCAGGTACAGTCGGTTGCACTTTATACACTGTAAAAACTTCATTCGTCCAATTGGGAAGGTATTTCTTGGTAAACACTCCCTTATATTTACTAATCCGTACTTTATCACTTACATTAAATTTTCTTGGCTGCATTTTTTCTACTTTAGGCTTTGTATTTTTCTTAATGCGTTTTAATACATCTTTTGCATTTCTTCTATTTACTTTGTTAGGTTTCATACCGATAGTTCTATGAAACCTGTTGTTATAATCATTTATTAATTGTGGTAAAACATCATACCATACGTAAGAACCTCTTTTTGAAAATTGTTTATACAGTGCTCCTTTTAAGGTTCTATTGAATCTTTCTACAATAGCTGCTTTTTTCTCTGAATTTGTAGAATAATGATTTATTTTATATTTATTCATTAACTGTGCAAAGTTTGTATTAAAGTATTCTGTTCCATCATCAGTTTGTAAATGTTTAATTTTGTTTTTATCTCTTTTTATGGCTATTTCCATGGCTTCTGTTACGCTTTTACCAGTCTTGTCCTTTAGAGGCAAAGCGTCTGCAACTTTTGTAAAACAATTAATAATTGTGAGTATATATTTAAATCCTTTGTTTATTCTGCTATGCGGTCGCATTTCAATTAAATCCGCTTGATATAGATCATTTATCCCTTTTATAACAGTATTTCTTCTTGGAAACTTTATTCTTGCAGGTTTGTGTAGTTCATTAATAATCTTCTCCTTCAGGTCTGACATGATGGTTTCACGAAGACAGCTGATATGATATTAAATATTCTTTTGTATAAATCTGCTTATATAGGACAAGGTCATTCTAAACTAATGTATAATAGGGGGAACACAGCGAAATACTGCTGTGTTCCCCCTTTTATACGGAAAGGGATGTTGGACGATGAAAGGGTTACTCGTCAATAGGGTTGAGGGAATAGTGGCCGAATGGTAGAGTGTGGATGTTGTCTGCAAGGATGTGTCGTTTATCATCATTTGAAGAGAGAGCTTTTTTTACTTCCGTCACGCTGTACAGCTGATGGTTGAAACTTCTGATTGTGTTGAATTTTGCTGTTATATCTTGATCTTCAAATAAACATTTCTTATAGTGATTAAAATGCACATTCTTCTTTAAATACAAACTTTTTACTCCTTTAGCTTTCTTAATGACTTGGTTTTCATTTAGTTGTAAAGAATATAATTTTGACATTAGTGCAACAATTTCTTGAAGTATAACACCATTGGCTTCATCTTTAAATTTGCCAAGCACTTTTTTGTTTCTGTCATTGTCGTAGTTTGGATGATCTTTTGGATAGTCGGAAAAGTCAAAGTCGTTTTTGTAATCAAATGTCCGAAGGTCTTCATACATATCGTTAGTAATTATCCAATATATAAAAGCGTCTGTATCCATGTAGGAGATGCCGATGTTTTCTCGTCCATAAAAGGTGACCATCTTTTTGTAATGGAAATCGTACATATGAGTCTTGGAGATATCCAGGATTGTCATACCTATATACAAAGGACGATCCATCTTCACACTTGTTTTCTTCATAGATACAGCTACAAGATTTTCGTTAATAATTATAGATGATCCAAAGTTTGGCTGTTGTACGAGTTTTTGTAGTTTGTTCGGATCTGTAACAAGTTTAACATTTTTATGTCTTCTTTTGTTTTCCAATGTTTTACCGAATATCGCATTGTTCATCAATTTAAAAAAGTCTTTTTGAAAGGCTGATGTAGCGGCTGCTCTTCTAGTAGTATTCGAGTCTATGTATGGTTTCAACCAGCACGATTGGGAAAATTCTACAGCTCTATTAATTTTAGTAAGACGTAAACCTAATTCGATAGCTTGTTGAACAACCCAATAGTGAGCTACGTATCGTTGTTTATTGTTAAGGGTCATCATTAATTTGGGGTGTTTTCCAGTTGGTGAAATTTCTGTTCTTGCAAGGAGTGGAAGGTCATAATGAAGATCGTGTAAATGTTCTGGATATTCAAAGTCGCAATCCAAAATGTATCCGGTATCTCCATGTTTTGGAATTTGTGAAATATCGCCAATACAGTCGGGATCAATCCATTTAAAGTTGTCAAATGGAAGTGGGTTCGACATGGCCCATCCATACAGATTATTCGCGTCGAAATATCCCAAGTACGTTGAAGGTTTCTCTTGATCATGGTCAGGTAGATATTTGTTGTTGGCTTTAACATGTCTCGTTACGCTTTGAGTTAATCCACCTCTAACACCAGACTCAACCATTAAAACCATATCTATATCTGTTAACAGCTGAAGTTTACATTTTGTTTCCTTCAACATTGCTTGCCAAGCTAGTCCTGGAGATGTATATGAATGTAGAGGGTCCAAACCGTATGCTGCAAAACACGTTCTTCGGAATTCTTCCATAACATCGCAGAGCAGAGTTACGTCGAGTTTTACATAAAAGTCTGAATACTCTCCTAAAGTCTTCATATTTAACTCATTCCATACTCGACATGCGTGTTGATAGTCTTCAAGTGAAATTTCCGAATCATTAAGTTTGTTGTTAAATTGTTCTGGTGGAGGAAGTGTTGTTTCATTAAATCTATGAAGTCCATCGATGTAATCGTAGGGGAAGACTCCTTTTCGAAGAACCAGATCCATTTTACTACTGGCTACAATTTTGCTTGTTTCTATCAGATCTTCTCTTTTTAAATTATCAGTTAATTTCATTAGGCTAGAAGGCAAAAATCGAAACGAATCAATAAATCTAAGTTTTATTTTGCCAACCTTTTTAGAGAAACTTATAAATTTTTCCATTGTTGTTGCCAAAACATCTATTGCTCCATCATCTCTTCCTAACTCCGGGATTATGAAATGAGAGTCATATCCGCTAAGGTTATGTAGAACAACGGGTATAAAAGATGGTACTTTGTAATTTAAGTTGCAAGCGTTACAGGCTGCACCTCTGTAGGCTCCTGTAAGATGGTCGTGATCACGCACTTTAACGTTATCTGGTGTAAATAGGTTATTACACAGATAACATGTTGTTGTCAAATTGTGATGTTGAAGTTGGTGTTCATCCATAGGTTGCATCGGTATTTTAATTTTGTAGATTTCTTCCACCTTAGAGGCAATGTAATACAACTCATCTACAAAGTGTTTCGCTGCTTGTTCACCACGATAAATCTTCGGAGCAGATGATAGTCCAAATTCTTGAAGATGTTCTTCAGACAGCGTGGATTTTGTTAGTATACAATAACTGTTTGGTGCATGTTTTTGATATTTGCTTCTTTTTGTGATATCCTCTTCTTGTTGTTCAATTGGAAGTAAAGATGCTTCGAAATCCGCGTACACAACAAATGGAACAGGGTATTGTTGATTTACTTTGTCAAATTTTATCTGCGCTCTGCTGGGATGTGGCAATTTAATTCTTACCTCATAGTTTCCACTACATAACCTTTGATGTTCTACTAACCATTCTGAACCTCCTCTTCTTAATTCTTTGTTTACATGACAAAAACATCTTTTACAAATTGTTTTCTTTTCTTCATGTTTAGATAATTGTTTAGAAACAAGAGCTTCAAACTTTTTAATGTAGACATAGTGGGATATGTCCCCCTTAGTGATCAATAGCAAATCCGTATGATCTCTGCGCTCATTTGATGTTATACGCAAGGGGTACACATTGTTTGATGAATCCAATCCAAATAGGTTGACAGAAGCTGAAGGATTTTGTTTTTCAAATTTTGAATTGTCTGTTATAGCAACAGGATAAGTCATCCCTTGAAAATTATATCTATGTTGTACTTCATCATATTTGCGGCTTGGTCTTATCGGATTGTCTGTTACATATTTGACCAACATGGCATATTTAAAACATTCAGTATCATGATTTTGTACGTTGACGCAGGATAAGGTATTTCTAATCTTTGTTGGTAGAGGGATGTAGCTACTTCCTCGAATTCCATAGCCGTGTTTGTGTACTCTTAAGTCTAGCCCTGTGATGCTTAACAAACTCCATCCAGAGCCTCTTCCTTCATGTTCTTGTATTTTTGTCATTAGCTCTTCAAAACATTCAGATACGATTGAATCAATATCTGACGAAAACATAATAGTTCGGTTTTTTGTTAAGAAACCTCTCGGTGAGGTTTCATTTTGAATGTTTGTAAATAAAGCATCCAGTAATAGTCCAAATTTAATAAAATTTAATCTTTTTAATTCATTTTTCAGAGTTTTGCTAACCAATCCTTTTGCGTTATTTAAAAATTCTTCAAGTTTCAATTTTGTATTGTCAATTTTAAAGTGGGTTACAACATTACCCGGAAGTGCTCGGGCGTGTAGTTCCACATTTATTGATGGTCCAGGCGCGTAATGAATGACACTTGGTCTTGAAACTTCATTTTCTTCTTTTTCTTTATTTTCTTCTTTTTCTTCTACATTTTGTTCTTCTTGATGTTTTGCTAATTGTTGGTCGATTGAATCTAATTCTTCTTCATTTGGTCCTTCCTCTTCTGTATTTGTATTGGTGTTATGTTTCAATTCTTTATGAATGGTTAAAAGCCATTCATCTCTGAAAGAAGCTTTACAAATATTGCAGCGATTCATAATGTAGGTGTGCTCTCCACAAGGGTCAACGCAATAATAAAAAACACTGCAAATGCACCTCTATTTATACCCTAGAAGAAGTGGTGGGGGTAAGTATTAGGTTAGGTTTACTATATTTTACATTTTCTGTTTACTATTGTAGTTGGAGGCTACAAAATTTTGTATTTTAGGTCAAGGTCATTGGACATATTTGCCAAAACGGGGAATAGAGCAGTAAATGATTTCATTTTAAACCATAAATTGATCTATTCCCCGCTCTGTATTTAACAAGGACAATTTTCTTCAACAGGAACATTTGATAGATTTTTAAACTTGGATGTGAAGTCGGATTGTACACATTGCATCTCGATCAACTAAAAATTTCATAAAATAATAGGGATCTTCAGTTGTAGATTCATCTTTAACATATTCAATAGTCAACATTGCCGAACGAACATCTTGTGGAATTACGTCGACTTTTATGAGTCGCCTTTCGAGTTCAAACCGTTTTGTTATTGATGTAAGTTTTATCACATCATCAATATCGATAAGGGGAAAGCTGTAACAAACGGAGTTTCCTGGTGGGTTCATCATGCCGTTATGCTAAATATACACTGTTGCATCGTCATTAAATAGACGTTCCCCCACCATTAAATGTATAAGTTACCCCCACTTTTTTCAGTCATGTAAATGGTTCAAGGTCATACAACAATATTACCAAAACGGGGAATAGAGAATAAGTGATTCTCATTATAACCACAAACTGATCTATTCCCCGCTTTGTATTTAAAGTAAACTATTTGAAGACAACAAAAACTTATTCAGATTCTTCCGATGATGATGATAATGATGATGAGCTCATATCACTAAATAAGCGACGACAAACACTAAGGTTCCCTGTGACTGGATCTAGAACTACGTCATCAATATTAATACTGCTTGTAGGGGTTCCACTATCAACAAGGTCCATTTCCTCCAAACAAAGCAACTGATGATTAAATTCTGGTTCATTATCATCGTCGTTGTCGTCGTCAGTCAACAGCTCCATCTCTCCAAGATATGGTTCACTGCTAGCAAACTCACTCAGTGGTTCAAGATCACTAAACAGTTCATCTTCCATCTCTGAATCGTCTTCGTCTTCATCTTCGTTTATATTTACTGGAATATTTTGAATTATTCCCAGTATAGTCTTCTTAGAAGGGAAAATGTTATCTCTGGGCGACATGATTCCAAGTAGCAGACTGATTTTACAACTAATACAAAACCACCTTTTATACCCCGATTCCGGTATAGGCCTTAGGACCCCTCTAACTGAGGTTTAGCGAAAACCGGGGAAATGCGAAACCCCATCCGGTATGCAAAGAAGGTGCAGTGATCGGTTTGCGGGCCGTAAACACTGCAAAGCAAGAGCCGGTTTGCTGGCCGTACTCTTAAAAGCTAAGGAGAGCCGGTTTTCTTGCCGTACTCGCAAGGAAAGGAGATGGAGTTGAAGGGTGTCATTAATATGTGTGTGTGTGTGTGTAAGATGTTAATAAATTAAAAAAAAATGTATAAATAACCTAGCCAAACTTTAAAGTAATTTAAAGAAAGGAGTTAGTACTATCTACAATACAAAATAAGAAAACAAGCAAGCAAAGTTCAACCAAACATACAACATGCAACATGCAAAAGTATAAGGGATTAATAAAAAGTGTGCGCATACTTAGTATTAACCCCTTATTTCTCCAGTTGTTCTTATAAAAAGAACAACTAGACAGTTGCACTGAACAGTGGAGATGGTACCATGTTAACACTCCACTGTACAGCAAGCAACTGATGTCAGTTACTGCATGGTTCGCTTATATAGGAGACGCGAAATTACCTCGGCTGTGTTTGATGAGGTTTTAATTTCGCTTTTATCAGCATACTACAATACAGTTAAGAAAAGCAAAGACATGCGGAAGATTTTAAATACAAAAGCTGAAAGCAAAAGCAACGACCCTAGCATGCAAGAAACTAACTACTATAGCCGGACTAATAAAGCAGCAATATAACATGCATGAAAAGACAGAGTGAAAGAGAAGGAAAAGAGAGAGAAAGAGAACCCAGGTAGCGAGATCTTACGAGGGGGGCGCCCTCCCCCCGCATTACCCCGCTACTGCAATTGTCCTCGCACTTTAATACGCAGGTCACTTGCATGGGAGCAGTCTCGACTTAGATCGACGACTGGTAAGGAACTGTCCGGAGCACTCGCTTATATGGCCGCGGGAGGGCGCGGGTAATTTTCCCGACACAGGGTAATTTGGTTGTGTAATGCAGCTCTAGACATAAAAACAAAATTCGGCTGATTTAGTGAGGTTTTTTAATTTCGCGTGTAACAGCTGGCGCGGGGCGTTCCCTTGACAGCTTGATTTAATGGGTTGCGCACCGGTTGCATTCTACTAGGTAATTAACTTTCCCACTCGTTTTGTTGAACGCTAGTACAGGTTGGGATTCTCTATCTCTATTCATATTTAATTTAGGTACCTTTTGTTGTAACTAAAATAATTATGTTGTGTAGCTAGTTGAGGTATTTTGCATTTACGTATTCGTATTATTACTTTAGTGTGAGCTGCCCCCATTATATATCATTGTGAAATACGGCCAAGACGTCGAACGTCGCATAGTGGGGCAATTTTAATAATCTAGCTGGACAAAAATACCTATCAGAAATATTGTTATTTAACAAAAGGACATAAAATATAAATAAACAAATAGACAAAAGAGTCAAAACAATGATTATTATAATTGCATTGTCATTGGGCAGAGTGCAGATAAGGCCAAATACTCAGATAATGCGGGAGCCGGTCAGTAGTTAAAGTTGTCGCTGTCAATTAGTCGCTGTGTAGGACCCCAGTATGTGATGTTCTTCAAATAGGTTATTATTTTATTATTAATACAATGGATAAGAAACACAAAGGTAAGTCAGTGTTCCTGTTTTGATTATTTTTTTAATGTGAAGATTTTTTTTTGCTTAATCTTTAAAAATAAATGTGTTACAAAGTGTTTTAGAGTAAAGGTTTCAAGGAACCTACCAGAACCTTGAATATTATATATTTCCATGAAGGGCGGATTGTACACAATCCAAAAATTCGTGTTTTAGCTGCTACTTTTTGCAACTTTAAATTTGTAAAGAAAAAATACTATAGGATTACCCTGCAATACTAAATTTTGGAGTAGTTGTACGTACATTTGTTGGCGTACAAACTTTAATAGCAAACTTGATTTTCAAAATATTTGTTAGTTTCATTAAAGAACAATCGATATCAAATGTTTTTCATTTGCACTTATTCAAAATCGTGGGCTCCAATGATATTTCAATAACAAAAAATGTTAGATTACATTAATTTACTCATTAAATTCATACACGTTTTTATTTACATATATGTCAGGTTATATGATCAGAACCTTATAAAAATCTGGTGTATTAAAGTTTTTAAAATGTTTAATTTATTTATAATCCCAATAGTAAACTATTATTGGTTGATTTTCGCTACAGTGCAATACAAGTATCAGGATGTTTTTTTATTAAACAAGTTGAGGTATTTTGCATTTACGTATTCGTATTATTACTTTAGTGTGAGCTGCCCCCATTATATATCATTGTGAAATACGGCCAAGACGTCGAACGTCGCATAGTGGGGCAATTTTAATAATCTAGCTGGACAAAAATACCTATCAGAAATATTGTTATTTAACAAAAGGACATAAAATATAAATAAACAAATAGTCAAAAGAGTCAAAACAATGATTATTATAATTGCATTGTCATTGGGCAGAGTGCAGATAAGGCCAAATACTCAGATAATGCGGGAGCCGGTCAGTAGTTAAAGTTGTCGCTGTCAATTAGTCGCTGTGTAGGACCCCAGTATGTGATGTTCTTCAAATAGGTTATTATTTTATTATTAATACAATGGATAAGAAACACAAAGGTAAGTCAGTGTTCCTGTTTTGATTATTTTTTTTTAATGTGAAGATTTTTTTTGCTTAATCTTTAAAAATAAATGTGTTACAAAGTGTTTTAGAGTAAAGGTTTCAAGGAACCTACCAGAACCTTGAATATTATATATTTCCATGAAGGGCGGATTGTAAACAATCCAAAAATTCGTGTTTTAGCTGCTACTTTTTGCAACTTTAAATTTGTAAAGAAGAAATACTATAGGATTACCCTGCAATACTAAATTTTGGAGTAGTTGTACGTACATTTGTTGGCGTACAAACTTTAATAGCAAACTTGATTTTCAAAATATTTGTTAGTTTCATTAAAGAACAATCGATATCAAATGTTTTTCATTTGCACTTATTCAAAATCGTGGGCTCAAATGATATTTCAATAACAAAAAATGTTAGATTACATTAATTTACTCATTAAATTCATACACGGTTTTATTTACATATATGACAGGTTATATGATCAGAACCTTATAAAAATCTGGTGTATTAAAGTTTTTAAAATGTTTAATTTATTTATAATCCCAATAGTAAACTATTAATGGTTGATTTTCGCTACAGTGCAATACAAGTATCAGGATATTTTTTTATTAAACAAGTTGATTGTTATCTTTAACAGTTAACTATATAGGATTTTAAGGTAGGTAAACTTAATAAATTTATAGCTTTTCCTAAAAACCTCTATGAGGTTATGTCAAATTAAACTTGCATAGGCCTACATCACCTTTTGTAAAAAAAAAAAAAAATTCATTATACAATGATTTTAGTTTTACTCTTCTTAATTGAATATATTTTTACAATTGATGGAAATAACCTCTCCAAAGTTAACAGCATCAACAATGGGTTTAATTCAAGTAGTAAGCACCCAGAACCACCGGGATGACTTCTCCTCTGGTGACCCGAAGTTATGGTTTAACATATACCAAATGGATACTCAACTTGCGGATTGATCAGACGAACAAGTAGTTGTTTGTACGCAAGAAGCAGCACATGAATACATGCACTGGTTTAGATCATACTAGCTGTTATAATTACAGCGTTGAGCAAACATTATTGAAGTTTTCAGTTACGAAGCTGAGGTCTAAGGATGTGAGTAATGTACAGTGCCCTGCGGCAGAGAACTCTGCGGCGGAGCCTGCAGTCGGCGTGACCTTGAATAAACCAATAAGCATCACGCGTAGTTGACAAGCTGTTTGCCCGCTCTAACAGCGCTTGACGCCGAATCATTGTACTAGTTACATTAAATTGTCGGCGCTCGGGTAAAACATGTAAAACTGCAATAAATCTTGTAACACTGTGTTAAAGAAAAATAAATTACGAACATTTTTAAAAAAGGTGTAGGGCGATAGCTTTTTTCCTTTTATATTAAAACTAATTTGATTAGATTCTTTGATTGTAAGGCTAGCAAATGGAGTTCTTGGATGTTATTTTGATTTTGTTTGATGTACTAAACGTCTGAACTCTAAAATATCTACAAATCTAGTAAAGTTCAAATAAACAGCGATATGAGCGATTTCGCCGTAGAATACTCCAGGCTGAAACATTCTTAGCAAGTTGTCTGCTACGCAAGATGCATCATATGAGTACATGCAATAAATTAGATCACAGTGACTGTTATGATTGCGTAAAAACAGTGTCGAGCAAGAATTGTTAATGTTTTTAGTTACGGAGCTCCGATCCTCACAGAGTCAGAGCTAGACTCTAACTAATGCATGTCCCGTAGTTATTGTGCGATGTGACAACTTGGTGGGGGAAACTGGTGTGGTGGGGGGTAAAGACGAGTGTCTATCCTACATGCTTGTATCACTTCAGTATACCTGCGGCTCTTGCATAGTTCACATGGATTCGCCAATACAAGGCACTACGGTTTCTTCCACATGTTCTTCTTTTAATATTGAGCAAGCTGACAATACAAATGATGAAATACAAGTACATGAAGTTTATAGCACAATATCTTCTGATGCAGAAGCAATAATGTCATCTCTAATAGGGTTTGACTAATGATGGTGGATGTAGTAGCAACCATCTGCCTCGCACCACCTGCCGCCTGCCATCTGCTCCGCCCCACAACACTTTTACCCCCACCATTTTGTTTGATACCAAAACGCTAGCTAGCGAATAGTCAGTACACCTCCAGCTCTTGACCAGTGTACATCGAGCTCTCTGTTGAAATGTCCATTAAAATTAGGTGTATTCATTATGATTCTATTCATCTGGCGACTTTCCAAGACCTCGAGGTTTTTAATGAAGAGTTAAGACTTCTCATTGCGTCCGGTTACGATTTATCTTTGGAACTTTACGCAACAAAAAACAACATGGACTCTGCACAGGGATCGAAGTATCTACCTTCTTTCATCAGGAAAAAACACGATGATCGCGACTCGTCGGCATCATCAACTTCGATTTTAACCAACATCGGCGGAAGCTTCGTATTGTAATTAAGAACAAACATTGTTAATAAAATAAAGTTATTTTGTAATAGTACTACCTCGCACTCGTATCATTCGATTGTTTCATTCGATTATTTTCATTCGATATTTATTATCGATTAACTATCGAATCACAATCGAATTTTACGCGTGCGAGGTAGTACTTTTTTAAAACACCCTCCCCGTGACCTTGAACTTTCCCTCATTACGTCACAAAACCGCCTACGTCACTGGCTCAGCCTCAGATGACGTATTTATTCACTCAGCGCTTCCGGTCACGTGACCGGAAGCTGTCAATCAAGTGAGCCAAAACCTACAATGCCCCACTACTAGTTCCTAACTGAGATGACAAGCTGTACATATCTTTATAGAATAATGTACCTATACAATATTAAATTGTATACGGTAAGTATAAAAAAAAGTATTTCCTATAGAGTTAAATTTTCTATTTTACAACGAACTATGTAGGGTTCAATAACCCCTTGTTCCGTTAGTGTAATCCTATTGGTGTCCTCTCTGACTATCGTGATATCTTCAGAAACCAGCAAAGAGACTTACATTTTTTCTTAATTTTCCCGTACGCAATACAATTTAATATGTCATTTAGACAAAACAGGTCAACTGTTTTTAGTCGATTTAACATTTAGGTTTAACAAACCTGACTAATTTAATAATGAAAACACAGGATAAAAGTACATTATTTCCTACACAATTCTTATCTTCCTGCAGATAACTAAAGTTAATGTCATTAAAAAAAAACCGTTTGTTTTAATATATTGGATAAGGACCTAGGCCTAGCGCCTTTCGTCACTCCAAGGATAATATTTGTTCCGTAAGAAAAACATAGCATTTTTTAAGGCAAGTGAGTTGGAGCCCTGAGGGTTAGGTTGAGGTTGGGAAGCATCCAACGTGGGGCGTCTTCCTAGAGATCTGGATTTGGGAACCACATTCTATAAACCATTACATGTCAAAAATTGACATCGTGAAGTGGAAACAGTCAGTGCGTAGAAGCCCAGAGATAGGAAAGAAATTACCCAACATTTACTGGCCTCCAACATCATGGTTTGGCCTGGGAGCAGTTTTGATGAGCCGATTTCGAGGCATTTAGATACATATATTCTTCATAACAGGAACAAGAAAACTTTGTAAGTCAGTTTGTGGAGCCCTGAGGACTGGGGGGAAACGTAACGAGAGAGTTTTGGTCCTCTACAACGTGGAATTGTGTGGAAATAGTTGGAGAGCTGTTTGTGGAGCCCTGAGGACTGGGCGAAAACGTAACGAAAGAGTTTTGGTCCTCTACAACCTGGAATTGTGTGCAAATAGTTGGAGAGCTGTTTGTGGAGCCCTGAGGACTGGGGGGAAACGTAACGAGAGAGTTTTGGTCCTCTACAACGTGGAATTGTGTGGAAATAGTTGGAGAGCTGTTTGTGGAGCCCTGAGGACTGGGGGAAACGTAACGAGAGAGTTTTGGTCATCTACAACGTAGAATTGTGTGGAAATAGTTGGAGAGCTGTTTGTGGAGCCCTGAGGACTGGGGGAAAACGTAACGAGAGAGTTTAGGTCCTCTACAACCTGGAATTGTGTGGAAATAGTTGGAGAGCTGTTTGTGGAGCCCTGAGGACTGGGGGGAAACGTAACGAGAGAGTTTTGGTCCTCTACAACCTGGAATTGTGTGGAAATAGTTGGAGAGCTGTTTGTGGAGCCCTGAGGACTGGGGGGAAACGTAACGAGAGAGTTTTGGTCCTCTACAACCTGGAATTGTGTGGAAATAGTTGGAGAGCTGTTTGTGGAGCCCTGAGGACTGGGGGGAAACGTAACGAGAGAGTTTTGGTCCTCTACAACGTGGAATTGTGTGGAAATAGTTGGAGAGCTGTTTGTGGAGCCCTGAGGACTGGGGGGAAACGTAACGAGAGAGTTTTGGTCCTCTACAACCTGGAATTGTGTGGAAATAGTTGGAGAGCTGTTTTCCAAATAACGTGGACACACAATCACTAATAATTTATTAGTACAGACAAAAACAGATATTAGATATTACAGATATTAGCATATTAAAACATTTCATATTACACAGTAGTAAAGCTTCTGCTATTATACAGAAAAGTTATTATTTAACTGAACAGTGTTTTTTCAGAGTACTCTGGTAATTTGATATCTCTAGCGTTTTACTATAAAAAACCAGTGCGCGGATAACAAATTTAAATTTAAAACGAGTTCGTACGCAGCACGCTGACGGGAGGGAAGTGAATTTCCACACACAACATTTAAAACTCAAAATCAGTGTAAAAACATGAAATCTGAAAACATAGATTTTTGGCTGTTCTGATGCTCCTGGTTTAATTTACTTGCAAAGCTGGGAATACAATTTTGCGCATTATTATGTTAGGAGAAGGTCCAGTCAGGCTTGAAAGTAGGAATGAGGTTGCTGGGGATGATAAAAGCACTCTAACAAAGTAGTAGCAGGCTTTTCTAGTGTAAAAACCACATAATACAACGTACTGTGTTTAGTCGAAAGACATTTTCCTTAATAACTCGGTAAATATTTCTGATAGAATGACGAGAGAGGGCTTACAACTTTCGCCTTACTAATTCCCATCTTTTTCCATGCATTAATTTTACATCCGGGGCTTTTCTGACCCTATTTGGGCCCAAAAACTCGAAATTTGAAAGATTAATCCCCAAAAAAGGGGTTTGGAGTTTTCCGATTGTTTTGCCCAACGAACTTGTCCAACTGACTACATAAAGGAACGTCCCTACCAAATTTGAAGTTAACCGGACAAAAAATGCGACCGCTACAGTGCAGATGCACACACACACACACACACACACATATATATATATATATATATATATATATATATATATATAAAATTTTGAACGACACCTCAAAACGTGTTCAGGGGGTCACGTTAGGAACTTCTATGGTGGTCCCGGGCTTAAGTTTCACCGTGCGAGTCATGCTAATAGTTCACTTTCCAAAGGAAATTCACTAAAAATACATGTTGATGACAACGAGTTTATGTTGAATTGCGGACATGTTTTCATCACTGATTAAAACCAAACAAGTGACAGTCCCACCCGAGTCCACGCGGTTCGCAGTGGTCCTGATTGTGTATTGTGTCATTTGTGGTTTGGGTTTTCCAGCACCTTTGACTGATTTTACAGTTATTTGATAACTCTATTGTGATTTATCATGATGTAAATACTATACAAAGGTGTGCTCTTGCGCTGGTTTCGTGACGTGATGATCTTGAAGGGTAAATCAGCTGTTAGTTATTTTAGAGACGAAGATTAATTCCAAATTATTCCGCTAGGTGACGGATTAGAGAGCTTATAAAACATAAAGCGCATGCGTGATACAATAATTATGGCAACATCGATGTATCAAATTAAAATTAAAAAAATATGTCTGAAAAATTTTAGTCTGCGTAGGAACACACCTATCCTTGGGATTTAAACCATAGTGGTTTATATATATTTTTGCCTAGATTATCTCCATTAATTTGGTTATATTCTATTATTTTTATTAATTTATGTTATTTTGCCTCTGTACTGGTATATTATCATAGATTAAACGTACTCATACTTAATCTACGATATTACATATTTATGTTCTAGTACTCTTCGTACAAGAAGATAGGATAGGAGTCCAGATATCACAAAGGTAAATGTCCACTATGATTTCCTAGCATTAACAAAACCATTTAATTCAGAATTATAAAATAAAACATCAAATCCCAACAAACTAAAAATGTACAATTCTAAATTAAATATATTTAAATTGACTAAGCTTTTTGCATAGTTAGTAATAAGGTCACCTATGGTTTGTCTTCTGGGGCTGAGATTTTATAAATAAATTAGAAACATTCTTAAGCCTTACAAAAGATATATCCTAAACGTGAATTTTGAAGTTTATTTTATAATTTTGCAGTATTTTATTTTATGACTATATGCAATATAGTGAAATCATATTGCATATAGCTTATAGTTGAAATGAGTTGTCTTCCGAAATTTCATGAGTGGTGACAAAAACTCAACACTGTTTGTCACCGTTGATCGATTTACGTTGATAGAGCTTTACTTTATCTAGGAGTCAGATGAAGTGGAGTTATGCTCTAAAAATGGACGTTTTGATAGAATCCGAGATGTTTCTGCAGTGATAATCTCGTCACACTGGTTGGGTATGATCGCTAGTATGTCTTCTAGTATTACTAAGTGCATATTTAATCATATGCCTAGTAGTAGTCCACTCACTGTTTTTACCGTTGACATATGCAATACTGTACTTTGCACTGTACTGTTAACTAGCCGAATTTTCCATGTCGTTTTTTGTATATGACGTTTGTCAATGCTTGTCTTATTCGGATGGCAATAAAGAACTGATTTTAGCGAATTTCCCCTATAGGGAAGAAGCTATTACCGTAGGTCTCATGGTAAGACTTAAGCCCAAGACCATGATAACTTTTCATTTTGAGGTCCCCAGATGCCAAAAACACCATTCGTTCAAATTTTTATATATGTATAAATATATATATATATGTGTCCGTAAGCACGATAACTCTCGTAAAAAAGGTCCGATCTTAATGAAATTTGGTACAAACGTGTAAAGTACCATTTATTTGAACGAGTTCGAAAACCAGACGAATCGCACCATCCGAAGGGGGGTTTTGGGGGGGTTTTGTACCCTAAAAATGGTTTTTTCGGGGTTTCCACATGTAATTGTTATTAAAATCAAATTATAATTTCCACCATTAAATTCAGCATAAAAAACAACCAATTTGGTATCTTGATCATTGCTCTACGTCAATTGGTTACTGATATATTGAAAGTGCTAAACACCGTACGTTGTCTAATGTTATTCTTATGGAGAAAAATAAAAATTTTATATCTCGCTTGTTTATGAACATAAACTGATGAAATTTGGTATATAGCTTCATCTGGTTGTGGTTTATTGTTGTTTGCTCAAAAAAAAATTCACGTATGGTTCCCGTAGCTGTAAACCTAGGTACTCGGTCCCCATGTTACTCTTATGGAAAATATTTAAAATGTTATAAATCGCTTATTTATAATGTAATAATATATAAATAAATTAATAATATAATTAATTTATAAATTAATATAATAAATTACTAATATAATAAATTTAATTTATGTATATGGATGAAACTTGGTATGTGACTTCACTTAGATGAGTACTATTGATATTTGCATAAAAAACCATTATTTTGTATTCCTTGTTGCAGCAAACCTGCGTACTCATCCCCAATGTTATTCTTATAGAGAATAATTAATATTTTAAATATCGCTTGTTTGTGAATATGTTTCTTATGAATTCTGTTAAGTGGTTTAATGTGTTATGTTGTATATTCATTGGAAATTCGCTGACTATGCAGGTTTGCTGTGACGGGGGTATTTATTTTATGTTTAAACTACAGGGCTTATTGGAAGAGCCCAACGAGGTTAGAATATCTAGAGGTCTCGTATTGAATAAAACTGTAGCTTACATGGTCGACCGCCATTTACCCTTCTGTCCACTCTGTTCCCTTGGCAAACATCATGGTAGCCAATCAGATCCTCTCTCCAAGTTTCATGTTGTCAAGTAACATATATAACTTGTGAAGAGAGTATTTCATTTGTTACCTGGAGAAAGTCAGCTCCCTAGGGTTGAGAGCCGACATTTATTTTTCGTAATAAAACTTATACTTATACTTATAAGTAATTTCCCCTATACTTTTCGTAATAAAACTTATACTTATAAGTTTCGTAGTAGTGGTGAAACCAGAAAGAGGCATCACTTCCGGCGCTTTTTCCCCATGTTATTCTTATGGGGAGCCGTTTTTGCACCGACGCCAGCTCCCGCCTATAGAGCTCCCGCGCCATAGCCTATACTAACGTCCAACCCTTGCCTATATTAAATATATTGTCCCAATCCCCATCCCTCCTCTATATTTTTTAAAATTAATTTTCAAATTCTAAAAAACTATCTTTGGTGTTTACTGTCCGATTTGTCTGCAATTTGGATATGTTATTGTCGTAGGCAAGTGTTTTAATAAATTCCACTTACATTTCCCAAATTCACTATATCGGTCAAATTAAAAAATATTTTTTGAAAAATACTATAGTGCCAATTGCCACCTTCTTTATTAACTGTCCGATTTGTCTGCAATTTGGATATGATATTGTCCTAGGCAAGTGGTTTAATAAATTACACTTACATTTCCCAAATTCACTATTACGGTCAAATTAGAAAATATTTTTTGAAAAATAGTGCCAATTGCCACCTTCTTTATTAACTGTCCGATTTGTCTTCAATTTGGATATGTTATTGTCCTAGGCAAGTGTTTTAATAAATTCCACCTACATATCCCAAATTCACTATTACGGTCAAATTAGAAAATATTTTTTGAAAAATAGTGCCAATTGCCAACTTCTTTATTAACTGTCCGATTTGTCTTCAATTTGGATATGTTATTGTCCTAGGCAAGTGTTTTAATAAATTCCACCTACATATCCCAAATTCACCATTACGGTCAAATTAGAAAATATTTTTTGAAAAATAGTGCCAATTGCCACCTTCTTTATTAACTGTCCGATTTGTCTTCAATTTGGATATGTTATTGTCGTAGGCAAGTGTTTTAATAAATTCCACCTACATATCCCAAATTCACTATTACGGTCAAATTAGAAAATATTTTTGAAAAATAGTGCCAATTGCCAACTTCTTTATTTACTGTCCGATTTGTCTTCAATTTGGATATGTTATTGTCCTAGGCAGGTGTTTTAATAAATTCCACTTACATATCCCAAATTCACTATTACGGTCAAATTAAAAAATATTTTTGAAAAATACTGCCAATTGCCAACTTCTTTATTTACTGTCCGATTTATTTAAAATTTGGATATGCTATTGACCTAGGCAAGTGTTTTAATAAATTTCACTTACATATCCCAAATTCACTATAACGGTCAAATTAAAAAATATTTTTGAAAAATACTGCCAATTGGCAACTTCTTTATTTACTGTCCGATTTGTTTAAAATTTAGATATGTTATTGTTATAGGCAAGTGTTTTAATAAATTAGCCTTACATTTCCCAAATTCACTATTACAGTCAAATTAAAAATTATTTTTGAAAAATACTGCCAATTGCCAACTTCTTTATTTACTGTCCGATTTGTTTAAAATTTGGATATGTTATTGTTGTAGGCCAGTGTATATGCACCATCCACATTTTACAAATATTGCGGTTAAATTTTAAAAAATTTGGAAAAATACTGCCAATTGGCAACTTCTTTATTTATGGTCTGATTTGTTTAAAATTTATGTCATTATTCTAGGCTAGTGTATATGTACCATCCACATTTGACAAATTAACTATAATGGTCAAATTTAAAAAATATTTTGAAAAATATACTAACAATTTCAAACTTCTTTATTTACTGTCTGATTTATTTTCGGATATGTTATAGCTCTTATATAGGTAACAAGACCACACCACCACACGTTCCATTACCCCCTACAATACAGTATTTTGTCTTTTTTGTTTGTTTATTTTGCTGTAATCCCAAAACTGACTGTTTATTGTCCGATTTGCCTACACTTTGGATATTGTCCTAAGCATTTATTGTCTGATTTATTTTTGGATATGTTATAGCCCCCAACTATTATATCTAAAATTACAATATTATTTCCACCTATAATACAGTTGATGTGTTGTTTGTTTTGCCGCAACCTAAAAACTAACATTGGTATTTGTGTTTTTACAAAACTATATTTTGCGGTTGGATTAAAAAATAAATGCAAGCTTATTATATTTGCCACACGCTTATTATATACATCCAGCTACTATTTAGACAAAGGTCAGTATTGGTACAACATCCGATATATTAGCCAAACCCACAATCAAACTTGGAAAACAAACAGTAAAAGATAAATATTATAGTAACAGAAATAGTAAGAGTATAAGGACATAGTAATATTTAAAGTTTATAAAACAACACAAATGCAGAGACACAATAACACACTCCAACACATTTGGACACAGGCACAGATACTGGTTTACATCCATTTAACACAACTTTACACGTTCTGTCAACCGACACAAAAATAGTTTGTAAATTGTGTAAGAAATATATGTAATATAAACAAATTTAACACAATCATAACATTGTCCACAATGTTATGATTGTGTTAAATTTGTTTATATTACATATATTTCTTACACAATTTACAAACTATTTTTGTGTCGGTTGACAGAACGTGTAAAGTTGTGTTAAATGGATGTAAACCAGTATCTGTGCCTGTGTCCAAATGTGTTGGAGTGTGTTATTGTGTCTCTGCATTTGTGTTGTTTTATAAACTTTAAATATTACTATGTCCTTATACTCTTACTATTTCTGTTACTATAATATTTATCTTTTACTGTTTGTTTTCCAAGTTTGATTGTGGGTTTGGCTAATATATCGGATGTTGTACCAATACTGACCTTTGTCTAAATAGTAGCTGGATGTATATAATAAGCGTGTGGCAAATATAATAAGCTTGCATTTATTTTTTAATCCAACCGCAAAATATAGTTTTGTAAAAACACAAATACCAATGTTAGTTTTTAGGTTGCGGCAAAACAAACAACACATCAACTGTATTATAGGTGGAAATAATATTGTAATTTTAGATATAATAGTTGGGGGCTATAACATATCCAAAAATAAATCAGACAATAAATGCTTAGGACAATATCCAAAGTGTAGGCAAATCGGACAATAAACAGTCAGTTTTGGGATTACAGCAAAATAAACAAACAAAAAAGACAAAATACTGTATTGTAGGGGGTAATGGAACGTGTGGTGGTGTGGTCTTGTTACCTATATAAGAGCTATAACATATCCGAAAATAAATCAGACAGTAAATAAAGAAGTTTGAAATTGTTAGTATATTTTTCAAAATATTTTTTAAATTTGACCATTATAGTTAATTTGTCAAATGTGGAGGGGGCCCACCGGTTGATCGACATGTTAGTTGGTCTCAGGGGCAGTTGGTAGGGTTTTAAAAAATAAATATTAATAATTAAATAAAGTACTGAAACGCACTGATCGACATGATAGTTGTTCACAGGGACAGTTGGTAGGGTTTTAGAAAATAAGTATAAATAATTAAATCAAGTCCTGAAACCCACTGATCGACATCTTAGTTGCTCGCATGGACAGTTGGTAGGGTTTCAAATAAATAAATGTAATAACAGATGGGCTACTTGCTCGATGTACCAGTTGCTCGCACCCCCTACTCCTTGTCTCTAAGAGAGGGGAGAGGCGGATATACGCGCGGATTTACAGGAACAATCCACTTCCGTTCATAGCTGTAGGCGCGCCCAAGTAGCGGAGTAACGTAACGTGGAGCTGATCGTCACTGAGCAGAGATACCAACACTTACAACCAAAATTTCCCGTATGATATCAATTTACCCGTTAATGTCACTGTATGTATATGACAAATAATAGAAATAGGAACGAAATGGTGTAAATTATGTTTTACCCAACATATGTTATGATTGTATCAAATATGATATATATATATGTATATATCTTATACATACGTTAAGGAGACAATGCCTTCGTTATTTATGAATATATAATAACGATTGATGTTTTCCCTGATTCGTAGCCACGGCCGAAGTTAGTCTAGGGTACATAGGTAGTTGCTTAGGGGCCCGATCCACAAAGTGGCCCGTACTACACATAAATCATAAAAACCTAAAACCATATTCCAAAAAATTTAGTTAACCTTGGCGGTGGACAGCAAGGGGTCGCACCACATGGTGTCTACATACCCTAAATCTGGTTCTGAACGTAGCTGGGCATAAAAGGGTTTCGTCAGTTACGTTCTGAAGGGTACTGCCTCCTCCCCACCCGGTTCAATACCAATCTGTCTATGCTATACTCTAATATGAATAAGGTTATAGCTTGCTTGTAAATTTGAGTTTTTTAAACTGCTCCAGTGATGTCCTAAAGTGTAGGTAATATCAAAATTCTAGGATAAAAATTAATTCCAGGCAGGTGTCATTCTCTTGATAAACTCGAGTAATGTAATAAAAGTAATAATAAAACTAAAATATGTAAATGAACCTTATGCATTTTAAAATCAATACTAAAAAATCATAACAGTCAGTCGTAACTCTGAGGTTTAAACAATCAGTGTATTGTAAAAACTATTGAATGAAGAATAAATATAAAGTGGTACGAAATGAATAAAAGGGATATTGAGCTATAATAACAACTGGAGTTACCTCAAACATGCATAAAAAAGACAAATATAAGCTAAGCAAATGTGCTCGTCATTAGGAGGACGTGGTGTAACATTAGGGGCCTACTCCATTCATAAAAACAAACTGCTGTCTGACAAGGAACGAGCAAAGCTCGGCCTCCCAGTGACCTAGACAAATATGGTAGCTAGTATTTTTATTATAATTGTATCTGTTAAAACTATATTATTTTTATAGGTTACATGCAAGGAATATACCTAAAATATGTTAATCTGTCAGAAAGCCGCTTTTATAGTTTCATGCAATTTGGAGTTATTTGTTTGTGTTATTCATGTGAAAACTGGAAATAATTTTAAAAATTAAGAGCCTGTATGACTTAAAATGAGATTTAAAATTTTTCTTATCCTTCATAAGAATAACATTGGGCAGCGAACTGTGTTTAGCACTTTCAAAATCGATGTAACCAATTGACGTAGAGAAATTATAAAGAATTCAATGGGGAAAACTACAATTTGATTTGTTAAAATATTACTTGTAAGACTTCAAAAAGACATTTTGGGGAGCAATTACCCACCCCCCCACCCACCCAAAAAAATACCCTTCGGATGGGTCGAACTGACTGGTTTTCGAACTTAAAGTCATACCTTTACACGTTTGTATCAACTTTAATCAAAATCGGATATTTTTTACGACAGATATCGCACCCACGGACACAAACACACATACGCACACATACCCATACATACAGTTATGAGCGAATTGTGTTTTTGGGGTCCGGGGACCTCAAAACGACAAGTTATCATGGTCCCGGGCCTAGGTATCAACAGGCTGTCAACGGTAAAGCTTCTTCCCTACCGGGGAAATTCGCTAAACGGATTGTAAAGGAGTTAATTAATTTTAATTGCAATTTATTTCACAGGACGAATTTATACTTTCAAGGTTTATTTAATACTAGCAATTACCCGCGGCTTCACTCGTGACAAATTCTGACAAACATCTACAGCTGGTAATTTTATAAATGAATAGCTGAATGTACCCGTTCTTCGCACGGGTTAGAAAGGTAAGTTAGCTTGAAACAGATGTTCTTGCTTCTGTTCTTCAAGCTGTCAAATGGAAGTGACAACAGCTGTTCGCATTACAGTTTCTAGACGTTTACTTTCTTCTGAAATGTAAACATTGAAACTTAGGGCGTTCACGGGGTGTAGCCCGAGGGGATTTTAAGGAAGTGAATAGGCCTATGTGTTGCATGGGCTGAAGATGAAAAGTGTAAAGCTTGGGCTTTGTGTAAAGTTTCAGCCCAGTCGGTTCAGTAGTTTTTGTGTTTACCCGGAACATCAGACAGACAGACAGATAGATGGACAGACAGACAGATAGAAACCACCTCTTCTTTATAACATTAGATGGATAGGTATTCTCGCATAATATCTGCATTGGAACTTACAGGACCCGTGGGGTGAAACCCTAAGGTTGGATGTGGACATTATATCAGGTTGGATTTGTGTTGTTATTATTATTTGTTAATGCAATATGTAAGCTGTTCATTCGATAGTTCATGCAACGTTTCAGCTTAACCGGTCCAGTAGTTTATGCGTGATGGAACTATAAATATCCATATATCAAAACTTTCACATTAATAATATTGAAATTAGTAGGATAAAAGTTTGCATTCTTTGTTAGCGGTCATCAATAAAGAAGCAGATTCAAATGCAACATTTAATATATTGTATTAAAATGGAATCCCCGCCCTTGCAAATTGTAATGTATTACATCGAGATGACCCTGCAGTATTGGACAATACCTTGTACGTCTTGATTCCATAATTAATTACAATTACCAATTTACAAATTTAACAACTTCAAGCAAGGATGCGTTCCATTGAACATACACGTTTTACGGCCGCTTTCCCCATCTACAGTCGTTTAAACCTATATAAAAGATAATAAGACTTCCCCAAATTGTAGCATATTACTGCTATGTACATCCAGCATTCCATTTCCCACCAGGCCAAGTAAATATGCAGTTACCGAGAACGCCAAATTATAAGAGGCGCAAATACAATAACAACACGCTGACTAAACTGCCCCTGTGTGCAGCAACTAGAGGCACCACATATACAAAGTCTCCACTTCAGGAGGTGCGCGCCTTTTTTAGCTGCTAGTGTTTGCAGCGAACTGTTCAATGGGCGCGGTCATATTTTGAAATCACAACTAACCAATACAAATTATGCCTTATGGTGTTGTACTGCGTAACAAGTTAGTTGGACGTAGTTCTCCAAAGCGCCAAAAGGTAGGAGCACAATTCAGAGAGTAAGGTGAGGTAGCAATCGTTGCCGTCGGAACTGCCTTATACGCCGTAACATCGGGGAAATTTTGTTAAAAGGTTCAGCAAATTTCTTACCGCACCTGCGTCCTGCATGGTCCCGTGGTCCCGCCGGTCAAACATTGAGTTGGTGGTGGGGCTACACACTTCCGCTACAAGCCTCCGCCTCGCCCCTCTTCTTTGGAAGGTAGAGTGGGGGGTGCGAGCAACAGGTACATCTAGCAAGTAGCCAATCTGTTTTCACATTTATTTATTTGAAACCCTACCAACTGTCCATGCGAGCAACTAAGATGTCGATCAGTGGGTTTCAGGACTTGATTTAATTATTTATACTTATTTTCTAAAACCCTACCAACTGTCCCTGTGAGCAACTAACACGTCGTTCAGTGCGTTTCAGTACTTTATTTAATTATTAATATTTATTTTTTAAAACCCTACCAACTGTCCCTGCGACCAAATAACTTGTCGATCAACAGGTAGGCACCCAATGTGGATGGTACATATACACTAGCCTAGAATAATGACATAAATTTTAAACAAATCAGACCATAAATAAAGAAGTTGCCAATTGGCAGTATTTTTCCAAATTTTTTAAAATTTAACCGCAATATTTGTAAAATGTGGATGGTGCATATACACTGGCCTACAACAATAACATATCCAAATTTTAAACAAATCGGACAGTAAATAAAGAAGTTGGCAATTGGCAGTATTTTTCAAAAATAATTTTTAATTTGACTGTAATAGTGAATTTGGGAAATGTAAGGCTAATTTATTAAAACACTTGCCTATAACAATAACATATCTAAATTTTAAACAAATCGGACAGTAAATAAAGAAGTTGCCAATTGGCAGTATTTTTCAAAAATATTTTTTAATTTGACCGTTATAGTGAATTTGGGATATGTAAGTGAAATTTATTAAAACACTTGCCTAGGTCAATAGCATATCCAAATTTTAAATAAATCGGACAGTAAATAAAGAAGTTGGCAATTGGCAGTATTTTTCAAAAATATTTTTTAATTTGACCGTAATAGTGAATTTGGGATATGTAAGTGGAATTTATTAAAACACCTGCCTAGGACAATAACATATCCAAATTGAAGACAAATCGGACAGTAAATAAAGAAGTTGGCAATTGGCACTATTTTTCAAAAATATTTTCTAATTTGACCGTAATAGTGAATTTGGGATATGTAGGTGGAATTTATTAAAACACTTGCCTACGACAATAACATATCCAAATTGAAGACAAATCGGACAGTTAATAAAGAAGGTGGCAATTGGCACTATTTTTCAAAAAATATTTTCTAATTTGACCGTAATGGTGAATTTGGGATATGTAGGTGGAATTTATTAAAACACTTGCCTAGGACAATAACATATCCAAATTGAAGACAAATCGGACAGTTAATAAAGAAGTTGGCAATTGGCACTATTTTTCAAAAAATATTTTCTAATTTGACCGTAATAGTGAATTTGGGATATGTAGGTGGAATTTATTAAAACACTTGCCTAGGACAATAACATATCCAAATTGAAGACAAATCGGACAGTTAATAAAGAAGGTGGCAATTGGCACTATTTTTCAAAAAATATTTTCTAATTTGACCGTAATAGTGAATTTGGGAAATGTAAGTGTAATTTATTAAACCACTTGCCTAGGACAATATCATATCCAAATTGCAGACAAATCGGACAGTTAATAAAGAAGGTGGCAATTGGCACTATAGTATTTTTCAAAAAATATTTTTTAATTTGACCGATATAGTGAATTTGGGAAATGTAAGTGGAATTTATTAAAACACTTGCCTACGACAATAACATATCCAAATTGCAGACAAATCGGACAGTAAACACCAAAGATAGTTTTTTAGAATTTGAAAATTAATTTTAAAAAATATAGAGGAGGGATGGGGATTGGGACAATATATTTAATATAGGCAAGGGTTGGACGTTAGTATAGGCTAAGGCGCGGGAGCTCTATAGGCGGGAGCTGGCGTCGGTGCAAAAACGGCTCCCCATAAGAATAACATGGGGAAAAAGCGCCGGAAGTGATGCCTCTTTCTGGTTTCACCACTACTGAGAGCCGACATTTATTTTTCGTAATAAAACTTATATCAGTAGGGTGTATTGGACATTCCTGGCTCAGGAGGAGCCAGGAGGAGCGCCCCCCCCCCTAATTAGTATGCAAATTTTTTTTTTTAATTACCCTAATTAATATGCAAATTTTTAATTACCCTAATTAATATGCAAATTTTTTTAATTACCCTAATTAATATGCAAATTTTTTTTTTCATTTCAGGAGGAGCCCCCCCCCCCCGAGGTCTCGTCTGTGACACTTTACCCCCCCCCCCCGGTACATCAATCAGGAGGAGCCCCCCCCCCCCCCGAGGTCTCGTCTGTGACACTTTACCCCCCCCCCCGGGGACATCAATCAGGAGGAGCCCCCCCCCCCGAGGTCTCGTCTGTGACACTTTACCCCCCCCCCCCGACTGTCCAATGATTTTACCCCTGACAGCTGTTGTGATTTGTTGTCGAGGCAACAAACGTCGACGCAGATGTTCAAACAAAAGACCGGTGAGTCGAGACCGGTCCGGGATGCAGCTGCGCCCGACCCTTCCAGGAACCCATTATAGTCCGCCCGTATCGAATTACATTAGAGGAGGGGTGCTTTTACCCCTGACAGCTGTCGTGATTTATTGTCGAGGCGACAAACGTCGACGCAGCAGATGTTCGCACAAAAGACCGGTGAGTCGAGACCGGTCTGGGAAGCAGCTGCGACCGACCCTTCCAGGAACCCATTATAGTCCGCCCGTATCGAATTCAATTAGAGGAGGGTTGCTTTTACCCCTGACAGCGGTTGAGATTTATTGCCCCGGCCTTCTCCGAAATCCATTAGTGGGGAGAATCACCCCACATCGCCAGCCCTCCGTCAGTTCAGTTCGAGAGTTCAGTGCGTGTAGACGTGTTAGTCCGATCCTGCTCCGTTCTACGCGATTTTTGTTAGTTGCTGATTTCATTTGCGATATTCGTCCAGCATCGTTGAACTATTTAAAACGGTTGTGTTGTGCCGTATTGTTTGTGATTATCGAAACTTTATAATCCATATTCAAGATGAACGACTCACACCAATGCGTCATTTGCGGCTGCACGTTCCCGCGCAGACACAGTATGAAGCACTACGCAAAATTCCACGGTGGATTCGTCCCACCCCAACAAGGTACGTCATTGTGTGTTGCATTAATGTTTTAATCAGACTTAAATGTTAGTAATATAGGAAATATGTTATGCAGTATATAACCGGAGTGTGGTAAAAGTCTTCTTTTTATTTAACAGCTTTAGTTATTCTGTGCGAATATAGAGCTGTGTAAAAAAAAATTAAAATTACATGACTATATTTATACAATTTTAATAGCTTATGTTATTGTTCGACCCATCAAGTCAAGTCATCAGAGTACCCATATGACATACTTCCCTAACCTCGGGGGGGGGGGGCAAAAGTGTTGCAGACGAGACCTCGGGGGGGGGGGGGTAATGGATCTGGGCTACCATAGGTCGGATCTGAATTCTGATTGCAGATTCTTGCTCGTCTAGTCAAGACGAGTCATTTGAGTACCCACATCGACCACTTTGGGCAAACCTGATGATGACCTTGAACTTGAACTTGACCCTCTTTTTTTTTTTTAATGCATTTTCGGAATACCCTCTTCAAGCCGAGTCATTTGAGTACCCACATCGACCACTTTGGGCTAACCTGATGATGACCTTTAACTTGAACTTGACCCTCTTTTTTTTTTTTAATGCATTTTCGGAATCCCCTCTTCAAGCCGAGTATTTTGAGTACCCACATGACGTACTTTTGATAATTAATACAAGAGTTGAGCAGGGTAACGCTACAACCAACAGAGCTAGCCCATCAGCGCCTGCGGACAAGTTAACTACCAGTGAATGCTTTGGGTTGGAGCACTTGAAGGGGGGTGTATCGATACACCCCCCATCAAGTACACTAAACTAAGACAGGTGTTAAACATTTCTCAATCTAATCGTTTTGTACGTTTACAGATGGAGAAGCAGCATGTCGGCTTTGTCGAGCCACATTCGCAGACCAGGGGGCCTTAGAGCGGCACATGGGAGCGAATCACCTCGTCGTTCCGCCCCGGGAGGCGATTGATGCTCCGCAGACGACTGCCGATGACAACCATCATTCCGTTGAAGGTGAGAATCCACATTAAAATAACTTTTTTCCCCTAGTGACTATTTACCTTCTTTTTTAACTATTTAACTAGGTTCCTGAAGAAGAAGAATGAGACCGTGCCAACTGATGTACTATTGATTTAATTACTAGGGGGAGATTTTCGCTCCCCCTAACACAAAAGGCTTCTTTAGGGTTGGCGTAGCTCATTATTGCAGCTACATCCTTTGCTTTGAACCCAGGATCATCAATGTAGACAAACAGTACAGAAGATTACTTCTTCCCTGTTTAATGATTGCTATTTTGATTTAACAAACTTAACTTTGAAATGTGATTCTCGAGAGAGAGGGGAATTTGTATCTTCATTTATCCTAATTTGTTTTTATTTTTATTTTCAGATGAAGGTCCGGGTCCTGGCCACCACACCTGCCATGAATGCGGTCGCCGTTTCCGTCGTGAAAGAAACCTGCGTCGACATGTGGAATCGACCCACAGCAGAGTCCGCAGGTTCCTTTGCGTCACATGCGGCGCCAAGTTTAAGAGGGAAGACAACCTTCGTCGCCACACCAAGCAATTTCACGGTGATGGCCAAGAACGGAGATTCCCTTGCGCATACTGTGGTCAGGAGTTCAACAAGCTGTTCAACAAGGACCATCATGAGCGGATCTCTTGCCCGATCATGAAGGACCTGATCCGGAACCGAGCAGCCATGGAACAGGATGAACCCCAGCCAGGTCCGAGCACGGAGCCACAACCCGGTACGAGCGCACACCAACAACCCGATGATGTTGAGATGACTGGAGCAGGACAGTCAAGCCCCGTGTTCTCATTCATTCAACGGGGTTTCCGCAACCGCCTCCTAACCTACCGTTTGCAGCGACCGATGGAGAATCTCGTCACAATCGGAGAAGTGATGGCGTTGTTGATTGTGAGCCTTACGGAGTTGCTTGAGATCACCTTGGCGAAACACCGCAGCATAAAGGTCAACTTGAAGCTGGAGTGTGAGTTCAAAAATGTGCACAACAACACCTGCCTGCGCAACTTCAAGACGAAGATGACTCCGCTGACGGTGACCTCGGACCTGAACCAGTACATCACAACAGCTTTTGCGAAGCTTATCAGAGAGAAGGCTGAGTGTGATCATATCGGCTCCGGGTGGACATACCTTCGCGTTCGTGATTTGGAGGTCGGCATCAACGAATACACTCCTCTAGGTGAAGATGGTCGAGCTTGGCTCCCACTGCCTACGTCTCTGGAGAACACCAAAGCAGTCGTCAACGTATCGAACACCGATGAGCGGTGTTTTATGTATGCTGTCCTGGGCAAGTTTGTTCAAGAGAACCCCGACAGACCGGCAATGTACACCGACGATATCATCGCCCGATACGATTGGACCGGCCTTCAATTCCCCGTTGCTCTGAAGAGTATCAAGACGTTTGAGCGGACAAACAACATCAGCATCAACGTCTATGGTATTGATCACACGCGCGTGGGTCAGAAACCTAACGGACAACCAAAGTATCAGGACACCGTCTTTCCCTTGAAGATTTGTAGGCAGGAGCGCGAAGACCATTGCGACCTTTTGTACGTGACAACGGACGGTGATAGTCACTACGCCTACGTCAAAGACCTTGGCCGACTGATCCGTCCCCAACTCACAGCACATATGGGCAGCATATTCATCTGTAAACGGTGCTTCGCGCACTTTGACAACCGTCCGAACAAGCTCGGTCTGACGGGTGTTCAGCGTCTGGAGGAGCACAGGCGATACTGCTCCGCTTCAGCCCCTATTCGCATGGATACGCCGAGAAAGACTGAAATCAAATTCAGCCATCCAGAGTTCACCCGACGCGAGCGTTTCACCATCTACGCGGACTTTGAGTGTGCTCTACTGCCGACCGCGGAGATGGATGAACAAGTCGACGAGCCGCACGGAGGAGTAGCCACCCACATCCACATCCCATATGCCTTTGCGTACCAGATCATCGACTCGTACGGACTTGAGGAGTTTGAGCCTCGAGTCTACTTCGGGGATGATGCGTCAAAGACATTTATGGAGATGTTGAAAACTGATGTTGAGCGATTGTGGAACTTCCTGTACGAAGCAAGAAATCTGCGCCCTGTCCTGACCCCAGCGGAAACGATGCAGTACAACTCGACAGCGAATTGCTACCTCTGTGGATCGCCATTTTCAAGAGAAGACCCAAAGGTTCGTGATCACAACCACGCGCCGCCCTACGAGTTCCGTGGCGCTGCGCACAGATCATGTAACCTACGCTACAGGGAGCAGCGAGTAGTCAACTGCTACTTCCACAACCTCTCCAACTACGACGCTCACTTCATAGTGCGGGAGTTGGCGGTCGACCCTGGTGATGTTGAGGTGTTGGCTCACACGGAAGAGCGGTACATCGCTTTCACGAAGCGGTTCCTGTTCGACCGAGCAGCGGCACCGGTTGGGATGCCAGGGCGTGGAAAAAGACAGCCAGGATTCAGAGTCAGGTTCCTCGACACCTACAGGTTCCTGGCTTTGAGCCTCGCCAGCCTCGCAGCCGCACTTCCACCAGCTCAACTCTTGGAGACGAGGAAGAGATTCCCCGAAGACCACCTCTTCGATCTAGTCCGTAGGAAAGGCGTGTTCCCGTACAACTTTGTAACGTCGAACGCCGTGTTGGAAGATACTACGGAACTGCCTCTGCAGCGAGATTTCCACAACGACCTGACCCTGGAGGACATCACGGATGCAGACTACGAGCATGCTCGCAACGTGTGGGAAACCTTCGGTTGTAGGAACCTCAAGTACTACGTTGAGAAGTACCTGCGCTGTGACATTGCGCTGTTGACTGACGTCTTTGAACGCTTCAGGGACACGTCGATGGCTGAATACGAACTAGACCCTGCGCACTACTACACCCTACCGTCATACGCCTGGGATGTTATGTTAAGGACCTGTGGAGTGGAGCTTGATACGATACAGGACTTTGACATGTACCTCTTCTTCGAGCAAGGCATCAGAGGAGGTATTTCCCAGGCGATCACCAGACACGCCAAGGCCAACCATGATGGATGTCGCCCTGAAGATCGTCGACCTGAAGAGCCAACGCATCACCTGCTATACTTGGACGCCAACAACCTTTACGGTTGGGCCATGTCCCAGTGTCTTCCACAGGGACACTTCCAATGGCTCAGCCGCGAGGAGATCGCGTCCCTGGATATTGCAGCGTTGGACCCCGAAGGACCCACGGGCTACGTCTTGGAAGTTGACCTTCGCTACCCCGCCCACCTGCACGACCTTCACAAAGATCTCCCTTACTGCTGCGAGACCAAACGTCCGCCAGGAGGGAAATTCGAGAAGCTCGTTACGACTCTGGATGACAAGAAGAACTACATCTGTCATTACAGAATCCTGCAACAGGCACTGGAAAACGGGCTGGAGCTTGTGAACGTGCATCGCGTCATCTCGTTCCGTCAGTCTCGGTGGTTAGAGAGCTACATCCTAATGAACACCGAACTGAGGAAGAAGGCCAAGACCAAGTTTGAACAAGACTTTTTCAAGCTTATGAACAACGCGGTCTTCGGCAAGACGATCGAGAATGTTCGCAAGCGAATGAACTCTAAGCTGGTGTGTACGCCGGAGATGTTCAGGAAGTATGTGGCCAAGTCAAACTTCCTGGACCGAACCTACTTCAACGATGATGTCACCATTGTCCACATGTCGAAAGTCAATATCGTCCTGGACAAACCGCTGTACGTCGGAATGTGTGTCCTCGATCTGAGCAAGTGGCTCATGTACGACTTCCTTCGGAAGATGAAGAACCGCTACGGTGATCGTCTGAAGGTTGACTACATGGACACTGACAGCTTCGTGTTCGACGTCCAGACTGAAGATGTTTATAAGGACATGTTGGAGCATCTGGATGATTTTGACACCAGTGCGTACCCCAGAAACCATCCCTGCTACAGCCCCGTCAACGCAAAAGTCATCGGAAAGTTCAAGGATGAGTGCAACGGACTTCCTCTGCTCGAGTACCTCGGTCTTCGCTCGAAACTTTATTTCATGGACATTGTCGAGTTCGAGGAGAGGACCGAAGATGACGAGTTGCAGGTCATGACAGTGAAGCGCGCCAAGGGAGTCGCTAGAGGTGTTGTAAAACACAATTTAACCTCTGACGACTATCGGGAATGCCTCTTCAACGGCGTGTTGAAGAGAACCATCAACACCAGGTTCCAGTCCCGAAACCACCGCGTCTTCACAGTCCAAGTCGACAAGCTATCCTTGAGCTGTAACGATGACAAACGTTACATCCTTCCGGACGGAGTCAACACACTTCCGTGGGGACACATTGACGTTCCACATCAGCCCGAAGACATCCCTCAAGACGATGAAGAGGCGGAGGATGAGGAGCGTTGAGTGGTTGTGTCATATTGCCAAAGACCCTGACTTGACTTGTAAATTATTTTGAAAAATCTAGTCATTAGTTTGTATCGAGTCTCGTAAAACTTAGAAATGTTCTCCTTTTTCTTTTTGTTCTAGTCATTAGTTTGTGTTGAGTCTCATTTTTGCTAGTCAATCTCAAATGTTCAGGAGCACATACTCGATGTAAAATATATATATATATAAGGTGTGTAAATAAATAGCCAAATTGTTTGTATATACATTCGTATTTTTTTTTTCTCCCCTAACATAGTCTTAAGATACAAAAGTAAAAAAAAAAATATATATATATATATATTCAGGAATATGTTAATTCATATAAACCAGGTTCAGATATGAATGTTACTTTAGAATCATTGTATGATAGGTCTGTCCCATTTTGGGGCAGGCCTATAATTGTACGTTAGGTCTACCCCAAAAGTGGGATAGACCTATGAGACCTCAGGTGGTTGAAAACTGTTGTTCAATTGGTTTAATTACCAGGTGGGAGATTTTCGCTCCCCCTAACACATAATGGCTTAGGGGGGAGATTTTCGCTCCCCCATACTACAGGAATTGTTGAAGACAAGAATGCACCTGCTAATGCCATTGTATGAGAGGTCTGCCCCACTTTGGGGTAAAGGAGGAGAGGATGGGAAATAATAAGAATATTTATTTTTTTTATTCTGAGTACACAACTAGTTTATTGAGAAAAAAATGCAAAATTCAATTGGTATACATTTGTGCAAAGAGTCTTCTGATCAGTGCATCGTTGTGGCCAGTAGAAGAGTGTTCAAAGAGCTGCACAAAGTCCGTCATCTTCATGCCGTAGTGGGTGCGGCAGTACAGGAACACAAGGCAGTATTGACCGCAGACCAGAGTGTTGTCACTTTGAATGCGATGCTCGTTGTACAGGTAGCGACGAGCGTTGCGTCTCAGGAATCCTTGGTAGAATTGAATATGTGGCGGTTGACCGTAGCTGTCAAAGAATTCAATTATTCCTCCTCCTTTGTTAAGGTAGAAAGTGACCCAGTGAGTGCCGTCTTCATTGTGTGGATCAGTGTTCACAATCATAGCAGTAGATGGTGAAATATAATGGGGCAATTGATCCGCAGCGTAGACACCAACATTCTGTACGGGCAGTTTAGCCATACACTTTTGTATCTCTAAGGTATTCATTCTACTGTGTCGACGCCACAGTCAGTAGTAGGAGTAGTACTAGTAGCAAAACAAAAGCAGGAACTGGTATCACTCTCACCATCGTCAGCGTTATCATCAGCGTCATCGATATTTGTACTTAGATGTAGCCAACCGCGCAATGTGATACAATTGGTTAGAGCGCATCGTGTGTGAGCTGTTCTGTGGTGGCGACATCGCACTGCGTTTGTTGATAGTAGACAGTTGATTGACGATAGTGATCCGCAGCCAATATCGTTGATATCGATGACATTAGTAGTACAGTGATCCGTGATGAAATTGTATCGTACAAACTCTTTTTTCTCAGCACCTTTGACATAGACAATCGGTCGTTTGGCGATACATGCACGTAACTTTTCCTCTAGCACATGATACCAGATATCACCTTGGTCCCATTCCAATCCGTGACAGTGTTTTGTGAGCCAATAGCTTTCACGCAGTTTCTCTTGTGATAGGAAATCTCGGCTGAATGGTGATTTGGCGATATGATGCATTAGCAGTGTTCCACTGGCCAATTCCAAGACGCACACTTCCTTCAGAATGTAGTCATTTGAGTTGTCCTTGAAACATTGAAAATCCACAATAATCGGAGATGCTAAATTTGTACGCTGTGCTCTGCATAAACGATCCATCTTGTGCGAGTGTTGGTTGATGACTGAGGAGGAGGACGATGACGCCGCCGCCGACGATCTAACCGCCAAAGTCCGCAGACACGTTGCGATGACGATCGATTTCTATGACGTTGTCAAACTCTGCGTATACCAGACAGTTGACAGTCTCTGTGAGCCCAGTGTCGAAAGCAATCTCCATACGCACACTGCCGTTGCGCACTAGGTTCCAATGAGTTGTGTCGCTTGCTGACATATCAGGTGTTAGATCGAATGCCATCAGACAGTATCCATCGTCGTAATCGTCTCTATTTATGAGATTACCAGCATCGCTAAAGTGTATGCCGGAGCCTGAAAACAGACTGTGATACGCCATCACATATTTTCCCTTGCCGGTTTCGTAGTGTGGTTGTAGCGGTTTGGACGGCACTTGTTCACCGTCCACGTACAGCGAGAAGTAGTTGGTTTTGAAATTTTGAAAGTTAAATGGATTCTTTTTTAAATCGCCATTATAAGCGGCATTCGTGACCAGTCCGACAATAATTCTTTTCGGCACTTGACCTAGAAAGACATTGTCCAAAGTTTTGCTCCTCACTCCAAACGGCAGTGTGAATGTTTTCAATTCCACTCTGGTGATTGGGTATTTAGCTGTGCCGGTCTGAAGCGTCTTGCTGTGCGCCAACAGTACCGTGGGGCTAACTTTACACCTTCGTATCCAGAGATTCGCATCAACAATGTGCACCTTGTAGTCACCATCATCCGCCATAATGGAGAAGGAATCTTTTGACCGGATCAGTTTAAAACGCAGTTCCACACCGTTCAACAGGAACTTGTTCTGATTACACATGTCCACATGTAGGCGACCGAGCATATCGATTTCACGACTTTTATTTGTCATTTTTCGTCTCGCCTTTAGTCCATCGTTATCGTCCAGAGTATTGTCCATATAGCCGGCGTCGTCCGCGTTCCACAGTCCACATGTTAAATGTGATTTCCTAGCATCATAGCCGTAATTCATCAATGTTTCAATATACGCTCGATATGCATAAGTGTTGTTTTGTGGTGTGACCAGTTTCTGATTCATACTCATATCAACTTGACTGAATAACGTGTGCAGCCAATTGTTGACTGGGCCAATTTTATTCGATTCTTCGACATCTGCGATTGCCGCTCCTGTCGACTTGACAATAGACGCTGTAACTTCCAACATTGTTTGCGAAAGATCGGTGTATTCTTCGCCGTTGCCGGGCACAACAAACTCGATGGGCGAATCATCAGTCAGTGTGGAGATTGGTTTGTACTGAATCCATTTGCCGCTCTCGATACTGGTCTGCGTCGGTGGTAGGGAGAATAAGTCCAATTCCGTCTTGACGCATTCACACGACTTTTGATGTAGAAACGACATTGCTAGTGTGTGTGTGTGTTAATTGAATATATCGCGTATAGACGTTCTCCTCACTGCTTTCCTCGTCTTCCTCGTCTTCTTTCTAACTGTCCTTCACTTCTTGCCCTTCTTGGATGACGACGACGACGACGACCTTCCTCGAAGGAGTTTCGCCAAAGACTGAGGTGTGACACGACGGCCGCCAAACATGGCGCGCTTCGCGTACCTCTTACGCGAGAGTATCGCGTTAGTCTTTCGCGCAGGAGTAGCGCGCCGGTGTTTCGCGGTATTCTTTCGCGTTACGCGACGGTGTTTCGCGCGAGAGCCGCCGCCACCACCGCCACTTAGCACACGTTGAAGTTTGCCGTCCGCCCTGCGCTTTAGCGAGTCGGTAAACTGGCTGAAATGATCTCTAGCGGCTTCTTTGGGGTCCCGCTGGTGCATGGCCATGTCGCCCAAGAATCCAACACCGGATTTCAACGCCTCTTTGGCCACAGCAGAGGCTCCCGACTTGAGTAGCGGTGTGATGGTGCGGAACATACCGCCTAGGAAACTTCCAATTCCATGTCCGCGCTGGTAGGGTGCACCGCGAAATACCCTCTCGATACTGCCTCCGGTCTGCTGCAATTGTTGGCGGCGATAGTACGCCAAGTAGGGATCGTTTGTATTCATCATTGCTGAGCTCCTCTTTTGAAATGAAGCTTCACGTACGACGTCCCAAAGAGGAATGACGCTTTTTTACTAGCGTGATCCCTTAGGTCAATATCGATCGTTTCAAATGTTCCTTTCATAACTGGCGCATAATGAGGACTGATGAAATGCACAGTCTTATGCGCGCCGTGTGTGTAGTTCTCTCTGTCAATGTTGACAATTTTCAAAAGCGGCGCTGTAGTGTCACCAATCAGCTGCGGTTCAATCAGATCACAATACACGTACAAGTGGGTCGGCAGTCCCATAGTCAGATTAGGCGGCCATATCGCTGTGAGGTCATTTGACAAAACGTTCTCGTACGGATCGAAACCCAACTGGAGAGACAGCGCTTCGGTGAAATGTACTTTGCTTATACCGTCCACCATTGTCGTGATCTTGACTCTGTCCTGCTCTTTGTCATACTCAAAGTACAAGTACTGGGTGACATCCTTCGCTTTATTGATCATTTTCAATAAATCGGTTATGTTCTTGTAATAACCGGGTTTCATCTTAAGCATAATGTGCTCGACACTGAGTGTGACGGGAATACTCGGTAGAACGAGTTTATAGTCGAGCCAAATACACGATTCCTCGTCCACAGTCATAAAGGAACATGGATAATGCGCTTCGACCAAAGCCATCTCCCACTCGCCATCGCCTTCTAATCGAATTTGTCTCGGCAGATGTGTAGTGTACTTGGACACTGTGTTTTTTGGAAAATAATCCTTTGAGCTGTTGCTGGGCAATGTCAAATAGAACTGGTTGCTATTAGGCATTTTGCAAATCTTGCGCTCTTACCCAAGAATTGAACTCGTCTCCGTAACCTTCCCACTTGACGAAATAACGCTTACTGCGACCGCGACCCTTAGCGTCTAGTATTTCAGCAATCTTGAACAGATGGTCGTTGTATATTGTCACTTTTTGTAATTCGTATTCGTAAAACTGACCAGTCACTTGTTCACCATTGAGATCCGACAAAGTGTACATTGGTAGAGGCATCAATGTGTTTACACGACGCACCACAAACACTTCTTTACTCCAATTAGTCTCGTAACCTTTTGCGAATGTGCCCTTCTCCTTAGATATGCGCACTGTGGTGCCAACTTTCAGTTTTGCCTTAACACGACGCGGTATCTTACCGAACATGCGACGCCATACCTGATGCAATATTCGCTTGTTGTCAACAGTCACATCGACTGGTCGTATTCTATTGCCTAGACTCCTGTGAGCGCTGTTGTTGTATGCACTAACCAGTTTGTCCAACACATCTACATAACGATATGTGTTTTTGTAAGTCAAATATCGCCACATGCGTGTTTTCAAAGTGCGATTCACGCGTTCCACTACGGCCGCTTTAACATCTGGGTTTTGTGTAGTGACATAGATGATTCCGTATTGTTTGAATAATTTTTTCGTCTTGGCACCAGTGAATTCAGTACCTTTGTCGGTTTGTAAACAGCGAGGTGTGTCGGTCGCTTCGGCAAATATCTCCTCGAAAGCGTTGGCCACTTCAGCCCCTTCTTTCCGCCTCAACGTTCGCACATACAGGTGTTTGCTAAACACGTCTATTACAGTCAGCAGGTAGTTGACGCCGTCGTTGTGTTTACTAAGACCACGCATATCGTTCAAGTCCGCTTGCCACAATTCAAATGGACCATACACTATGTAAGGATTGCGCGGGAAACGCTTGCGTGCCGGTTTGTGCAATGTGTAAGTGTCCTGTGTTTGTAACCATTCAATCACTTTGCGTTTTGAAACTGGTTTTGCAGCTCGCGCTAATGGAGCTATACCGCCATACGACGAAGGTTCGATGGGATTGTAATACAAACGCTCCATAATACTGAAAACCTATCCTGTGTACGTTTCCCACTTGTCCAAATTTGACAACGGCTTGTTTCTATTTGAAAAATCAAACTGCTCTGTCGCTCGCGCCGGTGTAGATGTTACACGTTTTCCTCTTGCCGATCGAAGCCGATTTACTAGCGGTGTTCTCAGTATTGATTCAGTTGATGTGTCCACGTCATCGTCTGACCCTTCTCCTCCTGTGAATGATGATCGATATTCGGCATTTATTTCCTTAAGCGCTCTTAGATTATTCATATAGTCCTTTGGCACGTTCATCGCTTTCAATGCGTTGAGCACTTCCCGCCATCCTGGCGGTGTGTAATCACGCATACGCACCTTTACTATGCAATTTAAGATATCCACTAGATTTGAGTCTGGGATTTTTACACCGTTGATGTACACTGAATAGCCACTGTCCCAACTGATTAAGCTGCCATCACGTTTCATGAAACGTAAAAGATTGCGGGCATCAGATCTGTAAGTTTTGGAAAACGTTTCCACAATCTCTTCCACTGGACCGCCTTCCGCAGCGGGGTGCGATCGTCGACTATGCTCATTCCCACCCGACTCCACGATTGGTATGCTAATCGGTTGACGTCTATTCTCTGCAATATGCAAGAAGCGATGTAACGCTTGTTTGTACAATTTCCACTTTTCACTATCGTCCATGCGTTTGTTATTCAATATTTGTTGCATCTCCGCGTCGAGGCTGTTTTCACTGGATAGATTAGTCGGTCTGTTATCCGTAGCATTTGATTGCAGTCGATCAATCAACTCTTGTGGCACAACTACCATCTTCTTTGCATGTTCCATTTTTGCACTAATGACTAGCTACTTTTCTAAAGTGTAACTTCACGCACGACGTTCCAAAGTGGAATGGCAAATGATTACCAATGTTATCTCTTAAGTCAATTTCCACACTGTCAAAAGATCTATTCATAACAGGCACATAGTGCGGATCGATGAATGATGTTGATTTATGCAAACCGTATACATAAGTAGACGTGGATATATTGACAATTTTCAATAACGGTGCGACTGTATCGCCGACCATCTGCGGCTCGACTAAATCACAATACACGTACATGTGTGACGGTAAGCCAAGACGAATGTTGGGCGAACGGATGCTTTTGTTAACTGCATCACCTTCCAGCGTCAATTCATTCGGATCGAACCCCAATTGAAGCGCTAACGTTGGACTTAATGTAATTTTTACAACATCAGTTCCCATCGATACTTCAATGAATTTGTTGTATGAGTTTTCAACGGTGAACTTTACACCAAAAGTAATCGCTAGTTCTTGCGAATTGATATGATCACACAATTCTTGAATATTTGCGTAATCACCAGTCTTCAATTTAATTCTGTGGTTTTGTTTTGGAATAGCCGACACTACTGGCGTTACATCGGCAGTGCTGTCCATAACCCGCGCCAACGCTTCTATGTTCACTTTTGCTTCCTCTTGCGGTTGTATGCAAATGTCAATTGTTTCGTCATTACCGACTGATAGAAATGTCATTGGATAGTGCGCTTCCACAAGTGCAATTTCCCAGTCGCCAGCGTCCAGTTGAATAGCTCTCGGCAAATGTGTTATGTAATTTGCAACTGTATTTTTCGGATAATACTGCATCGAACTGTTGCTGGGCAGCGTCAAATAGAACTGATTGTTGATGCCAGTCATTTTTATCTACTCAATGCTGCTTGTAGTACTGCGCTCAAAAGTAACGGTATAAATATTCCACCGCCTTTTTGTATAAGATACTTTCGTTTCTTTGACCAGCCTTCGCCGCGTTTCACCAATCGACGTAGCGTCGCCTTGTGTTTGCTTAACTGACTTTTACTCTTCTTCGCCAGAGGAACGTTACCGCGCAACACGTTGTATGCGCACTCACACACTGAGCGAATGCGGCTCTTATCACACACCTTTAACAGTGCCTTCCGCTCCTTGGGTGTTGCGTGTATGAAAGCCGTAAGCAGAGCTGCGTCCTTCCGCAAGCACGACATGATTACTACTGATGGCGAAATTACCTTTTCTTTGGCAAGTACACATAGTTGGTAGAATCTTCTGGAAATATGCAACTTCGTATTCGCATATTCTCGTCTGTTGATTGTTTCAAGTCTATCAGTAGGTATCCGTGTGGATTCCTCGTAGCGTCAGCGTACGCCTCCTCGATGAATTTCGGGCTGTCTGGATATATTTGTCTGGCCAAGTACCTAATCTGAACTCTATCTCTAGGATTCTTAAAACACACAATGTAATGCGCATTCAATGAGATGTCCCTCTGCCCGCGTCCTTGATGAAACAAATTTTGTGTAATGAAAAACACACTAATGTTGCGATGATGGCAACCTTTTGTGAAAAGATCCACCACACGGTTGTCGGCCTCACGCATCATATCGTCTATAATCACAAGTATCGGCTCGTTACCAGAAAAATCCTCCAAGTTTGGTAGACCTTCTATGTGGTTAATGGTGACATTTTTCAGGTCACCACCACCACAACCACCACCACTACCATAATGCCAGTTTATACTGGTAAATGGTGTGTCACACATTTCTGTAATGTGCTTTATAAACTTTGACACAAACTGTGACTTGCCACAACCCGAAGGTCCCGCCACAATGGCTGAGAACGGATGTTTCCACATCAAGCCCATGATTACTACTGAGCTAAACACCTCACAGTTACCATACTCACACTCTTAAACTTACTACTAAAGGACATTTTTGGGGTTAAGTGAAATAAATAACACAGTGGTTATGTTCTGAACGTGACTATAAGTATTGACTACGAAAACTAATTTACAAAGGTATTAACGTAATCTTCAAGTCTTGCTTTACATAAACTCCAACGGCGTGAATCTGCTATTGGAACCCCTCGGGCTGCGCTTCACCAAGCGAAGGCGTTCTCCAAATCCGCCGTTGTAGCGCTCAATGTCGGCGTTGCTCAGGGCCTCGTTGAAGCGCCTAGGCAGGTAGACTCGCAGAAAGAAGTCGTCCCCGACCTGCCCCTCCAGGATCACGATGATCGTCTCGCCAAAGGGTGTGGTGGCTCGCTCCATCGCGGTGATGAGATAGCCACATTCCTCTCGGAGATCGGCTATCCTGGTGTAGAGCGGAGAGTCGGACTTGCAGTTGTTGAGGGTAGCTCTCAGGTCCGCGGTTGTTGCAGTGCCGTTCAAAATCGAAAACTCTGGCTTGAAAGTGCTGCTGCTGTTCGACATCTCTAGTAGTAGTTGGAGTAGGTCTATGTGAGGTGGCGGTCTGGTGGCGAATGATGCTCAATCGGGCGGGGCTCCGCCTTATAAACCCTCACCGCCATTTTCTTTTAAGTGGGGGGTCCGAAGGGTCGGGCGCAGGTGTTCACACAAAAGACCGACGCGTCGAGACCGGTCTGGGATGCAGCTGCTCTAATTGAATGCTTGCGCCACTCGTTGTTTCTTCCTCACAGCTCGCTTCTTCGACGTTGGCTGCGAAACTGCACTGCGTTGTGTAACAGTTTGAGTTAAGCCTGTAATTGTCGGTACTCCTGTTGATTTATCGATCCACATGTTTTCCACTTTATCAACTACTTGTTTAACACTTTGGTGCATTTCACCATCTTTGTCCAAAAATAAACCACACATGAACACCATATCTGTACCATCGTACATTTCCATTTTCAATAACATTTGTCCTTTGTTTCCCGGGTTTTGAACAGCAAAAGTATTCCCATCGTCCATCCATGACACTATGGGACAATCATCTGTTGGTTTCGGCACCCATCCTGGTTTCTTGGTTTCCACTTCGATGGGAGTTGCCCTCCTTCGTCTCTTGCAGGCAGTGGTCGGTTTTACAAATGACGTCTGAGGTGATGCCAATGTCTGATCACTAGCATTATTGTTCATAACCTCAATCTCCTGAATAAACGATTTGATATAGTCGTCCGCAGAAGCGTAAGCGTCCATGTTCACGTCCTTACCGTGTGACTTCAACCGTACTACTGACTGGCGGTGCGTCTGCCCACCCTTGAAGTAAACTGTACGCACTCGCTGTCAGACAATATTTCTGTTTGACGATCGCTTTTATTCACCCGCTGAAGTCAACTGTTACGTTACGGTGACGATCGATCTCGATGACGTTGTCCAGTTCGGCGTACACTATACAGTTGACGGTCTCGGGCAACGCTATGGAGAATCCAATTTCGATACGTAGATTACCGTTGCGCAGGAGATTCCAGTGACTCGACTCAGCCGCGGACATGTCCGGTGTCAAGTCGAACGCCATAAGACAATTACCGTACGGATAGTCACCTCTCTTGATCTCATTACCTGCGTCGGAGAACTGGATTCCGGTGCCGGTGACCAATGTGTAATAAGAGAGTATATATGTCTCACTATTCAATGTGTAAACGGGCTGTAACGGTTTGGCCGGTACTTGTTCACCGTCCACGTACAATGCGAGATAATTCATATCGTAGTGTTGAAAGTTGTAAGGATTCTTCTTGAAATCTCCGTTGAACGCAAGATTACTGACCAGTCCAATTATCACACGTTTCGGTAACTGGCCGAGAAATGCACTGTCTAAAGCCTTACTCATTATGCCGGAGGGTAGTGTGAACGATTTTACTTCTACACGCGTGATTGGATACTTGGCCGTGCCGGTCTCGAGAGTTTTGCTGTGCGCCAACCATACGCTCGGATTGATCTTACATCGACGTACGAAAAGACTAATCTCTTTAATTGTCACCTTGTAGGTAGTTAGCGTTTTGGACATTATACAAAACGAGTTTCTGGATCTGTTAAGTTGCAATCGCATCTCGACACCGTTCAACATGAATTTGTTCTGATTGCACAGATCGATGTGCAATCGACCGACCATATCGCAAACATCGCTTTCTTTCGTGTGATCGCGACGCTTTTTCAATCCCTCATTCAATTCGTCACAATCGTCCATTTGTCCGGCCGAATCTTCAAAAAACAGCTCGCTAGTCAGGTGCGAATTCTTCGCACTACAACCGTAGTTCAATAGGTTTTCCAAGTAGGCACGGTAAGCGTACGTGTTAGTTTGTGGGGACACCAGTTTATGATTGAGATAAAGATCCACTTGACTGAATATCGAGTGGAGCCAATTGTTCACCGGACCCACCTCTTTAGCAGGTTGCCCACCGTCCGCTTTAGTGTCGTCCTGTTTCACAATAGCGGCTTTCACGTGTAATAACGTTTGTGTCAGGTCCGTGTACTCGTCACCGTGACCGGGTATTACAAACTCTATTGGCGAATCGTCCGTCAGCGATGAGATCGGTTTGTATTGAAACCATTTACCGCTCTCGATACTGGTCTGCGTAGGCGGTAACGAAAACAAGTCCAGTTCAGTCTTCACACATTCACACGATTTCTGATGAATAAACGACATTGTTATCGAATTAATTGAAAATATCCCTTGTTCTCCTACGTCGTTTCGGTACAGTTCTACGACGTTTGTCTAACGATGTTATCCTTCTGTTGGTCCTTATCCTCTTTGTAATGGCTCTTCGTTTAAACTTTCCACCTACTTGCCCTCTTTATAGTTCTCCTTTGTCTTTGCATACGTCCGGTAGACGTCCGTCTTCGAAGAAGTCTATCGAGAGACTGTGGCGTGTCGCGACCCGCTTCTTATAACCACCACCGCTCAGTACGCGCTCCAATTTCTCGTCCGCCTGGTGTTCTGTTTAATTAATTACTAGGGGGGAGATTTTCGCTCCCCCATACTTCAGGAATTGTTGAAGACTAGAACAAGAATGAGAGCAGGGGTGTTTACCAACTGGTGATTTATTGCTCGGAGTTCGATGCGGGTGGTCTATAATTATGGGTTCCTAGAAGGGTCGGGTGCAGCTGCTTCCCAGACAGGCCTCGGGGAATTTCCGTTAAAAGCTTTCAGGGTGCTGGGTCCTTTGTCGACGTTTGCCCCCTCGGCAGTAAATCACATCCACTGTCAGGGGTAAAAGCAACCCTCCTCTAATGTAATTCGATACGGGCGGACTATAATGGGTTCCTGGAAGGGTCGGGCGCAGCTGCATCCCAGACCGGTCTCGACTCGCTGGGTTTTTTGTTTGAACACCTGCGATCAACAGCCCACCACGCACGGCGCGGCCCTAGCAGCAAAGTTTAGTTTAGTCTTGAGTTTCGAAGCGTCAACAGCTACGAAGAGATCATGGCCAACATCGAGTGGGAATGTGACATCACAGACGTCGAGTTGGAGGATGTATGTGTTGCGGCGGAAACGTCGATGAATAGCAATAATAAGAAGAGGCCGTTTGACGATGAAGATGATTACTTTGAAGGTGATGAATTCTACAACCGAAAAGACGACGATGATTGCACCTTGAAGCATTTCCATAAGAAGAGGCTATGGCGCAATGACAAAAAGTTCAAGCACGTTCATGAGCCAAAAATGTATTCAACTACCCAAGATCTTGACGACGCTCTGTACTCCAAACAACGGGGAATCAACAGCATGTGGAACCATTGCCCGCTGGACGACTTGGAATGGGAATATTGGCAGCGGGACATGGACTACAAGATGAATTTCTACCCTATTGAAGAGGAGCGCATCTACGCCATTGAACATGAGCAGAAGTACATGATGCTTGTCGAAATGTGGTGGAATCGTCGAACGGATGAACTCCACCCAGATGAAATAACAAAGTTTTTCATAAATAAAAAATAAATGTTTCCCAACACCTTAGCCTCCACCTGATCCCACCATCATAATCGGCCTTTTTCAAGGCCACAAAAGCTTTTCATGTTAGGGATTAGAAGGAAATCTTAGAGGAGATTTTCTTCTAAGTGTTGGTGCGGGCCTCTAGACAAAAGTGTCACAAACGAGGCCTCGGGGGGGGGGGGGGTAAAGTTTCACAGACGAGACCTCGGGGGGGGGGGGCTCCTCCTGATTTATGTACCGGGGGGGGGGGCTCCTCCTGATTGATGTACCGGGGGGGGGGGCTCCTCCTGAAATGAAAAAAAAAAAAAATTTGCATATTAATTAGGGTAATTAAAAAAATTTGCATATTAATTAGGGTAATTAAAAATTTGCATATTAATTAGGGTAATTAAAAAAAAAATTTGCATACTAATTAGGGGGGGGGGCGCTCCTCCTGGCTCCTCCTGAGCCAGGAATGTCCAATACACCCTACTTATATCGGAAATTTGTACTATTTTTGTACCCTTTACTTTGGAATTCATAACCAATACAACTAATTATATCGTTGTACTCTTTTTGTACCTCTTTGTACCACCAAAAGACAATTTTGTACCACTTTAATGTAGAAGCTATAACCCCGTATAAAAGTCGGACTACAGGTCTAGCCCAAAAACACAAGTTTACTCAAATTAAAACTAATTATACCATAATTTTGTACTATTTTTGCACCTTTTTGTACCACCAAAAGAAATTTTTGTACCACCGAGATAATGACTAGTTGACTTTGTTTATATAAATCATAAAGCTCTTATTTGAGCGGTACAAAAATTTTAATTTGTAGCACCAAAGAGTACAAAATTAGTACAATATTACGGCATAGTTTGTTTTCCATTTTAAGGTACTTCTGTTTTTTTACATAGACCTGTGAACCGACTTTGTTTTTATTACTGAGCCGTTATTTTGGTGGTACAAACATTTCTTTTGGTGGTACAAAAAGAGTACATAATTATGATATAATTAGTTTTTAATTTTAGTAAACTTATGTTTTTGGGCCAGACCTGTAGTCCGACTTTTATACGGGGCTATAGCTTCTAAAGTAAAGTGGTACAACATGTTCTTTTTGCGGTAAAAAAGGTAAAGAAATAGTACAAAATTCCGAGATAAGTTTTAATACGAAAAATCAATGTCGGCTCACAACCCGAGGAAAGCTAAGAAAGCTTTGGTCATTATGTAGCTACACTTTATTTTACCCTATACGAGACGTCTAGATATATTAACTTTATTTGTTTAGCCCTACTTAATTCCAAGCTGACGGAATGGATTATTTTTTTCTAAGTAGCATAGCCGATTACCTGTTTTCCTAGAGTTACCTGATTTACTTTGTAAGTATGTGCATATTTAACGCGATTGAACGCGAGTGCTTGAAACGTTCAGTTGCTTTAAAAATTAACAATATTACATAACAACACGGGTTATGTAATATAAATGACATCATATAATTGACAAGTGATTGATTAAAAACTTGTTAAATTTATTGTTTAGTATGACATAATTGCAAGTGTAACCAATTACAATAATTAATTAGTAGATTGTTTAAGTTTAGCAATCCGTGATTAAAGAACACAATTTTTCAACTTTGAAGCATCGTGACTCATTGCTAATTTACCATGCGTTTGGGTAAGCGAGAGGGTTTTCATTTCACAAATGTCTTTCCACCTAAAATTGATGAATCACTTAGGAGATTATATATTTTTGGAAAGCAGGAGGTAGTTAAATGTTACTTTAAAAGTTTTGTTACATATAAAAAGAGGGATTTGTAGGAACTTTATGGGTCACTGAATATCATAGAATTGTGCTTCAGTTTATTTTCACAGATTAATAATTACCATATTACCAAACACCCTATTATTTGTATTTTTGAAACTCATAATAGCGATGGATTTGAATTTATTTTTTGATTTATTTGGACTTTACCTATCGCTTCTAGTGTTTAAAACTACACTACGTTTCGGGAGGTAAGGAAACTCCTCCCGTTATCAAGTGAACCCTACTTACATCTAAATATCAAACTCTTACACCTAACTAACCTACATTTTTTTGGATTTTTTTGATTTTTCTTTTACATTCTAATTTACACTAACACAAAGATAACAAAATTTTTTTGTTATCTTTGTGTTAGTGTAAATTAGAATGTAAAAGAAAAATCAAAAAAATCCAAAAAAATGTAGGTTAGTTAGGTGTAAGAGTTTGATATTTAGATGTAAGTAGGGTTCACTTGATAACGGGAGGAGTTTCCTTACCTCCCGAAACGTAGTGTAGTTTTAAACACTAGAAGCGATAGGTAAAGTCCAAATAAATCAAAAAATAAACCCTATTATTTATTTTGTTTTATTATCTATTATAGTTTGACATAATATGATTTAAAATTAAATTTACTATTCATTATTTATTTATTGTTGTTTAGGAAAATCGTGCAACTTCTATGCAAATTAACAGAATTACCACGATTTTACTCATAAAAACTGCAATTGCTCAACAATGTATCATATGTGTGGCATATTTGTTCTTATGTGTAGATAAAATACTTAATTATTTGCCTTTTTAAGATATCAAGCCTAAAAAAATTTAAATGGACGTCATTTTGAAACGGTTAAAGATAAAACAATTGGATAACAAATTAGCCCTAAACTAGTATAATACCCCGTCGCAGCAAACCTGCATACTCAGCGAATTTCCAATGCATATATATGTGACTCACTACCATATAGAGCTATTTACCAAGTTTCACAAAAATACATTCATAAATAAGTGATATATAGCATTTTATTTATACTCCATAAGAATAACATTAGGGTTGAGGACGCAGGTTTGCTGCAACGAGGAAGATAAGTAATTTTTTTTTGCAATTATCAATACAACTGGACCAGGTGAAGCTACATACCAAGTTCTCTTAATGTAGGTTCATAATTAAGGGAAGTAGATAAGAACTGAGAAAGAGACATACTATTCGGCACTTTTTTCCCATGTTATTCTTATGGGGAGCCGTTTTTGCACCGACACCAGCTCCCGCCTTACACAAGTTTCCTGTACTAGTACCCTTTCCTTAAATACATTTTCCCCATCCTCTATATTTAAAAATTAACTTTGGATTTGTCTGAAATTTATCTAATGCATTAATAAATCCCAAATTAACTATTACGGTCGAATTAAAAACTGCCAACTTACTGATTTTTGCACCCTAATTTCCGTTTTGACCCTTGCCATATTTTTCCCAATTTTAAAATTTGCATTCATTTTAACACATCCTTTGCAGAAATCCACGAGTTCTGGCTACTTGGGAACCCGAGCCATTTGACATATAATAAATCACCCTTCCTCCTAATTACCTTCTCTACCAAATACATGTCTTTATATTTAGTCTTTAACAATTCTTCTGTATAAAATCCTCCTTTGATTATATTGCCATTTTCATCTTTCAAAATATAAGTCACGGGCTTTGTTTTCTTAACTTCTGCTATTGTAAAAAGCTCTCCCGTCCAGTTAGGGGTATATCCTTTACTAAATACATGTTTATATTTAGATATCCTTACACTATCCCCCACCTTATATCTTGGCTTTTTAACTTGTACTTTAGATGCTAACCTTTCATGTACATCTTTGGAGTTCTTAGCACTTACTTGGTTAGGCTTCATCCCTATGGATCTATGTACTTTATTATTATATATCCTTATTAACTTTGGAAGTAAATCCAACCACTTGTAACTCCCTTGTGCACTAAACTCTCTATACAACCAATTCTTTAAAGTTCTCTGGAACCTTTCCACAATAGCCGCCTTAGTTGTAGAGTAAGTGTGGTAGTGATTAATATTTAGAATTTTCATTAGTTTGGTAAAATGTTCATTAAAAAATTCTTTTCCGTTATCAGATTGAATATTTTTAACTCCCTTTGGGAGAATAGTTTTTATAGCTTCTGTGACTACTAATCCAGTTTTATTCTTTAGTGGAGCAGCATAAGCTTTTTTAGAAAATGTGTCTATTAAAGTTAAAATATATTTATTCCCAGAATTCTCTCTAGCATAATTCCGCATATCTATTAAATCTATTTGAACAGTTTCGTTTATACCCAACACCTTAAAAGACCTTCTAACAAAGTTCTTTCTCGCGGGCTTATGCAATTCGTAAGCAATTTTTTCCATTTTTTATTCTTTATTTTTAATGTTAACGTATCTGCCAGTCTCTGTCGTTTCAAAAACACCTCCATTGCTACCAATTAACATACCATCACTCATTCTTTGATATACATAGTTTTTTGGCAAATATGCCTCTCCATCTAAAGTCTTAAATCCGCTTAAAGATGTAGGGTCTGCAACCAACAATTTAGGATTGTACATCATCAAATCGATTTCATTATTGTCTTGCATAAATTTATTAGTTTTATTGTTAAACCTTAATGCATGTGATTTTAAACAAATATCAAATTTAATATTGTCTTGTCTAAAAGTTTTAATATTATCGTCATACCTCAAAACCTGCGACATTAAACAAATATCACTCCTATCTTTGCCTTCAGGTACATTCTTTATTAATTTGTCCTCTGCATCCCACATATCTCTATCTAATGTTAATACACTATAATATTTATCCCCCTGTTTTATTATGCTTTTCTCACCTTTTGTTAATATTTGATTAACAACAGCCACATCATTTGGCAATGTTCCAGGTAAAATGTTTGTTAATTGCTTATTTTTACCATCAAATTTAAGACCATCTAAAGTCACAGTCTGATGTTTTGTAACACAGTCGTTCTCATCAACAGCGGGTTTAACACGAACTAGCCTTTTATTATTAAAATCCCAAAAGTTTAGATCCATTTTTGGTACTTGAGAGACGTTTACAACATCATCGCTTTCTTTACCAGCCAACAAATTACTTATTTTTCGCTTTTTGGCATTCCAAATACCATTCTCCGATTCCAAAAATTCATAATTATTTTTGTCTTGTACAAAGACACCATCTTTTCTTATTAAAGTTTGCTCTAATGTGGGTGCATCGGTTGAGCTTTCACCTCGTTTAACATTAGTAATTTTGCGTTTATTAGCGTTCCAATTATTACTCTTGGATTCTAAAAACTTATATTTAGTATTACCTTGTACAAAAGCATCACCTTTTCTGGTTAACGTCTGCCCCAAAGTCGATACATCATCAGTAAACTCCCCACCCTTAACATTACTAATTTTATAATTTAAAGCATTCCAACCATCATCTTTTAGATTTAAAGTAGTTTCTTTAAAGCTTCTAGCTTCTGGTTTACTATATGGGTTATATACGCGATAAAATTTATCTATCATCTTTTTATTTAATAAACAATTCCACTTTCCCTCAATTCTTCTATGATAGAATCTATCTCATTATCCACTCCAGAATTTCCCGCCAATCGGCTTAACCAAAGCAGTCTTAACCTATCTACAAGCTCATTAGGATCGTCCCAATAAACATAGTCTATTTTATTACCAGTTACCTGCCTTAAACCTTCACCAACAGTCTTAAACAGGGGTTTAATTATATTAAGATATTTAGTGTGTTTATTACTTGACATCGCCGCACCTGTTTTATAACACTTTAAATGTGCATTTGTAGCTCCCAAAATCTCTTTATAATTTTGCAAATCAGCCTGACTATAGTTTACGGGTTCTTTTAAAGTTAACAATTCCCACAATCCCTTTGTCCCTTTATAAATTTTTTCTCCAACTGTAACATCATCATTGGCAATTTGAACTTCCTGATTCCCAATAAAAAATTTATTTCCTTCTCGCCTAATACCATATGTGGTGTCTGTCATACTACTTCTACTAAGGTAATTTCCTAAATAGTCTGATGCTAAAAGACCAAAATCTAATTTGTGCGGTGTTATCTGTGTTATTCTTGGTATTCTAGACGGGGTCTTTTCTAAAATCATTGGGAGAACTGGCCTCTCTGTTTTTGTGGCTAAATTTTTTAATTCTTGCAAAGGCTCTATTAACGGTTGGAATGTTTGGAACCTCTCTTCAGCCTCTAGAAATTTACCACGTTTTAACGCCCTATATTTTTCTCTTATTTGTTTTGCAGACTCTACCAATTCTTGTTGAATATTTGTTTTCATTTTATTTACATTTTATTTATCTCATTTGTCAAAGGATTATACTCAAACACTTTATCGTGTATTATTAGGCAATATGCAGATGTGTTTGAAGGGACATTTTCTGCAGTTTCAATTTCTAATTTAATATCTACAACCCCCTCTTTGACTGATTCATTCTGCCTAGAACAATCTATTACAATTAGAGGATATTTCTTTATAAAGTCAGCTCTGTTAAACATAGGATCGGGGACGGTGTTGTAGTAACTCTCCCTAAACCTCACAAACATCTCATAAGCTTTAGAGGCATCTCCATTTTCAAAGTCGAGATTTAAATCACTATAAGGATAATATTCAGAGTTTAAAAACACTTTGATATTTTTCAATTTACAGTGATCAAATTCATCAGTTCTTTTTCGTGCACTGTTGTCCCTACCTGTTTGGAAACCAAATATAATATACCTGGGCTTCTCCAAACTCGAAGACGTCTTAACTGACCATGTATGTCTCTTGGTTTCGGGGTATGATGGGAGTTCGTGTAGCTCCAAACTTCTAAATGCAATTTGCAAATTTTTATTTTGCAATAACATCTTTTGTAATTGAAGCTTCTCCCCATCAGATGGTACCACATGCGGCATCACCCACTGAATCGATTTAAGTGTAATTTTAGGAATAGGATCGACACCAGTTGGAGCATTAGATGTTGTTAATATACAATTTAAGTCGTTTTTGGATCTTTTCAACACCAATTCTTGTTTAACATTTACTAAAACCTTATTAAAATCCTCAAACACACCCATTAACAGCTCTAACGGGACACAAGTACTAAACTTGCCGCTTTTATGGAACTCCTTTAAATTTTCATCAGAATCAAATGCTACATTTGACAATTTAGTTGTTTTATTGTAAGAGCACAATATTTTCATAAAACTGGAAATTCCCGGATTTCTTACAATATCTATTTCTTTACCAGCAACTTCGTATCTAATTTCGTCAAATAAGAATGCAAATGCATTATTTATAAAATGTCCTTTATCATGATTCTCTATTTCTCCTTTAATATACAGATAACTCCTACATGGGAGTGTTAGTAAATCTTGATTATTTATGCATATTCGAATTTCATCGGAATTATTTATTGCCAAAGTGTTGTGTGGAACATAGGAGTGATTTGTAATTTTAACCACGCTATCGTCGTATTGGAATTTTCCTGTAACGTCTAGAAAATCTTCCATTTTTATTAATAGAAAATTTTAACTTCAACCCAATTGATCGCAGAAACCTGGCATTTTGCACACTCAGTCCGTTCTTGTAAATTCTCATATCTTTTTTATATGACAAGTAATTGTAGTTTCTTCTTTATTAAAGTCAATTGGCTTGTCGTGTTGATCTGCAAATGTAATGCTAACAACATCTAAACTTCTCTTATTTACAGGGAAGTATATAATATTTCTGGGGACCTCAATAATTTTGTAGCCGGGAGGAGCTTCTGGGTAAAAACTGTGTATGGTGTGTGATTTGTCACCATTTAAATAAGACCCATTCGCAACATTACATTTTACTCTAATCACATTTACATTATTTATGTTGATTTTATTTACGGATTTAAACGCAATATCTGGAGTAGAAAATCCTTTAAATCCCAATAATTCAGACCCTAAACATGGTTTTGTAAAATCAAACACATGGCTAGAATGCAATGTGGCTTTCATAGTTTTATTATCGGCTATAAGTACAAAATCTGGGAGTTGCTTTTGAATTTCCTTCGCAAGCTCAAACACTTCGTATGTACCTTCAGCAATTTCAATTACATTTGGAGCTTTGTGATCGTAATAATACACATCCTCACCCTCGTCTATAGTTAATTTTGTGTCTTTAAGTTTATTTAATTTTGGAACTAGCCCTTTGTAAAATATAAGTTTGACTTTTGTATTAATTAATGCTACTTTATTTTGTATAATAACTTCAACTTTACCATCTAATGCCCGGTTTAATTCGTCAATTGTGACCTCCCCTTTTGGGGTTGTAATTTTGTGCATTTTGTAATATGTCAAAGTATTTAGAGGTTTTTTAACATTAAATATAGAATTATAACTTTGAAAATCTACCAGTCCAATTACATAATCACCATTTAATTCTATAGAAGGAAAGAACACCGACTTCAACTCTGGCTCTGTACCCGTAAATGTTATAGTAAATGAATCCATTTTTATAAACTAAAATTTTTCAGAAATGATAAACATAAAATTCCACAAATGAAACTGTTTAAATCTTGTATTTGATCAGTTGTATAGTAAATTTTAGATGGTACAAAATATTCAATTACCTCTTTTGGAGGCTGTATTCCGAAAGGGTCGAAATATATTACAACATCTTTATTTTTACGATATGCTGTCCAATGTGTGCCCCTGTCACTGTCTAAATTAATAATTCCACATTCTCTTACTTTTGGCCTTAGATGTTTTAGCTCGTTTTTTAGGTACACTCCTCGAAAGTGAGGCACGTCTCTTGCTGCCTCTAACAGCTGAAAGTTGTCCATCTTTTTTATTAAATTTTAATCCCATTCCCATTTTTGCCTTGGCCTTCATCAATTTTGTCACTGCATAAGCTGCTGCTTTTTCGGCTAGATTGGCGTCCTTTGCAGAAACCCTAGTCCAAGCCTGGTCCGCTAATCTCATATCTGCCTTGTTCCGGGCGGCTGTATCAGGATTATTCATGTAGAATATGTCGTGCTCTTTACAATAAGAGTCTAGCTTATTTTTTGGAGGTACATTTCTGGCTAAATTTTCACGTATCTTAGTTCCAGGACCACAATATGAATATGACGGTATGTGGAGAGGGAAAGGAAGGTTGTTTATAAGGGTATTTAACAAGCCACGGCCTCTATATGGCTTTAAGAATAATCCCTTACCTTGGACCTTTTTACACTTTCTCTTTGCCATTTTTATTATATAAAAAATGTCATTTATTCAACAAAAGAACAAATTTAAAATAGCACATAAAGAAAATACACCAAAGAAGTTGGGTCTATTTCCTAATAATATTCGCTGTCTTATAATAGGGCCTAGCGGTTCGGGGAAGACCGTTGTAATTTATAACTTAATTGTAAAAAAGCAAGGATTAAAGTTTACAAATTTATATATAATATCCAAATCTTTAGAACAAGAAAAATATAAAAAAATAATTGAAATATTCCGTCTGTGTGATGAAGTTAAATTACACACATATTCAAACTGTGAAATCACACCAAATGATGTAGAATCACACTCAATAGTTGTATTTGACGACATAAATAGTTCAAATATCACACAATTTTTCTCAATGGGCAGACACAAAAATATTAACAGTTTTTACTTGTGTCAATCTTACAGTAAAGTAAACAAACATTTACGTGACAATGTTAATTTTCTAATATTATTTAAACAAGACGATTTAAATTTAAAACATGTGTATAACAATCATGTGGGAAATGATTTTTCATTTAACCAATTTAGAAATCTCTGCCATCAATGCTGGGACAGGTCTAAATATGGCTTTTTTGTAATAGACAAGGAAAGGCCAAAGAATAATGGGAAATATAGATTTATGTTTGACCAATTTTATAATGACCGAGGGCAAGAGTGTTAATGCCATCCAGAATAAACCTCTTGTCGTCATCAAAAGAGAGTACCTTTTTGTTCATCGTTAATGTTTGAAGATGGTGGTTTGTGGATTTAATTCTTGTAACATTCTCATAGTAATCTTCCCCGGTTGCAAGACAGTGTAAGTAATGTTGGTGTCTTAAGAGATGTTTAACTGTAGCGTTGTCAGCTCCCTTTGCCTTTTTAACCTCTAGCTCATTTTGATTTTCTTTTTCGTATAACCATTGTAAAGGAATGAAAGAGTATAATTTTGGCCTTAAACCACAATATTCATACATAATTTGACCATTTAATTCGTCTTTAAACTTGCCCGTAACTTTTTTATTTTTATCAGAGTATAAGAAATGGTCTTTACTATATGCAGAGGTGTCAAAACAATACAAGTCACATTGTATTTCCTTGTAAAAGTCCTCTGTTACTATAGAATAAACAAGACTGTCTGTGTCTGTCATTAGGAACTTTTTATTCTTAAATTTTGACATATAATTATAGTGGAAATCATACATTATTACTTTACTGATATCCAAAATGGTCATTCCTAAATATATTGGTTTATCAAACTTTACAATTAATTTATTTAAATGTACAGCATGCAAATTGTTATCGAACATTTTGCTACAGTCAAACCTTGGTTTTGTAACGTATTTTGTTAACTTAGACTCGTCTACAAGATATATATCACGAAACTTGCGTTGGTTCATAATTGTTCGACCAAAGAGACTGTTATTTAACAGTTTGTAAAAGTCTTTTTCAAAATCGTGTTTAGCTTTTTGTCGCTTTTCAATATTAAAATTAATATAGGGCGCAAGCCAATTCGATTGTCTGAATTTTAAAATTCTGTGGTATTTTGTAACTACCAAACCCAGTTCTTCGTATTTTTTTAGTGCTTTATAATGTAAAATATATTTAGTTTTGTCATTTAAATTTGGTATTAATTTTCCATTCATTTTTTCTGGTGCGAGCGGGTAGTCATTATGCAAATCATGTAAACTTTTATCGTATTTTAAATCAACTTCCAAAATAAATCCAAAGTTTTCATTTTGATTGTATTTATAATCTTTCTCATTTGTCCATCTAAAGCCATCGACGGGCAACGACTCGCACATTGCTGTAGAGTATAGCGAGTTACAGTCTAAGTATACAAGATAGGTGCTTTCTTGATTTGGGTCATAATATTCGCCCATGTACTTATTATTGGCTTTAGCATAGCGCGTGGAAATCATACTTACACCGCCTCTAATGGCGCGTTCTATAAACAAATGCATGTCAATGTCACGAAATAATTGTAATTTTATGCCGGTCATTCTAAGACATGCCTCCCATGTTAGTCCAGGCAATGAGTACATATGAACAGGGTCGAGTTTATAATCCTTTAAACATAAGTCCCTAAATGTCTCAAACACATCAGCCAATAACAACACATCTGTTTTAAGGTATAAATCGTGATATTCTTTTAAATTCTTTATATTAAAATGATTCCATACGTTTTTAGCATGTTCATATTGTGCAGGAGATATACATTCTTTAGTTAGACTACTGTAAAATGCCTCTATGGGTGGGAGAGGCTCTAAAAACTTTTCTGGTCCTGTCATGTATTCGTACGGAAATTCGCCCTTACGTTGTAGTAGTGGATTGTCTATAAATCTAAATGTATTTAAATTGGAAGCTAATTTGCTTAAGGGAAGGGATAGAAAGTTGTAGGAATCCAAAAATACTAAATCATCAACAGAGAATGAAATATACTTTTCCATATCTTTGGCTATGCAATTCAATTTGCGATTAAATTTTCCTAAGTTTTGCATTAATAAATGACCATCATAGTTTTTAAGATTGTGGAAGAATACTGGAATTTTCTTGGTTACTTTATAGTTTAAATTACAAGAGTTATGGGAGGGCCCTCTGAACTCACCTGTTAAGTGACAGTGGTCACGCACTTTATCACACAGTAACGGCTGGCTGCATATGTGGCAGCGTGTAGAGTTTTGAAATAGCGTCTCTTGCTCTGGAGTCATTACAAGGTGAACATATACACCCATCTGACTTTTAATAAAGTCATAAGTTTTAAATAACTTTTCGAAAAACTCATCCATTACATTTTCACCACTGTACAACTCTTCGTAAATAATTTTAGAATCTCTCACCACAACATAAGCAAATCCAGACGGGGTGTGTTTGCCACAGTTTATAAAACATTCGAAATCTGCATAAATCACAAAGGGAGCTTTAAGTTGATATTTGTAATTCGTAAATTGTAATGTATCTTTTTTAGACATTTGTACTCTTTGGGGATCAAAGGTTTTACAATATGTTATGTGACGTTCCAATATATCTTTAGTGTAAAAATGTTGCAAACAGAACTTGCAAAAATATTTCTTATTATTGTGTTTTGTAGACCGTAGCATTAACTTATCAAAATCACGAATTAAACAGTAATGTGATTTGCGGCTTTGTTGTAAAAGCAGCAGGTTTGCGTGCGTATTACTATTTAGTTTAGTTATTCTCAATGGATATATTAATTGTCCTTCAATTCCATATACATTAACACTTATATTATTTTGTTTTTCAAATTTATCAATGTCGGATATTTTTACGGGATATTTTATATTTGACATATTCAACTGACCTATGTGGGGTTCGTAGTAAAATACTCGATTTGCATTTTCTTTACAATTCCTTGGTTTTAAGCTTGCTAAAATACTCCACACAAAACATTTATTATCACTATTTTTAATATTTAAAACAGCGTGTTTTGATTTTATATTTTCTGGTGTGGGGATGTATGACTTGGGAGTTAGGGGTTTATACTTGTAAACATGCAGCTGCCAGTATTTAGTATGGTCATATATCCATCCACTACCTTCTGATTGAAATTTGTGTAAAGATGTGTCGATTTTTAAAAGTGAATTTTCAATTTGTGTCTTTAATTGTGCTTTCTCAATTGATAAATTAGTTAAACTTCGAAAGTTAGCGATAGTTTCTTTATCAATTAATAATTCACCATTCTTACTAACTGTGTGTTTGATAAATTTCACTCTCCTAATAAGAATCCATTTTATTGGTAAAGGACATGATTGAAGGGTGTTTAATATATCCACGGACTCACCTTGAAACTTAAACACATTATAGGGTCGCTTGTCACATCGTAGGTGGTGGCGGGGTTTGTTCCGAGTGATGGCTCTCTTACACACATTACAAGTATTGTGGTTCTCTAGCATATGCATTTTAAAATTGCTATTGTCAAATATTTGATGACATATTTTACAAATTTTAGGAATAACTTTGTGAATGTTACGATAGTGTCTGATTAAATTGCTTCTTTTGGAGCAGGGCGCGGAGCAGATTGCACAGGACAACATTTTGTGTTGAAATGACTGTAGAGATGTCATGCTCTGCTTTTTATAAACAAAAATTACCATTTTAAAAATTTAAATACGATCAAAATATGAAGATTTTAGACAAAAACACAAATTCAAAATTTTTATAAAAACTAAGCCCTTTATCAAAAATCTGGGAAACTACTTTTTAGATAATTGTATAAAGTACCTCCAAACCAAATTTGAATTTTAATCAAAAATGAAAATGTTTTCAAAAATACCGATTCCCTTTCATCTTCAAAGTTATTAAGTCATAAGAACCACTCTACTGAAGTACTGAATTTTTTCTAAGTCCAAAGTAAAAAAAGTATATTTTAGCCGAAATTATTTTAAGCACTAATTTTTTCTAAGTCCAGAGTAAAAAAAGCATATTTTAGCCAAAATTATTTTAACCACTAAATTTTTCTAAGTCCAGAGTAAAAAACACATATTTTAGCCGAAATTATTTTAACCACTAAATTTTTCTAAGTCCAGAGTAAAAAAAGCATATTTTAGCCGAAATTATTTTAACCACTAAATTTTTCTAAGTCCAGAGTAAAAAAACCATATTTTAGGCGAAATTATTCTAAGTACTGAATTTTTTCTAAGTCCAAAGTAAAAAAAGTATATTTTAGCCGAAATTATTTTAAGCACTAATTTTTTCTAAGTCCAGAGTAAAAAACACATATTTTAGCCGAAATTATTTTAACCACTAAATTTTTCTAAGTCCAGAGTAAAAAAAGCATATTTTAGCCGAAATTATTTTAACCACTAAATTTTTCTAAGTCCAGAGTAAAAAAAGCATATTTTAGCCGAAATTATTTTAACCACTAAATTTTTCTAAGTCCAGAGTAAAAAAACCATATTTTAGGCGAAATTATTCTAAGTACTGAATTTTTTCTAAGTCCAAAGTAAAAAAAGTATATTTTAGCCGAAATTATTTTAAGCACTAATTTTTTCTAAGTCCAGAGTAAAAAAAGCATATTTTAGCCAAAATTATTTTAACCACTAAATTTTTCTAAGTCCAGAGTAAAAAACACATATTTTAGCCGAAATTATTTTAACCACTAAATTTTTCTAAGTCCAGAGTAAAAAAAGCATATTTTAGCCGAAATTATTCTAAGTACTAAATTTTTCTAAGTCCAGAGTAAAAAAAGCATATTTTAGCCGAAATTATTCTAAGTATTGGACCACTGAATTTTAAGTTAAAATCTGCAACACTGAAGGTCTTGTTGGTGCTGGGGCTGTAGGATATGAAGTGAGGACCCTAGCCTGCAGCAGCTCTTTATATAGCCGACAATTCACAAAATTAATTTGTAAAATTACGCATCGGTTACTATGCATCGGTCGCTGCAACACTGAAGGTCTTGTTGGTGCTGGGTCTGTAGGATATGAAGTGAGGACCCTAGCCTGCAGCAGCTCTTTATATAGCCGACAATTCACAAAATTAATTTGTAAAATTACGCATCGGTTACTATGCATCGGTCGCTGTGTCCTTGGTGCCGATCTTGCAGAATCTCCTTCAAGGTTGATTGTCGCGCTTGTGGCGATAACCGAGTGCACTTCTAAGTTGTTTACATGTGTTGTTTATTTAGTGTGGAGTTATTTTTGAACTCATGGATTTTCACAAAGGATGTATTAAAATTAATTTAGACCAAATTTTAAAAATATAGGGGGAAAATGTATTTAAGGCAAGGGTACTAGTACAGGAAACTTGTGTAAGGCGGGAGCTGGTGTCGGTGCAAAAACGGCTCCCCATAAGAATAACATGGGAAAAAAGTGCCGAATAGTATGTCTCTTTCTCAGTTCTTATCTACTAAGGGAGATATACAACTTTACTTAATCTCCTTATGAATAACATGGGGGCCGAGTATGCAGGTTTGCTGCTACGGGGACTATCAACAAAAAACTTGTTTTTTGTGCTAATATCAATATAACACAACTAGTTGAAGTCACATACCAAGTTTCATCAATATACATTCAACAATAATCGAGATATAGAATTTGATTTATTCTCCATAAGGATAACATTGGACAACGTACTGTGTTTACACTTTGAATATCTCTGCAACGGTTGGACGTAGAACAACGATTAAAACACCAAAATGTTTGTTTTGTTGAGCTAAACACATTAATAAACAGAAACGTGAAGTTTTTAGTAAAACTATCTGAGAAAAATCTAAAAACCTTTTTCCCCTAAGATTAACATGGGAAACATTTTTTTTGATTTTCTCCGCAACCACTTAACCTAGCTTAATGATTCAGAATACTAAATTATTTGTTTTTGTAAGCTCTATAAAATGGCTTGAATCAAAATTGAGTGTTTTTAACATTTTGGGCTCAAATTTGCAAAAAACAGATTTTTGTAAAATTATAAACCCCCATAAAACCCCCTTCCCATAGTGCGATCGATCTGGTTTTCGAACTTAAAGTCATAAATGCTTCTCTTCACATTTGTGCCAAATTTCATCAAAATCGGGTGTTTCTTTCAAAAGTTATCTTGGTAACGGACACACACACATATATATATATATATATATAAATATATATACATATATATAAAAATTTGAACGAATAGTATTTTTGGCATCTGGGGACCTCAAAACTAAAAGTTATCATGGTCTCGGGCTTAAGTCTTAACATACCACCTACGGTAATAGCTTCTTCCCTATAGGGGAAATTCGCTAATACTCATGCCAAATTTCAAGTCAGTAGGTCTACCTGAAGTTGTTCCTAAGATATGCTGCATTGATTAAAAATCACATTCAGGCAGACAGACGGAAAACGAAGCAATTTAGTAAAAGGTTTATTCGAAGGTTTTTGCTCCTTTTAATGAATTCTACCAAATCCTTTATTTGTGCCATACTCTCGTGGGACATCCTTTCTATACAAGTATTACGGACGTTTCTATTGCCTGTATTCCTATGTTGGCTGTGTTATTTATTCCAGTTATGTTTAATTAAAAATACGTTCATGACAAAAAAAGACCTATAAATATACTAAATATTTGCAGTAATAACAAATGTTTCATTCATAAGTTTTGTGAATGCGGTATAATTTGTCAAGAATTTTGAGTTCGTTGTTTAGAGGTTTGTATTGGTTTTACTTTTAGCTGTTGTTGACATTGTTAAAAGCCTGCCCCGACTTTAGGCTTAAAACTGTTTATGAACTTAAACACAACCAAAGGGAAGCTTACTGTTGTCAATTTAGATTAATTAAGTCATTTATTGACTAGAGTCGCTGACTGTGGAGAAAGCGTGGGACGTAATGAAAGCCGATAACGAATGTTGATATTTTCCGTCAGCAAATGTTCCCGATTAGTGGGGACAATTAGTTCAATCGCTGACTGACACAATATTGAACTTCCTCCTTGTTCAAACAAATGTGATTGCAACTCAGATTGTTTGTGATGATTGTTTACATTAATCAGTTAAATATTTGTAATAGAAAAAATACCCCCGCAGCAGCAAACCTGCATACTCAGCGAATTTCCAAAGCATATATATGTGTCTTAATACCACATAAAGCCACATACCAAGTTTCATCAATATACATTCATAAATAAACAATTTATGAAATTTTAATTATTCTCCATGAGAATAACATGGCGGCTGAGTATGCAGGTTTGCTGCATCAAGGAACACAAAAAATGGATTTTTATACTAATATCAATATAACTCAACTAGGTGAAGTCATATACCAGTTTTTATTCATTTATGTTCCTAATTAAGGGAGATAACACGTTACTTATTCTCCATAAGAATAACCAGGGGGCTGAGTACGCAGGTTTGCTGCTACGGGAACTATCGGCCAAAAAATGTTTTTTCGTGCAAATATCAATGGACCACAACGATGTGAAGCAATATACCAAGTTTTATCAGGATAAGTTGATAAATAAGCGAGATATACAATTTTTCTTATTCTCCATAAGAATAACATTGGACAACGTACTGTGTTTAGCACTTTGAATACCTCTGCAACGGTTGGACGTAGAACAACGATTAAAACACTATGGTAATAGCTTCTTCCCTATAGGAGAAATTCGCTAAAACCGGACATATGGCTATAAAATGAAACGCTGTCTCATTTTCGTTCAAACTGCATAGTGAACATGAATAACTCCTTTCAATCCACAATCCACGGTTTGAAGTTTAAATCTATAAGTTCTGCTCTGGCTTTGGTAGTGATAAACCACGTAGTGATTAAACACGTCAATATGTAAGGGAGAAACGTTTTGAAATCAATCTGTATTCCAAAGAGATATTTATTTTTCAAATACAAATGTTTCATGTAATATTCATGGGTTATACTCTAATGTAAGCAGCATTTGCTTGCTTTGAAGCGCAGGCAATGATTATACAATCTCAGTGGAATAATCAAGTTATTCCACGTTATCCTTTCTTCCAGGAAAATGCCGAGTGGAAACTAACCTGAACATTTAACTTTACTTTGACGGTGGGGAAGTTTAAATAAAAATATAATAGTTGACGTAACCACTCGTAAAGCCATTGAGACACTTTCTTGGGACTTTTAAAGTTACATCCTGTCTGTTTTGTTAACGTATTACATGTGTTCATCATATCATACTAATGTTATAAAGCTGAACGTTTGTGAGTTTTGTGTTTTTTTGGGGCTCAATCACGCTTCAACTACTGAACCGATTGAGCTGATATTTGGTAGGAAGATAGCTAACATCCTGAAGTAACATATAGGCCTATTCACGCTTTTAAAGTTCTGTAGGGCTTTGCCCAGTGGTCGAAAAACTTCCCGTGTTAATCTCATGACCACTAACATTTACTGAATCAGATGGCAATAAAACCAGGTGTTCTGTATGTCAGATTTACAAATAGATTTTGAGTTATTTATTTGTTTAAACTTTGGTTTATACTTTTGTTCAAGTTTATCCACGACGGTACCTGTATCATCGTAATGCCGGGGAAATTTTAATCAAATTTGTCTCAAAGTTCGGAAAAAGCTCGATTGCATATGTCCAAAAGTCAGGCAACTTCAACACAAATAGGAATTAGAATGCTTCAAGAAGTTCTAAGGCAGGCAGCAGACAGAGCAGAAGATACTAGAAGAGAAAATTCGACGTGAGGAGCAAGCTCAGCGATAGGCCTGATTGAGAGCAACTGAAAGGACAGAGCAGTGATCTACAAAAACTTTTAAGGAAGCTGAAGCTCGCAGACGAGCTATTGCTGTAAGGGATGACCAGCAGCGGCAAACGTTCATCAGAAATACGTGGGGCGTCTTCGAAATTGCTGCCTTGGAATATGACGCTACTTTTAGTCAGCTAAGATAGTTAACGCTGTGTAGTGAACGCGGGCGAAGCCCCAACAAGTAACGGCTAGGACGTTCATAATGTCTCTCTTTCAGCATTTCCCTTACGGAATCTATAATGCAGATAGATATCCTATTAGCTTGTAGGTAACCTTGCTCTGATATGCTCTTCCTTACCCTATCTGATTACTGTTCCCATGATAACGAAAATAAGACATTATGACGTAGACTGGGATTGATGGAATTTTATTGGACTAGTTAAACATGCCCTCTGATCTTAATTACTACTGCTGCCCTAAGTTAGTTTCTCGCTAAGCCAGGAGAGTTCCCAGACATGTGATGTTGACTTTGTTTAATCCTGGGAATTAGGTTTATCACTGTAACAGGCTTGGTCTACTTTTGGCGTACGCCTTTCAGGGCCCACTCAAATCTGGGCAACAGCAACTTGCTAATATCTAACCCACATCCCAGTTTAGGTCTGATGATAGACTTCCACTCTAACCTTCTGCATTGATGTACTTAGACATATTTTTAAGTTTATCTTAACGTTATGTAAAATTTTATGTTTGAGTCTTTTTGAATATCAAATTTGGTACTTAATCCAACTTTGGGGCCTATAGAGGAAGCAAAAGTTGAGTTCAGCCTATATTAAAGTTTGCCATCTCAATGTTGAACTAAGGAAAAATACATATTAATTTAAAAACAATTTCGATCCGTGTTTTAATTTGAAGCAATCCACAGTGACAGAAACCAATTCATAATTTGTCCACCTATATGTTGAATTAAGGAAACATCTATTTGAATTTAAAACAGTTTTTAAGATCTAAGTTTTAATTTGAAGCCATCCATTTCGTTACAGCAACATTTCATAATCGTGCCAACTATGTATTGAATTAAGGAACAATTTAAACACAGTACATTGAATAATGTTATTCTTATGGAAAAAAGACAACTTTTATATCTCTCTTATTTATGAACATAAACTGACGAAACTTGGTATATGGCTTCATCTGTTTATGGTTAATTGTTGTTAGTACAAAAAAAATTTCACCTATGGTTCCCGTAGCAGCAAACCTAGGTAATCGGTCCCCATGTTATTCTTATGGAGAGTAATTAAAATGTTATATATCGCTTATTTATGAATGTATGTAGATGAAACTTGGTGTGTGACTTCCATTATAAGCTCTACTGATATTTGCATAAAAACCCATTGAGTTCCTTGTTGCAGCAAACTTGCTTTTCATGCCCCATGTTATTCTTATAGAGAATAATTAAAATTTGATATATTGCTTATTTGTGAATATATTTTAATGAAACTTTGCATGCGGCTTCATGTGGTATTAAGACATATATTATGCATTGGAAGTTCGCTGAGTACGCAGAGGGTATTTATTATTGAATCAATTTTATACACGGTGTTCGCAGTGGTGTGATTGAGCTTTAGCAATAGGTCCATACAACATCCGGCTACGTTGTGGTTGCTGGTTTAAGTCACCAAGCCTAATGAAACCACAGCCCACCACAATACCATCAATAGATGGTAAACCCTTTGAGGTTTATTGATTTACACAAACATTTATTAGACAGTGATACACAAAGATACTCTTGAAGGAGGATGTTTTAGAAATTAATACAATAATGTTAATGTTAATATTTTTATCACGTTCGTTATAACCTAGGCCACGAAAATAAAACGTAACCAAGGCTGGCTGGCTGCTTGTAGAGTGCTTAGCACGTTGCCTAGTCTAAGCTAAAATGTTGTATTTGTACAGTGTTTATGCAACCCTAATAGTGTTCAGAGACCGCAAATAAAAATTGTTATAGATTGTAAAAGTTTACGACCTTTTCTGTCAAAGAAACGTTGAAATTGTTCTCTTCCTAATCTATCTAATTTAGCTATTTGTTGGTTATACAGTACATGATTTCTATCTACAACGTAAGGATTAAAGACAAACAAATGTTTCATTTATTTTTTGATTTATTTGGACTTTACCTATCGCTTCTAGTGTTTAAAACTACACTACGTTTCGGGAGGTAAGGAAACTCCTCCCGTTATCAAGTGAACCCTACTTACATCTAAATATCAAACTCTTACACCTAACTAACCTAAATTTTTTTGATTTTTTTTTTTATTATTTTTCTTTTACATTTTAATTTATACTAACACAAAGATAACAAATATATATATACAAAAAATCAAATACAATAACACAAAATTTATATATACACCTAACTAACCTACATTTTTTATATTTTCCTTTACAATTTAATTTACACTAACATAAAGATAACAAATATATATACAAAAAATCGAATACAATACACTAACACAACATTTATATATACGAACAAATGGAAAACTGACAATACATTACCTGTTCTGCATCGTGGCCTCCAAGCTGACGGGCAAACACGGGAAACTTAAATCTCACGTCCATCCACAACCAAACCGCACACTAGACTAGTGGCTAGCGGCAGTGGAGGGGGGAGAGCCACCTGATTGCATGACCAGTTCCCAATGCTCAACTTGGAGGCATGCGGTAATCTCTATGAGAATATCGTACCGATGCCCGTGTAGCATTCTAGGAGGAATCGTGCAGTTTTTGGTTTCCGTGTCATGTTCCCGTCGACAAAGACGTGTGGGTAGCCACAGCTGTGTCGTCACGTGCCCCTGTCGGTAGGTGGGGGTAACGGCTCTCCCCCCTCCACTGCCGCTAGCCACTAGTCTAGTGTGCGGTTTGGTTGTGGATGGACGTGAGATTTAAGTTTCCCGTGTTTGCCCGTCAGCTTGGAAGCCACGATGCAGAACAGGTAATGTATTGTCAGTTTTCCATTTGTTCGTATATATAAATGTTGTGTTAGTGTATTGTATTTGATTTTTTGTATATATATTTGTTATCTTTATGTTAGTGTAAATTAAATTGTAAAGGAAAATATAAAAAATGTAGGTTAGTTAGGTGTATATATATAAATGTTGTGTTATTGTATTTGATTTTTTGTATATATATATTTGTTATCTTTGTGTTAGTATAAATTAAAATGTAAAAGAAAAATAATAAAAAAAATCCAAAAAAAATGTAGGTTAGTTAGGTGTAAGAGTTTGATATTTAGATGTAAGTAGGGTTCACTTGATAACGGGAGGAGTTTCCTTACCTCCCGAAACGTAGTGTAGTTTTAAACACTAGAAGCGATAGGTAAAGTCCAAATAAATCAAAAAATAAATTCAAATCCATCGCTATTATGAGTTTCAAAAATACAGTTGATTCACGGTATGGACCCGGAACCAGACAAAAAATCAGAAAATTAGAAAAACTTAAGATTAAACTTACTAAAGAAAATAATCATGTCACGTATTTGACCAAATGTAAAAAAGAAGGACTCGTTCCCAAAGGTCTCATATTAAAATCTCCTTACTACAGCCACAGAGCGAAAAAGATTTTATCTACAGCCAGCCAAAAACTAATGAAAGATAGGCTTAATTTTCATTTGAGCAACAAAGAAAAACTCAAAACTCAAGTAAACGTAGAAACAGAAAAATTGTTTGAGTTAATAGGTCCAGAGTTTGAAAACATCTTAAAAAACCTAAACAAATCTGCTGATAGGCACAGTGAATCCAACAAACAATCACAAATAAAGAAGCTAAATCACTTGAAAGAAATGGACAGTAGGGCGAGAGAAAGTTTGAACACGCCGGGTTTAGCGGCGCAAGTGGAAAATTCCACAAATTCCGCAACGCCCCAAGCGGTCGTCAACCTCTCGGACAAAACACTGACTCACGACGAAATAGAACTACTTTCTAAAGGTCTAAATTTTGCTGTAGCTCCTAAAGCCGTAAACGTACTTGATTTCATTACTGGTATTGAATCGGCGACACCCCAGCTCCATGAGGATGTAGCTGATCAATTCAGAAGTGAGGCCAGTGCGGCATTTAAAAATATAAAACCAGTGAAACCAAACATAACAAGAAATGAAAAAGAGGCCTTAAATGCTTTAAAAAAGGAAGAAACCCTAAAGATTTTACCAGCCGACAAAGGAAATGCAACTGTGCTAATAAATAAAGTTGATTATTCGCATAAAATTCAGGATGTTCTTAAAGCTGGAAAATACACACTACTAAAGAAGGACCCAACTAAAAGTTATGAAACTAAAATCGAAAAGACTCTCAGAAAACACAAAGAATTTTTTACAGACGCACAGCGCAAACGACTTACACCACACCACTCAAAAACTCCTCACATGTATGGGCTACCAAAAATACACAAAGAAGGTGTTCCTCTGAGACCCATTGTTAGTTCAAGAGACTCCCCAAGTAGAGAACTATGTAGATTTCTCCTGCCCATACTCAAACCTCTGTCAGGAAATACTGATTCACATGTAACAAACACAAAGCATTTTGTAGAAATTGTAAAAGACATACAAATTTCAGACAAGGACATGTTAGTTAGTTTTGATGTTGAAAGTCTTTTCACTAATATCCCCGTAAACCAAACACTAGAAATCATTGAAAAACGGTTACTCAATGACCAAAACCTAAATACAAGAACCAAAATCCCAGTAAATGTAATTATGGATTTGCTTAAATTATGTACCGAGTCAAATTATTTTGAATTGGAGGGCCAAATATTCCGCCAGGATGAGGGAATGGCAATGGGATCGCCTTTGTCACCAATATTTGCCAACATATTTATGGAAGAATTCGAACAGAAAGCTATTGCGTCTGCTTGTTTTCAACCGAAAGTGTGGCTGAGGTACGTTGACGATGTCTTTGCAGTCTGGAATCATGGCGATAAAAAGTCAGACGAGTTTACTGAGCATTTAAATAAAGTTTCACCAACAATTAAACTCACAACAGAAAAAGAACAAGACAAAAAACTAGCATTTTTGGATGTAAATGTAGTTAAAGATGGAAACGCCCTTAAAACAGAAATTTTTAGAAAGAAAACACACACAGGTCGATACCTCAATTACAAATCAAACCACTGTGAATCAGTCAAAGAATCAGTAGCTTATTCTCTTTTCGACAGGGCCAAATCAGTTTGTTGTGAAAAGAAAACTTTAGACGCGGAGCACAATAAAATTTCACAAGAGTTACAAAAGAATGGTTATCCTCAAAAAATAATTAACAGATGCAAAAAGGAAAGGGGGACAAAGCCAAACACTGTTCCAAATGTGGATAAACCAACAGCTTTCATAAGCATCCCATATGTCCCAAAACTGTCGGAAAAAATAAGGCGAGTTGCCAGAAAATATAAGATCTTAACAGCTTTTAAATCGTCAAACACTTTGAGACAGCAACTAACTAAAGTAAAACCGAAAAATGAAGGACAAGCCTCAAAAAACTGTATCTACAGCATCAAATGTGAATGTGAGGGTGAATATATAGGGGAAACTAAAAGGCCGCTAAAAGTTCGTATAAACGAACATAAAAGAAACACAAAAAATGGCGAAACAGTAAAATCTAAATTGGCAAAACACGCCTGGGAAAATGATCATAAATTTAGTTGGGAAGAGGCAAAAATTATACATCATGAGTCTCACTATTATAAAAGAAAGTTTGTTGAAGGGGCATTAATTAAATTACATGAAAATCCAATAAGTCAGAGTAGTATTGATGTCAGGCCACTATGGATTCCCTTAATTAAAAATCATTTCAGTCAAAAATCACCCCGCAAACACACGCCAGTTCCTTGTGTTACAGTTGCTCCTGCGTCTAGAGTCCATCCAATGCGGCTACGACACATGCGTCCGTGATCGCCCTTGGAGGAAACACGGCCACCTGATTGCATGACCAGTTCCCAATGCTCAACTTGGAGGCATGCGGTAATCTCTATGAGAATATCGTACCGGTGCCCGTGTAGCATTCTAGGAGGAATCGTGCAGTTTTTGGTTTCCGTGTCATGTTCCCGTCGACAAAGACGTGTGGGTAGCCACAGCTGTGTCGTCTCGTGCCCCTGTCGGTAGGTGGGGGTAACGGCTCTCCCCCCTCCACTGCCGCTAGCCACTAGTCTAGTGTGCGGTTTGGTTGTGGATGGACGTGAGATTTAAGTTTCCCGTGTTTGCCCGTCAGCTTGGAGGCCACGATGCAGAACAGGTAATGTATTGTCAGTTTTCCATTTGTTCGTATATATAAATGTTGTGTTAGTGTATTGTATTCGATTTTTTGTATATATATTTGTTATCTTTATGTTAGTGTAAATTAAATTGTAAAGGAAAATATAAAATACCCCCGTCGCAGCAAACCTGCATACTCAGCGAATTTCCAATGAATATATAACATAACACATTATAACACTTAACAGGATTCATAAGAAATGTATTCACAAACAAGCGATATTTAAAATATTAATTATTCTCCATAAGAATAACATTGGGGATGAGTACGCAGGTTTGCTGCAACAAGGCACACAAAATAATGGGTTTTTATGCAAATATCAATAGAACTCATCTTAGTAAAGTCACATACCAAGTTTCATCCATATACATTCATAAATAAGCGCTATATAACATTTTAAGTATTTTCCATAAGAATAACATGGGGACCGAGTACCTAGGTTTGCTGCTACAGGAGCCATAGGTGAAAAATTTTTTTTTGTGCAAACAACAATAAACCATAACCAGATCAAGCCATATACCAAATTTTGCCAGTTTATTTTCATAAATAAGCGAGATATACATTTTTCCTTTTTCTCCATAAGAATAACATTAGACAACGTACTGTGTTTAGCACTTTCAATATCTCGGTAACCAATTGACGTAGAGCAATGATCAAAATACCAAATTGTTTGTTTTTTTAAGCTGAATTCAATGGTATAAATTAAAATTTGATATAAATTAAAATTAAATGTGAAAACCCCAAAAACCTCATTTTTGGGGTACAAAACCCCCCAAAAACCCCCCTTCGGATGGTGCGATTCATCTGGTTTTCGAACTCGTTCAAATAAATGGTACTTTGCACATTTGTACCAAATTTCATTAAGATCGGACCTTTTTTACGAGAGTTATCGTGCTTACGGACACATATATATATATATATAAATATATAAATATATATATATAAATATATATATATATAAATATATATATATGTATATATATATACATATATACAAATTTGAACGAATGGTGTTTTTGGCATCTGGGGACCTCAAAATGAAAAGTTATCATGGTCTCGGGCTTAAGTCTTACCATGAGACCTACGGTAATAGCTTCTTCCCTATAGGGGAAATTCGCTAAAATGTAGGTTAGTTAGGTGTATATATAAATGTTGTGTTATTGTATTTGATTTTTTGTATATATATATTTGTTATCTTTGTGTTAGTATAAATTAAAATGTAAAAGAAAAATAATAAAAAAAAATCAAAAAAAAATGTAGGTTAGTTAGGTGTAAGAGTTTGATATTTAGATGTAAGTAGGGTTCACTTGATATCGGGAGGAGTTTCCTTACCTCCCGAAACGTAGTGTAGTTTTAAACACTAGAAGCGATAGGTAAAGTCCAAATAAATCAAAAAATAAATTCAAATCCATCGCTATTATGAGTTTCAAAAATGTTTCATGTTGCCTAGAGTTTGGAGATATTTATTATGGAGCAGTGTGGTTGTCAGGAAATGGCCACCGTCCTGACCGGATGTGGTCAGTGTTACCGACGCTTAAATTAGGGTTTAGTTGACGACCTCCCTGTAGACTGGTGAATTAGAATTATGTCAGTTGAATATACCGAAATCGTAATGCCAGAAATATAAGTTATTGTTAGCGTGAATACTAACTTATTCGTTCACTATACTTATACTTATACGAACACTATACTTAACGTGGTTTCAGCCCACGTTTCAACTAATGTTAAAGTTAACCCCTAGTGGGGGATTGAAGTAGACATATCAACCTGGGTTCTGCACTAAACCTGAACTGATATCAAAAAATATGTTATTTTAATTTGATTGTTGGTCTTAGGTCCTCACGGTTAAACTATACTATGCTTTAGTCCTCACATAACGTAATAAATTACTAATCTTGATTGAGTAAAAAATTATACTAACTAAACCTTCTAAACGTATGTTTATTATAAACACATTAGATAACCAAAGCAAATGCTTGGATCACACGTGGAAATTTAAAGCTGGCGTTTTACAGTCCCCATGATTTTATTGAAGAAAAATATTTTATTATTTTTGGCTGAACGAAAAATATATATATTAAAATAAAATACTAAAACAAATAAAAAAATCCTTACTTTTTTATCCTCTTGGGCCAACAAAAACAATTTCATATCAGAATATAAAAAAGTCTTTTCTCGATGACTACAGTAGAATCATATAACCAAAACTGCAAATGCTACACACTAAATTGTAGACTATGTAGACTATGTAGACTATGTAGGCTAAACTATGAGATATTCGGATTCAGATAAATACTAACGTTCATCTGTCATCCAATCTGGTACTTATTTATTATATTTAACTACAGTTTTAAATAACTGATTTAGTAATTAAAATATTATGTATGTTAACCATTCAACATTTGGTTCACCCAATACGGTATTATTATTTTCAATACTTTTCGTTCACCTCACCTGCTCAGCAACAGTACAATAAAAGGCCAACACTACAATATTGTAGCATTTGTTCTTTCATACACTCCTCGCTGAACTTATACTGATACGGCAGGCATGTTGTATACTTCTTATAGTAATATAGTTTGACACAGCCAAGGTGACACGTTATTATTGAGGTCATTTTCAATATTACACTACCTTTTGCACTTTTACAGTTACATCTATTATTTGGTAATTTTGAAAGTTTCGACAACTATGTGTATGATTTATACATAGAATATGTGACAAGGATTTGTCGTGTGACATGCTATGTTTAATCTAATCACTTGAACGCCAATTTGAGAGTTTCCTGTGTAGTCACTGTGATTAAGTCTTTGAAAAGTTCTTGATAATGAATACTTGATAGAGATATACTAACAAGTTTTTATGTGGAGATAGTGGATGTTAAAAAATTATTTTCTACAAATTATTTAAATGTTTTATAAGTTCCTGAATTCAGTATCTTAATCAAAAAGGTTATTTTGAATCTGCTCGTTTTAGTTTTTCATTACAATTGGGCGTTAAGTGAAAATATAACCCGAACAATAGAGATATTTCATTTATCAGACTTCTATTTTATTTTGTATAATATCCCACTAAAATCCAAACGAGTTCGCACGCAGCACGCTGACGTGAGGGAAGTGAATTTCCACATAAAAACTTGTAAAACTCAAAATAAGTGTAAAAACATACATTTTTCCAATTTTTATTGAAATCTGAAAATATCGATTTTTTGGCTGTTCTGATACTCCTGGTTTAATTTACTTGAAAAGCTGGGAATACAATTTTGCGCATTATAAGGTTAGGAGAAGGTCCAGACAGGCTTGAAAGTAGGCGTGATGTTGCTGGGGATTCAAAAGTACTCTAACTAAGGAATAACAGGCTTTTCTAGTGTAAAAGCCCCATAAGACAACGTACTGTGTTTAGCCAATACACATTTCCTTTGATAACCCCGTAAATATATAGCTAGAATGACGAGAGAGGGCTTAAAAGTTTCGCCACACTAATTCCCATCCTTTTACATTCGTTAATTTCACATCAGGGGCTTTTCTGACCCTTTTTGGGCCCAAAAACTCAAAATTTGAAATATTAATCCCCAAAAAAGGGGTTTAGAGTTTTCCGAGTGTTTTTCCAACGAAATTGTCCAACTGATTATAGAAAGGAACGTCCCTACCAAATTTGAAGTAAATCGGACAAAAAATGCGACCACTAGAGTGCATACACATATATATATATAAACAATTTTGAACGACCCCCCAAAACGTGTTCAGGGGGTCACGTTAGGAACTTCTATGGTGGTCCCGGGCTTAAGTTTCACCGTGCGGCTCATGCTAATAGTTCACTTTCCGAACTAACGAGGTCATCCTGGAGGCGAGTGAGCGTAACGAACGAGGTCATCCTGGAGGCGAGTGAGCGTAACGAACGAGGTCATCCTGGAGGCGAGTGAGCGTAACGAACGAGGTCATCCTGGAGGCGAGTGAGCGTAGCGAACGAGGTCATCCTGGAGGCGAGTGAGCGTAACGAACGAGGTCATCCTGGAGGCGAGTGAGCGTAACGAACGAGGTCATTCTGGAGGCGAGTGAGCGTAACGAACGAGGTCATCCTGGAGGCGAGTGAGCGTAACGAACGAGGTCATCCTGGAGGCGAGTGAGCGTAACGAACGAGGTCATTCTGGAGGCGAGTGAGCGTAACGAACGAGGTCATTCTGGAGGCGAGTGAGCGTAACGAACGAGATCATTCTGGAGGCGAGTGAGCGTAACGAACGAGGTCATCCTGGAGGCGAGTGAGCGTAACGAACGAGGTCATAATTTTTCGAATATTTTTACACCCCGAAGATTATATATTATAATTAAAATATCATATTAAGATTAATTTATCATATTAAGATATCAGTACTAATGTCCTGTGTTACATTTAAGTAAGGTTTTCTTATGCACCCATTTAGTTTATATTTAATTTAAGGTCAAATTGAATGTTATTGTTGTAGCGGAGACAAATAATAGTTTATTAACAAATGGACACATAAATCATTCATTTACAGCCAAATAAAGTACTGGCTTACGTTTCTTTAAAACATTCCATATTCTTGTTTGGAATTGGAATAAGTTTTGTAGCTAAATAATTAGTAAAATTAACGATTTTATTTAGGTATTTATCTTTATTTATGTAGATATTACCCCAATGGCTCTGCTCAAGAATGAATTCTCTTGGCTCTGCTCAAGAATGAATTCTCTTTTGAATTCCCAACAGACCACGACGACCGGATTTATAACTTCGTGGCCTGAATTATGAACCAAAACAATCACTAGGCTTGCATGGTTGTAGTTCCCCCGACAGTTAAAATATTACGTGAGAGGAATTTAGAAATATTAACAAGCCTTGAGGACTAATAATACTACTGTCAATGTAAAACTATCTAAAGAAACTTATGCATAATTGAAAGCAACGTGCTTGGTTTGTTGGTGGGGGTATCAATGCATAGAGTAAGTAAATACTATGAGTTTGTAAAATGTCAGTTTTTTATATTTAAGTAACATTTATGGTGGTAAAATATTGTAATTTATTTCGTAGTGAATGTGCGTGTTAATTTAATATATACTACTAGCTTGAAAGGGCCAAAGCCCCTAACTTTGCTCCAATACTCTGCCTTATCTGATTTGAACACATGTCAGTTCGTAAACAAAGTAGACACTTAAACAAATATGTTTTAGTGTAAACAAAGCACACGTTTTTAAATCCCCATACTTTTCTTATGGGGGATGTTTTACGTTATTTATCGTTTGTTGGTAACGTTTTAGAAATGCTGCTATTTTTCCCGAGACCCTGGGATCAAGACCTTAAATTTGAGCTGTCTCCCATCATCTTGTGATTTGCCAAACACCCACAATTTTGACTTAACGATTTCGCTTACAGAATTATTTATAAACATATGTATGCAATTATTAAATTGTATTTTTGGTTTATATTTATGACTGCTTGTGTCAGTAGGCTGACGCTTTAGTTTGACTAAGAATGTTAAAAGATAAAATACCTAGGCTACTTGTTGTTAGTTTAAGGTTTTTATTTTGGTTAATGTTCTCTTATATTCTGATTATCATACTCTATTCTAATTTAAATTCTCAATATGTCCGTCATATAATACTGAACTCATCTAATTACTTCAATTTGTACAATGATACAAACATAATTTGCAAATTGAAATTTCGTAATACTTACAATATATAATTTTTCCTCTAGAGAGATCAAGCGTTTCACTGCTTGATACAAAGATAATGCGCTTGTGATAATTTGCATTAAATTCTCTTTACCTTAAGTTGTCAGTGAAATCTAATAATGAAGCACACGGTTGGACCGCACCACTGGCCAAGTCTGTGTTGTGTAAAGCAAAGAAACAACACAAACGTGACACCTGATAAATGACTTTTGCATAAAAAGTATTGAATGTCAAAAGTACAAAAATTTAAAATAAAACAACCAAGGATATTGGCTAAATCACCTCTAACGCTGTGAAGGTCACCTTAATATCAACAAGAATAAAAAAAGTTTATTGAAAATTTACAATTTTACTGGTTGCTTGAAACATATTGAATATATTTCGCCCTTGACTAAATATTTCTTTAGTAATCCAAATTAATTCCCTTAATAGTTTAAATTCTCAAAATATGTTTTAATTAAAACAGTTCTACAATAAGTTGCTAGTGTATTAATTGCTGCGCGTGAGGAAGTTTTACCAGTAACTCACATCATTAGGCGGAAACTTGATTAGCATTTAGTAATCCAATTATTATTCAGACGAATTCCACTTCACTATTATAAAGTTTTACCCCTCAATGTGAACATTTTAATGAGGAATTTTTCCCTTGGTCACTGCAACCCTTTATCCGACAACGCTTTCTATTACAATGTGTCAACTTGCCTCTTTTGTAAATATATTATGAAACGACCCATAAGAGGTTTAAACTTACGCTTATTTGTATGTTAGATATTAGCATAACAAATATTTTATTCTGGTAGCAGTAAGCTTTTGTATGCATTCAAAATCTAACATATTTCTTTCATTATTTCCGCATGAAAAAGATTTAAAATAAACTGCTACATTGTAGTAAGAGCTTTGATTAATTTCTTAATCAATTGCAAAACAATTTTGGAGTAGACTGATGTTTTAGTTTTGCTAAATAATAGGTTAAAACACCGATAAATTTAAGACTATTGTACTTTATATATTTTGATAAACATTAAAAATAGCAATCACAAACCCGACCAAGAACAGTATTATTTGTCAGAAGGATTAATTCATATTCCAACATTTCTTCGATTAAATGTTTTTTGAATTCATAAACTCAGTGATCTCAAGGGGTTCCTTGTGCGGGTCGCTCTGTAATTTGCGGTTATACCAGGCCACAACACACGTTGTTGATGGTTGGAACGTTGGGGAATCTGGATCCGCTATGCAAGTTATGTTTCAATTTAATCTACCGTAATATACCGGGTGTCCACAAAGTCTTGGCCTGATTTAATAGCTTTGCTGTACAAAAACCATTAGAGCCACACTTAACTTCTATGCCTTGTTTTAAAGGGAATTTAATCAAGTTTTATTTCATTAAGTTGGTAACACCTAAACACAGCTGATTGACAACAATATATATATATTTCTTGAAGGCAGCTGTATATGATGTTAAATATATCGCTTTATCCTCAACGAAGTTGATTCGGTAATCTTACATAATAATATGTTTAGTATAAATAATTTACATTTAGGTTTGCAACATGTTGATAATAGATACATTCTTATGTACATCTACGCACAAATGCACAATAAAGAAAGTTCTTCCATTGAACGGTTCTTTAGCATAGTTTATATAAAGCGAATGATAGTATGAAAGTAAAAACGAGTTCGCACGCAGCACGCTGACGTGAGGGAAGTGAATTTCCACAAAAAAACTTTTAAAACTCAACATCTGTGTGAAACATACATCTATACGAATTTTTATTGAAACCTGAATACATTGATTTTGTTGGCTGTTCTGATACTCCTGGTTTCATTTACCTGCAAAGCTGGGAATACAATTTTGCGCATTTATAATGTTAGGAGAAGGTCAGGCAGGCTTGAAAGTAGGCGTGAGTTTCTTGGGGTGATAAAAGTACTCTAACAAAGGTATAACAGGCTTTTCTAGTGTAAAACCCCCATAAGACAACGTACTGTGTTAAGTCAAAACACATTTTCTTTAACAACTCGGTAAATATTTATGCTAGAATGACGAGAGAGGGCTTAAAACTTTCGCCTCACTAATTCCCATGGTTTTACAAACATTAATTTTACATCCGGGGCTTTTATGATCCTTTTTGGGCCCAAAACCCCGAAATTTGAAAGATTAATCCCCAAAAAATGGGTTTAGCGTTTTCCGATTGTTTTGCCCAACGAACTTGTCCAATTGATTGCAGAAAGGAACGTCCCTACCAAATTTGAAGTAAATCGGACAAAAAATGCGACCGCTAGAGTGCAAACACATATATATATATATATATATGTCTATACATATATATATATATATATATATATATATATACAATTTTGAACGACCCCCCAAAACGTGTTCAGGGGGTCACGTTAGGAACTTCTATGGTGGTCCCGGGCTTAAGTTTCACGGTGCGGGTCATGCTAATAGTTCACTTTCCAAAGGAAATTCACTAACAAGTTCGATCGTTGCGATGATAATAACTACATTAGTTTGTACTGATTGGCATGTAAAGATTAATTAACACCCCCTATTGATTTGGCATAATCAATATTTCCTAGGTTTCTATAAATAAGTTTGCCTTTATCAAAAATTAAACCCCCAAAACGTTTCGCGTACTACAAGGTCATCAATACCGATAAAACTTTAAACTATCAAAATTCATTAAACATGACACGACACTCTCAAAAAGTCGACCATTGTAATTAAAGAGCCACGATATGTATTGGCACGGGAAGCAGTTGAGACTGCAAACTCGCCTGTAGCTAAGATCGATGCTCGTTTTAAGGTCGATACCCCATTTTTATTCGAAAGTCTTATAAACAATTTAGGATAACGATAAAACTCGCAATAAAGTTTAAAACAGATAAGCACTTAGCAAACCCATTAGCCACGTATCGCCCAGTGTTTAAATTCACGTTGATTTTGTATAAAGCCAACTACTGAAATTGTAACATAACAAGAAGTAGTGTCCGTGACCGGAGTCAATAGCCCATAGGTAAAGCTCATCTCAACTGCCTTAGGTCACCACCCTTGCCGACATGCCTATGACTAAGGGGAATTGATGTTTAAAAATCAAGTTAACACAAAAATATGGTTATATGCAAATTATAGTTTTATACATTTATTGAGTGTATTCAAATTTGAACATTCAACAATTTCTTGTACGTTTTCAAGGAACAAATCAATATGACTCCTTAAAAGAGTATCTCAGAAGTAGAGGGAGATTCCCGTGATATAATTTAGCTAAGAAATATCATTGGGGAAGAGCTAATACACGGTTGAAACTGAGGAGTTGCATAATTAAACCTGTTTAAGCTCTGAAAGGACAACAAAGGAAATAAACTGCATTAACGGAACGAGGAAGTTTTCTGTTTTGACTAGATGAATTAACTGTGAGTTAGTGACAATATTTAAACAGAAGTTATAAATGTATTTAACTTTACTGTTAAATTGTGTACGCGTAGTTAAATACCCCCGCCGCAGTAAACCTGCATACTCAGCCAATTTCCAATGCATAATATATGTCTTAATACCACATAAAGCCGCATACCAAGTTTCATAAAAATATATTCACATATAAGAGATTTTAATTATTCTCCATAAGAATAACATTGGTAATGAGTACGTAGGTTTGCTGAAACAAGGAACACAAACAATTGTTTTTTATGCAAATATAAATAGAATTTAAGTAGGCGAAGCCACATACCAAGTTTCATCAATATTCAATCATAAATAAGCGCTATATAAAATTCTAGTTATTCTCCATAAGAATAACATGGGGGCTGAGAAAGCAGGTTTGCTGCAACAAGGAACCAAAAAATGGGTTTTTATATAATTATCAATATAACTCAACCAAGTGAAGCTACATACCGAGTTTTATTAATTTATTTTCATAATTAAGGGAGTCATTACATTTTACTTATTCTCCATAAGAATAACATGGGGGCTGAGTATGCAGGTTTGCTGCTACGGGAATAATCAACAAAAACTAATTTTTTTGTGCAAATATCAATATCAAATATATTTTTATGTGGCACTACGCGAAGCCACATACCAAGTTTCATCAACATCCATAAATAATCGAGATATCAAATTTTATAATTCTCCATAAGGATAACATTGGACAACGTACTGTGTTTAGAACTTTGAATATCTCTGCAACGGTTGGGCGTAGAATAACAATTTAAACACCAAAATGATTTTTTTGTGGAGCTGAACAGATTGGTAAAAGCAAATGTGAAATTTACATTTAAATGAACTGAGGAAAAACCAAAAACCTTTTTCCCATAAGATTAACATGGGAGATTTTATGAGTAGGCTTTTTTGGATTTTCTCCGCAACCAATCAACCTAGGTTAATAATTCAAAAAACAATAGTATTTGTTTTTTTAAGCTCTATAACATGGGCAAAACCAAAATTAATTTTGTTTAAAATTGTTTGGTGAAAAATGCAAAAAACTGATTTTTGGGAAATTTAAAACCCCATAAACCCCCCTTCCCACGGTCCGATTTTTCTGGTTTTCGAACTTAAACTCATGTCATTTTACACATTTGAGCCAAATTTCATCAAAATCGGACGTTCTTTACTCAAGTTATCGTGTTAACGGACACACACACACACATATATATATACATATATATTTAAATATATATATAGACATATATACATATATAAATTTGAACGAATAGTGTTTTTGTCATCTGGGGACCTCAAAACAAAAAGTTATCATGGTCTCGGGCTTAAGTCTTACCATGAGACCTACGGTAATAGCTTCTTCCCTATAGGGGAAATTCGCTAAAACACATTTAATATTACCAAACCTAGTGCTAATGAATGTTTGATCACGCTTGTCATAAAACATGACGAAAATACATTTTAGGTTTTCTATTAGACTAATATTAGAATCGTATTACTACAACTCATTTAAGTCTTTTAATAAAATGCATAGCTAGTAATACATCTGTATAAAATATGTATGAAAATTGATAGCAGCAATTTAAGGGGTTTTATAGCAGAAACGTATGATTAAATCTACAAATTAAAAAACAGTTTTGTAATATCCATATATGTAAAAATCTATATTAAAAAAAACCTGTAAACTTGAAAAGGGAGAATGTTATGTTATTGGAGTGTAAATGATGAATTTTTTATCTATTTCAAAAAATAAGGCTCAGTTTATGAAAATTCTTTTATAAATAATAATTATCTCACTTGAAAGCTTTTATGAAATAGAAGGTGAAAGATAAGTTTAATAAGGTAAACAGAAAAATTCAAAAGAGTTACATTGAATTTTAAGTCTATTTTCTTTTCTTTTGAAAGCTTGCTTAAACACTTTTTCAATCTTTGAATCGAAGATTTTGAGTCCGTGGTGGATTGAAGGGTATTGATTACGGATTCTTGTATTGTAGGGATGTTGTTGGGGCTGAACCAGTCTACGTTCTTTTTTAAATTTATTGGTTTCTATAATTTAAAGTAACAGATTTTTAAGAATGCTTAAATTTGTTTAATGTTTCTGACAATAAATGGATAACTATTTCAAATAAAACTTGATCAATCCCAGTCTAGGTTATTGGGAGTATTAATGGTCAAACTATTCTGTTTGGTGTACATCCTTCAATATAATATGCATAGTGAACAATGAGTAATATGTGTGTTCAATATAAGTATAGGTCAATTACAAAATAAATTTACAATAATTTCTATATAAAGCTTTATGGAAATTGCTAAACAAACTTTTGATTCCAATTTGAATATTTTTTCGGACGCCAAAAGAACTAAAAATTTCTCTTCGTTAATGTTTCGGTTTTCATTATTTGGCACAGTTTTCTATCTTCAGTACCCCCGTACCCATTTTTCATGTATAACGTGGCCTAACTTTCATTGTAAATACATATATACAAGTACATCAGTACAGAAAAAATTAAAGAGTTATCAAATTTTCGAAAAAATTGGTACAAAAGTTTAACTAACCCCCTATTTAATACATCGAGTAATAAATATACAAATACTCTCGCCTCACGTCAACGAGCTTATTTCGTTTAGTTATTGTTATTGTTAGAAGAAAACCTATTCAACATTCATATTTGATTAGTTAATTACAAAACTTCAATGCCGTATGAAGACTGATAGAGTAAAACAATTATCCAGCTCAGAGCAAACAGGTACAACTCCGATAAAAAGCAATACTTGAACGATATTGAGTGATGCCGTCAAATATATCACTCAAGTATATCACTCCGTCAAGTATATCGGAGCACTCCAGGCTGGAAACTACCAATAAGATCTCGAGCTGCAACTTTTGAGTACCAGACGTTTACAACTTGTAATTACCTTAACAAGAGTTAAGCGTTTCTAAAGTTTCTAACAAGATTCTTGTTTGGAAAGCTCACAAAAATCATTCATTTAAAAACTTTTACTTTACCTTTAAATTTGTATTTCGTTATGCAACGTTATCGCTTGTTTTGTGGTTTTAACACAATATCTATATAATTAAAAGGAATTTTGTTTTACCTTTAAAACCTTTATATTGCATATATTTTTGGCACCATTCAAAAGTTCTTAGATATGCCTTCTAGGTGTTTGAAAAACACCCACCTTCAGTGTAAATGTGCCTTATTGGTTTTCACATTTCAATATCAATCTTATGATACATTTATTAAGATAAACAGCTGATAATAATCTGCTGTGGTTTGAAAATAAACACCTCGCTCAGTGACTGCGAATAATGTATACACCAGCTATAAAGTATTATAAACTATGTTCACTCGAAGCAAGTAGCTTGCAGCTGATTATTTGCATCAGGTTACCTGCATCGTCTAAACGCGATAATGCAGTCGCAAACTACCTGCTTAGTAACTTTAGGAACAACTTGCTTATTTCATGCAGGTTGTGTCTACACAAAGCAGGGAAAAAGTTAAAATAAAATAATTCCTTTATTATGATGTGTTAATCAGTTAGATACAGCTTTTTATGACAACTTAAGTTAAAAATAATCTCAAAAATGTCAAATAAATTTCAGCATTTCTCTTACAGAATTAAATACCCCGTAGCAGCAAACCTGCGTACTCAGCGAATTTCCAATGCATCTATATGTTTCTTAATACCACATAAAGCCACATACCAAGTTTCATCAATATACATTCATAAATAAACGATTTATGACATTTTAATTATTCTCCATAAGAATAACATGGCGGCTGAGTATGCAGGTTTGCTGAAGCAAGGAACTTAAAAATGGGGTTTTATACAAATATCAATATAACTCATGTAGGTAAAGCCACATACCAAATTTCATTAATTTATTTTCATAATGAAGGCAGATAACACGTTACTTATTCTCCATAAGAATAACATGGGGCTGAGTATGCAGGTGTGCTGCTACGGGAGCCTTTGGTAAAAAATTTTTTTTTAGCAAATATCAATGGTCCACAACCAGATGAAGCCGTATACCAAGTTTGGTCAGTATACGTTCATAAATAAGCGAGATATAAAATTTTTATTTTCCTCCATAAGAATAACAATAGACAACGTACTGTGTTTAGCACTTTCAATATCTCGGTAACCAATTGACGTAGAGAAATTATCAAAATACCAAATTGTGTGTTTTTTTAAGCTGAATCCAATGGGAAAAACTAAAATTTGACTATTTCCAAAATTATATGTAAAAGATTCGAAAAACCAATTTTTGGGGTACAAAACCCCCCCATAATACCACTTCGGATAGAGCGATCTGGCTAGTTTTCGAACTTAAAGTAATAAACTTTGCTTTACACATTTATACCAAATTTCATCAAAATCGGATAATTTTTACGAGAGTTATCGTGCTCACGGACATATATATATATATATATATATAGTTTCGAACGAATGGTGTTTTTGGGGTCTGGGGACCTCAAAATGAAAAGTTATCATGGTCCCGGGCCTAGGTCTTACCATGCCGACTACGGTAATAGCTTCTTCCCTATAGGGGAAATTCGCTAAAATGTGGATGGATACACAATTAGCATCTAAGTAACCTTGCTCTGATATGCTCTTCCTTGTGTTATCTGATTACTGTCCTCATGCTAAGGAAAATAAAACATTATGAAAGTACTAGCCGTTACCCGTTGTGGATTCGCCTGCGTTCACTACATGGCGTTAGTAAGATATGTTAACTGGCTAGAGTCGCCTCGTATTCCAAGGCAGCATTTTCAAAGACGCCGCACGTATTTCTTGTGAACGTTTGCCGCCTCTGGGTAGCCCTAACAGCAATAGCTCGTCTGCATGCTTTAGCTTCCTTATTATTTACTGTAGATCACTGCTCTGCTATGGTGTCATTTCAGTTGCTCTCAATCAGGCCTACCGCGAGGTTGCTCCTCACGTCGAAGTTTCTCTTCTTCTAGTTTCTTCAGGCCTGCCGTAGAGCTTGCTGAAGCCTTTTAATTTCCATTTTTGTGGAAGTTGCCTGACTTTTAGACACATTTTAGCTCTTTGTATGGGCTTGCCCTGAACTTTAAGACAAATGTGATTGACGTTTCCCCGGTATTATCATGATACCTTCGTGCTTAAAAGTGCAACACAAATTTTAACCAAAATGTAAACAAATAAATTAAATACAGAACACCTTTTTTAATTACCATCTGATACAGTAAATGCTAGTGCCCATAAAATTATCACGGGAAGTTTTGTGACTATTAGGGCAAAGACCTACAGGAATTTGAAAGCGAGAATGGACCTATATGTTACTTTAGTGTAGTATCTATCTTCCTACCAAATATCAGCTCAATCGGTTCAGTAAATGAAGCGTGATTGAGCCCCAAATAAACAAACAAACTCACAAACGTTCAGCTTTATAATATTATAGTATGATATAATGAAATTATATAATACGTTAGACAAGATGCAACTTTAAAATTGACAAGATGTGTCTCACAGCCTTTACGAGTGGTTAACTCCACCATTGTATTTTTATAACTTCCCCACCGTCAAAGTAAAGTTTATTGTTCAGATTACTTTCCACTCGGAATTTTCCTGGAGGAAAGCATAACTTTGAATAACTTGATTATTTCAGCTATCGAAGGAGATTGATCAGTGCCTGCGCTTCAAAGCAATCAGATATTGCTTACGTTAGAGTATAACACAGGCATGTTACATGAAACATTTATATTTGAAAAGTAAGAGTTCAAAACATCTCTTTGGAATCCAGTTAAAACATTTCTCCCTCGCGTATTGACGTATTTAACTAAGTGCTTTGTCGCCACCATTTAACTGATTGATGTAAACGATCATCACAAACAATCTGAACTGTATCGTCACATTTTTTTGAACACGGAGGAAGTTAGATGAACATTGCGTCAGTCAGCAATTGGACTAATTCGTCCTCGCTTATCAGGGACACTTGCTGACGATGACGGGAAATATCAACATTCGATATCGGCTTTCATTACGTTTCACAGTCAATGACTCTCGTTAGTCAATAAATGACTGAATTAATCTAAAAACGAGTTCGCACGCAGCACGCTGACGTGAGGGAAGTGAATTTCCACATAAAAACTTTTAAAACTCAAAATCAGTGTAAAAACATACATTTTTCCAATTTTTATTGAAATCTGAAAACATTGATTTTTTGGCTGTTGTGATACTCCTGGTTTCATTTGCTTGCAAAGCTGGGAATACATTTTTGCGCATTATAAGGTTAGTAGAAGGTCCAGACAGGCTTGAAAGTATGCGTGAGTTTGCTGGGGATGATAAAAGTACTCTAACAAAGGAATAACAGGTTTTTCTAGTGTAAAACCCCCATAAGACAACGTTCTGTGTTTAGCCGATACACATTTTCTTTAATAACTCGGTAAATATTTATGCTAGAATGACGAAAGAGGGCTTAAAACTTTCGCCTCTCTGATTCCCATCTTTTTACATGCATTTATTTTACATCTGGGGCTTTTATGACCCTTTTTGAGCCAAAAAACTCGAAATTTGAAAGATTAATCTCCAAAAAAGGGGTTTAGAGTTTTCCGATTGTTTTGCCCAACGAACTTGTCTAACTGATTTGGTGGGGACAGAAAGATACGTCCCTACCAAATTTGAAGTAAATCGGACAAAAAATGCAACCGCTAGAGTGCAAAAACACACACACATATATATATATAAAATTTTGAACGACCCCCAAAACGTGTTCAGGGGGTCACGTTAGGAACTTCTATGGTGGTCCCGGGCTTAAGTTTCACCGTGCGGGTCATGCTAATAGTTCACTTTCCAAAGGAAATTCGCTAATGACAACAGTAAAAGCTTCCCTGTGGATTATTACAGTGATTAAGAGCATAAACAGTTTTAAGATGAAAAGCTGTGCAGGCTTTTAACAATGTCAACAACAATTACTAGTAAAACCTCTAAACAACGAACTTTAAATTGTAGACAAATTATACTAATTTTTGTAACCAAACAACTTTAATGTATAAAAAATGTCATTATTGCAAATATTTTGGTTAATTATAGGCCTGTTTTTGTTGTGAATGTATTTTTAAGTAGCCTAGATGTAACTTACGAAATACTTGTACTAACATATGTGTTTATAATACTAGGTGTTCGTTGAAAAACGGTACACAAATACAAAACATGTGTTGCAATTTTAATAGGTAAAGTATTTGTTCTCGCCTAAAAATTGGTTTCCATTGTTTTAATTAATATATCAACCGAGCTAACACAATTGAAATTGTTTAAAAATAACAAAAATAGGTCTGCAAGCGTCAGTCGGTTTGATAAAGACCTGTTGTTGATGTGGTTGAATGGGTTGAATGGTGCACCCTGAAATACAAATCGTTTTTCAACTTCACTCATTTTGAACATTCACAAGCCGAGAGTAGCTTTATGTAGGTACATATAATCATTATAACAGCGGTTTATTTAATTTAATTGAATTAGGAAAACACACATGACATCAACCGAATAAAACCCTCTTCCATTTGAGTAACATGGGAACTTGAAGTCCCGTAGGGCTGAGCCCTGAGGACTTTTCTAAACTGCAATAGGCCTATGACACTCCTGGGTACTATAGCGCTGACTAGCAGGCTATAATTTTTCTTGAGTTAAAGAAGTGGTAATTAAAGAAAAAAAATAAAGAACTGAATAAACTCTTCTTGTATTTATTTAAATAAATAAAATAAAGTTTTCCTTCTCAAATAAAACAGTTCAAATTTCAAAATTAAATTAAACTTGGTTTTGCATATCACTTCTGTCTTTCAAAATCAAAAGATTAACTGTTCGATCCTTTTTTTATATTACTGGACTTTAATTATAAATCTTCCTTTAGTTCTTTAACAGTCTGGCTCTAAGCATGTCTTCAACCCAAGTATAAAAGAAAAAGTTGAATCCAAGAAAGAATGAAACGCTTCGAACCCTGAAAAAGAAATAATTGTTTTACAGACTGTTCCCCTTTTTTGGAAAACAACAAATGAGAAATTGGAGCAATAATTTAAATTGAAACTCTAAATTTTAAAACAACTTTGTACCTTCAAACTGAAGAGGTTCACGTTTCGCTGGAAAGACTCACGACACACTCACGACACTAGTTGTCAACGTAAAATGCCGGAGCCTCCCAGCAACCGTGAATATATAACCTTAGCTTAGAAACTTCCAGAAACCCGAGCACGCCGGCCGTCACGTGACCAGGCTCCAGTTCAATCCAGCCAAGCAAGGATTTAAATGATTGTCTCCAACTCTTTCTGACAAACCCGAACAAGAAAATCGCGATCTTGCCTTGACTTGCAAAACCAAGTAGCACCAGCAATTCTTATTTGCCACTGTCAAACATTATTTCTTTTAATATATAACAAATAGTATATTTAATTATATATAGCGTTTCAATTACAATTGGGACGCTATAGCACATAGACTATTTTTGTACAAAGTTTCAGCAGAATTGGTCCAGTGGTTTTGGCATGATGGAACAATATACAGACAGACAGACACCCCCTCATTTTAGCGAATTTCCCTTATAGGGAAGAAGCTATTACCGTAAGTGGCATGGTAAGACTTAAGCCTGAGATCATGATAACTTTTTATTTTGAGGTCCCCAGATGCCAAAAACACTATTCGTTAAAATGCATATATAGAAAAACAGAGAGATCATTTAGATAAAAATTCCGGGAACATGTACAAGCTCTAGGAAGTAACAACGCGACTACCATGAAATCAAACTTTGCAAAACATTTACTTAGTCTTAATCATAATTACAAAAGTATAGAATAAAATCTTGAAGTTATTGAGTTTTCAAATAAAGGTACGAAAATGGATTCAAAATAAGAGTTTCACATTTACTCAGGATACAAAGAGAACCCTCAAAATATACTAAACAGCCATTTAACATTAAATAATCCTATTTTTGACATGCAAATGACACCAAACCATTAAAAGAATTGGTCTAAACAGAAAACAAAAAAATATATATATGGTTTCTACCACAAATTGGCTTAAAATGAAGAAAACAGAAATAATTTAGTATTTATTTGAATCATATGACAAATTTTAAATGTTGTTTTGTTTGTATTAGGTTAAGAATATTTAGCTTGACCATGGCCTTAGGTTGAAACATGTCGCTAATATAATCTTCAGAAGAAGGGTACTTTGTTACTTATTTACTACCTATATCTACCTATAATATTATAAAGAAGAGGTGGTTTCTGTCTGTCTGTCTGTCTGATGTTCCAGGTGAACACAAAAGCTACTGAACCGACTGAGCTGAAACTTTACACATAGGTAGATCTTGAACCCATGCCACACATAGGTCTATTCACTTCCTTATAATCCCCTCGGGCTACGCCCCGTGAACGTCCAAGTTTCAATTTTTACATTTCAGAAGAAAGTAAACATTCAGAAACTGTAATGCGAACAGGTGTGGACACTTCCATTTGACAGCTTAAAGAGCAGAAGCAAGAACAGCTGTTCTAGCTAACTAAAATGGAATTTGCATTGACTAAAGAACGGGTAGAGAAAACCCCTGTGCGAAGAACAGGTACGTCAGCTAGCTATTAATTAATATTAGCATTAATATTCAGCTAGCCACATAAAATATTAATGTGGCTTCATCTGGTTGTGGTCTATTCTTATTTGCCCCAAAAAAATTATTACTGATACTTCCTGTACTTCCTCCCGATTTTATATTTTGCTCCCCCCTCTTCAATTTTATACTTTTATTTGATGTCCCCCATTTAATATTTTAGCCCCCCATTTTATATTTTTGCCCCACCCCCCGATTTTATATTGGTTTGCCCCCTCCCCGGATTTTATATTTTTGCTCCCCCCATTTTTATTTTTGCCCCACCCCAATTTTATATTTTGCTCCCCCCTCTTCGATTTGATATTTTTATTTTATGTTCCCCCTCAATTTTATATTTTTGCCCCCCCCCCCGATTTTATATTTTTTCTCTCTCCCAGATTTTTATTTTTGCCCCGTCGATTTTATATTTTGCTCCCCCCCGCCGATTTTATATTTATGCCCCCTCCCGCCCTCCCCGATATTTTTTTTATTTTTATTGAACTTGAGTTCTTTTATTTCTAAAAGCGAATCCAAGGTGTCACTTGTACCGATTTGGAGTTGCAAACCACACGCCGTTTACTACCCGACAGAGATCCTTGACTTAGCAACAGGACCCGAACTATCTGCCAGTATATATCGTTGATTATCTTTGATTAATAGTACATTAAACGTTAAAATTGTAATTTTAATATTATAAAATAATGTGGATTGTTATTAATTTAGTTAATCTACCATTTATATACAACCCGTACGAATGATGGGTTCACAGCTAGTAATATTATAAAGAATAGGTGGTTTCTGTCTGTCTGTCTGTCTGATGTTCCGATGAAAGCAAATCTACTGAACCGACTGGGCTGAAACTTTACACATAGGTAGATCTTGAACCCATGCAACACATAGACCTATTCACTTCCTTGAAATCCCCTCGGGCTCCGCCCCGTGAACGTCATAAGTTTCAATGTTTACATTTCAGAAGAAAGTAAACATTCAGAAACTGTAATGCGAACAGCTGTGGGTACTTCCATTGGACAGCTTAAAGAGCAGAAGCAAGAACAGCTGTTTCAAGCTAACTAAATGCAAATTGCATTGACTAAAGAATGGGTAGAAAAAACCCCTGTGCGTAGAACGGGTACGTCTGCTAGCTATTAATTAATATTAGCATTAATATTCAGCTAGCCACATAAAATATTAATGTGGCTTCATCTGGTTGTGGTCTATTCTTATTTGCTCAAAAACAATTTTTACCGATACTTCCTGTACCCCCTGATTTTATATTTTTCCTCCACCCCCGATTTTTAGTTTTGCCCCACCCCCGATTTTATATTTTGGTTCCCCCTCTTCGATTTTTAGTTTTTAATTTTGTATCCCCAATTTTATATTCTCCCCCCAATTTTATATTTTTGTACCCCCCCCGATTTAATATTTTTGCTCCTGATTTTATATTTTGCTCTCCCCTCTTCCACTTTTTATTTTATTTTAAGTCCCCCATTTTATATTTTTGCCCCCCAATTTTATATTTTTGTGCCCCCTCCGAATTTTCATTTTTGCCCCCTCCCGATTTTATATTTTGCTCACACCCCGATTTCATATTTTTTGCCCCCCTTGATTTTATATTCTTGCCCCCCCGATTTTATATTGTTGCCCCCCGATTTTATATTTGTTTGCCCCCTGATCTTATATTTTTGCTCCCCCATTTTTATTTTTGCACCCCCAAATTTTATAATTTTGGTCCCTCCCATTTTTATTTTTGCCCCCCACGATTTTATATTTTGTTCCCCACCCCCCGATTTTATATTTTTCCCCCGCTCCGATTTTATATATTTTCTCCCTCCATTTTTATTGTAGCCCCACCCCAATTTTATATTTTTCTCCTCCCCTCTTCGATTTTATATTTTTATTTTATTGTCCCCCCTCCATTATATATTTTTGACCCCCCATTTTATATTTTTACTCTCCCCCGATTTTTACTTCCCCCCCGATCTTATATTTTACTCCCCCCACCGATTTTATATTTATGACCCCATTACCCCCTCACCGGAAGGGGAATTTAATTTTAATATTGTAAAATAATGTGGATTGTTATATGATTTAGTTAATATACCATTCATATACAACCCGTACGACGGACGGGTATACAGCTAGCATATATATATATATATATATATATATATATATATATATATATACATGTGTGTGTGTGTGTGTGTCCGTTACCTCGATAACTTTTGAAAGAAACGCCCGATTTGATAAAATTTGGCAAAAATGTGAAGAGTAGCATTTATGACTTTAAGTTCGAAGACCAGATCGGTCAAACTATGAGAAGGGGGCTTAAAATTTCCCAAAATCAGTATTTGGAACTTTTTACCGTAAAATTTTAAAAACACTCGATTTTGGTTAAAGGCATTTTATAGAGCTTAAAAAACAAATAATTTATTACTTTGAATCATTAAGCTAGGTTAAGTAGTTGTTTAGAAAATTATAAAAAAAACACGTCCATAACATTTCACATGTTAATCTTATGGGAATAAGGATTTTAGATTTTCCTCAGATAATTTTACTAAAAACTTAATAATAATAATAAATACAGCTCTGCAAAACAATAATTTTTGTTTTAATTGTTGTTCTGCGTCCAACCGTTGCAGAGATATTCACAGTGCTAAACACAGTACGTTGTCCAATGTTACCCTTATGGAGGATAAATAAAATCTGATATTTTGATTATTTATGAATGTATATGGATGAAACTTGGTATGTGGCTTTAAATAGTTGTGGTATATTGATACTTGCACAATAAGTTGTTTTATTTTTTTATTTTCTCAGAAGCAGCAAACCTTCATATTTGGTCCTCATATTATTCATATGGAGAATAAGTAAAGTTTTATATCTCCCTTAGTTATGAACCTAAATGAATAAAACGTGGTATTTAGCTTTCTTCACCTGGTTGAGTTATATTGATAATTGCAAAAAAACACATTTCTTATCTTCCTCGTTGCAGCAAACCTGCGTACTCAGCCCTAATGTCATTCTTATGGAGAATAAATAAAATGCTATATATCACTTATTAATTCATGTATTTTTGTGAAACTTGGGAAGTGGCTCTAGGTAGTAGTGAGACCCATATTGGAAATTCGCTGAGTTTGCAGGTTTGCTGGGGGTATTTATAACAGTAGTGATGTGGCTATTTTGATTGTGTTAACATTTGTTTCAGCTGAATATTGTAGATAGTCTTTCAAAAAAATATTTTGGCTAATCAAAATACCAGATATAATATGCAAGTTTAAATTATATAAAAACAAACACATATAAACTGATACGTTTTATAACCCAAAAACTGTATGTTAACCAACTTCAACGTGGCAATGTAGCAATTAAGTGGCTTCAGTTTAAAAGCGGCAAAGCGTTTGAGCGTGTTAAATCCAGACGAGTCTACGATATTAAAAAGCTCCATTCACCAGATCAAATTACATTTTATTAAATTGCATGCCAAATAACCAAAACACTCCACAAAGCTGAATACACTCTCCGCGTGCAGCGTGTTTTTTAAAAGTTTTGAGTAAACAATTTTAATTTTCTTTTTAATTGCTTTCCTCCTTTTATTTGTATTACTGAAATTAAGTCGCTTCCTCCATGAGTGAAAATACGTTATTACCTAAACTTGAGGATCAGGACACCTTTGAACTGCAGTAGGTATGTAACTGCTATTGATGCAATATAGTTTTGCTGACAACTATTAGTTGGCCGGGGAACGACAGTGGCGTACAAACTATGGAGGGTTATCTTTCCCCCCGTCCCGCACCGCCCCTCTTACCATCTCCATATAATACGATACTAGTTAATTGGCAAGTTAAAAATTAATTTGTTCGATGCTCGAGTTTACAGCACTGTAAATCTCTCAAGTATAACCCCCAAATTACGCTTCTCTGTTATCCACTGAAATATATGTGTTTGGTATTTATTTTAAGTTATAATTAAGTTTTTCTTACTAATAATTTTCTGTTTTTACTTTGACTGAAATCTAGATTTAAGATATCGAGATTTCCAGACTACTGTATTTTTTAAATATCAAACAGAACGATAGAGAGAGCGAGACGTACAAATCTTTTAAAAATCAACCATGACATCATCAGACCACATCACGCCACAATTTTCCTTAGATGTGATTGGTTAACGTAAATTCAACATTAACTCCCGGCGTCCAGTTCTCTTCGGCCGCGCTTACTGTACATATGCAAAATTGCGGTACATTTTTCTCTCGGGACTTTAAGTGCCCACTAAAACCTTTAAAGTTAGCCTTACATTTCGGCCCCTCTCAAATCCACTTTAGTATAAATTGTAGTTAGTTCTTATTAAATTTCCCCATTTAAGTTCAGGGTAAAGTGCTGTGAAACCCCTCTCCGAGGACTTCAGTGTGCGGGCTTCTGAGAACTCTTTCGACTTCAAACCGCGCTACCGCTACCGCTGCCGCTACCGCTACCGCTACCGCGTCCGGTAATATTTTTCTGGACTTTCGAACGATTAGCGAATTTCAAGACCAGTGCGATCTGGAAAGACTGTGCCTAAGGAAGTGGACATTCCCATCGCCCAGGACGCTACCCGGTGAGGCGCCGCACCACCACGCCATCATTATATTCTGGGTGGAAAGGATTTTTTGGAGAGTGAACAATTTAATCTCAAGCTAGTCACCATGTGTTTTTCAGCTAGTGATAATTTGAAACCGAAAGACCCCCCCCCCATTTCCAAGTTAAAATTAAATTGACTCGGTGGTCCTCCATAAACTGTAATTATTATTAATATTCTCATATTTTATAATCTAACAAACCCTTAAAACCAAACAATATGATAAGTTACACAATATTCAGAAACAGTAATATTCTTACTAGCTTTTCCTTAAAAACTTTGTCAGAAAATTAGCAGTCAATGGTATTTCCACTGATGATTAAGAAATAAAATAAATCCTGTTTAAATTTAAAACTTAAAACCAAATTTTTCTCTGAATATAGTTTATTTTACTGTGGAAAAACACAACACAACTTTAACAAATTCATTACACTTAAAAAATTTATATTTTGCTCTGACGAATTTAACAATTCAGTACTTATCAGTATTATGGTTATACAATTGTTATTAAATATTACTTTGTAGTAAGACCAATCTTGTTGAACTACGTCTTTGGTAAATCCATCAGAACTGCCACAACATACATCAAGTTACTTATTTTTGCTTTCAATTTAATAACTTGCTGTTTGTGACAGGAGTGCTGGCTCAGTAGCCATTCACAACCTCAAAATCTCTGCTCTGATTCGAAAAAATGTTTCTTACACAGTGAACCTTTGGTGATTTGTGAAGGTAACTATTTTCTTATAATAGTTTTGTAAAAGTAAATTTCTCTTCGTGTAAAATTTAAGAGGGTAGTACACAAAGCATGTGCAATGTGCTTACTAAAATATTTCAACTAGAGAAACCTATACCTATATTTTTGAAACTCAATATATCCATGAATTTGAACTTATTACTGATTTATTTAGACTTTACCTGTCGCTTCTAGTATGTAGATATTGACGTAGTAGTAGTGTATTATTTTTATTTTTTTACATTTTTTAGTTATTGTATGCTAGTTAGTTTTGTGTTTATGTAAATAAAAATGAAAGAGAAGAAAATGTAGAATAGTTAAGGTACGTTTCCATTATGACATGTCCCAAGCACGTTTCCGGGGATGTGTGCTGGCACATGTGCTTGATGTTAGTTAAAATGGAAACAGTCAGGTATGTGAAGCTGGCAGCGCCCATATTGAAAATAAACGGGAAATTAACCTAAATCGTTTGTTTATCGTTTGTTTAGGTTTGTTTAGCTATTTTCGACCTTTGTTTGGCATTAGTTGCTTTAGAATTCGAAAAATAAAGTGGGCGCTGCTAGCTTCACACCAGCAGCGCCCATTAGTCATTTTGAGCTAAATACCATTGCAATCGTTTTTTTATCGTTTGTTTAGGTTTGTTTAGCTATTTTCGCCGTTTGTTTGGCATTAGTTGCTTTAGAATTCGAAAAATAAAGTGGGCGCTGCTAGCTTCACACCAGCAGCGCCCATTAGTCATTTTGAGCTAAATACCATTGCAATCGTTTTTTTATCGTTTGTTTAGGTTTGTTTAGCTATTTTCGCCGTTTGTTTGGCATTAGTTGCTTTAGAATTCGAAAAATAAAGTGGGCGCTGCTAGCTTCACACCAGCAGCGCCCATTAGTCATTTTGAGCTAAATACCATTGCAATCGTTTTTTTATCGTTTGTTTAGGTTTGTTTAGCTATTTCGCCGTTTGTTTGGCATTAGTTGCTTTAGAATTCGAAAAATAAAGTGGGCGCTGCTAGCTTCACACCAGCAGCGCCCATTAGTCATTTTGAGCTAAATACCATTGCAATCGTTTTTTTATCGTTTGTTTAGGTTTGTTTAGCTATTTTCGCCGTTTGTTTGGCATTAGTTGCTTTAGAATTCGAAAAATAAAGTGGGCGCTTCACACCAGCAGCGCCCATTCCTTGATTTGAACTACAAACCAATGGAATCGTTTGTTTAGGTTTGTTATTATAGGACTCGTGGGAAAAACGAGAACTTTTAAGGGAAAAGTGAGGGAGGCTAAAACCGCAAAATTTGCATTATTACCGCTATTTCACCTCTACTTTAAGGTAATACGTAAAACGTAACATACTATGTTAAGCTTTAATTTATTTGTAAATCGAAAAACAAAGTAAGCACTGCTATCTTTGTTCATTATTTGTTAAACAGAATTAATTACCTGACATCTGTTCCATAAATGTATCATTCAGCGTTTAGTGAAACAACAATTTCCGACTGGTATAAACTGAATAAATAAAAAAATACAACTTTAATGACAAAAGATCAGGAAATACATTTTGATCATGAACAGGAAATACATCTGGTTATCATTGCTGAACAGAAGTAAGTTCCGGCGCAACCCGGAAATCACTTCCGTTCTGTTATCTTGCTGAGCGCGTGAGAAGGCTCAGAGTCTTCAGCAACCATGGGAATTTAATAAAAAAATACAAACGTCGAAAATAGCTAAACAAACCTAAACAAACGATAAACAAACGATTCCATTGGTTTGTAGTTCAAATCAACGAATGGGCGCTGCTGGTGTGAAGCTAGCAACTCCCACTTAATTTTTCGAAATCTAAAGCAACTAATGCCAAAAAAACGACGAAAATAGCTAAACAAACCTAAACAAACGATAAACAAACAATTTCAATGGTATTTAGGTCAAAATGACTAATGGGCGCTGCTGGTGTGAAGCTAGCAACTCCCACTTAATTTTTCGAAATCTAAAGCAACTAATGCCAAAAAAACGACGAAAATAGCTAAACAAACCTAAACAAACGATAAACAAACAATTTCAATGGTATTTAGGTCAAAATGACTAATGGGCGCTGCTGGTGTGAAGCTAGCAGCGCCCACTTTATTTTTCGTTTTTAAAAGCAACTAAGGCCAAACAAACGTCGAAAATAGCTAAACAAACCTAAACAAACGATAAACAAACAATTTCAATGGTATTTAGGTCAAAATGACTAATGGGCGCTGCTGGTGTGAAGCTAGCAGCGCCCACTTTATTTTTCGTTTTTAAAAGCAACTAAGGCCAAACAAACGTCGAAAATAGCTAAACAAACCTAAACAAACGATAAACAAACAATTTCAATGGTATTTAGGTCAAAATGACTAATGGGCGCTGCTGGTGTGAAGCTAGCAGCGCCCACTTTATTTTTCGTTTTTAAAAGCAACTAAGGCCAAACAAACGTCGAAAATAGCTAAACAAACCTAAACAAACGATAAACAAACAATTTCAATGGTATTTAGGTCAAAATGACTAATGGGCGCTGCTGGTGTGAAGCTAGCAGCGCCCACTTTATTTTTCGTTTTTAAAAGCAACTAAGGCCAAACAAACGTCGAAAATAGCTAAACAAACCTAAACAAACTATAAACAAACGATTCCATTGGTTTTTAGTTCAAATCAACGAATGGGCGCTGCTGGTGTGAAGCTAGCAGCGCCCACTAGTAGCGCTCACTTTATTTTACTAATTTAATAGTAACTAATGCCAAACAAACGTCGAAAATAGCTAAACAAACGTAAACAAACGATAAACAAACGATTACAATGGTATTTAGCTCAAAAAGACTAATGGGCGCTGCTGGTGTGAAGCTAGCAGCGCCCACTTAATTTTTCGAATTCTAAAGCAACTAATGCCAAACAAACGACGAAAATAGCTAAACAAACCTAAACAAACGATAAACAAACGATTTCAATGGTATTTAGCTCAAAATGACTAATGGGCGCTGCTGGTGTGAAGCTAGCAGCGCCCACTTTATTTTTCGTTTTTAAAAGTAACTAAGGTCAAACAAACGTCGAAAATAGCTAAACAAACCTAAACAAACGATAAACAAACGATTTAGGTTATTTTCCCGTTTATTTTCAATATGGGCGCTGCCAGCTTCACATACCTGAAACAGTCTGCGACATGTCCCGGGCACATATCCCGGGACACAGCCCCTGTAGTTCTTTCTATAGACCAGTCACCAGTGAACAGTGGAAGTGGGCATTATTTCAGTGGAATAGTGTTTTCCCGTGTTTGTTTAGTTATTTTTCAGTTAAGAACGATTATGAACGACTTAGTTGCTTCTGTTTTTGTGATAATGGCAGGGGCATACTATAAAATAAATAAGGGAAAATTAGAAGTATAAAATTAAAAGTTAATTAGAAGTATAAAATACTACTAATAAAAGGGAAAAAGGCGAAAACTACCAAGATCGTGGATAAGAAGTTTTTTAGTCAAAAGGCATTCAGAACGATCCTACAATCCATTCATAAATTTGTTCAAGAATTTGAAAGACAGCGAGTGTGGCAGTGTAGACTACCGCGTGGTCGGCTCCCGGCTCCTGTGCATGCGAGTGTCCAGGGGACAAGTTGCAGCCTGTTTCCATTCTCTGTGGCACAAATCCCAGCACATATCCCACAGTGTCGGGAGATGTTGTTTCCCACGGTCGACTGGCACATTTTTCTCCACGGCACTTGTGCCGGGATGTGTTTCAGACCGTTTCCATTTAAACAAACTTCAAGCACATGTGCCGGCATACATCCCGGCACAAGTCCTGGGACAATTGTGTAGGATAGGAAACGGGGCTTTAGTTGTAGTTGTTTAATATTTAGTTGTAAATAGGGTTCACTTGATAACTGGAGAGTTATCTTCATAATATGGTTCATCTTGATAACTGGAGAGTTATCTTCATAATATGGTTCATCTTGATCCTTAGCTCCCAAACAGTAGTGTAGTTTTAAACACTGAAGCGATAGGTAAAATCCAAATACTTTTCAATAAATAATAAATATTGCACCCATACAAAAAATACAAAAAAGGTCTTACAATAATTATAAAGCGATAATAAGATTTAAATATTGTTTGTTGTATAACATAGTACAAATTGTTGTGCCCCTTTTAGCGAATTTTCCCTATAGGGAAGAAGCTATTACCGTAGTCGGCATGGTAAGACCTAGGCCCGGGACCATGATAACTTTTCGTTTTGAGGTCCCCAGACCCCAAAAACACCATTCGTTCGAAACTAAATATATATATATGTGTCCGTGAGCACGATAACTCTCGTAAAAATTATCCGATTTTGATGAAACTTGGTATATTTTTATGACTTTAAGTTCGAAAACCAGCCAGATCGCTTTATCCGAAGGGGTATTTTGGGGGGGGTTTGTACCCCAAAAATGTTTTTTTTTGAATTTTGTACATATAATTTTGGAAATAGTCAAATTTTAGTTTTTACCATTGGGTTCAGCTTAAAAAAACACACAATTTGGTATTTTGATCATTTCTCTATGTCAATTGGTTACCGAGATATTGAAAGTGCTAAACACAGTACGTTGTCTAATGTTATTCTTATGGAGGAAAAGAAAAATTTTATATCTCGCTTATTTATGAACGTATACTGATGAAACTTGGTATACGGCTTCATCTGGTTGTGGACCATTGATATAATAACTATACTAACACGAAGCAGAATGAGACGATTTTTCACTTCTCAAAATAGCGTATTACAGCCTTAAGTGAATCTGGCAGTGCATTTATATGCTAAACCCTTTCACTCAACACGAAAAATCACAACAGTTGGTTTAAGAAAGGTCTGAGAAGCGAGATATTAACGTATAAAAGTAGCCTAAATCTTGTAGTTTTGGCACTTTTCACAAATTGTCCACTTCATTTTGTTCATTAAGCCTAACAACTTTATTTATCATCAAACTTGAACGAAATTTCGCACAGACTTCTGTTTTTACTCACATATTACACTTTTGACACTAAATTATAAGTTTGTAAACGCAATATTTTAAAACAAATGATATTAAATTCTACTTTTAAAACTGTTACTAAATTTGACGTCTGCTTTGTTTATATTTACTACGTTAACAAAAGTCCAAGTATCGCATGTGTTCCAAAACAACTATCTGATCAGCTGGCACTTGTAAATTCAAGGCAGTGGCTACATACACGTCCGACGTGAGCCGCTACTGTTCACGTCCGTTCCAAATTAAGCACCGTACGTTACTTTTCCTGTGATTTTTAAAACAAATTGAGAGCCAGAAAACCTCCTAACCTAACCTAACGTAATTTAACCTATCCTAACCTAACGTAACATAACGTAACGTAACCTAACCCAACCTAACCTAAGCGGTAGCGAAGTGAATTTGCCCTTACATTGGACGTGTACGCAGTCACTTCGTAAATTCAAATTAAATCATTGAGTGAATTTAACTAAACAAAAAGATATAGAGGTAAGAAAAATCGTTTAGCTCGTTTAAGGTATATATACAATAATACATCGAATATAACATAATATGCAATTAACATAATATGAAATATAAATACATAAATCAAAGTCGGATTAGTATATTAGTTAGTTATACAAGTTAGTTTCACCAAACAGCTGTTATAAAGATTATATCTAAACATACTTAAAAGGTATAAACATGTGTTCATTATTGAAATAAAAAATATACTTGAATGGCATCTCAATTTTTTTTTCGATGCCGTAGTTAGTTCTATATATATAAATATTCTCACCAAATAAAATAACTCCATAAGCACATTTGAAATTTAAAAGTCCGTTCTAGATGTTACCTTAAAAAGGTATTCTTGCTTCTTTACTGTGTTTTGTCAGTATCAACAGCTGTTATATGTTCAATTTAATTTTTTTTTAGCTTTGCCATAATTTTAACATTGTAACTTTGAGAGCTTAGGGGGCTAAGACCTAAGCAGTACTTTTTCCAAAACCACTAAAGTCACATCTAGTCGTTAAGGTTTATCAAATAACATACAAACGAACATTTAATACATAATAATGTCGCCTATAGTCTTGTCACCAAATTTTGCTTGGTTTTTAATAAACAGATTTTTAGTAAATTTATTTATTTGTACTATTTCCAGTAGAGAATGCAATTTGGAGATAAAATCAGATGTTATGATCTGTTGTTTTCTTTGATACTGCTGTGTACTTTTAAAAACAAAAACTCCATCAAATGTATAATTAAATTATGGATACAAGTAACTTGTACTTGTTAAAATGTGTAAGTAATAATGATTTAATTTACATAAGGTTTATTTTAAATATGTTGACATCATAATCTTAGAATTTGAAACTTACATTAATTTTTTCAAAGGAATTGGGTATGTTCACAAGAAGTCGCAAACATTTTCTGACAACAAAACCATAGTTTACATTATTAAAAGTTAACACCTCTTGTGTAATCAATTCATTATTTGATCATTTGGATTAATATTCAATAATATTCTATTATTTAGAAGATTGCTATTTTCCGTTTGCATTTATTTTCCCTTAGAAATCAAATATATAGTTTATTGCACTTTAATACAAATTATTTGATTTTAAATATTTATTGTTTTAAAATGTATGATTTAGGATTTAATACTAATTATAAATTCTATAAACAACAGGTTCATATTTTATTTCCAAAACAACGAGTTTTAAGAAAAATATTGGATTGAAAGCTGATGGTCTCTAAAGTTTATAAAAGAAGACAACTGTGTAAAAAGTATTATAATAAAAACGCAAGATCTTTAAAACAGAACAGAAAACGAAGGTATTCTGAAAATCGGAACAATGAAATCTGCAAAAAGAGAGCAAAGATCGAAGGTAAAAACAAAGAAGTAAATAAAGAACAGAGTATTAAAAAAAGACAATCGGGACATGAGAGCTTTTACAATGAACATCCCATTCCACCAAAAAAGAAGAGGAGGATTAGTTACAGTAACAATGCAAACATTGAACCAAACCAAAATAATTTAGTATGCAAAAGAACTATCAACGCTTTTAAAACTCAAGAAAGTAATAAAAAGGATAGTTATCCTTTGAAAGGTAAAAAGAGGACCCAGGTAAAAAATGTTAAAACTAACGTTTCAACCAAGATACGAAAATCTCCTTACTGTCAAAGAAAAAAAGGAAATATATCAGTAAATCGTATAAATAGAATAGGCCTACCAGCGTTTCGGAGACGTCGTCATAAAAAACGTAAAAAACTTCCATCTATTAGATCCTCTGAGAAGGTAGCATACAATAGTACAGTCTTAAATAATTCTTTTGAAAAAGAGATAAGTGTCAAACTGTCTGAGGCTTTACAAAAAATAAATCCAGGCAAAACTATTGAAGAAGCAAGTGATGATGTTCGGACAATCCTAAAATGGTGCAATGTTTATAGAAGTGAAAAAGTACATTTATTAAAAAAAACTATTAAAGGAATTAAAAAGAAAACAGATACTGTCCTGTCATCCTGGAATGAATCAATCAAAAATAATAATTCAGAAAAAGATAATTTTGTATCTCTATTGGGTCATTCAGAACATACAGTCTTCTCTGAACCTTATTTCTATGACACATCATACAACACGTTGTCCACCTCACATCAAGAGCCCTTAGAGATAAATGTCAGTGGCACAGTAATGAACTTGTTTCCCTTATCAAATTACAAGGAACCCATATTAAAATGGAAATGCAACCCTAACATGTGCAAAATAAATGATGAGCGTGAATTGGAAAGATTTCGACTTTTACTGGACAGTATATCTAAAACACCATTAATCTGTTATCAAGAATTAATATTCTCACTCGATGTTTGTTCTTGTAACAAAACGTCAGATAAACGAGGTCACTTGTATGGTGAATCTAACTGTCCTTCAACATTCCTATTTCTGAGGAGGCTTGCTCCACATTTCCCGTTAATACGGCGGCTACTACATCTTCTATATGTAATCAAGAAAGTGGTCACAGAACTTAACGAGTTGAATACGTCATTATTAAATGCTGATATTGAAATGCTCAAGAATGTTGAAGCAAAGATGAAGTGTTCTGGAAAAGAGTTTGAAGTTCACGTAGAAGGTTACAAGAATGAAGATGAAATCACTGAAAGGTTTCCCAAAGCGTTTAAAAAACATCGAGACAGATCACGTAATACCCCGTCCATACCGTGCATCTCATGCGAAAGATTGTGTTTAAAGACAGATGTAGTCAACATTGATAGGATAAAGAAACCAATAACGAACTCTATATGGGAAAACTTGATTGCAGAAACATCGTTTAAAGGTATTCTAAGTAAAGATATATGTTGTTATTGTCTCGGAAAATTTAGAAACAATGAATTACCTGCAACCTGTGTTCTAAATCATATGCACAGTGAAGTTCCTGATTGTATAAAAGTACTGAATGATTTTGAGAAAATGATTATTCAAAGGGCGAAAGCATTTCAAGTTGTGGTTCGTATGAATGCAGTATCTAAGAAATATCGACCCAATACCTCAATGGCAGAAAAGGTAATAGGTCGTACTTTCCACTTACCTCTTCCTACTCAGCAAACATTAAACAAACTTCCACATCCAAGTGACGCCATCATACCAAACCAGGAACTTTTTGTTTTGATCAGAGGTTTACCGACTAAACAAAAAAAGATATGGCAGTCAATGGTCAGTGTTGATAAAGTTTATAACGCATTAACCTGGTTAAAAGATAATAACCCTCTTTATCAAGATATAGACTTAACTTGTGCCAAGAAGGATATAGAAACCGCTGGTGATAATATGGTAGAAGTTGAAGATTGTGGCGAAACGAATAGTTTTGATAATATTGAACATGGAAAACAATTAGAGGATGAAAGAGAAATCCCACTAGAAAAAAATGTATTGAGAGAATCTGTTGGAAATGCAATGTTAACACAAAAAAATCCCGATGATTGTTTTTATGACCAGTACACGATTCACACATTAAACGAAGGCAGAATAAATAAAACTTCAACTGAACTATATCAGATGTTAAAAATAGAAGACGTGTGTGTACCTTATGGAGATCATGAACTTGATGTTAAATGTTTTCCAGATCTGTTTCCACGTGGTATAAATGGTCAGTTTTCAAATCGACCTAAAAGTATCAAACCTACAGAGTTCATAAAGTCACGTCTTATGTCCAGTCACCCACAGTACAGAAATAACAAACAATATCTGTTTTTTTTATTACACGATTCCAACATACGGGCTTTACGTGCTGGAATTTACCATAAACTTAACATTGTTAACTGCAACGAAAAACTTAGTTCCTCAAAATGTCTAGAACTTCTAAAGAATGACGAGCTTGAAAGAAACTTGACAACTATATTTGCTCGATTACGGAATACTTATCAATATTGGATGAAACCAAGATCAGACCTAACATGTATGATCATGTGGTACGGTCCAGTAACATTCTTTCTTACGCTTAGTCCAAGTGAATATAATTGGGATGACCTTGCGGAATACATTATAAAAGTGAATCCAGACATTGAAGGTAAGAAATCTATTTCATCACTTGTGGCTATGGATCCTGTATCTGCTTCACGTTTTATCGACATACAATTCAAAGCAATGCTAGATTTTATTTCATCAGAGGATTGTCCTTTAGGAAGAGTAATTCATTACGCATGGAGAAGAGAGTATCAAACTAGAGGTCTGCAACACTTTCACTTATTATTGTGGGTAGAAGATGCTCCGGTGATTGGAAAATCAACCAGTGAGGATATTTCAGATTTTATTTCTACCTACATTTCATGTAAACAATTTGACAAAACTAAGTTTCCTACCCTGGCAGAGCGAATAGAAAACTATCAAACTCACAGGCACAATTCATACTGTATGAGAACCAAAAAGACCAAAAAGGGATTCACTAGACGTTGTCGATTCGGTTTTCCAAGAACTATTACAGAAAAACTTGTACTAAATGACGTCGCCTATTCAATAGCTGGAAAACGTACTTTGTCGAATAAGAGACTGTATGACTTACCAAGAAAGACATCTGAAACCATGATTAACGATTACAACCCATCTGTACTCATGGCATGGAACGGTAATGTAGATATTCAATTCATCGGTGAAAAATCTTGTGCTTTGTCTTCATATGTTACAAAATATCAGACAAAAGCTGAAAAATCGAACGACCAAGATATTTTTCACAGTGTTAATAGCACTAAATCACTGCAGCAGAAACTGTGGAATATTGCTTTGCGAAGTTTAAATAATCGCGAATGTGGTTCTCTAGAAGCTAGTGACACTTTATTAAGCCTTCCTTTGTTTGGAACTGACCCTGGTACCATAATCAAGTGGGTAGATGTTGGAATGGTGAGAAACCGTAAACTGAAAACCAAAACAGAACTTGAATCACTTAATAATGATTCTACTGACATATTCTGTCCTTCCATGTTAGATACTCACTATCCATCCAGACCTACTGAATTAGAAGACACATGTTTATTTGATTTTACAAGTAAATATGATATTGTCAAAGTTCAACCTAAATCAGGTATATTCTACACGTATGATGGAGTGGGATTCATTAAACAAAGGAAAAATGAATGCCTTGTAAAACATAGGATTTATAGTCCCATGCAAGAACCAGAAAAATACTTTTATGGAATGCTTTTGCTTTTTAAACCATGGAGGTCAACTGCAGACCTAAAGATGTCTGACGAGTGTTATGCTTCCGCTTTTCTTAGTTACAAAGACCGAATGCCTGGAGCTATAGAACACCATAACAGGATTCAAGCCTTAAAAACCAACCAAGAAGAATTGGAGACAATGGTTAAAAACATTTTGAATAACCCCCAGGAGCACGAGGAAACATCTCGACAAGTTCATCAACCAAATATAGGTGACATAGAAACCATTATGGATGAGCTGAAAGTAGCCACTGATGAAATCAGTATGGATATTGATTCATCTGTGAAAAAACTTAATAATGACCAGCTAAGAGTTTTTAATGAAGTAACTTGTCAGTTAAAGAACTTTGTAAACAATTCGAGTTTTAAACCATTACGTCATTTTGTATCTGGGGTAGGAGGGACAGGTAAATCATTCCTGATACAAGTTATTAGACATTGGGTGAAATATGAACTGAATAAGAATGTAGTTGTGACAGCTCCTACTGGCATTGCAGCTTACAACATTAATGGTATGACTATTCATCGGATTTTACAGCTCCCAGTCGAACATGGAAAAGTGCCAGTCTACAAGCCCTTGTCAGACGATATTATCAAAATAATAAGGCAAAACATGAAAGATGTTGTTCTTTTGATAATAGACGAAACATCCATGATTTCCAATATATTATTAATGTATATAAATCATAGATTGTGCGAGATCTTCAACACTGCAGACATGGTTGATGGTTGGTTTGGAAAAATTAACATACTTTTGTTCGGCGATCTCTTACAACTTCCCCCTGTTATGGAAGATTCTCCCTTTGTTCATCTTTGTCCCCAGCAGTGTGAAAAGTTTATTCGTTCAGCCATTAGCATAAACTTGTGGCAGGAACTGTTTACTTATGATGAGCTTATTATTAATATGAGGCAAAAGGAAGACGAGAACTATGCTGCTATTTTATCCAGGATACGAATTGGTACTGTCGTAAACAGTGACATTGATGTACTAAATACCAGAAAAATCGTTTTAAATGCACCTAGTAATACGGGAAAGTTAAATGAACTAGCTAATATAATTTTACAAATGCCACCAGAAACGGTCACTTTATGTGCAACAAGAAGCCAATGCAAAACAATAAATGACATTTTACTTGAAAACATTAAAACAGATGAAGTCAAGCTTGATGCTCTAGATTCTTTGGACTGTCCCGACAAATTAAAAATGAGAGTCACCAAGAAACTTACAGCACTTAATAATGACAGTTCAAGAACTGCTGGTTTAGAAAAAGAAATTCTTGTAAAGAAGAATTGTAAAGTAATGCTTTTACGAAATATAGATGTAAGTCATGGTCTTGTTAATGGTTCAGTGGGGATTGTAAAAGACTTTACTAAAGATGATCACGATACAATTGAAACCATTATTATAACTTTTAAAGAGAGAGATGTTGAAATTCAAAGATCGTCCACAAAATTTGAAGTAATTCCTGGGGCATTCGTTTTTCGAAAGCAGTTTCCTATTGCAGTAGCATATGCAATTACAATCCACAAAAGTCAGGGATTAACGCTCAACAGTTGTATTGTTGATGCTGGTAATTCAGTATTTTCATGTGGCCAAACATACGTAGCATTATCTCGCGTGACTTCACTCACTGGTCTATTAATTCTAAACTTTGACCCTCAAAATGTTAAGGCACAAGCATCAGCTATAGCCGAATATAATAGGCTAAGGATTGAGTACCGACCAGAATTAAAACCATTACAAATTGGAATTAAATCTCAAGAAAAAATCCCTGATCAAATCTGGCAGATTCATAATAATAAGCTTGGAGCCGTTCAAGACATTACTAACAATATAGACGAACTGCGAAGTCCCGGTTTCAAAAATGTTGATAGCGTGTCATGCTATGCAAATGCAATTTTACAATGTATTTTGAACTGCCCACCAATCGTGACGTCAATAAAAAATTACGGCAATAATTCTCTACTAAAAGAAATGGTAATATCCTACCAAAGAAACGAACAGATTTTAAATTCTATAGATATTAGAAATCAACTGGGACCACCATTTAATACAAATGAACAACAAGACTGTGCAGAATTTTTAAATTGCCCTATATCTAATCATCAACCCCTGGAATTTCAATTCAGGCACTCAATAGAATTAACCACGAAATGTTCAAACTGCAACCACAGCACAACCAGCTACGACAATAATTTTATATACCAAATTTTCATTCCTAATCATCTTAAAAGAAAAGCCAGTTTTGATGAGCTACTCAACAGTCAATTTAATGCCTGGTTCCCTATTGCTGACTCTACATGCACAACTTGTCAAAATGGTCACTACATTCAAAAAACATCCATCTCCGTTACAAATAACTTCATAATTTTTCAACTACAACTTTGGCAAACACATGATAGTAAAATTACAAGTCTAATAATACCCGGTCTACAAAATACAAAAATCAAAATTAATGGAATTCTGTACAAATTAAAAAATGCGGTATTCCATTTAGGAAACAGTACAGTATCAGGGCATTACATAGCTTACATTCAAAACAAATATAAGTGGATAGAAGCAAATGATGAGCAAGTGAACGTCAAGAAATGGTCATATGGTGCAAAAAATGTATATATTATAATATTTCAAAAAAATCGCTGAAAAATCTAAAAACTATATAGGAAAAATTAATGTAAATTAATCTTAGTTACTGTTCATTATATTATATTACTATTTATCCATGGTATATATTTTGTTTTATTATAAATTTTAAATCTCATTCATAACACTTTACAATAAACAATTATATAAAAAACAAATGATATCATACCAAAAAACACAAAGTGTTGTCGGTGTGCCAAGTCCTAAAATGATATGATATCAAAATTTATTCCAAGTCAAAGATAGCAACTTTGATCTGCCATTGTTTGTCATCACAAATTACTTAAATATGCTAAAATAACAATGCTCGGAAGATTGTTGATTATTTTCTATCTGTTCATGGCCAGCAGCTTCACTGATGCCAAATCTTTATTTTGAAATTTAAAAATCTAAATAAAGTATAATTAACAATTATAATTAAGAATTATAAACATGTATTATCTGCTGGCCAAGAACAGATAGAAAATAATCAACAATCTTCCGAGCATTGTTATTTTAGCATATTTAAGTAATTTGTGATGACAAACAATGGCAGATCAAAGTTGCTATCTTTGACTTGGAATAAATTTTGATATCATATCATTTTAGGACTTGGCACACCGACAACACTTTGTGTTTTTTGGTATGATATCAATGGTCCACAACCAGATGAAGCCGTATACCAAGTTTCATCAGTATACGTTCATAAATAAGCGAGATATAAAATTTTTCTTTTCCTCCATAAGAATAACATTAGACAACGTACTGTGTTTAGCACTTTCAATATCTCGGTAACCAATTGACATAGAGAAATGATCAAAATACCAAATTGTGTGTTTTTTTAAGCTGAACCCAATGGTAAAAACTAAAATTTGACTATTTCCAAAATTATATGTACAAAATTCAAAAAAAACATTTTTGGGGTACAACCCCCCCCCCCAAAATACCCCTTCGGATAAAGCGATCTGGCTGGTTTTCGAACTTAAAGTCATAAAAATATACCAAGTTTCATCAAAATCGGATAATTTTTACGAGAGTTATCGTGCTCACGGACACATATATATATATTTAGTTTCGAACGAATGGTGTTTTTGGGGTCTGGGGACCTCAAAACGAAAAGTTATCATGGTCCCGGGCCTAGGTCTTACCATGCCGACTACGGTAATAGCTTCTTCCCTATAGGGAAAATTCGCTAAAAGGGGCACAACAATTTGTACTATGTTATACAACAAACAATATTTAAATCTTATTATCGCTTTATAATTATTGTAAGACCTTTTTTGTATTTTTTGTATGGGTGCAATATTTATTATTTATTGAAAAGTATTTGGATTTTACCTATCGCTTCAGTGTTTAAAACTACACTACTGTTTGGGAGCTAAGGATCAAGATGAACCATATTATGAAGATAACTCTCCAGTTATCAAGATGAACCATATTATGAAGATAACTCTCCAGTTATCAAGTGAACCCTATTTACAACTAAATATTAAACAACTACAACTAAAGCCCCGTTTCCTATCCTACACAATTGTCCCAGGACTTGTGCCGGGATGTATGCCGGCACATGTGCTTGAAGTTTGTTTAAATGGAAACGGTCTGAAACACATCCCGGCACAAGTGCCGTGGAGAAAAATGTGCCAGTCGACCGTGGGAAACAACATCTCCCGACACTGTGGGATATGTGCTGGAATTTGTGCCACAGAGAATGGAAACAGGCTGCAACTTGTCCCCTGGACACTCGCATGCACAGGAGCCGGGAGCCGACCACGCGGTAGTCTACACTGCCACACTCGCTGTCTTTCAAATTCTTGAACAAATTTATGAATGGATTGTAGGATCGTTCTGAATGCCTTTTGACTAAAAAACTTCTTATCCACGATCTTGGTAGTTTTCGCCTTTTTCCCTTTTATTAGTAGTATTTTATACTTCTAATTAACTTTTAATTTTATACTTCTAATTTTCCCTTATTTATTTTATAGTATGCCCCTGCCATTATCACAAAAACAGAAGCAACTAAGTCGTTCATAATCGTTCTTAACTGAAAAATAACTAAACAAACACGGGAAAACACTATTCCACTGAAATAATGCCCACTTCCACTGTTCACTGGTGACTGGTCTATAGAAAGAACTACAGGGGCTGTGTCCCGGGATATGTGCCCGGGACATGTCGCAGACTGTTTCAGGTATGTGAAGCTGGCAGCGCCCATATTGAAAATAAACGGGAAAATAACCTAAATCGTTTGTTTATCGTTTGTTTAGGTTTGTTTAGCTATTTTCGACGTTTGTTTGACCTTAGTTACTTTTAAAAACGAAAAATAAAGTGGGCGCTGCTAGCTTCACACCAGCAGCGCCCATTAGTCATTTTGAGCTAAATACCATTGAAATCGTTTGCTTATCGTTTGTTTAGGTTTGTTTAGCTATTTTCGTCGTTTGTTTGGCATTAGTTGCTTTAGAATTCGAAAAATTAAGTGGGCGCTGCTAGCTTCACACCAGCAGCGCCCATTAGTCTTTTTGAGCTAAATACCATTGTAATCGTTTGTTTATCGTTTGTTTACGTTTGTTTAGCTATTTTCGACGTTTGTTTGGCATTAGTTACTATTAAATTAGTAAAATAAAGTGAGCGCTACTAGTGGGCGCTGCTAGCTTCACACCAGCAGCGCCCATTCGTTGATTTGAACTAAAAACCAATGGAATCGTTTGTTTATAGTTTGTTTAGGTTTGTTTAGCTATTTTCGACGTTTGTTTGGCCTTAGTTGCTTTTAAAAACGAAAAATAAAGTGGGCGCTGCTAGCTTCACACCAGCAGCGCCCATTAGTCATTTTGACCTAAATACCATTGAAATTGTTTGTTTATCGTTTGTTTAGGTTTGTTTAGCTATTTTCGACGTTTGTTTGGCCTTAGTTGCTTTTAAAAACGAAAAATAAAGTGGGCGCTGCTAGCTTCACACCAGCAGCGCCCATTAGTCATTTTGACCTAAATACCATTGAAATTGTTTGTTTATCGTTTGTTTAGGTTTGTTTAGCTATTTTCGACGTTTGTTTGGCCTTAGTTGCTTTTAAAAACGAAAAATAAAGTGGGCGCTGCTAGCTTCACACCAGCAGCGCCCATTAGTCATTTTGACCTAAATACCATTGAAATTGTTTGTTTATCGTTTGTTTAGGTTTGTTTAGCTATTTTCGACGTTTGTTTGGCCTTAGTTGCTTTTAAAACGAAAAATAAAGTGGGCGCTGCTAGCTTCACACCAGCAGCGCCCATTAGTCATTTTGACCTAAATACCATTGAAATTGTTTGTTTATCGTTTGTTTAGGTTTGTTTAGCTATTTTCGACGTTTGTTTGGCCTTAGTTGCTTTTAAAAACGAAAAATAAAGTGGGCGCTGCTAGCTTCACACCAGCAGCGCCCATTAGTCATTTTGACCTAAATACCATTGAAATTGTTTGTTTATCGTTTGTTTAGGTTTGTTTAGCTATTTTCGACGTTTGTTTGGCCTTAGTTGCTTTTAAAAACGAAAAATAAAGTGGGCGCTGCTAGCTTCACACCAGCAGCGCCCATTAGTCATTTTGACCTAAATACCATTGAAATTGTTTGTTTATCGTTTGTTTAGGTTTGTTTAGCTATTTTCGTCGTTTTTTTGGCATTAGTTGCTTTAGATTTCGAAAAATTAAGTGGGAGTTGCTAGCTTCACACCAGCAGCGCCCATTCGTTGATTTGAACTACAAACCAATGGAATCGTTTGTTTATCGTTTGTTTAGGTTTGTTTAGCTATTTTCGACGTTTGTATTTTTTTATTAAATTCCCATGGTTGCTGAAGACTCTGAGCCTTCTCACGCGCTCAGCAAGATAACAGAACGGAAGTGATTTCCGGGTTGCGCCGGAACTTACTTCTGTTCAGCAATGATAACCAGATGTATTTCCTGTTCATGATCAAAATGTATTTCCTGATCTTTTGTCATTAAAGTTGTATTTTTTTATTTATTCAGTTTATACCAGTCGGAAATTGTTGTTTCACTAAACGCTGAATGATACATTTATGGAACAGATGTCAGGTAATTAATTCTGTTTAACAAATAATGAACAAAGATAGCAGTGCTTACTTTGTTTTTCGATTTACAAATAAATTAAAGCTTAACATAGTATGTTACGTTTTACGTATTACCTTAAAGTAGAGGTGAAATAGCGGTAATAATGCAAATTTTGCGGTTTTAGCCTCCCTCACTTTTCCCTTAAAAGTTCTCGTTTTTCCCACGAGTCCTATAATAACAAACCTAAACAAACGATTCCATTGGTTTGTAGTTCAAATCAAGGAATGGGCGCTGCTGGTGTGAAGCGCCCACTTTATTTTTCGAATTCTAAAGCAACTAATGCCAAACAAACGGCGAAAATAGCTAAACAAACCTAAACAAACGATAAAAAAACGATTGCAATGGTATTTAGCTCAAAATGACTAATGGGTGCTGCTGGTGTGAAGCTAGCAGCGCCCACTTTATTTTTCGAATTCTAAAGCAACTAATGCCAAACAAACGGCGAAAATAGCTAAACAAACCTAAACAAACGATAAAAAAACGATTGCAATGGTATTTAGCTCAAAATGACTAATGGGCGCTGCTGGTGTGAAGCTAGCAGCGCCCACTTTATTTTTCGAATTCTAAAGCAACTAATGCCAAACAAACGGCGAAAATAGCTAAACAAACCTAAACAAACGATAAAAAAACGATTGCAATGGTATTTAGCTCAAAATGACTAATGGGCGCTGCTGGTGTGAAGCTAGCAGCGCCCACTTTATTTTTCGAATTCTAAAGCAACTAATGCCAAACAAACGGCGAAAATAGCTAAACAAACCTAAACAAACGATAAACAAACGATTTCAATGGTATTTAGGTCAAAATGACTAATGGGCGCTGCTGGTGTGAAGCTAGCAGCGCCCACTTTATTTTTCGTTTTTAAAAGCAACTAAGGCCAAACAAACGTCGAAAATAGCTAAACAAACCTAAACAAACGATAAACAAACAATTTCAATGGTATTTAGGTCAAAATGACTAATGGGCGCTGCTGGTGTGAAGCTAGCAGCGCCCACTTTATTTTTCGTTTTAAAAGCAACCAAGGCCAAACAAACGTCGAAAATAGCTAAACAAACCTAAACAAACGATAAACAAACAATTTCAATGGTATTTAGGTCAAAATGACTAATGGGCGCTGCTGGTGTGAAGCTAGCAGCGCCCACTTTATTTTTCGTTTTTAAAAGCAACTAAGGCCAAACAAACGTCGAAAATAGCTAAACAAACCTAAACAAACGATAAACAAACAATTTCAATGGTATTTAGGTCAAAATGACTAATGGGCGCTGCTGGTGTGAAGCTAGCAGCGCCCACTTTATTTTTCGTTTTTAAAAGCAACTAAGGCCAAACAAACGTCGAAAATAGCTAAACAAACCTAAACAAACGATAAACAAACAATTTCAATGGTATTTAGGTCAAAATGACTAATGGGCGCTGCTGGTGTGAAGCTAGCAGCGCCCACTTTATTTTTCGTTTTTAAAAGCAACTAAGGCCAAACAAACGTCGAAAATAGCTAAACAAACCTAAACAAACTATAAACAAACGATTCCATTGGTTTTTAGTTCAAATCAACGAATGGGCGCTGCTGGTGTGAAGCTAGCAGCGCCCACTAGTAGCGCTCACTTTATTTTACTAATTTAATAGTAACTAATGCCAAACAAACGTCGAAAATAGCTAAACAAACGTAAACAAACGATAAACAAACGATTACAATGGTATTTAGCTCAAAAAGACTAATGGGCGCTGCTGGTGTGAAGCTAGCAGCGCCCACTTAATTTTTCGAATTCTAAAGCAACTAATGCCAAACAAACGACGAAAATAGCTAAACAAACCTAAACAAACGATAAACAAACGATTTCAATGGTATTTAGCTCAAAATGACTAATGGGCGCTGCTGGTGTGAAGCTAGCAGCGCCCACTTTATTTTTCGTTTTTAAAAGTAACTAAGGTCAAACAAACGTCGAAAATAGCTAAACAAACCTAAACAAACGATAAACAAACGATTTAGGTTATTTTCCCGTTTATTTTCAATATGGGCGCTGCCAGCTTCACATACCTGAAACAGTCTGCGACATGTCCCGGGCACATATCCCGGGACACAGCCCCTGTAGTTCTTTCTATAGACCAGTCACCAGTGAACAGTGGAAGTGGGCATTATTTCAGTGGAATAGTGTTTTCCCGTGTTTGTTTAGTTATTTTTCAGTTAAGAACGATTATGAACGACTTAGTTGCTTCTGTTTTTGTGATAATGGCAGGGGCATACTATAAAATAAATAAGGGAAAATTAGAAGTATAAAATTAAAAGTTAATTAGAAGTATAAAATACTACTAATAAAAGGGAAAAAGGCGAAAACTACCAAGATCGTGGATAAGAAGTTTTTTAGTCAAAAGGCATTCAGAACGATCCTACAATCCATTCATAAATTTGTTCAAGAATTTGAAAGACAGCGAGTGTGGCAGTGTAGACTACCGCGTGGTCGGCTCCCGGCTCCTGTGCATGCGAGTGTCCAGGGGACAAGTTGCAGCCTGTTTCCATTCTCTGTGGCACAAATCCCAGCACATATCCCACAGTGTCGGGAGATGTTGTTTCCCACGGTCGACTGGCACATTTTTCTCCACGGCACTTGTGCCGGGATGTGTTTCAGACCGTTTCCATTTAAACAAACTTCAAGCACATGTGCCGGCATACATCCCGGCACAAGTCCTGGGACAATTGTGTAGGATAGGAAACGGGGCTTTAGTTGTAGTTGTTTAATATTTAGTTGTAAATAGGGTTCACTTGATAACTGGAGAGTTATCTTCATAATATGGTTCATCTTGATAACTGGAGAGTTATCTTCATAATATGGTTCATCTTGATCCTTAGCTCCCAAACAGTAGTGTAGTTTTAAACACTGAAGCGATAGGTAAAATCCAAATACTTTTCAATAAATAATAAATATTGCACCCATACAAAAAATACAAAAAAGGTCTTACAATAATGACTTTTGTGGATTGTAATTGCATATGCTACTGCAATAGGAAACTGCTTTCGAAAAACGAATGCCCCAGGAATTACTTCAAATTTTGTGGACGATCTTTGAATTTCAACATCTCTCTCTTTAAAAGTTATAATAATGGTTTCAATTGTATCGTGATCATCTTTAGTAAAGTCTTTTACAATCCCCACTGAACCATTAACAAGACCATGACTTACATCTATATTTCGTAAAAGCATTACTTTACAATTCTTCTTTACAAGAATTTCTTTTTCTAAACCAGCAGTTCTTGAACTGTCATTATTAAGTGCTGTAAGTTTCTTGGTGACTCTCATTTTTAATTTGTCGGGACAGTCCAAAGAATCTAGAGCATCAAGCTTGACTTCATCTGTTTTAATGTTTTCAAGTAAAATGTCATTTATTGTTTTGCATTGGCTTCTTGTTGCACATAAAGTGACCGTTTCTGGTGGCATTTGTAAAATTATATTAGCTAGTTCATTTAACTTTCCCGTATTACTAGGTGCATTTAAAACGATTTTTCTGGTATTTAGTACATCAATGTCACTGTTTACGACAGTACCAATTCGTATCCTGGATAAAATAGCAGCATAGTTCTCGTCTTCCTTTTGCCTCATATTAATAATAAGCTCATCATAAGTAAACAGTTCCTGCCACAAGTTTATGCTAATGGCTGAACGAATAAACTTTTCACACTGCTGGGGACAAAGATGAACAAAGGGAGAATCTTCCATAACAGGGGGAAGTTGTAAGAGATCGCCGAACAAAAGTATGTTAATTTTTCCAAACCAACCATCATCCATGTCTGCAGTGTTGAAGATCTCGCACAATCTATGATTTATATACATTAATAATATATTGGAAATCATGGATGTTTCGTCTATTATCAAAAGAACAACATCTTTCATGTTTTGCCTTATTATTTTGATAATATCGTCTGACAAGGGCTTGTAGACTGGCACTTTTCCATGTTCGACTGGGAGCTGTAAAATCCGATGAATAGTCATACCATTAATGTTGTAAGCTGCAATGCCAGTAGGAGCTGTCACAACTACATTCTTATTCAGTTCATATTTCACCCAATGTCTAATAACTTGTATCAGGAATGATTTACCTGTCCCTCCTACCCCAGATACAAAATGACGTAATGGTTTAAAACTCGAATTGTTTACAAAGTTCTTTAACTGACAAGTTACTTCATTAAAAACTCTTAGCTGGTCATTATTAAGTTTTTTCACAGATGAATCAATATCCATACTGATTTCATCAGTGGCTACTTTCAGCTCATCCATAATGGTTTCTATGTCACCTATATTTGGTTGATGAACTTGTCGAGATGTTTCCTCGTGCTCCTGGGGGTTATTCAAAATGTTTTTAACCATTGTCTCCAATTCTTCTTGGTTGGTTTTTAAGGCTTGAATCCTGTTATGGTGTTCTATAGCTCCAGGCATTCGGTCTTTGTAACTAAGAAAAGCGGAAGCATAACACTCGTCAGACATCTTTAGGTCTGCAGTTGACCTCCATGGTTTAAAAAGCAAAAGCATTCCATAAAAGTATTTTTCTGGTTCTTGCATGGGACTATAAATCCTATGTTTTACAAGGCATTCATTTTTCCTTTGTTTAATGAATCCCACTCCATCATACGTGTAGAATATACCTGATTTAGGTTGAACTTTGACAATATCATATTTACTTGTAAAATCAAATAAACATGTGTCTTCTAATTCAGTAGGTCTGGATGGATAGTGAGTATCTAACATGGAAGGACAGAATATGTCAGTAGAATCATTATTAAGTGATTCAAGTTCTGTTTTGGTTTTCAGTTTACGGTTTCTCACCATTCCAACATCTACCCACTTGATTATGGTACCAGGGTCAGTTCCAAACAAAGGAAGGCTTAATAAAGTGTCACTAGCTTCTAGAGAACCACATTCGCGATTATTTAAACTTCGCAAAGCAATATTCCACAGTTTCTGCTGCAGTGATTTAGTGCTATTAACACTGTGAAAAATATCTTGGTCGTTCGATTTTTCAGCTTTTGTCTGATATTTTGTAACATATGAAGACAAAGCACAAGATTTTTCACCGATGAATTGAATATCTACATTACCGTTCCATGCCATGAGTACAGATGGGTTGTAATCGTTAATCATGGTTTCAGATGTCTTTCTTGGTAAGTCATACAGTCTCTTATTCGACAAAGTACGTTTTCCAGCTATTGAATAGGCGACGTCATTTAGTACAAGTTTTTCTGTAATAGTTCTTGGAAAACCGAATCGACAACGTCTAGTGAATCCCTTTTTGGTCTTTTTGGTTCTCATACAGTATGAATTGTGCCTGTGAGTTTGATAGTTTTCTATTCGCTCTGCCAGGGTAGGAAACTTAGTTTTGTCAAATTGTTTACATGAAATGTAGGTAGAAATAAAATCTGAAATATCCTCACTGGTTGATTTTCCAATCACCGGAGCATCTTCTACCCACAATAATAAGTGAAAGTGTTGCAGACCTCTAGTTTGATACTCTCTTCTCCATGCGTAATGAATTACTCTTCCTAAAGGACAATCCTCTGATGAAATAAAATCTAGCATTGCTTTGAATTGTATGTCGATAAAACGTGAAGCAGATACAGGATCCATAGCCACAAGTGATGAAATAGATTTCTTACCTTCAATGTCTGGATTCACTTTTATAATGTATTCCGCAAGGTCATCCCAATTATATTCACTTGGACTAAGCGTAAGAAAGAATGTTACTGGACCGTACCACATGATCATACATGTTAGGTCTGATCTTGGTTTCATCCAATATTGATAAGTATTCCGTAATCGAGCAAATATAGTTGTCAAGTTTCTTTCAAGCTCGTCATTCTTTAGAAGTTCTAGACATTTTGAGGAACTAAGTTTTTCGTTGCAGTTAACAATGTTAAGTTTATGGTAAATTCCAGCACGTAAAGCCCGTATGTTGGAATCGTGTAATAAAAAAAACAGATATTGTTTGTTATTTCTGTACTGTGGGTGACTGGACATAAGACGTGACTTTATGAACTCTGTAGGTTTGATACTTTTAGGTCGATTTGAAAACTGACCATTTATACCACGTGGAAACAGATCTGGAAAACATTTAACATCAAGTTCATGATCTCCATAAGGTACACACACGTCTTCTATTTTTAACATCTGATATAGTTCAGTTGAAGTTTTATTTATTCTGCCTTCGTTTAATGTGTGAATCGTGTACTGGTCATAAAAACAATCATCGGGATTTTTTTGTGTTAACATTGCATTTCCAACAGATTCTCTCAATACATTTTTTTCTAGTGGGATTTCTCTTTCATCCTCTAATTGTTTTCCATGTTCAATATTATCAAAACTATTCGTTTCGCCACAATCTTCAACTTCTACCATATTATCACCAGCGGTTTCTATATCCTTCTTGGCACAAGTTAAGTCTATATCTTGATAAAGAGGGTTATTATCTTTTAACCAGGTTAATGCGTTATAAACTTTATCAACACTGACCATTGACTGCCATATCTTTTTTTGTTTAGTCGGTAAACCTCTGATCAAAACAAAAAGTTCCTGGTTTGGTATGATGGCGTCACTTGGATGTGGAAGTTTGTTTAATGTTTGCTGAGTAGGAAGAGGTAAGTGGAAAGTACGACCTATTACCTTTTCTGCCATTGAGGTATTGGGTCGATATTTCTTAGATACTGCATTCATACGAACCACAACTTGAAATGCTTTCGCCCTTTGAATAATCATTTTCTCAAAATCATTCAGTACTTTTATACAATCAGGAACTTCACTGTGCATATGATTTAGAACACAGGTTGCAGGTAATTCATTGTTTCTAAATTTTCCGAGACAATAACAACATATATCTTTACTTAGAATACCTTTAAACGATGTTTCTGCAATCAAGTTTTCCCATATAGAGTTCGTTATTGGTTTCTTTATCCTATCAATGTTGACTACATCTGTCTTTAAACACAATCTTTCGCATGAGATGCACGGTATGGACGGGGTATTACGTGATCTGTCTCGATGTTTTTTAAACGCTTTGGGAAACCTTTCAGTGATTTCATCTTCATTCTTGTAACCTTCTACGTGAACTTCAAACTCTTTTCCAGAACACTTCATCTTTGCTTCAACATTCTTGAGCATTTCAATATCAGCATTTAATAATGACGTATTCAACTCGTTAAGTTCTGTGACCACTTTCTTGATTACATATAGAAGATGTAGTAGCCGCCGTATTAACGGGAAATGTGGAGCAAGCCTCCTCAGAAATAGGAATGTTGAAGGACAGTTAGATTCACCATACAAGTGACCTCGTTTATCTGACGTTTTGTTACAAGAACAAACATCGAGTGAGAATATTAATTCTTGATAACAGATTAATGGTGTTTTAGATATACTGTCCAGTAAAAGTCGAAATCTTTCCAATTCACGCTCATCATTTATTTTGCACATGTTAGGGTTGCATTTCCATTTTAATATGGGTTCCTTGTAATTTGATAAGGGAAACAAGTTCATTACTGTGCCACTGACATTTATCTCTAAGGGCTCTTGATGTGAGGTGGACAACGTGTTGTATGATGTGTCATAGAAATAAGGTTCAGAGAAGACTGTATGTTCTGAATGACCCAATAGAGATACAAAATTATCTTTTTCTGAATTATTATTTTTGATTGATTCATTCCAGGATGACAGGACAGTATCTGTTTTCTTTTTAATTCCTTTAATAGTTTTTTTTAATAAATGTACTTTTTCACTTCTATAAACATTGCACCATTTTAGGATTGTCCGAACATCATCACTTGCTTCTTCAATAGTTTTGCCTGGATTTATTTTTTGTAAAGCCTCAGACAGTTTGACACTTATCTCTTTTTCAAAAGAATTATTTAAGACTGTACTATTGTATGCTACCTTCTCAGAGGATCTAATAGATGGAAGTTTTTTACGTTTTTTATGACGACGTCTCCGAAACGCTGGTAGGCCTATTCTATTTATACGATTTACTGATATATTTCCTTTTTTTCTTTGACAGTAAGGAGATTTTCGTATCTTGGTTGAAACGTTAGTTTTAACATTTTTTACCTGGGTCCTCTTTTTACCTTTCAAAGGATAACTATCCTTTTTATTACTTTCTTGAGTTTTAAAAGCGTTGATAGTTCTTTTGCATACTAAATTATTTTGGTTTGGTTCAATGTTTGCATTGTTACTGTAACTAATCCTCCTCTTCTTTTTTGGTGGAATGGGATGTTCATTGTAAAAGCTCTCATGTCCCGATTGTCTTTTTTTAATACTCTGTTCTTTATTTACTTCTTTGTTTTTACCTTCGATCTTTGCTCTCTTTTTGCAGATTTCATTGTTCCGATTTTCAGAATACCTTCGTTTTCTGTTCTGTTTTAAAGATCTTGCGTTTTTATTATAATACTTTTTACACAGTTGTCTTCTTTTATAAACTTTAGAGACCATCAGCTTTCAATCCAATATTTTTCTTAAAAATCGTTGTTTTGGAAATAAAATATGAACCTGTTGTTTATAGAATTTATAATTAGTATTAAATCCTAAATCATACATTTTAAAACAATAAATATTTAAAATCAAATAATTTGTATTAAAGTGCAATAAACTATATATTTGATTTCTAAGGGAAAATAAATGCAAACGGAAAATAGCAATCTTCTAAATAATAGAATATTATTGAATATTAATCCAAATGATCAAATAATGAATTGATTACACAAGAGGTGTTAACTTTTAATAATGTAAACTATGGTTTTGTTGTCAGAAAATGTTTGCGACTTCTTGTGAACATACCCAATTCCTTTGAAAAAATTAATGTAAGTTTCAAATTCTAAGATTATGATGTCAACATATTTAAAATAAACCTTATGTAAATTAAATCATTATTACTTACACATTTTAACAAGTACAAGTTACTTGTATCCATAATTTAATTATACATTTGATGGAGTTTTTGTTTTTAAAAGTACACAGCAGTATCAAAGAAAACAACAGATCATAACATCTGATTTTATCTCCAAATTGCATTCTCTACTGGAAATAGTACAAATAAATAAATTTACTAAAAATCTGTTTATTAAAAACCAAGCAAAATTTGGTGACAAGACTATAGGCGACATTATTATGTATTAAATGTTCGTTTGTATGTTATTTGATAAACCTTAACGACTAGATGTGACTTTAGTGGTTTTGGAAAAAGTACTGCTTAGGTCTTAGCCCCCTAAGCTCTCAAAGTTACAATGTTAAAATTATGGCAAAGCTAAAAAAAAATTAAATTGAACATATAACAGCTGTTGATACTGACAAAACACAGTAAAGAAGCAAGAATACCTTTTTAAGGTAACATCTAGAACGGACTTTTAAATTTCAAATGTGCTTATGGAGTTATTTTATTTGGTGAGAATATTTATATATATAGAACTAACTACGGCATCGAAAAAAAAAATTGAGATGCCATTCAAGTATATTTTTTATTTCAATAATGAACACATGTTTATACCTTTTAAGTATGTTTAGATATAATCTTTATAACAGCTGTTTGGTGAAACTAACTTGTATAACTAACTAATATACTAATCCGACTTTGATTTATGTATTTATATTTCATATTATGTTAATTGCATATTATGTTATATTCGATGTATTATTGTATATATACCTTAAACGAGCTAAACGATTTTCTTACCTCTATATCTTTTTGTTTAGTTAAATTCACTCAATGATTTAATTTGAATTTACGAAGTGACTGCGTACACGTCCAATGTAAGGGCAAATTCACTTCGCTACCGCTTAGGTTAGGTTGGGTTAGGTTACGTTACGTTATGTTACGTTAGGTTAGGATAGGTTAAATTACGTTAGGTTAGGTTAGGAGGTTTTCTGGCTCTCAATTTGTTTTAAAAATCACAGGAAAAGTAACGTACGGTGCTTAATTTGGAACGGACGTGAACAGTAGCGGCTCACGTCGGACGTGTATGTAGCCACTGCCTTGAATTTACAAGTGCCAGCTGATCAGATAGTTGTTTTGGAACACATGCGATACTTGGACTTTTGTTAACGTAGTAAATATAAACAAAGCAGACGTCAAATTTAGTAACAGTTTTAAAAGTAGAATTTAATATCATTTGTTTTAAAATATTGCGTTTACAAACTTATAATTTAGTGTCAAAAGTGTAATATGTGAGTAAAAACAGAAGTCTGTGCGAAATTTCGTTCAAGTTTGATGATAAATAAAGTTGTTAGGCTTAATGAACAAAATGAAGTGGACAATTTGTGAAAAGTGCCAAAACTACAAGATTTAGGCTACTTTTATACGTTAATATCTCGCTTCTCAGACCTTTCTTAAACCAACTGTTGTGATTTTTCGTGTTGAGTGAAAGGGTTTAGCATATAAATGCACTGCCAGATTCACTTAAGGCTGTAATACGCTATTTTGAGAAGTGAAAAATCGTCTCATTCTGCTTCGTGTTAGTATAGCACGGGTCGTGTGGTGGACTTGGCGACGTGACACGACCGTGCCACTAGATTTGCTCAAAAAAACAATTTTTTGCCAAAGGCAAACCTGCGTACTCAGCCCCATGTTATTCTTATGGAGAATAAGTAATGTGTTATCTCCCTTAATTATGAAAATAAAGTAATGAAATTTGGTATGTGGCTTTACCTAAATGAGTTATATTGATATTTGTATAAAACCCCATTTTTTGTGTTCCTTCCTTCTTATGGAGAATAATTAAAATGTCATAAATCGTTTATTTATGAATTTATGTTGATGAAACTTGGTATGTGGCTTTATGTGGTATTAAGATACATATATATGCATTGTAAATTCGCTGAGTACGCAGGTTTGCTGCTACGGGGGTATTTACATTTGTTGTGCACCTGTTAAGGTTATAATAAAAATGATCAAAGATATTTTATTCTTGGAATATAGATTACAATTGTAATAAGGTAAGGCTCAAAGAAAAACAATGACGTGTATTTACACTGTTGTTTCTGTTCACCTACTGCAGACACGTTAACTGTGAAACATCTTAATAATGTTTTCATCCTTGTGTTCTATATCATAAAGTACATGACCTAAGTCATTCAATGCTTGTAGGGTACCTAATTTAAAAAAAAGAAATTATGTTGTTTTTGAATTTCTTTAATTAACTTTGCAATCTAAAATACATTGTACTTAACAGGCATATTTAGAAATCAAATATGCTTAAAATAAAACCAGGCAGTATGTATGTTTGTATTCAGTTAAATTTAAACAAACAATGACAACGGATAACTACGGCCTGCTGTTTGGGGCGTAGATCGGTGGTTGACCAATACCTCTTTAATTCTGTTTCCTTTGTTTTACTGAAGTTGATGGTTTCCACTCCAACAACAGGAAAGCCAACTACAAACCTAATGTATCCTTTGAAGCACCACTGGAGCAGAAAGATGGCTGTTGGTACTTTGACACAACTCTCTCCTGCTTTGTAACTTGGAACTGTAATTAGTTAACAAGTTGACGAGTAATATGGGGATATTAGTCGGTGAGCCGTTAGCGTAGTGTTAGCTGCCTCAGGAACCATGGCAATGACCCTGTCGAGGGTTCGAATGAATTTTGGGTGGTAAACGTTATCAGTACTACCCAGCTTGTGCGATAGAGGCTCACATCCTTCTTTGCCTCGTACTTCTAGCAAAAACAAACTTTACTCAGTTTACTTTCAGCTGTAAGCTGCAGTCGTATAAGGTTAAATAGGATCTATTTAAATAGAGCAAGGTTTTATCTAAGGTAAGTCTTAATAGAAGCACGATAACAGTAGCACTCTTATTGAATGTGTTTAATGATGTTGTACAACAGTTTGTTGTGCGAATATCAAAACTGCAGCTACGTTAATAATAAACGATTTCATGAGTGATATAATTTAAACGACATACTTTTTCCATAGTTTTAGCGAATTTCCGCTATTGGGAAGAAGCTATTACCGTAGTCGGAATGGTAAAACCTAGGTCCGGGACCATGATAAATTTTCGATTTGAGGTCCCCAGACCCCAAAAACATCATTCGTTCGAAACTGTATACATATATATGTGTGTGTGTGTGTGTGTGTGTGTGTGTGTGTGTGTGTGTGTGTGTGTGTGTGTGTGTGTGTGTGTGTGTGTGTGTGTGTGTGTCTGTGTGTGTGTGTGTGTGTGTGTGTGTGTGTGTCGGTGAGCACGATAACTCTCGTAAAAAAGTCCGATTTTGATAAAATTTGGAACAAACGCGTAAAGCAACATTTATGACTTTAAGTTCGAAAACCAGACAGATCGACCCATCCGAAGTGGTATTTTGGGTGGGTTTTGTACCACAAAAATACGTTTTTTGAAGTTTTTACATGTAACATTAAAAAAAAAAATTTTAGTTTTCACCATTAAATTCAGCTTTATAAAATACACAATTTGGTGTTTTGATCATTTCTCTAAGTCAATTGGTTACAGAGATATTAAAAGTGGTAAACACAGTACGTTGTCCAATGTTATTCTTATGGAGGATAAAATAAATTTGTTATCTCGTTTATTTATGAACGTATCCCGACAAAATTTGGTATATGGCTTCATCTGATTGTGGTCTATTATTATTTGTACAAAAATACAATTTTTACTTTCTCCCCTTATACATAGTATATATGGAGAAAGTATTGTTTTAGTCAAAATTTTCGAATTTGAGTTGTTAGTGGAAATATTCGTTTTGGTGCTCCCTGAACCCAAAAAAGTGATTTTTACGTGATGTTTGTGTGTGTGTCTGTCAGTCTGACTGTATGGATGTGTATAGAGCTACAGCCCTAACCAATGGTCCGATTTTTATGAAATTTAGTATGTAGGTACTAATTGATGAACGAAGTGAATCACTGTATTGATGAAGAAGTTTCAGTGGCCGTGTGTGGGTGTGTGTGTGTGTGGGTGGGTGTGTTATCGAAATACTAAATAACTGTAAAACATTTCTTAATGAAATTTTGAAGGAGTCATTTGGGATACCAAAGAGATGTTTTAACACAGCATTTGTATTTTATTTTGCATTATTAATAATTATTCAAACTAATTTTAATGTTTGATATTCAGTAGTTGAATTGGTTTTCGTAGTAAGCTATTGACTATGGTTGTCTTTAAAATGTCAGCTGGGATTTATCTATGTTTCACTTGAGGGATTTTTATTCCCTATATGGGATATTTTGACTGCTTGTGGGATAAAATGGGATTGTGGGATAAAGTGGGATTTTTTTTGAAATCGGCATTACGTCTGCTAGTTTGCTTACAACTTACGACCAGAGCACCTTAGCAGTAGCACTTCTAGTGGATTTTCTCGCCGTACTGGCAATTGCGGGGTTTCCCATTTTTTAACCTCGCTGTCCGCACCTATTATGATTTTATAAACGTCACAGAACGAACACTGAATCATGTCAATTTCGCTGGCCGAGCCATGTTGGAATTAACAAGCAAAATATTTGCCATTATTTAGTACCTACTTCGTACTCTTTAGTACTACCATTAAAAATATTAGTACCTCTCACGTAAATAAATTATTTAATTTAGTTAATTCACCGTATCATTTAACCTATGTCGCATTGCTCAAAATCCTTTGAGGTACTAAAATGTAAAATACCTATAAGTAATTAGTAGATCTAAATAAGCCCTATCTAACGGTATAAATATTGTACTAATACATTATTCAATAATCATATAATATTTAACATTAATTGTGTTGCAATGTTTAACAAATCAGTGGGAAAGTGTGGGATATGACGAGGGATACTATAAGGGAGAGTCTGGTATAAAGTGGGATTTTTTGTATCAGTGCGTGGCATATTTTTACCGTAGAGTGGAAGCACTGCATATTTGTTTATAAATCACAAAAAATGTAAACACGTTTTCAACTATGAAGTTAGGTTATGTTTTGTTCCATACATTTTGTTATTTTGAAATAATTTAAAATGTGAGTGTTATATAAATTGATAGTGTTTTGTCGTGTTTAAAACAATACTTAGCCTATATCTATTTAGATTTATTATTAGTTTATTTTTTACTGGAAAACTTCGATGTAAAAGCTAAGTGTTTGGACTAGTGATGATAAATTAATACAATAGGTTTTGGAATTTTTGAATTACTCGGACAGTATAACTCTGTAACACGACTGACTGTGATTGATAATCAAGCGTGTTGTAGACCTATAGTAGTTTCTTTACATTGTGAACAAATTACTTGATGGCAGACTTACTAAACGAGAATACGTGCAAACTATCTTTATTACATGTAATGTACCAAATAAGCCTCACTGTCACCTAATGACATGGGATAAAAGTTTTGTAAGCTACCGGTCAGTAAAATAGTCTGGTTACAGTTTATATTTGTTTGCATTTTCTGTGGTTAATATTGATTTTCATAAAAAATCAAGATGTCCAAAACTCCTTAGTCCCAACCGTCTACATTGTTCAACTAATTACGATGTAGACAGATTGCCCTCCTGAAAAATTGTCATTAATGTAGATGTTGGATTTTGCTCTTAAATATCTCGTGCTGCGATTTCAGTAGCTTGTGTATTTAAATCCAAACTAACATATATTAATGATGTAAACATTTTTAAATTTAAGGTATGAATTTTATAAGATACTGTTATATAAATAAATCATTGAATACATTTGTTTACATTAAATGGGTTTAAAACAAGTATATTTCTGTATGTTTAACCCCCTGATTTTGGAGCTGGAAATTAATAGGTGTAATAATAATTGGCAACTTTTCCCTCAGGTTATATATTTAAAACTCGTCGAAAACCATCCGGTGTCAAAAATATATTAGTCATTGGCCGAGTCATAAAAAGCGTGAACAGGAGCTAGGACCTGTGACCAAATAAACGCAATCAGTTTAATCTAATTTGCTAGGTAGAAAACAGTGGTTTTAAGAGGTTAATTGCTCCACCTCACCCTCCAGGGTTAGATGGAAACGTATTCCGCATATTCTCTATTCATTGTTGCTAGATTAGGAAACCCCAGCATAGCTGCTATAGGCACGTTTTCCACAAGCGGGAATTTTGTGCAGGTTACCAGAAGGTTAGGATATAGCAGGAAAGGAAAGGGTGGGATGGGACAGGCAGCCAAATTGGCCTTTCAGAGTACCAACTCCCGTGCCTTGTGACAGCTGTGATCAGGCTCAATGTGGACCCGCTCTGTCCTCCAACTGGCCAACTCAACGGATGGGGTATCCATGTACAACAGCCAGGGACCATAAATTCTCAGGTTGGGGACCAACCCCTGAGTTTCCGCCCCAAGCCGCTGCAAGTGGAGGGACCAAAGGTGAAAGGGAAGTTTGTCATAATGGACATCCAAAAAACTTCATATGTAATGACAATTTCATTTGCTGTACCCAATGTCAGCATCCAAACTGGTATAGACCAGTTTTAAGGTTGTCCTAGGACGAATATTCTCTATTGGTCAATGCTAACACACCAAGTTTTAATAAAATTAATCAGTATACAAGAGATATATGTTTTTTATTTCTTATAAGAATAACATCGGACAATATACTTAGTTTACTGCTGAATGGAAATTTAAATATTCTCCACAACCATTAGCCGAATAGCCTACTAACGAAATACTAATTTAACCGTGTGTGAATTGGAGTACTAATTTTTCATCTTTTAGAGCTTTTTATGACAATGAGATAAAACTGTTGAAACCTGCTAAAAATATTTAAAGTTTATGGTACTAAGAAAGGTAAAAAAAACTGAAGTTTGGGATCTCTTAAGCCCTGTAATTTCTGAACCCAAATTTTTGTAAAAAATCAGGTGGTATATTTTATTAGAAACCTAATATGAACCACCAAATAAAAAAAAATCCAAAGATTTCGAAAGCGGCTCCTCAAAACTGCTCCAGACCTATATACTACGTTGTTGGGTACCAAAATATTATGGATACCTCTTTGTTCTTCCCTCAGGGCTTTGCCTTTACTATCACTCCCAACTTTTAATTTTAACGTATGATTCGTTGGATTTATTTTGTTAAAGCAGCATCTCCTGAAAGATGTCCCCACGTTTGATACGCCGCCCTACTCAACCATAGACCTCCACCGCACAGGAAAATTTTCTATGTTATTATTTACGCCTTTTTTAGTAATTTTAGAAAATTTTCAATTATACAAAAATTTGTTGTTATTTTCTTTTAACCCCGACCTTAAAGCTCCGCCTCGCTGGCTTTAAAAGTTGCCTTGTTAAATTTATGGAGGAAAGATGATCCTTGGGTAAGCGTTCGGGAGTTCGGGTCAGCGTTCGGGTTGAGTACTACTAGCTGGTCAGACAGACATTATTCTGTCCTAATGTCACTGAATTTGTTTTATGTCAAAGATTCTCGTTATCTCTCTTTTTCTCGTTAAGATGAGCTCGTTAGCTACGCTCACTTGCCTATGTTTATATAGAGCTTGCTTCGGTATTGAAAATGAGTTGCTATTCAAATAGATTTATTATTTCTATAATAAACATATGTTTGTATGCTTTTCAAGTATGTTTAGATATCATCCTTATAACAGCTGTTTGATGAAACTAAATAACTAACATACAATCCCGACTTTGTTTTATGTATTTAGATATTGAAAATCACTTTGCAAAAACTCTCTATAATATCTTGCCATGACAACGTTAATATACACTAGGCAGCAATACGGATTTTAGCAATTTGAAATTTAAGTAATTGTACAACGCCATATGTAGAGCCTGATATAAGCGTAGGTTATATTATATAAATCAAACAGGAAAGTTGGCCGGGCTGTTAAGGGCCCGCACTTGCATTTAGGGTGTAGACCAGAGCCTGTACAGACCTAAATTCAGCCCTGGCCGGCTGTATGCTTCTGTATGTAACTTCAAACATGCTAAAATACAGAATCATTGTCCGTGTCTCGTGTACATTCTGTGCCTAAGAGTAAAAATATGTTATAGTCAATCAATACAAATGCTGAATTATTTTGACTCAATCCTATCCTACACTATAATATGAGTAAGGTTTGCATGCTCGCTTGCTTGGTTGATTGCTTGCAACTCTTATCTCAAAAACGGCTCCAACGATTTTCTTGAAAAATAACTAATGTGTCCTTCCAACTACTTGTGTTGTAAAACCTGATCTGGGTTAAAATAAGTTCTAGACATGTCCCATCCCCAAAAAAATCAAATAATGTAAAAAGCCGCTATGGAAAATTGATAAATCACATTGGGCTTTTGGAGATTAAAATAAATGCAAAAGAGTCATAACAGCTGTTCAAAATCTTTCAGCGAACTCTCAAAGTTATACTCATATAGTTTAAGTACTACCTGGGGCTGATTTTTGCTAGGGAAAGGTCAATCTTGTTTATGACTTGGAGTTGTTTTTCACCATGTACCCTACTAACGAGCATATTTGAGGTCACAACAGTTGTTATTATAATGCACCTTTGAGTCATTCTGGATATGACCACTCTACATGTAATCTTCATTCAAAGGATTTATTATCTGATTTTATGGAACCACATGGAACTCATGTTGTTTATGATTACTAACACGTGGTTTCCTGAGAGCAGAGATTAAAAGATTTGAGAGAAGATTACATATATAGAGTATTAAAATAAATCAAAGGGATATTGAGCTATAAATAACAACTGGAGTGACCTTAAAAATGTAGAAAAGAGGCAAATGAGTTATACAAATCTGATTATCAGTAGGGGGAAGTGGTGAAATATGCTCCAAGTCATCTAAACAAACTGACTGGCCTTCCCCCAAGCAAAGTTCGGCCCCCAGGTATTATATACTCTAATATGAGTAAGGTTTGCTTGTATGTTTGCTTGCTTGCGACACTGATCTCAAAAACGGCTCCAACGATTTCCTTCAAATGTTCAAAATAACTAATTTCTGGGATAAAAATAAGTTCTAGACAGGCCTCATTCCCAGGAAATATCAAATAATGTAAAAAAACTAAAATGATAGGTTAAAAAAAATTAACATTGGGCTTATGGAGTTTTAAATCAACACAAAAGAATTTTATCAGCTGTTCATAATCAACCAGGGAACTGTCAAAGTAATACTCATGTTTTTTATGATTATTAACATGTGGTTTTCTGAGAACAGAGATTAAAAGATTTGAGTGAAGATTATATATATAGAGTAGTAAAATAAATGAAAGGGACATTGAGCTATAAATAACAACTGGAGGAACCTTAACAATGTAGAAAATAGGCAAATGAGTTATACAAATCTGATTATCAGCAGGGGAAAGTGATGAAATATTACTCCAAGTCATCTAAACTGACTGACTGGCCCTCCCCCGAGCAAAGCTGGGCCCCCAGGTACTGTCGTGTTAAAATGGATATGAGAAGGGTGTTAACACTCCAGTAGTCAGTAGTGTTTTTTATTTACATCAGTCCTATATTGTCTGTTCGTGCCGTTGTGGAGTTAAAACGGATATGGGAATGGTGTTACCATTCCATTAGTGAAATTCCATTAGTAAAATGTTTGGTTTATTAATTATCTGTTCTTGCTGTTGTGGAGTTAAAACGGATAACAGAAGAGTGTTACCAATCCAGTACCTGCCTACATATCTTTAAAAATTCAGTCTTCGTTCATCCTCTTACGGGAAGAATGAGCGTACACCTAGTCTACGATATCTCAAGGAGTTTTTCCCATTTTTTGGAATTTTTGATTTTTAATGGTAACTATCCCCCAAAAACCGCCAAAAAATATGAAAAATCAATATTCTAAAAAACTGCTCTAACGATTTTGATTAAACTTTAGTCGTTTGTAGAACTTTAGTTTTCCAACAAAATGACACCACCCGCATTTCTGTAAAAATTCGGGTTCCGAAGTTACAAGTTTTAAAATATTATAAATTCTGTTTTTTTGATTTTTCATAAAAAAACATAAATATAAAAAAAATTACTATTCACCATGAAAAAGAGCTCAGAAAACTAAATAACTTAGTATTTTTAATTACTATCCTACGATTACTGGTTGCGGAGATAAATTTAAATGTTCATTTTGCGGTAAACGCAGTACGTTGTCCAATGTTATTCTTATGGGGAATACAAAAATTACTCTTATAATAAACTCCAAAAAAACTCCATAATATTTAAAAGGTTTTCGCTAAGAAAATAAGTCGTCATTTTTTGCTCTTATTTTTTAAATTCATGGAAAACTTGGTTTTAAATAGAAGTACTTTAAATGTTGTTAATATTGAACTCGACAGAATTTGTGACATTGGATTAATTCCAATTAAGAGGTAAAGAGGAGCCAATTGAATGAAATCCAATTACTTTATCAAAGAGAATATTTACTTTGAAATTTCCTCAGTTTCCATTTAGTAATTTTTTATATTTAAATAACACTCTAACTAATTATAGAATGTCTATTTTTACAACATTTAAATTTAAAATAACCAATGTTATTAACAGTTATAGTTTTAATTGGGTACTTCTAATTTATTCTTTGTGGTTTTAAAAAGTAGATCGTTTCCGTTTTACTTGATGTTTATTTCCGTGCTTTCTTAATTAGTAGATTTTGTGAGATCAAATAACTTCTTTACTAAGCAAAAACAGTATTTGAATGACACCATCCTTCACGAAATTGAACATTTTGTGTCAATGTTTTATTAAATCTTTAAAACATATAAAGTTTCAATGTACATAATTAAAAACTGTAATTTCGCCAGATAAAACTCTCATCCATATGTATAACATGGAAACTTAGAAATCCCGTGGGGCAATTCCTGGAGCTTACATCGAAATTCTGGCTCGACAGTGACTTAGAACTTAAAATGATCTTTTAAATAAAAAAAGAATCATCAAAATCTGTTAAGTATTAACTTCAGGAAATAAGTGAACAAAAAGCAGGATTTTTAAAAAAATATTTAGATACTAAAAAAACTTATTTCATATTCCATAGTCTTACCTCTGCTCCCCGAATTCCGTTCAGGAATGCATCTGCATTATGCAATTTACACGGTACTTTATTCGCTTTAACGTGTTAGCAGGATCCAAAAACAAATTAACCAAATAATACAACAGGTAAATAATTCACAGCTAGTTTCGAATTAGAAAACATTTATTTTCAACACATATAAAATGTCAAAAGTCAAATAACTGTGGATTTGGAGGTGGCTGGGGCCGATATCTGCTCGGTAGGAGGCAGTTGCTGGTTGGGGTGGAAGTCAACATAGACTGACTTCCGGGGACTGGAGTCCAGCTGGAAAAGGATTTCTTTGAAGGAGGGCCGATCGTCCGCTGACTGACTCCAGCAGACCTCCATCAACGAGTATCTGCCGACAAGGTGAAGCAGGGTCAGGGGCGATCATCGTGACGGTGGGAGGTTTGGAAATAAAGATTTACAGTGGATCAGGTTTAAAAACTCTAACCGCTACCCAATATTCCATAACACAGTTCTGAAGACTGGCTTTGCACGCATCGTAACCAAGTGGTAACCATTGATTAAAGTAACAAGGGTTTCAGACGGGATGAGGGTGTCCAGATGTCCTAGTTTGTAAGGTCTGTCATCCCGACCTCCCTTTTAAGAAATATAAGAATTGTCCTGCTATCCAAGACAATTTATTTACGTGAATTTATTTAACAATAATTTACGACATTTTATTTAAGTGTAACTAATCACATTTATTACAGAAAATGTTAGAAAGTAAATTGTTCTGAGGTTTAATAAGGTACTCAGAATTCTAAGTACTTTCGCTCAGCTGGGATATTGATTGTAAAGTATAATTCCAAAGAAATGTCATGTGCAGACTTTGACAAGTAGTTTATGTCAAATCCATCATTATATAGAAATATATCTTCAAGCCAAGTATTTGACAGCCTAGTTGGTAAGTAAACGTTGCCTAAATTGTACCACTACAACGTGTTTATACGGTTGTACAACACATAAGTTAGCAATTTAAAAATTTATTTAGGTATTACAGTTTTATATCCATGTCACTTGTACTAATTTTATAGCGTAATTGAAAAACACTTTTGAATTTTGATCATTACTTGTTTTAGTATGAAATTAACTAGTTTGGATTTAACTAGTGAATTTAGTTTGGATTGTTGTGTTTGTTTTGTCCTTTTGACAAATATCCTCTTTCCGATATCTTGTCACCCTCGCGAGATCGAACCTGCGACCATCTACGTCTGACTTGTGGGGTCAGCGCTCTACCTGATCTACCCAATTCCATCGTCCATCTTTAGGTTCATCAGACATCAACACTTTTCCGGCATGGACTTATACTTACATAAATTTTGCGATCATTCAAATCAAATAGCTCATAATAAATAAGTTGAAGCGTTCTAGGAGTTATAATACATGATACATAAAGTAGCACCCTTGAACTAATTCTGAAGAGGTGTTACATGCAAGGAAACTTAAATTTGAAATGGAATGGATATTTTTTAAACTGTACTATGCAAGATATTACATTATAACGAAATGGCTTGTCAAAGGCCCTTATCAAACTAGAACTATATCTTTGTAGTTTGAGCACGGACTGTTTGGTTATTATGCTGAAGTAATCCACTTATACAAAACTTAGAACTAAGTAGCAACTTCGTATATTCTAGCAACTTCAAGGCAGCTAATTCACTACATCCAATCGCCTTTAAAACACGATTGCTCTCCGTTCAAGTTCGCAACAGTCTGCGATGTGCCTATTTCATTACACTTGTGTGTTAGTTTACATTTAACCCTCCACAGGGACTCACAGTTCGTCGGAGATGTTGTCCGGCTTCTCGAGTCTCTTGCCGGACAGTAGGAACTCCAGCAGTTCGTGGTCGGACACTGTGGGGTACGGGAACCCCCCTGGAACAAACACTCTGCTTAGTTTCGCATGAGTTTGTTTTTATTAGCGAATTTCCCCTATAGGGAAGAAGCTAATACCGTAGTCGGCATGGTAAGACCTAGGCCCGGAACCATGATAACTTTTCGTTTTCAGGTCCCCAGACCCCAAAAACACCATTCGTTCGAAAGTGTATATATATATATATGTTAGCAGGCACAGAACGCCCGATACGATATCAATGCAACAGCCCCACAAAGAGATGACAAGAATATAAAATGTACTGAGCAAGGATTAAGTTTGGATTTACTAAACATGCAATCATCTCAAGAAAATGAAACAATAATAGTTTCTCCCAAGTGGAAGTGCAAGGCAGATAGGTTAAACAATTGGAAGTTAGAAGCAGAATCAAACCACACAGAAGAAAGTATATATATATATATATATATATATATATATATATATATATGTGTGTGTGTGTGTGTGTGTGTGTGTGTGTGTGTGTGTGTGTGTGTGTGTGTGTGTGTCCGTGGGTGCGATAACTCTCGTAAAAAAGGTTCGATTTTGATGAAATTTGGTACAAACGTGTAAAGCAGCATTTATGACTTTAATTCGAAAACCAGACAGATCGACGTGTCCGAAAGGGTATTTTGGGGGAGTTTTGTACCCCAAAAATGGGTTTTTTGGGTTTTTACATACAATTGTTGAAAAAGTAAAATTTTATTTTTCCCCATTGGAATCAGCTTAAAAAGATACACAATTTGATGTTTTAATCATTGCTCTACGTCAATTGGTTACTGAGATATTGAAAGTGATAAACACAGTACGTTGTTCAATGTTATTCTTATGGAGGATAAGAAAAATTGTATATCTCGCTTTTATCAACTTATCCTGACGAAACTTGGTATATTACTTCATTTCATTGTGGTATATTGATATTTGCACAAAAACCCATTTTTTGGCTGATAGTCCCCGTAGCAGCAAACCTGCATTTTCAACCCCATGTTATTCTTAAGGAGAATAATTAACGTGTTATCTCCTTTAATTATGAACATAAATTAATAGAACTTGGTATGTGGCTTTACCTAGTTGAGTTATATTGATATTTGTATAAAAGCCCATTTTTAGTGTTCATTATTTCAGCAAACCTGCATACTCATCCGCCATGTTATTCTTATGGAGAATAATTAAAATGTCATAAATCGTTTATTGATGAAACTTGGTATGTTGCTTTATGGTGTATTAAGATAAATTAATATGCATTGGAAATTCGCTGAGTATGCAGGTTTGCTGCTACGGGGGTATTTATATTTATGTCCTTTGTTTCATGGATTGGTGTGTAGTAGATCTCATTTGATTTATTTCCTGCATGAGAAACCCGAAACAATGGTTGGCATTGCTGCATGGTTTTGTGTTTTGCTAGTATTAAATTTATGGTACTTATGAGTGTGCATGGTTTGCTATTATATTGATGTATTATGTTCCGACGTAGGCTGTAACAATTCTTTTGTGAATAGCCGAATAAAATCATTGTTTCATTATCACTCTGTGCTGGGCTCTGCTGTAAGTAACTGGCAGATGTTTATTGCTTCAGCTAAAAATGCAATGTTCAAAGCATTACTAGATTTTGATTTAATTATATTTATAAAATCGTTTGCTTGTTAAATACATTGTATATTGATATGCTTTATGGAAAGATGAACATTTTTGAACTAACCAATTAATCAAGTTATGCTGGTAGCAAGTTTCTTACAGTATTTAGTATTGTCATGGTAACAAATTAATAATCTTTTATTTCTCAAAATACATTACATATGTAAGCCCTACATTTTAAGTGGTGGGAAACAAATTAATATATAATTTTAACCGGTAAAAAACTAATTTATTGTAATTGCAAGAAACGAAACGGGCTTTTAAATAACAATAAAAGTTAGCGGTAATATATTTATATGTTAGTGGCTTGTACAATGTAATTTGTGAAGCAGCCAAAGACTTAAACAAATAGGAAACGTGATTTCGTAGTTGAAAAAAGTAAAATATATTATAGGTATTTAATATACCACTCCTTCTACGTTTTGAAATATAATACTTAAATATTATGTCAGGTGACGCGACACGTCGATGGGCGTGGCAGTTTGTTACTCGGATGTAGGACGCCGTACAAGGTCAATATCACCTCTGGCAACTACAAATTGCTGTTAAGATTATTAAATAATAAACAATATTTAAAAACAAATTAAATAAGAATTCGCTATACATAATCTTATACAATAATTTTGATATTTAGTACTTTCTTCTATTTTTTCACTAATTTCTAATCCTGTGCAACTCTGTGAGTATATGGTAAAGGCTGATGTCGTATTCTTAGCGAAATTAAGTTATGTATACGGGCATGTTCAGAAATAAATTATCAACAATGGGGTATAATCTGATAATTCACTATCCACGATATGGCCCTAGTAAAAGGTGATATGTTATATTTCTCCAAACCCAAAGTTTTGGAATTGTGTTATGACGGTACATGAGAGCTACTCTAATGCTTTAACTTTAAAAATATATTATTATGATGCTAAAATTCTATATTATAAATTATGATATGTTGTTGTATTACGATATTCCTAGAGGGGTATAATCTGATAATTCACTAAAACCACTAACTATCCACGATATGGCCCTAGTAAAAAGTGATATGTTATATTTCTCCAAACCCAAAGTTTTGGAATTGTGTTATGACGGTACATGAGAGCTACTCTAATGCTTTAACTTTAAAAATATATTATTATGATGCTAAAATTATATATTATAAATTATCATATGTTGTTGTATTACGATATTCCTAGAGTGTTTCACTCCAAGCCTAATATGCTTTTTTCCTTCACAAATGAGTAAACTTCAGTGTATTATATAGCGGCTGTCATTCTGTTTTTATGCTACGCATTTCGATATTGAAAACTAAGAAAACCATTTTAAATTTCCTAAAGTATGATTTTTCTAACTTATGGTCCAACGCTTGCCTAGACGAATTAATTAGGCAATACCAAAAACGGCAAGCCAGGTTAAAAGTAATAATAATACAACTAAAGACATAATTTGGCAATCAGAATGTGTTGAGTTACCCAAGGTGCCTATCTCCCAGAGCACGACGCCGAACGCCCAAACGTCACTCTTGCTGGAGTAGAGGCTGTCTCTCATCGCCTCCACCGACAGCCACCTCAGAGGCACCTTGCGTCGCTTGGTGTTGACGTAGATGCCGGATCGGGACAGCCCGAAGTCCGAGATCTTGAGAGTCCTCCTCTCGTCTATGAGCAGGTTCCTGGCCGCCAAGTCTCTGGAAAAGTAGCCGTATTTCTTGCTTTAAAAAGGCATGTTATTTGCCTTATAAGTACTTGGGGGCCGAGAACTTCTTGGGGAAGGTCGGTCAGTTTATATATATGACTTAGAGTAATTTGTCCCCTACGTAAAACCAGATTTACTTAGCTATTTTGCCTATTTTCTTTATGTTTTGTACTCCAGTTGTTATTGTAGCTCAAAGTCCCTTTTATTCATTTTGGATGTGTGGTAGTCTCTGTATGTAATCTAAATTCAACGGTTTTAGTCACTGCTCTCAGGAAAACCAATAACTATGTGAGTATTAATTTGACAGTTCACTGATTGATTATAAACAGCTGTTACGATTATTTTGTTTTTATTTTAAACTCCATGAGCCCAATGTTGATATACATTTTAACATTTTATATTTGTTTTTCTACATTTCTCTATCTTCCCTCGGGATTAAACCAGTCTAGAACCCATTTTTATCCCAGAAATAAGTTATTTATAATATTTGAAGGAAGTCGTCGGAGCCGTTTTTGAGATCAGAGTTCCATGCAAACAAAGCAAGCAAAACTTACTCAAATTAGAGCATATGATTACTTTGTAAAATGAAAATACATTTTGAATGCACAAATAAACGTTGATACGTGTTATATCTCTTATATCTAGCAATAAAAAACGACTTTTGGATCTTACTGAATGAGAAGGCGAATGCATACAAATAACCTTACCATTGCCTGTCCGTCCTACTCGTAGCTATCAAGAGCTTGATTAAGCATCGTAATAAAACTCTTGTAAGCGTTTTCATAATCACAAGTTAGTCAGTTAAAGACACTGACTAATGCTCCTCCTTTCAAAAGATCATAATAAGTAGTTACAATCATATGTGTTTTTGTGCCTGACTAACTTTGGATGCTGCTCATAATTAGTAAAATATAAGATTACAAAAATTGTAAAATTTGGACATTTTAAAATACTCAGCTGTTGTTAAGCTGAAATTAACGAACTGTTAAGTAAATTAAGTATTTTTATAATATATATTGGTATTAGTGTTCAAAATTATAGAGAAGTACTTAATAATAGTTTCTGCAGCTCAAAACAGTATATTTTTTCTTTTCGATATGAATATATGCAGAATTAATAGTTTACAAAAAATATATACATTAAACCAAATTCACATATTTATATATTTACGATTCACAAAAGAGTATATAACTTCAATATTGCAGTAAATAATATTATCATTAAACAGAAACATATATATTTTCATAATGGGTGAATGTAACCATTAGAAAAAATGCTGTATGTTTCCTAATGGGTTTACCCACTGACACTGTTATTGCTTGCGTTAAACTAATACCATTGACTATAAATACTGAAGTAGACTTCTCATTGCCATTATAAAATGTGTCCCTAGTTTTGTGTATGCCAGGATTGAAAGAGGTCGTAGTTTACACCAATCACCAACAGAGTGTACTGCTGTCAACTATTACTTATCCTCTCAAGGAGGGATAATACAATAGTTGGTGTGTCAGGAAGCAAACATAAGTTAATTATAACTTGCTTTCTGGGGTGGGAATATTTTAAAAGTTAACGTAAATAACTAAAATAAATAGTTAACAGCAGCACAATCTGTCGGTGACCCAATCAAACTACTTCAATTTTAAATTCTAGCATACACTAAAAGTGGGACAGCTGGACCATATGGATGGGATGTCTCCTTCAGTATTTATAGTCAATGCTAATACCGAATAACAGTTGACCTAATTACTATTCGCGCAAGCGGGAAAGAAGACAGTTGAAGGCGTGGCTAACAGGGCTGTCGACTTATCCTAATCGTGCTGAACTGCCAAAAAAGCACACCACGTGGATGGCATAACACTCGAGTGATATCTGGCTATGGAAAAATGGCAACAGTCTCAGCGTTGAGCCAATTATTGGCTGGAGCCCAACTGTTTTCTTTCCTGCTCAAATACATCTAACTGACCTGTGAGTGATCTGTTTGGACTCTAGGAAGGTCATTCCCCTCGCGATCTGAGTGGCGAAACTGTGAAGCTCTCTCGGATCCAGCACCACCTCCAGGGCGACCCCGTCCACGGCGATGCTGCTCATGGCACCTGGGGGCAGAGGAACATCTCACTGTAGCTGTGAGCAGTGGTGGACATATCAGTTACTTTTTGGTATCGGTTACTCCTTGGTATCTGTTACTGTTTGGTATAGGTTACGTGAAGGTATCAGATACTTTTTTGTATCAGTTACTTTTTTGTCAGTTACTCTTAGGTACCAGTCATACTTTGGTATCAGTTACTCTTTGGTATCAATGAAAACTGATTCGGCAAGTGGGACATATCAGTAACTGGTAATTTGGAAAAGTCATAATGAACAGTGATTTCTCTTACCGGTTTAAATATATGGTTCCGATAAATGCGTTTAGGAATTTCATTATTTCACAGTCATATCTGACGGTTACAAATGGGAACGCAGTTTGTGAACTAACACTTTCCCTGTTTTAAACATGTTGAAACATGAAAATCTCATATTTTTCAATGTGATCCATGACCGGAATCCGAGGCATCCGCAGGATTATTACTTATTACAGTAAAAATAGTTTATTCCTTTGATACAGTTAAGGTAGATTTAATTAGAAATAAAATTACCTAATGTATTAAAATACTTCTTCTTCTTCTACTCTATTATCTAATTGTTAGGGACTATTATTGAATGTGGTCTAACAGTAGAGTAGTCTTTGATTCCACGGCCATTTACTATAATACTGATTTTTCTTCAGTGTTTTTACCAATAATTATGTGAAGACGTTAATTAGTGACTGTATAATACAAGTGCTAGTGTGATCGTGTGAGTGAAAAATATCAGTTTTGTGATTTAAGGCGCCATTATTAGCCATGAGAGATCCAAAACACCCACACACTTGTAGACTTGTATTTCATAATCAAGCAAAACATCGTTCAACAGATTGCGCTGCAAATCAGTAAAAGTATGCTATTTCTTATGTGTGGCTAATTAATTTAGTTCATCTCTGCCTAGTAACTTAAAAAAAGTGCTTTGAAACACAGATTACAATGTGTAAGAAGGTTAAATTGGTTTTAAATAGATTTTCGTCATACAGGTATCGACTCTCAGCGTAAATACGCTATCCAACATGAACCTTTACTAAAGGTACTTTAAAAGCTGCGCCAGTACTTTTAATACCCCCGTAGCAGCAAACCTGCGTACTCAGCGAATTTCCAATGCATATATATGTATATTAATACCACATAAAGCCACATACCAAGTTTCATCAATATACATTCACAAATAAACGATTTATGACATTTTAATTATTCTCCATAAGAATAACATGGCGGCTGAGTATGCAGGTTTGCTGAAGCAAGGAGTACAACAAATAGGGTTTTATACAAATATCAATATAACTCATGTAGGTAAAGCCACATACCAAATTTCATTATTTATTTTCATAATGAAGAGAGACAACACGTTACTTATTCTCCATAAGAATAACATGGGGCTGAGTACGTAGGTTTGCTGCTACGGGAGCCTTTGGTAAAAGATTGTCTTTTTGAGCAAATATCAATGGTCCACAACCAGATGAAGCCGTATACCAAGTTTCGTCAGTATACGTTCATAAATAAGCGATTTATAAAATTTTTATTTTACTCCATAAGAATAACATTAGACAACGTACTGTGTTTAGTACTTTCAATATCTCGGTAACCAATTGACGTAGATAAATGATCAAAACACCAAATTGTGTGTTTTTTTTAAGCTGAATCCAATGAAAAAAAACTAAAATTTGACTTTTTCAAAAATTAAATGTAAAAAATTCAAAAAACCCATTTTTGGGGTACAAAACCCACCCAAAATACCCATTCGGATAGAGCGATCTGGCTGGTTTTCGAACTTAAAGTCATAAATGTTGCTTTACACGTTTATACCAAATTTCATCAAAATCGGATCATTTTTACGAGAGTTATCATGCTCACGGACACACACATATATATATATATATATATTACAGTTTCGAACGAATGGTGTTTTTGGGGTCTGGGGACCTCAAAACGAAAAGTTATCATGGTCCCGGGCCTAGGTCTTACCATGCCGACTACGGTAATAGCTTCTTCCCTATAGGGGAAATTCGCTAAAAACAAACATTTAAAACTTATAATACACATTTTGATCACTTTAAATTTACAACAAAAATGACATCAATTAAGACAACCAGTTGACATGCAACACATTGAATCGTTGATAAGCTCAACCGTTGACAAGGGTAATTTGGGAAGCTATAGTAATACAATTATCTATATCTGAAGTTTGATTGTTCATATTGCCTTTATTTTTCAGACAACATTGTTTTTGTGATTTTTGTGGAATGTACATCAAATTAGGTGTTCATTTTTGGGATATTCCACTGAAGTTGCCCATTGGCTAAGCTACCCATTTTTATAAATCATTTAACTTTCAAAATAAACAGAATTGAAAACAGTTTTAACATTTGTTTATCTAAATCCCGGTCTTAGATATGATTGTCTTAATATATATTTAGTAAAATCTGTACAGAAATGTCCGAAAAAACAAATTAATAGAAAACCTAGAATGTAATTTAAACAACAATATTAGAGAAAATTCTGTAAAGAAAATTTGAATCATAAATTTTGGACACGTGGTAAATTGCAGGGCGATGGCTTCATTTTACAGCTGGATTTGCTGCCACCGAAAAGAAAGATAACCTCAAAGCAATTATAAATGTGGTACCAGGGAGACCGATCTATACTCTGTGATATTTGATTCGTTTCCTGGATGAAAAAGATGTTCACTCTATATGCAACCTTTACTCAATGGTTCTAGTAACCATTATCAAGAAATCATTTGTTGATACTTTACTTTGTGTAAGTGCTACTTTGACAGTTCACTGGTTAATTTATTCACAGCTGTTATGATTCTTTTGCATTGATTCTAAACTCAATAAGCCCAATGTTCAAATTTCTAATTTTTAAATGGTATTTTTATTAATATATGAATTTTCCAGGGGTTTAGGTTTTTATCTAATCGATTTGTTAGGTACACAAGCCTCTAATTGCAAAATCCTTACAAAATCGTTCTGTTGAACTCCAATATAAATTGTGCAAACAAACAAACAGACGTACAGACAGACATTGCTCTATTAGAGTGTAGGGTAGGATTATTGAAAGTGTGTAAGTTAATTACTTTACGTTGCCTCATTTTGTAAGAACCAGTAAAATATTATACAATCAGTACCCTCACCAATTCGCATATTTCAAATATACAAAATATTAAAACACAAACCCATTTCATAATAAAATGTACAAAGGTTCTATATATCCATGTATCAACAAAATTGTAAACAGGAAAGTTAAACACATGGGATCACGTGACAATGCAAATATTACCCGATATGTTACAAGTCAGCAGGATCGGCTAAACTCAGCAGCACCCACACATCAATTGGTTTAATTCAATAAACAAGGATGAAACTGTTTCAAATGAACGTCAACAATGTGTTACAGCTCGCCGACCCAGCTATGGCTCAGTTGAGTCATAAACAAACATGTAACACCATTATTTCACCTTCGTTAAATTGATGGATCCAAATGTTTAGTGGCAGGCGATTTAGCGTTGAAACAAACCATATTTTCCTTCTTAAGGTTTTCTTACTGGGAATGGTCTATGCAAAATGTGTAATTAAAAATGGAGTAGCCACAATTAATACTTCGTAACATAATTTACAAATTGATTAAAATGTATGTGCTCATAAAAGTAGTTTGTACTAAATGATTTAGAAATTATTGGTAACACATGATTTAATTGAAATATTCAGTTAATTATGCTTGTAATTAGGAAGTTTTTCTTTTTTAGAAATAATTTCAGCACCCTGCGGGTTACCCGTTAGTGAGTGAGCTTCTATTTATTTATGAAGCTTATAAGCTTCGCTATATAGACTTTAGAATATTGTAAAGACATGACGATCCCAAATCTAGTGATATGGGGTACTAAGAGTACTCGGTTATTTTGCTTTCCATAAATTTGAACTTTGAAATTTATCATACGAAAGCAATATGACCATTAATTATACACCCTACAAAATTATACTTCCTGATGAGTAATTATATAACGATGAAGGTGGCTAGTGCAAATTTTGGTGACCTTTCTGCTAACTTGTATTTTCTACATTAACTGTACTACATGCCTGAAATTATTAGCCTCCTCTACCATAAGGGAACTCCTTTTTTAAACAACTCTAAAATGTATTAAAATGTTCCAATTTGGCTGTTTACAATAATCTTAAAGCTGTAACCTTCAGAACATTTTACACATTATAATCACTATGCCTCCCGAAGCTTAAAATGGTAGCTAGGAATAAAATGTCTTTAAAAAAAATATAACTACATGCATTTTTAACTATGAATACAAATTATAAAAAGAGATTAATAGAAAAAACTCCTTAAATTAATTGAAACTAAAACAACTACAAATCATTACAGTTCTCTAGTACGTCGTAGTAGATTTTATAGGTCTTTGCTAAAGGTGTTTTTTTTATTTTATTGTATTTTAAGAATATACATTGACATGCTGTCAACGATTGTTTATATTGTAAATAATTTAGAAGTGCGAAAAAATTATACAAACATATATAAATGTATGACCTATTTAAACTTTGTCATATCAAAAACGCAAAAAGTATATATAACTAACAAATGAGTATAAATAAAAATAGCTTCCATTTAGGAGAAATTTGAAAAAAAATAATTTACTAAATGTCTCAAATTACTTTATTTTTCCATTAATGTTCATAAAAAAGTTCTTCGTGGGAAAGATAGCTGAGATTTTAAAAATCCCTATAAATAATTTCGAAACGCAAAAATAGGAAAAAAACTCATACAACGAGCTGAAAGAAAAATTATAAAGACCGGAGAAAATATCTTTTACTTACTCAAAAGATGTAAGATTAAAATATATGCAACAACTCAGCATGAAATTGGCCCTTTATAAACTTATAATACCAAGTTATTTTAAAGTGTCTCCATGTACTCTGAAGCATTGGCATTAGTCATAATCAAGTCGACGGACGGGCTCTCTGGATGCCAAACGAACAACGATACTGACAGCTGGACTACCTCCAGCGGAGATCCCCAGCTTGGTCGGCTACCGTTAAAACTTCAAACGATTCTTTTCAGGCTCACCACAGCAATAAATTTCGAAGTAGAGGGCTTATTTTGAATGTATGTCGTCATAAATAGTACAGGGTAATAGGCATTCACCCGGACACTTTAAATAACAAGCTGAAACTTGGTGGAGATATTCAGAAGACCATTTTATAAAACATATCCAAATTCCCAAAATTTCCCACTTGGAGAAAATCCGCCATCTTGGATTTTGAACACGAAAATCTGTATTTTTTAATTTTTACATATAAGATTTTAAGAAATAAAATTTTAGTTTTCACCATTGAAATCGGCTTAAAAACAAACAATTTGGTGTTTTGATGATTGTTCTACGTTAATTGGTTACAGAGATATTGAGAGTGCTAAACACAGTGCGTTTTCCAATGTTATTCTGATAGAGAAAAAGAACAATTTTATATCTCACTTATTTATGAACGTATACTGACGTAAGTTGGTATAAGGCTTCATCTGGCTGTCGTCTATTGATGTTTACATACACACAACAATTGTCTGCCGATGGCTCCCGTAGCAGCAAAACCTGCATTCTCAGATCCCATGTTATTCTTATGGAGAGTAAGTAAAATGTATGCCTCTCATAATTATGAAAAATAATTAATAAAACTTGGTATGTACCTAGTTATATGGGTATTTACATACAAAGCTATATTTTTGTTCCTTGTTGCAGCAAACCTGTGTATTTAGTCCCCATGTTTTTTACTAATAAGCTTATTGTCTGATTATGAGATTTTATCAAGGTAATTGAAAATACCCCCATCGCAGCAAACCTGCGGACTCAGCAAATTTTAAGATCATATATATATATATATATATATATATATATATATATATATATATATATATATATATATATATATATATATATATATATATATATGTACACACCATATAAAGCCGCTTACCAAGTTTCATGGATATATATTCAAATAAAAGGTATATGCCAGTTTAATTATTCACCTTAAGAACAACAAGGGGGGCTGAGTACGCAGGTTTGCTGCTATGGGAACCATCGGCAGAAAATTGTTTTTTTTAAGCAAATATCGATAGACGATAACCAGATGAAGCCATATACCAATTTTCGTCAGTAAACGTACATAAATTAGTGAGTTATGAAATAGTTATTTTTCTCCTTAAGAATAACATTGGACAACGTGCTGTGTTTTTTACTTTCAGTATCTCTGTAACCAATTAACGTAGAACAATGGTCAAAACACCAAATTGTTGGTTTTTAAGCCGAATTCAATGGTAGGAACAACAATATAATTTATAAAATATTACATGTAAAAAGCTCAAAAAAACATTTTTGGGGTACAAAATCCAAGATGGCGAATTTTCCCCAAGTGGGATATTTTGGGCATTTGGATATGTTTTATAAAATAGTCGAAGGTATCGGTCAAAGGGCGTATGGTGTGACATACGTGAAGGTGGGCGTTGTCGATGTGTCTGTTGTCCAAAAGAGCTGCGTCGGCGACATGTTTGTTCTGACAGACAATGTGCCCAAGACTAAAATTGTAAACGTTTAAATATCACCCCATATTGGTAACCGATAGATACCAATACTAAATCCAATAGACCCTTTACTCCAGTTTGTAACACCTTACCCTCTATGGCTTTAAAGAGATGGTCAGTAAAGATACTCGACTAATTAAAATGCAGAAGTCTCGCTAACTGGGCTGAAAACAATAGTTTGTCTCATTAAATTATCACATGAAAAATAATAATAATTTTGACGAGAGGGTGAACTCAACTTCTTCTATTGTAAAGAATAGTGCAGTAAAACTTAAGAGATAATAAACACACCACAGACGATAATATTATCTCCTATGTTTATATTACTATACCTTTAGTAAAGAGATATAAGATAGTAGGTCTTTCCCCAGAGAAAGACAAGTTACACTACATGCGAATTACATACCGTACACAATTTCCCATATAACTGCAATTTAGGATATCACACGACATTAAAATACCCCCGTCGCAGAAAACCTGCATACTCAGCGAATTTCCATTGAATATATAACATAACACATTAACACTTAACAGGATTCATAAAAAGTATATTCACAAACAAGTGATATTAAAAATATTAATTATTCTCCATAACAATGACATTGGGGATGAGTACGCAGGTTTGCTACAACAAGGAACACAAAATAATGGGTTTTCATGCAAATATCATTAGAACTCATCTAAGAAAAGTCACATACCAAGTTTCATTCATATACATTTATAAGTAAGCGATATATAACATTTTAATTATTCTCCATAAGAATAACATGGGAACCGATTACCTAGGTTTGCTGCTACGGGAACCATACGTAAAAATTTTGTATTTAGTGCAAACAACGATAAACCCCAACCAGATGAAGCCATATACCAAATTTTGTCAGTTTATGTTCATAAATAAGCGAGATATAAAAGTTTTCTTTTTCTCCATAAGAATAACATTAGAAAACGTACTGTGTTTAGCACTTTCAATATCTCAGGAACCAACTGACGTAGAGCAATGATAAAAATACCAAATTGTTTGTTTTTTTATGCTGAATTAACTGGTAAAAATTAAAATTTGATTTAAATAAAAATTACATGTGGAAACCCCAAAAAACCCATTTTTGGGGTACAAAACCCCCTAAAACCCCCCTTTGGATGGTGCGATTCCTCTGGTTTTCGAACTCGTTCAAATAAATGGTGCTTTACACATTTGTACCAAATTTCATTAAGATCGGACCTTTTTTACGAGAGTTATCGTGCTTACGGACACACATATATATATAAATATATATATATATATACATATATAAAAATTTGAACGAATGGTGTTTTTGGCATCTGGGGACCTCAAAACGAAAAGTTATCATGGTCTCGGGCTTAAGTCTTACCATGAGACCTACGGTAATAGCTTCTTCCCTATAGGGGAAATTCGCTAAAAAACATTTGTATCCATTTGTAATGAATTAACGAGATGGAAGTTATAAAACCGAGTCATTTAGATTGGTCCAAAGCAACAATCAATCAGGAGTTTATTACCCATGGCGTGCGGAAAAGCAATTCACGGAGAGACTTTTTCGCTCGCTGAATAAAAAACAGCTGTTTAACGTTGTTTTTCGATTGTAGAGAAGCGTTTTAGAAGTGGTTGTAGGATAAATTTATGTTCAGTATCAGGGATGAATATGTTAGTACGATTTATGTCAAGAGTTACTGAAATAAATAATACTAGCGTACCTGGCGCACGAAATCGTGCGCTGTCAAGGAGAAACTCTGTCCACCAATGCGTGTAGGCAGTTAATCTTAAGTGTTGCTATTTAAAAAAATCAAGTTAATTCAATAATGATAAAAATTACTTTATTAATAAACCTTATAAAATTTCTCTATTTCTCTCTCCCTCTCCCTCTCTCTCTCCCCCTTTCTCTCTCTCTCTCTCTCTCTCTCTCTCTCTCTCTCTCTCTCTCTCTCTCTCCCTCTATCTCTCTCTCCCCCTTTCTCTCTCTCTCTCTCACTCTCTCCTCTCTCTCTCCCTCTCTCTCTCTCTCTCTCTCTCTCTCTCTCGCACGATTTTCAAGTAGCCTTTGAGTTATAGGTGAAACACGTAACGGTGGTAGAATAACCTTTCCTTTATGAAAACAAAGGCTGAGGGTTCGGCGATCACCAATTGTTTGTTTGGCTTTGAAATTGTATGCGGAACAGCTTATGCAGCGATTATTCAACAGTCCGAAATTGAATGTGAAATCTTCAGGCGGCTGTAGGAGAGCACACTTAAACCCAACACGTAAGGGTGTTTTCTGTATTCGGCTATCAACGACAATAGTATTATTTGTATTTCGTTCGCGTCTATCAGTTACAGTTCAACGGCCTCCTCCTCTTGGCCGTCCTGGTCGACGTCTTATAGTCTCCATTATGTCGAACGTTTTTTTGGTTATGTTTTGATTTTTTGCAAATAAAAACTGGTGTTTTGTTGCCAGCTGTACGTTCAATAACCATTTTTCAGGGTCAGATTTTATTTGTTTAACCACTTCCTTAAATAAACAGCTGATTTCTCGATCGTTGGTTTGTAACTGCATATTATGTCTATGGGGAAAATCACGACTTTGACCCCATATTTTCCCATGTCCACGGTGACTTTTATAATTTTTTTTAATTGATGGCAAAACTACATGCTAAGACCTTTCTAACGACACCTTGGACATGGTGATCGGTAGCACCACCGCTCCAAAACAATTATGACAAAAATATGCCTAGCGTATTAAAAATATAGATATAAATATATCCTTTTATTTTGAAAAACTATATCGGACAGGGCTACTCACTGCAGCGTGTAGACGGTTGAGCGCTAGACGTGCAGCTGGGCGCAGGCAAGGGAGTGATGTAGGAACCATCTGACGATAAAGAATATCTGGAAATAAACATACATCTTAATATCCGGAAACAGTTTTTTATCCATGTTTCAATTACACCAACATGCACGTTTTTCCTATTTGTTTCACGTCCCAATTAGTTATTAGTGAATTTCCTTAGGAAAGTGAACTATTAGCATGACCCGCACGGTGAAACTTAAGCCCGGGACCACCATAGAAGTTCCTAACGTGACCCCCTGAACACGTTTTGGGGGGTCGTTCAAAATTATATATATATATATATATAGACATATATATATATATATATATAAATATATATATATAGACATATATATATAAATAGACATATATATATGTGTGTGTGTATGCACTCTAGCGGTCGCATTTTTTTTCCGATTTACTTAAAATTTGGTAGGGACGTTCCTTTCTATAATCTGTTGGACAAGTTCGTTGGGCAAAACAATCAGAAAACTCTAAACCCATTTTTTGAGGATTAATCTTTCAAATTTCGAGTTTTTGGGCCCAAAAAGGGTCAGAAAAGCCCCAGATGTAAAATTAATGCATGTAAAAAGATGGGAATTAGAAAGGCGAAAGTTTTAAGCCCTATCTCGTTATTCTAGCATAAATATTTACCGAGTTATTAAAGAAAATGTGTATCGGCTAAACACAGTACGTTGTCTTATGGAGGTTTTACACTAGAAAAGCCTGTTATTCCTTTTATAGAGTATTTTTATTACTCCCAGCAACCTCACGCTTACTTTCAAGCCTGTCTGGACCTTCTCCTAACCTTAGAATGCGCAAAATTGTATTCCCAGCTTTGCAAGTAAATGAAACCAGGAGTATCAGAACAGCCAAAAAATCAAAGTTTTCAGATTTCGATAAAAATTGGACAAATGTATATTTTTACACTGATTTTGAATTTTAAAAGTTTTTATGTGGAAATTCACTTCCCTCACGTCAGCGTGCTGCGTGCAAACTCGTTTTTAATTGGCAGTTAGTTTCTTTTCAACTCCACTCTGATTGGCTATATCTACACAAATCGAACACAGTAAAATAAATACAATAGTTAAAATAATAACGAAACATTTTTATATTGATGCCTTATTGTGTTGGTGCACTACACAAATAATTAAAACAATTGATCTAAAAAATAAACAAGCAAATGTATCATATGAATAATTTTTGATTGGCAGTAAAAACGCACTAATATACATGATGAAAGATATAAAAATAATGGTATTACACATTTACAGTTTCGTTTACATTTTGGCTTTGAATATATAAAGTGACCTCCACACTATGGCATAGACCAATGGTTTGTGCGCGAACAGCAAAGTTAAGCTGACAATGTAACTTATCAGCTAAAAACACGAGTGACCGAGGCCCCATCAACCCCCTTTACCCCTCACACCCCATCACACCCCCTAACTACCCTTCCAAACTGTCACGAGCGTGTAAATTTGCGCAGAATTGAGAGGGCAACTTTTAGGTTTAGGATTAGAAATAAGGACTGTATAGCTTTATAGAATTACACCTTTAAAAGTATTCAAATACTCTACTATGAATAGGTGCTAGAGTAAGGTACAGAAACTTTATATTTGATCCCCATAGACTGATTAAACATTTCCTATTAATATTAACAAGCTGATTTTGTGAGTTGAAGTCCAATACGTTCTAAATAGTGGACATATAAAGCTAATATTTTGCAGAATAGTAGATAATAAACTGAAAAAAAAACATAGACTTATTTAGATTTTTAAAATTCTCTGGTATTCCACGCCCACAGATCATTAAAGATATTGTATTAGTCCTTTTTACAATATGTTTTATTGGACCGTATGATTACTTAAATAGGTGCCCTTTACTCAATATTGTTCAGAATGTTTGCCACATAAAGATTAAATTACCATATGATAGAATAAACGAGTTCGCACGCAGCACGCTGACGTGAGGGAAGTTAATTTCCACATAAAAACTTGTAAAACTCAAAATAAGTGTAAAAACATACATTTGTCCATTTTTTATTGAAATCTGAAAACATTGATTTTTTTGGCTGTTCTGATACTCCTGGTTTCATTTACTTGCAATGCTGGGAATACAATTTTGCGCATTATAAGGTTAGGAGAAGGTCCAGTCAGGCTTGAAAGTAGGCGTGAGGTTGCTGGGGATGATAAAAGTACTATAACAAAGGAATAACAGGCTTTTCTAGTGTAAAACCCCCATAAGACAACGTACTGTGTTTAGTTGATACACATTTTCTTTAATAACTCGGTAAATATTTATGCTAGAATGACGAGAGAGGGCTTAAAACTTTCGCCTCACTAATTCCCATCTTTTTACATGCATTGATTTTACATCTGGGGCTTTTATGACCCTTTTTGGGCCCAAAAACTCGAAATTTGAAAGATTAATCCCCAAAAAAGGGGTTTAGAGTTTTCCGATTGTTTTGCCCAACGAACTTGTCCAACTGATTACCGAAAGGAACGTCCCTACCAAATTTGAAGTAAATCGGAAAAACAATGCGACCGCTAGAGTGCAAACACATATATATATATATATATATATATATACATATATATATATATATATATACAATTTTGAACGACCCCCCAAAACGTGTTCAGGGGGTCACGTTAGGAACTTCTATGGTGGTCCCGGGCTTAAGTTTCACCGTGCGGGTCATGCTAATAGGTCACTTTCCAAAGGAAATTCACTAATAACACATCAATTATGAAAAGATGCTGAGAGACGAATGAGACCTCCAGTGTAGTTCAATATAAACATAGCTTCACGTTCCCCGGCGGAATCCAGGAACTCGAGAATCATTTGTATAAATATTTGATACTGAAGTAGGAACATTAGTCTATGGCAATAGTAATACAAATTAATTTATATCTTGAAAGAATTAAATCCCCTTAAAAATAAATTTCAATCGTCATTAATCTCAGAATAAAATGTATTGGGATCATAGTGGAAGCGTAAAGCTAGAGGTAGATAGAACGTTGGATCGACAAAGACAATCTCGCCGAGTGTTTTCATTCTTCTGGGCTTTTTGTGTTATTTTTTTTATTTCGTATCTAAGGGATACTTGACATCAAGTAAAAAGAAACACAGGTAAAGAAAGACAAACGTTAAATGTTAATGTTTTTTTTTTGTTAGATAAATGTTAATACTTCTTTTTTATTAATGAGGTCGCATTCTAAATTTCTAGTAATTATAACCCACAGACAGACCAAGATTCATTATTAAAGCGGCACATGCTCCACAAACTTACAGTAAATATGGGTCTCAATATTATATCACACCATTGTAACAGACCACTGTTGCCTACTTTTGCGACATCTACAGAACTCAGCTACATCTTAGGCTGGACTGTTGAAACTGGCGTTATTTATCATAATGAGTTTATATGCACGTACTCCATGATCATACAGTAGGTCAGCGTACAACAGCCAACTATTGTGACAACCACAACACTCACCCAGATCCTATGCTCAGCTGCTGCAGTTGCCGGTATCTGTCGTACTGATTCCTCAGTTGTCTCAGATAGGCTAGCAGGTCCCCACATGGCACATACTCCATGATCATACAGTAGGGATGTGTCAGTGTACAACAGCCAACTATTGTGACAACCACAACACTCACCCAGATCCTATGCTCAGCTGCTGCAGTTGCCGGTATCTGTCGTACTGATTCCTCAGTTGTCTCAGATAGGCTAGCAGGTCCCCACATGGCACATACTCCATGATCATACAGTAGGGATGTGTCAGTGTACAACAGCCAACTATTGTGACAACCACAACACTCACCTAAATCTTATGCTCAGCTGCTGCAGTTGCCGGTATCTGTCGTACTGATTCCTCAGTTGTCTCAGATAGGCTAGCAGGTCCCCACATGGCACATACTCCATGATCATACAGTAGGGATGTGTCAGTGTACAACAGCCAACTATTGTGACAACCACAACACTCACCTAGATTCTATGCTCAGCTGTTGCAGTTGCCGGTATCTGTCGTGCTGATTCCTCAGTTGTCTCAGGTAGGCTAGCAGGTCCCCACATGGCACATACTCCATGATCATACAGTAGGGGTGTGTCAGTGTACAACAGCCAACTATTGTGACAACCACAACACTCACCTAGATCCTATGCTCAGCTGCTGCAGTTGCCGGTATCTGTCGTGCTGATTCCTCAGTTGTCTCAGGTAGGCTAGCAGGTCCCCAAATGGCAAATACTCCATGATCATACAGTAGGGGTGTGTCAGTGTACAACAGCCAACTATTGTGACAACCACAACACTCACCTAGATCTTATGCTCAGCTGTTGCAGTTGCCGGTATCTGTCGTGCTGATTCCTCAGTTGTCTCAGATAGGCTAGCAGGTCCCCACATGGCACATACTCCATGATCATACAGTAGGGGTGTGTCAGTGTACAACAGCCAACTATTGTGACAACCACAACACTCACCTAGATCCTATGCTCAGCTGTTGCAGTTGCCGGTATCTGTCGTGCTGATTCCTCAGTTGTCTCAGGTAGGCTAGCAGGTCCCCACATGGCACATACTCCATGATCATACAGTAGGGGTGTGTCAGTGTACAATAGCCAACTATTGTGACAACCACAACACTCACCTAGATCCTATGCTCAGCTGCTGCAGTTGCCGGTATCTGTCGTGCTGATTCCTCAGTTGTCTCAGGTAGGCCAGCAGGTCCCCACATGGCACATACTCCATGATCATACAGTAGGGGTGTGTCAGTGTACAACAGCCAACTATTGTGACAACCACAACACTCACCTAGATCCTATGCTCAGCTGCTGCAGTTGCCGGTATCTGTCGTGCTGATTCCTCAGTTGTCTCAGGTAGGCTAGCAGGTCCCCACATGGCACATACTCCATGATCATACAGTAGGGGTGTGTCAGTGTACAACAGCCAACTATTGTGACAACCACAACACTCACCTAGATCCTATGCTCAGCTGCTGCAGTTGCCGGTATCTGTCGTGCTGATTCCTCAGTTGTCTCAGATAGGCTAGCAGGTCCCCACATGGCACATACTCCATGATCATACAGTAGGGGTGTGTCAGTGTACAACAGCCAACTATTGTGACAACCACATCACTCACCTAGATCCTATGCTCAGCTGCTGCAGTTGCCGGTATCTGTCGTGCTGATTCCTCAGTTGTCTCAGGTAGGCTAGCAGGTCCCCACATGGCACATACTCCATGATCATACAGTAGGGATGTGTCAGTGTACAACAGCCAACTATTGTGACAACCACAACACTCACCTAGATCCTATGCTCAGCTGTTGCAGTTGCCGGTATCTGTCGTGCTGATTCCTCAGTTGTCTCAGGTAGGCTAGCAGGTCCCCACATGGCACATACTCCATGATCATACAGTAGGGGTGTGTCAGTGTACAATAGCCAACTATTGTGACAACCACAACACTCACCTAGATCCTATGCTCAGCTGTTGCAGTTGCCGGTATCTGTCGTGCTGATTCCTCAGTTGTCTCAGGTAGGCTAGCAGGTCCCCACATGGCACATACTCCATGATCATACAGTAGGGGTGTGTCAGTGTACAACAGCCAACTATTGTGACGAACACAACACTCACCTAGATCCTATGCTCAGCTGTTGCAGTTGCCGGTATCTGTCGTGCTGATTCCTCAGTTGTCTCAGGTAGGCTAGCAGGTCCCCACATGGCACATACTCCATGATCATACAGTAGGGGTGTGTCAGTGTACAACAGCCAACTATTGTGACAACCACAACACTCACCTAGATCTTATGCTCAGCTGCTGCAGTTGCCGGTATCTGTCGTGCTGATTCCTCAGTTGTCTCAGGTAGGCTAGCAGGTCCCCACATGGCACATACTCCATGATCATACAGTAGGGGTGTGTCAGTGTACAACAGCCAACTATTGTGACAACCACAACACTCACCTAGATCCTATGCTCAGCTGCTGCAGTTGCCGGTATCTGTCGTGCTGATTCCTCAGTTGTCTCAGGTAGGCTAGCAGGTCCCCACATGGCACATACTCCATGATCATACAGTAGGGGTGTGTCAGTGTACAACAGCCAACTATTGTGACAACCACAACACTCACCTAGATCCTATGCTCAGCTGCTGCAGTTGCCGGTATCTGTCGTGCTGATTCCTCAGTTGTCTCAGGTAGGCTAGCAGGTCCCCACATGGCACATACTCCATGATCATACAGTAGGGGTGTGTCAGTGTACAATAGCCAACTATTGTGACAACCACAACACTCACCTAGATCCTATGCTCAGCTGTTGCAGTTGCCGGTATCTGTCGTGCTGATTCCTCAGTTGTCTCAGGTAGGCTAGCAGGTCCCCACATGGCACATACTCCATGATCATACAGTAGGGGTGTGTCAGTGTACAATAGCCAACTATTGTGACAACCACAACACTCACCTAGATCCTATGCTCAGCTGCTGCAGTTGCCGGTATCTGTCGTGCTGATTCCTCAGTTGTCTCAGGTAGGCTAGCAGGTCCCCACATGGCACATACTCCATGATCATACAGTAGGGGTGTGTCAGTGTACAACAGCCAACTATTGTGACAACCACAACACTCACCTAGATCCTATGCTCAGCTGCTGCAGTTGCCGGTATCTGTCGTGCTGATTCCTCAGTTGTCTCAGGTAGGCTAGCAGGTCCCCACATGGCACATACTCCATGATCATACAGTAGGGATGTGTCAGTGTACAATAGCCAACTATTGTGACAACCACAACACTCACCTAGATCCTATGCTCAGCTGCTGCAGTTGCCGGTATCTGTCGTGCTGATTCCTCAGTTGTCTCAGGTAGGCTAGCAGGTCCCCACATGGCACATACTCCATGATCATACAGTAGGGGTGCGTCAGTGTACAATAGCCAACTATTGTGACAACCACAACACTCACCTAGATCCTATGCTCAGCTGCTGCAGTTGCCGGTATCTGTCGTGCTGATTCCTCAGTTGTCTCAGGTAGGCTAGCAGGTCCCCACATGGCACATACTCCATGATCATACAGTAGGGGTGTGTCAGTGTACAACAGCCAACTATTGTGACAACCACAACACTCACCTAGATCCTATGCTCCGCTGCTGCAGTTGCCGGTATCTGTCGTGCTGATTCCTCAGTTGTCTCAGATAGGCTAGCAGGTCCCCACATGGCACATACTCCATGATCATACAGTAGGGGTGTGTCAGTGTACAACAGCCAACTATTGTGACAACCACAACACTCACCTAGATCCTATGCTCAGCTGTTGCAGTTGCCGGTATCTGTCGTGCTGATTCCTCAGTTGTCTCAGGTAGGCTAGCAGGTCCCCACATGGCACATACTCCATGATCATACAGTAGGGGTGTGTCAGTGTACAATAGCCAACTATTGTGACAACCACAACACTCACCTAGATCCTATGCTCAGCTGTTGCAGTTGCCGGTATCTGTCGTGCTGATACCTCAGTTGTCTCAGGTAGGCTAGCAGGTCCCCACATGGCACATACTCCATGATCATACAGTAGGGATGTGTCAGTGTACAATAGCCAACTATTGTGACAACCACAACACTCACCTAGATCCTATGCTCAGCTGCTGCAGTTGCCGGTATCTGTCGTGCTGATTCCTCAGTTGTCTCAGGTAGGCTAGCAGGTCCCCACATGGCACATACTCCATGATCATACAGTAGGGGTGCGTCAGTGTACAATAGCCAACTATTGTGACAACCACAACACTCACCTAGATCCTATGCTCAGCTGCTGCAGTTGCCGGTATCTGTCGTGCTGATTCCTCAGTTGTCTCAGGTAGGCTAGCAGGTCCCCACATGGCACATACTCCATGATCATACAGTAGGGGTGCGTCAGTGTACAATAGCCAACTATTGTGACAACCACAACACTCACCTAGATCCTATGCTCAGCTGCTGCAGTTGCCGGTATCTGTCGTGCTGATTCCTCAGTTGTCTCAGATAGGCTAGCAGGTCCCCACATGGCACATACTCCATAATCATACAGTAGGGATGTGTCAGTGTACAACAGCCAACTATTGTGACAACCACAACACTCACCTAGATCCTATGCTCAGCTGTTGCAGTTGCCGGTATCTGTCGTGCTGATTCCTCAGTTGTCTCAGGTAGGCTAGCAGGTCCCCACATGGCACATACTCCATGATCATACAGTAGGGGTGTGTCAGTGTACAACAGCCAACTATTGTGACAACCACAACACTCACCTAGATCCTATGCTCAGCTGTTGCAGTTGCCGGTATCTGTCGTGCTGATTCCTCAGTTGTCTCAGATAGGCTAGCAGGTCCCCACATGGCACATACTCCATGATCATACAGTAGGGGTGCGTCAGTGTACAATAGCCAACTATTGTGACAACCACAACACTCACCTAGATCCTATGCTCAGCTGTTGCAGTTGCCGGTATCTGTCGTGCTGATTCCTCAGTTGTCTCAGGTAGGCTAGCAGGTCCCCACATGGCACATACTCCATGATCATACAGTAGGGGTGTGTCAGTGTACAATAGCCAACTATTGTGACAACCACAACACTCACCTAGATCCTATGCTCAGCTGTTGCAGTTGCCGGTATCTGTCGTGCTGATTCCTCAGTTGTCTCAGGTAGGCTAGCAGGTCCCCACATGGCACATACTCCATGATCATACAGTAGGGGTGTGTCAGTGTACAATAGCCAACTATTGTGACAACCACAACACTCACCTAGATCCTATGCTCAGCTGTTGCAGTTGCCGGTATCTGTCGTGCTGATTCCTCAGTTGTCTCAGGTAGGCTAGCAGGTCCCCACATGGCACATACTCCATGATCATACAGTAGGGGTGTGTCAGTGTACAATAGCCAACTATTGTGACAACCACAACACTCACCTAGATCCTATGCTCAGCTGCTGCAGTTGCCGGTATCTGTCGTGCTGATTCCTCAGTTGTCTCAGGTAGGCTAGCAGGTCCCCACATGGCACATACTCCATGATCATACAGTAGGGGTGTGTCAGTGTACAACAGCCAACTATTGTGACAACCACAACACTCACCTAGATCCTATGCTCAGCTGTTGCAGTTGCCGGTATCTGTCGTGCTGATTCCTCAGTTGTCTCAGGTAGGCTAGCAGGTCCCCACATGGCACATACTCCATGATCATACAGTAGGGGTGTGTCAGTGTACAATATCCAACTATTGTGACAACCACAACACTCACCTAGATCCTATGCTCAGATGTTGCAGTTGCCGGTATCTGTCGTGCTGATTCCTCAGTTGTCTCAGATAGGCTAGCAGGTCCCCACATGGCACATACTCCATGATCATACAGTAGGGGTGTGTCAGTGTACAATAGCCAACTATTGTGACAACCACAACACTCACCTAGATCTTATGCTCAGCTGCTGCAGTTGCCGGTATCTGTCGTGCTGATTCCTCAGTTGTCTCAGATAGGCTAGCAGGTCCCCACATGGCACATACTCCATGATCATACAGTAGGGGTGCGTCAGTGTACAACAGCCAACTATTGTGACAACCACAACACTCACCTAGATCCTATGCTCAGCTGCTGCAGTTGCCGGTATCTGTCGTGCTGATTCCTCAGTTGTCTCAGATAGGCTAGCAGGTCCCCACATGGCACATACTCCATGATCATACAGTAGGGATGTGTCAGTGTACAACAGCCAACTATTGTGACAACCACAACACTCACCTAGATCCTATGCTCAGCTGTTGCAGTTGCCGGTATCTGTCGTGCTGATTCCTCAGTTGTCTCAGGTAGGCTAGCAGGTCCCCACATGGCACATACTCCATGATCATACAGTAGGGGTGTGTCAGTGTACAACAGCCAACTATTGTGACAACCACAACACTCACCTAGATCCTATGCTCAGCTGCTGCAGTTGCCGGTATCTGTCGTGCTGATTCCTCAGTTGTCTCAGATAGGCTAGCAGGTCCCCACATGGCACATACTCCATGATCATACAGTAGGGATGTGTCAGTGTACAACAGCCAACTATTGTGACGAACACAACACTCACCTAGATCCTATGCTCAGCTGTTGCAGTTGCCGGTATCTGTCGTGCTGATTCCTCAGTTGTCTCAGATAGGCTAGCAGGTCCCCACATGGCACATACTCCATGATCATACAGTAGGGATGTGTCAGTGTACAACAGCCAACTATTGTGACAACCACAACACTCACCTAGATCCTATGCTCAGCTGTTGCAGTTGCCGGTATCTGTCGTGCTGATTCCTCAGTTGTCTCAGGTAGGCTAGCAGGTCCCCACATGGCACATACACCATGATCATACAGTAGGGGTGTGTCAGTGTACAACAGCCAACTATTGTGACAACCACAACACTCACCTAGATCCTATGCTCAGCTGTTGCAGTTGCCGGTATCTGTCGTGCTGATTCCTCAGTTGTCTCAGGTAGGCTAGCAGGTCCCCACATGGCACATACTCCATGATCATACAGTAGGGGTGCGTCAGTGTACAATAGCCAACTATTGTGACAACCACAACACTCACCTAGATCCTATGCTCAGCTGCTGCAGTTGCCGGTATCTGTCGTGCTGATTCCTCAGTTGTCTCAGGTAGGCTAGCAGGTCCCCACATGGCACATACTCCATGATCATACAGTAGGGGTGCGTCAGTGTACAATAGCCAACTATTGTGACAACCACAACACTCACCTAGATCCTATGCTCAGCTGCTGCAGTTGCCGGTATCTGTCGTGCTGATTCCTCAGTTGTCTCAGATAGGCTAGCAGGTCCCCACATGGCACATACTCCATAATCATACAGTAGGGATGTGTCAGTGTACAACAGCCAACTATTGTGACAACCACAACACTCACCTAGATCCTATGCTCAGCTGTTGCAGTTGCCGGTATCTGTCGTGCTGATTCCTCAGTTGTCTCAGGTAGGCTAGCAGGTCCCCACATGGCACATACTCCATGATCATACAGTAGGGGTGTGTCAGTGTACAACAGCCAACTATTGTGACAACCACAACACTCACCTAGATCCTATGCTCAGCTGTTGCAGTTGCCGGTATCTGTCGTGCTGATTCCTCAGTTGTCTCAGATAGGCTAGCAGGTCCCCACATGGCACATACTCCATAATCATACAGTAGGGGTGCGTCAGTGTACAATAGCCAACTATTGTGACAACCACAACACTCACCTAGATCCTATGCTCAGCTGTTGCAGTTGCCGGTATCTGTCGTGCTGATTCCTCAGTTGTCTCAGGTAGGATAGCAGGTCCCCACATGGCACATACTCCATGATCATACAGTAGGGGTGTGTCAGTGTACAATAGCCAACTATTGTGACAACCACAACACTCACCTAGATCCTATGCTCAGCTGTTGCAGTTGCCGGTATCTGTCGTGCTGATTCCTCAGTTGTCTCAGGTAGGCTAGCAGGTCCCCACATGGCACATACTCCATGATCATACAGTAGGGGTGTGTCAGTGTACAATAGCCAACTATTGTGACAACCACAACACTAACCTAGATCCTATGCTCAGCTGTTGCAGTTGCCGGTATCTGTCGTGCTGATTCCTCAGTTGTCTCAGGTAGGCTAGCAGGTCCCCACATGGCACATACTCCATGATCATACAGTAGGGGTGTGTCAGTGTACAATAGCCAACTATTGTGACAACCACAACACTCACCTAGATCCTATGCTCAGCTGCTGCAGTTGCCGGTATCTGTCGTGCTGATTCCTCAGTTGTCTCAGGTAGGCTAGCAGGTCCCCACATGGCACATACTCCATGATCATACAGTAGGGGTGTGTCAGTGTACAACAGCCAACTATTGTGACAACCACAACACTCACCTAGATCCTATGCTCAGCTGTTGCAGTTGCCGGTATCTGTCGTGCTGATTCCTCAGTTGTCTCAGGTAGGCTAGCAGGTCCCCACATGGCACATACTCCATGATCATACAGTAGGGGTGTGTCAGTGTACAATATCCAACTATTGTGACAACCACAACACTCACCTAGATCCTATGCTCAGATGTTGCAGTTGCCGGTATCTGTCGTGCTGATTCCTCAGTTGTCTCAGATAGGCTAGCAGGTCCCCACATGGCACATACTCCATGATCATACAGTAGGGGTGTGTCAGTGTACAATAGCCAACTATTGTGACAACCACAACACTCACCTAGATCTTATGCTCAGCTGCTGCAGTTGCCGGTATCTGTCGTGCTGATTCCTCAGTTGTCTCAGATAGGCTAGCAGGTCCCCACATGGCACATACTCCATGATCATACAGTAGGGGTGCGTCAGTGTACAACAGCCAACTATTGTGACAACCACAACACTCACCTAGATCCTATGCTCAGCTGCTGCAGTTGCCGGTATCTGTCGTGCTGATTCCTCAGTTGTCTCAGATAGGCTAGCAGGTCCCCACATGGCACATACTCCATGATCATACAGTAGGGATGTGTCAGTGTACAACAGCCAACTATTGTGACAACCACAACACTCACCTAGATCCTATGCTCAGCTGTTGCAGTTGCCGGTATCTGTCGTGCTGATTCCTCAGTTGTCTCAGGTAGGCTAGCAGGTCCCCACATGGCACATACTCCATGATCATACAGTAGGGGTGTGTCAGTGTACAACAGCCAACTATTGTGACAACCACAACACTCACCTAGATCCTATGCTCAGCTGCTGCAGTTGCCGGTATCTGTCGTGCTGATTCCTCAGTTGTCTCAGATAGGCTAGCAGGTCCCCACATGGCACATACTCCATGATCATACAGTAGGGATGTGTCAGTGTACAACAGCCAACTATTGTGACGAACACAACACTCACCTAGATCCTATGCTCAGCTGTTGCAGTTGCCGGTATCTGTCGTGCTGATTCCTCAGTTGTCTCAGATAGGCTAGCAGGTCCCCACATGGCACATACTCCATGATCATACAGTAGGGATGTGTCAGTGTACAACAGCCAACTATTGTGACAACCACAACACTCACCTAGATCCTATGCTCAGCTGTTGCAGTTGCCGGTATCTGTCGTGCTGATTCCTCAGTTGTCTCAGGTAGGCTAGCAGTTCCCCACATGGCACATACACCATGATCATACAGTAGGGGTGTGTCAGTGTACAACAGCCAACTATTGTGACAACCACAACACTCACCTAGATCCTATGCTCAGCTGTTGCAGTTGCCGGTATCTGTCGTGCTGATTCCTCAGTTGTCTCAGGTAGGCTAGCAGGTCCCCACATGGCACATACTCCATGATCATACAGTAGGGGTGTGTCAGTGTACAACAGCCAACTATTGTGACAACCACAACACTCACCTAGATCCTATGCTCAGCTGTTGCAGTTGCCGGTATCTGTCGTGCTGATTCCTCAGTTGTCTCAGGTAGGCTAGCAGGTCCCCACATGGCACATACTCCATGATCATACAGTAGGGGTGTGTCAGTGTACAACAGCCAACTATTGTGACAACCACAACACTCACCTAGATCTTATGCTCAGCTGCTGCAGTTGCCGGTATCTGTCGTGCTGATTCCTCAGTTGTCTCAGGTAGGCTAGCAGGTCCCCACGTGGCACATACTCCATGATCATACAGTAGGGGTGTGTCAGTGTACAACAGCCAACTATTGTGACAACCACAACACTCACCTAGATCCTATGCTCAGCTGTTGCAGTTGCCGGTATCTGTCGTGCTGATTCCTCAGTTGTCTCAGGTAGGCTAGCAGGTCCCCACATGGCACATACTCCATGATCATACAGTAGGGGTGTGTCAGTGTACAACAGCCAACTATTGTGACAACCACAACACTCACCTAGATCCTATGCTCAGCTGCTGCAGTTGCCGGTATCTGTCGTGCTGATTCCTCAGTTGTCTCAGGTAGGCTAGCAGGTCCCCACATGGCACATACTCCATGATCATACAGTAGGGGTGTGTCAGTGTACAACAGCCAACTATTGTGACGAACACAACACTCACCTAGATCCTATGTTCAGCTGCTGCAGTTGCCGGTATCTGTCGTGCTGATTCCTCAGTTGTCTCAGGTAGGCTAGCAGGTCCCCACATGGCACATACTCCATGATCATACAGTAGGGGTGTGTCAGTGTACAACAGCCAACTATTGTGACGAACACAACACTCACCTAGATCCTATGCTCAGCTGCTGCAGTTGCCGGTATCTGTCGTGCTGATTCCTCAGTTGTCTCAGGTAGGCTAGCAGGTCCCCACATGGCACATACTCCATGATCATACAGTAGGGGTGTGTCAGTGTACAACAGCCAACTATTGTGACAACCACAACACTCACCTAGATCTTATGCTCAGCTGCTGCAGTTGCCGGTATCTGTCGTGCTGATTCCTCAGTTGTCTCAGGTAGGCTAGCAGGTCCCCACATGGCACATACTCCATGATCATACAGTAGGGGTGTGTCAGTGTACAACAGCCAACTATTGTGACAACCACAACACTCACCTAGATCCTATGCTCAGCTGCTGCAGTTGCCGGTATCTGTCGTGCTGATTCCTCAGTTGTCTCAGATAGGCTAGCAGGTCCCCACATGGCACATACTCCATGATCATACAGTAGGGGTGTGTCAGTGTACAACAGCCAACTATTGTGACAACCACAACACTCACCTAGATCCTATGCTCAGCTGCTGCAGTTGCCGGTATCTGTCGTGCTGATTCCTCAGTTGTCTCAGGTAGGCTAGCAGGTCCCCACATGGCACATACTCCATGATCATACAGTAGGGGTGTGTCAGTGTACAACAGCCAACTATTGTGACGAACACAACACTCACCTAGATCCTATGCTCAGCTGCTGCAGTTGCCGGTATCTGTCCTGCTGATTCCTCAGTTGTCTCAGATAGGCTAGCAGGTCCCCACATGGCACATACTCCATGATCATACAGTAGGGGTGTGTCAGTGTACAACAGCCAACTATTGTGACAACCATAACACTCACCTAGATCCTATGCTCAGCTGTTGCAGTTGCCGGTATCTGTCGTGCTGATTCCTCAGTTGTCTCAGGTAGGCTAGCAGGTCCCCACATGGCACATACTCCATGATCATACAGTAGGGGTGTGTCAGTGTACAACAGCCAACTATTGTGACAACCACAACACTCACCTAGATCCTATGCTCAGCTGCTGCAGTTGCCGGTATCTGTCGTGCTGATTCCTCAGTTGTCTCAGGTAGGCTAGCAGGTCCCCACATGGCACATACTCCATGATCATACAGTAGGGGTGTGTCAGTGTACAATAGCCAACTATTGTGACAACCACATCACTCACCTAGATCCTATGCTCAGCTGCTGCAGTTGCCGGTATCTGTCGTGCTGATTCCTCAGTTGTCTCAGGTAGGCTAGCAGGTCCCCACATGGCACATACTCCATGATCATACAGTAGGGGTGTGTCAGTGTACAACAGCCAACTATTGTGACAACCACAACACTCACCTAGATCCTATGCTCAGCTGCTGCAGTTGCCGGTATCTGTCGTGCTGATTCCTCAGTTGTCTCAGGTAGGCTAGCAGGTCCCCACATGGCACATACTCCATGATCATACAGTAGGGGTGTGTCAGTGTACAACAGCCAACTATTGTGACAACCACAACACTCACCTAGATCCTATGCTCAGCTGCTGCAGTTGCCGGTATCTGTCGTGCTGATTCCTCAGTTGTCTCAGGTAGGCTAGCAGGTCCCCACATGGCACATACTCCATGATCATACAGTAGGGGTGTGTCAGTGTACAACAGCCAACTATTGTGACAACCACAACACTCACCTAGATCCTATGCTCAGCTGTTGCAGTTGCCGGTATCTGTCGTGCTGATTCCTCAGTTGTCTCAGGTAGGCTAGCAGGTCCCCACATGGCACATACTCCATGATCATACAGTAGGGGTGTGTCAGTGTACAACAGCCAACTATTGTGACGAACACAACACTCACCTAGATCCTATGTTCAGCTGCTGCAGTTGCCGGTATCTGTCGTGCTGATTCCTCAGTTGTCTCAGGTAGGCTAGCAGGTCCCCACATGGCACATACTCCATGATCATACAGTAGGGGTGTGTCAGTGTACAACAGCCAACTATTGTGACAACCACATCACTCACCTAGATCCTATGCTCAGCTGCTGCAGTTGCCGGTATCTGTCGTGCTGATTCCTCAGTTGTCTCAGGTAGGCTAGCAGGTCCCCACATGGCACATACTCCATGATCATACAGTAGGGGTGTGTCAGTGTACAACAGCCAACTATTGTGACAACCACAACACTCACCTAGATCCTATGCTCAGCTGCTGCAGTTGCCGGTATCTGTCGTGCTGATTCCTCAGTTGTCTCAGGTAGGCTAGCAGGTCCCCACATGGCACATACTCCATGATCATACAGTAGGGGTGTGTCAGTGTACAACAGCCAACTATTGTGACAACCACAACACTCACCTAGATCCTATGCTCAGCTGCTGCAGTTGCCGGTATCTGTCGTGCTGATTCCTCAGTTGTCTCAGGTAGGCTAGCAGGTCCCCACATGGCACATACTCCATGATCATACAGTAGGGGTGCGTCAGTGTACAATAGCCAACTATTGTGACAACCACAACACTCACCTAGATCCTATGCTCAGCTGCTGCAGTTGCCGGTATCTGTCGTGCTGATTCCTCAGTTGTCTCAGGTAGGCTAGCAGGTCCCCACATGGCACATACTCCATGATCATACAGTAGGGGTGTGTCAGTGTACAACAGCCAACTATTGTGACAACCACAACACTGACCTAGATCCTATGCTCAGCTGCTGCAGTTGCCGGTATCTGTCGTGCTGATTCCTCAGTTGTCTCAGGTAGGCTAGCAGGTCCCCACATGGCACATACTCCATGATCATACAGTAGGGGTGTGTCAGTGTACAACAGCCAACTATTGTGACAACCACATCACTCACCTAGATCCTATGCTCAGCTGCTGCAGTTGCCGGTATCTGTCGTGCTGATTCCTCAGTTGTCTCAGATAGGCTAGCAGGTCCCCACATGGCACATACTCCATGATCATACAGTAGGGGTGTGTCAGTGTACAACAGCCAACTATTGTGACAACCACAACACTCACCTAGATCCTATGCTCAGCTGCTGCAGTTGCCGGTATCTGTCGTGCTGATTCCTCAGTTGTCTCAGGTAGGCTAGCAGGTCCCCACATGGCACATACTCCATGATCATACAGTAGGGGTGTGTCAGTGTACAACAGCCAACTATTGTGACAACCACATCACTCACCTAGATCCTATGCTCAGCTGTTGCAGTTGCCGGTATCTGTCGTGCTGATTCCTCAGTTGTCTCAGATAGGCTAGCAGGTCCCCACATGGCACATACTCCATGATCATACAGTAGGGGTGTGTCAGTGTACAACAGCCAACTATTGTGACAACCACAACACTCACCTAGATCCTATGCTCAGCTGTTGCAGTTGCCGGTATCTGTCGTGCTGATTCCTCAGTTGTCTCAGGTAGGCTAGCAGGTCCCCACATGGCACATACTCCATGATCATACAGTAGGGGTGTGTCAGTGTACAACAGCCAACTATTGTGACAACCACATCACTCACCTAGATCCTATGCTCAGCTGCTGCAGTTGCCGGTATCTGTCGTGCTGATTCCTCAGTTGTCTCAGGTAGGCTAGCAGGTCCCCACATGGCACATACTCCATGATCATACAGTAGGGGTGTGTCAGTGTACAATAGCCAACTATTGTGACAACCACATCACTCACCTAGATCCTATGCTCAGCTGCTGCAGTTGCCGGTATCTGTCGTGCTGATTCCTCAGTTGTCTCAGGTAGGCTAGCAGGTCCCCACATGGCACATACTCCATGATCATACAGTAGGGGTGTGTCAGTGTACAACAGCCAACTATTGTGACAACCACAACACTCACCTAGATCCTATGCTCAGCTGCTGCAGTTGCCGGTATCTGTCGTGCTGATTCCTCAGTTGTCTCAGGTAGGCTAGCAGGTCCCCACATGGCACATACTCCATGATCATACAGTAGGGGTGCGTCAGTGTACAATAGCCAACTATTGTGACAACCACAACACTCACCTAGATCCTATGCTCAGCTGCTGCAGTTGCCGGTATCTGTCGTGCTGATTCCTCAGTTGTCTCAGGTAGGCTAGCAGGTCCCCACATGGCACATACTCCATGATCATACAGTAGGGGTGTGTCAGTGTACAACAGCCAACTATTGTGACAACCACAACACTCACCTAGATCCTATGCTCAGCTGCTGCAGTTGCCGGTATCTGTCGTGCTGATTCCTCAGTTGTCTCAGGTAGGCTAGCAGGTCCCCACATGGCACATACTCCATGATCATACAGTAGGGGTGTGTCAGTGTACAACAGCCAACTATTGTGACAACCACATCACTCACCTAGATCCTATGCTCAGCTGCTGCAGTTGCCGGTATCTGTCGTGCTGATTCCTCAGTTGTCTCAGATAGGCTAGCAGGTCCCCACATGGCACATACTCCATGATCATACAGTAGGGGTGTGTCAGTGTACAACAGCCAACTATTGTGACAACCACAACACTCACCTAGATCCTATGCTCAGCTGCTGCAGTTGCCGGTATCCGTCGTGCTGATTCCTCAGTTGTCTCAGGTAGGCTAGCAGGTCCCCACATGGCACATACTCCATGATCATACAGTAGGGGTGTGTCAGTGTACAACAGCCAACTATTGTGACAACCACATCACTCACCTAGATCCTATGCTCAGCTGTTGCAGTTGCCGGTATCTGTCGTGCTGATTCCTCAGTTGTCTCAGGTAGGCTAGCAGGTCCCCACATGGCACATACTCCATGATCATACAGTAGGGGTGTGTCAGTGTACAACAGCCAACTATTGTGACAACCACAACACTCACCTAGATCCTATGCTCAGCTGCTGCAGTTGCCGGTATCTGTCGTGCTGATTCCTCAGTTGTCTCAGGTAGGCTAGCAGGTCCCCACATGGCACATACTCCATGATCATACAGTAGGGGTGTGTCAGTGTACAACAGCCAACTATTGTGACAACCACAACACTCACCTAGATCCTATGCTCAGCTGCTGCAGTTGCCGGTATCTGTCGTGCTGATTCCTCAGTTGTCTCAGATAGGCTAGCAGGTCCCCACATGGCACATACTCCATGATCATACAGTAGGGGTGTGTCAGTGTACAACAGCCAACTATTGTGACAACCACAACACTCACCTAGATCCTATGCTCAGCTGCTGCAGTTGCCGGTATCTGTCGTGCTGATTCCTCAGTTGTCTCAGGTAGGCTAGCAGGTCCCCACATGGCACATACTCCATGATCATACAGTAGGGGTGTGTCAGTGTACAACAGCCAACTATTGTGACAACCACAACACTCACCTAGATCTTATGCTCAGCTGCTGCAGTTGCCGGTATCTGTCGTGCTGATTCCTCAGTTGTCTCAGGTAGGCTAGCAGGTCCCCACATGGCACATACTCCATGATCATACAGTAGGGGTGTGTCAGTGTACAACAGCCAACTATTGTGACAACCACAACACTCACCTAGATCTTATGCTCAGCTGCTGCAGTTGCCGGTATCTGTCGTGCTGATTCCTCAGTTGTCTCAGGTAGGCCAGCAGGTCCCCACATGGCACATACTCCATGATCATACAGTAGGGGTGTGTCAGTGTACAACAGCCAACTATTGTGACAACCACAACACTCACCTAGATCCTATGCTCAGCTGCTGCAGTTGCCGGTATCTGTCGTGCTGATTCCTCAGTTGTCTCAGGTAGGCTAGCAGGTCCCCACATGGCACATACTCCATGATCATACAGTAGGGGTGCGTCAGTGTACAACAGCCAACCATAGTCACGATATTGGGATGGTGACCTACTTTCTTCATCATTGAAATCTCTGATAGGAATTCCTCAACTTCGTCTACGGTTGCTTTATCTGTGAAATAAAATACTAACTAACTCTTTTTTAGTTTAGAAAATACAGTACGATAATAAAGTTTAAAAAAGCGAGTGAAAATCTTATGGAGCTGTCGGAATATTATTTGATTACTGTTTATTTAAGTTGTATGAAATGTTGTTCAAATGTCATGATTAACTACAATCTTATTTTTTACACATAATCAGTGTAAATATTATGCAAAAGATTTTGAGATTTTTATCTGGAATGAATCTTATTAATAATTTTTCCAACGGACATTTTCGCTGACAAAATTATTATCAAAATTATTATCAAAAGAGCAACAATGAGCGGTATGCTCATTGTTACTCTTTTGATAATAATTTTCTCTTGTCTCAAATTATTCAAAACGATTTGACTAAACCGAAATATCAGTTTATAACGATCACAATTGTTTTGACCTGGAAACGAAATACATTAATTTTTCGGCTGCTTGTAAAATACAATTATCAAGACCTTTACTAGGGCAAAAAAGGGTGAGTAAAATCTTACTGAATATAGATTTTTTAAATTGTTCCCCTAAGATATATTTTATACGTATAAAGGTTTTTACGGATATTTTCACTGAGGTGGACCTATGCAACGCATTGTTAACGTTAATCACAGATTACAAAGTATTTACCATGTTCCCAAAATTTAAAGCGTTTATACGTTTTTACTCACATCGTGTGCTGATGTTTTTATTTTATTGACAGTACTCCCTTTTTTCGCATCCTCTAAAAAAATTTACAAAACTTGTGTTACAGTTTAAAAAAGTGTTTTTTTATTTCTCATGAAAGTGTTAAGTTATTGTTCAACTAGTTTAGAATGTTTGTTCTGTAAATTTAATTTTACAAGTTAAAGGAAAAATTTGTAATATTTCTGTTTTGTTTTTAAATAGTATTAATTAATTATTTGTTATTCATATTTGAAATTTATCCGAATTTGGTTCTGCAAAGGTATGCTGTTTGAAGGGCTGTTATCGTAAATATTTTTTTTTAATCTTTCAAACTTTAATGATGTTTAATTAATTTTAAAGCAACGAATCTTAGTAAATTCCATCTTAAAAAGGTCGTTTCACACTGGCATCCGTGGACGTCTACGGGCGGGAATGGAAAATACCCCCCGTCGCAGCAAACCTGCGTACTCAGCGAATTTCCAATGCATTGATATGTTTCTCACTAGTACATAAAGCCACTCACCAATTTTGACAAAAATACATTCATAAATAAGTGATTTATTACATTTTATTTATTCCCCATAAGAATAACATTAGGACTGAGTACGCAGGTTTGCTGCAACGAGGAAGATAAGAAATGAGTTTTTATGCAATTATCAATATAACTGAACCAGGTGAAGCTACTTACCATGTTTTATTAATTTATGTTCATAATTAAGGGAGATATAAAACTTTACTTATTCTCCATAAGAATAACATTAGGGCTGAGTATGCAGGTTAGCTGCTACGGGGACAATCAACAAAACATTTATTTTCTGTGCAATTATCAATATACCAGTACAACATGAAGCCACATACCAAATTTCATCAATATACATTCATAAATAATCAAGATATCAAATTTTATTTATTCTCCATAAGGATAACATTGGACAACGTACTGTGTTTAGCACTTTGAATATCTCTGCAACGGTTTGACGTAGAATCACAATTTAAACACCAAAATGATTGTTTTGTGGAGCTGAAGTGATTGGTAAAAGAAAATGTGAAGTTTAAAGTAAAATTAACTGAGGAAAAGCCAAAAACCTTTTTCCCATAAGATTAACATGGGAGATTTTATGAGCATGTTTTTTGGATTTTTTCCGCAACCACTTAACCTAGGTTAATAATTCAAAATACCATATTATTTGTTTTTTTAAGCTCTATAACATGGTCTAAACCAAAATTAAGTGTTTTAAAAATTTTAGGGTAAAAAATGCAAAAAACTGATTTTTGGACAATTTAAAACCCCCATAAACCCCCCTTCCCATGGTCCGATTTTTCTGGTTTTCGAACTTAAAGTCATAAATGTCAGTTTACACATTTGAGCCAAATTTCATCGAAATCGGACGTTTTTTACTCAAGTTATCGCATTCACGGACACACACATATATATATATATATATATATATAAATTTGAACGAATAGTGTTTTGGACATCTGGTGACATCAAAACAAAAAGTTATCATGGTCTCGGGCTTAAGTCTTACCATGAGACCTACGGTAATAGCTTCTTCCCTATAGGGGAAATTCGCTAAAAATTGCTTAACATGTGTTTTAATGGAGCCAATTATAAAGGCGTACATGGACTTCCGCAGACGTCCAGGGACGCGTCCAAGGAAATCGCTCGCGGAGCGATCAGCTTTTGGAACATCCGAGTGGGCGTACATGATAGACATACTATCAATTGATTAAATACATAGATTATAATTTATGAAACATGTCGTTTAATGTAATCATAATCTCACGTAATTTAGTCTTTCAAATTAATTAATTTCAAATTAATTTCCTTACTGTAATTAGGTCTACTAGTAGCCTGTCGTGGCTTCGTCCGCGATCATATCGTAATATTTTACTGAAATTCCCGTATAAATATTGTGTTACCGTTCCATGGCCTGCTGATTAACTGTGTTTACTCTATCCAGCTGATTGCTTAAAACTTATAGTTATTTCCCAATGTTAAGCTTATGGCAAAAAACTCAACTTTAAGGGGCTCCAGGGCCTCACTCACAAATTATTTCTGTATAAAAAAAGTTTCCTGCACAACTTCACGTTAGGCTCTTCCCAATGACACCAAAAACATGAAAATCTGTTTAGTAGTTTAGGAGGAGTGATTGTCACAACAAACCTGCTCGCCTATTAAATAAGTGCTATTATGCTCTATACAAAATTTAAATTAAATACAACAACCCATTCTTAAAATAACAATGTTCATGAGTGGTAAAAATGGTAGCTATAAGGGTAAGGTTTTGAATATTTTAAACATTATATTTTTATTTGTCTTTCATTCAAGCATAAAACTTAAAAATATACTATTAGAGTGGAGGGACAACCTGTATACCATATTTTATTCGAAATTACGGGTATTATTACTTTCAGGGGTGAAAATAACGTCCAACTACTTGACGCCAACAATATCCAAGTAAATAGGAGAAGTCAATAATGACGATGAGTTGATAAGTGTAGGAGGAAATAGGCGGGAAAAATTACACATCCGCTACAAATCCGTCTACATGTAGTGTGAATTGGCACGTCCATGGACGCCGCAGATTGCAGTCTGAAAAGGCCTTAATAGTCCCAGGACAACCTTAGAACTGTTCTATACCAGTTTTGAGGCTGACATTGGCTACAGCAAATGAAGTTGTCATTACATATGGTAAGTCTTTTGGCTGTCCATTATGACAAACTTCCCTTTCACCTTTGGTCAATCCATTTGCAGCGGCTAGGGAAAAAATCTCCGGGTTTGGTCCCCAATCTGAGAAAGGATGGTCCCTGGCTGTTGTACATGGATACCCTGTCAGTTGAGTTGACCAGTTGGAGGGCAGAATGCGGGTCCCCTGTTTGAGAGCCTCATCCCAGCTGTCACAGGGGCACGGGAGTTGGCCCTTTGAAGGGTCGATTTAGCTGCCGTCCCATCCCACCCTTTCCTTTCCTGCTATATCCTCTTCTTCCGGTAACCTGTGCAATATTCCCGCTTGTGGATGATGTGCCTAGCAGCTATGCTGGGGTTTCCTAATCCGCAACAATGAATGATGATGAAGGCCTTAATAAATGCTGTCTCGACCTAAACCGTCTATGATACCTGATGGCGACCTCACCAAAAAGCGTAGGAATTACCTGAATAGCTACGTAGTGGCTGTTCATGTGGATATACATATGTTTATTTTAACAATTCATTGATCACTTTCTTTTGAATATGAATGCAATATTTATTGCAAATTAAGTAATATTTATATATATCTATTTAAATATTGTTATATAAAAATGTTCGATTAATGTAATTTAAGTAAACAAGTTTCTTATTCGTGTGTTAAGTAAATGCATTTGTTTTTCAATTTATAATCATTAACGAGAATTCTGCACACCATTTAGATGGCATACCTTCTCCGAGTAGCTCAGTCCCCTAGTTCTTAGAAATAACTAGGTTGAAACAAGTATCCAGTGACTAAACTGTCATTCAATATACAAAGTCTTCACTAATTGGATCAAACTGTAATTTGATCAAACTGGATCAATGGGCGGTGAGTGTGCTCGAGGGCTTCACTAAATCTGTGCGATTGATTTATCAACTATTCCTTTGATCAAGTGAACAATATTCCAAAATTCGTAAACCACTTTTCCTTGGAAATCTTGTTTTATTGGTTTATTATTAACGATCTACAGGGATTATTCCTGCACGATAATCCAATTTCAATGTTTAAGGGGTTCAAATTTGAAAAGTGTTCGACACTATGTATACATTATTTTAATATTAATTTGAAATTTCGTCTCCTCACTCCACTACATACCTAGATTTTAATTTATGTATAGACGAAGCAGTAATTTTATACCAAGTATAAGGAAGACCGACAATTATATAAAAAAATATCACCCGAATAAAGGGCAGTAATGCGAGTCTTAACGAATGTCAACTCTAATCTTATTTTGTCAGTAAATTAGGCACCTTTCAGTCAAATGACGCGGAATCTCCTGGAGGTAAAGAAATCACTGGAAAAGTCTTCTTAATGATGAAATATAAGTTTTAAATTCCATAAACTTGTAAGTAAATGCATTTTAAGGAATATAAAACATTGGCAAAATCTTAAATTTAACTATATCTATATATTTATTTATTTTAATTTGGCAGAACGGGAAGTTTTTAATAAAATTTAATTAGATTGAAAAGATTTATAAATGCATTAAATGATGTACGCGCTTTATTTTAATTTAATTAATTTTCTATTAACCTAAACTACCTAACGCGTCGACACAGGCCAAAAGGGCATTCATCTAAATTCTGTTGAGATACCGTAACGGCATTAGTCGCAAGGGCAAGCCAGTGGGGACCGCTCGTAAAGGTTATAGCATCCAGCCAGGATCGGACTCGCGCCCGGCCACGTCTGACTTGTGAGTCCAGCGCTCTTCCTTCAAGCTACCGCATCCGGTAAATATGCTTCTGCTAATGAAAATTGAAATGCTTGTGTAATAGACGTAATGTAATATCGGTCTTCAAACCATTGGCATTTAAGACATTGACCCAGTGAGTGGTAGAACATTATTTAATTCTTCGTCCTATTGTAACATACATTCACAAACTTAATTGGCATTAACATATTTAGGGTTCAAGAAATTTCCTTTTATTTCAAATAACATTTATTTCTTGAACGTTTTTTATTGTAGTAAAGTAGTACCTGGGGACCGAGCTTTGCTCAAGAAAGGCCAGTCAGTTTGTTTAGATGACTTGGAGTAATAGTTCACCACTTCCTCCAACTTACTATCAGATTTTTATCGCTCATTTGCACTTCTCTGCGTTTTTAAGGTCACTCTAGTTAACCACATGTTAAAAATAATTATAATCAACACGGTTATTACTTTGACAGTTGCCTGGTTGATTATGAACAGCTGATACAAATCTTTTGATTTTAAACTCCTTAAGCTCAAAGTTTTTTTTTTACTTTTCATTTTTTTACATTATTAGATTTTTCCTGGGGATGAGACCTGTCTAGAACTTATTATTACCCTAGAAATTAGTAATTTCCAACATTTTAAGACAATCGTTGGTGCCGTTTTCTTTATCAGAGTTGCATGCAAGCACGCACGCACGGACGCAAGCAATCAAACTTTACTCATGTTAAAGTATAGAATAGCAATATATATAGTAGAATATATAGTATTTATTATTTTGATTGAATTAGATTTTTAGACAGAATCAGAAAATGTGGTATTTTATTGACTGTATTTTTGTTTAAACAATGTATTATATAATTTGTATTTTGCAAAGTCTTAATGAATATATACAATTATTGCATAAAGAAATACTTATGCAATAAATATTTACCTTTTTATGCCGTATTTATAGTAAATGTTGGGGGCAGGCGATACGAAAAATTAGTTTTCTGTTGCAGAAAACTACGTGAGCAAAATATATTTAATTTATGGATTGTTTTGAAACTTATTAAACCGTTCCGAGACTTTTGGGATACGCTGTATATACACTCCGACACGTAAAACCGGGATCTGTAGTTACCAAAGAAAGACCTTGAGGAATCTTTGTGCCTATCGATTTTATATTAGTTTTAAAAGTGTTTGTATCCAATGTTGTGGCGATGTTTTTGAAAAACTATTCAAACTATGGTTCGAAAATAAATTATAAAGGGACTTTTTATGTTTAGACTTTTTATTTTTGGACATAGATTTGTAGCTTCACACTTGTTTAAATTAGTTTCCTAAACGACTTGAGCTTTCGCAGAGCTTTGAGCAGTACTTGAAAGTACTCCCACTACGACTTAAGCTCTTGCAGAGCTTTGAGCAATACTTGAAAGTACTCCCACTACGACTTGAGCTCTTGCAGAGCTTTGAGCAGTACTTGAAAGTACTCCTACTACGACTTGAGCTCTTTCAGGGCTTTGAGAAGCACTTGAAAGTACCCCCACTACGACTTGAGCTTTTGCAGAGCTTTAAGCAGTACTTGAAAGTACTCCCACTACGACTTGAGCTCTTGCAGAGCTTTGAGCAGTACTTGAAAGTACACCCACTACGACTTGAGCTCTTTCAGAGCTTTGAGCAGTACTTGAAAGTACCCGCACTACGACTTGAGCTTTCGCAGAGCTTTGAGCAGTACTTGAAAGTACCCCCACTACGACTTGAGCTTTCGCAGAGCTTTGAGCAGTAGTTGAAAGTACTCCCACTACGACTTGAGCTCTTGCAGAGCTTTGAGCAGTACTTGAAAGTACTCCCACTACGACTTGAGCTCTTGAAGAGCTTTGAGCAGTACTTGAAAGTACTCTCACTACGACTTGAGCTCTTGCAGAGCATTGATCAGTACTTGAAAGTACCCCCACTACGACTTGAGCTCTTTCAGAGCTTTGAGCAGTACTTGAAAGTACCCCAACTACGACTTGAGCTTTCGCAGAGCTTTGAGCAGTACTTGAAAGTACCCCCACTACGACTTGAGCTTTCGCAGAGCTTTGAACAGTACTTGAAAGTACTCCCACTACGACTTGAGCTCTTGCAGAGCTTTGAGCAGTACTTGAAAGTACTCCCACTACGACTTGAGCTCTTTCAGAGCTTTGAGCAGTACTTGAAAGTACCCGCACTACGACTTGAGCTTTCGCAGAGCTTTGAGCAGTAGTTGAAAGTACTCCCACTACGACTTGAGCTCTTGCAGAGCTTTGAGCAGTACTTGAAAGTACTCCCACTACGACTTGAGCTCTTGAAGAGCTTTTAGCAGTACTTGAAAGTACTCCCACTACGACTTGAGCTCTTGCAGAGCATTGATCAGTACTTGAAAGTACTCCCACTACGACTTGAGCTCTTTCAGAGCTTTGAGCAGTACTTGAAAGTACCCCAACTACGACTTGAGCTTTCGCAGAGCTTTGAGCAGTACTTGAAAGTACCCCCACTACGACTTGAGCTTTCGCAGAGCTTTGAGCAGTACTTGAAAGTACTCCCACTACGACTTGAGCTCTTGCAGAGCTTTGAGCAGTACTTGAAAGTACTCCCACTACGACTTGAGCTCTTGCAGAGCTTTGAGCAGTACTCGAAAGTACTCCCACTACGACTTGAGCTCTTTCAGAGCTTTGAGCAGTACTTGAAAGTACCCGCACTACGACTTGAGCTTTCGCAGAGCTTTGAGCAGTACTTGAAAGTACCCCCACTACGACTTGAGCTTTCGCAGAGCTTTGAGCAGTACTTGAAAGTAATCCCACTACGACTTGAGCTCTTGCAGAGCTTTGAGCAGTACTTGAAAGTACTCCCACTACGACTTGAGCCATTTCAGAGCTTTGAGCAGTACTTGAAAGTACCCCCAGTACGACTTGAGCTTTCGCAGAGCTTTGAGCAGTACTTGAAAGTAATCCCACTACGACTTGAGCTCTTGCAGAGCTTTGAGCAGTACTTGAAAGTACTCCCACTACGACTTGAGCTCTTGCAGAGCTTTGAGCAGTACTTGAAAGTACTCCCACTACGACTTGAGCTCTTTCAGAGCTTTGAGCAGTACTTGAAAGTACCCCCACTACGACTTGAGCTTTCGCAGAGCTTTGAGCAGTACTTGAAAGTACTCCCACTACGACTTGAGCTCTTGCAGAACATTGAGCAGTACTTGAAAGTACTCCCACTACAAGCTATTATCCAGTTTACTGGTGGGAGTTAAATTGTTTGTGACAAAGGAATCAATTTCCCTATCCCAAACTGTCTTCATTTCCTACTCCTCAGTACAAAACTTGTAATTCAATACTAACTATAGCTAATGCAATTAATATATTAGTGGTTTTAGTTAATTAAAAGCCAATATATTAAAGGTTGACAATTTTGAATTAATATTAAACAAATTATGGCGGATTTAAGAATCAATTTATACAAATATGTTTGTACTGTACTGTAATATTGGGTCATATGATGCTAAATAATTATAAAAAGATGATTATTGTTATTGTTTATCTGTTATTTTATTATGTTTTGGTTATTGCTTGAGATCTGATTAAAAATGATTGTTTCTCAGTTTGTAGCTTTCTTTATTTGAAATAAGTTTCAAATATCATATGTACCTTTTTATATCTCACTTATTTTAACGGGTGTTTGAAAAATAAAGCCCTGGTTTTAAGAAAAAAGTAAACTGTAAAATACTTATACCTTTGGATTTATTCACAAATATTATGTTTTCTAAAATTTGTTGTAGTACCAGTAACTTCGCACCAATCCTGGCAACATAGCAACTTTAACCGGCTGACTAATACAACTGAGATGGTTATTTAACATTAATGATTTACAATGCAATTTTTTAAGCATTGACTACATTGTCTATGTGTCTAAAACGAAATATAAAAAGAGATTAAGTCTGTGCTTCGAGGGGACCAACTAGTTGAGCCTACCCAGCCTCCATGCAAGCTCACCCTCCCTTCCATAAGAAAAAAAAACTAGTGTCCAACGCACCAAGTATATATTAAAAAAGTGAATACCAACTGCAGGAAACGCTTTAAATTAAGCCCCAAGAGCATATGTGGAAAAATGTAATTGTGATTGAAAGCAAATGAAATATAACTGTGTAGATTGATTGCTAACCGTTATATTGTTTGCTGAAACTAGGGAGTTCTTTCTCAAACATCAGTCAATTTTTTATTAAATTTGGTTTGCGATTTCATCTTGTCGTACTCTATTGATATCTGTATACTATCTATCTATCTGTATACTAACCCAATTGTGGTGTTCTATGCTGTTGTGCGGCTGCTAACTCAGACTATTAATGTTATTATGGAGAATAACTTATAACTTATTATAATAACTTATTATCGACTTATTCAAATAGTATATTTCGTCACTAGGATCAAAAGTGGATCTTTTTAATACGAGCTCCAGTTTAACTGCCGAGGCGAAGCCGAGGCTGGGAAATGAGCGAGTATTAAAAAGACACTTTTGATCCGAGTGACGAACTATGTTTTTCGTCATAATGCCAAAAAACATAAGGTTTAAATAAAAACAAAAGTAAAATTTACGTACTCTGTCTTCATAACCTCAAATGTTTCTTTCAGCTTGTCTCTTGAAACAATCAGCTGTTGCACATGCATAACTTCAGTTCAATCATATCTATCGGTTGTTGAGTCGATCACTTCAAACCAATCATTGTGGTTCGAATCAATCGGCTGTTCTTCAAAACAAACATTCAATTCTTTAATTGTTTGGGCTTTTTCTATTATATTTCGATACGAATCGTTAGGCCTACTAACTTCGTCCATCGTGTAACTCACAGTTGTTACTCACCAGTGGTGTACGGGAAACGAACGCAAAAATAATAACAATACAACAATGAATGTTTCGATAATAACAATGAATGTTTCGATTATTTATAATCGAATGAATTTGAATCGCTTTATGACGACCTCGAATCAAAAGTATCATGAACAATGATATTTTTAGTACTAGTACGATAATGATCATCAAAACATATGTTATTATCCAAAGACTAAAAAGAAGAACTTTTGAATCTCAACGCTTCTTTCAAAAACAGTTGTTTTTGAAGCAGTATGACGAAAATATATTTAGATGAATCTTGGTAATTGGTTTCGTGTGCTATTGAGATATACATTTTTGTTGGAAACTCACCGAAGAAGCAAGTTTGCTGAGAATAAGATCTTTAATTTGTATTTTTAATTCCTTCTGTATTCCTCTCAAAATGCTAGAGAAGCACAGAGAATAAATAAAATAGTGAAATCTGGTTATGCTATAGTATTGTGCTGTTATCAAAATTAAAAGGAATACTTTTACTTTGTCGTATTTTTAGCTTATGTTTTCTAGCCATTCTGTTGTGTTGAACATCGTATATTACTAACGAAAATGTTGTGGGTGGTAAAAGCATATCGCTAATTTATTAAGAGTTTGGTTGTCTCACAGGTTTATAGAGTTCGTAAGGTCCTACGTTACTCTTGGAGACATAAACCTTGTTCGGTTGCTTATTCTATCTAGCGTAAATTGCGTGTTACGTTATTACATGAATGTTAATTACTATCTGGCAACGAGGAGAAAGGAATCCCCCCGACTCCTCACCCCGACTATATTGCTGCGGATATCGCGACATCCTACACACATTGAGGCTTCAAGCAGAGTATTTATATTTATACAAATTTAATTCCGGTGCAATTTTGTTTTTTTATTTTTCGTTTAGTTTCATTCCCAAATGAGTTAGCTTGAGTTTATAATACTAGTATGAGCGTGATTTAGTATAAATTGCGAAAATACCACAATCGTCAAACAATATATCCGATGTTACTTAGTTGGCTAGTAGCCGCCAGACCCATTCCTTTCTCCTCGATGCCGGACAGTATGTGTACAATTTATTTGTATTTTAAATGAGACATGTGACACTAACGTTTCAGTTTCTTGACGGCAACGATGGAGTTACCCGGTATACCGGCGATGGCATCAGCTCTCGCTAGGAAGACTCGGCCGAAGGCTCCCTTGCCAATCTGGCGGCCTAAGGCCAAACGGCTGTAGCTGACCTCGTAGCCGTCGGCCTCTCCTTTTTGGCGGGCCTCCTGTACAAACACATCTGTATAAAGAAAATAAATTAATACTAACAGGACATCTGCAACAGGAAAACCACTAAAAAGGCTACTTTTTAAAATTAAAATCTAATAGTTGTTACATTTAAGAACAATAGGTGAATAGTCGTAAATAAAAAGGCTAACTTAAATATATAATTTAACACGTAAAGTTAAATGTACACAACTATATAGTATTTAGTTATATATCAAACAAAACAAGAGGATATTTCTAAGCTGATCGAAGTATGAGAAGTATTTATAGAATACAGTGTAAACAAATAATTTATTAGCTTCTACATTTAAAGTCAATACTTGATTAGCAAGAAAGTTTTTCGTTTTTAGGAAACTTCCTTGTTGGTAAAAACGAAAGACTCTAGCGCTTGACTTATTATTGTGAAAAGAATCTCAATCTATTACTTACGTTCATAAAATATAAAACTTTATTGTTTCTTACCAGTTGAATACGAAACTTATTTTTAATTTAACATTGACATTTCTTAAGCAAGAAAGTTTTTCGCTTTTAGGAAACTTCCTTGTTGGTAAAAACGACGGACTCTAGCGCTTAACTTATTATTGTGAAAAGAATCTCAATCTATCATTTACATTCATAAAATATAAAACTTTATTGTTTCTTACCAGTTGAATACGAAACTTATTTTTCATTTAACACTGACATTTCTTACTTAAAAGTGGTTTATATACCCGCATTTAAGTAATCCAATTACTTAATTAGATTGGAAATTTCTTAATAATTGCACAGATTGTATAGTAGAAAGATTTTAAATACTATAAAGTATTTTTTGTTTGTTTTTAGGGAAGGTTTCCCTATAGGGAAGAAGCTATTACCGTAGGTCTCATGGTAAGACTTAAGCCCGAGACCATGATAACTTTTCATTTTGAGGTCCCCAGATGCAAAAAAACACCATTCGTTCAAATTTTTATATAAGTAAAAATTTTTATATAATTTTTATTTTATTTTTATGTAATTTTTATATATGTGTGTCCGTAAGCACGATAACTCTCGTAAAAAAGGTCCGATCTTAATGAAATTTGGTACAAATGTGTAAAGTACCATTTATTTGAACGAGTTCGAAAACCAGATGAATCGCACCATCCGAAGGGGGGTTTTTGGGGGGTTTTGTACCCCAAATATGTGTTTTTTGGGGTTTTCACATGTAGTTTTAATATAAATAAAATTTTAATTTATACCATTGAATTCAACTTAAAAAAAAACAATTTGGTATTTTGATCATTGCTCTACGTCAATTGGTTACCGAGATATTGAAAGTACTAAACATAGTACGTTGTCTAATGTTATTCTTATGGATAAAAAGGAAAATTGTATATCTCGCTTATTTATGAACATAAACTGGCGAAATTTGGTATATGGCTTAATCTGGTTGTGGTTTATTAATGTTTGCACAAAAAAAACAATTTTTTGCCTATGGTTCCTGTAGCAGCAAACCTAGGTACTTGGTCCCGATGTTATTCTTATGGAAAATACTTAAAATGTTATATATCACTTATTTATGAATGTATATGGATGAAACTTGGTATGTGACTTCACTAAGATGAGTTCTATTGATATTTGCATAAAAACCCATTATTTTGTGTGCCTTGTTGTAGGAAACCTGCGTACTCATCCCCAATGTTATTCTTATGGAGAATATATAATATTTTTAATATCGCTTGTTTGTGAATACATTTCTCCTGAATCCTGTTAAGTGTTTTAATGTGTTATGTTATATATTCATTGGAAATTCGCTGAGTATGCAGGTTTGCTGCGACGGGGGTATTATAATTGTTTACGCACTAATTAGGCGTGTTAATAATTATAGTAATTATTTTATATTGTGAAAGATTACGTATTTTTTAGTAGTTAGTAGTTTGAATATCTTAGGGATAGTTGAATTCGTTTAAATTTTGCATCAATAGTTACCAGTAATGTGTTAATATCATTTCATATTTTATTTGAAACCAAACAGATATTCTTTAATAGAATTACAGTATATTGAATAAATAGTCTACAACAGTACCCAAACCTCATAAATCTTTGGTTTTTGCATCATGGAGGTCATTTAAGACCCCAATATTTAATTTTATATTTAGTTTTATTTTTGGAAGATAGTTGCTAATATTTGTAACCTTAACTAAGCAGGATGAATAAAATAGATCTTACAACACTATAAAGTATATTTACACTTATACTGTACTTACATACAAGACGGTAAAATGTACACAAAAGATGTATATTTTATATTTTCTGATAGAATTTATAATAGGTTAGATCCTTTGATTGGGCCTGATGATGACCGGTGTAACAGGTTGAAATCGATCGCCTTGTACCGTCTTTTGTGTACATTTTACCGTCTTGTATGTAGGTACAGTATAAGTGTAAATATACTTTAGAGTGTTTTAAGAGTATTTCATTCATCCTGCTTAGTTGTAACAACACGTATCATGCTAATAAATAAATTATTAATCCCCAACGGAGAATTCTTAAGCCTAATTAGTTTAAAATTATTTTGCGCTTTTCTAGAAATAGTCAATGGTAGGTGATTTAGCAAAAATAAACTCAAAGAAAAATTACTTCAACGGTTTAATTGTTGTTTTATTATTTTATTTGGATTTCCTGAATGTTAAGAATTGCAATAAACAATTATTTTACTTGTAACGTATTAAGAAAATTTAAAGATATATGAAATAATAAATTGTTAATGCCATAGGCAATTATTATTATTTAAATAGCAGAATTATACTATTAATTTATTTGAATGATAGTGAATTAGTATATGTATTAGTATATATATATTAGTATTAGTGAATTATTGTAATTACTTTACGAACAAAATGTACATGGTCAGTTGTTGATACTTTCTAGTGAGTTTCAAACTGAGAATTCTGTGAGATGAATGATTGAGATTAGTGATTTAAAACATCATTATGGTTTTGAGGTTGATAATATATTTTCGTACAGGTACTTATGTCACAGTTGAATACATTCATCCACCTTACTACAGCAATAATAGGTTAATTGTATCGTTCAACATTGTAAAATGTATGAGACAATTTTTTTCTAATTTAATTAATATTTTCAAAGCCCCCAGCCTTCAAACAATTTTTTTTTCATTTCTCAGCCCTCTTGTTCATCTTCCTCCATCTTTCAAGCCCCTAATTCCGTCTGCTCTCAGCATATTTCTAATACAAGATAACACAATATTTACATACAATATACACATATTACATTATATCCAATACATTTACAATATTTTCTATAAATTAATTAACTAAAATATTAAATCAGTGGATACCTTTTAAATTGCATTTTTGATAAGTTTTGAATATAAAACCATTTTAAAACTAAAAGTTACACTATAGTAACATATTACGATGTTTACCTCTATTTCTTTTTCCACGTACAGCACATTCCTTTCATGGAGATGAGGAAATGTAACTCTGGTAGACCTCCCGCTGAAACCGAAAAATATTGAATTTGTTTACAAAGTTTAACAGACATTCAAATATGACGGCACGTAACAAATTTCATTAGATAAATTTCATTCTTTCTAATCTATACATGTAAGAGGCAAAGCCCTGGCTGACTGACTCACTGACTGACTGACGGACTGACTGACTCACTCACTCATCCCTAATTCTCCACCTTCCCATGTAGGTAGAGAGCTGAAATTTTGTACACTGATTCTTTAGGCATAAAATAGAAAAACTAAATAGTGTTCATCCTGATCTGACCTTAGCGCTCCGCCAGAGATCCCGACAAAGTTCCCATGTATTTCCTATGGACATTCATTTTTGTTTGAGCTGATGAAAATACAAACAGCTGATCTTGATTCGTAGGAGTTCCACGGCTAACCACAGATTGTAGCACACACAACTGTCATAGTTTTTATAAATCATTTGCGGGGCGAAGCCTGCGGGAACAGCTAGTTCTTTATGTAAGAAATTAATTTTTAAAGCAAAATTATTGAAGTTCTTTAAAAGAACTTCAAACAGGCTTAGGTTTAATAACGATTTCATTTGTGGGATAAACGTGTTTTACAAACGTTATTAAGCTTCCCGCCTCATTCTCGTTTTTTAAATTGTGTTCTTTGCGAATGTTTTGAAAAACTTAAAAGGGCGCTTTGCTGCAGTGGTCCCGAGATTAATGTTTGCCAAAATCTTGACACTAGAGATTTACACCGAACAGAAATCATTATAAAAGTAATATTTTCATTCCAAATATTTAGTTGCTTGAAACTTTTTTATTTTGAATTGTAATAACAGTGTTACCAATTATGTTTCTTATATGATAGTATAATTTTATTGCTGGTATTATAAACCTTACTTCTTAAGTGAAATTTTACACTTCAACTGTTTCCGTTGTAAATCATCTTAAAGTTGTGTCTTTATGTATAGCAATTTCTTCAAACACTGTTGTATATTGTTGTTTTAACCATGGAATAATAAGAGGCACCCTATTAAGTTCATAACTGACGAAACGAGCCATGAATATAGGCAATTTTAACTAAACTGAGAATCAAATATTAACTTCAATATAAACTTTGCAGATCTAATTACATTAAGCATGGTATACAAGCAATTAATTGGAAATTATGTATATATGTATTGTTGGAAATATTGTATTGCAGTTATATTTTGATTTTATATAGATGGGGGTATGACAGATATTTTACTGAACTAATAAAAAAATAAAATCATTGATTTTTTTCAGTTGAAGGCGTTATAGTTAAATAGCAAAAAGGTGTCAAATATATCCGAGCGAAATAAAGTTCCCTTTTAAATTTTAAAGCACTTAACTATTCCTAGAAAAAACTGATTGTGATGGGATTATAAAAGAAAATTACTTGCTAGATTTCTTATTGACCATCACGAAAACAAATTGTGTATCTTGACAACTTCGGTGATTGGCTGTATGTAGTAGGATCGCCTGAGAATAAGAGCGGTATCAATATAACGACTACAAAAGCAACAAAAGCAAACAACAGAAAGCCACAATGTGGCTTTAAAAAAAGAAGATCCTCAGAACATAAACAACAGGGAAAGATGTTGACGAGACGAGTCCAATCCATTATCAACTTGGATTCATGCGAGTTCTCCACAACAAAGGGAATGCTTACACAAAGCCATCACTGTTGGTGTTCGAACTTGTATGGAGGACACAAAACAAAACTGCCAGCTTAATTAATTTCTACTATTGCCACAACTATGCCAGTGAATTTATTCGTTGAATTTAACCCATTATTATTTAGTTTAATCCAATAAAAAGCCACAAAAAACTAGGTATTTGTGTTTTAACTTTCTCCACAATTGCTTAACCAAATTATCTTTAAAATATTCCTAGCTCTAAATTTATAATTTATGATTTTAGTAAACTATAAAAAATATTTATTAAAAAATTGAACCCTTGTAAACATTTAAAAAGTGTTCTCATTAAGTGAGTGTTTTAGTTCACCAAATGTAATAAGAAATACAGAATTATATATTACTGCAAAATGTTATTAAAATCTGACGATACTTAAATCATCTGACTCTTGAAACTCAGACTACCACCGTGCTTCGGAAGGCACGTTAAGCCGTTTTCCCCGGCTACTTGATGGGTCATGTCAGAGGAACTAGTACGACCTGAAAACTCTGACAATAGACCTTGGCCAGAAGGTTACTCGAGCCTTATATTTTTATTTAGTAGTTTAAACAGAATTGTAAAGGTTTATAATGCTCCTCTTAACAGTACCTTGCTCACAAACTGATCAATACCTACCTATCCAGGCTGATCGGCTTGTATATGCCGGTCCAGTGGGGCGGTTGCGGGTGCAGTCGACGGTGGGCCCACAGGAAGCAGCGCTGGCACACCTTGCTGAGGGCCACGCACATCGCCAGCGCCACAGACACACTGGGCAGCACTGTCATCCACATCACCTGGACAGAGGATAAGTCATCACTGGGCATGGGATAAGACAATACTGTCATCCACATCACCTTAACAGAGGATAAGACAGTGATGTCTGTTCAGGTGATGTGGATGACAGTGTTGTCTTATCCTCTACGCAGTGTTGGCTTATCCTCTGCCCAGTGATGTTTTATTTTCTACCCAGGTGATATGGATGGCAGTGTATGGATTCCATCACTGGGCATGGGATAAGACAACACTGTCATTTACATCACCTTAACAGAGGATAAGACATCACTGGTCAAAAGATAAGAAAAACTGACATCTAAATCACCTGGACAGAGGATAAGAAATCACTGGACAGAGGATTAGTTCACACTGCCATCCATATCACCTGGGCAGAAAATACAACATCACTGCGCAGAGGATAAGACAACACTGTCATCCACATAATATGGGTAGAGGTGGAGACAACACTGATAATGGTAATATTACGATCAATTCAAACAAAGACAATAAAAGAAAATGAGAGAAGGCAATGTGTCATCTATACTTATTTAATAGACGAGCAGGTTTTTTGTGACAATCACTCCTCCTACAATAATAACCGATTTTCATGTTGTTGGTATCATTGGAAAAAGCCTAACGTGAAGTTGTGCAGGAAACATTTTTTATAGAGAAATAATTTGTGAGTGAGGCCCTGGGACCCCTTAAAGTTGAGTTTCTTCCCATAAGCTTAACATTGGGAAATAACTATAAGTTTTAAGCAATCAGCTGGATAGACTAAACACAGTTAATCAACAGGCCATGTTGGCTTTGGAGCGGTAACACAATATTTATAAATGATGATCGCGAGCGAAGCCGCGACAAGGTTACTAGTTGAAATTAAAGAAGAAACACTAACAAAGACAATTTTAAAACTATACAGTTCATGATAACGAGAGAAGGAGCAGATTTAGTTAGCAAGTTGGGGTCACTGATAGTGAGACACAGGTCGCACACTTGGTGCGCAATTGGTACTTGGTCGCACACTTGGTTATGGAAGGGCCGAAATGCTGAACATTTTAAGCTGGAAGTAAGCAGGGTTTGCAGTTGTCGCAATTTTGATTGACACATAATGACCACACAAGCACTAGCTTGGGTTTTAACTAAATTTAATCCTAAAGTAGTCGTTTGGTGTTCAAATTCCACATTTAACTTTAGGTCACTTAGTCACCACCTCACAATAGGGTGTTAATTAATTAACAGCCTGGTCTTAGAAACAAAAGAATTTGTTCAGTAGTAAGTCTACATGTAATATCTGATGTTAAAATCCATCAATATTAGCCTTAGCCAATGAGTTGTAAGTAATGAACACTTACAAGCGTGTTGTAAATGCAGGTTAACATTTTAACTATAGAGATTGGCAATCAATAATAGGACTATAACGACGGGCGCCTACTAGTAGATATTAATTGTGTAACTTGTAAGTAACACTTGTATGAATGTCAGTAATTCTGGGTTGATCTGTATAATTTCAATGTTTTCATTTTTCAATAACCCAAAACTTCTTCACATTATCAAGCCAAATATATAACACACTCTTTATATTAAATGTTTTTGGATCGCGTTCAATTAGTTGTGTTGTAGTTCCTCACAATTAAATTTAAAAATAACGCCATATATGTTTTGTCACAGCTGAAGTTCACTAACCTTTGTTTTAAAACTTTAAACTAAATTACAACTAGATTTAGCTCACAAATTAAGGTATTCTGAAACTTCTAGAAAGGTTTTACTGTGTCATGAGTGTCACAGTTGGTTATGTTTGTACATTGACTGTTACCGATATAACATTATTGTTAAACATTCTTGGATTTTCAACCGAAATCAAAGTAAAAATACTCAATTGTTAGTGATAAGATATCTTAGACAAAATACTTCCAAGCTATTAATAAATATAAGCCACTTACCTCACTTTTTGTAAATCCAGTTACAGCTAATTCGTTGGTTTCTGAAACTGAAGTGATCACTGTGATTAATATATAATATTAATTATTGGAATTTAGACATTGCAGGTAATGAGTTTATCTTTTAAAGGGTAAAAATTTACATCAATTATATGATTATACTGTGCACTATTGAGGTCTTATGGATTAAGCAATACTTGACGGTTTCAGGTGGTTTAACCAATAATTGTACTTTGTTTACAATCACGAATCCGTAGACAAGTACATTCCAGGACTAGAATATTACATTACGTCCATACTGATTTAGATATATCAAACTAACATTAAACGTGACTGAATGTAGTTTAGTCAAAATTGTGTCAAAGGGTATTCATAAACCGCTCAAAATATTTAACATTTTACATGGCTCTTGATCTCTCTATTACGATATTTTTGTCTACTTTTTTGTGATAAACGATTAATATTTCTTTGACATGGAACGATCAAAGAGAAAATCAAAAGGTAACTAAAACATTACATTAAATATGTCTAGAGAAACCGCAGGGAGAAATACTAGATAGGAAGTTCAATGGATCATTATTGTACTGCTCCCATGGTGTCTAGCACTTCCACGCAACACTCAGCCGTGACAAAGCTACATCTTGACATACCCTGTGCTACAACACCCACTTACCAGTGAAGGTGTAGTTGTTAGGGGTCCCCAACAGTGCCTGAAGTATCCTCATTGTACCATCCCGCGGTGTCTAGCACTTCCACGCAACACTCACTCGTGACAAAGCTACCTCTGGACATACCCTGTGGTACTACACCCACTCACCAGTGAAGGTGTAGTTGCCAGCGACCCTCCACCAGTGCCTGGAGTATCCTCATTGTATTGCTACCGTGGTGTCTAGCGTTTCCACGCAACACTCACTCGTGACAAAGCTACCTCTGGACATACCCTGTGCTACGACAGTGCCTGGAGTATCCTCATTGTATTGCTACCGTGGTGTCTAGCGTTTCCACGCAACACTCACTCGTGACAAAGCTACCTCTGGACATACCCTGTGCTACGACAGTGCCTGGAGTATCCTCATTGTATTGCTACCATGGTGTCTAGCGTTTCCACGCAACACTCACTCGTGACAAAGCTACCTCTGGACATTCCTTATGCTACAACACCCTCTCACCAGTGAAGGTGTAGTTGCCAGGGGCCCCCCAGCAGTGCCTGGAGTCCACCACCTTGACCGACGCCATGTAGTTCCCTGGCCCCGGCACCTCGTGGACCACGTGGTACGCCCCCTTGGTCACCTTGGCCGGGATCTCCTTCATCCAGCTGGTGTTGTAGACCGTCTTCTGGCCGGAGGATCGCATCATCTCCTTGCCGACGCTGGAGACAGAACCGTCAATCTTGTAAAGGGCCATTCACATGTTATGTAACGCCCTTTAGGGGAGGAGGGGAGACGGCTTAGCGTTACTATGGGGTAACTCATATATTTTAATATAATATTAGTAGATAAAAATGAACATTAGTTTTATGATCTGATTAACTTTTTTTATTACGTACTAGCTGCTGTGCCCGTGCTTTGCAACGGGGTGAAATTCAGACTTGAAAAATTGTAAACAAAATAATGACAGTCCGTAGTTAGATATACTTCTCATAACAGATGTTTATTTAAATTAATTGATTTAGTAAAACACACATATGACATAAATCAAATAAAAATCTCCTCAATATGAATAAAATGGGAACTTGGAAGTCCCGTGGGCCCTGAGGACATTTCTCAACGGCAATAGGCCTATGACACTCCTCGGTACATAGACTACATTTGTGCAAAATTTCAGCAGAATTGGTTCAGTGGTTTTGGCGTGACGAAACAATAGACAGACAGACACTACCTCATTTTTATAATAGTAGTGATTTATGTTTTTATTTTGTTAAAATTTGTTACTAAAAGTTTGTTTGTATGACAGTCATTACTTTAATTTGTTAGGTTTTATCCAGGATAATTTATTTTATATTATAAATCTAAAAGACACTTCAAAAAGATTGTGTAAATATTACTTATTTGTTTTATTTTACATCAAACCTTATTATTATCTTTGTACTGTTTTGAGCTTTGTTATTTCAAGGGAATTCAAGGGCTTTGAGAATTCATAATATGAGTTTTTTATACTAAAAGAACGCTTGTATTTTTTTATTATTTAATTACTTTTTATGAATGATATAATAGATTTATTTTAGAAATTAAAAACTATATCTCAATAAAATATTTACAAAATTAAAATTTTTAAACGATTTATGCTTTTTTAAATTTACTATGATTGATTATGTTACGTAACATATGAGGGGTGGGGGTGTGTTCAGGTGTTACGGTGTGTTATAGGGGGAAGGAGTTGGTTTTAAACAACGAAGAAATTCGTTACGTAATATGTGTATGGCCCCTAAGAGGCTTCATGAAGAAGATCACTGTATTGACCCTTCTTATCAGTCTAACACACTATGAAGTAAGTTAACTGTGATGGTGAATTGTGCATTTTTTCTAACTAGCTTCTTGTTTTAAAACGGTTAAAGAAACTAAAGTAACACACAGCCATTATTAGCCTTTTATTTAGGACTAGCAGCCCCGTAGCAGATTCACCCACTAAAACTGCAATTTAAACGAAATAAAACGTAAAATTACTTTGGGTGCCGCTAATGATGTGTTCTGTTGTGAACCAATTATACATTCTAAGGATCACCTAGTTAAGAAAAAACATTTAATTTGCATCAGTTGCTATATTTTTCTGCTAACTCAAACATATGAACAACCTTATTACATTGGAAATTTGATAACCTGTGGGCGGTGTCCTAAGGACTAAAAGGAAAAACCTTTCTTACTTCTTAATGCAACTGTGGGGTTAAAAACGAATGTACCCTAAAACTTTACCCATTCTTGCTGTACCCTAAAAATATCAAGGGTTTAGCTTTACCTATTCTTGCTCTACGGTACCCTAAAAATTTCAAGGGTTTAGCTTTAACTATTCTTGCTGTACCCTAAAAATTTCAAGGGTTTAGCTTTACCCATTCTTGCTGTACACTAAAAATGTCAAGGGTTTAGCTTTACCTATTCTTGCTCTACGGTACCCTAAAAATTTCAAGGGTTTAGCTTTAACTATTCTTGCTGTACCCTAACAATTTCAAGGGTTTAGCTTTACCAAATCCTTGGTGTACTCTAAACATTTCAAGGTAAAGTACCTGTTTAGTACTTGTATCAACAGATTATGTGCTTTAAATCTAAACTATAACTCTGGTTTAAGACAGAATAATTTCCTCGTTCTCTCAAAAAAAAACTGTATTTCGCCATACTTATAAAATTATACTACGATGACAATACCCATCACATCTTCCTTATTTACTTATTTATTTAAGTAAGTAAGTAAGTATCTTTCACATTCTGGCCGGAAACTGCATAAACATCGCAAATACTTACTCCGATAACGAAATATTGAGAGGGAAGACATTCGTGACCCCACAAAGTGACAATATGGCAACTGACGGTGAAAAGAAACCCCTCGTGGATTCAATCAAAACTGGTTTTATTGACAGAATGAGACATCTTGTTTGGAGAAACAACAATGACAGCAGGTGTAAAATTTGACCAAGAGAAAATTTTAGTATTATACTCTACATATTACTATGCTCTTTAACAACTATTGTGCATTATACATACCACAAATATAAATACCCCCATCACAGCAAACCTGCATACTCAGCGAATTTCTATTCACATTTTTGTCTTAATACCACATAAAGCCGCTTACCAAGTTTCTTAAAAATATATTCAAAAATAAGTGATATTTTAATTATTCTACATAAGAATAACATTGGGGATTAGTACGCAGTTTTACTGCAACAAGGAGCACAACCAATTGGGTTTTATGCAAATATCAGTATAACTCAACAAGAGGTGAAACTACATTCAAGATTTCATTAATTTATGTTCATAATTAAGGCAGACATAAGATTTGATTTATTCTCCATAAGAATAACATGGGGGCTGAGTACGCGGGTTTGCTGTTACGGGAAGTATCGGTAAGAATTGCTTTTTTGTGCAAATAAGAATAGACCACAACCAGATGAAGCCACATACCAAGTTTCATTAATATTTGTTCATTTAATAAGCGAGATATAAAATTGTACTTATTCTCTATAAGATTAGCAATGGACAACGTACTTTGTCTAGCTAGCACTTTTAATATCTCGGTAACCAGTCAAAATGCGATGATCAAAATAACAAATTGTTTGTTTATTAAGCTAAATTTAATGGTATAAATAAAAGTTTGGGTTTAAAAAGAATTACATGTAAAAAGTTCAAAAAAAGTTTTTGGGGTACAAAAGCCCCTTTAAAATAGAGCGACCTGTCTCGTTCTCGAACTCATGAAAATAGATCGTGCCTTACACGTTTGTCCTAAATTTCATCAAGATCGGACCATTTTTACGAAAGTTATCGTACCTACGGACACACATATAAATAAATAAATAAATATATATATATATATATATACATATATACACATATATATGAATTTGAACGAATGGTGTTTTTGGCATCTGGGGGCCTCAAAACGAAAAATTATCATGGTCCCGGGCCTAGGTCTTACCATGCTGACTACAGTAATAGCTTCTTCCCTATAGGGTAAATTCGCTAAAACAAAAGTTGTTGTGAAGTACTCTTAAATGCATTATCAGTTCCCTATTATCTGCTTGTTAAAATCCTATTATTACTTTTGTTCTGAAAATGGTAATAGTTTCTCCGTGTTTAGAGTGAAAGCTATTACCTGCGCCCTTACTCCACGAATACCGTAGTTTGTTTCTCTAAAACTTGGGTAATAATTGCCAATTTATATTTTGTTTAAAACTACTAAAATTACAGTTAGGATGTCTGGTATTTCGTCAAATTGGAGTTATACATTTGGTTGTATATTTATTATGGGCTAGTGAGGAAAGGTATTTTGTTGTTTGTTGGTACAACGTATTCGGCTCTATAACACATTTTTAGAAATAAATGTGTATAACATTGTTTTATTGTATATTAAGTTACAATAAATAGTTTTACTAACTGAATACAAATTTAATACCCCCGTCGCAGCAAAACTGCGTACTCAGTGAATTTACAATCCAAATATATAGGTATCACTACTACCTACAGCCACTTACCAAGTTTCACAAAAATACATTCATTAATAAGTGATATATAGCATTTTATTTATTCTCCATAAGAATAACATTATAAATGAGTACGCAGGTTTGCTGCAACAAGGAAGATAAGATATTTTTTTTGTAATTATCAATATAACTCAACCAGGTGTAGCTACATACCAAGTTTTATTAATTTAGGTTCATAACTAAGGGAGATATAAAACTTTACTTATTCTCCATATTAATAACATGGGGGCCTAGTATGCAGGTTTGCTGCTACAGGGAAAAATCAACAAAAACTTTTTTGTGCTATTATCAATATACCACAACTAGATGATGCCACATACCAAGTTTCATCAATATACATACATAAATAATAAAAATATTACATTTTATTTATTCTCCATAAGGATAACATTGGACAACGTACTGTGTTTAGCACTTTGAATATCACTGCAACGGTTGGACGTAAAACAACAATTAAAACGCCAAAATGATTGTTTTGTAGAGCTAAACTGATTGGTAGAAAGAAATGTAGAGTTTTTAGTGAAATTATCTGAGGAAAATCTAAAAACTGTATTCCCATAAGATGAACATGGGAAATTTTATGGGCACATTTTTTTACTTTTCTCCACAACCACTAAACCTAGCTTAATGATTCAAAATACTAAATTGTTTGTTTTTTTAAGCTCTACAAAATGGTTATAACCAAAATCTAGTGTTTTTAGAATTTTAGGGTAAAAAGTAAAAAAAAACTGATTTTTGGAAAAATTTAAGCCCCCATAAAACCCCCTTCCCATAAACCGCTCGATCTGGTTTTCGAACTTAAATTCATAAATGTTACTCTCCACATTTTTGCCAAATTTTATAAAAATCGGGCGCTTCTTTCTAAAGTTTTCGCGGTAACGGACACACAAATATATATATATATATATATATATATATATATATATATATATATATATATATATATATATATATATATATATATATATATATATATATATATATATATAAATTTGAACGAATAGTGTTTTTGGCATCTGGGGACCTCATAACAAAAAGTTAACATGGTCTCGGGCTTAAGTCTTACCATGCCACCTACGGTAATAGCTTTTTCCCTATAGGGGAAATTCGCTAAAATTAATTTTACAAGATCTTAATAAGTTTTAAATTGAATTTGATAAACATTTATAGAATATAAGTTTAATTAATCGTTAGAAAAGTAAAAAAAATATTTCCGTGACATTTGTGGAATTTTTTAATAAATAATTATACCCTTAACGAAAATATGCGTTGAGGTTTGCTAGAGAGTATAAAATTTAACTTTTCCTGGTCCTTGATTCATTCCCATTTCCGAGTTTAGAAAAAACTGTCATTAGTAAAACCGTTTAAAAGTAAAAAACATACCTCAGTCAACCCGGCACACATGCGACTATATATAGTATATACTCTAAACAGGGTGTTAAAAAAAACTTTCAAAAATTTGGTATTTGATTCTTCATATAAAAATAAAGAAAAAAGTTCATATAAATGTATGTCCTAAAACGCTTAGTTTTCGGTCTATCTGTCTGTACGTGTTTTATACTTAATACAGTATATCTTAGAAACATCTAAAGATATCAACTTTAAACTTGATACATGTATTACATCTAATAAGACCCATTTTTGTATGGAATATAAAGTTTCTAGTTTTTACTTTTTAAAAATTGCTTTGTACTATTTAATTTTGTTTTTCAAAGCCAAATATCTTAAAAACCGAAATATTTTGGGAAAGTTTTTAAAAATCTTAAAATTTGTGTCAATTCGTCCTAAAAACAATTATATGAATATATTAACTATTGGATTGTAAATAAGTGAAAAATCGTAATTTGTAAAGGTTAAAAGACGATTTTCTTCAAATCATAGTTTTTAGGACAAAATGACACAACTTTTATGATTCTTAAAGTTTTTTCCTAAATATTACGGTTTTTAAGATATTTATCTTTGAAAATCAAATATGGCCGCCATTTTGAAATAGTAGAAAGTAAAAATTTTATATGCCATGCAAAAACGGGTCTTATTAGATTTAATACATATACCAAGTTTGAAGTTGATATCTTCAGATGTTCCTAAGATATACCGGATTAAGTAGAAAACACATACAGACAGATAAACGGAAAACTAAGCGTTTTATGACATACCTTCATATATCATATCCCAAGGTCTTGAAAGGTTTTTTTAACACCCTGTATATTAGAAATATAAGTGTAGTAAACAACTAATTTTTAGAACATAGGGCATATTTTTTAAGTTAGGGCTAAGTACTAGTAATACTCAAAATGCAACCGACTATTGAGATCTGACGAATATATATATATATATATTAGTTTTTCTCTATTTTGCAAACATTTTAATCCGCACATAACGGTCCTCCAAAGGTCACTAAACTTGTATTTCACTTCTCCTCGTCTTCTGAAACATATCATTCCTAAATGCTATTCTTGGATGTAGAGCTAAATTACAAAATACATTGGGCACACGGGGTTACCAATTAGACTTAATAGTATGAATAACGGTATTAAAAATAAAACTTAAAAGGCAACTACAGTTTCTCTTCCAAATTTACCATTTATAAAATCAAATCTCATCCATTAGTGAAGAACTAATTATTATTTAGATTTACACAATACCAGAAGTTACGGCCTAACTTCTCTGATTTAGAGAGAGATCAAAGACTAATTATTATCAAAACTCTATTATCTAGACACACAACAAGAATTGTAGACCTTGCTATTGATTGAGCCAGGAGGAAAAACACCTGTTTCGTGCATTGTTGAATCAAAAGAGTGCAACATTTAATGCTTCCCTTACCAAAGAACGTGCACAATATTTTTCCTATGGTATATTATGAAACATAGTGACACTAATAGATTATGTAATTGGTGAGTGATTGGACAGATATGTACGATAAACGATTACAATCAAATATATCTCATATGTTTTCCAACAAATAAACATACGATATATTTATTTTAAAAATGTGTTTGTTCTCTACAAATTGTTTAAAACTACACGTGTATAAACACCAGAAACAATAAGTAGAGTCCAGGTATTTTTTTAACAAATAACAAATCCATTTTTATAATAAGTTTAGAAAATACAGTTAAATATAATAATTAGGCACCGCTTTTAAAACCAGCTTGACATTGAACCAACAGAGATACACCTTAGTCGCCTGCCTAAGTAGGCGACCCAAAAAATAGGATGATTGGACACTGTTAAGACGCATATAAATCGCATATGACAAAATTTCTTCGGTTCTATCTCTCAGCTAACGCTGTTATTTTCTTCGGTCTAAGATGGTGATTAATCGGTCGTAAGAATCTGTAGTGGTCCAGACCGACCTTTTCCTCATTTTGTCATGATTTACACAGTAAGCGATACAGTGAGTGATGTTTATCATGTTGTACGAACAGAGAAGAAAGGTACGACTGAAAACGGTATTATGTTGAAAATTCAAAAATATTTTATGAAGAAGTTATATTTTCCGTTTTAATAGGATAATTGAGTATTTAAATGTTTTAAAAACAAATAATTTACATACAGTACAATGCAATTAAACAAATCCCAATTATTACAATTATTAGGGGTGTATTCTTAATTACACTCCCTTAATTCATAAAAGCCGAGAAACCGTATTTTAAAGTACTCCAAGAACTTTAAATAAAGTTGTGGTACACTTTAAACCGCGATTACCACTTTTACGAACAAGGAATTTTGTAAAAGCTTAATCTATTAAAATTTGCATGTGGGATACCTCGAAATGAACTTCCAAGCACAATAATGTAAAACATTGTCAACTTTCATATCCACTTCCGAATCAATGCATGTCGTATATACAGTTGTAGCAGTTCTTCTACAGAATAAAATAAACAGTAGTCTGAAATCTCACCCCAAAAGGAAGGCAGTAACGTTGAAAGCTACGACAGAAGGTCCAATCAGCCTCCACGAGATGTTGACTGTGTTTTCGTCGCTGTGAGACACTCGCACCAGTGGTTGTGGCAGTGCCGCCGCGTGGAAACACGTGCATACCCTCTCCACGCACTCTGAAAACGTACAAAGTTATAGTTAATTGTCTATTAACTGTGTTTTCGTCGCTGTGAGACACTCGCACCAGCGGTTGTGGCAGCGCTGCCGCATGGAAACACGTGCATACCCTCTCCACGCACTCTGAAAAAGTACAAAGTTATAGTTAATTGTCTATTAACTGTGTTTTCGTCGCTGTGAGACACTCGCACCAGCGGTTGTGGCAGTGCCGCCGCGTGGAAACACGTGCATACCCTCTCCACGCACTCTGAAAACGTACAAAGTTATAGTTAATTGTCTATTAACTGTGTTTTCGTCGCTGTGAGACACTCGCACCAGCGGTTGTGGCAGCGCCGCCGCGTGGAAACACGTGCATACCCTCTCCACGCACTCTGAAAAAGTACAAAGTTATAGTTAATTGTCTATTAACTGTGTTTTCGTCGCTGTGAGACACTCGCACCAGTGGTTGTGGCAGCGCCGCCTCGTGGAAACACGTGCATACCCTCTGCACGCACTCTGAAAACGTACAAAGTTATAGTTAATTGTCTATTAACTGTGTTTTCGTCGCTGTGAGACACTCGCACCAGCGGTTGTGGTAGCGCCGCCGCGTGGAAACACGTGCATACCCTCTCCACGCACTCTGAAAAAGTACAAAGTTATAGTTAATTGTCTATTAACTGTGTTTTCGTCGCTGTGAGACACTCGCACCAGTGGTTGTGGCAGCGCCGCCGCGTGGAAACACGTGCATACCCTCTCCACGCACTCTGAAAAAGTACAAAGTTATAGTTAATTGTCTATTAACTGTGTTTTCGTCGCTGTGAGAAACTCGCACCAGCGGTTGTGGCAGCGCCGCCGCGTGGAAACACGTGCATACCCTCTCCACGCACTCTGAAAACGTACAAAGTTATAGTTAATTGTCTATTAACTGTGTTTTCGTCGCTGTGAGACACTCGCACCAGCGGTTGTGGCAGCGCCGCCGCGTGGAAACACGTGCATACCCTCTCCACGCACTCTGAAAAAGTACAAAGTTATAGTTAATTGTCTATTAACTGTGTTTTCGTCGCTGTGAGACACTCGCACCAGCGGTTGTGGCAGCGCCGCCGCGTGGAAACACGTGCATACCCTCTCCACGCACTCTGAAAACGTACAAAGTTATAGTTAATTGTCTATTAACTGTGTTTTAGTCGCTGTGAGACACTCGCACCAGCGGTTGTGGCAGCGCCGCCACGTGGAAACACGTGCATACCCTCTGTACACACTCTGAAAACGTACAAAGTTATAGTTAATTGTCTATTAACTGTGTTTTCGTCGCTGTGAGACACTCGCACCAGCGGTTGTGGCAGCGCCGCCGCGTGGAAACACGTGCATACCCTCTCCACACACTCTGAAAAAGTACAAAGTTATAGTTAATTGTCTATTAACTGTGTTTTCGTCGCTGTGAGACACTCGCACCAGCGGTTGTGGTAGCGCCGCCGCGTGGAAACACGTGCATACCCTCTCCACGCACTCTGAAAAAGTACAAAGTTATAGTTAATTGTCTATTAACTGTGTTTTCGTCGCTGTGAGACACTCGCACCAGCGGTTGTGGCAGCGCTGCCGCGTGCAAACACGTGCATACCCTCTCCACGCACTCTGAAAAAGTACAAAGTTATAGTTAATTGTCTATTAACTGTGTTTTCGTCGCTGTGAGACACTCGCACCAGCGGTTGTGGCAGCGCCGCCACGTGGAAACACGTGCATACCCTCTCCACGCACTCTGAAAACGTACAAAGTTATAGTTAATTGTCTATTAACTGTGTTTTCGTCGCTGTGAGACACTCGCACCAGCGGTTGTGGCAGCGCCGCCGCGTGGAAACACGTGCATACCCTCTCCACGCACTCTGAAAAAGTACAAAGTTATAGTTAATTGTCTATTAACTGTGTTTTCGTCGCTGTGAGACACTCGCACCAGTGGTTGTGGCAGCGCCGCCGCGTGGAAACACGTGCATACCCTCTCCACGCACTCTGAAAACGTACAAAGTTATAGTTAATTGTCTATTAACTGTGTTTTCGTCGCTGTGAGACACTCGCACCAGCGGTTGTGGTAGCGCCGCCGCGTGGAAACACGTGCATACCCTCTCCACGCACTCTGAAAAAGTACAAAGTTATAGTTAATTGTCTATTAACTGTGTTTTTGTCGCTGTGAGACACTCACACCAGCGGTTGTGGCAGCGCCGCCGCGTGGAAACACGTGCATACCCTCTCCACGCACTCTGAAAACGTACAAAGTTATAGTTAATTGTCTATTAACTGTGTTTTCGTCGCTGTGAGACACTCGCACCAGCGGTTGTGGCAGCGCCGCCGCGTGGAAACACGTGCATACCCTCTCCACGCACTCTGAAAACGTACAAAGTTATAGTTAATTGTCTATTAACTGTGTTTTAGTCGCTGTGAGACACTCGCACCAGCGGTTGTGGCAGCGCCGCCACGTGGAAACACGTGCATACCCTCTGTACACACTCTGAAAACGTACAAAGTTATAGTTAATTGTCTATTAACTGTGTTTTCGTCGCTGTGAGACACTCGCACCAGCGGTTGTGGCAGCGCCGCCGCGTGGAAACACGTGCATACCCTCTCCACGCACTCTGAAAACGTACAAAGTTATAGTTAATTGTCTATTAACTGTGTTTTCGTCGCTGTGAGACACTCGCACCAGCGGTTGTGGTAGCGCCGCCGCGTGGAAACACGTGCATACCCTCTCCACGCACTCTGAAAAAGTACAAAGTTATAGTTAATTGTCTATTAACTGTGTTTTCGTCGCTGTGAGACACTCGCACCAGCGGTTGTGGCAGCGCTGCCGCGTGGAAACACGTGCATACCCTCTCCACGCACTCTGAAAAAGTACAAAGTTATAGTTAATTGTCTATTAACTGTGTTTTCGTCGCTGTGAGACACTCGCACCAGCGGTTGTGGCAGCGCCGCCGCGTGGAAACACGTGCATACCCTCTCCACGCACTCTGAAAACGTACAAAGTTATAGTTAATTGTCTATTAACTGTGTTTTCGTCGCTGTGAGACACTCGCACCAGCGGTTGTGGCAGCGCCGCCGCGTGGAAACACGTGCATACCCTCTCCACGCACTCTGAAAAAGTACAAAGTTATAGTTAATTGTCTATTAACTGTGTTTTCGTCGCTGTGAGACACTCGCACCAGTGGTTGTGGCAGCGCCGCCGCGTGGAAACACGTGCATACCCTCTCCACGCACTCTGAAAACGTACAAAGTTATAGTTAATTGTCTATTAACTGTGTTTTCGTCGCTGTGAGACACTCGCACCAGCGGTTGTGGTAGCGCCGCCGCGTGGAAACACGTGCATACCCTCTCCACGCACTCTGAAAAAGTACAAAGTTATAGTTAATTGTCTATTAACTGTGTTTTCGTCGCTGTGAGACACTCACACCAGCGGTTGTGGCAGCGCCGCCGCGTGGAAACACGTGCATACCCTCTCCACGCACTCTGAAAACGTACAAAGTTATAGTTAATTGTCTATTAACTGTGTTTTCGTCGCTGTGAGACACTCGCACCAGCGGTTGTGGTAGCGCCGCCGCGTGGAAACACGTGCATACCCTCTCCACGCACTCTGAAAAAGTACAAAGTTATAGTTAATTGTCTATTAACTGTGTTTTCGTCGCTGTGAGACACTCGCACCAGCGGTTGTGGCAGCGCCGCCGCGTGGAAACACGTGCATACCCTCTCCACGCACTCTGAAAACGTACAAAGTTATAGTTAATTGTATATTAACTGTGTTTTCGTCGCTGTGAGACACTCGCACCAGCGGTTGTGGTAGCGCCGCCGCGTGGAAACACGTGCATACCCTCTCCACAAACTCTGAAAAAGTACAAAGTTATAGTTAATTGTCTATTAACTGTGTTTTCGTCGCTGTGAGACACTCGCACCAGCGGTTGTGGCAGCGCCGCCGCGTGGAAACACGTGCATACCCTCTCCACGCACTCTGAAAACGTACAAAGTTATAGTTAATTGTCTATTAACTGTGTTTTCGTCGCTGTGAGACACTCGCACCCGCGGTTGTGGCAGCGCCGCCGCGTGGAAACACGTGCATACCCTCTCCACGCACTCTGAAAAAGTACAAAGTTATAGTTAATTGTCTATTAACTGTGTTTTCGTCACTGTGAGACACTCGCACCAGCGGTTGTGGCAGCACCGCCGCGTGGAAACACGTGCATACCCTCTCCACGCACTCTGAAAACGTACAAAGTTATAGTTAATTGTCTATTAACTGTGTTTTAGTCGCTGTGAGACACTCGCACCAGCGGTTGTGGCAGCGCCGCCGCGTGGAAACACGTGCATACCCTCTGTACACACTCTGAAAACGTACAAAGTTATAGTTAATTGTCTATTAACTGTGTTTTCGTCACTGTGAGACACTCGCACCAGCGGTTGTGGCAGCGCCGCCGCGTGGAAACACGTGCATACCCTCTCCACGCACTCTGAAAACGTACAAAGTTATAGTTAATTGTCTATTAACTGTGTTTTCGTCGCTGTGAGACACTCGCACCAGCGGTTGTGGCAGCGCCGCCGCGTGGAAACACGTGCATACCCTCTCCACGCACTCTGAAAACGTACAAAGTTATAGTTAATTGTCTATTAACTGTGTTTTCGTCGCTGTGAGACACTCGCACCAGCGGTTGTGGCAGCGCCGCCGCGTGGAAACACGTGCATACCCTCTCCACGCACTCTGAAAACGTACAAAGTTATAGTTAATTGTCTATTAACTGTGTTTTCGTCGCTGTGAGACACTCGCACCAGTGGTTGTGGCAGCGCCGCCGCGTGGAAACACGTGCATACCCTCTCCACGCACTCTGAAAACGTACAAAGTTATAGTTAATTGTCTATTAACTGTATTTTCGTCGCTGTGAGACACTCGCACCAGTGGTTGTGGCAGCGCCGCCGCGTGGAAACACGTGGATACCCTCTCCACGCACTCTGAAAACGTACAAAGTTATAGTTAATTGTCTATTAACTGTGTTTTCGTCGCTGTGAGACAATCGCACCAGTGGTTGTGGCAGCGCCGCCGCGTGGAAACACGTGCATACCCTCTCCACGCACTCTGAAAACGTACAAAGTTATAGTTAATTGTCTATTAACTGTGTTTTCGTCGCTGTTAGACACTCGCACCAGCGGTTGTGGCAGCGCCGCCGCGTGGAAACACGTGCATACCCTCTCCACGCACTCTGAAAACGTACAAAGTTATAGTTAATTGTCTATTTACTGTGTTTTCGTCGCTGTGAGACACTCACACCAGCGGTCGTGGCAGCGCCGCCGCGTGGAAACACGTGTATACCCTCTCCACGCACTCTGAAAACGTACAAAGTTATAGTTAATTGTCTATTAACTGTGTTTTCGTCGCTGTGAGACACTCGCACCAGCGGTTGTGGCAGCGCCGCCGCGTGGAAACACGTGCATACCCTCTACACGCACTCTGAAAACGTACAAAGTTATAGTTAATTGTCTATTAACTGTGTTTTCGTCGCTGTGAGACACTCGCACCAGTGGTTGTGGCAGCGCCGCCGCGTGGAAACACGTGCATACCCTCTCCACGCACTCTGAAAACGAACAAAGTTATAGTTAATTGTCTATTAACTGTATTTTCGTCGCTGTGAGACACTCGCACCAGTGGTTGTGGCAGCGCCACCGCGTGGACACACGTGCATACCCTCTCCACGCACTCTGAAAACGTACAAAGTTATAGTTAATTGTCTATTAACTGTGTTTTCGTCGCTGTGAGACAATCGCACCAGTGGTTGTGGCAGCGCCACCACGTGGAAACACGTGCATACCCTCTCCACGCACTCTGAAAACGTACAAAGTTATAGTTAATTGTCTATTAACTGTGTTTTCGTCGCTGTTAGACACTCGCACCAGCGGTTGTGGCAGCGCCGCCGCGTGGAAACACGTGCATACCCTCTCCACGCACTCTGAAAACGTACAAAGTTATAGTTAATTGTCTATTTACTGTGTTTTCGTCGCTGTGAGACACTCACACCAGCGGTCGTGGCAGCGCCGCCGCGTGGAACCACGTGTATACCCTCTCCACGCACTCTGAAAACGTACAAAGTTATAGTTAATTGTCTATTAACTGTGTTTTCGTCGCTGTGAGAAACTCGCACCAGCGGTTGGGGCAGCGCCGCCGCGTGGAAACACGTGCATACCCTCTCCACGCACTCTGAAAACGTACAAAGTTATAGTTAATTGTCTATTAACTGTGTTTTCGTCGCTGTGAGACACTCGCACCAGTGGTTGTGGCAGCGCCGCCGCGTGGAAACACGTGCATACCCTCTCCACGCACTCTGAAAACGTACAAAGTTATAGTTAATTGTCTATTAACTGTGTTTTCGTCGCTGTGAGACACTCGCACCAGTGGTTGTGGCAGCGCCGCCGCGTGGAAACACGTGCATACCCTCTCCACGCACTCTGAAAACGTACAAAGTTATAGTTAATTGTCTATTAACTGTGTTTTCGTCGCTGTGAGACACTCGCACCAGTGGTTATGGCAGCGCCGCCGCGTGGAAACACGTGCATACCCTCTCCACGCACTCTGAAAACGTACAAAGTTATAGTTAATTGTCTATTAACTGTGTTTTCGTCGCTGTGAGACACTCGCACCAGTGGTTGTGGCAGCGCCGAGGCGTGGAAACATGTGCATACCCTCTACACGCACTCTGAAAACGTACAAAGTTATAGTTAATTGTCTATTAACTGTGTTTTCGTCGCTGTGAGACACTCGCACCAGTGGTTGTGGCAGCGCCGCCGCGTGGAAACACGTGCATACCCTCTCCACGCACTCTAAAAACGTACAAAGTTATAGTTAATTGTCTATTAACTGTATTTTCGTCGCTGTGAGACACTCGCACCAGTGGTTGTGGCAGCGCCACCGCGTGGAAACACGTGCATACCCTCTCCACGCACTCTGAAAACGTACAAAGTTATAGTTAATTGTCTATTAACTGTATTTTCGTCGCTGTGAGACACTCGCACCAGTGGTTGTGGCAGCGCCACCGCGTGGACACACGTGCATACCCTCTCCACGCACTCTGAAAACGTACAAAGTTATAGTTAATTGTCTATTAACTGTGTTTTCGTCGCTGTGAGACACTCGCACCAGCGGTTGTGGTAGCGCCGCCGCGTGGAAACACGTGCATACCCTCTCCACAAACTCTGAAAAAGTACAAAGTTATAGTTAATTGTCTATTAACTGTGTTTTCGTCGCTGTGAGACACTCGCACCAGCGGTTGTGGCAGCGCCGCCGCGTGGAAACACGTGCATACCCTCTCCACGCACTCTGAAAACGTACAAAGTTATAGTTAATTGTCTATTAACTGTGTTTTCGTCGCTGTGAGACACTCGCACCCGCGGTTGTGGCAGCGCCGCCGCGTGGAAACACGTGCATACCCTCTCCACGCACTCTGAAAAAGTACAAAGTTATAGTTAATTGTCTATTAACTGTGTTTTCGTCGCTGTGAGACACTCGCACCAGCGGTTGTGGCAGCACCGCCGCGTGGAAACACGTGCATACCCTCTCCACGCACTCTGAAAACGTACAAAGTTATAGTTAATTGTCTATTAACTGTGTTTTAGTCGCTGTGAGACACTCGCACCAGCGGTTGTGGCAGCGCCGCCGCGTGTAAACACGTGCATACCCTCTGTACACACTCTGAAAACGTACAAAGTTATAGTTAATTGTCTATTAACTGTGTTTTCGTCGCTGTGAGACACTCACACCAGCGGTTGTGGCAGCGCCGCCGCGCGGAAACACGTGCATACCCTCTCCACGCACTCTGAAAACGTACAAAGTTATAGTTGATTGTCTATTAACTGTGTTTTCGTCGCTGTGAGACACTCGCACCAGCGGTTGTGGCAGCGCCGCCGCGTGGAAACACGTGCATACCCTCTCCACGCACTCTGAAAACGTACAAAGTTATAGTTAATTGTCTATTAACTGTGTTTTCGTCGCTGTGAGACACTCGCACCAGCGGTTGTGGCAGCGCCGCCGCGTGGAAACACGTGCATACCCTCTCCACGCACTCTGAAAACGTACAAAGTTATAGTTAATTGTCTATTAACTGTATTTTCGTCGCTGTGAGACACTCGCTCCAGTGGTTGTGGCAGCGCCGCCGCGTGGAAACACGTGCATACCCTCTCCACGCACTCTGAAAACGTACAAAGTTATAGTTAATTAACTATTAACTGTGTTTTCGTCGCTGTGAGACAATCGCACCAGTGGTTGTGGCAGCGCCGCCGCGTGGAAACACGTGCATACCCTCTCCACGCACTCTGAAAACGTACAAAGTTATAGTTAATTGTCTATTAACTGTGTTTTCGTCGCTGTTAGACACTCGCACCAGCGGTTGTGGCAGCGCCGCCGCGTGGAAACACGTGCATACCCTCTCCACGCACTCTGAAAACGTACAAAGTTATAGTTAATTGTCTATTTACTGTGTTTTCGTCGCTGTGAGACACTCACACCAGCGGTCGTGGCAGCGCCGCCGCGTGGAAACACGTGTATACCCTCTCCACGCACTCTGAAAACGTACAAAGTTATAGTTAATTGTCTATTAACTGTGTTTTCGTCGCTGTGAGACACTCGCACCAGCGGTTGTGGCAGCGCCGCCGCGTGGAAACACGTGCATACCCTCTCCACGCACTCTGAAAACGTAAAAAGTTATAGTTAATTGTCTATTAACTGTGTTTTCGTCGCTGTGAGACACTCGCACCAGTGGTTGTGGCAGCGCCGCCGCGTGGAAACACGTGCATACCCTCTCCACGCACTCTGAAAACGTACAAAGTTATAGTTAATTGTCTATTAACTGTGTTTTCGTCGCTGTGAGACACTCGCACCAGTGGTTGTGGCAGCGCCGCCGCGTGGAAACACGTGCATACCCTCTCCACGCACTCTGAAAACGTACAAAGTTATAGTTAATTGTCTATTAACTGTGTTTTCGTCGCTGTGAGACACTCGCACCAGTGGTTATGGCAGCGCCGCCGCGTGGAAACACGTGCATACCCTCTCCACGCACTCTGAAAACGTACAAAGTTATAGTAAATTGTCTATTAACTGTGTTTTCGTCGCTGTGAGACACTCGCACCAGTGGTTGTGGCAGCGCCGCCGCGTGGAAACACGTGCATACCCTCTACACGCACTCTGAAAACGTACAAAGTTATAGTTAATTGTCTATTAACTGTGTTTTCGTCGCTGTGAGACACTCGCACCAGTGGTTGTGGCAGCGCCGCCGCGTGGAAACACGTGCATACCCTCTCCACGCACTCTAAAAACGTACAAAGTTATAGTTAATTGTCTATTAACTGTATTTTCGTCGCTGTGAGACACTCGCACCAGTGGTTGTGGCAGCGCCACCGCGTGGAAACACGTGCATACCCTCTCCACGCACTCTGAAAACGTACAAAGTTATAGTTAATTGTCTATTAACTGTATTTTCGTCGCTGTGAGACACTCGCACCAGTGGTTGTGGCAGCGCCACCGCGTGGACACACGTGCATACCCTCTCCACGCACTCTGAAAACGTACAAAGTTATAGTTAATTGTCTATTAACTGTGTTTTCGTCGCTGTGAGACACTCGCACCAGCGGTTGTGGTAGCGCCGCCGCGTGGAAACACGTGCATACCCTCTCCACAAACTCTGAAAAAGTACAAAGTTATAGTTAATTGTCTATTAACTGTGTTTTCGTCGCTGTGAGACACTCGCACCAGCGGTTGTGGCAGCGCCGCCGCGTGGAAACACGTGCATACCCTCTCCACGCACTCTGAAAACGTACAAAGTTATAGTTAATTGTCTATTAACTGTGTTTTCGTCGCTGTGAGACACTCGCACCCGCGGTTGTGGCAGCGCCGCCGCGTGGAAACACGTGCATACCCTCTCCACGCACTCTGAAAAAGTACAAAGTTATAGTTAATTGTCTATTAACTGTGTTTTCGTCGCTGTGAGACACTCGCACCAGCGGTTGTGGCAGCACCGCCGCGTGGAAACACGTGCATACCCTCTCCACGCACTCTGAAAACGTACAAAGTTATAGTTAATTGTCTATTAACTGTGTTTTAGTCGCTGTGAGACACTCGCACCAGCGGTTGTGGCAGCGCCGCCGCGTGTAAACACGTGCATACCCTCTGTACACACTCTGAAAACGTACAAAGTTATAGTTAATTGTCTATTAACTGTGTTTTCGTCGCTGTGAGACACTCACACCAGCGGTTGTGGCAGCGCCGCCGCGTGGAAACACGTGCATACCCTCTCCACGCACTCTGAAAACGTACAAAGTTATAGTTGATTGTCTATTAACTGTGTTTTCGTCGCTGTGAGACACTCGCACCAGCGGTTGTGGCAGCGCCGCCGCGTGGAAACACGTGCATACCCTCTCCACGCACTCTGAAAACGTACAAAGTTATAGTTAATTGTCTATTAACTGTGTTTTCGTCGCTGTGAGACACTCGCACCAGCGGTTGTGGCAGCGCCGCCGCGTGGAAACACGTGCATACCCTCTCCACGCACTCTGAAAACGTACAAAGTTATAGTTAATTGTCTATTAACTGTATTTTCGTCGCTGTGAGACACTCGCTCCAGTGGTTGTGGCAGCGCCGCCGCGTGGAAACACGTGCATACCCTCTCCACGCACTCTGAAAACGTACAAAGTTATAGTTAATTAACTATTAACTGTGTTTTCGTCGCTGTGAGACAATCGCACCAGTGGTTGTGGCAGCGCCGCCGCGTGGAAACACGTGCTTACCCTCTCCACGCACTCTGAAAACGTACAAAGTTATAGTTAATTGTCTATTAACTGTGTTTTCGTCGCTGTTAGACACTCGCACCAGCGGTTGTGGCAGCGCCGCCGCGTGGAAACACGTGCATACCCTCTCCACGCACTCTGAAAACGTACAAAGTTATAGTTAATTGTCTATTTACTGTGTTTTCGTCGCTGTGAGACACTCACACCAGCGGTCGTGGCAGCGCCGCCGCGTGGAAACACGTGTATACCCTCTCCACGCACTCTGAAAACGTACAAAGTTATAGTTAATTGTCTATTAACTGTGTTTTCGTCGCTGTGAGACACTCGCACCAGCGGTTGTGGCAGCGCCGCCGCGTGGAAACACGTGCATACCCTCTCCACGCACTCTGAAAACGTAAAAAGTTATAGTTAATTGTCTATTAACTGTGTTTTCGTCGCTGTGAGACACTCGCACCAGTGGTTGTGGCAGCGCCGCCGCGTGGAAACACGTGCATACCCTCTCCACGCACTCTGAAAACGTACAAAGTTATAGTTAATTGTCTATTAACTGTGTTTTCGTCGCTGTGAGACACTCGCACCAGTGGTTGTGGCAGCGCCGCCGCGTGGAAACACGTGCATACCCTCTCCACGCACTCTGAAAACGTACAAAGTTATAGTTAATTGTCTATTAACTGTGTTTTCGTTGCTGTGAGACACTCGCACCAGTGGTTATGGCAGCGCCGTCGCGTGGAAACACGTGCATACCCTCTCCACGCACTCTGAAACCGTACAAAGTTATAGTTAATTGTCTATTAACTGTGTTTTCGTCGCTGTGAGACACTCGCACCAGTGGTTGTGGCAGCGCCGCCGCGTGGAAACACGTGCATACCCTCTACACGCACTCTGAAAACGTACAAAGTTATAGTTAATTGTCTATTAACTGTGTTTTCGTCGCTGTGAGACACTCGCACCAGTGGTTGTGGCAGCGCCGCCGCGTGGAAACACGTGCATACCCTCTCCACGCACTCTGAAAACGTACAAAGTTATAGTTAATTGTCTATTAACTGTGTTTTCGTCGCTGTGAGACAATCGCACCAGTGGTTGTGGCAGCGCCGCCGCGTGGAAACACGTGCATACCCTCTCCACGCACTCTGAAAACGTACAAAGTTATAGTTAATTGTCTATTAACTGTGTTTTCGTCGCTGTGAGACACTCGCACCAGTGGTTGTGGCAGCGCCGCCGCGTGGAAACACGTGCATACCCTCTCCACGCACTCTGAAAACGTACAAAGTTATAGTTAATTGTCTATTAACTGTGTTTTCGTCGCTGTGAGACACTCGCACCAGTGGTTGTGGCAGTGCCGCCGCGTGGAAACACGTGCATACCCTCTCCACGCACTCTGAAAACGTACAAAGTTATAGTTAATTGTCTATTAACTGTGTTTTCGTCGCTGTGAGACACTCGCACCAGTGGTTGTGGCAGCGCCGCCGCGTGGAAACACGTGCATACCCTCTCCACGCACTCTGAAAACGTACAAAGTTATAGTTAATTGTCTATTAACTGTATTTTCGTCGCTGTGAGACACTCGCACCAGTGGTTGTGGCAGCGCCGCCGCGTGGAAACACGTGCATACCCTCTCCACGCACTCTGAAAACGTACAAAGTTATAGTTAATTGTCTATTAACTGTGTTTTCGTTGCTGTGAGACACTCGCACCAGTGGTTATGGCAGCGCCGTCGCGTGGAAACACGTGCATACCCTCTCCACGCACTCTGAAACCGTACAAAGTTATAGTTAATTGTCTATTAACTGTGTTTTCGTCGCTGTGAGACACTCGCACCAGTGGTTGTGGCAGCGCCGCCGCGTGGAAACACGTGCATACCCTCTACACGCACTCTGAAAACGTACAAAGTTATAGTTAATTGTCTATTAACTGTGTTTTCGTCGCTGTGAGACACTCGCACCAGTGGTTGTGGCAGCGCCGCCGCGTGGAAACACGTGCATACCCTCTCCACGCACTCTGAAAACGTACAAAGTTATAGTTAATTGTCTATTAACTGTGTTTTCGTCGCTGTGAGACAATCGCACCAGTGGTTGTGGCAGCGCCGCCGCGTGGAAACACGTGCATACCCTCTCCACGCACTCTGAAAACGTACAAAGTTATAGTTAATTGTCTATTAACTGTGTTTTCGTCGCTGTGAGACACTCGCACCAGTGGTTGTGGCAGCGCCGCCGCGTGGAAACACGTGCATACCCTCTCCACGCACTCTGAAAACGTACAAAGTTATAGTTAATTGTCTATTAACTGTGTTTTCGTCGCTGTGAGACACTCGCACCAGTGGTTGTGGCAGTGCCGCCGCGTGGAAACACGTGCATACCCTCTCCACGCACTCTGAAAACGTACAAAGTTATAGTTAATTGTCTATTAACTGTGTTTTCGTCGCTGTGAGACACTCGCACCAGTGGTTGTGGCAGCGCCGCCGCGTGGAAACACGTGCATACCCTCTCCACGCACTCTGAAAACGTACAAAGTTATAGTTAATTGTCTATTAACTGTATTTTCGTCGCTGTGAGACACTCGCACCAGTGGTTGTGGCAGCGCCGCCGCGTGGAAACACGTGCATACCCTCTCCACGCAAGTGGTTGTGGCAGCGCCGCCGCGTGGAAACACGTGCATACCCTTTCCACGCACTCTGAAAACGTACAAAGTTATAGTTAATTGTCTATTAACTGTGTTTTCAAGGATGAAAGGCATCCACTGCCATAGTTAATCACGGAATGATAAACCGATTAATCAGCAGCCAGCCTTTGTACGACGTCACAGGTCACGTGACCATTTGCTCTCTTCCCGCAAAATTTCTTAACCTTACATTTCTTCTACTTTCTTTCCGGTACTGCCAAATCAAATTACATCACGCAAATGTATTTTATGTTTATATATAATTCTGTAAGCGAAATTTTTAAGTCAAAATTGTGTGAGCCCAGCAAATTGTAGGACGATGGAAGATGGCTCATATTAAAGGTCTTGGTCCCAAGGACTCAGAAAAAATGGCAGTATTTAAAATATAAAAAAATACCCCGTCGCAGCAAACCTGCGTACTCAGCAAATTTCCAATACATATATATGGGTATCACTACTATCTAGAGCCACTTATCAAGTTTCACAAAAATGCATTCTTTAATATGTGACATATAGCATTTTATTTATTCTCCGTAAGAATAACATTATAATTGAGTACGCAGGTTTGCTGAAACAAGGAAGATAAGAAATGTGTTTTTTTTGCAATTATCAATATAACTCAACCAGGTGTAGCTACATACCAAGTTTTATTAATTTAGGTTCATAACTAAGGGAGATATAAAACTTTACTTATTCTCCATATGCATAACATCGGGGCCGAGTATGCAGGTTTGCTGCTACCTCGAAAACCAACAAAAACCATTTTTTTGTACTAATTTCAATATACCACAACTAGTTGAAGCCACACACCAAGTTTCATCAATATACATACATAAATAATCAAAATATAACATTTAATTTATTCTCCATAAGGATAACATTGGACAACGTACTGTGTTTAGCACTTTGAATATCACTGCAACGGTTGGAGGTAAAACAACAATCAAAATGCCAAAATTATTGTTTGTAGAGCTAAACTGATTGGTAGAAAGAAATGTGGAGCTTTTAGTGAAATTATCTGAGGAAAATCTAAAAACCGTATTCACGTAAGATTAACATGGGAAATTTTACGGACACTGTTTTACTTTTCTCCACAACCACTAAACCTAGGTTTATGATTAAGAATACTAAATTTTTTTAAGCTCTATAAAATGGCTATAACCAAAATTTAGTGTTTTTTAATTTTTGGGTAAACACTTCAAAAAACTGTTTTTTGGAAAATCTTAAACCACCATAAACCCTCTTCCCATAGACCGATTGATCTGCTTTTCGAACTTGAAGTCATAAATGTTACTCTCCACATTTGTGCCGAATTTCATCAAAATCGGGCGCTTCTTTGAAAATTTATTGCGGTAACGGACACGCACACACACATATATATATATGTATATAATTATATATATATACATATATATATATATATATATATAAATTTGAACGAATAGTGTTATTTGCATCTGGGGACCTTAAAACAAAAAGTTATCATGGTCGAGCTTAAACCTTACCATGCCACCTACGGCATAGCTTCTTCCCTATAGGGGAAATTCGCTAACAGAAATAACGTAAAGCATCCCTTATAAGAAAAGCACGGGGATTTAAAAACGTCTGCTCTGCTTACATTTTATTATGTGATTAGGTGTCTACTTTGCTTATAAACTGATAGAGTACTTGCAGAGTATTAGAGCAGGGTTAGGGGCTGTGGCCCCCTTCAAGCCACTAGTATAACATAACACCGCAATATACAATATGTATTATTACATGCAGTATTATATTATATATGTAATTTAATAGAATACTCAGAGTTAGAAAAAAAGTGAGGATAAACAATTTCGCAAAAAAACACCACATTGCCTTAACATAGGGGCGGAATCATGGTCACGTGACCTGTCGCGTCATATTAGTTGGTCTAGTGCATATTAAATATATTCTTACTGAGATTATCTTGTCATAGTTACATCATGTAGCAAACATTAGACCTGAGTTAAACATTATTTATTTATTTATTCAATCTTAGTTTTATTCTCTTGTTTTGCCAACTACGCACCTCGTACTTTACAAAAATACAAAACTGCTCAACGAGCTTTAAAAATTTAATAATGTAATTTTTAGTTACAAAACTTAATGTCTTGCTTTGTATTATGGTGTGTCTTTCATCGTAAACAAGTACTGCAAAAACCTGTTACTTTAATTCACACCTCTACGTTTATACGTAACTAGATGTTCCCGCAGGCTTCGCCCGGCAAATCCTATCCTATACTCTAATAGGAGTAAGGTTTGCTTGCTTGCTTGCGACATTGATCTTAAAAACGGCTCCAACGATTTCCTTCAAATGTTTGAAATAACTAATTTCTGGGATAAAAATAAGTTCTAGGCAGGCCTCATCCCCAGGAAAAATCAAATAATGTAAAAAACTAAAATGAAAAGTTAAAAAATTAACATTGGGCTTATGGAGTTTCAAATAAAAACAAAAGAATTGTAACAGCTGTTCGTAATCAACCAGGGAACTGTCAAAGTAATACTCAAGTTTTTTATGATTATTATCATGTGGTTTCCTGAGAGCGGAGATTAAAAGATATGAGTGAAGATTACAAATATAGAATAGTAAAATAAATCAAAAACATTGAGCTATAAATAACGATTGAAGTGACCTTAAAAATATAGAAAAGAGACAAATGAGTTATACAAATCTGATTATCAGTAAGGGGAGTGGTGAAATATTACACCACGTCATCTAAACAAACTGACTGGCCTTCCCCCGAGCAAAGCTCGGCACCCAGTACTAATAATTTATAAAAACTATGACAGAAGTGTGTGCTGCATTCTGTGGTTATCCCGTGGAACTACTACGAATCAAGATCACCTGTTTGTATTTTCATCAGCTCAAACTTCAAGTGAATTTCCATAATAATAACATAGGATTGGAACTTTGACTCTCGTGAGGTGGAGCCCTATGGTAATTTCTTAAAACCCATTCTTAGTGAGCACCTTAGTGAGGTATGTTCCAAATTGCATTGCAATCCGTTCTGTGGTTTTTAGGATTTTGTGATGAGTGAGTGAGTGAGTCAGTCAGTGGTATTTGTATTTTATATATTAAGATTTGATTTTAATATTGATTTTTTTCACAAAAATACAGTATAAAATCAAAAATGTATAACAATTTGAGCCTACTTATGGCATTCTTATTTGCAACGTTACTTTCGTCATTTGTTTAATCAGCATGACAGCACATTCTAAATGTTTCAAATTACAAGCACGTTTTACGATAAATTCATACATAAATTATGATCTCCGTAGAATTAGGAGAAAGAAATTGAAGGGATGATAACAGCAAAAAGAAGTAGCCGTGACTAGCAATGGTAACTTTTAACTCTTGTAGATGTGATCAGTAAATGTGACCAGCAAAAGGTTTGTTGTGTCACATGCGGTTACCTCATAACCTTAAGGATATGCACCTGCTACGGGGAACTTTTAGTATACCTAACCAATTATGAATCGTATTTTTTAATTCACAATTCAAAAATGCGAATGGAAGAAAATAAACCTTCTACAAGAGTTAAGCTTCGCACAATATCCGGTTTATTGGGAAAAACTGACCTTCTGGAAAATACAGGTAGTAGTAATTTGTAAGGGAAGTTCTCGCCGTACCTGGGACTGTGTAGAGCAGCACCGCGGAAGTTCTCCCGTCGTGGGGGTTGGCCTCCAGCGACACCCTGTAGCGGCAGCCAGGGAGGATGTGCAGGTTCTCGTGGGGTACGGCACCCCCCAGGTCGACTGGCACTCTCCACTCAGTGGCATCCTGCGGCATAGTGACAAGTAGGTGGCTAAGGCGGTTTGAGTAGGTATACAGGGTGTCCCGCAAGAGTGACACAAATCCAGGATTTGTAAGAACTCATCAAAAGGAGCTAAAAACTTCGTATACACTTGATTCAAAATCGCTTCGTTTTCCGTCCTTTATTATTTTTAATCTTAGGAATCACTTGAGGTACTTACTCGAAACTTCTCACTAGTAAAGGGATGTTGAGAGCTGGCTGTATTTACCCATAACTGACAATTAGAGTTTTACGAGTAAAACCGTGGTTATTCTGGTAATTTACATAGAGTTTGCCCGGTTTTAATCTTAAAAATTGCATATGAATTATCTTTATGGCTTGATTAACTTTCTGACTTAAAATTGCAAAGGTTTTCAAAATTCTTATTAAATCCAAAATAAATTGCCATTTTAAAGATATTAAGCTTTAAAAAGTTGAAATGGCCACACTTTTGAAACGGTTAACTATAAATGCGGAATTTAACACCAAAACCCTAAAATAATAAAATACACATGCAAATTTTCAAGTCCTCAAGTGCTAAGATATGATGTATAGATTAAAAATCAGATACAGGCAGGCAGTTAGAAAACGAACCGATTTAGAAACAGGGTTTATAAGTATTTGCTGTCTCTTTTGATATGTACTACCAAATCCTGCATACTCTCATGGGATGGAGCAAGTCCTTTCCGGGAACCTTTGAGAAAACCATAAGTCAGGTCTCTCTGAGAGAGTAGGAGAATCAAACTTATTTTTTAAACATTAAAACCCATTTTTAAATATTTAAATTTGATCACCTGTGTGATTTTATTTAACCATAAAACTGCAATCATATGGACAAGCGAAGATATTGGGGAAAAGCTAGTCATGGTCAAAGATAAGAATTTGACATCTCTTAAAAATGTGAAATATTTAGCAACAAACTATTGCAATACTAGTTGAGAGTGTTTTAATATGGCCTTAATATTTTTACTATAGTTTAGTCATAAACAGATATTAACTCATAATGAGTGTTTGTTATTAGTGAATTTCCTATGGAAAGTGAACTATTAGCATGACCCGCACGGTGAAACTTAAGCCCTGGACCACCATAGAAGTTCCTAATGTGACCCCCTGAACACGTTTTGGGCGTTCGTTCAAAATTGTATGTATATATATATATATATATATATATATATATATATATATATATATATATATATATATATATATGTGTGTGTGTGTGTGTGTGTGTGTATGCACTCTAGCGGTCGCATTTTTTCTCCAATTTACTTCAAATTTGGTAAAGACATTCCTTTTTGTAATTAGTTGTACAAGTTCGTTGGGCAAAACAATCGGAAAACTAACCCCCTTTTTTGGGGATTTTAAATTTAGAAATTTGAGTTTTTGGGCCCAAAAAGGGTCAGAAAAGTCCTGGATGTAAAATTAACGAATGATGAAAAACGGTGGGAATTAGTGTGGCGAAACTTTTAAGCCCTCTCTCGTAATTCTAGCATATATATTTACTGAGTTATTAAAGAAAATGTGTATTGACCAAACACAGTACGTTGTCTTATGGGGGTTTTACTTTAGAAAAGCCTGTTATTCATTTGTTGGCGTACTTTTATCATCCCCAACAACCTCACGCTTACTTTTAAGCCTGACTGGACCTTCTCCTAACCTTATAATGCGCAAAATTGTATTCCCAGCATTGCAGGTAAATAGAAGCAGGAGCATCAAATCAGCCAAAAAACCAATATTTTCAGTTTTGAATAAAAATTGGAATAATTGTATGTTTTTAACTGATTTTGAGTTTTTATAGTTTTTAATGTGGAAATTCACTTCCCTCACGTCAGCGCGCTGCGTGCGAACTCGTTTGGGATATAATGGATATATCTTAGTATCTCTAATATCTTTTTAAGACGCCGACGAAACCTGGGCGTATTTTAAGGCGAATATGAATGAATGATGAGTGTAGAATGGGTGAGATGCCATGTGTAGCCTTGTTACTGACTAAAACCAACTGATTCTTTAGCCAGGATCATTAACTAATAGCCCAATGACCAATGGCAGCTGGATCCAGTATCGAACCTTCACAAAATTTTCTCAGGATTTTGCTCAGGATCAATTCGGCGAACTTCAGACTATGAAGCGAGCACGCTAACCACTGTGCTACCCAACCAATTATATATGAACTACAACAATGGGAACAGTATGTGAATTAAATATTAACACTTTACAATGATTCCAGACAAAACTGTTAAGTTAAATAGCTCAAGCGCCATGGTTTGTTTAAAATAAAACTTGACACCTATATTAAAAAGTATCACACGAAAAAAATAAGAAATTTCAAAACTGAGCACATGATATATCAATAATCTATATTATCATTCAAACCACCTTGCCGTCAGTCTACTGGAGAACAGAGAAAATGTAAAGGGACCTAATCGTCAATCTATCCGAGTCCTGCCCCTAAGGTTTGGACATAAAAGTTGTATGTTAATGCTACCACTGGGTCGTTATTAGCTCATGCCATGTAAAATATCATATTTACTTATTGTTTTATACATGAAACAGATTGTAAATAACACTATTACGTCACGATTTTGAATTTTCTTCAGTACAAATATTTCCCAGTTGAGCTTGAAACACTTATACTACCGGTTAGGGAGGGGCTGCTCACCTGTTTAAAAAAAATTACCTCAATTGAGAACAATGGGCAACTCCCTGAAAGTAATGGACTCTTGTAAAATATACTTATTATTTTAATTGTTTGTTAACCACCAGTTTAATTCCTTAAATAGATTACTATAAAACGAGGAATGACATTCTTTCTGTAAGTTACCTGACCAAAACTTAGATTTATTTACTTTATTTGTAAGGGGAGCTTATTTTTCCCCCTTAAATGTACAAAGATTTTACTTTTCAATAGCATGTCATTTAAATTGACATTCTGTACTGTATGCGAAATTCAGTAATTGTTTTATAGTGAAACATTGGTTTATTAAATCCTATACTCTAATATGAATAAGGTTTGCTTGCTTGCTTGCTTGCTTGCGACACGGATCTCAAAAACGGCTGCAACGATTTCCTTCAAATGTTCGAAATAACTAATTTCTGGGATAAAAATAAGTTATAGACAGGCCTCTCCCCAGGAAAAATCAAATAACTTTAAAAAACTAAAATGAAAAGTTCAAAAAAATTAATATTGGGCTTATGGAGTTTCAAATCGAAACAAAAGAATTGTAACAGCTGTTCATAATCAACCAGGGAACTGTCAAAGGGACTCATGTTGTTTATGATTATTAACATGTGGTTTCCTGAGAGCAGAGATTAAAAGATTTGAGTGAAGATTACATATATACGGGTAGTAAAATAAATCAAAGTAATATTGACTTATAAATAACAACTGGAGCGACCTTAAAAATGCAGGAAAGAGGCAAATGAGCATTAAAATATGGTAATCAGTTGGGTGAAGTGGTGAAATATTACTCCCATTCATCTAAACAAACTGACTGGCCTTCCCCGAGCAAAGCTCGGCCCCAGGTACTTACTTTTAAATAAGCATTCATTGTAATATACGTATGGACACGTTTTATAAATTTATGTAACAAATTAACTTATTTTGCTGGAATAAACTCTTAATTCATTTATTCATTCTGCAGTAGGTTAGACAGATATAAAGGTTTCAGTTACGTCAATTTTATCTAGTACTGTTTAGCTTGGTAAATTGCTAAATCTAAATTTAGTTATAATTTACTTACCCAGGAATATAAAAATAAAAAAGTTATAAAGTTAAAAAGTTATAAGTTTATAAAGTTGAACCTATAAAATTATTTTGAATAATGATCATCTGTTGATGTTACCATCCAGTCAAATAAACGGAATTTCCGTAAGAATTCAATTTAACTTTCAATACCCGTGGGGTAGAGCACAGCGGTAAAATTGAAATACAAACTATAACTTTTTCAATTTTAGATTTAAAGAATCATACAAATGTCACTTCTCAAGCATACAAAAAGTTGGAGAACTTTTGATGAACGCCGCAGTGCTTTCACTTTTCTATATTAAGATTACCTTGTCCGGAATGAAGCTGTAGTAAGGGTCCGTCAAACACCCCGGGCGGCCTCTCTTGTCGGGTTCCACGTGGACGTTGTAACTCTCAGGTCTCCTTCCGCCTGGAACGTTGTGAACACACAAGTTATTGATGTTTGTGAACATTTTAATGTGAGTCTCTTGATGATTTCTATATTATCGAAAACTGATAAAAGTATAGTAAGATCAAACCGAACAAATCAGTTAAATATGATTATATTTAATGTAATTTTGGATGAGGTATTAGTAATTATTTGGTAAAGTTAGGTTGGCACATGTGTTCAGAGGGTTGGCATCCTTAACCTTTCTAGCACGGTTACACTTTTATAATTTATTTTAAACAATTGACCTTGAAAATGTTGAAAAAGGTATATTAATTTTGGCATATGAATATAAGGCAATTTATATGAATACAAAGTCATAATCCACCATTATTTTTACTATACATGTATAATCAATTATTGAATAACTGTACCCAATTTAGGAAACTGCCCATATAAACATCTATGTAAATGTTTGTTTTATTTGGAGGACGTCACGTTAAACCTATAGAAAAAGGCGAGCAATAGAAATGGACTCTGATCAAGATAAATGCAATTCAGAAGCTCATTGCTGTCACCAAACTGATGAAACTTGAGGTTAACTGCATATTTAAGTGCGGCTCAATCGTTTTGGTAAATCTAAAAACTCTGCAAGGATGTTCACTTCTAACAACCTCAAGATAGTGGGGAATTTATAATGGTAAGAATTAATGTCGATCGTAAATTTTACAGCAAACCCAATTATGTAATGCAAGTAAGGGAAGCATTCTTATTTATTTTGTATCCGAGACTTCATATAAACAAAACAATTGCAACAATAATCTTTAGTTAGGATTTTTCGTTTTGTTAAACATTATGATACGTTATCTTAACTCAGCGCTGCCTGTGGTTTACTTTACGAACTAATTCAAATAAGAAAGTTCATGAAATTTTGCTCCTATCCACATTGTGGCGGAAACATTTTTGCTCCTACCCATTCGTGACGGGGAATTTTTTAATAACTAAAGTTTTCGGGTTGTACGAAAGATGTTACGGGGGATGTAATGCGTCTTTTTTACTTTTTTTTATTTAATAATGAACAATATAGAACGTTTATTATAAATCTGTGAAATAGATACAAATATTGGGAGTTCATTTAAAATATCAAAATTCTCGTTAATTTACTCTAAAAATATTTAAAAATCTTGATATTTTCTAAAGTTAAATGAGTTGACGCAAGGCCTACAAATAAAAACATTTCTATAAACTATAATTGTTGTTATCTCAATGAGTAAATAAGAGTATAAATATATTTGTAAACAGCTTATGGCAGCTTTATGTCAGCCATTACGGTGGTTGGTGGAGGAACAGTGTTTTTATATCTCAACACTCGCAACTTCACCGTAATAAACAATAATCCGGCAGGTGACGAGTAAAAATAACGACGTACAGGAAGAGATTTTCCACGTCACAAATTGAGAACAATCAAATTTCTTAAACGCCGAAGAACAAGTGTTCTCCCGAAATTGAGTATCAGTTTAACCATACCGTATTGTGAATGTTTCGTTGTTCCCAAAACGCGAGATGGGTAAATATGTCTGCCATGGTCCAAATTTGGTGTTAAATGTAACATAACAAAATATTTTTGTATTGTGTCACTCCATAAAACATTGATGGGTACCTTTTAAAACAGTTTATGCAAATAGTATTGCAATATTTGTTGTTTTTGGATTGTAGTTATGCCTAGCTGGTGACGCATTCTACACTTGTGGTGCAGGCAGTTATAACGCCTGTTTGGATGTAACATAACTAAATGTCTTTAACAAATTGAGTTATAAAATGTGGAAATAGAAACTTATAGGTTTATAGGTTAACTTGTTAATAAACAAATTATTTCAATTTACCGCTAGATAAGGTAAATACTCATTCTCTTCATAATTAACATGCATTTTACTTTCTCCATATACATAGTATATGGAGAAAGTATTGTTTTCGTAAAAATTTTCGAATTTGAGTTGTTAGTGGAAATATTCGTTTTGGTGCTCCCTGAACCCAAAAAGTGGTTTTTACATGATGTCTGTCTGTGTGTGTGTGTGTGTGTGTGTGGATTTGTACAGAGCTAGAGCCCTAACCAATGGGCCGATTTTTATGAAATTCGGTATGTAGGTACTAATCCACGATATCTCCAGGTGTTTTTCATTTTTTGAATTTTTGATTTTTAAGGGTAATTATTCCCCCAAAACCGCCAAAAAACATGAAAAATCAAAATTTCTCAAAAACGGCTCTAACGGTTTTGATTAAACTTTATTCGTTTGTAGAACTTTAGTTTTACAACAAAATGACACTACCCGCATACCTGTAAAAATTCGGGTTCAGAAATTATAGGACTTAAAACATCAAAAATTCAGTTTTTTGGATTTTTCATAAAAATACATAAATATAACAAAATATTACTATTCACCATTAAAAGGAGCTCAAAAAACTAAATAATTTAGTATTTTGAATTACTATTCTACGATTACTGGTTGTCCAATGTTATTCTTATGGGGAATACAAAAATTACTATTTCTCTCTTATTTACTGATTAATTTCATTCAAACTTGATATGCTTGTCAATTTAGCATTGACCAACAGAGAAAATTCGAAATATTTTGCCCCTTATTAAACCTGGGCGGGAATAGGGGGCATTTCCCCTCTTAAAACCACGTGTGTAGCGATGGATTCTGTAGTGCCTCCTAAGCAGGGATTTGGATGGATGTTTTTTAAAACAACTTGTTTACAATATTCCCTTTACATTCGACCGTGCTTTGTATTCTATATTTAGTAAATAAAAAGTAATTTATTCGTTAAAGTTGGGCTAAAAGGGAAAAAGTATGTATCAGTTTCCTGATACCGTTTATTTAAACATGTTTTCCCCCGAAACCACTTAAAATAAGGTCCTGGGCTTTTCCGTAGAGGGGAAAATCACTGGAAAGAAATTCATTCAAAATATCAGGTTTTGTGGTTCAAGACTCTTGAGGGAATAACGGGTTATTTTTTAATGGAATCATTATAAACATTATTGTTAGCAACAAAGTGTTTGATATTTTTGAAGACTCGGAGAAAAATAGATCCTCCCCACCAACGTAAATACGTCTCTGTAGCGTATATCTTACAGGTATTCAATTACTGAGCAGATATTAAAAAAAGCTGCGTCTCCCACTTCTGTGAAAACTTCACCACTTCCTCTCATTATTGCGAAAGCTGACAAAATTGGCAGCCAATCAGTGTGATAAAAGGCGACCGTGCAATTACATAAGTTAAAAAGGGTGTACAGGAGCTTAGAGGAAATGAAAGAGAAAGTTGAAAAGTGTTGTTTGAACATGACTTGCAAATGGCGTGGCACGTGCGTCGATCATTTGGGAGGGACGAGTAAATATTTGCTCAAACATTCTTTATGCAACCAATGTCACGGGTACTTAATATTCTGAGACCCTGGTTAGAAGGTTAAAAGGTTAAAATTGTGATTGTCACGCTTTTGAAATTTAGGAAGTAACTTGGAATAAAGTTATTAAATCGAGTTAATATGATCATGTTTAAATATTCGATCTGTGTTTGTTTCATTAACACTATTACCTGGGGGGCGAGCTTTGCTTGGGGGAAGGCCAATCAGTTTGTTTAGATGACTTGGAGTAGTATTTCACCACTTCCCCCTACTGATAATCAGATGTTTATAGCTCATTTGCCTCTTTTCTACATTTTGAAGGTTACTCCAGTTGTTATTTATAGCTCAATGTACCTTTGATTTATTTTACTACTCTATATATGTAATCTTCACTCAAATATTTTAATCTTTGCTCTAAGGAAACTACATGTTAATAATCATAAACAACATTTTAGTATTACTTGGACAGTTCCCTGATTGATTATGAACCGCTGTTACATACTTTTGTTTTGATTTGAAATTCCAGCAGCCCAATGTTAATTTTTTCAACTTTTCAATTTAGTTTTATTAACATTATTTGATTTTTACTGGCGATGAGACCTGTCTAGAACATATTTTATACCAGAACTTATTTATTTCCAAAATTTGAAGGAAATCCTCGGAGCCGTTTTCAAGATAATTGTGCAAGTAACCAAACAATCAAGTAAACATTGCTCATATAAGAGTATAGGATTATATGTAATTCACCTTTATGTCCCACCATAAAACATTGATGATTACTTTTTAAAATAGTTTATTCAAATAGTATTGCAATATTTGTTGTTTTTGATTGTAGTTATAATTGGCTGGTGGCGCGTTTTATGCACGGGGTTCAGGTAGTTTAAAGCCACATGTTATAATTACATTTATAGTTTACATTTTAATTACTATCCCCATGATGATATTAATCTAAATCAATTCAAATAACAATTTATAACGTTGTGATATTTTCTCATAACTCATCTTGCTATATTTAATGTAAATTACTGTACTTAGGTAGTGTAAATAAGTATATTTATAGCCACTATCTTGTAGTTATGTTATGCATGTAATTGCATTGCCATTGAGAAATAAAGAAAGAATAACATTCGAACTATGATCAACAATGAGGAAACCCCAATGACGTTCGATGATTTTAAATATCAAAAATCTTTAATTTCTTGAAAACACTCTTCTTATTGATAAATATAAATTTATAATTATAAAATCAAATCAGTAATATAACTTTTATTATTTGGGAACATGTCCTTTCGTTTACAAAGTAAACATCGTCAGGTTCCAAATGTTAGGTTACATAATTGTTTACATGTACTGTAAATAAAATATATAATTTGTACAGTAAACACTAACAGCTGATTTTACATTTGGATAAAAAAGAAGCTAACAAAATATTTTTATTAAGATATACAGTATATGAATGATTATAATAAAGGGGAATTTTTGAATTGGACCAGCGTCATTATTAAGAGTTATATTGTGATATTGTTTTTTAAGTAAAAGAAAATCACTCATTTAAAACAATACAATTATTAAAAGAATGTAAGAATGAAGACACACTTGATGCTTATGAAAATAATACTTATAATAAAATATCACAATATAACTCTTAATAATGACGCTGTTCCAATTCAAAATTTCCCTTTCTTATAATCATTCATATACAAATATTTCTTAATCAAAATATGTTATTAGCTTCTTTTTTATCCAAATATAAAATCAGCTGTTAGTGTTTACCATACAAATTCTATATTTTATTTACATATTAACTATTATATAACCTAACATTTGGGACCTGACGATGTTTACTTTGTAAACGAAAGGCCTTGTCCCCAAATAATAAAAAATTATATTACTGATTTGAAGTTTTAAAAATAAATTCACAAATCTTTATCACTGCTAAAATAAATTGGTCATATTCGGAAAAGCTGTTTTCTCGTGATACACAAGTAAAAGTTTACCTATGAAATACAACAGAAGGACATAGAAACACGACAGAAAGTCACAGAAGACAACGATGTATCAGAAAATCATTGAATAGAGTCGCTTCCCTTTGAATACCGATTTTGGTTTCCCTAGGGTATAAAACGTAAATACCCCCGTCGCAGCAAACCTGCATACTCAGCGAATTTCCAATGAAGATATAAATGTCTTAATACTACATAAAGCCACTTACCAAGTCTCATAAAAATATATTCACAAATAAGCGTTATATACAATTTTAATTATTCTCCATAAGAATAACATTGGGGCTGAGTACGTAGGTTTGCTGCAACAAGGAACACAAAAAATGGGTTTTTATGCTAATGTCAATATAACTCAACTAGTTGAAGTCGTACACCAGTTTTTATTCATTTATGTTCATAATTAAGGGAGACAGAGCATTTAATTATTATCCATAAGAATAACATGGGGGCTGAGTACGCAGGTTTGCTGCTACAAGAGAATTATGCAAAAACAATTTTTTGGAGCAAATATCAATAGACCCCAACGAGATGAAGCTGTATACCAAGTTTCGTCAGTATACGTTCATAAATAAGCGAGATAAAAAAATTTTCTTTTCCTCCATAAGAATAACATTAGACAACGTACTGTGTTTAGCACTTTCAATATCTCGGTAACCAATTGACGTAGAGGAATGATCGAAATACCAAATTGTGTGTTTTTTTAAGCTGAATCAAATGGTCATAACTAAAATTTGACTTTTTCAAAAATTATATGTAAAAAATCCAAAAAACCCATTTTTGGGGTACAAACCCCCCCAAAATACCCCTTCGGATAGGTCGATCTGTCTGGTTTTCGAACTTAAAGTCATAAATACTGCTTTACACATTTATACCAAATTTTGTCAAAATCGGATCATTTTTACGGGAGTTATCGTGCTCACGGACACACATATATATATATACAGTATCGAACGAATGGTGTTTTTGGGGTCTGGGGACCTCAAAACGAAAAGTTATCATGGTCCCGGGCCTAGGTCTTACCATGCCGACTACGGTAATAGCTTCTTCCCTATAGGGGAAATTCGCTAAAATAACACCAAAGTTTCAATACTCTAAACCATGTACAAGCAAAGCTCTAATTTTATGTATAGAGATCGATGGATTTCGTTTTAAGTTCTTACTTATTGAGGCCATACCAGTTATAACGTGTAATGATAAATAAATCAATCATAATAATACTATCGTATGAACAGTGTAAATATCTTATAACCTTAGTCCTCAAAACAGTGACTCTAGATCAATATTTTGTTTTCCGTTCTGTCTGGGAATGCAAGGGATATTGTTCTTTTTGATAAAGCATTTCACTGTTGTAATATATTGTTTGGTTTGCTTTAGACAGTGTGATTTGAAGGTATGTCATGTATCAAAAGCAAACGTTCTGTATTTTGACAGTATAACGTCTCGTTATTATGTCCTCTCCTAGCATCTAAATGCATCGACTTGTACCAAAACAGTGTGGAAATTAGTTACAAGGAGAAATATCATATGACCTAGGTTTTTTAGCGAATTTCCCCTATAGGGAAGAAGCTATTACCGTAGGTCTCATGGTAAGACTTAAGCCCGAGACCATGATAACTTTTTGTTTTGAGGTCCCCAGATGCCAAAAACACTATTCGTTCAAATTTATATATATATATATGTGTGTGTGTGTGTGTGTGTGTGTGTGTGTGTGTGTGTGTGTGTGTCCGTTACCGCGATAACTTGAGTAAAAAACGTCCGATTTCGATGAAATTTGGCTTAAATGTGTAAAGTGACATTCATGACTTTAAGTTGGAAAACCAGAAATATCGGACCGCGGGAAGGGGGGTTTATGGGGGTTTTAAATTTTCCAAAAATCAGTTTTTTGCATTTTTCACCCTAAAATTTTTAAAAAACTTAATTTTGGTTTTGACCATGTTATAGAGCTTAAGAAAACAAATAATATGGTATTTTCAATTATTAACCTAGGTTAAGTGGTTGCGGAGAAAATCCAAAAAAAACCTGCTCATAAAATCTCCCATGTTAATCTTATGGGAAAAAGGTTTTTGGCTTTTCCTCAGTTCATTTCTATGTAAACTTCACATTTGCTTTTACCAATCAGTTTAGCTCTACAAAAAAATCATTTTGGTGTTTAAATTGTGATTCTACGTCCAACCGTTGCCGTGATATTCAAAGTGCTAAACACAGTATGTTGTCCAATGTTATCCTTATGGAGAATATTTAAAATTTGATATCTCGATTATTTATGAACGTATATTGATGAAACTTGGTAGGTGGCTTCACCTAGTACTGGTATATTGATATTTCCACAAAAAACTGATTTTTTGTTGATTATCCTCTTAGCAGCAAACCTGCATTCTCATCCCTAATGTTATTCTTATGGAGAATACGGAAAGCTTTATATCTCCCTTAATTATGAACATAAATCATTAAAACTTGGTATATAGCTTCACCTGGTTGAGCTATATTGATAATTGCAAAAAACCCGCATTTTTATCTTCCTCGTTGCAGCAAACCTGCGTTCTCAGCCCTAATGTTATTCTTATAGAGAATAAATAAAATGCTATATATCACTTATTTATTTAAGTATTTTTATGAAACTTGGTAAGTGGCTTTATGTGGTAGTAAGAAATATATTCATTCATAGGAAATTCGCTGAGTACGCAGGTTTGCTGCGACGGGGGTATTCCTTATTGATTTAGAGTGTAAACAGGCTAACATGCAGTATTCAACAAATTATTTGATAAACCGTTGGGCCATATACAACAGCCTCACAAAAGTAGTGTGGGTTTGCCGGTTTTGCGCCGGAAGTGACGTCACATCCGGTCAGTGACCGGATGCGCTGAGTGAAAAAATACGTCATCTGAGGCTGAGCCAGTGACGTAGGCGGTTTTGTGACGAAATGAGTAAAAGTTCAAAGTTCAAGGTCACGGTGAAGTTTTTTTAAAAAAAATCTACCTCGCACTCGTAAAACGATTGTGATTCGATAGTTAATCGATAATAAATATCGAATGAAAATTATCGAATGAAACAATCGAATGATACGAGTGCGAGGTAGAACAATTACAAATATTACTTTATTTTATTAACAATAATTCATATTACAAATATTACTTTATTTTATTTACAATAATTCATGTTTACAATAGTTCCCCGTTGTTGGTTGTCATCGATGTTGTTGATCCGGACGAGTTGCGGCCATCACTTTGCTTTCTGATGAAAGACGGTAGATACTTCGACACCTATCTGTTCTGTTAGGTGTTTGCATTTCATTGCTGTCAGGTGGAAATAATACGTGACGGCAATGAAATAGAAACATCCATCAGATCTTGAGTGAAATGATATTGTTAGTTTGTGAAGAGCGTCTCGGAGAGCTCGATGTTCACCGGTCGAGAGCCGGAGGTGTACTGACTATTCGCTAGCTAGCGTTTTGGTATCAAACAAAATGGTGGGGGTAAAAGTGTGGTGGGGCGGAGCAGATGGCAGGCGGCAGGTGGCAGATGGCAGCTGGCGCGGGGAGGAAGACTATGAATAAAATATCCATTAGTTAAAACCCATCAAGGATAACGTAATTGCTTCTGTATCAGAGGATGTTGTGGTAGACACTTCTTGTACTTGTATTTGATCAGTCGTTTCATTAGTGTCAGCTTGGTAAATATTAAAAGATAAAGATGTGGAAGAAACATTATTGTCTTGTATTTGTGAATCCATGTGTACCGCGCAAGAGCTGGACATATAGTGATGTAGCGTTTGCGCGTAGGTTAGGTACTCGCCTTCCCCCACCACACCAAGTCCCCCACCACAACGGTTGCTATACCGTTGGCTAGATTTAAATTCCGATTGCACCTTCTTGTTCGTCTTGTCAAGCCGCGTAATTGAAGTACCCACATGTTATACTTTAACCAAAAACAAAGAAGTTATATAGGTTTGCCCTTGAAAATAGTTATTTTTTGGCTATTACTGCTATACCCTTGGTCGGATCTGAATTCTATTTGCACCAACTTGTTCCTCTGATCAATCCGCGTAATTTGAGTAGCCACTTGGCATAAGTTAAACTAGAGATAAAGAATTTATTTAGATATGACCTTCAAAATAATTGTTTTTGGCTATTACTGCTATACCCTTGGTCGGATCTGAATTCTGTAATAACTAAACATTAATCTCTCCCGAAAAAAATCAATACATATCTTCCAGTATTTTAAGAAACGAGAATTTCCTGAATTTTCTAAGTCCCCAAGGTCATCTGAACATTTTGCCAAAGCGGGGAATAGAGCACAAATTGGTGCTCTATTCCCCGCTCTGTATTAGGAGAAGAGGCCTAGTTTAATGCTCGCAATTATAGGCATAAACCTGATAACGGAACGCTAACCTCTCCCCCGAAAATTTATTCGTGAGTAAGGGCTAAGATAGGTACTCTTTAGCCTCATTCTGAGGGAAGAAGGTTGTTTAAATCCGCTTGTCTTTGGAGCTGTCTTCTTCAAGGATTCCTTAATCCTTTTCAGTTTCTCGTTGGTTATCGGCGAAGTCATTTTGTAAGAAGAGAGAGAGAGCGAGAGCTGTGAAGTGTACCAGTCAATGGTTGAAGCTGGAATGAGGTGGCGGAAGGAGTAAATCGAGTCGCAAGGAACGCTGCGATGCCCTTGGTCGGATCTAAATTCTGATTGCACCTTCTTGTCCGTCTCGTCGAGCCGCGTAATTTGAGTACCCACATGATATACCTTAAACCAAAAATAAAGAAGTTATTTAGGTTTGTCCATGAAAATAGATGTTCTTTGCAAATTGCCCAAGTCCCCAAGGCCATCCGAACAATTTCCAAAACGGGGAACAGCGCAGTTAGTACTTCTCACTTGGATTATAAAGTGTTCTATTCCCCGCTCTGTATTAACGAAGTCACCCGACCTTGAATTAATAACCTACGGTGGACCGCGCAAAAATTTAAAGTTGTAAACTGAAATTACCCTTTGTGTTACTGAATGGTAGATTGTTTTTCTGCATCGACATGTTGATTGAAGCGTGAGTTAAACAAGACTGAGGTAGCACTAGTGTGTAGTAAAGGTACCTACCTTTCCCCCACCAGACCACTCGGTCATAATTTAAAACCATAAATAAAGAAGTTATTTAGGTTTGACCTTCAAAATAGTTGTTATTCCGCTAACGCTGCGATGCCCTTGGTCGGATCTAAATTCTGATTGCACCTTCTTGTCCGTCTCGTCGAGCCGCGTAATTTGAGTACCCACATGATATACCTTAAACCAAAAATAAAGAAGTTATTTAGGTTTGTCCATGAAAATAGATGTTCTTTGCAAATTGCCCAAGTCCCCAAGGCCACCCGAACAATTTCCAAAACGGGGAACAGTGCAGTTAGTACTTCTCACTTGGATTATAAAGTGTTCTATTCCCCGCTCTGTATTAACGAAGTCACCCGACCTTGAATTAATAACCTACGGTGGACCGCGCAAAAATTTAAAGTTGTAAACTGAAATTACCCTTTGTGTTACTGAATGGTAGATTGTTTTTCTGCATCGACATGTTGATTGAAGCGTGAGTTAAACAAGACTGAGGTAGCACTAGTGTGTAGGAAAGGTACCTACCTTTCCCCCACCAGACCACTCGGGCATAATTTAAAACCGTAAATAAAGAAGTTATTTATGTTCGACCTTCAAAATAGTTTGTATTCCGATAACGCTGTGATGTCCTTGGTCGGATCTAAATTCTATTCTTGGGTAGTATTCTAAGAAACGAGAATCTTCTAAGTCCTCAAGGTCATCTGATCATGTTGCCAAAACGGGGAATAGAGCAGTAAGTGATTCTCACTTGGACCACAAACTGCTCTATTCCCCGCTCTGTATTAGGAGAAGAGGACTAGTTTAATGCTCGCAATTATAGGCATAAACCTGATAACGGAACGCTAACCTCTCCCCCGAAAAGTTATCCCCTCCCCTCCCCCCAAAAATAAATAAATAAATAAAAGCAAAATGGACAGTTAACAACAGTCGCGCACTCTGAAACCGCAAGGACGTTCATCACTGTGTAGGCGTCAGAGTTTTACGAACCGAAGTACAAAAATTACCTGACCAAGATCCCCTTAAATTTAACCAAAAATAAGCAAACTGACTGAATCTGTTTCTCGTGAGTAAGGGCTAAGATAGGTAATGTCAACCGGTTTACATGGCCGTATTGACATAAGGTCGGTTTTCGTGCCATACCTTTTTTTGTAAGGGGCTAGGAAAAGGATGAGAAACATACTGATTAGTTAAAGTTAATTTTACAAAAGACCAACCAAGGACGGTTTTTACAAAGGTCAACAGCATCCTGAAACCCAGTCGGACGTTGGTCAGTAACGGGCGCCAGGCAACTGCGAACCAAAGTTTTGACCAAGGTCAGTTTAAAGCGTGAAAGAAAAGTACATATTTCATTAGTAAATAAGGCACTTCAAACCGATACCAAACACTAACATATATTAGACTAACTACATTACCTAGCAGCAAACTACAAGCGTTATCTAACATGCTTAACAAACTAACAAAACATGCAAGGGCGCGGATCTCTTAATTGCGCGTCGGGCCCAACGCACACTTAACAGACCTACGCTGCAGCAGAGTGCAACCCACTGGGACGTATATCCACACAACGGGCGGCAAGCTACTGCGACGAGACTGCGGACTGCTCCCGCTTATAAAGGCGGCAGTCAGTGCCATCAGCTGTTTACGCTGTCATACACGACAGAGGAGCAGGTGGCAGTGGCAGGTGTCGCGGCTCAGGGCGGGCCGTTGGCAGCGCGCCGCTGTCCCAAGCGCCTTTGGCTATTTGAAAGCTCAGTAGTAACTGATTAAAAAGTTGTATCAGAGGCTTGTGAGATTTTTATATATTCATATTGTAATTAAAATTAGCTATTCAAAACGTCGACTTGGAGGTCGAGCAGACTATTATTGAGCCTCAATTGTTGTTTTACTATTATAGATATTTCCAAACGAATTATAAACATGTAACTACACATCAAGATTAATCAAGATTACAGGATTTCAGGATTCTTTCAAAGACATTTTCAGAATAAACCAAATCGCTCTCATAAGGTATGTCTACAAAATATTTATTTATGATGTGTCATTTCAGTTTTCAAGTTTGAGGCTCAATAATAGTCTGATCGACCTCCAAGTCGACGTTTTTCCTTACCCCACAGTAATTTCCCAAGTTATACCGAACTTATATAAACGCTTTTAATATAAATTTCTATCACCAATGAATATAAGCTTGAAAATGACGTCAAGAAGAGTCTTTAGGAGAGAATAGTGACAAATAATCAGTCTTAATATATTTCTGGAGTTAAAAATAATCATACATTAATAATTAATTTTAGATATATAGTGGTTATTGTTCGGGTTTAAATACAAATTTTGTGACATATTTATTTGAACTACGTTTTATAACACTTTGCAATGCTCAAACAACCGTCCAAAAGTTAGTCTGATCGACCTACGAGTCGGCGTATCGGATAGCTAATTTTGATTACAATATGAATATATAAAAACCTCACAACCCTCCGATACAATGTTCTAATCAGTTTACTGGGCTTCGGATGGCCAAAGGCGCTATGTTTCGCGGCGCGCCGCCGCGCCGGCGCCGCGCCTGGCATAGTTAGTTTATGGAGATATGGAGAATAAGTAAAATTTTATATCTCTATTATTAATGAACAAATCGAATCTAATGAAACTTAGTATGTGGCTTCATGTGGTTGGGATTTACTGATATTTGCATGAAAACCCCATTTTTGTGGTCCCCATGGAAGCAAACCTGCGTAATCAGCAGCTATATTGTTATTCTTATGGGGAATAAGAAACTTGTGATGTCTTGCTTGTTTATAAACATAAATTAGTAAAATTTGGTATGTTACTTTATCTAATGGTAATCCATTGGTATTTAAATAAATATCTGATTTTTATGGTCCTTGATGCAGCAAACCAGCATCCTCAGTCTTAATGTTTTTGTTATGGAGAATAAATAAAAATTAATATCTCGCTAGTTTATGAAGGTGCTTTGATGAAAGTTGGTAAGTGACTTCATGAGGTAGTAAAGTACCATTTGAAACTAGTTGAGTGTGCAGGTTTGCTGCAACGGGGGTATTTAAAGTTTATATTTCTAACGTCCCACAAAACTAATCTCGTTGTTTGCAAAACTCTTCATATACAATTGATTACAAAATTAGTATATTTGACCGAATCGAGAACGTGATGACTTATACAGCGAGTGCATCAATAGTAAATCCTGAATTACAGCCTACTCAACGCTTGAATCACTTAAAGCTGGGTTTTCCTAGGCGCGGAACTTTTCGGCAGCGGAGCGCGAAACGCAGAGAGCGGAGTTAGTAAGCTGGTTTCTGCTCATCATGTAATCAAATGGCGCTGTTTTCATAGACAGCGGAATTGTAACGCGCCGCGCCGCGGATTAACTTTGTCCGCTTCTGGAGCAGAGGAGTCCGCTTTCCGCCGCAGAAGTCTGTAGAGGTTATACTGGTGTCCTGTGATTTTGTGTTGTTACAGAATAAGTTCGGGTAAATTTAGTGCGCCAGTTGACGATAAGCTTGTTGAATGAATATAAGGCTATCCAATTATCTGAAGTACGATAGGTATAATAACCAACAGATCTAGGTTATTCCGCAGTCGGTCGCTGAAAAATTCCGCGTCTAGGAAAATAGAATTCCGCTGATCTGAAATTACAAGCGGAGAATCTCCGCGTTCCGCGCTCCGCTGCCGAAAAGTTCCGTGCCTAGGAAAACGCAGTTTAAGAAGGACTCTTTGAGACCTGAGCTTCACATGCAGCAATCTGAATTTACAAAATATCCCTGATAAAAATCCCACGAATTAAATGCATACTGCACAACAGTAACACGCAAAATCTAGAGAAAAGGTAATTTTTTAAACGTTAAGTGTTACCAACTATTCACTTTTCCGTGACAAATACAACAAAATATGTTTCCTGATGGTTTATAAAGAGCCTTTTCAATATAACACCAATCCAATTGGTCGGTCATGGATTAAAAAAAGTTAAACAAATGTTGTTCGGTAAAATGAATCACTTCCCATGCAGTATAATTTCATTTGTAGGTCTAGTCATTGCTAGTTCCTGAATACAAATACAATATGCAGACCAAAGTTACAATTATTAGTTTTTCGCCAGCAAAATTAAAGTGTTTTTATTCGAGAGCTTAAAAGAAGCAAGACGCATAAATCAGTAACATTTGCATGCATTCAGAGCTACAGTTAGGCCTTTGCGAAATTCAACAGAAACCTATCCTTTAAAGCGAATTAAATCTTACGTATAGAAAGCATTTAAACACGTGAAATCAACTAATAAGCCATTACAATTCTTGATATCAAGTAAAACCACACACGGATGCTACTATGCAACAGAATAAATGTATAGCGTAATTTTAGAAATAGTGGAAAGCACCTTTAGGTAAATACATAAATTTATTCATTTGTTTATGATGTGATAATGTCTGAATGATAAGTGAAACGCGCTTCTAGTGTGAGTTTAGAGAAATTCGCATTATCTTTAATTTAATTCCACTAAATAAAAAAGGGGGAAAAATATTACTGATACAACAGGAGAATATCTTTGAAGATAATTATGTAATGTAATTGAAAGATACAAATTTTTTAAAATCATAAAATAATACATTAATAATCTAAATCTGTTATATGTAAAGTAATCACTATTCATTTATACATGGAGTTAGATCTAATATTTAAAAGGTAAGCCTGTATGGAAGGCCTCTTCACACAATGCCTCTAAAAATAATAAACCCCAGAAAACCCCAGGATATTTAGTGTCATGTAGCAATATACTAGTTGAAGAGAAGGTCTATCTCACTGGCTGTGTATGAGGGTTTATATTTATGACAAAATTGTCAGTTATAAAACAAAAAATCCAAATCGATTTTAAATTTACTTAAAATAGATTAGTAAAAGTTAGTTGCTATTGTATAGTATACTAGCTGTTGCCCGCAGACTTTGCCCCGCAAGTGATTTATAAAAAAAAAACTCTGACAGTTATGTGTGCTGCATTCTGTGGTTAGCTCGTGGAACCACTACGATTCAAAAGCAGCTGTTTGTATTTTCATCAGCTCAAACAAAAATGAATGTCCATAAGGAATTCATGGGAAGTGTGTCGGGATCTTTGGCAGAGCCCTAAGGTCAGATCAGGATGAAAACTATTTAGTTTTCCTATTTCATGCTTAAAGAATCATTGTACAGAATTTTAACTCTCTTGGTAAATGGGAAGTAGGAGAATTTGTGATGAGTGAGTCAGTGAAAGCTTCGCCTTTTATAGGTATAGATTATTAGAGTTCAAAAGTAAATAAAGTATGCACTCATGCAGATCATACAGAATATGAATTAGTTATCGAAGTCAAGTTATCAGTAGTTTTATCTCTAATATTCCAATATTAATGGTTTATATTTAAATTGTAGTTGTGTAAAAATTGATTTTAGTGTGTAAACAAATTTTTGTGATATTTAATAAAATGGTTCACTAATGCGAATTAAATTTATTTTGGCCTCGAAACGAACAATATATTTTAATAGACATCAAATTAGTTATATCTTACAAGCATCAGTCCATTTTACATTAACAAGACGGTCCATCGCTTCACCTCTCTTTTGACTTGGAATGCTAAAATTATTTTATTGATGTATTAGGGCACACCCCACAGAGGGGAGTGTCAGGATGACAGAGGGTTTAGAACCATTTTTTAACTCGGACCTGTCGCACAAATTTTGAAATAATGCTGATTGTGGTTATCTTACAATACAAGCTTGTCTCATCTGTATAAACCCATACATTAGTGGTAAGCTGCACTACCAGTGATCGTACATAGACGGCGTCGTCAACAGCATTGCAGTCAGAGAACAGTCATTGTCAAAAACAGAATACCCCAATCAAAACTAAACTGTATTAAATCAGCTCCTTGACAGTGAAACAAGTTCAGTCCTCAGTACCCGCACTTAGTTCAGAATACCATAACCGGAACGAAGCGGCACTTAAGCTTACACGTAGAAGGTCCAATAAAATGTACACATTGTCATGACACGGAATGCACCACCAAACAAATTGTAAGTCCTTGCTTACAAATTTGTTTGTTTGCTACGTCTGGTCATAAATTGTATTGAATATTCCTATAATTTCTCTATGAAATCTATTCGCTCTACATCTATTAATGATTATTTTTGTGTTGGTCACAAAAAACAACGAAAATTAAAGTACTGGTTATCCTGTATATAATAAATAGTATTTTTATAAATGGGGTAAAAGATACTTGGGATAAATAATATAATAAAATACACATTTTACTATCGTTTACATTTTAAAAATCATTTCTTTGTAATTCGTAAATTAAGGGATTGTACAACCTTCTAAAAGTGTGCCGACTTTGCGAAAGATGTTTTAGAAGTACCTAACTATAATAGTCTAAATGAAAACAATATTCTCAGTAAAATGTAAAACCATGTACTTGGTCAATCTGGAGATATGATATGGATTCATTCCCCAACGTTTTAAAGTTTTCTGATAATGAGTAGGACGATAATAATTGTTGTTTAATAGTCGACAAAGCAAGTTAGTAATTACCAATTAAAAGTGGTAATCGTGATATAATAATCATAAATAAACTTGATATTAAGGTTACTTTCCCAATAAAAACGGTGTTGAACGACTTAATTCAAGGGCTCAGCTGATTATTACAACTGTCGATTGCTTATTATCATAACTATTTACAATGTCTTCACGTTTATTATGTGTCTTAATATGTTAATTCCCTCTTATAGTGCTGATCATTAAAAATCAGTTAATATAACGGTAACTAATATAACGGTTGGTGAATCTAGAAATTGTCTTTGTTTAATACATCCATGCAACATCAGTTACCGTAGCATTGTCCTAGATCGAATAACACTTTGGTGCTATGACTTTTTGCCGTTTAATTTTTTGTTTGTGAGGGAACCTCCAGCGAGTAAAGCGAGTACACATTATACAGTTGTATATCTTAGTACACACATGACAAAAACAGTAATATAAACAGTTTAATGTATTATTGTTGTATTTTGTTTTACGGTTGTTTTATTTATTTGATTTTAGATTACTCATTACATTTTCAAAAACCGCGGTCTTAGAGTTGCCATATTTAGGTAATATGAATTATTTCGCTCTAATTTAGTTTTAAATAGGAGTTCATTCATTCAAATCTTCACATTATTGAAATCGAAAATTTTGTACAGAATCAAATTATTATGAGTCATTTACGATATTAAGCTGTTTTTTGTTTTGTTTTTAAATTTCGAATTCTTTTTCCAAACAAAGTTACATTGTGTTAGGTAATTAACGTTTTATGAATAACAGAGATTTCACTATCTTTATTATTATTAAAATCTTTGAAACTGAATAAATGTTACACTGCTTGCACATACAAATATAATCATAAAATTACTAAACATATCACCATTGTTTAGTCATTTTGTAACTGTTTAGAAACTTTTCGGTGGATACATTTACTATTTTGATTTAATGTTTTGCTTTTGACATTAAACCAATTAAAATTGATTTTTCAATTAATTTTCACGCAAAAGACTAAATAAGTTTATTTAAATTTAAACCCCAATTATTTTAGTCATACCTCAGTTGTAATCAAACAAATATTTTGGTAGTGCAAAGTAATCTATACGCGATACCCTTGGTCGGAAGTGTAATAACTAAACATTAATCTCTCCCCGAAAAATCAATACATATCTTCCAGTATTTTAAGAAACGAGAATTTTCTAAGTCCCCAAGGTCATCTGAAAATGTTGCCAAAACGGGAAATAGGGCAGTACGTGATTCTCACTTGGACCACAAACTGCTCTATTCCCCGTTCTGTATTTGGGAAAATAAGTTTGAAGAACCTCAAAAAGCTTCCCCGAAAAACCAATACATATCTTCCAGTATTTTAAGAAACGAGAATTTTCTAAGTCCCCAAGGTCATCTGAAAATGTTGCCAAAACGGGGAATAGGGCAGTACGTGATTCTCACTTGGACCACAAACTGCTCTATTCCCCGTTCTGTATTCGGGAAGATAAGTTTGAAGAACCTCAAAAAGCTTCCCCGAAAAACCAATACATATCTTCCAGTATTTTAAGAAACGAGAATTTTCTAAGTCCTCAAGGCCATCTGAAAATGTTGCCAAAACGGGGAATAGGGCAGTACGTGATTCTCACTTGGACCACAAACTGCTCTATTCCCCGTTCTGTATTCGGGAAGATAAGTTTGAAGAACCTCAAAAAGCTACAACCAAGGTCGGTGGTACAATGGCTAACAGCATCCTGAAACCCAATCGGACTTTGGACAGTAAATGGCGCCAGGCAGCTGAGAACCAAAGTTTTGACCAAGGGATTTTAAAATTCAAAAGGGATAATACTCACAGTTATAGGCAATAAACCTAATAACAGGAACCTTTTATTAATTAACCTCCCAAAAATACAAGGGAAACTACTCACAGTTATGGGCAATAAACCTGATAACTGGAACCTTTTATTGATTAACCCCCAAGAAGTTACAAATGGTTTGCAGGGAGTATTTGCAAAAGTTTCTCGAGGGTAAGATGGGTAATGTCAACCGGTTTACATGGCCGTATTGACATAAGGTCGGTTTTCGTGCCATACCTTTTTTTTGTAAGGGGCTAGGAAAAGGATGAGAAACATACTGATTAGTTAAAGTTAATTTTACAAAAGACCAACCAAGGACGGTTTTTACAAAGGTCAACAGCATCCTGAAACCCAGTCGGACGTTGGTCAGTAACGGGCGCCAGGCAACTGCGAACCAAAGTTTTAACCAAGGTCAGTTTTAAAGCGTGTATGAAAAGTACATACCAACCAAGGTCGGTTTTACAAAGGTCAACAGCATCCTGAAACCCAGTCGGACGTTGGTCAGTAACGGGCGCCAGGCAACTGCGAACCAAAGTTTTGACCAAGGTCAGTTTTAAAGCGTGAAACTAAAGTACATATTTCATTAGTAAATAAAACACTTCAAAGACCAACACCACAAATAATTACAAACATTAACACTAACTACATTTTCTAGCAGCAAACTACAAGCTATAATCTAACAAACAAACTAACATGCATAACAAACTAACATGCTAAGGTAGAATCTTTAGTATACAAGGGTACCACCTCTATACTAAAGATACTATTACAGACAGCTAAGGCGAACAGCTAGCTAGGCTGTCAGCCTGAGACTGTGAGACTTGTGCGGTCAACCCCCGCTTTTATAGCCAGAGGAAGCAGATGTCGTGGCGCAGCAGATGTCACGGTGGCCGGCCCGCGGCGTGCGCCATTTTTTAATTATCACAGATAATTCCTTCATAACGTTCATCGCGCAGCCCGCTGCCGCGCCGCGCCCGACCATAGCCAGTGCAGTGTGTTTGTTTCCCGGCTACTGAACAACTTTAGATGACCTTAGTAGTGGGTAAACAGCAAAGAGGCATCACTTCCGGCGCTTTTTCCCCATGTTATTCTTATGGGGAGCCGTTTTTGCGCCGACGCCAGCTCCCGCCTATAGAGCTCCCGCCCGCCGGCCTATATTAAATATACCCCTGCCTTAAATATATTGTCCCTCCTCTTTTTAAAAACTCTGGTGTCTGATTTGTTTTTGGTGTTTTAATCCCAACTGCCGCCAAAACTTGGTGTTTTAATCCCAACTATTACGGTCGAACTGTCAACTGATTAAAACACCCGCCGCACGCACATCCGCCGCTTTCACGTGCAACACCATTCACCGACACTCTCCCGAGAGCGAAAGTGCGCTTGCGACACATTAACACACTAACGGATTGTTGCGTGACACTTTGACCAGACTTTCCACTTACCAGTAATTTCCTGGAAATCCTCTCAATGTGAGGCAATTTCCAAATTGAAAATCGAGGTGTATATAAGGAGCCACCAACACCGTTGTTCTACACCAGTGACCTCGACCACCGGACGTCACCACACTCCAGCGACCGCGACCACCGGACGTCACCACACTTGTCACCACCCGCATGACATCACCGGCTCACCGCACCTCCGCGCCACCGCCTCCCAGGACTCTGTGAGTGTTAGCAACGGTGTGATGTCTTTAGGGACAACTGTTAATCCATAATTGAAATAGCCTAATATTTGTAAATCTCCAATTCACCATTTCCAAATGTGTATTAATACCTAAAACGTGTATGTACAAAATAATATTGTATGACCAAATTGGAATTTTTTTAATATTTGCATTAATTAAACTGCAAAAATGTCTTATTTTAGAGCTAAAAAATATGTTTTTATTATTTAAAAAAGATAAAATTTTAAAATTTTCAACCAAGGACATATATAGAAGCCCACAAAATCACCACCCTCATTCCAACAAAAAATGTTGACCTGTGCGCAGTGCTCCACGTCTTGCTCCAAAAAAAGCAATTTAATCAGACACTATCGTAACATTCACAAAATTATTCCTAATATTTGTAAAATATGTCATCAAATATTTGATAATACAAATTTTAAAATTCACATGCTACAAAAACATAATACTTGTGATGTGTGTAAGAGAGTCATCACTCGTGACAAGAAACGCCACTACCTACGATGTGACAAACAACCTTACAAGTTGTATATTTTTAACGGTGAATCAGCGGAAGTATTAGACACTCTCCAATCTTGTCCTCTACCCATCAAATGGATTCTTATTAGGAGAGTAAAATTCATCAAACACTCAGTGGACAATAATGGTGATTTAATCATTGACAAAGAATGTATTGCTGATTTTCGAAGTTTAACTAATTTATCAATTGAGAAAGCACAGCTAAAGACTCAAATTGAAAATTCACTTTTAAAAATCGATACCTCCATGCACAAGTATCAAGCTCAAGGCAGTGGATGGATATATGACCGCACCAAATACTGGCAGTTGCATGTTTACAAATATAAGCCCCTAACTCCCAAATCATACATTCCCACGCCAGAAAATATAAAATCAAAACATGCTGTTTTAAATATTAAAAACACCGATAATAAATGTTTCACCTGGAGTGTTTTAGCAAGCCTAAGACCAAGGAATAGTAAAGAAAATGCAAATCGAGTAGTTCACTACGAACCCTATGAGGGCCAGTTAAATATGACAAATATAAAATATCCAGTAAAAATATCTGACATTGATAAATTTGAAAAACAAAATAACATAAGTGTTAATGTATATGGAATTGAAGGAAAAACAATATATCCACTGAGAATAACTAAACTAAATGGCAATACTCACGTCAATCTGCTGCTTCTAAAACACGGTCAGAAATCACATTACTGTTTAATTCGTGATTTTGACAAGTTAATGTTGCGGTCTACAAAATATGACCATAAGAAATATTTTTGCAAGTTCTGTTTGCAACATTTTGGCACCAAAGATATATTGGAACGTCACACAACATATTGTAAAACCTTTGATGCCCAAAGAGTACAAATGTCTAAAAAAGATACACTACAATTTACGAATTACAAATATCAACTTAAAGCTCCCTTTGTGATTTATGCAGATTTCGAATGTTTTATAAACTGCGGCAAACACACTCCTTCTGGATTTGCTTATGTTGTGGTGAGAGACTCTAAAATTATTTACGAAGAGTTGTACAGCGGTGAAAATGTGATGGATGTATTTTTTGAAAAGTTATTTAAAACTTATGACTTTATTAAAAGTCAGATGGAAGTATATGTTCCCCTTGTAATGACTCCAAAGCAAGAGGCATCCTTCAAAAACTCTAAATACTGCCACATATGCCAACAGCTGTTACTGGGTGATAAAGTGCGCGACCATTGCCATCTAACAGGCAAATTCCGAGGACCCTCCCACAACGCTTGCAATTTAAACTATAAAGTAACCAAGAAAATTCCAATATTCTTCCACAACCTTAAAAACTATGATGGTCATTTAATAATGCAACACTTGGGAAAACTCAATCGCAAATTGAATTGCATAGCCAAAGACATGGAAAAATATATATCGTTCTCTGTTGATGATTTGGTATTTTTGGATTCATACAACTTTCTGTCTCTTCCCTTAAGCAAATTAGCTTCCAATTTAAATACATTTAGATTTATAGACAATCCACTACTACAACGCAAGGGCGAATTTCCATACGAATACATGACAGGACCAGAAAAGTTTTTAGAGACCCTACCACCCATAGAGGCATTTTACAGCAGCCTAACTAAAGAATGTATATCTCCTGCACAATATGAACATGCTAAAAACGTATGGAATCATTTTAATATAAAGAATTTAAAAGAATATCACGATTTATACCTTAAAACAGATGTGTTGTTATTGGCTGATGTGTTTGAGACATTTAGGGACTTGAGTTTAAAGGATTATAAACTCGACCCCGTCCACAAGTACTCATTGCCTGGGCTATCATGGGAGGCGTGCCTTAGAATGACTGGCATAAAATTACAGTTATTTAGTGACATTGACATGCATTTGTTTATAGAACACGCCATTAGAGGTGGTGTAAGCATGATTTCCACGCGCTACGCTAAAGCCAACAATAAGTACATGGGCGAACATTATGACCCAAATCAAGAAAGCACCTATCTTGTATACTTAGACTGCAACTCGCTATACTCTACAGCAATGTGCGAGTCGTTGCCCGTTGATGGCTTTAGATGGACAAACGAGAAAGATTATAAAGCCAATAAAAATGAAAACTTTGGATTTATTTTGGAAGTTGATTTAAAATACGATAAAAGTTTACACGATTTGCACAACGACTACCCGCTCGCACCAGAAAAAATGAATGGAAAATTAATACCATACTTAAATGACAAAACCAAATATATTCTACATTATAAAGCACTAAAAAAATACGAAGAATTGGGTTTGGTAGTTACAAAATACCACAGAATCTTAAAATTCAGACAATCGAATTGGCTCGCGCCCTATATTAATTTTAATATTGAAAAGCGACAAAAAGCTGAACATGATTTTGAAAAAGACTTTTACAAACTGTTAAATAACAGTCTCTTTGGTCGAACAATTATGAACCAACGCAAGTTTCGTGATATACATCTTGTAGATGAGTCTATGTTAACAAAGTATGTTACAAAGCCAAGATTTGACTGCAGCAAAAAGTTCGATAACAACTTGCATGCTGTGCATTTAAATAAATTAATTGTAAAGTTTGATAAACCAATATATTTAGGAATGACCATTTTGGATATCAGCAAAGTAATCATGTATGATTTCCACTATAATTATATGTCAAAATTTAAGAATAAAAAGTTCTTAATGACAGACACGGATTCTCTGATGTATTCTATAGTAACAGAGGACTTTTACAAGGAAATACAAAGTGACTTGGACCGTTTTGACACCTCTGCATACAGTAAAGATCATTTCTTATACTCTGATAAAAACAAAAAAGTTACGGGCAAGTTTAAAGATGAATTAAATGGTCAAATTATGTATGAATATTGTGGTTTAAGGCCAAAATTATACTCTTTCATTCCTCTACAGTGGTTATACGAAAAAGAAAAGCAAAATGAGCTAGAGGTTAAGAAGGCAAAAGGAGCTGACGGCGCTACAGTTAAACATCTCTTAAGACACCAACACTACTTACACTGTCTTGCAACCGGAGAAGATTACTACGAGAATGTTACAAGAATTAAATCCACAAACCACCGTCTGCAAACATTAACGATGAACAAAAAGGTACTCTCTTTTGATGACGACAAGAGGTTTATTCTAGATGGCATCAACACCCTTGCCCTTGGTCACTATAAAATTGGTCAAACATAAATCTGTATTTGCCATTATTCTTTGGCCTTTCCTTGTCTATTACAATAAAGCCATATTTAGACCTATCCCAGCACTGATGGCAGAGATTTCTAAATTGGTTAAATGAAAAATCATTTCCCACATGATTGTTATACACATGTTTTAAATTTAAATCGTCTTGTTTAAATAATATTAGGAAATTAACATTGTCACGTAAATGTTTGTTTACTTTACTGTAAGATTGACACAAGTAAAAACTGCTAATATTTTTGTGTCTGCCCATTGAGAAAAATTGTGTGATATTTGGACTATTTATGTCGTCAAATACAACTATTGAGTGTGATTCTACATCATTTGGTGTGATTTCACAGTTTGAATATGTGTGTAATTTAACTTCATCACACAGACGGAATATTTCAATTATTTTTTTATATTTTTCTTGTTCTAAAGATTTGGATATTATATATAAATTTGTAAACTTTAATCCTTGTTTTTTTACAATTAAGTTATAAATTACAACAGTCTTCCCCGAACCACTGGGCCCTATTATAAGACAGCGAATATTATTAGGAAATAGGCCCAACTTCTTTGGTGTATTTTCTTTATGTGCAATTTTAAATTTGTTCTTTTGTTGAATAAATGACATTTTTTATATAATGGTGTATTTTCTTTATGTGCTATGTTTGTTAATTTTTTTATATAATAAAAATGGCAAAGAGAAAGTGTAAGAAGGGTAAGGGATTATTCTTAAAGCCATATAGAGGCCGTGGCTTGTTAAATACCCTTATAAACAACCTTCCTTTCCCCCTCCACATCCCGTCGTATTCATATTGTGGTCCAGCAACTAATATACGTGAAAATTTAGCCAAAAATGTACCTCCAAAAAATAAGCTAGACTCTTATTGTAAAGAGCACGACATATTCTACATGAATAATCCTGATACAGCCGCCCGGAACAAGGCAGATATGAGATTAGCGGACCAGGCTTGGACTAGGGTTTCGGCAAAGGACGCCAGTCTGGCCGAAAAAGCAGCAGCTTATGCAGTGACAAATTTGATGAAGGCTAAGGCAAAAATGGGAATGGGATTAAAATTTAATAAAAAAGATGGACAACTTTCAGCTGTTAGAGGCAGCAAGAGACGTGCCTCACTTTCGAGGAGTGTACCTAAAAAACGAGCTAAAACATCTAAGGCCAAAAGTAAGAGAATGTGGAATTATTAATTTAGACAGTGACAGGGGCACACATTGGACAGCATATCGTAAAAATAAAGATGTTGTAATATATTTTGACCCTTTCGGAATACAGCCTCCAAAAGAGGTAATTGAATATTTTGTACCATCTAAAATTTACTATACAACTGATCAAATACAAGATTTAAACAGTTCCATTTGTGGAATTTTATGTTTATCATTTCTGAAAAATTTTAGTTTATAAAAATGGATTCATTTACTATAACATTCACAGGTACAGAGCCAGAGTTGAAGTCGGTGTTCTTTCCTCCTATAGAATTAAATGGTGATTATGTAATTGGGCTGGTAGATTTTCAAAGTTATAATTCTATATTTAATGTTAAAAAACCTCTAAACACTTTGACATATTACAAAATGCACAAAATTACAACCCCAAAAGGGGAGGTTACAATTGACGAATTAAACCGAGCATTAGATGGTAAAGTTGAAGTTATTATACAAAATAAAGTAGCATTAATTAATACAAAAGTCAAACTTATATTTTACAAGGGCCTAGTTCCAAAATTAAATAAACTTAAAGACACAAAATTAACTATAGACGAGGGTGAGGATGTGTATTATTATGATCACAAAGCTCCAAATGTAATTGAAATTGCTGAAGGTACATACGAAGTGTTTGAGCTTGCGAAGGAAATTCAAAAGCAACTCCCAGATTTTGTACTTATAGCCGATAATAAAACTATGAAAGCCACATTACATTCTGGCCATGTGTTTGATTTTACAAAACCGTGTTTAGGGTCTGAATTATTGGGATTTAAAGGATTTTCTACTCCAGATATTGCGTTTAAATCCGTAAATAAAATCAACATAAATAATGTAAATGTGATTAGAGTAAAATGTAATATTGCGAATGGGTCTTATTTAAATGGTGACAAATCACACACCATACACAGTTTTTATCCAGAAGCTCCTCCGGGCTACAAGATTATTGAGGTCCCCAGAAATATTATATACTTCCCTGTAAATAAGAGAAGTTTAGATGTTGTTAGCATTACATTTGCAGATCAACACGACAAGCCAATTGACTTTAATAAAGAAGAAACTACAATTACTTGTCATATAAAAAAGATATGAGAATTTACAAGAACGGACTGAGTGTGCAAAATGCCAGGTTTCTGCGATCAATTGGGTTGAAGTTAAAATTTTCTATTAATAAAAATGGAAGATTTTCTAGACGTTGCAGGAAAATTCCAATACGATGATAGCCTGGTTAAAATTACAAATCACTCCTATGTTCCACACAACACTTTAGCAATAAATAATTCCGATGAAATTCGAATATGCATAAATAATCAAGATTTACTAACACTCCCATGTAGGAGTTATTTGTATATTAAAGGAGAAATAGAGAATCATGATAAAGGACATTTTATAAATAATGCATTTGCATTCTTATTTGACGAAATTAGATACGAAGTTGCTGGTAAAGAAATAGATATTGTAAGAAATCCGGGAATTTCCAGTCTTATGAAAATATTGTGCTCTTACAATAAAACAACTAAATTGTCAAATGCAGCATTTGATTCTGATGAAAATTTAAAGGAGTTCCATAAAAGCGGCAAGTTTAGTACTTGTGTCCCGTTAGAGCTGTTAATGGGTGTGTTTGAGGATTTCAATAAGGTTTTAGTAAATGTTAAACAAGAATTGGTGTTGAAAAGATCCAAAAACGACTTAAATTGTATATTAACAACATCTAATGCTCCAACTGGTGTCGATCCTATTCCTAAAATTACACTTAAATCGATTCAGTGGGTGATGCCGCACGTGGTACCATCTGATGGGGAGAAGCTTCAATTACAAAAGATGTTATTGCAAAATAAAAATTTGCAAATTGCATTTAGAAGTTTGGAGCTACACGAACTCCCATCATACCCCGAAACCAAGAGACACACATGGTCAGTTAAGACGTCTTCGAGTTTGGAGAAGCCCAGGTATGTTATATTTGGTTTCCAAACAGGTAGGGACAACAGTGCACGAAAAAGAACTGATGAATTTGATCACTGTAAATTGAAAAATCTCAAAGTGTTTTTAAACTCTGAATATTATCCTTATAGTGATTTAAATCTCGACTTTGAAAATGGAGATGCCTCTAAAGCTTATGAGATGTTTGTGAGGTTTAGGGAGAGTTACTACAACACTGTCCCCGATATTAGTATTTTAGATATTAAATTAGAAATTGAAACTGCAGAAAACGTCCCTTCAAACACATCTGCATATTGCCTAATAATACACGATAAGGTGTTTGAGTATAATCCTTTGACAAATGAGATAAATAAAATGTAAATAAAATGAAAACAAATATTCAACAAGAATTGGTAGAGTCTGCAAAACAAATAAGAGAAAAATATAGGGCGTTAAAACGTGGTAAATTTCTAGAGGCTGAAGAGAGGTTCCAAACATTCCAACCGTTAATAGAGCCTTTGCAAGAATTAAAAAATTTAGCCACAAAAACAGAGAGGCCAGTTCTCCCAATGATTTTAGAAAAGACCCCGTCTAGAATACCAAGAATAACACAGATAACACCACACAAATTAGATTTTGGTCTTTTAGCATCAGACTATTTAGGAAATTACCTTAGTAGAAGTAGTATGACAGACACCACATATGGTATTAGGCGAGAAGGAAATAAATTTTTTATTGGGAATCAGGAAGTTCAAATTGCCAATGATGATGTTACAGTTGGAGAAAAAATTTATAAAGGGACAAAGGGATTGTGGGAATTGTTAACTTTAAAAGAACCCGTAAACTATAGTCAGGCTGATTTGCAAAATTATAAAGAGATTTTGGAAGCTACAAATGCACATTTAAAGGGTTATAAAACAGGTGCGGCGATGTCAAGCAATAAACACACTAAATATCTTAATATAATTAAACCCCTGTTTAAGACTGTTGGTGAAGGTTTAAGGCAGGTAACTGGTAATAAAATAGACTATGTTTATTGGGACGATCCTAATGAGCTTGTAGATAGGTTAAGACTGCTTTGGTTAAGCCGATTGGCGGGAAATTCTGGAGTGGATAATGAGATAGATTCTATCATAGAAGAATTGAGGGAAAGTGGAATTGTTTATTAAATAAAAAGATGATAGATAAATTTTATCTCGTATATAACCCGAGTAAACCAGAAGCTAGAAGTTTTAAAGAAACTACTTTAAATCTAAAAGATGATGGTTGGAATGCTTTAAATTATAAAATTAGTAGTGTTAAAGGTGGGGAGTTTACTGACGATGTATCGACTTTGGGGCAGACGTTAACCAGGAAAGGTGATGCTTTTGTACAAGGTAATACTAAATATAAGTTTTTAGAATCCAAGAATAATAATTGGAACGCTAATAAACGCAAAATTACTAATGTTAAACGAGGTGAAAGCTCAACCGATGTACCCACATTAGAGCAAACTTTAATAAGAAAAGATGGTGTCTTTGTACAAGACAAAAATAATTATGAATTTTTGGAATCGGAGAATGGTGTTTGGAATGCCAAAAAGCGAAAAATAAGTAATTTGTTGGCTGGTAAAGAAAGCGATGATGTTGTAAACGTCTCTCAAGTACCAAAAATGGATCTAAACTTTTGGGATTTTAATAATAAAAGGCTAGTTCGTGTTAAACCCGCTGTTGATGAGAACGATTGTGTTACAAAACATCAGACTGTGACTTTAGACGGTCTTAAATTTGATGGTAAAAATAAGCAATTAACAAACATTTTACCTGGGACATTGCCAAATGATGTGGCTGTTGTTAAGCAAATATTAACAAAGGGTGAGAAAAGCATAATAAAACAGGGGGATAAATATTATAATGTATTAACATTAGATGGCGATGTGTGGGATGCAGAGGACAAATTAATAAAGAATATACCTGAAGGCAAAGATAGGAGTGATATTTGTTTAATGTCGCAGGTTTTGAGGTATGACGATAATATTAAAACTTTTAGACAAGACAATATTAAATTTGATATTTGTTTAAAATCACACGCATTAAGGTTTAACAATAAAACTAATAAATTTATGCAAGACAATAATGAAATCGATTTGATGATGTACAATCCTAAATTGTTGGTTGCAGACCCTACATCTTTAAGCGGATTTAAGACTTTAGATGGAGGGGCATATTTGCCAAAAAACTATGTATATCAAAGAATGAGTGATGGTATGTTAGTTGGTAGCAATGGGGGTGTTTTTGAAACGACAGAGACTGGCAGATACGTTAACATTAAAAATAAAGAATAAAAAATGGAAAAAATTGCTTACGAATTGCATAAGCCTGCGAGAGAGAACTTTGTTAGAAGGTCTTTTAAGGTGTTGGGTATAAACGAAACTGTTCAAATAGATTTAATAGATATGCGGAATTATGCTAGAGAGAATTCTGGAAATAAATATATTTTAACTTTAATAGACACATTTTCTAAAAAAGCTTATGCTGCTCCACTAAAGAATAAAACTGGATTAGTAGTCACAGAAGCTATAAAAACTATTCTCCCAAAGGGAGTTAAAAATATTCAATCTGATAACGGAAAAGAATTTTTTAATGAACATTTTACCAAACTAATGAAAATTCTAAATATTAATCACTACCACACTTACTCTACAACTAAGGCGGCTATTGTGGAAAGGTTCCAGAGAACTTTAAAGAATTGGTTGTATAGAGAGTTTAGTGCACAAGGGAGTTACAAGTGGTTGGATTTACTTCCAAAGTTAATAAGGATATATAATAATAAAGTACATAGATCCATAGGGATGAAGCCTAACCAAGTAAGTGCTAAGAACTCTAAAGATGTACATGAAAGGTTAGCATCTAAAGTACAAGTTAAAAAGCCAAGATATAAGGTGGGGGATAGTGTAAGGATATCTAAATATAAACATGTATTTAGTAAAGGATATACCCCTAACTGGACGGGAGAGCTTTTTACAATAGCAGAAGTTAAGAAAACAAAGCCTGTGACTTATATTTTGAAAGATGAGAATGGCAATATAATCAAAGGAGGATTTTATACAGAAGAATTGTTAAAGACTAAATATAAAGACATGTATTTGGTAGAGAAGGTAATTAGGAGGAAGGGTGATTTATTATATGTCAAATGGCTCGGGTTCCCAAGTAGCCAGAACTCGTGGATTTCTGCAAAGGATGTATTAAAATGAATGCAAATTGGATTAAAACACCAAGTTTTGGCGGCAGTTGGGACACTAAATCAGACACCAGAGTTTTTAAAAAGAGGAGGGACAATATATTTAAGGCAGGGGTATATTTAATATAGGCCGGCGGGCGGGAGCTCTATAGGCGGGAGCTGGCGTCGGCGCAAAAACGGCTCCCCATAAGAATAACATGGGGAAAAAGCGCCGGAAGTGATGCCTCTTTGCTGTTTACCCACTACTGACCTTGGGGACTTAGAAAATTCTCGTTTCTTAAAATACTGGAAGATATGTATTGATTTTTCGGGGAGAGATTAATGTTTAGTTATTACACTTCCGACCAAGGGTATCGCGTATAGATTACTTTGCACTACCAAAATATTTGTTTGATTACAACTGAGGTATGACTAAAATAATTGGGGTTTAAATTTAAATAAACTTATTTAGTCTTTTGCGTGAAAATTAATTGAAAAATCAATTTTAATTGGTTTAATGTTAAAAGCAAAACATTAAATCAAAATAGTAAATGTATCCACCGAAAAGTTTCTAAACAGTTACAAAATGACTAAACAATGGTGACATGTTTAGTAATTTTATGATTATATTTGTATGTGCAAGCAGTGTAACATTTATTCAGTTTCAAAGATTTTAATAATAATAAAGATAGTGAAATCTCTGTTATTCATAAAACGTTAATTACCTAACACAATGTAACTTTGTTTGGAAAAAGAATTCGAAATTTAAAAACAAAACAAAAAAACAGCTTAATATCGTAAATGACTCATAATAATTTGATTCTGTACAAAATTTTCGATTTCAATAATGTGAAGATTTGCCTGGCGCCCGTTACTGACCAACGTCCGACTGGGTTTCAGGATGCTGTTGACCTTTGTAAAAACCGTCCTTGGTTGGTCTTTTGTAAAATTAACTTTAACTAATCAGTATGTTTCTCATCCTTTTCCTAGCCCCTTACAAAAAAAAGGTATGGCACGAAAACCGACCTTATGTCAATACGGCCATGTAAACCGGTTGACATTACCCATCTTACCCTCGAGAAACTTTTGCAAATACTCCCTGCAAACCATTTGTAACTTCTTGGGGGTTAATCAATAAAAGGTTCCAGTTATCAGGTTTATTGCCCATAACTGTGAGTAGTTTCCCTTGTATTTTTGGGAGGTTAATTAATAAAAGGTTCCTGTTATTAGGTTTATTGCCTATAACTGTGAGTATTATCCCTTTTGAATTTTAAAATCCCTTGGTCAAAACTTTGGTTCTCAGCTGCCTGGCGCCATTTACTGTCCAAAGTCCGATTGGGTTTCAGGATGCTGTTAGCCATTGTACCACCGACCTTGGTTGTAGCTTTTTGAGGTTCTTCAAACTTATCTTCCCGAATACAGAACGGGGAATAGAGCAGTTTGTGGTCCAAGTGAGAATCACGTACTGCCCTATTCCCCGTTTTGGCAACATTTTCAGATGGCCTTGAGGACTTAGAAAATTCTCGTTTCTTAAAATACTGGAAGATATGTATTGGTTTTTCGGGGAAGCTTTTTGAGGTTCTTCAAACTTATCTTCCCGAATACAGAACGGGGAATAGAGCAGTTTGTGGTCCAAGTGAGAATCACGTACTGCCCTATTCCCCGTTTTGGCAACATTTTCAGATGACCTTGGGGACTTAGAAAATTCTCGTTTCTTAAAATACTGGAAGATATGTATTGGTTTTTCGGGGAAGCTTTTTGAGGTTCTTCAAACTTATTTTCCCAAATACAGAACGGGGAATAGAGCAGTTTGTGGTCCAAGTGAGAATCACGTACTGCCCTATTTCCCGTTTTGGCAACATTTTCAGATGACCTTGGGGACTTAGAAAATTCTCGTTTCTTAAAATACTGGAAGATATGTATTGATTTTTCGGGGAGAGATTAATGTTTAGTTATTACACTTCCGACCAAGGGTATCGCGTATAGATTACTTTGCACTACCAAAATATTTGTTTGATTACAACTGAGGTATGACTAAAATAATTGGGGTTTAAATTTAAATAAACTTATTTAGTCTTTTGCGTGAAAATTAATTGAAAAATCAATTTTAATTGGTTTAATGTCAAAAGCAAAACATTAAATCAAAATAGTAAATGTATCCACCGAAAAGTTTCTAAACAGTTACAAAATGACTAAACAATGGTGATATGTTTAGTAATTTTATGATTATATTTGTATGTGCAAGCAGTGTAACATTTATTCAGTTTCAAAGATTTTAATAATAATAAAGATAGTGAAATCTCTGTTATTCATAAAACGTTAATTACCTAACACAATGTAACTTTGTTTGGAAAAAGAATTCGAAATTTAAAAACAAAACAAAAAACAGCTTAATATCGTAAATGACTCATAATAATTTGATTCTGTACAAAATTTTCGATTTCAATAATGTGAAGATTTGAATGAATGAACTCCTATTTAAAACTAAATTAGAGCGAAATAATTCATATTACCTAAATATGGCAACTCTAAGACCGCGGTTTTTGAAAATGTAATGAGTAATCTAAAAATCAAATAAATAAAACAACCGTAAAACAAAATACAACAATAATACATTAAACTGTTTATATTACTGTTTTTGTCATGTGTGTACTAAGATATACAACTGTATAATGTGTACTCGCTTTACTCGCTGGAGGTTCCCTCACAAAAAAAAAATTAAACGGCAAAAAGTCATAGCACCAAGGTGTTATTCGATCTAGGACAATGCTACGGTAACTGATGTTGCATGGATGTATTAAACAAAGACAATTTCTAGATTCACCAACCGTTATATTAGTTACCGTTATATTAACTGATTTTTAATGATCAGCAAGTATTTATTAAACTTCTAATATATAAAGAGCATGCTGTAGAATTTATTTGTACAAAAATCTAAGTCTTTTGTGAAACTTTTCTTTTAATTCCGAGGGTTGAAATCATCACAAAGAACCAAAACACGGTAAATATGGATGAATGAACTCCTATTTAAAACTAAATTAGAGCGAAATAATTCATATTACCTAAATATGGCAACTCTAAGACTGCGGTTTTTGAAAATGTAATGAGTAATCTAAAATTAAATAAATAAAACAACCGTAAAACAAAATACAACAATAATACATTAAACTGTTTGTATTACTGTTTTTGTCATGTGTGTACTAAGATATACAACTGTATAATGTGTACTCGCTTTACTCGCTGGAGGTTCCCTCACAAACAAAAATACCCCCGTCGCAGCAAACCTGCGTACTCAGCGAATTTCCAATGCATAATATATGTCTTAATACCATATAAAGCCGCATACCAAGTTTCATAAAAATATATTCATATATAAGCGATATGTACAAGTTTAATTATTCTCCATAAGAATAGCATTGGTGATGAGTAAGCAGGTTTGCTGCAACAAGGAACTAAAAAAATGGGGTTTTATGCAAATATCAATACAACTCAACAAGGTGAAGCCACATACCAAGTTTTATTAATTTATGTTTATAATTAAGGGAGTCATTACATTTTACTTATTCTCCATAAGAATAACATGGGGGCTGAGTACGCAGGTTCGCTGCTACGGGGATAATCAACAAAAAATCAATTTTTTGTGCAAATATCAATATACCAGTTCTACGTGACCCCACGTGCCAAGTTTCATCAATATACATTCATTAATAATGGAGATATCAAATTTTATTTATCCTCCATAAGGATAACATTGGACAACGTACTGTGTTTAGCACTTTGAATATCTCTGCAACGGTTGGACGTAGAATCACAATTTAAACACCAAAATGATTGTTTTGTGGAGCTGAGTTGATTGGTAAAAGCAAATGTGAAGTTTACATTAAAATTAACTTAGGAAAAGCCAAAAACCTTTTTTCCCATAAGATTAACATAGGAGATTTTATGAGCAGGTTTTTTTTGGATTTTCTCCGCAACCACTTAACCTAGCTTAATAATTCAAAATACCATATTATTTGTTTTTTAAGCTCTATAACATGGTCAAAACCAAAATTAAGTGTTTTAAAAATTTTAGGGTAAAAAATGCAAAAAACCGATTTTTGGAAAATTTAAAACCCCCATAAACCCCCCCTTACCATGGCCCGATTTTTCTGGTTATCGAACTTAAAGTCATAAATGTCACTTTACACATTTGAGCCAAATTTCATCGAAATCGGACGTTTTTTACTCAAGTTATCGCATTCACGGACACATATATATATATATATATAAATATATATATATATAAATATATATATATATATATATAGATATATAGATATATATATACATATATATATATAAATTTGAACGAATAGTGTTTTAGTCATCTGGGGACCTAAAAAAAAAAAATTTGTCATGGTCTCGGGCTTAAATCTTACCATGAGACCTACGGTAATAGCTTCTTCCCTATAGGGGAAATTCGCTAAAAAAATTAAACGGCAAAAAGTCATAGCACCAAAGTGTTATTCGATCTAGGACAATGCTACGGTAACTGATGTTGCATGGATGTATTAAACAAAGACAATTTCTAGATTCACCAACCGTTATATTAGTTACCGTTATATTAACTGATTTTTAATGATCAGCACTATAAGAGGGAATTAACATATTAAGACACATAATAAACATGAAGACATTGTAAATAGTTATGATAATAAGCAATCGACAGTTGTAATAATCAGCTGAGCCCTTGAATTAAGTCGTTCAACACCGTTTTTATTGGGAAAGTAACCTTAATATCAAGTTTATTTATGATTATTATATCACGATTACCACTTTTAATTGGTAATTACTAACTTGCTTTGTCGACTATTAAACAACAATTATTATCGTCCTACTCATTATCAGAAAACTTTAAAACGTTGGGGAATGAATCCATATCATATCTCCAGATTGACCAAGTACATGGTTTTACATTTTACTGAGAATATTGTTTTCATTTAGACTATTATAGTTAGGTACTTCTAAAACATCTTTCGCAAAGTCGGCACACTTTTAGAAGGTTGTACAATCCCTTAATTTACGAATTACAAAGAAATGATTTTAAAATGTAAACGATAGTAAAATGTGTATTTTATTATATTATTTATCCCAAGTATCTTTTACCCCATTTATAAAAATACTATTTATTATATACAGGATAACCGGTACTTTAATTTTCGTTGTTTTTTGTGACCAACACAAAAATAATCATTAATAGATGTAGAGCGAATAGATTTCATAGAGAAATTATAGGAATATTCAATACAATTTATGACCAAACGTAGCAAACAAACAAATTTGTAAGCAAGGACTTACAATTTTGTTTGGTGGTGCATTCCGTGTCATGACAATGTGTACATTTTATTGGACCTTCTACGTGTAAGCTTAAGTGCCGCTTCGTTCCGGTTATGGTATTCTGAACTAAGTGCGGGTACTGAGGACTGAACTTGTTTCACTGTCAAGGAGCTGATTTAATACAGTTTAGTTTTGATTGGGGTATTCTGTTTTTGACAATGACTGTTCTCTGACTGCAATGCAGTGCAACACGTATTGTCGTTTGCTTTATTAGCAGCTAAACTGCCCAATGGAACCAGTCCGAAGAATGAAAATTGCGCTAATGTTGGAAAATATTTAAGATCCTTGACATACTACCAATAAAACCCCGTCGACGGAGGGTTATAACTTATTTTGGACACATTTATACTGTAATTCGTAGCAATAACGAATCCATTTATTTAAATAACAAGCATGTGTGATAAAGATGGATTAACAATTTTTCCTAATAAGAGGGTATTAACACATTAAGACACGTAATAAACGTAAAGACATTTTAAATAATTATTGTAATAAGCAATCGACAGTTGTAATAATCAGCTGAGCCCTTGAATTAAGTCGTTCAACACAATTTTTATTGGGGAAGTAACCTTAATATCAAGTTTATTTATGATTATTATATCACGATTACCACTTTTAATTGGTAATTACTAATTTGCTTTGTGGTTTAACATTGTTATGACCCGTTTCATACGCTTTGTTTGGATTAAAATAAGACGCCGCGGTAAATGTGTGTCAGCGGCTACATATTGTTAGGCCATCTCTACTCTGGACCAACCATTGGTCTAGAGTCTGGCTTGCATAGTGAAAACAATACAAAATAGCATGACTGAATCTTTACGTTTCCATACGTCTCCTTGAAATCTTGTACGTTTAAATTATATAGAAATTTGATTTTTTTTTGTGATATATTTAATGACTACTAAAGGCCGTTAGCTCAAAGAGTATATAACATCCTAATTTATACTTACAAGGGGTATTGTAATAATTTTACTTAATAGCTAATCCTTTGAGAAACTTGTTTAACCGGGTGTGTCCAACTGTCCACTCCGGCGGGGTAAATCCATGTCGGAATTTGCATAGGGTCCTCCCCAATTTGAAGTCCCCTGAGACAATAAATTTGTTTGAATTTGATTTTCGTGAGCATTTAATGACTTTCAATTAAAGAGCTATGTTATAATCTGGCAGCTTTGTGCCGTTTGTAAAGGTCGATTCCTGACGGTAGGTAGTCATTTTGGGTTTTTTTTTATAATACGTTATTTTATACAGTTTGAGTAATGAAACAGTTGTTTCCTACCATGTAATTGTATGACCTAGAACTAAAATATATTAATTGAGACTACCCAAAATAAATTTAAAAAAAAACTCTCAATAATTACACGTTATCACATTTGCTATGTCACACACCAATTGCGTTTCACCTTCGATTGGTTCATTAAACATGCGAAAAACCAACAGCAATCATGATGTAATCGTTGCAGAAATTAAACGCTATCACCGACCAGCCACCGCCGCCGCGTAATGACGGGTAACTGACGCTTCCTGCATCCGATCATAATTGTACGTTTCATTTTTATGGGCAGTTTAGTTTGAGGCGATGCTGGTTTTTTTAAAGTGTCCCCGCGTGTAAGTGTTACGGCGGGAAAATGCAAGCAAAAAAAAAAAATGAAATCAAGAACTTTGTAACGTGTCAATTATAATGTAGATAATTATTGTGTATCGTTTCCTTGAGAGTAATCTATAATATTATAAAGAAGAGGTGGTTTCTGTCTGTCTGTCTGTTTGTCTGTCTGTCTGTCTGTCTGTCTGTCTGTCTGTCTGTCTGTCTGTCTGCCGGTCTGATGTTCCGGGTGAACGCAAAAACTACTTAACCAACTGGGCTGAAACTTTACACAAAGGTAGATCTTGAACCCATGCAACACATAGGCCTATTCACTTCTTTAAAATTCCCTCGGGCTGCACCCCGGGAACGTTCTATTTTCCCAAGTTTAAATCGGGTTACATAAATTAGTGATTACATATGTAATTTATAAACATTTATTTTATTTAACCTTTTATTAATAGGTAAGCACACAACTGCCCCTCTTTTTTCTTAACTGTTATGCATCGTAGGAGAAATTCACGCATACCGTTAGGAAGGTATTGCTTTGTCAAATGATCAGAAACCCATTATAATTTACATAGCCTCTCAGACCTACGCCCCACAAACCTTTGAATATATTTAGTTTATTAAATTTGCTACATATCAAATTATAATTACTATGAGAAATGCAAGTTTTTGTTATGTATCGAAACCAAGCTCAACATTTTTCACTCACACATATTATTTTATTGCCCCAAGAATTTACAATAAACTTCCAAATAATAATGTTAAAACTTTGGTAAATCACAAGAAATTCATAAAAAGAGGTTAGACAATAATTGAAGGGTTTTAAAAATGTTGATGTTTTATTACAAATAATGCTTTAGTTATGTTAAGAACACTACAAAATTATTTTAACAAAATTGGATATTTGGAGTTTGGTTTAGTAATATTTTAATACGTATTTTTATAAGTTATTCTATTATGTTATTATACTTACAATTCAAAATACTTACATATAGCACAATATTTCATGTTAATAACCTGTCAATTATAATGTAGATAATTATTGTGTATCGTTTCCTTGAGAGTAATATCCTATAAATAACTGTTGGAAAAACTAAATAAAATACGAACCAAGATGTTATTACATTTAAGCGTCGGTTATAAAAAATTAAATTTCAAAATGGGCAAAAAATGAAAAGACAAAATTTATAGTTAAAACAAAACAGTTTCAATACTACGTTAAGTGCGCATGGTTCGCACTATCACATAAAGCCATTCACCAAGTTTGATAAAAAATTAAATAAAAATATATCAGCAAAAAGACGTTTAAAATAGAAATTGATGAATTTCAGTAGTATGCTGTTTTAAATTAATTATTTACAGAGTATTAGGGCGATTTTAGTCATTTTGTTGTGATTTATGTATATCTGTCAGTCTTCTGAAAAAAACGGTAAACATATAATTTGACTGCTAAATAGTCTATAAAAAGCTAGAAATGAACATTCTTACTTGTATTTTCTCTGTTAGGAGGTCTGTAGATGTAAAATGACAAAAGTAAGTGTTTTTTCGTAACAGATTATCTGTGATATTTCTTTAGAATTGTTCATTGATAATATAAAATACTTTATTGATGGAATAAATAAATTATAGTTTTCATCCAACCAAACTGTTTTTGTTTAGTACAGATATAATAAAACTATCATTTGATTCTTAAGGAGTTGAGACTCTTAGAAGACTTATTCCAAAACCATCTCGCTATATTTATTTTTTTTTTTTTTATTAGTCTTCAGAGAGCAATATGCATTTTTGTTTTGTTTTATTAACTTGATTTATTCTCTGAAATATTTTTCTCCTATCTGTTGATGACTGTTTTTAATAACATTCAACATTGTTTAAGTTTAATGTGTTGTAAATATAGATAGGTGTTCAGTGTTTTAAGCTAGTGAATAAACCATTGTAAATATTTGTTAAACTAGTAATCACTTCTTAATTATGAAATGTATTTAACAATGTTGATTGTTTGGAGGTTTAGTTGAGAGTTTTTATTTCTGCTGTTTGTGTACTTTTGAGCATTTGCTAATCACAGTTGTCTGTACAAAGAGGTCTTTAGTTATCTACAGTAGTTCCTGTGATGTGTACAATTTGTACTAAACTGTAATGCTAGTTTAATTATCCCACATGTAATGTATGTATGTATAAAAACTTTATAAGTTTCCTTGTTTATCTATTTTCTAAAATTACATGATTAACAATTATTGTTAGTTTGAATACAATTTTTTAGTCAACTTATTTTTGTTGTGCTCCTTTCCCCTTGGCAGGCAGGGGACTTGTTAGTCTCGAGTTTGTGTGCAGTTCACGTTGTGTAGCCACTTTCTAACTGGATATGCAAGCGACCTTGCCCTTAACCTTGGCTATAATCTTGAGTGACCTTTAGGGTATAGGATTTGTATTAAAGACTAATACCCAAGGGTACAGTTAGTTTTACCTGCGTTCTCTTTCACCTGATTAAACATTCATAATTGTATTGGGGTATAAAAAAAATGAGCTTGGTTATTATACACATCCGAAAAGGTATATAATATTTGTGGATTAAATTGCGCTTTATTAATGCGGTAAATAGATAGTGTTTATTTATTTGAAAATTTAAATTAAAAGTAAATATATAGCTTAATCCATTGCACAGAAAATGACATGTATTGTGTTTTATCTAATGAGAAAAGTTCTAATGAAGAAATTTTTGGTGTTTTTTTTTTGTTTTGATTAAGATTGGGTAGTTATAACTGATAGTATAGAGTTACATTATAAAACAACTGAGGGGGTTTAGCTTTTATATATTTAAAAGGAAACTAAAAACCTTCTTAAGCCTGCTTTGAGTTAATATTTTTTTTTTTCTACATTTTTAACACTAAATTAAATATCATTCTTCTGTGCATAACTGTTTACAGAGTCACAAGTAGTGACACATCCAGCTTATCAGTGCAACACTTAAAAAGTTTACATCTCAAACAGCTAGGGTCTTGGCGTAACTTGTTTGACTGTAATTACAGGAAAAACTATATAATGCATTTATATATTTATTAATCAACCCTCTTGCAACAAAATCAGTCAACAAGTTATTCACTCACTTGTTACAATTCAAAATAGTTTAAAAAGATTGTTTTTAAGAAGAGAGTAGTTCGCACATAACACACAGACATAAGTTAAAAAATATATCAAATACACTGTTGATCAGGGTATTATATATATATATATATATATATATATAACTGATTTATCATTCTATCAACAACAAGTTTGTTGCTTGAAAGCATTTCTTAATTTAAGTGCAAATTATATAATACATTAAGTTATAATATTTATATTCTTTAGATTTATTAGGGATAACAGATTGAAACCTAATACCTAATGAGAGCAGATAAGTACCTAATGCTAGCGATATTAATTTAGTTTAAAAGACGAGACAATTGTGTAAAAGTATACCAGATTCCCACGCTCAATTTTAGTCTGATCGACCTCCGAGTCGGTGTATCGGATAGCTAATTTTGATTACAATATGAATATATAAAAATCTCACAACCCTCCGATACAATGTTCTAATTAGTTTACCAGGCTTCGGATAGCCAAAGGCGCTGTGCACCGCGGCGCGCCGCGCCCCCCGGCTACTCGCTCTGTAACGCACGGCTCAAACTATAGTATAATGTAGTCATTTTGTTATCGGAACGATTTTACTATATAGAATACTTTCGTTTATTAATTACTATGTATGATTTTATTACCTTTCGTACTTGTAATACACGTAAATCTTAGTCTGTCATAGAATTTATTGCTTATACAATTTTTGCTGACATTGCACTGATTATATATATATATATATATATATATATATATATATATATATATAGTTTACATACATAGAATGCTTTTTTATAGTTACCCTCGTTTAAGTTTGCATATTTATTCGAAAATTTAAATTAAAAGTAAATATATAGCTTAATCCATTGCACAGAAATTGTTAGTACAAGTGTTTCAACCATTGCATATCTAAGTGTAAAACATATCAAATGAACCGACAAAATAAAATACAAGAGTATTACGTCGACGCCGTATTAAATTACTTTTGCGGCGAATGTAGTAGAGTGCATCTGCCTTTGCACCTGCTCCTCTGTCGGCTATAAAAGCGAGGGACTAGCCGCAATAGTCTCACAGTTTTAGGCTGGCAGCTTAGCTAGCTGTTCGCCTTAACTGTCTGTAATAGCATCTTTAGTATAGAGGTGGTACCCCTGTATACTAAAGATTCTACCTTAGCATGTTAGTTTGTTATGCATGTTAGTTTGTAGTTTGCTGCTATAAAATGTAGTTAGTGTTGGTGTTTGTAATTATTTGTGGTGTTGGTCTTTGAAGTGTTTTATTTACTAATTAAATATGTACTTTTCTTTCACGCTTTTAAAACTTACCTTGGTCAAAACTTGGGTTCGCAGTAGCCTGACGCCCGTTCGCTGATCTACGTCCGACTGGGTTCCAGTTTGCTGTTGACCTTTGTACAACCGACCTTGGTTGATCTTTAAAAAATAAACTTTAACTTTAACTGTTCAATTTGTTTAAATATTTGCGGGTAAAGTCTTTATTTTTGTTTTAAAAGTAACATGTTTCTCCTCCCTTTCCTAACCCCTGACAAATAGGTTCGGCCCTGAAAACCGGACTTGTCAATACGGCCATGTAAACCGGTTGACATTACCTATCTTAGCCCTTACTCACGAATAAATTTTCGGGGGAGAGGTTAGCGTTCCGTTATCAGGTTTATGCCTATAATTGCGAGCATTAAACTAGGCCTCTTCTCCTAATACAGAGCGGGGAATAGAGCACCAATTTGTGCTCTATTCCCCGCTTTGGCAAAATGTTCAGATGACCTTGGGGACTTAGAAAATTCAGGAAATTCTCGTTTCTTAAAATACTGGAAGATATGTATTGATTTTTTTCGGGAGAGATTAATGTTTAGTTATTACAGAATTCAGATCCGACCAAGGGTATAGCAGTAATAGCCAAAAACAATTATTTTGAAGGTCATATCTAAATAAATTCTTTATCTCTAGTTTAACTTATGCCAAGTGGCTACTCAAATTACGCGGATTGATCAGAGGAACAAGTTGGTGCAAGTAGAATTCAGATCCGACCAAGGGTATAGCAGTAATAGCCAAAAAATAACTATTTTCAAGGGCAAACCTATATAACTTCTTTGTTTTTGGTTAAAGTATAACATGTGGGTACTTCAATTACGCGGCTTGACAAGACGAACAAGAAGGTGCAATCGGAATTTAAATCTAGCCAACGGTATAGCAACCGTTGTGGTGGGGGACTTGGTGTGGTGGGGGAAGGCGAGTACCTAACCTACGCGCAAACGCTACATCACTATATGTCCAGCTCTTGCGCGGTACACATGGATTCACAAATACAAGACAATAATGTTTCTTCCACATCTTTATCTTTTAATATTTACCAAGCTGACACTAATGAAACGACTGATCAAATACAAGTACAAGAAGTGTCTACCACAACATCCTCTGATACAGAAGCAATTACGTTATCCTTGATGGGTTTTAACTAATGGATATTTTATTCATAGTCTTCCTCCCCGCGCCAGCTGCCATCTGCCACCTGCCGCCTGCCATCTGCTCCGCCCCACCACACTTTTACCCCCACCATTTTGTTTGATACCAAAACGCTAGCTAGCGAATAGTCAGTACACCTCCGGCTCTCGACCGGTGAACATCGAGCTCTCCGAGACGCTCTTCACAAACTAACAATATCATTTCACTCAAGATCTGATGGATGTTTCTATTTCATTGCCGTCACGTATTATTTCCACCTGACAGCAATGAAATGCAAACACCTAACAGAACAGATAGGTGTCGAAGTATCTACCGTCTTTCATCAGAAAGCAAAGTGATGGCCGCAACTCGTCCGGATCAACAACATCGATGACAACCAACAACGGGGAACTATTGTAAACATGAATTATTGTAAATAAAATAAAGTAATATTTGTAATATGAATTATTGTTAATAAAATAAAGTAATATTTGTAATTGTTCTACCTCGCACTCGTATCATTCGATTGTTTCATTCGATAATTTTCATTCGATATTTATTATCGATTAACTATCGAATCACAATCGTTTTACGAGTGCGAGGTAGATTTTTTTTAAAAAACTTCACCGTGACCTTGAACTTTGAACTTTTACTCATTTCGTCACAAAACCGCCTACGTCACTGGCTCAGCCTCAGATGACGTCTTTCATGACTCAGCGCATCCGGTCACTGACCGGATGTGACGTCACTTTCGGCGCAAAACCGGCAAACCCACACTACTCACAAATATGTTTTACTTTCTGTGAATTAATTGTCTTGGCTTTAATATGATGACTGATTTCACAAACTTTGTCAAAGTCCATATTTTGCTAAATCAGGGACTGAATTAGTAAAATTTACAATTTTTTATTAAACTTTCATACAAAATCACCATTGGGGATGAAAAACTGTTCTACTCTTAGTTGATATCCTGGTTTACTAAATTTTTTTCGAGGCTAGAATTTTATTCGTGTTTCTAAATTAAACTATACATGTTTAATATAGAAAAAAAATTACATTTGATCTTGTGAAACCGTATGTGAGTGGAGAACATTGCTGGCTCTTTTTCTTCATCCTAAATTGAAAAGGACAACAAACAAACAAACCCCTTCAGCACTGAACCATAAAGGGATGTTGTTGCCTTGATTCTGGTTCAGACTTTCCCACAGAGATCATTGTTATGATTTTTTGGTCCTCAAAACATTTGATGTAAAAACATTTACGATTGTTGTTGTACTGCGGTTATTATGTTTTGTGAATAAGTTTCATTAAAGACGTGTGTACCTCATATTTAAGTATTATGACCAATAAACATCAAATTAAAAATGAGGGAGGGTGCTCAAGTAAGTAACTGTCGTAAGTTTATTTTTTTAGCGAATTTCCCCTATAGGGAAGAGGCTTTTACCGTAGGTGGCATGGTAAGACCTCGACCTGGGACCATGGTAACTTTTCGTTTTGAGGCCCCCAGATGCAAAAAACACCATTCGTTCAAATTCATATATACAGGGTGTCACAAAAATCCATAGCGCGCTATGCAGAACCAGATTCTACATACAAAAACAAGTCGAAAATGCATAGTAATTTTTTTTCAATTTCGGCTTAGTTTAGGTGTAATCCGCCGTTTTGTATTTTTATTTAATAATTAATAATTCAAAAACCCTTGGAGATATTTTTGTGAAACTTGGCATAAACTTTAAGTTTCTGGTTTTTAACATTTTCCAAATATAATTTTTATTAAACTTATCAAATTTCAAAATGGCGGCCATTAAAATATTTTAAAGTCAAATTCCATGATAAATAGCAACTAAAACAAAAATTTACAAGACATAAAATTTAAAGGACTTTGTAATCCAAATCCAATGACATTTTTACTGTAAAAATCGGCTAATAAATGCAAAAGTTATGGTATTTTTTTATAATAAATTTTAAAATGGCGGCTATATAACATTTTCAAAGTCAAATTCCCTAGTGCATTTGACCATCTAATTACAAGTCCTTTAAAATTTATATCTAATACAATTTTGTTTTAGTTGCTAGTTTTCAAGGAATTTGACTTTTTAAATGGCCGTCATTTATATATAACCGTAGGCACGATCACTTTCGTAAAAATGGTCCGATCTTGATGGAATTTAGTATAAACGTGTAAGGCAGCATCTATTTTTATGAATTCGAGAACCAGACAGGTCGCTCTACTTTAAGGGGGGTTTTGTACCCCAAAAATATTTATTTTTTTACTTTTTACATATCACGTTTTTGAACCAAAATTTTGGTTTACACCATTACATACAGCTTAAAAAACAAACAATTTTGTATTTTGATCATCGCTCTACGTCAATTGGTTACCGAGATATTAAGAGTGCTAAACACAGTACGTTGTCCAATATTAATCTTATGGAGAATAAGTAAAATTGTATATTTCGCTTATTAATGAACATATATTAATGAAACTTGGTATGTGGATTTATATGGTTGGGTTTTAATGCTATTTGCATACAAAACTCATTTGTTGTGGTCCCCATGGCAGGAAACCTGCGTACTCAGCATCTATAATGTTATTCTTATAATAATAATACACATGTGATATCTTGCTTGTTTATGATCATAAATTGATAAAACTTGGTATGTTTCTTCATCTGGAGGTGATCCATTGGTATTTGCATAAAAACCCAATTTTGTGGTCCTTGATGTGGCAAACCTGCATACTCAAACCTAATGTTTTTGTTATGGGGAATAAATACAATATCATATCTTGCTTATTTATTAACATGCTTTGATTAAAGTTGGTAAGTGGTTTCATGACTTAGTTAAGTGTCGTTTGAAATTCGCTGAGTATGCAGGTTTGCTGCAACGGGGGTATTATATATTTTTTTGTTTTACATAGTGAATACATACATTTTTAATTTTACAGTGAATTTCTAAGCCGTTTTTGCGATTATATCTTTGTTATTTAAATTTTCCTAACAAATCTATAATCCAAAAATATTAGAAAAACTAAGAAATAAAAAATTAAGTTTTTATTGAAAAAGAACGATATAAATATGTTTACTCTAGTTAGATATCTATTAATTAATTTATAACTGGATTTATAAATTTAATGGCCGTCATTAGTGTTTTCAACTTTAATTAAGTTGGATCTTTAGGAAAATATACTCCTAATGATGTCACCTAAACCCACCCAGCGCACAATTATATGAAAACATGGCAAGCTTTGTAGGTGCACCACATGCGTCAATAAGCTCATTAACATCAGCAGAATATAATTTTGAAATTGTTGTTCATGCTTAGAGATACTGACATAATTGGTTCTGGAATATGACTTATTATCAAAAAAGGTTTTGACAAAAGCTACCAATATATTTATTATACAACTGTATTCGATATTCAGCTTAACCATTCTAACTTACGTACAATTCAGCATAAATTTACCAGCATCTATGAATGTACATAGTGTTTGATAAGCATCACGATCTCTTTTAAGAACACGAGTTCTTATTCGTTTATCATCAGTAAAACGTCAAACCCTTTAGAGTTTTTCACTTTGCTGTTATCTAGTTGAAACTTTTGTTTTTATTCCAAGTATATACAAATATAAGACAAGTAACACCACTAGCAAAACAATTGACTAACAGTTATATTTAGGGTTTTTGCATATTTCTCTAGTTATTCATTACCTGAACTAATTGGGACGAAAGGTAGGCTATATAGAATAAACATAAACTCAAATATCCATTAAAAATTCAACAGTAATTATAAATCATCCAAGCTCACAAATATCTGAAATTGTTAAAAGCTGGAAAACAATATGACACAATTAATATAGAGGCGCAGCACGATGGTTAATACCCAGTCAGATTAGACAAATCGGCTGAAATAATTCCCGTAGTTCCTGAACTTGGTTTAAATGGTTCTTTACTACATTAGGTTGAAAAAGTCCTGATTAACGGACGGTGTGCTGGAAGAAGGGGGCTTCAAAGTTGCCTTTTTTTATTTTTTCGTTTATATATCTGAATCTTTAAGTGGTATAGAAAGGTTTGGAATATACACATTCAAACTGATTCAATTTCCTACAAAAAGGTTTTTGTGCATTTTTTCGTACGTCTTCACAGTGTTGTTCGACCACTGTTTGAAAATTACCCTCGACCTTCAGAAAAATTACCCTTTTTCGCCGTAAATTACCTTCGAAACTTTTTTGTCCGGTAAGCGCATTTTTGTATTTGTAAAATATCAGAAAGTAAACTTTTTAATTATGGTCGCACATTAAATTACATAACACGTTGACATTACAAAAATAAAAATAAAAAGACATTAATATTTTATAATTTACAATAGTCCTAACCATGCAATTATTTTGTCACGCTTTTTAACGATAATGGCATTTTTTACGTTTTGATAGGAAACGGTCCAAACACCGATCTTGTTACTGTCTAACGTCAACCCTTTGTACCTGAATCGCAAATGACAACTCGGTCCAGTATCGAGCCTTTACAAAATGTTCAGATTTTTGTAGGATCATCTAGCGAATTTCAGGTTACGAGGCGAGCAAGATGGTAATATTGGTAACCACTACGTTACCTAGTATATTTTCAATGTTGTTAGGCTATAGAACATAGCACAAGTTGATATACCCAATGTGTGTAGGCCTCCTGTTGCTATATTTATTAAATAGTTAGTTAATAATATGAAAAATATGCTTAAGTCCTAAAATAACAGTGGAAAATAAGTTATATAACAAGCAATTCAAATTAAATAACCCCTTGAATTAAATTACCTTTTTTTACCCTAAAAAGTAAATTACCCTCGAAAATACCCTCAGCAGATAAAATTACCCTACAAAAGGGTAATTACCCTCGAATTCCCAACGCTGGGTCTTAACCTCTGAGAGCTACATGACTGAGAAGGTATTATCATATCAAAAATCGTGTTTTATAGCCTCGGATTGGGCAGGTTTCAGACACTGAGGTGGATTTAATTTCTATAAAAGTGTGGATATGTAATATTTTAGACAATTGTTTTTGTGACGGCCCAAAATCCCTAGACTGTTAAAAGCCATTAATACGACACTGTAATTAAATAATTACAATTTACCGTTCCTAATAATTAAATTTCTACCGTCACTAAAATCTATAATTAGAAAGAGGAACGGTGCTCTTAACATTAATTTCATTATTTAATTTTGAAGAGTTGGCTGGTACAAAATATAAAATAAACCACCAGACGCTAGGATATTTGCTCCAAGCTAATCTCAACTTAGACGCTCCCACGGGCCCGGCCGGGCGTTGATGTCAGCAGGAATGCAAGTGTCAGCATTTCCTCTCTCAGCGCCAACCTCAAAGCACGTTTTCAGTACCTCTTAGTTTGAGTAACGGCGTGAGTGATCGTTTGGCTGCAGCACTTGTCAATTGAAGTGTTCCCGTGACGTCACGTGTTGAGAACGGCTCTGATTGGTTGAAGGGGCTTCAGCATCGGCGAAGAAGACGGGAGATTCGCCCCAGTCCCTAGGTAGTCACGATGTAATTAACACGCGTCGCGTCGCCTCTCCCTGCTAAATTATTAATTGGTGTTTTCTTTCTAAATTTAATGTAACCTTAATTATTGTATTTTAACCGCGGATATACCTATTGTTAACAACGTTCAAATTGTTTTAAATCAGTTGTTGTAAAGTTGTAAGTTTGAATAAATAGTAATTTTGTTTCCCAACCGGCATTATTATTATTGAAATCCCAATATCGGCCGTGTTACATTTTCAAACTACCGACGATCCACTAAACACTACTTGAATAACATCTGCAAGCATTACATCCATTGACTATATATACTGAAGTAGACTTCTCATTGTCATTGTAAAAGCTGTCCCTAGTTTGGAGTATGTCAGAATTCTAAGAGGACGTAGTTACACTGATCACCAACAGAGTATACCTCTGTCAACTATTACTTATCCTCTTAAGGAGGGGATAATACAACAGTTGGTGTGTCAGGAAGCAACCATAAATCGATTATAATTTTTTTCTGGGGTGGAGATATTTTATAGTTTAACGTAAATAACTAAAAAAAATAGTTTGCAGCAGCACAATCTGTCGGTGACCTAATCAAACTACGTCCACTTAAAATTCTGGCTAACACTATACAAGTGGGACAGCTGGGCCATATACTTGGGAAGTCTCCTTCAGTATTTATACTCAAAGATACATCGTAAGCTGAACACAGTCGACGTACCTTGTGGGACAGCCCAAGATATGCGCAGCTGCAGTAGCCGTCTCTGAGCACTGGACACGACAGCGTCTACAGACACATTGGTGGGCGCGCTGGCCGGGGAAAACCCGCTCCTGGACCCCTCACCAACTGGCTCCTTGTCCCCTGGTCAGACACAGTGGATGGATTACAATCTTCAATACGTAATGCATTGGTAAATAAACTAAACTTTCCTTTAATTCACGTGGATACACCTATTATTAACCTCAACTAGTCTTGCAAGATGAACTAATTAACATTGATGTTTCTATCAAAAATGCTGAAAAAGAAATTCAAGAACCCTTAAAACATGCATTTATTCATGAACTCAACAAAATAAAATTGGAAATAAAGAAACCATCCATTGTTAACAAATCAAACCAAGATATGAAACTTATAAATTCCATAGCAAATAAATTAAAAGATAATGATGCAATAATTTGTAAAGCAGACAAAGGAAATACTACAGTTATTATCAGTAAAGAAGACTACGAGAACAAAGTACAACAATTTATCGATAATAATAGTTTTAAAATACTATCAAAAGATCCAACAAAAGAATTTTCAAAGAAAACTAATAGTATAATAACGAGCTGCAGAACGATACCAAAAGATGAACAATATCAACTTAAAGTTATAAATCCAAGAGCCCCAAAGCTTAAAGGACAACCTAAAACCCACAAACCTGATATTCCGATGAGGCCCGTAGTTAACTTTCAAACAGCTCCAACTTACAACCTATGTAAGTTTTTAAACAATAACATTAAGAATAGCTTAATATGGGAAAATAATTACTCAGTAAAAAGCACTGTAGATCTAGTTAACCAAATCAAAGATATAAATATTCCAGATGATTGCATATTCATATCATTCGATATAAAAGACATGTACACGAACATTCCTCCTGATGAAACAGTCAGAATATTAGAAGAAGATCTAAAGAAAAATAACACACTGAGTCATCAGAGCATTAAGGATTTAATTAAACTCACAAAAATATGCACCAATCAAAACTATTTTGAATTTAAGTCGACCTTTTACCAACAAGAAGATGGATTGGCAATGGGATCACCTCTCTCAGGACTACTTTCTGATATCTACATACATCATCTGGAAACCAATAAAATATTAAACGAATCAAACCCTTCAATGAACAAGATTATATATTGGTATAGATACGTCGATGATGTACTTTGTCTATTTCAAGGTAACGAAACTGAAGGTCACGAACTTTTGACCTTCCTTAATACACTATCACAAAGTATCCAATTCACAAAAGAGGTTCAAAAAGATAGTATAAATTTCTTAGATCTGACAATTTCTAATCAAAATAATCACCACAACTTTAATATATATAGGAAAGCCACTCAAACAGACCTATTAATTCCTTCAGCGTCAAATCACCCGTGGAAGTATAAAATGGCTGGATTACGCTCAATGGTGAATCGATTATTAAATGTGCCTCTTAATAAGAATGAATATAATAAAGAAAGAAATGTGATTAAATACCTAGCACAAAAGAACGGTTACAAACATGAAATTGTTGATAAAATGATTAGGAATATCAAAAAGAAAAAAGCTAAAAACATCAACACATCAAACGAAAACCATCAGAAACGTTTTATAAAGGTTCCATACAATACTAAGATTAACAAAGCTATTCGCAAGACGTTTGAAAGAACCGACTTAACTTTAAGCTATACCACCCGAAACAACACATTTAAATGATTGACAAATACTCTCAAAATGATTCCAGAAGAAAGAATGATTATACTCAATCCGGACTTTACAAAATTCAATGCTCAGATTGTAATAAATTTTACATTGGACAGACAGGTAGATCATTTCAGTCAAGGTTTAAGGAACATATACAAGCACTAAGAAGCAATAACAAAACCTCAATGAAATCCAATTTTGCTGAACATCTCCTGACAACAAACCATAGTTATAAGAGCATAGACGAGAATTTAAAGATAATAAACTATATGTCCAAAGGTGAGAATATGAACTCAGCAGAAGAATTGAATATCTTTGTCGCTCACAAAGAAATGCCTCAGGAATTACTAAATACTCAAATTAATACAAGTAATCCAATATTTGAAAAGCTAAGGAAAATGAGAATAGATAGATAAAAAACTTTATCATCAAAGTGAAACATCTGCTAAGTAATTTCCTCATATGTCTGTTTTTGTAATATTTTTAATATCATAAAACTAGGTTAGGTATTTGTTGACCATGATGATGGGCTTATGTCCCGAAACATGTAGTCTTAAAAATAAAAATAAAAATAAAGAAATTCCTTAAGGGTACTCAGTTGAAAAATGTTTCATTTGATTATTATATATATATATATATATATATATATAATCACTATAATCTATATTATATATATATATATATATGTGTGTGTGTGTCCGTGAGTACGAAAACTCTCGTAAAAATTATCCGATTTTGATGAAATTTTGTATAAACGTGTAAAGCAACATTTATGATTTTAAGTTTGAAAACCAGCCAGATCGCTCTATCCGAAGGGGTATTTTGGGGGGGTTTTGTACCCCAAAAATGGGTTTTTCGAATTTTTTACATATAATTTTTGAAATAGTCAAATTTTAGTAAAGCTGGGAATATAATTTTGCGCATTATAAGGTTAGGAGAAGGTCCAGACAGGCTTGAAAGTAGGCGTGAGGTTGTTGGGGATAATAAAAGTACTCTAACAAAGGAATAACAGGCTTTTCTAGTGTAAAAACCCCCATAAGACAACGTACTGTGTTTAGCCGATACACATTTTCTTTAATAACTCGGTGAATATTCATGCTAGAATTACGGGAGAGGGCTTAAAACTTTCGCCTTACTAATTCACATCTTTTTACATGCATTAATTTTACGTCCGGGGCTTTTCTGACCCTTTTTGGGCCAAAAAACTCGAAATTTGAAAGATTAATCCCCAAAAAATGGGTTTAGAGTTTTCCGATTGTTTTGCCCAACGAACTTGTCCAACAGATTATAGAATGGAACGTCCCTACCAAATTTGAATTAAATCGGACAAAAAATGCGACCGCTAGAGTGCATACACACATATATATATATATATATATATATATATATATATATATATGTCTATATATATGTATGTATATATGTATGCATATGTAAATATACAAATATATATATATATAAAATTTTGAACGACCCCCCAAAACGTGTTCAGGGGGTCACGTTAGGAACTTCTATGGTTGTCCCGGGCTTAACTTTCACCGTGCGGGTCATGCTAATAGTTCACTTTCCAAAGGAAATTCACTAAGGAATAATGACTTGAGTTAATTGAGTTGGCAGAACAAACATAGTTAGTTTATCAACATAAGTTTGAATGTGTACGTTTGTAGCTTGTTTGGTTCCCCTTTCAACAAGTTCAAACCCATTAACGTGAAATAGTTTATTGTATAGCGTAATTTGATTAATAATTATTAGTTACTTGCGTTTGACTTTCCTTGAGAGTAATGTAATTGTATTGCAATTACTCTCAATTAACGAACTATTACTTAACGAGAACTTATTAATTAACGAGAGTAATAGTTATATGTTATATGACTGTCAAGATAGACAGATAAGACAACTTGAGCAGGCCCATAAATTAGTCCTGAAATCTAAAAACCCATTTGGACTTAACTTAAGATAACCAAAATTTATCATGTCGTATACTTTTTATTTATTTTATCCCCTAAAAAATTCTTAATGCTATTTATTTATACTACCGTTTATTTTTAACTTGTTTTTGTTAAATGCTTTAAATCTATAAGGTTTAATTTATTGTAAAAATAATTGTAAATGTTAATTTTTATGTACCAAACCCTACTACGGTATAAAATTTATGTAGATAGATAACAACTTAAACATCTAATCCCAAATAAGTTTAATAAGTCATATGTTTCACATTTATTTTTGTTTATCGTTTAGTTTTTGAAATGTAGTATTCTGATGAAGGCTTAAGCCGAAAATTTGAATTTTATTCTAATAAAAAGAATGTGTATCAAGATTGTTTTTGTTAATTAACATGAGTATAACTCTCAATGAATTAACGAACTATTCTGTCTACACAATACAGTTTATTAAGTTGTATTGTAACTTGTATTGTTATATGCACTATACTTGTATTGTTATATATATTACACCAAACGAATAAAGGGTTTGGTGTAATATCCAACGATTCATTTGTAATTTTTGAATTCATTCACCATCATTGATTACAGAAAATACCCCCGTCGCAGCAAACCTGCATACTCAGTGAATTCCAATGAATATATAACCTAACACATTAACACTTAACAGGATTCATAAGAGATATATTCACAAACAAGCAATATTAAATATTCTCTATAAGAATAACGTTGAGGATGATTACGCAGGTTTGCTGCAACAAGGATCACAAAATAATGGGTTTTTATGCAAATATCATTAGAACTCATCTAAGTAAAGCCACGTACCAAATTTCATTCATATACATTTATAAGTAAGCGATATATAACATTTTAATTATTCTCCCTAAGAATAACATGGGGACCGATTACCTAGGTTTGCTGCTACGGGAACCATGCGTGAAAATTTTGTATTTTGTGGAAACAACGATAAACCCCAACCAGATGAAGCTATATACCAAATTTTGTCAGATTATGTTCATAAATAAGCGAGATATCCAATTTTTCTTTTTCTCCATACGAATAACATTAGACAACGTACTGTGTTTAGCACTTTCAATATCTCAGGAACCAATTGACGTAGAGCAATGATAGAAATACAAAATTGTTTGTTTTTTTATGCTGAATTAAATCGTAAAAATTAAAATTTGATTTAAATATAATTACATGTTGAAACCCCAAAAAAAACATTTTTGGGGTACAAACCCCCCCAAAAACCCCTCTTTGGATGGTGCGATTCGTCTGGTTTTCGAACTCGTTCAAATAAATGGTGCTTTACACATTTGTACAACATTTCATTAAGATCGGACCTTTTTTACGAGAGTTATCGTGCTTACGGACACATATATATATATATATATATATATATATATATATATATATATACATATATAAAAATTTGAACGAATGGTGTTTTTGGCATCTGGGGACCTCAAAATGAAAATGTATCATGGTCTCGGGCTTAAGTCTTAACATGAGACCTACGGTAATAGCTTCTTCCCTATAGGGGAAATTCGCTAAAAAGGTTCAAGACGTGTCGGGGTCTGTAACCTGATCCTGTCTTTAGTTAGGAAGAATAACTAAAGACAATGTGATTACGTTGTCTCAACGTTAACTCAACAGGTTCATAAGACGATTGTTGGCACAAGTCAGCACAGCTGGACAAATTTACAAACAAACCATCTACAGCTTTGTTGTTACAGCTCTCTGTTTTTAGTGAATTTCCTTTGGAAAGTGAACTATTAGCATGACCCGCACGGTGAAACTTAAGCCCGGGACCACCTTGGAAGTTCCTAACTTGACCCCCTGAACACGTTTTGGGGGGTCGTTCAAAATGTTATATATATAGACACACATATATATATATGCACTCTAGCGGTCGCATTTTTGTCCGATTAACTTAAAATTTGGTAGGGACGTTCCTTTCTGTAATCAGTTGGACAAGTTCGTTGGGCAAAACAATCGGAAAACTGTAAACCCTTTTTTTTGGGGATTAATCTTTCAAATTTCGAGTTTTTGGGCCCAAAAAGGGTCACAAAAGACTTGGATGTAAACTTAATGCATGTAAAAAGATGGGAATTAGTGAGGCAAAAGTTTTAAGCTCTCTCTCGTCATTCTAGCATAAATATTTACCGAGTTATTAAATAAAACGTCTTTCGACTAAACACAGTACGTTGTTTAATGGGGGTTTTACACTAGGAAAGCCTGTTATTCCTTTGTTAGAGTACTTTTATCATCCCCAGCAACTCACACCTACTTTCAAGCCTGACTGGACCTTCCCCTAACATTATAATGCGCAACATCGTATACCCAGCTTTGCAGATAAATGAAACCAGGAGCATTAGAACAGCCAAAAAATCAATGTTTTCAGATTTCAATAAAAATTGGAATACATGTATGTTTTTACACATATTTTGAGTTTTAAACTTTTTTTGTGGAAATTCACTTCCCTCACGTCAGCGTGCTGCGTGCGAACTCGTTTGATTTTTTTTCTGCTTAGCCTGGATTACGCCACTAATTTTGATATGTGTTAGTTATTCTTATTACCTAAAAACGGGATTAATTTCCAGATCCCAGAAAACCGTAAATACTCGATTTCCTCCAATCAGTGATGACAAATAATTCTTAAATGTCATAAACTCACCATCAAGAACAATCAATAAATAAAAAAATACTAAGAATAAATTAAAATGAAAACGTTTACTTATAGGATCTCTAAAGTTTAAAGTTTAATGTTTTTGGGTAAGTACAAGAAGTCAAACATAACTTTTGTAATTATCAATTCTGAATATTCACTACCAGTCCCGGATATTAACTAAAGTGAGATTTAGACATACTTCTTGGTTTTAATAAGTGACTAATCTAACCTAACCGCTACGACGGCGACGCGACGCAGTGGTACGCTGAAAAGGAGAATGTATGTTTACAATGTTTCATACATGGCACAGTAAAGATTTTTAAGAGGCTACATGTAAAAAATAAACGGTATCAGGAAACTGGCACATACTTTCTCCCTTTTAGCCCAACATTAACGAATAAATTACTTTTTATTTAATAAATATAGAATACAAAGCACGGTCGAATGTGCAGAAAATCGTGTAAACAAGTTGTTTTAAAAAACATCCACCCAAATCCCTGCTTTGGAGGCACTACAGAATCCATTGCTACACTCGTGGTTTTAAGAGGACAAATGCCCCCTATTCCCCCCCAGGGTTATTAAGGGGCATCTTATTTCGAATTTCCTCTGTTGGTCAATGCCAACTTGACAAGCATGTCAAGTTTGAATTAAATTTATCAGTAAATAAGAGAGAAATAGTAATTTTTGTATTCCCCATAAGAATAATATTGGACAACGTACTGCGTTTACCGAAATATGAAATTTTCAATTTTCTCCGAAACCAGCAATCGTAGAATAGTAATTCAAAATACTAAATTATTTAGTTTTTTGAGCTCTTTTTAATAGTGAATAGTAATATTTTTTAATGTTTATTTATTTTTATAAAAAATCCAAAAAACTGAATTTTTGATCTTTTAAGTCCTGTAATTTCTGAACCCGAATTTTTACAGGAATGCGGGTGGTGTCATTTTGTTGGAAAAATAATGTTCTACAAGCGACTAAAGTTTAATCAAAATCGTTAGAGCCGCTTTTGAGAAATTTGGATTTTTCATGTTTTTTTTGCGGTTTTTGGGGGATAACTACCCTTAAAAATCAAAAATTCCAAAAAATGAAAAAACGCCTGGAAATATCGTGGATTAGTACAAATATTTGGTATCGTGGACATACCAAATTTCATAAAAATCGGCCCATTGGTTAGGGCTCTAGCTCTGTACACATCCACACAGACACACACACACACACAGACACACACACACACACACACACACACACACACACACACACACACACACACACACACACACACACACACACACACACACACACACACACACACAGACAGACATCACGTAAAAACCACTTTTTTGGGTTCAGGGAACACTACTAACAACTCAAATTCGAAAATTTTGACGAAAACAATACTTTCTCCATATACTATGTATAGGGGGAGAAAGTAAAAGGGATTGTTTTACAAACTATCCGGTATCAAGAAGCTAAAATAAATGCTAAACTGTGAATTTTCACACAACCACGTACCTGTTCTAGGCACCTACCCACGTTGTAACAAAGTTGTTTGGTAAAGTACCGTTTGGTCAAGGACCTTCAAAAATGAAAATAAATGCTAAGCTATAAACGAATTGACAATATCAGACCCATTAAAAGGACTGGTAGTGAAACAATTAAAAAGTTCAAACCAAGCAACAAAACTTAAAACTCATTGATAATCCTGATAAATAAAAAACTACAGAAGATTATATACTGATTAATATCCACTTAGCGTTGTTAGTAATCTAGGTCTAGGGCCCTATTTTAAATTTCACTCATTATTTCAAGAATGATTGAGGCATGAAACTACTTCATGTTTCCTTACCTGTAGTATTTTTAATATTTTGATACTCCGTGCTTTCCAGCTCCTGTAAAAAAATAAAATAACATAAATCTTCGTTAAAACCATTACATAAAAGTTAGTTAAATTGTGAATTTGTTTTAAGGAAGATACTCATCAATAAAACTATTAAGTATAAATCAAGAGTATATTTTAAAAATAATTTAACACGTTGGATGCGGAGGACGATAATTCCCGCCCCCTAATTAACATTGAAACTTTTGTGATTTTCATGATTAAACATGTTTCTCAGCATTGAACGTGTTAAATAAATTCCTAATAAATATTTAAACCATAACTTATGTTTCAATCAATTCTTAATAGTTTAGAAAAAACCATCTCGTTAGTTTTAAAAAACAATTCTTCCTACGAAACGAGTTTTCGAGAATTACTGACCTATTGTTTTAATGGTGATGTATTGTTAAACAGAAGAATACAACGCTTTGTTTAAATCTTCTAGTGATTCGTTGTTTGTTTTCACCCACATTACTGGAGTTTAATTTATACACAATCACCATGGAGATTGGAATTGCAGTGGTTTTCACGGTCCAAACACTGGTCTGGTTACCATGTATCAACATTTATTATAAAGCATGCAACCAGCATTCGTTAATAGATAATTAATAACAGTTTGAATAACTGTCATTGTAATTTTACTTTGTGATTTGTGATTTTGCTTTGTTTTATTTTTAATACATCGGGAGGTATGTTAATCTTGAACCACTGATGGCTTGGATAAATTAAAATCTGACTTAGAACTTGTCAAAACAGTCAGAGAAGGTAATTGTATTTGAGACATAAACCCTTGAAAAACACATTGATACACATAAAGGTAACACTGGTTATAGGGCCGTCAATGTGAAATCCACCAATGATAATCAAGCTATTATTTTATTTTTTAAATCTATTAGAAACCTAATTTTAACTTACAATTGGATTTAGAGAGATGCGTTGAGATTTAAACGGAGTTTGAATATAAACCATGATTTATTCTTAGATTGCGTCACCTCACCATTCATCAATAGCAGTCAGCGGTTCAATACCATAAATAAGCAAAACTCTCCTGACGTCCAATCACGTTACTGTATACAATACAGACAGTTTTCATTTACCATTTAATCATTTCGAAAGTCATTAAATACCTTTATATTACCAAATGGCTTTACTATAAGCATCGCCTTTAAATTATGTTTGTAAAAATATCAGAAAACCCAGCCAAACCTCACTAGGAAAATTTACAAGCAAAATATAAATAACTAAAAAGTAAAAACAATCACAATCCGTTTAATAGATTAATAATGGAAGAGGTAAATTCTGCAATTGTATGACTATTTTATATTTTTAGCGGATTTCCCCTATAGGGAAGAAGCTATTAACGTAGTCAGCATGGTAAGACCAAGGCCCGGGACCATGATAACTAATCGTTTTGAGGTCCCCGGACTCGAAAAACACCATTCGTTCGAATCTGTATATATATATATATATATATATATATATATATATATAGTGGGTGCGATAACTCTCGTAAAAATGGTCCGATTTTTATTAAATTTGGTACAAACGTGTAGAGCAACATTTATGACTTTAAGTTCGAAAATCAGCCAAGTCGCTCCATCCAAAGGGGTATTTTGGGGGGTTTTGTACCCCAAAAATGAGTTTTTGAAGTTTTTACAAGTAATATGGTATAAAGTCAAATTTTAGTTCTCACCAATGGATTCAGCTTTAAAAAACACACGATTTGGTGTTTTGATAATTTCTCTACGTATATTGGTTACAGAGATATTGAAAGTGCTAAACACATTACGTTGTCCAATGCTATTCTTATTGAGACTAAGAAAAAAATTATATCTCGCTTATTTATGAACGTACACTAACGAAACTGTGTATATGCTTCATCTGGTTGTGGTCTATTGTTATTTGCACACAAAAATTAATTTGTATCGATAATTCCCGTAGCAGCAAACCTGCGTACTCAGCCCCCATGTTATTCTTGTAGAGAATAAGTAAAATATTGTGTCTCCTTTAATTATGAACATAAAATTATAAAACTTGGTATATGGCTTCACCTTGTTGATTTATATAGATATTTGCATAAAAACTCATTTTTATGTACCTTGGTGCAGCAAACCTGCATACTCATCCCCTATTTTAATCTTATGGAGAATAATCAAAAGGGTATATATCGCTTATTTATGAATGTACATTGATGAAACTTGGCATGTTGCTTGACCTAGTTAAGTTATATTGATATTTGCATGAAAACTCATATTTTGGGTTCCCTTTTGCAGCAAATCTGATTACTCAGCCCCAATGTAATTCTTATGGAGGATAATTAAAATATTATAGCCTATATTGCTTATTTATTAATGAATATTGATGAAACTTGGTATGTGGATTCATCTAGTTGAATTATATTTATATTTGCATAAAAAGCAATTTGTTGTGTTTCTTGTCTCAGCAAACCAACGTACTCAGCCTCCATGTTATTCTTATGGAGAATAAGTAAAATGTAATGTCTCCTTTAATTATGAACATAAATTAATAAAACTTGGTATGTGGCTTCACCTTGTTGATTTATATTGATATTTGCATAAAAACTCATTTTTTCTGTTCCTAGTTGCAGCAAACCTGCATACTCATCCCCTATTTTATTCTTATGGAGAATAATCAAAAAGGTATAAGTAGCTTATTTATGTCCCCATGTAATTTTTATGAAGATTAGTTAAAATATTATATGTTGCTTATTTATTTTATGAATATTGATGAAACTTGGTATGTGGCTTTATGTAGTTGAACTATATTTATATTTGCATAAAAACATTGTTTTGTTCCTTGTTTCAGCAAACCTACGTACTCATTCCCTTATTTTATTCTTATAGAGAATAATTAAAATTGTATATATCGCTTTTTTGTGAATTTATTTTCATGAAACTTGGTATGCGGCTCAATGTGGTATTAAGACATATCTTATGCATTGGAAATTCGCTGAGTACGCAGGTTTGCTGTGACGAGGAATTTATTGTTAAATCCAAAGCTTTAAACTTTTAATAGACCCTGAGTCGAAGAATAGCAAAATACCAATGAAATTATTTCGAAGTCACTTAAATAAGTTTCCAGATTAAGGACCATTATCCACTAATGGCGAAGTTTACTTTTTCTATTACAGAATACCAAGGTTGGCCTTGATGGCCCAGATGGCCTGCGATTATACAGTATTATGTCTTACAATTCGATAGCATACTTCATCTGGCCCACTAAGCTCGAATGAGTAATGCGCATGATATGGATAATGAATAATCTGTTAATAGTTAAATATTCAGTATTATTTAATAGGTATGAATAATTATGTAGATCATGGAGTTGTAAGCCATATTTAATAGAACCAAAAGTTCTTTAGTATGCAGAAGCCAACAGCTTCTATATGCCGTATATTTTTCAATCCATCCAGGTAGAATTGAGCAATCTAAAGCCCTGCCATCGTCAGATTGGGAAAAAAATTCTGGCATTCAGCCCGAACACTAAAGAGTTCGATTGCAACATTTATACTCAGAATTTATATGCGTTTTAATGTTTTTTACTGAAACAAATTAGTGTCTCCTGTTTATAGTTTAGTTTATAACTATGCATTTTATTTGAAATGACACATGATATTAAAAACAAATGAAAATGTTCAATATTATAAATATTATTTATCCAACAATTATAAATCGTTCATAGTTATATAAACGGTTTCAGAAAACTTACTTATACTTTCTCCATAGTAACTTTCATTTAACCAATATTCCATTTAATTTACTCTACTATTATAAAGTACAGTAGTTATCATTTGCTAGACTCAAAGGATTCAAAGGAGGAGATCTCCAACCTCTCATTCAGGGTAAATTTATTGGCCAATGTTAACATTCAAACAAGATTTTAATAAAATTTATCATTAATTAGGCGAGAAATTATAATAACTTATTGATTCTCCATAACAGTAACATTGGACAACGTACTCCGTTTACAGCTAGTTAACATTTACATTTTCTCCATGGCCGGATTTATTTGGCATTTATTTATTTATTTCCAACAGTTCCATAATTACAACATTACACATCACTCTTATATCTACATGGCAAAAATATTAATATCTTCCAAAATTGTGATTTACACGCACAATAACTTAGTAACAAATTAACCAACTACCAGCAACAATCCTAATGAAATTATAGTATAAATATTTCATGTATTTGACATGTTAAAAATAAGCCGTTTTTTTGTGACAATAACTCCTCCTAAAATACTGAACCGATTTTCATGTTTTTGGTGTCATTGGAAAGAGCCTAACGTGAAGTTGTGCAGGAAACGTTTTTACTGAGAAATAATTTGTGAGTGAGGTCCTGGGGTCCCTTAAAGTTGAGTTTTTTCCCACAAGCTTAGCATTGGGAAATAACTATAAGTTTTAAGCAATCAGCTGGATAGAGTAAACACAGTGAATCAGCATGCCATGTTGGCTTTGGAACGGTAACACAATATTTATACGGGAATGGCAGTTTAATATTACGTTGTGATCGCGAGCGAAGCCGCGACAGGCTACTAGTTAATTATAAATACCGGAATGTGACACGTGCCAAAACACTTTATAATACACTTCTATTGTATAATATATTATTATTTTTTTATCATCATGTTAACTATGTAGTACCAATTAACTCATGGCAAAATGCTTTTATTTAACAGATTTGTTCATGTGAGATGTTTTGCATTAATAAAGCTTATGTTTATTTTTCCTTTGGTAGTAAAGTAGTTACTAAGGATTTTTTTGTTTTTTTTTTAGATATTTTAATGGTAAAAGTTTAGATTTTGTTGTACAAAACCTTTAACTTTATCCTTTATCTTTCCTACTTTAGACCTTATGAATCAATGTACAAAGTTCCACCTCTCTAGTTGTCAGGTTTTAAAACGTATCTCAAAATATATACATTAAGAAAGGGAGACAGAGAAAACAAAATAAAGTAGTAAGAACTTAAACAAATGATTCAAAGAAATATGTGTAAACATAAATAATATTCTTTTTAGTTACTACAGACAGTATATACAATTTATGTATGTACAGGGTCATCGAAAAAGAATACCTATATTTGAAACATTTACTATTTCGAGTAGGACGAATATATCGAGGCGAATATGGTATCAAGTTGAAGAGGGGGTTAGGAGTTTTTGTTTTTTCAATTGTTAGTAGTCGTTGCGTTGTGATGATGGGTCGTCGGCCTTGGTGCCAAAAATAGTGTTGTGCATCGCTGTCCCTGCCTAGCCAGTACGATGTGGACCGCGCAGCAGAAAGCTCAGGGTGTGTTTTGGTTTACAGAGCTGAAAAATTAATTGTGCGTGTTTAAAGTAATTTTAGACAAACTTATGGTTGTTGCGATGCATCTGACAATAAATCCATTCTTATTGGCTGTCATTGCTACTGTTGTTCCAGCATCGAAGGCTAGAAATAGAATTTTTTTATTTATGCCGAGCTACTATTGGGGAATGTATCGAAACTTATTAAGAGACGTAAAAAAATCCAAACTTTTCTCTTTAATTTAAGACCATATTTGGCTCAATATGTTCATCCTACTTGAAGTAGGCAATTTTTCTAATATGGGCATTCTTTTTCGATGACCATGTATAACTGTGTTATTAATATGTGTCAAAGTAAAGCTAATTCTGCTTGGCCTGATTCCAATGTGTCGCCACCTAAAAAAAATGCTAATCTTTTTGTCAACACGTTCAACTCTGTGGTAGTAATTTTTATGAATGATAAAATTGTTTGGTTGATTATTGCTTCTTCATTTACAAAAAGTGCTCAGATTCCCTTTTCCATGTGGTTACCAGCTGCTGTGATCAGTCTACAGTCTACAGTGATCACAGCACTATTAAATCGATGAAATTAACCCACACAGTTCCTGAGTACCTAAAATATACATAAACATTAATGCGAAATCCAATTTTACTTTGGACGAGAATAAATCATGCCACGAAACTATATTTTTCTAGACAGTTGTCGTTTTACCATCATATACAATTTTGAATAGTAAGATTTTTAAATTAAAGCTATTTTTATAAAACACTAGTTAGTATCCAACACGACTTCGTTCACGTGGGTTTTCTTACTACCATTGATTCCCGTTTCTTTTCCCATGGTTAAAAATATTGTTACCATGGAAACTTAAATGAAATCATTTAGTTTAAAACCTTTCAGGGCGCAGCTCTACAGCCCTAAGACTTTGATTAGTGGCTAAAATCCTTCCTAGGGTTAACCTGAATGACCATGCAAAGTTTCATCGTAATCGGATTAGTGATAAAGGAGCGCATAAACAATAAAAAGAGACTAACAATTATATTATATTTTTATATATATATATATATATATATATATATATATATATATATATATTGTTAATGTACGATTGGATTGCTGCAGATGAAAATAAATCTATATCACAGATCGAATTTTATTAGTATAGAACATCGATAGACTAAATGGTTTGATTAATGCTCGCTGCTAATTTTTCCCGAAGGAAATGTGTTATTACCGAGAGTGGAATAGCCAATCACAGGTATTAGGTTTCATTTCGATATGATGTCCCACGATACCGTTCTAAACCAGTAGCTTCAACTTTTATAATAGAAACAAGCGTAGGGGAATTTCCCAAACATTATTCTATAACCCTTAGAAAATGGAGTGGTTTTAAATTAATTGTATTGTTGTCTTCAGTTCAAGTTGTGTTGTAAAGCTACAACCAGATTTCAACGCTGTGCTACAACATTAGCAAGTAGGTAGTCCAAGCTGAAATCATATTCATCGGTTGAAATGAAATCGTTAATAATTAAGTTCGTTAACACGGTTTCACATATTAGTATTTAAACAAAAAACAAGCGTTCATAGTGATGGTCGCAGTGTGTCTTCGACTGAATAAATTCTATTGCGGATGAGGGCACGGTGACACTGAAGGCGACAACGAAAGGGGTGCCAGGTGAACATTGTGTCGTGGCCTTTGTTTGGACCGATGAACTTGGGTTTAAATTATGTTATTAAATCATGTATTAATAGCATAATTCGTGTTGTTACAATTAAACAGGATCATAAACTACGTCTCACAACACTACAACGTATATTTACACTACTACTGTACTTACATACAAGACGGAAATAATATACACAAAAGATGGTGAATTTCAACCAGTTACATCGGTTATCATCAGACCTGGTTTCTCTGATTGGGCCTGATGACGACCGGTGTAACTGGTTGAAATCGATCACCTTGTACCATCTTTTGTTAGTGAATTTCCTTTGGAAAGTGAAATATTAGCATGACCCGCACGGTGAAACTTAAGCCCGGGACCACCATAGAAGCTCCTAACGTGACCCCCTGAACACGTTTTGGGGGGTCGTTCAAAATTATATATATATATATGTGTATGCACTCTAGCGGTCACATTTTTTGTCCGATTTACTTCAAATTTGGTAGGGACGTTCCTTTCTATAATCTGTTGGACAAGTTCGTTGGGCAAAACAATCGGAAAACTCTAAACCCATTTTTTGGGGATTAATCTTTCAAATTTCGAGTTTTTGGGCCCAAAAAGGGTCAGAAAAGCCCCAGATATAAAATGAATGCATGTAAAAAGATGGGAATTAGAGAGGCAAAAGTTTTAAGCCCTCTCTCGTCATTCTAGCATAAATATTTACCGAGTTATTAAAGAGAATGTGTATCGGCTAAATACAGTACGTTGTCTTATGGGGGTTTTACACTAGAAAACCCTGTTATTCCTTTGTTAAAGTAATTTTATTATCCCCAGCAACCTCTCGCCTACTTTCAAGCCTGTCTGGACCTTCTCCTAACCTTATAATGCGCAAAATTGTATTCCCAGCTTTGCAAGTAAATGAAACCAGGAGTATGAGAACAGCCAAAAAATCAAAGTTTTCAGATTTCAATAAAAATTGGACAAATGTATGTTTTTACACCGATTTCGAGTTTTAAAAGTTTTTATGTGGAAATTCACTTCCCTCACGTCAGCGTGCTGCGTGCGAACTCGTTTATCATTTTCTATCTAGCGTTATATATTTAGCGTTCTATCTAGCCAATATACAGTTGCCACGTTCATTAAATTTAAGTTTATAATCGCAGGTTTTTGTCTAATTTTATAATCCCACCAACCTTGTGTCCTTGGTGGTTTGGTGGGGGTTGCAAGGTTTTTTATTTTTTTTTTGTGTTTTTTATTTTATGACTCCTCTCGTCATCGCCTACAGTGTCGCCGTGCAGTTATCCGTGACGGAAGTTATAAGTAATGACATGTGGCATTGCGACCGTCCGTATGAACGTCCGTTTTAGTTCAAATGAAGAAATATCTGTGTGCTTGTGATTTATGTTTAGGTAGTTTTAAATTATTAACCACGTCAATAAATGTGACTTCACCATAAAAACAGACGGACTACTTTATAATGGGGAAACAGTGTTGAAACCTGGTTGTATTTTTACAACGAAAACTCGTACTGAAGTGGAAAAGGCAATTTAAAACCACTTCATTTAGTGACGCTAGTTCAGATGCAGTTATTTAGCTTTTTCATAGTTACTTGTAAACCCAATACAGTATTATCAATGTTAATAGCAATGAAAAGAATCACTTTTATATTTTGTGATATTTTTCTCCACACGAAACTGTTTTAGGAATACTGAAAATGATTACAGAGAGCCATATCGAACTCTATTTTTATAGAGCTCAATGAATACAATTTTTTACTTCGCTTAAAGCACACGTGCATTAGCAAACTAATGTTTTATGTGAATTTAATATATTGTCACTTAATTCTAAAAATATAAATTCATCAATATATTCATGGAATGTTTTTCTATTGGTAATATTACGAAATAATAAAGTGTTATATCGGCAGCCACGGAACGATGATTCCAATTAAATCCACAGCATTCCGCTAGCTGCGTAGTTCAACTGGTCTTGAAATAGTTCAATATTTCCGAAACTCTGTTTTATTAAACAATTTTAAACTTATTTCATAAAAGTGGTTTTAAATATTATTTTATTCTTACGTAAAATGACTTCAATGAAACTAAGGTTTAGGGTGTGTGGAATCACGTCATAAGTGTATACTGTATGCTATATGTATGCAATAGGATCAACGTTTCCTTCTTTAAAACACCAAGGTAACCATAATGCTTTATATGTTTTCTTATCCGAAAATCATTCTTAAGGCTATTTGTATAACAAAAACTAATAAAGATGAAAGTTACTAATTTGTTTATATTTAAACTATAAAATGTTAATTATTGAATGATACGTTAAATGTATTTATGAATAATACTCTAATTATTATTCTGTATAGTATACTAGCTGGTACCCGGTACAATTCCGATCGCGTGGATTGTCTTGCCTACCATTGATTCCCATTCCTTTTCCCACTCGTAAAATTATTGTTACCATGGAAACTTAAAATCATTACTACTTAAGGTTAACATTGATGGTTTTAAAGTACAGAGGGCAAAACCTTAAAGTCCTAGGACCTTGATTAGTAGTTAGAAACCCTCCCGAGGTTAACCTGAACGGCCATAAAATATGTTTATGTTTATGAAGGGACGGAATCAGAGATCCCACGGCTGATATCCAATTGCACCGGCGGTCGAAGGAATTTGCAAGGGTCAAAGCATTCCTCAGTCCGAAAAGTGTCTTATTGCACCGATGTGGTGGTCAAAATCTACCCTCCCCACTCAAACCCTACGCCACTTGCAATGATTCACTTTTTATGTAAACATTTTCATCACATTTTTCATACATTTGTAAATAATTAATAATCGTATTTTGCATATGTGCCCTGTTCAATAATTCAATATGTTAAGATACCTGTTTGTCCCCATGCGTTACTTTTCCCAATGATGTATTAATATAGTATAATAATTATGTATTGTTTTAATTTTCCATCCCTCTGAATATTTCACTTTAGTTATTAACCATTTAATCCCATAAATAGATATTTCATTATAATTCACAATAGCCTACTTAACATTTAATTAATTTAAAGATTCATCCTGTACAATTATCTCAGATCACATTTTATATATATAGCCTAAGTATTTAAAATTCAAAATTGATCTCATTTTATAACCAGAAGTGAACATCCTCCAGAAGTGTTTCCTCCAGAGAAAGTAACTTTGGGCTCAAGATTAGTGTTTTGTGTTTAGTTTTGTGAACCCTATAACAATCAACAGAAAAAGCACCTGGTGATGAGGACTCCTGGAGAAGACATGGCCTGTGTTAGATGTTTGGAGGGCACTGTCCCAAATTTCATTTAAATTTTCCATTTAAAATAGTATTTAGACATTAACAGTCTAACATTTTATAGTCACCGGAGCCCAGATCAGTTATTTCCCTTATTTGGCCACCTCAAGAATAATTAATAATATCTGGGCGAAGATATATGTTGCTGAAGTGGTGAGATTGTTTCATTTAGTAGGCCTAACTACAAGCTTCAAGACTTCACCAATATAAATTACTCCAAGAATTACTAAAATATTTACTTATAAACTTTGAATCCGAAATAGGCTATTACTATTACAGCACATCAAAATTACTATATATAAACTTTGAAAGAATATCAGGACTTTAAATATAGCCTAGAGAACTTTGTCCTTTGGCAACCATTTTGAATTCATAGCATCTCAAAGACTATACCAACAGTGACTTTCATTATTTCATTAGAGATCAGTAATTAGACTTTTATTAATATTAAATTCGTTTTTCATTGGCTTGTAGATCAATTCTAATTTATTTTATAATATTTATTTACTCAATTATCAAGAGTTTTATGGAATTTTGCCGGCACGATCAACTACACCCTGAGACAGAACCCCTTGTGCATACCAATTGAGCTAAGCCACCATTATTGTAATTCAATTATTAATTCAAATTTTAGAAAGTCCCTATGATTGTAATATATAATTGTTAGTCCCTTTCACATAATTAATAGACAAAAACTTATGTAAATTCCTTTAATAAACAATCTATCTACCCATTGTTAACAGCTGTTTCCTTTACCTAAGTTAAGTAGTTGTATAATAGTGAACAGAACATAAGAGAAAAGGGTATTTAAATAACAAACAGTCAGTTGTCTCAAAACACCCCGTTTGTTGTTGTTATATTATTAGTATAGCATATTTATTATTTCACACTTCTCCCCGCTGTTTCCTTTCCCCACCTCACTACATATATCTTCAAACATAGTGCTATGCTTCCTCATGTATTTGTAACTAACTTTATAAGTGTTTACAAATTTCTTATGAATTCCAACGTGAACCACATCATTCATTGCATCAACATACAATTTAGCGACACACTCCCTACTAACGCACCTACACTTCTGTCCTTGCTTGGTTAGATCACTATTGTAAAATTTATGATTATTAAAAATTAACAATTCCCGCCCCTTCTCACTTAACATTACTAGCGTTCCCGACACAATGTCACTCATTCTGCTGAAAAATATGACAACCGATTGAAGTGGGTAAGCAGGAGCAGAGTGGTTTGGTTAACAACCGGCTCATGGCTCATATTCTATATTTTAACCTAGTCTTATACTTAGTTGATTAAAGAAAAATCTTCTTGAATAATTTTAATTGATCGCCGGTGCAATTGGAACACCCCCCCAAAAAAGGCGCCGGTGCAATTGGACACATTAGTTTGGGGCTGATCCCTGACCGCCGGTGCAATTGGACATCTGCGATCCTCACACGTCAGCCGAAGCTCATTGTGTGGACCTAGTACGTTAGTCGGGCTATGCAAAGTTTCATTGCATTTGGATGAATGGTATTGCTTTTTACTACACAGAGATGTATACATATATCACGTTTAGTATTTCTCAGCCAACTATGAGGGTATGAGTGTTTTTATTAAATTCACGTGGTCTTGTCATGAATTGTAATACTAATACACAGGGTTTAACACCTACGACAAACGTAAAATGGTCTTTAATACTATAATCCCACTCCTTAATCAAACTCTTTATTCAATAATTCTATTAATAGCGGCCTATAAAAAATTATAAAGACTCAATAAACCACCAGGAAAGCACGAAAAGAACAGTGATTAACAAAATGATCCATAGTTTGTCTGTCCACCCCGTATAGTACTAGGAGGCCTTACCTTTCCACTTTTCATTTTCCTTTTCAGTAGCTGCACCTTCCAACACCAGTAATAAACCATTTCAACACAGTCCTCTCACCTCAGTTGTGAGGTATGCTAGCTACATCTGATAGATACTAAATTAAGAACAAATTGGGTTCTCCAAGGTAGCCCTAGGTACAGGCCCAACTATTATTTGGCCAAAAACCTATTTTATGAAGCTGGATGGTAGTTCGCAAAGATATTTTATGAAATTTAAGTTTATTATGCCTAGCTTAAAGTGGAAAGCCTTAAAAAATTATCAAGTGTGGAGCAAATTAGGTATTCCTAGATTCTTTTTGCAATGCCTCCAAACAAAAATTTTTAGGAGGGACTCTGTAGTTTATGTTCCAATACGACTTTTTAACTAGTCTAAACAAGCTTTGAAAAAAACTCTGAGTAAATTAATTCAAGATGCCATATCGTATGGGCTGTCGTGTGCGAAGCTTCTTTCAGCTTTGACCTCTACGTTTGTAGACAACAGGGGTCGGAATATCCTCCCTATCTTCCCAGCTGTAGACATGGACCTTGTCACTTGGCCTAGCTAGGAGCGCAAGACAGACCTCCTGTTTCATGACTGACAAGAACCATCACAGGAAACACGTGAGTTTGCTCTCCACAAGATTAATTGACTGCTCTACTCCGATTCACCTTTTCCATTACCTTTCCTTTCCATCCGGTGACCTATGTAAAATTCTCAGGTGGAAGATGTGCCCAGTGGCTGTGCCGAGGTTTCCTAATCCACTAACAGTAGAATATGTGCCTCAACACACAAAGGTGGAAGAAGGAGTTGATGACAGTCCACTGATAGACCTCATGACCTCAAGTATCAGCGGGTATCGACCTTATGGCCAAGAGCGCTGTTCAGGCATACGGGAGCACGGTGTGGAGCAGTGGAGTAAACAAGGGATAAAACAGATGCAGGCATAACTTTGGCGTTGGTTCCACGCTATGATCAAGCAAGATGCTGTATTGTATTTAAATTCTAACCTTGGCTGCAGTCTTTTAAAGATGGAGTTTGGAGGTCAGGGATTGATCTAAAGCCTTATGAAATCAACCCTTACCCTTACTTAAGGGTATTATTAAACCCTTACTTAAGGAATTATTTAATTTTCTATACTCGAGTACGCTAAAATAGCTGCGTAATGGGACGATCAAACTCAGAATTGGGACGTATAAGTTACTGCGGCTAGTGTGAGTTCGAACCAATAAGTTGTTTTGTTCTAAATCATCAAATGGTCTTGGCCTAAGGATTTTGGTAAGATTAAGGATTTCCTATATCGTTTTAAGTTATAAGGTAAAATTAAATTGAAGTCTAATTTATTAAGTCAAGTTAATAGGTGAGCGTTGGTGTGTTTTTGTTTATTTATGTTATTATTAATCTTCTACAACATAACTTTACTACAAGTTATTTAGCACTTTTTGTCACATGGTGGTCTATAATTTTTTAAGTAGAGTTCACTAAAGACGGTTATTAAAAACATATTTAATAATTTTTTTTTATTAATGGATCCCCCCTAAACAAAATTACGTTGAAAATGGAGCAACTGAAGTTTGCATGTGACGTCTGCTGAAATGTCAAAGCTGTATCTGAAGGTTGTGATAATGTTGCAAGGATATATTTTTATTAATTTAATAATTTTGTATAAAATAAATTATAAATAACTCACTTTAAAATATATTTATCTAAAGCATATTTACTCACAACACCATATATTTATAGTAATATTGTCACAAAACATATAATTAGACATTAAAACGCTCCCTGTTATTATACAACCTTACGTAAGAGTGATCTTAAGTCTCCAAAGCTGCCTAATGAGTATGACAGTAAATTCCTGCATTTTTTCGCAAGTGTATTGCGTTTTCATTCCAGTAATAAATGTATTCACATAGTGTGTGATATTATATTGCGGTTCCTGGAGATTGACAGCGAACTACTCGTCCCACAAAGTGTTTGTGTTCACCCATGCGAAAGGGTTGAAAATAGGCTTAAGTACAGTCTCGATCAGAACCACCTCAAAACCTGAAAAAATAGGTGCAGATCTGGGACTCTACGAAAAGCTAAAAGAACCTAATAAATTTATTTGTAAAACAAAGCAGAACTTACCAATGGAATATAAACTGTTCATAAATTAATATAAGCCATGAATTCTTCAATAATTGTGAATAGCAACAGACAGTCAAAGCCTGTAGCAGGCTGTAGGCTTCAAACAGACGGTTTCAAACCTGATTTCACCCTTGTTTATATATATATATAAATTATCAAAAATGTACCCTTCACGACAGGCCCTATATTGAGGATAACAATGACCGGCAATTATTACTCAGGTTACGAAGAAGAGCAATAAAATAAAATGACGTGATTATTTAAGGAGCCAAGGCAAAAAGTACTAAATAATTTTTAAGAGCATCATCAAGCTACAACATATTATGTATTACAAACTAAACGTCAAGAAGCGTTCAAGTGTGATGTGCAAGTATTGACTAAGGACCCCTCAGTAATTGCAATGGTTTTTGCCCCAATAATTTGTTTTAATTGTTCCCCGTAGTGTCTCTTTCCTCACACACAGGCTCCATGTGGTGAAATAATTAAGCAATATTTGTAAAAGAAGCCATTATTTTTCGTTGAAAATTATTTATGTCTGGTTGAACTTGTTTCGTTTCAATTATAAATTCACCTCAACCATAAATAGTAGTCATTCCGTCCAATAATTTATAATTTTCTTTGGGCATTGTTGAATAATATTATAACATATAAAAGATATTTCAAAGCATAAATTTCAACAGATAAACTATCTTTTTGATACAGCTAATCATTTTCTGACTGAATTTTCCACTTGGAAGTCATTTTTCTACCATCCCCGGGGTCATGAGGGTACTTCTAGACACTGACTCGCTTTCTTGAATCGGTAATTTTTATGCTTTACTGTACTTCTGTTAGACGCTGCTGGATTTCGGCAGAGGGTTGCCGCAGGGATTCATCCTTCATCCTCTTCCAGCGTCTCTGTTTTATGTTTTAGATCCATCCTCTTTTTGGTATAATTGTTCAGTATTCGGTGCCAGCCACCTTCCCTTCTCTTTCGGCTCGTTCTCTAATTTTGTTAGAGGCTGCTAGATTTCTGCAGAGGGTTGTCTCATCCGTTTCTTCCTCTTCCAGCACTATTTTCCATTCACATTCTCTACTTTCTAATACTCTTCCCTTCAATATACTCTCCACTCGAAGGCAGCTACCTCCACCTCCTCCCAAAACCTAGCGCTCCCGGCAGACTCCATCTCTCCTACCACTCCTCCTAACGGACGCCTCTTCCACCCCACACAACTGCAAGACAGCTCCCCCCAGAATAACAGCTCCCAAAAAAACTTGTGATCGTTAATAAATTGTATGTTGAATAAGAGAAATGAATTGTATGTCTGTAATTGAAAGTAAGGAACAAATTTATCAACATCGTTTCCTAGGTTTTTAAAAAATATGTCGAAATCGTTACCACGGAAATGGTTTGGTATGGTTATATATATTACTGATGGCATTTGTCGGTAATTATTACTCAGGTTACTAAGAAGAAAAATAACAGTACTAAGTGATTATTTAAGGAGCCGGGGGGAACTATATACTTGTAAAAGCATCATACAACTACAACATATTTTGTGGTTCTTTAGAATAAATATTCTTCAAAACTCTTCATGCAACAGTGCGGGAGGGGTGAACTGACGACGGCAGACGTAATAGGCTGGACCAAACGAGATGTCTTTAGTTTTAGCGAATTTCCCCTATAGGGAAGAAGCTATTACCGTAGTCGGCGTGGTAAGACCTAGGCCTGGGACCATGATAACTTTTCGTTTTGAGGTCCCCAGACCCCAAAAACACCATTCGTTCGAAACTGCATATATATATTCTATCAACTTATCAACATATATATATTCTTATATATATATATTTTATCAACTTATCCTGATGAAACTTGGTATATTGCTTCATATCGTTGTGATCTATTGATATTTATATTAAAAAACATTTTTTGGTTGATATTTCCCGTAGCAGCAAACCTGCGTACTCAGCTCCCATGTTATTCTTATGGAAAATAAGTAACGTGTTTTCTCCCTTAATTATGAACATAAATTAATAAAATTTGGTATGTGGATTTACCTTCTTGAGTTATATTAATATTTGTATAAAACCCCATTTTTTGTGTTCCTCGCTTCAGCAACCCTGCATTCTCATAATACCCTGCATTCCCTGCAATGTTTTTCTTATGGAGAATAATTAAAATGTCATAAATCGTTTATTTATGAATGTATATTGATGAAACTTGGTATGTGGCTTTATGTGGTATTAAGATACATATATATGCATCGGAAATTCGCTGAGTACGCAGGTTTCCTGCTACGGGGGTATTTAAACTGACTGTACCCCCTTACGCTGAATTGCACTTTGACTTGACCGCCGCACCAATAGAGTTACTCCATTTTGAAAGCCTGTTGGATGGTGCCTTGAGAGCGAATGAAATTCACATGGAACTTCGACTTATCTCAACCTCGACTTGTTTTAATAGACATATGAGCAACAAATCTGTTCTGTAGTTATTGTATTTCGCTCTTCCAAAGTGACTTTCTTGTTTATAGATATTCCAGTAGATGCTCGCTAACTGAGTCACACCGCTGAATAGCAGAAACAAATGTTTGAAAATCGTTTAAAAATAAGCAGAGGAGCAAGGAAAAGCAAAGTGAATTTCCTCTTAACTGAAATCAAAGTAAGATGATCTATAATTTTCTTAGCAGCTTAGTTCATCAGGGCAAGGTACATAAAAGGCACCAGAAAAAACACTATAATACTTAGTTAAGCAATAATATGATAAAGGTATATAATAACAGTTTAATTTTAAGATAGATGTTTTTATCCCTAAAACCTTTAAAGCTAAACTGAAAAATAGACAAAAATCGGTTGTATTTTACACAGATACACACAATACACAGATTGTACACAGATTGTATAGCAATTGTCATTCGTCCCTGATGATAACTTGAAAGAAGAATTTTAAAGCTCCTTTTATATGAAATGTTTTTCAACTATTTATTTATGCCTTAAGTAGATGCCAAAACTCACACTCAATAGTGTAGACAATATCCCACAATAATATATGATGTTATATTATATCCTATAATAATCCTATCAATCATAATATGCAGTGTCTCGTAGTTTAATTATATTCCATCATAGTCGACCTAACTAATTTAGGTTAAACCACTTCACCAATCAGCTACGGATTTAAACTAATTTTGAATACTTATGGTGTTACACAGCTCTTAACCATTTGTCTGGGATAGTGACGGTCACTGAGTGGATTTAAATTATATCCAATTAGTGAGACAATTAACTACAAATCACCTATTTCTGTATATTTTTAAATAATAAGCTAATTTTTGTGTCTATGATACTGGCGAAACTATTAGGTCTTGAATGAGTGTTTGTGTGTTATTTGACGTCGATATGTGCCTTTTGGGGTTTTGTAAAACATCCACCCTCAGGGCTTCACCTTTGGACTTTAAAAGTTCTAATGTTAATTTTTAAGTAGAATATAAATCAAACTAACTGACTATTAAACAGCTTTTATAGACCCAAAACATTGTTCTGAAGAAATAACAGCTGTTTCAAACGAACTTCTGGAGTGACTTGACGTTTTAAGTAATTATATTAATAGGCAAACAGAAAACTATACCTCATTTTTCTCAGTGTGTGCGTATCGTGGGATAAATTCACGCATGTCATTAAAAAGTTATTGTCGTGTAATTGTGCAAAACCCCTTATAATTTACATCGGCCCTCAGTGCTACGCCCCACAGGCCTTCAATCGATTCAATGTCAATATTATGGAAGAAAATTAATTAGTTGAATTGTATATTTGAGAGCTATTAATATAACAAAAATGCAAACAAAACAGCAAAAACAGACGTGTCAGGCATAATATAAATACAAACACTACTGACCGCTGGAATGGTAAAGCCCTTCTGTTGTCCGTTTTAACTCTGCTTTTTTTAAAAAAAAACCTGGTGGTGAAGGAGGGGGAGGGGGAGAGGGGGAGGGGGAGAGAGAGCAACAGGACTCACTAGATATTAAACTAATTATTAGTTGTCCGTAAAGTTAAGCATCATAACACTGGTTCAATTATTTTTTGTAATTGCTAACGCAGGACAATGTGATTAAACATTCACGTAAACAGCCATCATCCGTCAAAAGATACTTGGTCGAATGTTGGACATTGGGCGGGGCTAGTTTAAAATAATAGTTTTTTTTTAATTTGCCTCCTGGATCTGAAATCGACTTGAAGTAATAGGTTATCGTACCTTATCCGTCATCAAGTTTAAAAAAAATCACTTTTACAACGAATACGTGTTTTACAACTACATTTCGACGCGTGGATTTGAAATCGGGACATCAGTCCCGAAACTGCTCATCTAATAGTGATTTACGACTGGCGACGGATAAGGTACGTTAACCTATTACTTCAAGTAAAATAATAGTACCACGATAACATTTATTTGCTTTAATTTACTGATAAAACTACTTGTAACTGGGTTTACCTAATTCAAAAATACTTAAACAATTAAAAATTAAATATTCATAATTTTATTAAAGTATTTAATTTGTATTTATTTTAGGTTTATTATTTTAAAGTATGTATATAAATAAAATTAGAGTTTTGCCTGCACATTGGTTGGAATTATAAAAGGTTTGCATATTTTCACGTTTTACACCCTAGGGAAGCCAAAACCAGTCTTATTTCAATTTCTGTCTGTCTTTGTGTCTGTCGGTAACGCTCAAGGACGGGTTTTTGTTCACTTTTCACGGGAAAAAGAATTCACTGACATTGATGAAACTTTGCTTCTTTGTTCTATATATGCGTGAGAAGGTTTTAGGATACTTTAAACCTTTTGGAAAAATAATGGCGGCTGCTTGGAAACATGTTTTCGCGCGGTTTTGATCGTGTTTGTTCGCTTTTCCAGGGAAACGGGTGAACTTGTTTACATGAAACTTTTTTCTATGTCCTATACGTACGTTAGAAGATTATAAGCTACTTCAACATTTTGAATTAACCTCAGGGCTATACCCCACGGGATTTTCAAAATCCATCTTATGGTTATGGGCAAAGCATTTATTTATACTGAACCAGTTGATGAGTTAAGAACATTTATTCCATAATCAGCTTTTGTAGTTCTCATTTAAAATGTTGAGTGAAGATTGGTAATAAATAAAATAAATATACAGAATAGACATATATCTAAGTCTATATTTTTCCACGATGTTGATATTTTTAGACACATTCACTCGCTCACATTGTGATCACTGTACCTAAAAAACGACAATGTGAAATTTTGCATAGTGATTCCCCTTATTCGGCAGATGTACAATAAGGCTAGGTTTGAAACAACGTCTACTCGGCTCTGCCCTAATTTACTTTTATTGCCGGCAATCTTATGAGCTTTAGTTTGGCCATTTTAAGTTGAATTCGGTATGAACATACCTAATTGATCAGAACAAACACAAGCCTACTCCCGTTAAGAACGTGTTTTAGGGCTCCACCCCCGAACCATCAAAATACTTATTTTAACAATCTTGCACCTGCTACTGGACTGATGGAGATGAAATTCGGTAGCAAAAAATCGGATAAAAAATACTTAAGGGCTCTGCCTGACTGGCCTTTAATATAATCATCACAAACTACTCAACCAACAGAGCTGAAATTTAACACATTAAAGGACATCAGCAACAACAAAATGGTCCATAATGGGGAGTCTTGATGTTGTACTCTAGAGATATCATTCAGACACTTGTTTGCTTGAACAACTTTTTTATTAGCATATTACGTGTTGTTATTACTTACGGGATGTAATAAAAGACGCCTTACAACACTTAAGATATATTTACACTTATACTGATTCACATACAGACGGTAAACATATATAAAAGATGGTACTATCTTTTATACCATCTTTTAGTACCATCTTTTATATATGTTTACCGTCTGTATGTGAATCAGTATAAGTGTAAATATATCTTAAGTGTTGTAAGACGTCTTTTATTACATCCCGTTTGTTTGCTTGAGTCATGGGGGAGGAGATCTATGCCTCTCTAAATAGATATTTTATGTAGCCAACTACTGAGTGTCTAAACTTAACAGTAAGTTTGAAAATTATTTTTAGATAAGTAAGATTAAGGGGTTGAGGAGTTTTATTAGGTCATTTTTAAAGTTGGGAACAGGACATTGGAAAACAGGTGGTCTCATAAACATCCCTCTTACAATCAACGAATAACGAACTACTGATTGACAGTTTTTTCCTGAGGTTCATAAACAAATTAATTTCTAAAGTGCCGTGTGCCATCCTCACGTCCACCATAGACCAACAGAGATCAACATAAAGGTGATGTATCTCTTCCAAAGCGAGGAATGGGTGTGTCAATTTGTTAACATCGTCCTTTTAACCAGGACGACGCCATTCACTACCCGACAGTGTTCCTCAACTCAGTAACAGTACCTGAATTATCTGCCAGTATATTTCCTTAATTTTTATTTAATTGTGCTTAAAAATGTAAAATGTAATTTAAATATTGTACTATTGATTCGGTTCTAATTCTTTTCAAATTCACCTATTATTTAGACATACCCCCCCGTACGAAGAACGGGTACACAGATAGTATCAACTAAATTTTTAATAAACAGCTGTAATAATTAAGATTATCCGAAGGTTCATTTAAACTTAAAATTAGAAGTTAATAAATTGTCACTCCTTGTTTATATTTTAAACAAAAGTTACTTTCGCTTAATAATAGAATTTTATAAATGGTGTGCTCAAGAAAATAGATGAGAGTACATTTTAGTAATACAGTATTAAAAAATCTCCTCCCCCATGACTCAAGCAAACAAACGGGATGTAATAAAAGACGCCTTACAACACTTAAGATATATTTACACTTATACTGATTCACATACAGACGGTAAACATATATAAAAGATGGTACTATCTTTTATACCATCTTTTAGTACCATCTTTTATATATGTTTACCGTCTGTATGTGAATCAGTATAAGTGTAAATATATCTTAAGTGTTGTAAGACGTCTTTTATTACATCCCGTTTGTTTGCTTGAGTCATGGGGGAGGAGATCTATGCCTCTCTAAATAGATATTTTATGTAGCCAACTACTGAGTGTCTAAACTTAACAGTAAGTTTGAAAATTATTTTTAGATAAGTAAGATTAAGGGGTTGAGGAGTTTTATTAGGTCATTTTTAAAGTTGGGAACAGGACATTGGAAAACAGGTGGTCTCATAAACATCCCTCTTACAATCAACGAATAACGAACTACTGATTGACAGTTTTTTCCTGAGGTTCATAAACAAATTAATTTCTAAAGTGCCGTGTGCCATCCTCACGTCCACCATAGACCAACAGAGATCAACATAAAGGTGATGTATCTCTTCCAAAGCGAGGAATGGGTGTGTCAATTTGTTAACATCGTCCTTTTAACCAGGACGACGCCATTCACTACCCGACAGTGTTCCTCAACTCAGTAACAGTACCTGAATTATCTGCCAGTATATTTCCTTAATTTTTATTTAATTGTGCTTAAAAATGTAAAATGTAATTTAAATATTGTACTATTGATTCGGTTCTAATTCTTTTCAAATTCACCTATTATTTAGACATACCCCCCCGTACGAAGAACGGGTACACAGATAGTATCAACTAAATTTTTAATAAACAGCTGTAATAATTAAGATTATCCGAAGGTTCATTTAAACTTAAAATTAGAAGTTAATAAATTGTCACTCCTTGTTTATATTTTAAACAAAAGTTACTTTCGCTTAATAATAGAATTTTATAAATGGTGTGCTCAAGAAAATAGATGAGAGTACATTTTAGTAATACAGTATTAAAAAAGTTAACGAAGTAAAAAAATTCCCTATCGTGTTTTAAAATTACATTTTATTTATGTCCTCTACAAACCTACGTACTATTTGCACCCCTATGAAATAACGTCAAGGAATACTCTATATTCATAAATAATACACAATAACAGGACTTATAATGATCAAATAGTAGGATTGGTTTGATGATTAATTCAACTACATTATGTAAAAGTAGTATCTATAGTAATTTACTTATTGTAAACTAGCACTTAAGTGCTATCCTATATTAAATCTACCTTAGGATGAGAAGTGTGAAGCGTTTCCAGGGCGGATATTTGTTTTATTACGATGACAAACACACACAAAATTAAAACACACGAATGTGGGTGGACCTTCATTTTATCGTGGTGCATGACAGTGTTTTACCCATCTTTGAAGCCACTCGTCTTTTTACATGATATAAGTAATTAGTAAATATATCAAACAATTTATTCAAATTTATTCAATATTCATTAGCATTAACTGCTGAAGATGAAGTGGTCATCTCATTTCTAATAGAGGAAACATATTAACACGTCTTTATTTATACTGGTGTCAAAAATGTGTTTTATGCAATACTTTTACTATTTATTTAATTTCTCATAGTTTTTTTATTTTTTTTTATTATATATTGAGTTTGTGTTGAGAAGTTGAAGCAAGTAAAATACAAAAATGTATTTAAAAGTTACTTACGAAGATCAAAACGGCACTTTTTAAGTTATTCAAGAACTAAAAATGTGTGAGATGGAAAGTTAAATTACTTTAAAGAAGGATGAATAGTTTCGCTACTATAATGGTGGATGTTTTACACAGACCAGTGGGGATACACACCCTTCGGCAGTCGCGCGCGAACTGGCTTTTCACAGGCACTATCGATTCAGGTTCGATATATCGTTCGCAATTGAATACATCGAAACGAGTTATATCGATAAAACATTATATCGAAAAGGTATATCGATCAAACATTTTGTTCAAATCACTTACTTTTGTTGTAGTTTAAGAGGGCATAGCTTTGATTATAGCGTAAAATTTCGCTTATTCATCTTATGTAAATTTAGCTTTAATTTCGTCTCGTCCATTATTTTTTTCAATTGAAATAGTTAATAGGTCTAATAAAATAATACCCCCGTCACAGCAAACCTGCATACTCAGCGAATTTCCAATGGAGATATAAATGTCTCAATACTACATAAAGCCACTTACCAAGTTTCATAAAAATATATTCACAAATAAGCGATATATACAATTTTAATTATTCTCCATAAGAATAACATTGGGGCTGAGTACGCAGGTTTGCTGCAACAAGGAACACAAAAAATGGGTTTTTATGCTAATATCAATATAACTCAACTAGGTTAAGTCGTATACCAGTTTTTATTAATTTATGGTCATAATTAAGGGAGACAGAGCATTTAATTATTATCCATAAGAATAACATGGGGCCTGAGTACGCAGGTTTGCTTCTACGGGATAGTTATGCAAAAACAATTTTTTGGAGCAAATATCAATAGACCTCAACGAGATGAAGCTGTATACCAAGTTTCGTCAATATACGTTCATAAATAAGCGAGATAACAAAAATTTATTTTCCTCCATAAGAATAACATTAGACAACGTACTGTGTTTAGCACTTTCAATATCTCGGTAACCAATTGTCGTAGAGGAATGATCGAAATACCAAATTGTGTGTTTTTTTAAGCTGAATCGAATGGTCAAAACTAAAATTTGACTTTTTCATAAATTATGTGTACAAAATTCAAAAAACCCATTTTTGGGGTACAAAACCCCCCAAAATACCCCTTCGGATAAGTCGATCTGTCTGGTTTTCGAACTTAAAGTCATAAATGCTGCTTTACATGTTTATACCAAATTTCGTCAAAATCGGATAATTTTTACGAGAGTTATCGTGCTCACGGACACACATATATATATATATACAGTATCGAACGAATGGTGTTTTTGGGGTCTGGGGACCTCAAAACGAAAAGTTATCATGGTCCCGGGCCTAGGTCTTACCATGCCGACTACGGTAATAGCTTCTTCCCTATAGGGGAAATTCGCTAAAACCGTATACATAATGTATATATATGGTATATGTAATGTATATAATACTAGCAGTTACCCGCGGGCTTCGCCCCGTTTGAATTTATACGATCAGATGCTGTTCCCTCTACACCAAAGCTCTGGAGTAAATGACCATCATGGTACACTCTGAATATGCAGTGGAAGAGCTCAGATGCGGCAATCAACTCACACGCTGATCCGTAAGTTGATGGTTTCAACATCTCGCGACGGTAGTGTTCAGGGGAGATGTAATTATCCCCTTTAACATCATGAGTTAAAATTTGGAATTTTGCCCAAATGTGATTAGTCGAAACATAGTTAACAATTTCCTCTCTTACTTGATCGCTGTAGAAATTATTTCCGTAAACTGAATAGCATATAGAATGAAAGAGACACGAACCATCTGGAGGCATGTGAATAACTCTAAACTGTGAGTCTGTTTGTCCAAATAGTGTTAATTTTGTATCCATATCAAAAATTCAAAAAAAATATATAAAAGAAACCAATAAAAATAAAAATATTACTAAAATTGTGTATTCATGACAAAAACAAAAAACTAAAATATCATAAAATTCAATAAATTAGCTTTTAACCTGTCACACCACAACACAAAATAAAGATCATAAACATAAACTAATTCAATAAATTAGCTTTCAACCTGTCACACCACAACACAAAATAAATAAACGGTATCAGGAAACTGACACATACTTTCTCCCTTTTAGCCCAACTTTAACGAATAAATTGCTTTTTATTTACTAAATATAGAATACAAAGCACGGTCGAATGTACAGAAAATCTTGTAAACAAGTTGTTTTAAAAAACATCCACCCAAATCCCTGCTTTGGAGGCACTACAGAATCCATTGATACACTCGTGGTTTTAAGAGGGGAAATGCCCCCTATTCCCCCCCCAGGGTTATTAAGGGACAACATATTTCGAATTTCCTCTGTTGGTCAATGCTAAATTGACAAGCATATCAAGTTTGAATGAAATTTATCAGTAAATAAGAGAGAAATAATAATTTTTGTATTCCCCATAAGAATAACATTGGACAACGTACTGCGTTTACCGCAAAATGAAAATTTCAATTTTCTCCGAAACCAGCAATCGTAGAATAGTAATTCAAAATACTAAATTATTTAGTTTTTAGAGCTCTTTTTAGTGGTGAATAGTAATATTTTTTTATATTTATGTCTTTTTATGAAAAATCCAAAAAACTGAATTTTTGATGTTTTAAGTCTTGTAATTTCTGAACCCGCATTTTTACAGAAATGCGGGTGGTGTCATTTTGTTGGAGGACTAAAGTTCTACAAACGACTAAAGTTTAATCAAAATCGTTAGAGCCGTTTTTGAGAAATTTTGATTTTTCATGTTTTTTGGCGGTTTTTGGGGGATAATTACCCTTAAAAATAAAAAATTCCAAAAAATTAAAAAAAAACGCCTGGAGATATCGTGGATTAGTACCTACATACCAAATTTCATAAAAATCGGCCTATTAGTTAGGGCTCTAGCTCTGTACACATCCACACAGACACACACACACACACACACACACACACACGGACACACACACACACACACACAGACAGACATCACGTAAAAACCACTTTTTTGGGTTCAGGGAGCACCAAAACGAATATTTCCACTAACAACTCAAATTCGAAAATTTTTACGAAAACAATACTTTCTCCATATACTATGTATAGGGGGAGAAAGTAAAATCATAAACATAAACAAACCAATGAATAATAACAGCTGTTTGTAAACAATTTTAAAGAAACAGGTGGTAATGTAGAGTTTGCAAGACACACACCCATTTTTAACATTATTGGTTTACTCCAGTTCAAAAGAATTATAAATCAACGTTCCACCGTGGTTTTACTGTTTGTGTAGAATAGCAACAGCTGTTTACAATATTTTAAATTAGTCATCTGATATCATCAAAACAAATCTTTCTTCCATAAGAATAACATGGTAACTTTGAAGGTCTGTGGGGCGGAGCCCTATGGAGATACCGGCGTGTAAACTGCTTAGTTGTCCTATTTAAGACCTAAAGAATCAGTGTACAAAATTTCAGCTCTCTACCTACATGGGAAGGTGGAGAATTCTTGATGAGTGAGTCAGTGAAGGCTTTGTCTTTTATATGTATATAATATTGCTTGAGTTCTATAATAAATTCTTGCTATCAAATATAGAAAACTTAAGAGTTTTCACTGCTCAGTGTATTATTCTTTATGATTCCTATTGCAAATACTTAATTTTCATTTGATAGATGTCACTATGCTTCTAAAATGTATTGCTAAATAAACACAAGTATAAATACACCTACATTATGGATATATTTTACACGTTAGTTTCCCTTAAATCAGGGCTACATGTTTTTACTTCTGTTTAGGAACCAGTAGGTCTATTATTAGCCTGCTATTAGTTCCATAAAATTAAGAAACATTCGAATGTATCTATACAGTTTAGATAATCGACACAATCAACAATATCGATTATCGAAGTCGCCATTCGTCACCTCCTCCGTCACTCCTCCCCCTCCCAACCCCCCACCCACGTTGGGACCGACACACCTGTTAGAATCAACATTTACCCTTACAGAATTACACTTTATTTTCAACCACGTAGAAGCTTCTCAAAATAAAACTAGGCTCGTATTTACATGAGTAGACTCGGTTACCTACGATTGGTCAATATTTATGATGAACAATTGATTTATTACTATAAATAGACAATCAAATGAAACTGGCTGTAAAAATACCTGCAGCTGATTTTAATAACATATGATTTCTGTATATTGTTATTTTGTTTACTTTCAATGTTTTTCATTCTATCTTGTTGTTTTTTTGTCATGTACTTACAATTTCTTTTTGCAACTTTATAAATTATGTTTTATAACTTTCATGAAAATGTGCGAAAATATAACTTGTAATCATTGTAATAAACTAGTGTTTTGATATATTTCATTATAGCACATATATGAATGATGGTGAGTTGTAAACATAGATTTTATATCATAAAATCATTCTTGATTTGAACAATATACGGTCCTTCATCTAAATGAATTTTATAATTAATAAATTCACCTTAACCCTCCATTTAGTGGTCCTTCGAGCCGGATTATGGACTCAGACTATGGATACTATTTATTAACTATTGAACTTTTGTGTAAATGATGCAAGATTTGTAACGGTACATTGTGTTATTTATTGATATAATTGAATTTTGAACTTTGTTTTTTGTATTTGTAATCATGGCTCCTACAAAACAAATTGAGTTTAAAGCGTTGACGTATGAACGTTCGACTAACATGATTAAAAAGCGTTTTACTACGATTTTGGATTCAGTCAATAGTATAATTGAACAATCACAATCAGTTTCTATTGTTAAAACCAAAATGTTAAAGGTATATTTGCTTGAAGTCAACAAAAAGCTTAAAGAGTTTGAAATCAGTTTTCAACGCGCTTTAAGTTTGTCTGAAGCTGAATCAGTTCCGGATGACACATTAAACCGTGATCAGGATGAAATAAATGAACTCTATGTGAATATCTGTGGTTGTATTGAGGCTTTCTTGCCTGTTGATGAACCGAACTCATCGGATTCATCTATTGTTCGTCAAGACTCGTCTCAAAATCGTAACTCTCCAGTCCGATTACCCAAATTGGATTTGCCTAAATTTTCAGGAGATATTTCGACTTGGACTACTTTCATAAACCTTTTTGATACTACAATTCACAACAATTCATCCATTGACAATGTATTGAAATTTCAATACCTCTTAAGTGTAGTAAGCGGAGAACCGCTGAACCTAATCAAAAGTTTGGAAATTACTTCTGCAAACTACAATATTGCTTATAGCATATTAAGAGAAAGGTTCCATAACATTCGTAGGTTGCAATCTTTTCATTTGCATCAATTGTTGGACTTGCCAACTATTACTATGTCAAATTTCAAAGGATTAACCCTAGCCGTGGCCAACCGGCACGCGGAGCTCCTTTCACGTGTCGCCTGAAATGGCCACCAGCACGCGGAGCTCGTACGGGTCGAAATTTTTGTAACGGTAAAAAAATAATTAAAAGTCAACTCAGAAGTGAACAATATTTATACCATTCGAAAGATCACATTCTAAACTTTCATTTTATTACATAAATGAACCGTTTACAAGTTGTATAACAGTGTCACGACGATTATAATTACTATGAAATTTTGCCGCTACGCCATTCTTGCAGTCGACGCTCGGAAAATGTAAAAACACGACTACTTTGGAATTACCCTGCTCGGGTAATTTTTGTCTTAGGATGTTGCGGGTGGTACCACTGCATAGCCAAAGAATTTAGTTTCACTGTGGTATTGATTTTTAGAACGAAATATTGATTGCACAACAGTTACGATTTTATAAACACAGCTGTTTTCTGAATTCGTAACAAATGGCCAACCGGCATGCGGAGCCCCTATGGAAAATGCGAATTACATCCAGTGCAAGTTATAAATACTAGTCATATAATATTTCATTTTGAAGAGGAAGAAATTTAGCTTTTGACATTGGCAGCCTTGCGCATCATCATTTCCGCCTGCGCTGTGGGAGAAGAAGGAAATACGTCACTCTTCTGACATATAATGCGTCGTAGAAGTCGCCATCACATGATTCTTTCGCCGTGCTATGTGAGTTCGCGCTCGCTTGTTATCTGCGAATTATTGCTAAATCCTTTATTATTTCGGAGTGTTAGTGTTAGTGAAGTGTATGTGTGTATATAACAGTAATCTTTATGCATTTTATTATGCATAAATATTACTGAAGTGTGTGAAATAGTGTTTCTAAAAAGTTGTTTTTCTTACAATGTCTCGAATGTTCGATTGTGATAATAAACCAACAGGATAACATAATAATGGGACGGGGGTGAGTAATTATATTTATTTTTATTACTTTTACAATTGTAAGGTAGGATATATTTCATTTATTGAGTAGGCCTAATATAAAAAATAACAACTCGCTTCGCTCGCTGGGGGCTCCGCCCCCAGACCCCAGACCGGACCTACAATCACACGTTATCTCTTATATAATATGCCACTACCCTGTGTATATGTATATTTATATATTTTATTGTTTCTAAATACCTGCAGGAATAATATATAGATATAATATACTAAATGTATATATAGTATTTGGAGGAATAAATTTCTAAAAAAAGTTATATACTAAATACCGTAGAATTTTTTTTCCGAATACCCTAAAATTTCCAAAATTCATCTAATCATAAGTGATATCAATTTTTTACCTTCAACTTTATGACTTTTTTACATTTATTATTTCATTATCTTTACAAATATATACATATTATTATTAGCATATACATATTTACATTACCTATTTACAGTACTAACTAACACTGTACAATTTTCACGTTTTGCGGTTTTCCGTATATACTTACATAATACTTACAAATAAAATTCTTTCCCCAACATATTATACATTTCTATGTAGGGCATTGAATGTCCTACTAAATGTATATATAGTATTTGGAGGAATAAATTTCAAAAAAAAGTTATATACTAAATACCGTAGAATCTTTTTTTTCCGAATACGCTAAAACTTTCAATATTCATCTAATCATAAGTGATAACAATTTTTTACCATAAACTTTATGACTTTTTTACATTCCCTATTTCATTATCTTTACAAATATATACATATTATTATTAGCATATACATATTTACATTACCTTTTTACAGTACTAACTAACACTGTACAAATTTCACATTTTGCGGTTTTCCGTATATACGTACATAATACCTACAAATAAAATTTTTTCCCCAACATATTATACATTTCTATGTAGGGAATTGAATTGTCTACAAAATGTATATAGTGAATTTTCCATAAAAAATCGGACAAAAAAGTTTTACCGAGACTGCTTTTGAAATTTCAAAAATAAATTTCAATTTTTTTATATTTTTTTTACTTCGCTGAAAAAATTATCTCTTAGATCTTTTTTATTTGACTATTACATGATGCCCCTGTTCTTTCTGAACAAAAAGAATATGTGGTTGGCTATGTTTAGTTCTCATTTCAATTTTATACGAATTTTCAAAAAAAGGTCTGCAAAATCGCCAAAATTGGTTGGCCATTCTACAGTTTTTGGCTGGCCACTGCTAGGGTTAAGGCAGTTTGTTAGCTTGTTCACTGAACATTCTCAAGCGTTAACTGCATTGAACTGTAATGTTACCGGTAATAATCCATTGCTTACTACAGTACTATTACGTAAAATGGACGGTGAATTACGTAAAAAACTTGAAGTTTTTAGATCTACTGATCAATCAACGGTACACACTTTCCCGGAAGTTAATGACATTATCAGGTTCTTAAGTTCGGAATGTATTCAGACTGAAGATGCTGCCATTCATGATGTTAATCGATCCCCTATCCCTAATGGTTCCCAAGGTCGTAACAAAACCTTTTTTCCTAAAAGATCTTTTGATCAAAAACGAGAAGTCACTATGATTGCTACACAAACTGCACCAGTACAATCTTTTATACCGCATCAAGAAACCCCTATCAATGTTTCATGCTTTGCATGCAAGCAACCTGGTCATGCGGTATACTCATGCTCACTATTTCAAAATAAAACACCCCAAGAGCGCTACCAAGTTGTCAAACAGAGTAAACATTGCGTTGTTTGTTTAGATAGTCATGGTTTTAAACAATGCAAATCACTAGTTACATGTTCAAAATGTAACAAACGACACCATTCATTGCTACATTTTTCTAGTCCATCAGCCACTGTTTCCAAACATAATAATGTTAAATATGCATCTCAACATGATGACATCAATCGTTCATCTCAACTTAAAGGTAACGAATGTTCGGATCAAACTGTAGAGTCTGATATGACGGTTACACTAACATCTCAAGACAAATGTTTATCAGACTCATCCAAAACTACCATCCTTTTGGGGACCTTGTTAGTGAAGCTTACGACATCAGATGGAAACACACAAGTATTTCGTGCTTTACTTGACTCAGGAAGTATGTGTGATTTAATTAGTGAACGAGCAGCTAATCTGTTGAAGGTGCCTAGACATAAATCAGATATCCAACTTACAGGTATTAATCAAAAGGTTACTCAAAATAAAGGTCAGAGTTATCTTGATATTGAAACCCTGGCTGGTGTTCGAATTTCGTCACGGCATCCAATGTTAATACTGGATCATTTAACAGTTGATCTTCCTCGAGTTCCATTGCCTCCTGAAGTTTTTCAACGTACTCAACGATTTGTTTTGGCTGATCCCACATTTCATGTACCTGGACGTGTTGATGTTGTCCTAGGTTGTTCTTTGTTCCCTCAACTATTTACTCACGAAGTATTTTCTTTGGGACCAGAAATGCCTTATGTAATGGGCACTCATTTTGGATATGTTGTAATGGGTTCTTCCCCTTGTATTTCTAATCCTCCAGAACATGGAAAATCACTTCCGTACTCAAATTTAAATGTATGTTTACATGCTGTTTCTGATGTTGATTTGCATTCCTCACTTCAACGCTTTTGGCAACAAGAGGAACCTCCAGTTTGCCAACTTAAAAACGAAGAGGAAAAGCTTTGTGATGAACATTTTGCGCAAACACATACGAGGGATAAAACTGGGCGATATGTTGTTCGCCTTCCGTTCAAAGATGCGCAGCCTGTACTTGGTTCCTCGAAATCTGCTTCTGAACGTCGTTTATTTTCAATGGAACGTAAGTTCAATACAGATTCTCGTTTTTATAAGTTGTACCATGATTTTGTAAATGAATATGTTGCATTGGGCCATATGTCAGAATGTAGTGATGTAGATTTGTCGTCTCCGCACTATTTTCTTCCTCACCATAGGGGTTTGAAAGAAAACAGCAGTACGACCAAACTTAGAACTGTTTTTGATGCAAGCTGCAAAAGTAGTAATGGAGTTTCCCTTATTGATGTTTTATTCACGGGGCCTAAACTACAAACAAACATCTGTGATGTCCTCATGCAATTTAGACGCCACAATTTTGTGTTTTTTTGTGACATAAGACAAATGTACCGCCAAATTTTGATACACCAGGACGATCGCAATTTCCAATTAGTATTGTGGCGTGACAATCCTAACCAAGATGTTTTCATTTTTCAACTAAATACGGTTACATATGGGATGAACTGTTCTCCTTATTTGGCGAGTCGCACTCTTCACCAGCTGGCTTCACCATATGATGAAGGTATAAATTATCCTTCAGCTGCTCAAGTTTTAAAGACGCAGATATTTGTGGATGATATCATAACAGGTGCAGATACTGAAGAAGATGCATTAACCTTACAACAACCCAGTTGGTTGATTTATTGAATTGTGGAGGTCCATTAACAGCTGTTCCAGAATTTGAATGCAATAACATTCCATCAAACCGGCTAAAACATTGGCAACAAGTTCAAAGTTGTCATCAACGTATTTGGCATCGCTGGAAATTGGAATATCTACATACGTTACAACAACGGACAAAATGGATCAAACATCAAGACAATCTAGAAGTTGGACAGTTAGCTATACTACATTCTCCATCAAGCCCTCGTGAATGGCCATTAGCAAGAATAACTGAAGTTTATCCTGGTTCAGATGGAGTTGTTCGTGTCGTTAAAGTCAGAACAAAATCTGGTGTATTCACACGACCAGCTGTGAAAGTGTTCCCTCTGCCATTACACTGAATACTCTGTGTTGTTGTTAAAGTATATTTCTATAAGGTGGCCGGTATGGTCAATATTTATGATGAACAATTGATTTATTACTATAAATAGACAATCAAATGAAACTGGCTGTAAAAATACCTGCAGCTGATTTTAATAACATATGATTTCTGTATATTGTTATTTTGTTTACTTTCAATGTTTTTCATTCTATCTTGTTGTTTTTTTGTCATGTACTTACAATTTCTTTTTGCAACTTTATAAATTATGTTTTATAACTTTCATGAAAATGTGCGAAAATATAACTTGTAATCATTGTAATAAACTAGTGTTTTGATATATTTCATTATAGCACATATATGAATGATGGTGAGTTGTAAACATAGATTTTATATCATAAAATCATTCTTGATTTGAACAATATACGGTCCTTCATCTAAATGAATTTTATAATTAATAAATTCACCTTAACCCTCCAACGATATTACGTGGTATTATCGTAATATTCAGTTTTAACATTGTGAATTGATAATTAGATATATTTTTAGGGGAACATACACGTATCTTAGGTCCTATTTAAAATCGTTAAAACTTTATTAAAATTGATAGGAGGAAGAAAAGTAAACCCTTAAGAACCCCCTGTTATGTTTACAAATTAGAACCCCCCTCAAAGTAAAGAGTAACTAAGCTCTAATAATATATTCTTTTTTCATATAATTTTAAGGCGCATTAAATTTGTTTTTAATTATTTGGATCAATTATCTCTTAAAACTAATTGAAAAAGTCAGAAAATACAAATGGTCTTAGTGAAGAAGTGCGTATTTACATAATGATGATATCTACACGAATGAGGAAAGAACCAGTTACAGATAACACATTTATGAATTTTTACTTTCTCCCTCTATACATAGTATATGGAGAAAGTATTTTTTTCGTCAAAATTTTCGAATTTAAGTTGTTAGTGGAAATATTTGTTTTGGTGCTCCCTGAACCCAAAAAAGTGGTTTTTACGTGATGTCTGTCTGTGTGTGTGTGTGTGTGTGTGTTGTGTGTGTGTGTGTGTGTGTGTGTGTGTGTGTGTGTGTGTGTGTGTGCGTGCGTGCGTGCGTGCGTGCGTGCGTGCGTGCGTGCGTGCGTGCGTGCGTGCGTACGTGTGTGTGTGTGTGTGTGTGTGTGTGTGTGTGTGTGTGTGTGTGTGTGTGTGTGTGTGTGTGTGTGTGTGTGTGTGTGTGTGTGTGTGTGTGTCTGTGTGGATGTGTACAGAGCTAGAGCCATAACCAATGGGCCGATTTTTATGAAATTTGGTATGTAGGTACTAATCCACGAAATCTCCAGGTGTTTTAGCGAATTTCCCCTATAGGGAAGAAGCTATTACCGTAGGTCTCATGGTAAGACTTAAGCCCGAGACCATGATAATTTTTTGTTTTGAGGTCCCCAGATGCCAAAAACACTATTCGTTCAAATTTATATATATGTATATATATATATCTATATATGTATATATATATATATATATATATGTGTCCGTGAATGCGATAACTTGAGTAAAAAACGTCCGATTTCGATGAAATTTGGCTCAAATGTGTAAAGTGACATTCATGACTTTAAGTTCGAAAACCAGAAATATCGGACCACGGGAAGGGGGGTTTATGGGGGTTTTAAATTTTCCAAAAATCAGTTTTTTGCATTTTCCACCCTAAAATTTTTAAAAAACTTAATTTTGGTTTTGACCATGTTATAGAGCTTAAGAAAACAAATAATATGGTATTTTGAATTATTAACCTAGGTTAAGTGGTTGCGGAGAAAATCCAAAAAAAACCTGCTCATAAAATCCCCCATGTTAATCTTATGGGAAAAAGGTTTTTGGCTTTTCTTAAGTTCATTTAAATGTAAACTTCACATTTGCTTTTACCAATCAGTTTAACCCTACAAAACAATCATTTTAGTGTTTAAATTATGATTCTACGTCCAACCGTTGCCGAGATATTCAAAGTGCTAAACACAGTACGTTGTCCAATGTTATCCTTATGGAGAATAAATAAAATCTGATATCTCGATTATTTATGAATGTATATTAATGAAACTTGGTATGTGGCTTCACCTAGTACTGGTATATTGATATTTGCACAAAAAATTGATTTTTTGTTGATTACCTTCTTAGCAGCAAACCTGCATACTCATCCCTAATGTTATTCTTATTGAGAATACGTAAAGCTTTATATCTCCCTTAATTATGAACATAAATCATTAAAACTTGGTATGTAGCTTCACCTGGTTGAGTTATATTGATAATTGCAAAAAAAACATATTTTTATCGTCCTTGTTGCAGCAAACCTGCGTTCTCAATCCTAATGTTATTCTTATGGAGAATAAATAAAATGCTATATATCAGTTATTTATTTAAGTATTTTTATGAAACTTAGTAAGTGGCTTTATGTGGTAGTAAGAAATAAATTCATGCATAGGAAATTTGCTGAGTACGCAGGTTTGCTGCGACGGGGGTATTTTTCATTTTTTCAATTTTTGATTTTTAAGGGTAATTATTCCCCCAAAACCGCCAAAAAACATGAAAAATCCAAATTTCTCAAAAACGGCTCTAACGATTTTGATTAAACTTTAGTCGTTTGTAGAACTTTAGTTTTCAAATAAAATGACACCACCCGCATTCCTGTAAAAATTCGGGTTCAGAAATTACAGGACTTAAAACATAAAAAATTAAGTTTTTTGGATTTTTCATAAAAAGATATAAATATAAAAAATATTACTATTCACCATTAAAAAGAGCTCAAAAAACTAAATAATTTAGTATTTTGAATTACTATTCTACGATTGCTGGTTTCGGATAAAATTGAAATTTTCATTTTGCGGTAAACGCAGTACGTTGTCCAATGTTATTCTTATGGGGAATAAAAAATTACTATTTCTCTCTTATTTATTGATCAATTTCATTCAAACTTGATATGCTTGTCAAGTTAGCATTGCCCAACAGAGGAAATTCGAAATATGTTGCCCCTTTAACAACCCTGGGGGGGGGAATAGGGGGCATTTCCCCTCCTAAAACCACGAGTTTAGCAATGGATTCTGTAGTGCCTCCAAAGCAGGGATTTGGGTGGATGTTTTTTTTTAAAAAACTTGTTTACAAGATTTTCTGTACATTCGACCGTGCTTTGTATTCTATATTTAGTAAATAAAAAGTAATTTATTCATTAAAATTGGGCTAAAATGGAGAAAGTATGTGTCAGTTTCCTGATACCGTTTATTGTATTTCAATTGAGCATTGCTCTATGGACTAATTAAAGATACACAAACATGAATTTGGGAGAATATGTCCTCAATAACCTTTATATGTCTGGAGTACTGGTCTGGGGTACAAATGTTCTCACTGAGGATTTTTATTTTTGTAAACAAACCACGGAGTATAGCGTTTTAATTTCCATTAAAAACACTATATAATTTAATATAATATTTGTGACATGTAAAAAGTAAATAATATATATAATATAAAAGAAGCTTTGTGAATAATTGCTGTCAATTGCAAATAGGAATTGCTGGTGCTATTTGGTTTTGCAAGTCTGGGCAAACTCGCGATTTTCATGTCCGGGGATGTCGGAAACAAGTTGTTCGTAGACCTTCTGTCGAAAGAAGAGTTTATGTATGAGTTAAAGTTAGAGGATGTCCCAAGGACGATGTTGTACAACAGTTAAGAAAGGATTTGCGAGACATATTAAAATTGGGATTTAAAGAGAACGTAAGCAATTTGGAACCTTTGAATGTAAAAGAGGAAGTAAATAAAATTGAAATCCGTTTGAATGAAATAAGCGAAAGTATAAATTAGATAAAGTGAGCCAAAAATGTAGATAAATTAGTGCATCTACAGTTCAAATTTTAATTCCTAAAGACTTGTATAATGTTGTGATATGTGACATAGTTAGTTCCGAGTTAGTTTTTTTAGGAATTGCATTTTTTTTTTCACTGTGCAAAGAAATAGTGTCAGAAAATGCAAGTTATTACAGGAGTGGGGAATTCAGATCTTTTTTTATTAATTTGGGAATAAAACATAAAACAATTGTTCCTTATCACCCACATTCAAATTTAAGTGAACGTTACTTGCGGATCATAAAATCAATTTTGCAAATTTATTTTAATCAAGCCACAAATAAATGGGATAAGAACTTGAGTGAAGTTAAACAAACTTTAAACTCAGGAAAAAGTGAAAGTACAAAGTTCAGCGCACATGAGTTGATGTTAACCTACCTCCTCAACGATTCATTAAGTAACACCTAAATTAAATTAAATGATTTGACGCAAGAGGATGTAAATGCTGAAGATGTTTGTAATAAATTGAGGGAAGCAATATCAAATAATAAGAAGAGGAATGAGTTAAAGTAATGAAATAAAAAGTTAAAAGTCTACGAGGGAAATTAAAACCGCCAATTCAAGATCGGAAGCTGGGCCTATGTGCTAAATTAGTCCGGTAGAGGTAGTGAGAAATTTATTGCTAAGTTTATTGGTCCGTACAGAATCTTGTATTATTTAACTGGTATAAGTTGTATTTTGCAGCACAAAAATGATTTGTTAGATGGTAAAAGGGCACATGTCAGTCAATTAAAACATTGTGTAAATTTTTGTTAATAAACATCTGTTATATGTTTGTAATCAACCAAGTGTCACAAAGGTGTGTCGCAAGTTCGTGAAATAATATTTTCAGATTGTTTAATAAAGTATGTTTCAGTGAGAATAAAAAAGGTGGTTGTAATTGGCAATACTGAAGACTTGAAGATATTGAAATGTAATAAATAAATTATATCTTGGACTACATGAATTATAAGCAAGATATAAATGAAGATAATTTATTGAAATAAATTAACGGGTATTGCTAATTCAAGAAAACAATCACCTTTCTCCTAGACAACAAGACTCAATTATAATATTTTCTTGTGCCTTAGAATATATATTTAGTTAATAAATAATTATAAGGTGGATGAATACAGCGAGTGAATGGACAAACAAAAGGAAAGAGAAACATGGAATTAAATATTTTTACTGGCTAGCTGTGAAAGTTGTTCGAATACCTGGGATTTATCCACTTTGTGGCACTCACAATTTTTGTTCACTGATCACTTAAATACAGAACTTGAACCACAATAGACCAAACTTCACTTCAATCACTCCCCGTTGTCGGATTGATTCATGGTTGACGTTTAATGGAGACAGTGTTGACGCTTGGGGAAATAGTTTTCCAGAGGAATGACTGAAGAATAAAACACCTTCTGTGTTAAGCCGCGTGAACGGAATAAATAGTGAAATAATTTGTATAACATTTATCTGCCTTTGAGGATTTTTGTTCTGGGAATTGTTGCTGTTTAAACTGCGAAGACGATCCCGGAGGACTACCCGATCTCCGCAGAACTTCTTCTGCTCATGCTGAGATGACTGTTTACTTGCGTCGAGGTGTTGCTGTGAACTTCAGTTGCCGTACAAGAATTGAACTGCATGCACGAGTAGTGGTCAATTCGACAGAAACTGTTCAATCGACAACGCAGGGCTCCTTGAATTCAGAAGGGGAGTTCCTGTGTCGTCAACCCTCGAGCAGCAATAAGGAGCGAGGATTTGTTGATTATTATCGCTGGACTACAGCTGGACACATTCCACATTCCACTGATGTAAACATTGAGTTTAGCTACTGTGATTTAAAAATTAATATTTGTTGAGCAATTTTGTATGTAATTTTTTTATTGCATAAATGTTTTTAGAAAAATGTAAATATTTTTGGATTGTATAATTGTTTAAAGGATAGAACAATTGTCAAATGATATACCGTAACTTTTAAAAATGTAGGCTTGAGTTTCAAAAAGTATGTATTATAGCAGAGCACCAGCAATTTCGGAAATTCAGGGAAGAATATATAGCGTTTTAGTTGCCTTTAAAAACATTATATATTTTAATATAATATTTGTGCCATGTAAAAAGTAAATAAATTATATAATATAAAAGAAGTTTTGTGAATAATTGCTGACAATTGCAAATAAGTATTGCTGGTGCTATTTGGTTTTGCTAGTCTGGGCAAACTTGCAATTTTCATGTCCGGGGATGTCGGAAAGAAGTTTGAGACAATGGTTTGAATTGTTTGCGGCCGGCGTTCATGGCTTCGAGAACTTTCGGTCCAAAGCTTATAAATTCACGCTCGCTGGGCGACTGCGGCATTTTACGTACATTTCTGGTGTCGGAAGTTTGTCGCTAGTCTACCCAATGAGACGTTAATTTCTTCAGATAGGAAGGTACAAAAAGTTGTTTTTAAATTTAGAGTCTTTATTCAAGTCATTGCTCCATTTCTCATTTTGTTGTTTTTCAAAAAGGGGATCAGTCTGTAAAATAATTATTTCTTTTTCAGGGTTCGAAGCGTTTATGTAATTGGGTTGAAGATAAACTAAGACCAGACTAATAAAGTACAGAAAGAAGATTTATATTATTAAAGTTCGGTAAAATTAAAAATCGAACTGTTTACTTTTATTTTGAAATATTGAAGTGATAAGCAAAACCAACTTTTAATTTTATTTTTGAATTTTAAATTATTTAATTTTACAACAAATATTTTTAATTCGTTTGTTTAAGTGAATACAAGAACATTTTATTGTATTAACTTTTATCTTGAAAGACCACTTCTTAACCTCAAGAAATAGTATAGCCTGTTAGTCACTGCTATAAGAAAAAAATGGTCTACAGCAAACATATGATCGAAAATGATTTGGTATTTTAAAACAAAATATATTTATTCTCCTTTTATACCAAATGTATTTACGATTTCAATTAATTTTAAAATTTTAAATGTATGGTGTTCAGGAAAACTTTTTTATTGTTTTATGTTTGGAAAACTGCTGGACCACAAAATTGAAGGGTTCATCATTTTATAGTTGGTGGTAAGTTGTGTTGCCATGGGTACGGTGGGGACAGAGGGGAATATAGCTGTCATCGTATAGGTTTCACTTTATTCATAAGTTTGGAGACGTAATAAAAACACAGTAAAAGAGTAAAACACAAATAATATTCCGTTTTACTCCTTAACTGCATGACACCAAGATCATCTCAGGATTACATAGGATAATATATATTACGAGAATGTGAACTTTGCAAAGTGATTTTTAGGTCTAGTGATATCTATGGTATTTACTGGATGGTCCTACGAGTTAACAAAGCAATTTGAAACAAAGTTTTTAAACCACGATCCAAACATTTTTCCAAAAACTTTTACAGAAAAACAATAAATTGTTCTTGGATTAGAGAAATTTGTAAAGTGGATACAACTTTATCCACTTTTTGTGTGGTGTGGGTAAAATTATATAGACGTAGCCAGTAGAAACGAGGTACAGGAACTATTAAATTGCCAGGGTTTAAAGTCTGTTGTAGGCAGTTTGACTAGTTCTAAGCAGCCTTAGGTTCATCAAGATGTTAACTAAGTAACCTTGGCTAACAAATATTGTGTCGAAGCCAGAAATTTCAAACCAGCCAACAATCCTTGATATTTTAATCAATTTAGAGGGCGGAAAACTTCTCTTCGAAACAGAACACGTCATAACCGTGACGTCATTGATCTGCGAGCCTATTTCACAAATAAACTGGAGAGTACTGAGGCAGTCAAAGCAAAATCAAAAACTTTGTTGAGGTACGAAACTGGATTTAGCTGTTACCAATCACTAGGCTACTGATTGATGATGCTTTGTAAGAAAATGTTTGTCATAGCTCGTGCTAAATACCAGGGTTTGGACCGTTTCATATACAACCCCTAAACATTTCTTATAAAAATATAATATTTACAAACCAGACGAAGATAATGACATCAGCCATCTATCGAAGCACCAATGACGTCAGAGGAAATGACAACATTCCAGAGAAGTGAAGATATCAAAGTCCACAAAGATCTTGAGGAACATCAGTCCAAGAAATCAAGAGGAGTTTGTCCTGAGGTGTGTTGTTTAAGTCCTGGAAGTCTAAATGAGTGAACTCCATTACATTCTGGCCTTACAGATCTCTAGAGATATCGATTAAGGCGTTCTGACCGCTTCCCCATTATTTTTTCGTGTTCATCTCTTCTTGTTCAAATTTAAAAATACTTTTATATCATAACTTTACATTGCAAAGTATTTTTGTTTCGCACATAAACGCACCTCCTCCTAAACGTTTCATATCTTAATATTAAACGACACAAAATAACTTTAAAGCTCAAAGGGTGAATCTTTACTTTATTTTCGTTTTAAGACCAATTACCAATTTTATATATTTGAAATACATTAACGATAAACCCAAAAATGTAGAAATGGTGGAATTTGAGTGCACTGATCCGTTTGAAGTTTAAAAAAAATTTTTTTACGACTCCACTAAGTCACACGATGTGGACTGTTTCTTTTAAATGAATAATCAATGGCCATTTGAAATAATTACTTATGAATTTATTTGTGCATGACGAAATTAAAAAGTTATTTCTTTCTGGAAATTTATTTTTTTCCGATTGCTGAAAAAGTCACACTATGTCAAACTATATGTAAAATCCTTTAATTTGAATTATACAAGTATTTTATGTTAGTAAAATCAAACTTTACTTTCTAAACTGCTTTGTTTACAAAAACAATATACTGTAACACGAACGGTTGCAATTGTAGATTGTTCATTGGAATATTTATTAACACTATTTCCCCCATGACTGAGATATCTTATTTATTTTCATGAAAGCTTTTTATGATCTAAAAGGATAGATTAAATAGGAACTGAAAATTTAACTTATTTTATTTTATACATGCTTCTGTTTATAAGGTGTTCGTTTAGTCCAACAACTCCATCTGTCTTTTAATCCAAAAACTACTTGACAACGTGCCAAGTAAACAATTACAAGTTTTTTAGAAGTAGGAGAATATCTTTATTAGTGAATTTCCTATAGAAAGTGAACTATTAGCATGACCCGCACGGTGAAACTTAAGCCCGGGACCACCATAGAAGTTCCTAACGTGACCTCCTGAACACGTTTTGGGGGGTCGTTCAAAATTTTCTATATATATATATGTATATGTATATATATATATATATATATACATATATATATATATATATATATATATATATATATATATATGTGTGTGTATGCACTCTAGCGGTCGCATTTTTTGTCCGATTTACTTCAAATTTGGTAGGGACGTTCCTTTCTATAATCTGTTGGACAAGTTCGTTGGGCAAAATAATCGGAAAACTCTAAACCCATTTTTTGGGGGATAAATCTTTCAAATTTCGAGTTTTTGGGCCCAAAAAGGGTCAGAAAAGCCCCGGATTCAAAATTAATGCGTGGAAAAAGATGGGAATTAGTTAGGCGAAAGTTTTAAGCCCTCTCTCGTCATTCTAGCATAAATATTTACCGAGTTATTTAAGAAAATGTGTATTGACCAAACGCAGTACGTTGTCTTATGGGGGGTTTACATTAGAAAAGCCTGTTATTCATTTGTTGGTGTACTTTTAACATCTCCAGCAACCTCACGCCTACTTTAAAGCCTGACTGGACCTTCTCCTAACCTTATAATGAACAAAATTGTATTCCCAGCATTGCAGGTAAATAGAACCAGGAGCATCAAAACAGCCAAAAAATCAATATTTTCAGATTTGAATAAAAATTGGAATAATTGTATGTTTTTAACTGATTTTGAGTTTTTATAGTTTTTTATGTGGAAATTCACTTCCCTCACGTCAGCGTGCTGCGTGCGAACTCGTTTTTAGATTTTGTCCACTCGAATATGGGTTTCGGATCTGTGCGTGGATCGCATCAAGAAAATCTATGTGTCGGTTCAATACAATCTAGATAGAATTCAAACCAACGGCTTTTCAAACTGAGATTCGAACCAACGACATGGCCGCCACCATGATTTCGATGTCCGTCACCTTGACCACCGACAGCGTCTCACACTACTTTAGTACATAATAATACTGGCTGTCACCATAGAAGGTAGCCCTCCAATAATGTTGAAAGCAATAAGAAACAAAGGTTTGAATACGAAATGATATTGTAAGGTACATATAAACGAGAGATATTCATTTAAACGACCAGAGTAGATTTCCCCGAGGCCTGGTGGCGCCGTTTTATTTGATACTTTTGAAAGGTTTTTGTAAGATAAGGTATACATATTTAATATCTAACAAATACCTATGTTACACCTGTTATGTTAGCTATGTTATTTGGTATGTTATTAATACTTTTTTCATGCTGTATTTATCTTAATAAAACTAAATTCATAGTAGAACCTAAATTTCAACGAATGCATATCCTTAGATATTTTATGAGTACTTTAAATTGTAAATATTCTTTTACAGTTTTAATATCTATTTAAATGTTTTCCCTATTTCTTTACATAAAAATAAGCTTGATATAAATTTATCAATGCTATTAATAATCTCTGCAAATTTGTTGTATTGTTTTTGCAGTAAAAAAAACAACTTAACCCTACATAAAAATACCCATATTAACTTCCATTTATTTTTCTTGAAAATTCGTCAGTTTATATTTGAAAAGATAAACCCTATTGGTTTTAGTGGGTGTAGATTTCAAATTATTAGAAAGCTGTCCTCGCCTCTGAACACTATTATTGATTGTTTTCTAAATATATAGACTTAGAGCTAAAGGCAGCTTCCGAACCACTGGGCATATCACATTGCTAAAACGTGATAACTGCGGGGATCAAACCCGGGATCTAGCGGGTCAAATCCTCGCTCTCTATCCACTACACCAGACCGTTCATGAATGGTCACTGTATAGGGGTAGCAAATATATTTATTAAAATGTGTACAGGTTTATGGTAGTAAAATTAAATATTTTAAGTTTAGCTTTACTTTTGTTTAATGAATCACTGGCCTATTAGTCAAGGCGTCTGACTCCTGAACCATAGTAGCGGCCCTGCCATGTATATGTTATCACTGTCCAATTCGTGTTGTAACTGCCACTCCTTGATTTTATGGATACGTTCCATGCACATATGTATAGTCTATGCGGACAGGCGAAGTAAGGCAAAAAGATGCAAACAATGTTAAACATTAACACAGGATATCCAGAAATTATTCCAACAACAACAAAAATAAGCTTCGTGACGTTTCGGTATCGGAAATCTGATCCTGACTTAAGTTTAGCAGAATACCTAGAAAATAACAAAATAAGGGGCACAATCCAGGAAGATCTGGTGGATAAAACTAAATAAATCATCTATCATCGCTAACAATGTATTCAAAACAAAGGAAAACATGTGCTGTTCATTAGTTTGGGGATGTCTTGTTAGTGAATTTCCTTTGGAAAGTGAACTATTAGCATGACCTGCACGGTGAAACTTAAGCCCGGGACCACCATAGAAGTTCCAAACGTGACCTCCTGAAAACGTTTTGGGGGGTCGTTCAAAATTGTATATATATATATATGTGTGTGTGTATGCACTCTAGCGGTCGCATTTTTTGTCCGATTTACTTCAAATTTGGTAGGGACGTTCCTTTCTATAATCTGTTGGATAAGTTCGTTGGGCAAAACAATCGGAAAACTCTAAACCCATTTTTTGGGGATTAATCTTTAAAATTTTGAGTTTTTGGGCCCAAAAAGGGTCAGAAAAACCCCAAATGTAAAATTAATGCATGCAAAAAGATGGGAATTAGCGAGGCGAAAGTTTTAAGCCCTCTATCGTCATTCTAGCATACATATTTACCGAGTTATTAAAGAAAATGTGTATTGACCAAACACAGTACGTTGTTTTATGGGGGTTTTACATTAGAAAATCCTGTTATTCATTTGTTGGTGTACTTTTAACATCTCCAGCAACCTCACGCCTACTTTAATGCCTGACTGGACCTTCTCCTAACCTTATAATGCACACAATTTTATTCCCAGCATTGCAGGTAAATGAAACCAGGAGCATCAGAACAGCCAAAATATCAATGTTTTCAGATTTCAATAAAAATTGGACAAATGTATGTTTTTGCACTGATTTTGAGTTTTAAAAGTTTTTATGTGGAAATTCACTTCCCTCACGTCAGCGTGCTGCGTGCAAACTCGTTTTGTATTGTTAAAATTAAACAAAAACTAAAAACAACCAAGTGTCAGTTCCACCTTCAAGTTGAGAGAAAAGCGAGGTCGAGGCATGGGGAAACGGCGCGCGGCGGGCAGCACACATTGCTACGAGCTCGAGGCGAGGAAGAGGCAAGGGAAGATGGCTGGGCAGCGCACATTGCCACGAGGTCGAGGCGATGAGGAAGAGGCAAGGGGAGAAGGCCGGGCATCGCACATTGCCACGAGGTCGAGGCGAGGAGGAGGCAAGGGGAAACGGCCGGGCAGCGCACATTGCCGCGAGGTCAAGGCGATGAGGAAGAGGCAAGGGGAGAAGGTCGGGCATCGCACATTGCCACAAGGTCGAGGCGAGGAGAAGGCAAGGGAAAACGGCCGGGCAGCGCACATTGCCGTGAACTCGAGGCGATGAGGAAGAGGCAAGGGGAGAAGGCCGGGCATCGCACATTGTCACGAGCTCGAGGCGAGGAAGAGGCAAGGGAAGACGGCCGGGCAGCGCACATTGCTGCGAGCTTGAAGCGATGAGTAAAAGGCAAGGGGAGACGACCGAGCATCGCACATTGCCACGAGGTCGAGGCGAGGAAGAGGCAAGGGGAGACGGCCGGGCAGCGTACATTGCTGTGAGCTTGAAGCGATGAGGAAAAGGCAAGGGGAGACGACCGAGCATCGCACATTGCCACGAGGTCGAGGCGAGGAAGAGGCAAGGGGAGACGGCAGGGCAGCGCACATTGCCACGAGGTCGAGGCGAGGAAGAGGCAAGGGGAGACGGCCGGGCAGCGCACATTGCCACGAGGTCGAGGCGAGGAAGAGGCAAGGGGAGACGGCCGGGCAGCGCACATTGCCACGAGGTCGAGGCGAGGAAGAGGCAAGGGGAGACGGCCGGGCAGCGCACATTGCCACGAGGTCGAGGCGAGGAAGAGGCAAGGGGAGACGGCCGGGCAGCGCACATTGCCACGAGGTCGAGGCGAGGAAGAGGCAAGGGGAGACGGCCGGGCAGCGCACATTGCCACGAGGTCGAGGCGAGGAAGAGGCAAGGGGAGACGGCCGGGCAGCGCACATTGCCACGAGGTCGAGGCGAGGAAGAGGCAAGGGGAGACGGCCGGGCAGCGCACATTGCCACGAGGTCGAGGCGAGGAAGAGGCAAGGGGAGACGGCCGGGCAGCGCACATTGCCACGAGGTCGAGGCGAGGAAGAGGCAAGGGGAGATGGCCGGGCAGCGCACATTGCCACGAGGTCGAGGCGAGGAAGAGGCAAGGGGAGACGGCCGGGCAGCGCACATTGCCACGAGGTCGAGGCGAGGAAGAGGCAAGGGGAGACGGCCGGGCAGCGCACATTGCCACGAGGTCGAGGCGAGGAAGAGGCAAGGGGAGATGGCCGGGCAGCGCACATTGCCACGAGGTCGAGGCGAGGAAGAGGCAAGGGGAGATGGCCGGGCAGCGCACATTGCCACGAGGTCGAGGCGAGGAAGAGGCAAGGGGAGATGGCCGGGCAGCGCACAATGCCGCGAGCTCCGTGCGAGAGTTGTCGTTGGCCGGAATTGATATGATACATATTTTTCCGTCATACTGTTTCAAAAGCGGCTGTTTTCAACTCATGCATTGAGATGGTCAGGTTCTTCTTTTTATTCCCTGGATAAAAACGTATTGTTTTGAGGATTTTTCATCCTAGGACAACAAATATTATTTGATGACTCTTTTTGGTCGAGGTCATCAGCTGTTTAATAAGAACTGAACGAATTCAAGTTTTAAACAATGTAAACTTGTGTATCAGCTGTTTGATTAGAGTAGCAATATCAAGATGGAAGCAAACTTGTAATGGGAAAAAAGTTAAGAAAATTTAGTTTTGTGAAATTATCTTAATTTGGTTTGTAGTGTGACGCAAAATGTAGTTAATCACCAGGACCATAAATCCTGGTCTCCACAATTATTGTACAACTATGAGTGTTCTTTCAAGGGAACCTCCTTTGATTTATACAAATTTAGTTTGGTCTCAAGGTCTGTCGATAATGTTTTGTCAAGAAAGTCAAAAAGAACCAATCGTTACAAAATATTATCAAAGCATTGACAAATTTATGATAAAATGGCTTTCAAGTGAAGCAGCTCTACTATCAACTACTCAAAAGGACTTTTTGGTGTAATCAAGAAAATTACTCGTCTGAGTGAAACCAAAGACGTTTCCTTTGGGAAAAGAATGAAGACCCCGTATCTGTTCTGCTGCAATTAGTGAGACCCAATAGATCATTTAGTCTATAAAGGTGTCCAAGGCAATTTAATCATATTATATCTAATTATGAATGGAACGTGAGAAAAAGGTGTTATAACATATTGAATCAGTATAAATAAAACATAAGAAGACCTGCATACTCAGCGGATTTCCAACAAATGCTTATATTTCTCACTGCCACATAAAGCCACTTATCAAGTTTCATAAAAATACATAAATAAATAAGTGATCTATAGCATTTTATTTTTCTCCATAAAAATAGAATTAGGGCTGAGTACGCAGGTTTGCTGCAAAAAGAAAGAGAAGAAAAATTTGTTTGTGCAATTACCAACATAACTCAACCAGGGCAAGCGACATACTAAGTTTTATTAATTAATGTTCAAAATTAAGGGATATATAAAATTGACTTATTCTCCATAAAAATAACATTATGGCTGAGTATGCAGGTTTGCTGTTACGGGGATAATTAACGACAAATCAATTAATATAATTAATTTATATGATAATATGTATATGTTAATATGTATACATATGGATGTAATATAACATATACTATTATCATATCATTGACTATGTGGATAACATAGATAATCTCGGCAACGGTTGGACGTAGAACCACAATTTAAAAACCAAAATGATTTTCTAAAGAGCTAAACTGATTGTTAAAAGCAAATGTGAAATGTACAGTAAAATTAGTTGAGGAAATGATAAAAACCATTTTCCCATAAGATTAACATGGGAGATTTTATGAACACGTTTTTTTGGATTTTCTCCACAACCACTAAACCTAGGTTAATGATTCCAGATAATATATTATTTGTTTTTTAAGCTTTATAAAATGCTCAAAACAAAAATTATGTGTTTTAAAAATTTTAGGGTAAAAAGTGCAAAAAACTGATTTTTGAAAAATGTTGGAACCCCATAAACCCTCCTTCCCATAGTTCGATTTGTCTGGTTTTCGAACTTAAAGTCATGAATGTAATTTTACACATTTGAGCCAGATTTTATCTAAATCGGACGTTTTTTACTCAAGTTATCGTATTCACACACACACACACACACACACACACACACACACACACACACACACACACACACACACACACACACACACACACACGCACGCACGCACGCACGCACGCACGCAAGCACGCACGCACGCACGCACGCGCGCACGCACGCGCGCGCACACACACACACACACACACACACATATCAATTTGAACGAATAGTGTTTTTGGCATCTGGGGACCTCAAAACAAAACGTTATCATGGTCTCGGGGCTTATGTCTTACGATGAGACTTACGGTAATAGCTTCTTCCCTAGAGGAGAAATTCACTAAAAAAATTTAGCATATCAATGCATGTGTTAAAAACATCTGTCTTTGAAGCCGTATGCGTATGACGACAAATTATAATAACATACTCGACAACAATTGATACGGACTATCAGATAGGCCTCACACCAACGGTGTTAATGTTATCGTGTCACTATAATGTTATGCCAGTGACACAGCGTAAAATAAGCAGTACGCTGAAGAAAATCGTCACCAAACGAAGCTGAAACAATTGTGTCACTCTTTAAATGTTATTGGGGATTTTATACACTCCAAAATTATTTTGGCTTACTAAAATTGTCTTTGTTTTTCATTTGTGTATTATTTGAAAACTTTTAAAAACGTTCATAGTAATAACGTAGCGATATGCAGTATTTTTTAGTTTTCAAAATCGTGATGACGTAAAATAAATTTCTTTAAACTCAAGTTCTCAAGTTATTTTTTGCTCGAGACCTAATTACATTCACAGAGGCTTGAAGGTGACTCTTGAGTTCTTGAAACACCTCTCATGTCTTTTGTTTATTAGTACATTTTTTTAGAAAGAGGGGAAATGTTAGGGTTTACAATTATTGAAGGAAATTAGAGGATTTTAGTGAACACTCAAGAATGTAAACATCTAAAAACAGTTTAATGTTTATTTTCTAGCTCCCATCAAGCATATACCTAACTTTTCCTGCCTTAGTTTTATATTTTATGATACACCCACACTTTTCAGGTGTTAGAAAGTTTCTAAAATTAAATTAAATTTTAAAAAACGTTTCAAAATGTCATAGAAATGCAATTTTAAAACTTTGATATACTCGAGTTAATCAGGTTTAAATAGGCTTATTAGTATTTACATCAGAAATTTGCTATTCTAAAACATAAAGTTTTTAATATACTTTTTTCCGTAAAACTTTGCACTAGTAAGATTTATTTTACACAGTTTATGGTTTTAATAAATGAACTAATCAATAATTAGAGTTTCTCAAAATTAATCAAAGCATACAAATCTAATCTTAGTTCAAACGTTTAACTAGGTATCTTAAAATATCAAACAAATTATTAGGGAATGTAATGACATAATCTACCTAATATGTAGATACTTTAAATTTACTTTGAACAAAATTACACCTTGTACACTTCAAAATGTATTTCCATTTATAATGTACCTACATAAAAGTCAGTAAATGTACATTTAGGGTGGTACAAGTTTTTGTTATTTCAATCTGTCATACCAATCATCATCAGACTCACTGAGAGTACAACAATCGCAGGGATTTAATTTTACAAATATTTGAACGCCAAGACCTATCGCTTGAATCACTGAAATGAAATCAGCGATCAGGACGAGATTACGAAGTTCACTTGTGCATTATCGGATTAGTCTTTACTGCTCGCGGCTTTCTTATTGCCATCACTGCCGCGGGATTTGTCAACTGTATCTATGTACAAAATATTATGTTTGAGTAAAATATAGTTTCGTTTTTTTTCAAGAACTATGCAACTGTCCATAGCATTGAATATCATTACATAAATACTTACTTTTACTCCTTAAAGACGACGTTTATAAATAGTGTACTATTGATAAGGGAAAATCGTGCAACAGAACCGCAAGAAAACTAGCACAGAAATTCTCGATGCTACGCCTTAAGCTATTGTTGCTGAAGGATAATAATGTTTTTTTGGTCTACCCTTTGTAATGTTTTAAAAAGAAGATAAACAATCGTAGTAAAAATGCTACTGTGATGTTACAAAAACAAAGTTCAATAAATATTTATTACAGACCTGCAAGAGTGTAAGAAAAACTAAATGTGATCACTTCAGCAACTGGTCGTTTTGAGGAAACTCCCCTGTTATTAGGGGACCGGAGGAACCATAAGATCGAAATCAATATGCATATAAAATCGTTTGTGCCAGATATATATGGTACCTCATGCCACATTAATATTCATGTAGGGAATTGCATACTACAAGAAACCATTAAACAAAATGCAATCAGCCAACCTATAACTGGCACTTGTCCTATTAGAGTTGATTATTTTGAACGTATAAATGGTAATTGATACAGTAAACATCTTTTTTAGCGAATTTCCTCTATAGGGAAGAAGCTATTACCGTAGTCGGCATGGTAAGACCTAGGCCCAGGACCATGATAACTTTTCGTTTTGAGGTCCCCAGACCCCAAAAACACCATTCGTTCAAAACTGTATATATATATATATATATATATATATATATATATATATGTGTGTCCGTGAGCACGATAACTCTCGTAAAAATTATCCGATTTTGATGAAATTTGGTATAAACGTGTAAAGCAACATTTATGACTTTAACTTCGAAAACCAGCCAGATCGCTTTATCCGAAGGGGTATTTTGGGGGGGTTTTGTCCCCCAAAAATGGGTTTTTCTAAATATTTACATATAATTTTGGAAATAGTCAAATTTTAGTTTTTCCCATTTTGTTCAGCTTAAAAAAACACACAATTTGGTATTTTGATCATTTCTCTACGTCAATTGATTACCGAGATATTGAAAGTGCTAAACACAGTACGTTGTCTAATGTTATTCTTATGGAGGAAAATAAACATTTTATATCTCGCTTATTTATGAACGTATACTGATGAAACTTGGTATACGGCTTCATCTAGTTGTGGACCATTGATATTTGCTCAAAAAACAATTTTTTACCAAAGGCAATGTATATTGATGAAACTTGGTATGTGGCTTTATGTGGAATTAAGATACATATATGCATTGGAAATATATATACATATACATATGTATACATATACATATATAAACATATACATACGTTTATGCATTGGAAATTCGCTGAGTACGCAGGTTTGCTGCTACGGGGGTATATAACAATCATAACGCACCATGAAACATTATATGTCAAGGCAATATGCAAAGAGTGGGCTATAAGGTAGGTACAATCTCTCTCCTCCTTAACGAATTGTTATTCACGATATTTAAAAGTTTGCGATGTGAGGGTTTGTTTTAATAACGCCGTACATTTTTAAAGTGACTAATGTTCGTGTGATACTTCATTTTAAAGGTCTCGATAAAAAAGAATAAATAAAATACATGTCACCCACATCAAAAGGCAGCAATAAATGTGTTGAATTATTGACATTTGTGCACCATATAAGTATTTTCGATTTACAGATATCAAAATCCAAATTGCGGCAATCTTCCTTAGTCTATTTTACGGTTAAATGATGAATAACAAAACGATTTGGTTGGATAATTTAATAATGAGAACTTTATTTTTCAATTAAACTGTTAACTGCCTGTTAGATTTTGTTGTAACATTTTTACTAGTAGTAACTTTTTCACTGAAATAAAAAGTAAAAAAGGCTGCATTATCTGGCGTCACAATTGAAGACATCCAAGACATCTCCCTTCAATACATCTTAAAAGTTAATTTATTTGGGGGAAACTTGATTGTTTGTATACGTTTATTTTAATTATACAGAACTAATTAATGCCAGAATCCAATACTAACTTCTCTTGTTATCTCGCTTCCAGAAAATGCAATTACATTGCAAAATTAAGGAAAGTGTTTTGTTTATCTAATGTATTTGTTTGGGTGGAGTTTGTTCATGGTAAATAAATCACTATAAGTTTTCACTAAAAAATAAAACCTTTAATATGTCCATTTGTTATGTTTGATTTGTTTTGTTTTATCTAAACAGACACTCCGCTTAGTATAGAGTGATTAACGTGTTATATTGTAGCACGTTAACTAGTAATGGATGGCAACACTGGTAATATTACTAGTCTGACAATTATTGTATTTTACCAAAATCTACGTGAAACTATGTTATAATGAAAAACAGTTAAATTTAATAGGTTAATAAAACAACATAGCATGGAAACCAGTTTATTAAACATCAATATTCGTGAGACTAAGTAATAACAATAAAACTAAACATTGAGAACTAAACATTGAGATAGATGGATAAGAACAAAGGATTAATTCAGGCCAGGGTAGATGTAAAGGCATGTAGTACTCTAAAATGGTTCAAACTGCTGTTGAATAAGTATTTTACACTCGGTGAAATCTGGTTCCTAAGGCTTTGAATTTTGTTATTGAACTGTTGTAATTTTAGAGGACTTGGGTCACGGCTTCTAGCGAACATTTCTGTTGACCTGGTTCCACCGAGAGCCGCCCTGAAGTAAATCATTTCCAGAAGAGCAGGACCATCAATGGACCCCAATAATCATATTGTAGAGAAAGAGAAGGTCCTAGCCACTTCTGCTGAAGAGATTGTACAGTTCCAACATAAAACCTACATCTTCAATAGACACATCATTGCAGGCAAAGCCTAGCGAGACAAGACCTTTTTTTTCGACACTCTGAAATACTTTTATTAGTGTTTGATGAAAGGGGGTCAATCAACTGTTGCATATTCAAGCACGGGTTTTACATGGGAGCAGTAAAATCTCCTCAGAGTAAAGGGCCTTGATTAGTGGAAAACAAGTCCTCACATTTTGTAGGCTCGAGCAGTTGGCGTCGTGTATTTCATTACTAGGGCAAGGCAACATTTGGACTTGAAGAAGTTTTCTTAACATTTTATGACTTTACTGAATATCCTCTGTGTACCGGTGATAGTTATCGAGTGAAATATAATAAACGGTATCAGGAAACTGACACATACTTTCTCCCTTTTAGCCCAACTTTAATGAATAAATTACTTTTTATTTACTAAATATAGAATACAAAACATGGTCGAATGTACAGAAAATCTTGTAAACAAGTTGTTTTAAAAAACATCCACCCAAATCCCTGCTTTGGAGGCACTACAGAATCCATTGCTACACTCGTGGTTTTAAGAGGGAAATGCCCCCTATCCCCCCCCGGGTTATTAAGGGGCAACATATTTCGAATTAACTCTGTTGGTCAATGCTAAATTGACAAGCATATCAAGTTTGAATGAAATTGATCAGTAAATAAGACAGAAATAGTAATTTTTGTATTCCCCATAAGAATAACATTGGACAACGTACTGCGTTTACCGCTAAATGAAAATTTCAATTTTCTCCGAAACTAGCAATCGTAGAACAGTAATTCAAAATACTAAATTATTTAGTTTTTAGAGCTATTTTTAATGGTGAATAGTAATATTTTTTAATATTTATGTTTTTTTATGAAAAATCCAAAAAACTGAATTTTGGATGTTTTAAGTCCTGTAATTTCTGAACCCGAATTTTTACAGAAATGCAGGTGGTGTCATTTTGTTGGAGAACTAAAGTTCTACAAACGACTAAAGTTTAATCAAAATCGTTAGTGCCGTTTTTGAGAAATTTTGATTTTTCATGTTTTTTGGCGGTTTTGGGGGGATAATTACCCTTAAAAATCAAAAATTCAAAAAAATGAAAAAAACGCCTGGAGATATCGTGGATTAGTACCTACATGCCAAACTTCATAAAAATCGGCCCATTGGTTAAGGCTCTAGCTCTGTACACATCCACACAGACACACACACACACACATACACGGACACACACACACACACACACACACACACAGACAGACATCACGTAAAAACCACTTTTTTGGGTTCAGGGAGTACCAAAACGAATATTTCCACTAACAACTCAAATTCAAAAATGTTGACGAAAACAATACTTTCTCCATATACTATGTATAAGGGGAGAAAGTAAAAAGGAGCACTTGTGAAAGTTTAAATTCATCCCGTCGATGTAACACCAATCCTCGTCAACCCCAAGACTCCTAGAGGTGCCTTGAGACATACGGTGACCTCCAACCGTCTTAGTAAAGATCTAAATTCCGTCAGCGAAAATTAAACAGTGGACACTGAGTCTTGATTTTCTTATCTAAATTTGTATAGGGATATTTTAATTTTCACTGATTTTGTTTCTAATCGTGGAATTCAAACAAATTAGTTTTCGGATGAATTGATGCCAAACGTCGTTTGAGGACCTGTTTTATTTTTGTAGTAGGCCTGCATCTACGAAAAGGCAACTGAAGTTGTCTCCAGATGCCAATACCATTCGTTCAAGTTCGTATTCTAGTATATATTTTATCGTGTATCGTGAAATGGGATGAGCTTACAAATGCCGTTATGACGAAAGTATGGATTGTATCAGACATATCATTGCTATAAATGAATACTCAGTCAGTCAGTATTGGGATAGAATTCCTTAGAAGATTATTCTTAAACTACGTTCATACGTATGAACCACATAGTGATTCCTTTATTTTAAAACAACCATCGTAATATGGTCATAGATTATTTCCTTATAACTGTTTTAAGCAGATAAACTGGCAAAAAATGTTGGCGGTTGCTGTTAGAGTCAATAAAAACCCTGCTGCTGAACTCCAGTGGGAAAAATATTAGGTCTAACTATTAAAAGGATAAGGAGAACATTACCTTTATAAGTGAATTTCCTTTGGAACAGTGAACCGTTAGCATGACCCGCACGATAAAACGTAAGCCTGGGACCACCATAGAAGTTCCTAACGTGTCCCCCTGAACACGTTTTTAGGGGTCTCTAAAAACTGTATATATGTATATATGTGTGTTCGCATTCTGGCGGTCGCAATTTTTGCCCGATTTACTTCAAATTTGGTAGAGACATTCCTTTTTATAATCAGTTGGACAATTTCGTTGGGCAAAACAATCGGAAAACTCTAACCTCCTTTTTGTGGGATAATTTTTTAATTTTTGAGTTATTGGGCCCAAAAAGGGTCAGAAAAGACCCAAATGTTCACTTATTTTACGTAAAATTCCAAAGATTTTAAGCCATCCCTCATCACTATATCACAAGTAATTACCGAGTTATTAAAGAAAATGTTAATTGTCAAAATACAGTACGTTGTCTTATGGCGATTTTACATGGGAAAAGGCTGTTTTTCATATCTTAATATCGTTTTATCCCCCCAAAACCCCTATCAACTTGTCATCCCGACAATACTTCCTTCTAACATTATAATGTACAACATTGGCATCCTATCCTATTAGTGAATTTTAATATAACCAGGAGCATCAAAACAGCCAAAAAACTAATTTTTTTTAATTTTCAAAAATGTGTAACCAGTGTTGGTTTAAACCTTTTATTTTATATTTTTAAGGTTTTAATGCAGAAATTCACTTCCCTCACGTCAGCGTGCTGCGTGCGAACTCGTTTTATATTTTTAAGGTTTTAATGCAGAAATTCACTTCCCTCACGTCAGCGTGCTGCTTGCGATCTCGTTTATAGCTTAAACTGGTTAGTGTTTTCAGTGAAAAAATTACAAATCTGTTCACTAAATACTTTTTAATTTTTTGGAAACATTACCGCTAGCAAAAAGTACTTATAGATTTTACCATAGAACATGGATTATTCAACTTTGATTAGCCTTTACTCATAAACTCAAGGCGAAAAATTGACTGATGCTGCAGAGCAGTGCGGGTTCTCTCGTGTTAATTGATGTTATAATTATTGTAATGGAATAGAAGTGTACTTATTTGATTTATAAGGGAAAATCCAATTTTCATGTGTTTATAGTTAGTAGAAAATTAAGCGTTAAACTTTTTTCTATATATTAAGAAAATGATACAAGAAGAGCAAATGATAAAAAAAACTTCAGTTTTATAGTAATCTTTGAAAAGTATAAACAGATAAGCGTTAATTCAATAACTAGAATAAGAAAAACTCAGTCACTTCTTTGACTCGCAATTTAGATTTTGAACTACTTTCCTTTAGTCCCTAAAAATGAGACACGATCAAATAGTTCAATTATTGAATGATTTCAGTCATTAACAGAAGACCTTGAGATCTTGAGTCTGTTTGAGATCTTTCATTTAAGACTTATTTTAATAAATTGGGAACGCTACGTTTGTTTTGTGATTTGTAAAATCTTTGGTTCGTAAGAGATTTCTTGTGGTAATTTTTGCTGATTTTATGGTTTGGTATTGAAGATAAACATATTATATTTTTTGTTTTCCAAATAAAATGAAGCTATCACAAAATGTGATGAAGTAAGACCAGATATTCTCGACTTTTAATGTTGGAGCTTACGGATGATGAGATATTTGTTTGTTTCAATGTTTGGTTATGATGAATTTAGCAAAGAAGACCAAATTTTAATAAAATTAAAGTTATTAGGTTTTTTTTAGATTTTTTAGTACAATATTTGGTTTAGAGATGGATATTTATTGCAAAAACACTAACATAAACATTATTGATCGGTTTTCCATAATTATGTATCATGTTTTTTATTTTTCCCCATGCGCTCTTGCCTAGAGAAAGAATTCGAAATAATGTCTAGAAATTTCCGAAAACAGTGTTGATATATAAAAAATAGAGTTTTTAGAAACCTTAGGTAAATAATCTCGTCATTATTTTCAGTACCTTTTTTTCCTTTTTCAGTAGCTTTAATTCAGCCAAAACCATTTTCCCGCATATAAAATAAACTTGATTTTCTTGAATGTACTATTAACTTAAGCTACTTTACAGAATAAAAACTCAAGGACATGTTTTATATCTCTGTCATCAAAATCTGTCAAAAAATAAAGAAAAGGTCTGTTCACAGAAATTGCCTTAAACCTTTATAGAAAATAATTTTAAAGTTTTGTATTCAAGTAATATTAAACCACAAAGAAAATTAGTTAAAAATTGAGTTTCGGCTGTCTAGGTTGTTTTTCGGTAAAGACATTTAACAATAAAAAAACTTTTATTTTGGTTTAAAATGCGTTTATTTTACCAATACTAAAAAGACTAACAAGGTAAATGAGCTAACAAACCAACATTACGATGTTAAAACAAACAAAACAAGCAACATAAACAACAACGTTAACGAGATGGTGACATGAGTTGAATAACGAAACAGAACTATCCATGCTCCTCGTGAAGAAATGTTATTACCTTTTTACTTTCTCCCCCTATACATTGTATTTGGAGAAAGTATTATTTTCGTCAACATTTTCGAATTTGAGTTGTTAGTGGAAATATTTGTTTTGGTGCTCCCTGAACCCAAAAAAGTGATTTTTACGTGATGTCTGTATGTCTGTCTGTCTGTCTGGATGTGTACAGAGTTAGAGCCCACACCAATTGGCCGATTTTGATGAAATTTGGTACGTAGGTAACCACGATATCTCCAGGCTTTTTTCATTTTTTGGAATTTTTTATTTTGAAGGGTAATTATCCCCCCAAAAACCGCTAAAAATATGAAAAAACCGAATTTCTTAAAGTCGGCTCTAAAGATTTTGATTAAACTTTGGTAGTTTGTAGAGCTTTACTTTTCCAACAAAATGGCACCAGCTTTTTAAAATTAGTTATTTGAATGTGATGTCAATTTTTACCGAATTTCCCCTATAGGGAAGAAGCTATTACCGTAGTCGGCATGGTAATACCTAGGCCCGGGACCATGATAACTTTTCGTTTTGAGGTCCCCAGACCCCAAAAACACCATTCGTTCGAAACTGTATATATATATATATATGTGTGTGTCCGTGAGCACGATAACTCTCGTAAAAATTATCCGATTTTAATGAAATTTGGTATAAACGTGTAAAGCAACATTTATGACTTTAAGTTCGAAAACCAGCCAGATCGCTCTATCCGAAGGGGTATTTTGGGGGGTTTTGTACCCCAAAAATGGGTTTTTCGAATTTTTTACATATAATTTTGGAAATAGTCAAATTTTATTTTTCCCCATTGGATTCAGCTTAAAAAACACACAATTTGGTATTTTGATCATTTCTCTACGTCAATTGGTTACAGAGATATTGAAAGTGCTAAACACAGTACGTTGTCTAATGTTATTCTTATGGAGGAAAATAAAAATGTTATATCCCGCTTATTTATGAACGTATACTGACGAAACTTGGTATACGGCTTCATCTGGTTGTGGACCATTGATATTTGCTCAAAAAAACAATTTTTTACCCAAGGCTCCCGTAGCAGCAAACCTGCGTACTCAGCCCCATGTTATTCTTATGGAGAATAAGTAACGTGTTATTTGCCTTCATTATGAAAATAAATTAATGAAATTTGGTATGTGGCTTTACCTACATGAGTTATATTGATATTTGTATAAAACCCCATTTTTTGTGTTCCTTACTTCAGCAAACCTGCATACTCAGCTGCCATGTTATTCTTATGGAGAATAATTAAAATGTCATAAATCGTTTATTTATGAATGTATATTGATGAAACTTGGTATGTGGCTTTATGTGGTATTAAGATACATATATATATATATATATATATGCATTGGAAATTCGCTGAGTACGCAGGTTTGCTGCTACGGGGGTATTTATATTATTTATAATTGTTTTGTAGCATGGTGTTATTTAAGTCGTAGTAGTTAGGTAGTCTATACTGTATTCATCGATAATTATTATGGATTTAATGTTATGCCTGTATAAGCCCCCTGTATTATTATTTCTATGTCGATACATGGTTTTAATATTGAAATACTGTGAAATGGCTTTTTTCATATGAATAAAAAAACACCAATCTTTCCAGCACCTGGACTCAGTGCTGAGCTATCGCAGTTCGATTTGCTCTGCAACTCGAATGATTTCTTGAGCCCATCTGGCAAGGACCTTCCCTCCCTAGGAGTTAGCCAACTTATCTGGTTTCTAGTGTAGCGTATGATGAGGAGTACTTGGTGGCAATTGGCTATTGATGGAAGGGTGGGAATAACAAGTTGACTGGTGGCTATGGGAGGTGAACTAAGGAAGTAAACTTAAGGGGGTATGAAATAGTTAACTGCTACCAAATCATTTGTAGGAAGATGGTGTGGGTACCAAAATATCGGATCGTACTGAACCCAGAGCTTTGTTACACCTCGAGCCAGCTTATATTTTATATGTTAACACTAACCTACCTTAAATTAATGATTTTAGAAACAATATTCCTGTATTCAACAGGTTGGCATTTACAACTACTACTTACAATTACTACTACACTACAATTAACGGAGAAAATACCTGAGATATAACACTTACACTGCAATTTACTAAATGGGAGATCTGAGCTACTGATATCAGGAACTAGCAATTAATTTAAATTTACTCGATAATTATCACCTCGTGCAAAATAGTCTGATCCGTGGGGGAGGGGGGGGGGGTTCAGACACTTAGCTATATCGCAAAATTGTGGAACTACTAAAAATTATAACTTGGGTCATAAAACCCCCTTGAGGTCCCCTATATTAAATTATATTCCATGGTGACATTGGTGACAAACTATTACTACTTATAATCTATATTTGAAAATTTGACAATCTGTTAACAGTTCAACTTAAAGTGGGGCGCTTCTAAACCCTAAACTCACGTTAAGAGAGGAAATTGGCAATTGGATTTTAGTGGCCAGTGGACTCAGATGATTTCCATCATATATATATTTATATATATATATATATATATATATATGAGTCCACTGGCCACTAATATCCAATTGCCAATTTCCTCTCTTAACGTGATATATATATATGAAATTGCGCATGGCGGCAACCTAGGCTGAAGTCCCCTCCCCAGACTGGATCACCCTCTAGCTTCCTAAACGTTTGACAGGTGGAGTAGGAGAAGTAAGAAGGATTGTTCCAAGAAGTTCCAAGAGGTCTAGGTAGCCAAGTTCTGCTGGGAGACTCAGCTTTCAAGAAGTCAGTTCCGAGAGAGGAACCAAAGTGAAAGGGAACCTAGTCATAACGGATGCTAAAAGAACTTATCAGTAATGTGACAACTTGTGAATACAACAATTCATTTTCGAACACAAAAATTGCATAGACCATAGCTAAGAACAACACGAGACTTAATACACAATTTGGGAGCAATCATAGCTAAGATCAACACGAGACTTAATACACAATTTGGGAGCAATCTTGGGAGCAACCATAGCTAAGAAAAACACGAGACTTAATACACAATTTGGGAGCAATCATAGCTAAGAACAACACGAGACTTAATACACAATTTGGGAGCAATCTTGGGAGCAACCATAGTTAAGAACAACACGAGACTTAATACACAATTTGGGAGCAATCTTGGGAGCAACCATAACTAAGAACGACACGAAAATTAATACACAATTTTGAGCAAACGGCGTATTATTACTGACAGTTTTATGGGTCTAGCTTAAAAAATATACGGGTGCCAAATAATCAAATAATTCTCTTGGTAACTATTGTCCTAGACAGGCTTACTGGCGGGTGGCTAAAATCGCGCAGTTGTCACTTTTTTCCTCTATCTTGCATAGCTCTCTGCTCTCTCTCTCTCTCTCTCTCTCTCTCTCTCTCTCTCTCTCTCTCTCTCTCTCTCTCGCTCTCTCTCTCTCTCTCTCTCGCTCTCTCTAACACGTGAAAATGACAACGCTGTGCTTCCGACGTTGCCAGTATTGTCCAATTGTTACATATGTTTGTTTATTAGTGAATTTCCTTTGGAAAGTGAACTATTAGCATGACCCGCACGGTGAAACTTAAGCCCGGGACCACCATAGAAGTTCCTAACGTGACCCCCTGAACACGTTTTGGGGGGTCGTTCAAAATTTTCTATATATATATATATATATATATATATAGACATATATATATATATATGTGTGTATGCACTCTAGCGGTCGCATTTTTTGTCCGATTTACTTCAAATTTGATAGGGACGTTCCTTTCTATAATCTGTTGGACAAGTTCGTTGGGCAAAACAATCGGAAAACTCTAAACCCATTTTTGGGGAATAATCGTTCAAATTTCGGGTTTTTGGGCCCAAAAAGGGTCAGAAAAGCCCCAGATGTAAAATTAATGCATGTAAAAATATGGGAAATAGAAAGGCGAAAGTTGTAAGCCCTCTCTCGTCATTCTAGCATAAATATTAACCGAGTTATAAAAGAAAATGTGTATCGGCTAAACACAGTACATTGTCTTATGGGGGTTTTACACTAGAAAAGCCTGTTATTCCTTTGTTAGAGTACTTTTATTACCCCCAGTAACCTCACGCCTACTTTCAAGCCTGTCTGGACCTTCTCCTAACCTTATAATGCGCAAAATTGTATTCCCAGCTTTGCAAGTAAATGAAACCAGGAGTTTTCATTATCACATGGGTAGGTTTTGTTTGTATTTTGAAGTGGTGTAAACATCTTACAATTATTTTAAGGTGAAAATTTCCTGAATTTTTGTAAGCTTACATTATTAGTCATTGATGTTGAGTTTTGTAATTTAACCAAGGATTATTAAGAGAAGTATTTTCTTATTAGTTTACTGTTAGCCATTTAAAAATGGACAGTTGAATAACGCTGCGAATTTTGGTTGCGTACTTTTGATTCTCACAGAATGTTCAGTGCACCTGCGTTTTTCGGCAAGAGCGTTTTCTAAGGGACTTTTGACGGTCGTTCATAGTCGTCATGTCTGTTTTAAGTAAGTTTAAAAGAAGACAAATTTCTGCGGCTTTGTTTTTTTTATTCGTTGAAGACTTGGACGAGGAAACCGATTTTATTATCAGTTCAGCGAGTGTGGTGTGAGGGAAAATCGTCAACTGTGCAGCAGCTCCAGTACAGCCTAACTGCCACCCATAGAACATTCCACCTATATTTTTCTGTTTCTAATGTACAAAGTCAAAGTATATTTGTCTTTTTGATTTGGCTTTAAATTTCAGAGGGGACTCTAACCATGGTGACTCTTTTTGTAAAGTAAGGATTACATTACCTTACTTTATAGAACTTCTCACTGACGAGGCCAATACAGAAACTGTTTAATGCAGTTTTAATGAAATTATAAATGTCGAGTTTTTAACTCCTATAATCACTATTTATTCTCATAACATTCATATCGCACATTCATACATAAAAAAAAGATTTTATTTTAATATTACTGTAACCAGTAAGATTCAAAAATTGCAAGAATTCGTGTTGTAATCGTAAAATTTCAACTGCCGGTTGTAAATTTGTTGTAGGCTAAATTCATACTACACCTTGTAGAGCTCTTTTAATTTTTAAATTGTAAATATGTTCGATTCAATATTTAATTTTTTCGCCAGTATTTAAGCCACTGCCTTGATAAAAACGACAATTTTCAAAGAAAATTAAAAATAATTTTAAAACATAAATTTCTTAAAATAAATCCCATAACCCTGTTGAAAGATTGATTTTAAACGGAATGACTTGGATGAATACAAATAATTTCATGTCAACAATAACCTTAATTTTATGTAGCTTCATATTATTTCATGCAGTTGCTTTATAAACATTAAATAAATAAAACATACAGTATGTAAACATAGCAGAGCTCAATTGTTTATGTTTACATTAAGCAGACACCTTGTACAGTGACATTTTGTTCCGATAGCCGCCAGGTGGTCAGTCCCAATATATTAATTGCACGGCTTGGCAACGCTGCATTTTTTGCAACCCGCCAGTAAGCCTGTCCAGGACAGTAATTGATGTATACTTTATCAAGCTTTCCATATAATCCTATACAATAGAATTATTCAAAGATAAACTATTAATATAATATTTAATTTTAAAAGCTAGGGCGTAAAGCAATTACTGGAGAATAAGTAAGAGATACTCTCTAATTGTTAAAGTTTACGTCAGGATAAGGGGTTTAAAGAAATATACTGCTTAATGCATTCAATATAAACGTTTCTAAGGTTCGATTTTTATTTTATGAGTTTAGATTTTAGGTACCGAAAAATTACCTATTATATTATATGGAGAGGTTAAAAAAGTAATGTATATTGCATCTACAATGTAAAACGCGATTTTATTTACAAATATTTTATTTAATGACTAAAAGAAGGAAATATATTACTTATATTTGTTTGGGCGTATGGAAAAGTCTCAATAAAGTAGGTGGTTTATATGAATATCCTTCTCTCTTTACATACTCTTACATACTGGCGCTTGTATAAAAAAATATACAAGTAACTAATCAGTAATTTAATAAAGTAAACTAATACAATTTTAAGTGATCCTTTGATTTAGTTCTCATCCCTTAAAACCCCTTGAATTATCAGCAGGTTAAAAAATATAAATTAATGGACATCTCATATTCTCATATTGATGGTAAAAATATTCATCTTGCAGGGGTTGACAGTCATAAATGACCAGTACCTTACTAACTTTATAGCTCTCTTAGAATCACGTAATAAACGCAGGGAACTGTGTAATTCACTTTAGAAATTCAAACTGAATACATTTCTACCAGATTTACAAACTTAATAATTAAATAATATATTGTAATACTGAAATAAATACCTAACACGAATTTAATCCCTTTTGCGTGGTCTGAATATCAACTCGTGGTGTATATTTGGTTTAATACACTTAATTTGAAACTTGGGTATACATTTACGAAAAATGTTATACTAGTCAAAACCTATTCCTACTTAATCGTGCCATAAAATTCACACAAACCTTATTACCATCTTTTAACCAATAATAAAATTATCTCTTTATCCCATTTGTTTAGTATATACACGTATAACGGTGTATTATGTAAAAAAAAACCTTAACGGTACAGTATATTACTTTTATCTAAAATCTTAAACCAAAACTTTTTTTAGAAATTTCATTATCGCTTGGTAAATGCGCCCAGTATTTTTAAGGGGAGAAACCCCTTCCCCAAGAGTTAGGTAGCAACATATCTGGGCTACACAGTACCTGTAGCCCTTAATCATATCCTGAATATCCTTTGTTAGTCAATATTATTACAAAATATATATAAAATTTTAATTAAATTGATCAGTAAGTAATAGGAGAGAAATGAATATGTGTTTTTCTCAGTAAGAATACCACTAGACAACGTACTGCGTTTACAGCTAATTGAAAACGTCATTTTTTGTAACAGTTTAATAATTCAAGATAATACATTCATTAGATTAAATTTTGTTCATGGTAATAATTATTTTTTTTAAGTTGAATATTTTTTGCAAAATAACAATAAAACTCTAGAATTTTGGAACCTTTTTTTCACTATAATTTATGAACCTGAATGCCACTCAAAGGGGGCAGTTGCCGAACGTTATTTTCTCCGTTTCAGAACAATTTCAGTTTACAAATTTTACCGACTATTTATTATTTATGTTTTTAATTTTTGTCTTTGTGATTTTGTGTAGTACATTTATTTCACTCTTAAACGTTTCTAGTGTTTGTATTTTATTGAAAATTGTCAAGTTTGATTAGTAGTTTAGTAGGTATTAATTTAGTAGTTTATATGTTATGTATAAAAACACGCGAAGTAGTTTTCAAACGAGATTACATTGGTAATTCATACAAAAATTATGAAATATAATTTTTAACTACAGCAAAGTTTTCGAGATTTAAATGGGGACTAGAACAGTCGCTTCGCTAATCTTGAAGAGAATCTTACTTGAAAACTTTGAGAGCAGTTGTTTTATTTTAGAAGAACACGAAGTGCTCTAAACACTCTTATTGCTCCGTAAGTTCATATCAGGCGGGCTTTCAAGTTCTGAGTGCTTAAAGAATATGCATTCCCGTAACCAGAGCGCATTTTTATATTTAATAAACTACTTACTCTAATAATTATACGTTGCATTACTACTTAATAAAATATGAAACAACATTTCACCAAAAGGAATCCATTTAAAAATGTTCATATTAAAAACTGACCGCGAACTCTTGTCTTGGAAAAAATACGAAATTCAACTTTACTTAATTTTATTGTATTTAAATTACAATTGTTAGGTATCATTTTTAGAGGTACCCTCAGATATTTAAAAAGTAAAAGATTCTTTAGGGTAACGTTTTGTTAATTGCCCAACTCTTTATCACAATTTTCTTTGTAATTAAGTAGAATAAATTATTTAATCAGATTGTTACCTCAACATACATTTACTGATGGTTTCAGTAACAATGATTACTATGTGAGGGAATTAAAATCACTGTAGTATAGTTACTTATCTTTCAACGTTATACTATCTAAAACTTGTATTACTAATTTTCACGAAATATTCTGGTTGGGATTGTCTAATATTTGAATATATGAAACGTCTGACATTCAAACAAAGTCACTGTATAATTTAGAAACTTTCCAAAAACAAGAAGGTTTCCTAAATATCTTATTCAATTAAAATACGCCTTATCCGTTGAGTTAACGTTGTGTGGGTTGTCCATAAACCATGATTCAAAACTTACTCTCATTTCTTGTTTAATCGTATACAAAATATTTTATACAACGTTCTGTTACAACATAAATTAATATTATGAAAAATCGAGTTTACCCACTGTTAGATGAACTATGTAAATTAGCCAAATCTCAGGTATAAATTATCATTAAATATAAAACCCAAATAAAACTATAAATTCCAATTATTTGCATGTATTAAAACATTATGCATTTGAAATATTACAGCATCCTACAAAATAATATAGTTATCAATGATTCTATGGGAGAAGAAATTTTGAATTGATTATATTTTCAATAGACAATGTATTTACCCTAACGAACAAAATTAGAGTTTAATTAGTTTTAATACAAAACTGAAATCCTTCGTAGATAAATCTTATAAATCAGTAAAGGATAAAGAGAAAATTATTAATTAAATCCTGTTTAAAGGAGTGAGCAGTGTAATTTGTTTTAAATTTGTTTCGGCGGATTGTCTCATCAATGCAATAAGACTAATCGCTTAAACGGAGTTTTCCGGTTCTTCAATAAAATTCTCAATTCGTTGATGTATTTCAATGCGAGATTGACTTGAATATTCAAATAATTATTTCAGTTCAAAATTAGAACTTATATTTCCTTTTGGGGCCTAAAGTTGAGTTATGTACTGACCGTTTTGAGGGAGTTGGTTGTCAACACCGAAGCTTATGGTGAGTATTATATTTTATCACATAGCGAAGCACATGTATGTGGTTTTTATAAATAATTATCATTTATTACAGAATTTAAAATTATGATTTTAAAGTAAAAACAAATTTTAATTTAGGGAAATAGGTGTAAAAATTACATTCTTAGCACAAATTGCTCTCTGGAACACTTAATATCAGTAGGTGACTGCAATATTATTCCCCTCTACCTAATAACTTCCTTCCAAGCATTTGTATACCGTCAAATAAACTCAACTTGTTAATTTGTTGATACTTAAAATGTTTCAATACATTCTGTCAAGATCATTAATACGTTTACCAGGCATATTTTATGGATGAAAACAAATATCACGTAATAACTTTCAATTTGATATGTAATTGCTTCAAGTACAGCATCATGTTTAGAAAATTAAATGTTTTCGTGTCGTACCTATAGTTAAATTGTTCAACTAGCAGTAGGTTTCAATCTTCTAGGGTTAGTACCGAAATTTGTCTTGACGAATCTGTTGATTCCGCCAACCTAAATAAGATAAGTGACTACATTTTAGTGGGTACACACGTTTCTTCCAACCGTAAATATAACCAACATTCTTATGTACATTCTTAGGTACAACACGAAAAGATTTAATTTCCATTTAATTTGAGGTTTCCATTAATTAGATCTATTATATTTTAAAGACGTTTAATTTGAATGGGATATATTTTACAACACTAATCAGTAACACCAACCTTATAAAAATACTATTTCAACTGTTGGTTCACAATTTTTCACAACTGAGATGCAAACACTTATACGCACATAAGTTAAAATCAGTGTGACAATATGGTGACGTTTTGCGTATAATCACCAACACGACCAACACCATGCTCTGTCGGACCTGATGGAAAACCGCGATTTATTTGCTTCGTCGAATCGAAGCAAATAAAGTTGTCTTTATTTACCTGTCTCCGTTTGTGAATAAATCACTAATGTAAATCAACATTCCGAAGATTTTTAACTAATAGGTAAACTCAGAGTGTCCTCGGCAATGTCAGATCAAGACGATGAGTGTAGAAAATTTTTTTTTTTCTGGAGAAAAAGTTATAAAATACCCCCGTAGCAGCAAACCTGCATACTTAGCGAATTTCCAATGCATATATATTTATCTTAATGCCACATAAAGCTACATACCAAGTTTCATCAATATACATTCATAAATAAACAATTTATGACATTTTAATTATTCTCCATAAGAATAACATGGCGGCTGAGTATGCAGGTTTGCTGAAGCAAGGAACACAAAAAAATGGGGTTTTATGCTTATATCAATATAACTCAACTAGGTGAAGTCACTTACCAAATTTTATTTATTTATTTTCATAATTAAGGGAGATAACACGTTACTTATTCTCCATAAGGATAACATGGGGCTGAGTACGCAGGTTTGCTGCTATGGGAGCCTTTGTAAAAAATTGTTTTTTTGAGGAAATATCAATGGTCCACAACCAGATAAAGCCGTATACCAAGTTTCGTCAGTATATGTTCATAAATAAGCGAGATATAAAATTTTTATTTTCCTCCATAAGAATAACATTAGACAACGTACTGTGTTTAGCACTTTCAATATCTCGGTACCCAATTGACGTAGAGAAATGATCAAAATACCAAATTGTGTGTTTTTTAAGCTGCATCCAATGGGAAAAAATAAAATCTGACTATTTCCAAAATTATATGTAAAAAATTCAAAAAACCCATTTTTGGGGTACAAAACCCCCCAAAATACCCCTTCGGATAGAGCGATCTAGCTGATTTTCGAACTTAAAGTCATAAATGTTGCTTTACACGTTTATACCAAATTTCATCAAAATCGGATAATTTTTACGAGAGTTATCGTGCTCACGGACACATATATATATATATATATATATATATATATATATATATATATATATATTTATATTGCATTCATTTGTTAGGGCTACTAATATAATAATAATCAAAGAAAATGAGAATAGATATAGATAAAAAACTTGTTCATCAAAGTGAAACATCTGCTAAGTAATTTCCTCATATGTCTGTTTTTGTAATATTTTTAATATCATAAAACTAGGTTAGGTATTTGTTGACCATGATGATGGGCTTATGTCCCGAAACATGTAGTCTTAAAAATAAAAATAAAAATAAAGAAATTCCTTAAGGGTACTCAGTTGAAAAATGTTTCATTTGATTATTATTATATTAGTAGCCCTAACAAATGAATGCAATATAAATATTAAAATGGCTAACAGCCAAACTAACATTCATAAGTACAAATACCTAACGCTGAAGACAGTAAGCATTAATGAAGATATTAAATTTAATAAGAAATGCTTGTCAAATAATGTGATACCAAATTATGTCCAATTACATACAAAATGTAAATCAAAAGCTGCACTGAAAACATTGGAAGTAGCAAAAAAGATTTGGATTAAAGAAGAAATCAACAGTTTGTATGAAAAACTAGAACATGTTAAGAAAGAAAAAGAAGAAATATATAGAAATATAATATCCCAATACCATCAAGAAAGTGTTGAAGAAATTGAAAATTATATCGAAGACTGGATTGATCCAATAATAAAACAGAAAAAAGAAACCCAGAAAAAGAAAATTAAGAAACTTTTAGCTAATCAAGGAAACGAATTTAAGATTGACAACCTAGAAAATATACCACAATTCTACCCGAAAGTTCAAAATTTAACAAATATCGAATTAAACAATGATGAAAATATTATGTTGGAAAAATCTCTGAAATATAACATCAACCTTGACCACAAAAATTATATCATACAAGATGAACTAATTAACATTGATGTTTCTATCAAAAACGCTGAAAAAGAAATGCAAGAACCCTTAAAACATGCATTTATTCATGAACTCAACAAAATAAAATTGGAAATAAAGAAACCATCCATTATTAACAAATCAAAACAAGATATGAAACTTATAAATTCCATAGCAAATAAATTAAAAGATAATGATGCAATAATTTGTAAAGCAGACAAAGGAAATACTACAGTTATTATCAATAAAGAAGACTACGAGAACAAAGTACAACAATTTATCGATAATAATAGTTTTAAAATACTATCAAAAGATCCAACAAAAGAATTTTCAAAGAAAACTAATAGTATGATAACGAGCTGCAAAACGATACCGAAAGATGAACAATATCAACTTAAAGTTATAAATCCAAGAGCCCCAAAGCTTAAAGGACAACCTAAAACCCACAAACCTGATATTCCGATGAGGCCCGTAGTTAACTTTCAAACAGCTCCAACTTACAACCTATGTAAGTTTTTAAACAATAAAATTAAGAATAGCTTAATATGGGAAAATAATTACTCAGTAAAAAGCACTGTAGATCTAGTTAACCAAATCAAAGATATAAATATTCCAGATGATTGCATATTCATATCATTCGATATAAAAGACATGTACACAAACATTCCTCCTGATGAAACAGTCAGAATATTAGAAGAAGATCTAAAGAAAAATAACACACTTAGTCATCAGAGCATTAAGGATTTAATTAAACTCACAAAAATATGCACCAATCAAAACTATTTTGAATTTAAGTCGACCTTTTACCAACAAGAAGATGGATTGGCAATGGGATCACCTCTCTCAGGACTACTTTCTGATATCTACATACATCATCTGGAAACCAATAAAATATTAAACGAATCAAACCCTTCAATGAACAAGATTATATATTGGTATAGATACGTCGATGATGTACTTTGTCTATTTCAAGGTAACGAAACTGAGGGTCACGAACTTTTGACTTTCCTTAATTCACTATCAGAAAGAATCAAATTCACAAAAGAGGTACAAAAAGATAGTATAAATTTCTTAGATCTGACAATTTCTAATCAAAATAATCACCACAACTTTAATATATATAGGAAAGCCACTCAAACAGACCTATTAATTCCTTCAGCGTCAAATCACCCGTGGAAGTATAAAATGGCTGGATTACGCTCAATGGTGAATCGATTATTAATTGTGCCTCTTAATAAGAATGAATATAATAAAGAAAGAAATGTGATTAAATACCTAGCACAAAAGAATGGTTACAAACATGAAATTGTTGATAAAATGATTAGGAACATCGAAAAGAAAAAAAGCTAAAAACATCAACCCATCAAACGAAAACCATCAGAAACGTTTTATAAAGGTTCCATATAATACTAAGATTAACAAAGCTATTCGCAGGACGTTTGAAAGAACCGACTTAACTTTAAGCTATACCACCCGAAACAACACATTTAAAATGATTGACAAATACTCTCAAAAAGATTCCAGAAGAAAGAATGATTATACTCAATCCGGACTTTACAAAATTCAATGCTCAGATTGCAACAAATTTTACATTGGACAGACAGGTAGATCATTTCAGTCAAGGTTTAAGGAACATATACAAGCACTAAGAAGCAATAACAAAACCTCAATGAAATCCAATTTTGCTGAACATCTCCTGACAACAAACCATAGTTATAAGAACATAGACGAGAATTTAAAGATAATAAACTATATGTCCAAAGGTGAGAAAATGAACTCAGCAGAAGAATTGAATATCTTTATCGCTCACAAAGAAATGCCTCAAGAATTACTAAATACTCAAATTAATACAAGTAATCCAATATTTGAAAAGCTAAGGAAAATGAGAATAGATATAGATAAAAAACTTGTTCATCAAAGTGAAACATCTGCTAAGTAATTTCCTCATATGTCTGTTTTTGTAATATTTTTAATATCATAAAACTAGGTTAGGTATTTGTTGACCATGATGATGGGCTTATGTCCCGAAACATGTAGTCTTAAAAATAAAAATAAAAATAAAGAAATTCCTTAAGGGTACTCAGTTGAAAAATGTTTCATTTGATTATTAATATATATATATATATATATATATATATATATATATATACAGTTTCGAACGAATGGTATTTTTGGGGTCTGGGGACCTCAAAACGAAAAGTTATCATGGTCCCGGGCCTAGGTCTTACCATGCCGACTACGGTAATAGCTTCTTCCCTATAGGGGAAATTCGCTAAAAGCAAGTTTAATTAAAAATAGAGTAGAAAAACAAATTCTTAACACTTGACTTATTATTTACGAAAGTTATTGGTTTCAAAGTCTTGTTGAAACGCAAAGGTCTGACAGTAATAACCCGTCAAGACCATAAGGGAGTCGACAAAGTTATATATAAATTGGCACTGGTGCAGATTATTGCAACGAGTGTTTCGTAGTTTGACGCCATTCTAAATTTAAATTAACGTGAAATTAAACCTTAATTAGGAGCCTCAGATTACAAGAAAGGAGTCAAATTTCCCCTCTTTGTTTATGTCGTTACGTTTATTTACAAAGTTAGATCAGTTTATTTACATGTCAAAGTGCCTTTAATTAGTTACTTGGAAAACTATTTATTTGCGAGGCTAAAGTAAAGTAATTAGATCCACTTATGATATTAAAATCTAAGCTGATTATAATTTCTAATGAGACAATTGTTTTGGTTAATGTTGAAAGAGTGTTGGTATTCCAGATGCGGTGTACGTTTTCGACTTCAAAGATAACATACGACAAATGGATAAAATTAAAAATACAAGATTATCCGATAGTCATTCGTGTACAAGAGCATGTCCGTGGGTGTGAATTGAAAAATTAAGCTTTTGGTTAATGTTATGTTAATATAAATATTTGAAGTAGTCTTTGTTCTTACAATGTAACGCGTTTTATGCATTATCGTTCCATAAGCTAACTATACAACGTTATGCGTTGTTATTAGTGAATTTCCTATGACCCGCACGGTGAAACTTAAGCCCGGGACCACGATAGAAGTTCCTAACGTGACCCCCTGAACACGTTTTGGGGGGTCGTTCAAAATAATATATATATATATATATATATATATATATATATATATATATATATATATATATATATAGAGAGAGAGAGAGAGAGAGAGAGAGAGACATATATATATATTTGTGTATGCACTCTAGCGGTCGCATTTTTTGTCCGATTTACTTCAGATTTGTTAGGGACATTCCTTTCTATAATCAGTTGGACAAGTTCGTTGGGCAAAACAATCGAAAATCTCTAAACCCGTTTTTTTGGGGATTAATCTTTCAAAATTTGAGTTTTTGGGCCCAAAAATGGTCAGAAAAGCCCCGGATGTAAAATTAATCCATGTAGAAAGATGTAAATTAGTGAAGCGAAACTTTTAAGCCCTCTCCCGTCATTGTAGCGTAACTATTTACCAAGTTATAGAAGAAAATGTGTATTGACCAAACACAGTACGTTGTCTTATGGGGGTTTTACATTAGAAAAGTCTGTTATTCATTTGTTGGTGTACTTTTATCATCCCCAGCAACCTCACGCCTACTTTCAAGCCTGACTGGACCTTCTCCTAACCTTATAATGCGCAAAATTATATTCTCAGCATTGCAGGTAAATGAAACCAGGAGCATCAGAACAGCCAAAAAATTAATGTTTTCAGAATTCAATAAAAATGGAAATAAATGTATTTTTTACACTGGTTTTGAGTTTTAAAAGTTGTTATGTGGAAATTCACTTCCCTCACGTCAGCGTGCTGCGTGCGAACTCGTTTTTGGTAACACCCTCTGAACGATTTTACATACTTAATACTTTTCCATTTATTGTTTTGAAAACTACCACAAATTTGTTTAAACTCCCAAACCCTTTAACATGTTTAAACATGAACATCTCTTATGTTTCAATGTTTAGCAATGTTCCGATTTCGGGACACCCACAGCGAAACTGTTAAGAGCTTGGAATCTTATTTTTTCTCTAGTTTACCCGTCTACATTGGCCTCGAGTCCGTTTCTGAACGTATCAAAGCAAAGCGAGGGGTGAGCTGCTTAAGTATAAGCTAGACAGTGTTGCTTTAATGTATTTATCAAACCTGGAACTCCAGCCCACGACAGGGACGCTGACGTAGTTCCGAAGCCCGTCGCCTTGGCCACGCCATCTAATGATTAACAAGTTAACTTGCAGAAGTTAGCGAATTGTTAACTTGTTGTTTGAAAACACTTTTAACCTTAATGATCACTTAAACTATTTTTAAAGTTGTGCAGGATAATAAAACCGTACAAACACTAATCCCATAAATATACTGTAATCTAATATATAAAAATCAATGTTTGTACGTCTGTTCGTCTGTCCGTTCGTATTTTATGCGCTGCCATACCGTTCATCCGATTGCTTTGAAATTTTGCATAGTAACACAGGTTAACTCTGGAAAGGTTATAGGCCATTAACCGAAGTCCTAGGACATTAGAGCTGTGCCCCACTAGACTTCAAAGTTTCAACGTTAGTCTTATGGAAGAAATATTTATTTTGATTTTATCAGACGATATCTATAACTTAAAATATTGTAAACACCTGTTTATCATTATGGAAATAAAAAACCTACTTGAATGGCAATACTCATAATGGAAATAAAAAACTACTTGAATGGAAATTCAAACTCTTTTCAATAGGCGAGTGAGCGAAGCGAACGAGCTCATATTGAAAATGAACGAGTATTTGACATCAAACAAATTCAATGCCTCTTCTGCGGCAGCAACGCGCCGGGTACCAGCTAGTATCTTTATAATCTAAAAACTTTGAAGAAGTCTTAAATTGCACTTTCACTTTTACATTAAATATCGCTTATTTTTAAATTGATGTAATCAAATAGATTTCACCAAATAGTATGGCGATTACTTAATAAAAACATCATAATAAATTATTTAAATTTATTAGTTTTAAAACAGGGGTTCCAGAATTTATTTGGTCAGACTGTACTAGATTTTATTTGGTTGTATGATTATCCTTATATTTCAATAGCAAAATTTAGTTATTTACACAGTTCGTCTGAGCCTTTCACTGGACTGAATTACATGCGGTTTGTTCTAGATGAATGATAATTGTTCCTATATCTGCAGGTTTTGTTTGTATTTAGAACATATGGTCGTTAAATAGTTTTAAACAAGAATTGATGTTCTCTTAGTTTAACATGGAGTAAAAATTCTCATTTTTACAGTTATTTGGACAGTTCGATTTGCAAGGCCGATTTCCATGTTGTTTGTACTAAATTAAAGTTGAATGTTCCTATATTTGCAGATTTGACTTACTTTTATGATATTTTTCCTTTATAAATTATAAAAACTACATACATATGCAAATCTATATCTGTATTTTCTTTTTAATTGCATTAATCAGACCAATAATCTGTCTAAAAAATGTTAAAAGACAGGGATTCATAATACGTCGTTTTAGTAATCTTAATGACCAATCCCTAATAACGAGTATTACTACGTCTTGTAGTTTTAGTGATCTTAATGGTCAATCCCTAATAACGAGTATATCTACGTCTTGTAGTTTTAGTGATCATAATGACCATTCCCTAATAACGAGTATATCTACGTCTTGTAGTTTTAGTGATATTAATGGCCAATCCCTAATAACGAGTATATCTACGTCTTGTAGTTTTAGTGATCTTAATGGCCAATCCCTAATAACGAGTATTTCTACGTCTTGTAGTTTTAGTGATCATCATGGCCATTCCCTAATAACGAGTATTACTACGTCTTGTAGTTTTAGTGTACATGAAATTTATCCGTTTAAAACTTGATGCTGAGCCTTACACGAAGCTTTGCTTGGTTTCGAGCAATGGGCGCTCTTAGTATAAATATACCCCCGTCACAGCAAACCTGTGTACTCAGCAAATTTCCAATGAATAATATATGTCTTAATACAACATAAAACCGCATACCAAGTTTCTTAAAAATATATTCACATATAAGCGATTTTTATTATTCTCCATCAGAATAACATTGATAATGAGTACGTAGGTTTGCTGAAACAAGGAACACAAACAATTGGTTTTTTAAAAATATAGATAGAATTTAACTAGGCGAAGCCACACACCAAGTTTCATCAATATTCAATCATAAATAAGCGCTGTATAACATGGTAGTTATTCTCCATAAGAAAAACTTGGGGGCTGAGTTAGCAGGTTTGCTACAACAAGGAATGAATAAAAAAATGGGTTTATATGCAATTATCAATATAACTCAACCAAGTGAAGCTACATACCAAGTTATTTTCATTTATGTTCATAATTAAGGGAGTCATTACATTTTACTTATTCTCCATAAGAATGACATGTGGGCTAATTACGCAAGTTTGCTGCTGCAGGAATATACAAAAAAATGAATTAGTTGTGCAAATATTAATATACCACTGCTACGTTAAGCCACATGCCAAGTTGCATCAACATACATTCATAAACAATCGAGATATCAAATTTTATTTATCCTCCCTAAAGATAACATTGGACAATGCACTGTGTTAAGCACTTTGAATATCTCTGCTACGGTTGGACGTAGAATCACAATTTAAACACCAAAATGATTTTTTTGTGGAACTGAACAGATTGTTAAAAGCAAATGTGAAGTTTACATAAAAATAAACTGAGGAAAAGCCAAAAACCTTTTTCCCAGAGATTAACATGGGAGCTTTTATGAGTAGGTTTTTTGGATTTTCTCCGCAACCACTTAACCTAGGTTAATAATTCAAAATACAATATTGTTTGTTTTTTTAACTTCTATGAAATGGTCAAAACCAAAATTATTTTTTTTTATTGTAGGGTGAAAAATGCAAAAAACTTATTTTTGGAAAATTGAAAACCCCCATATTCCGATTTTTCTGGTTTTCGAACTTAAAATCATGAATATAATTTTACATATTTGAGCCAAATTTCATCGAAATCAGACGTTTTTTACTCAAGTTATCGCATTCACAGACACATTTATATATATGTATATATATATATATATATATAAATTTGAACGAAAAGTGTTTATGGCATCTGGGGACGTCAAAACAAAAGGTTATCATGGTCTAGGGCTTAAGTCTTACCACGAGACCTACAGTAATAGCTTCTTCCCTATAGTGGAAATTCGCTAATATGGGTTTAATATTAATACAAGTGTTTTGTGTTGCCTCATGGTGCACTAATAACTGGTTCCCCATAAAAAGTATAATTGATTTAACAAGTAATGTGACTATAGTTAATATAAATAACCTAGTCAAAAACCAAATTAACCAATATTATTACGGATGCGTAAAATTATTAATTTGGTAAAGCAAATACAAATTCAATCAAGCTTGCGGGGTATTCACAGACACGATAAGTACAGAGTATATTCAACAGACTTTCAAGTAATTTTGAAGATTGACTATGATCAAGGGATCGTGTATCGGTGAGGAATGATACAATCCCGAAGAGGCGAAATTTTGCTTTAGTTGCAAAAGACACGTCCAGGGTATTAGTTACTAGGGTTTAATATGTGCCTGGACTCATAGAATATTCCTTTGGTTATTCATAAATTTCCATTCACAAATGGAACTGTAATTAAATCCCATTTCACGAGTTATATAAATGTAAATGATGTGCACTAAAAGGTTAAATATTTAATAACTTCTCTTTTAGTTTTGTGTATGACTAAACTGAAATAAAATATTAACATTTTAATTTTGTTGAAAATACTGCAGTTGTAATATATTCCCGGATATTTAAACCAATGAACGTAGTATTTACAGAACTTTAAAATACCCCCGTAGCAGCAAACCTGCATACTCAGCGAATTTCCAATGTATATTAATTTAGCTTAATACCACATAAAGCCACATACCAAGTTTCATCAATATACATTCATAAATAAACGATTTATAACATTTTAACTATTCTCCATAAGAATAACATGGCGGCTGAGGTTTGCTGAAATAATGAAGACTAAAAAAAATGGGCTTTTATACAAATATCAATATAACTCAACTAGGTAAATCCACATACCAAGTTCTATTAATTTATGTTCATAATTAAAGGAGATAACACGTTAATTATTCTCCGTAAGAATAACATGGGGCTGAGTATGCAGGTTTGCTGCTACGGGAACTATCGGCCAAAAAATGGGTTTTTGTGCAAATATCAATAGACCACAATTAAATGAAGCAATATACCAAGTTTCGTCAGGATAAGTTGATAAATAAGCAAGATATACAATTTTTCTTATCCTCCATAAGAATAACATTGGACAACATACTGTGTTTAGCACTTTCAATATCTCAGTAACCAATTGACGTAGAGCAATGATTAAAACATCAAATTGTGCGTCTTTTTAAGCTTATTCCAAAGGGAAAAAATAAATATTTTACTTGATCAAAAATTGTATGTAAAAAACTCAAAAAACCCATTTTTGGGGTACAAAACCCCCCCAAAATACCCCTTAGGATAGGTCGATCCGTCTGGTTTTCGAACTTAAAGTCATAAATGCTGCTTTACACGTTTGGACCAAATTTCATCAAAATCGGACCTTTTTTACGAGAGTTATCGCACCCACGGTTTCGAACGAATGGTGTTTTTGGGGTCTGGGGACCTCAAAACGAAAAGTTATCATGGTCCCGGGCCTAGGTCTTACCATGCCGACTACGGTAATAGCTTCTTCCCTATAGGGGAAATTCGCTAAAACCATAGAACCTGGTGTATGTACCAAGACATTAATCTTTAGAAATGTGCTTTGAACCTTCATTTTTCTATTCACTTCGCCCATTTGCTCTTTGTTCCTTGACAGGAGGTTCACAGTTCACAGTTTGTCAACTACTCATTTCTATCTGTAATAATTAAAATATTTTGATATTTTACAATTTAAAATGGAATTTATTCAATGGAAATGTTTTATTTTTGTAACAACCGAGTTACAGTGTAAATTTAACAAGAGGTAGAAACTTTGAAATAATCTGTATTATATTGCTTATTCAAAGTGTCACACGGGCCGATTTCGGGAGTTCAAATAATAAAAATGCCGGTTGGGAAACAAAATTACTATTTTTTAGATCCTGTTAATTCGAACAATCAACTTTACAACTTCACAACAACTGATCTAAAACCAAATAATACATCATTTTACAATAGGTACACCCACGGTCAATTACAAGATAAGGATACATCAAGTTTAGAAAGAAAACGCCAATTAATAATTTAACAGGGAGAGGCGGCGCTACGCGTGTTAATTACATCGTGACTTCCTAGGGACTGGGGCGAGGCTGAACCCTAGGGACTGGGTCTTCCCTTCCGATGCTGAACCCAAACCAGCCAATGAGAAACAGTTTAACACATGACGTCACGGGAACACTCCGTTGTTCAGTGCTGCGGCCAAACGATTCTAGCTGTCATTTTTCAAACTGAGAGGCACTGAGAATGCGCTCTTAAGGCGGCGCTGACACCGCGCATTCCTGCTGATATCAACGCCTGGCCAGACCTCTGAGAGCGTATAAGTTGAGATTAACTTGGAGTAAATATTCTAGCGATCGGTGGTTGATTTTATATTTTGTACCAGTCAACTCTTCAAAATGAAATAATGAAAATTAATGTTAAGAGCACCGTTCCTCCTTCCAATTATGGATTTTAGTGACGGTAGGAATTTAATTATTAGGAACGATAAACAGTAATTATTTAGTTACAGTGTTGTAATAATGGCTTTCATTAGTCTAGGGGTTTTTTGGCAGTCAAAAAAATAAAAAATCACCATTTTCTGGTAACGAACATATACATTTCATATTCCTATAGTTATTTCGAGGATATGCAGATAAATTTAACAAGAAACGTAAAATATTTAAAATAATTCCAACGGGGCTTTATTTTTAGCTACACACCAGTTATAAAATTAAATAACAAGATTCCGTAAAATAACTTAAAATTATAGGGATGTAACCGCATTTTCTCAATTTATATTCGAAGTAAGTTTTCACGTTAAGAAACATTTACCAGCTTTGGGTTCCTCACAGAAATGATTTAATAAGAAATATAAACAATATAGCGTATCCTGCACGTAATCTTAAATTCCAAAAAAATCATTAGAATAGAATAGAAACGTATTTTGCATTCACTGGAGTTAAATATTATAATACTATCTACTTCTTTTAACTTAGATGCCTAAAATTAAAAATGAATTAAACCATTATTTATATTAGACACCACTCCTTCCCTTCCAAGATGTTTAATAAATAACTGTTGGATATATACAATGTAAGAGTACAACAAGGCATGTTTCGGATCGTAGTTTATCATTATATTGACCTCGTTCTTGTATAGCTGTTGTATGTTACCTTCGACTGTTTATTATTGTAGGTTATTAGAGTTCTATTTCATAGTCGTAGTCATAGTTACAATAATCTTATTAGAACTGACGTCGTTTATGATCGCCATTATAACAGCTTCTAGAACTAAATAATACTCCCGTCACAGCAAACCTGCATACTCAGCGAATTTCCAATGGAGATATGATTATCTTAATACTACATAAAGCCACTTACAAAGTTTCATAAAAATATATTCACAAATAAGCAATATATACAATTTTAATTATTCTCCATAAGAATAACATGGGGGATGAGTACTCAGGTTTGCTGCATCAAGGAACACAAAAAATTTGTTTTTATGCTAATATCAATATAACTTAACTAGGTGAAGTCATATACCAGTTTTTATTCATTTATGTTCATAATTAAGGGAGACATAGCATTTAATTATTATCCATAAGAATAACAAGGGGCTGAGTATGCAGGTTTGCTGCTAGGAGAGCCTTTTGCAAAAAAATTTTTTTTTGAACAAATATCAATGGACCACAACCATATGAAGCCGTATACCAAGTTTCGTCAGTATACGTTTATAAATAAGCGAGATATAAAATTTTTCTTATCCTCCATAAGAATAACGTTAGACAACGTACTGTGTTTAGCACTTTCAATATCTCAGTAACCAATTGACGTAGAGGAATGATCAAAACACTAAATTGTGTGTTTTTCAAGCTGAATCCAATGGTAAAAACTAAAATTTGACTATTTCCTAAATTATATGTACAAATTCAAAAAAAAACATTTTTGGGGTACGAAACCCCCCAAAATACCCCATAGGATAGAGCGATCTGGCTGGTTTTCGAACTTAAAGTCATAAATGTTGCTTTACACGTTTATACCAAATTTCATCTAAATCGGATAATTTTTACAAGAGTTATCGTGCTCACAGACACACACACACACACACACACACACACACACACACACACACACACACACACACACACACACACATACACACACACACACACACACACACACACACACACACACACACACACACTTATATATATATAAATACAGTTTCAAACAAATGGTGTTTTTGAGGTCTGGGGACCTCAAAACGAAAAGTTATCATGGTCCCGGGCCTAGGTCTTGCCATGCCGACTACGGGAATAGCTTCTTCCCTACAGGGGAAATTCGCTAAAATGTTGTTAACATCTAGATTCAAAATTACAAAAACCATCGGCGGAGAACGGGTCACCAGCTAGATAATCTTAAACAGACAAGTCCGTAAATATCTACGCGTCAACCTACAATATACGAGATTAGCAACACTTGAATTTTGAATGTCAATTTGGCCTCTGGTTATAAGTTTCCGATCTGCAACTTTGGAGTATCACTCTTTCAAGTCCTCGAACTGCCTTACATCTCAAGGGCCCCTAACAGTTCCTAAGAATATTTAATTTTACAAAACTTAATATCCTCCCCCAAAATTAGCTATTGAAAAAAGTTATCTTGATTTTTAAAAGTACTCAATTGAGCAACCTATATCGTTATCCAACATTTGTTGTTGCTTTGTTAATGACTTTAATTAAGAAATAAATACAGTTTGAGGGAGAAATCTAAAGATCGTTAAGTAAAAGTTAATTAACCCCGTTCAATTAACTAGCGCTTTGTTAAATATAGCCTTATTTCCTTATTTGCATATTAAAACTAAACTAACCATGGAGGTTCACACAATTATTTACAAAGCTTCATTTTTCATTTACTCGTACAAGGTTGCAGATTTTGAACAACTTTCAAAAACGCTATAGGCCTAGTACAACCATAGATTAAGCATACCCCTTATTTTTTAAATTTGGAATCAACAATCGTACTGTAGTTTTAACATCCTTAATGTCATAGAGATGGTTACAATCCATTTTTACCTGCATGAACTATACGGACAAAAATAAAGAACAGTAAAACTATTTATAAATAATTATTTATAAATTTATGGTTCGGAAAAAATTAAACTAAATAAAAGTCATTAACCTAAATTTATTGGGAAAACTAAATAATTAAACATAAATCTGATATATATTGCATTTTCAAACATATTTTTCTTAGTCTTCACCTATTAATTATGAGCATAATGTTGTATTGAGAATGAATCATGAAATTCCTATAGAACTGTTATGATCGAAAGACGCATGCGTTTGTCAGCTTCAGACCGTAGACCAGCTCGGCGAGGCGTCGCGCCGCGGCCGGTGGCGGTGACAAGACGTTGTTTTGTAGTCTTCGGTGCCCTCAGCCAGCGAGCCAGCCCGTCAGCCAGCGCAGTGTGTGTGTTGGGAGCTGGGAGATGGGAGATCAAGAGGGGGCAGCGGAGGGGCTGATGGGATGGGCGAGCGGTCGAAGGGGGGGAGGGGAAGGATAGCGACGGCAGCGCGGCGACGTAGACGTTCCGAACTAGCTCTGCCGTCGCCTTGGACGTACAAGCAGACCGTGTACGCTTATCCCATTAAGATGGGTGATCTACTAAGGAGTATGCTTAATCTATGGTACAACGCTATAGTACAACGTTTCATTTCTGTCAACATACGCTAACCTCATTCCTTTAAAAGGCAGCTTGACTTAACTGCATAATTTTCTGCAATACAATAGCGTTATTTAGGCGTCTCTCTAGCCAATGGGTGGCCCTCCTGAACCGTTCAGGGGGCCACGAGTTCGATTCCCAGAGTGTCTAAAACTCTGTGGGATTGGACCGCTTTCCCTAAAAGTGTTTAGTATCAAATTGTCTTTACAATAGACGGACAAAAAATAAATCTCACCTACTTTTTGTAGCCTCTGGTGTCTCAATTTGTTCCTTTCTCGTGAATCCGGTTCCTTTTAATTTACGAATCATCTCGTGTTATTGTATTTAATATATTTAATGTGAAGAAAATGAAATGGTTGAGGTAAATAAATTTAAACCGTCTCCACTAGAAACGAATAAATTGAGACACTATAATAAAGGTAGGTAAGTTTTAAAACATAAATATATCAAGGTTTGAAAGACAAACAAACTGAAGTCACAGTAATTGAATACTTTTGTTAAACGTTTTTACCCTCAACACAGTTGTGTGTTAACAATATTTAAAATAATTCCAATAACCAAATATATATTTCTGAGCGTCATTATATAATGTCAGTTTATTTTCATTACAGATAACTCAATACAAATATTTGCATGGGAAAATGAGAATAATAATAATAATGGGCTAATAATATTCTTTTATTGTTTTTATTATCTTTGATATTTATGATACAAACCTCACAAAAAAGTATCTGTTGTTAGCCTACAATATGTTTTAAGAATCTTTGAATCTTCGTTGAATCTTGGTGTCCACGGAGCTGTGTCGTCTCATTGATTGAAGTGAAACCGACGTTCTCTCGGTCCACTTGTAAAATTAGGTCTTAACTATTTTGTTTGAACATTGGTTCATCATATGGAATAAGTTCACATATCAACCTAGTTATACATAGTAATGTTCATGTTTCTATACTTAATGGAGGTAGTTTTAAAAATAAAGCTTTGATATTTTAAGAGGTAAAAATTAGTTTATTATTGCCGATAGTTTACTTTTATTAAACGAGTTTGTCTTTTTCTAGCTCAAATAAGTGTACTGATTGCGAAACAATAGGCTATCCATGTTAATAAATGTGAAGTGATCATCAGATAACTCACTGGGCAACAAGGTAACCTACATCCAAATACAATTGTCTTGGTTTACTTCGTTAGGATTTACATAATCCATTTGTTCACAATCATTGTCTAATTGACATTCAATGCTTTTACAAATCATCCATGAATTTACAACGAGCTATCAACATCCAATCAGAAGATCTTCTCATCAATAACAACCCAATAATGTCCTATTGCCATTAATAATGTAACTAACTTGTGTAATATTCTTTACACCTTCTATATCTATAAAAGGCAAAGCCCTGGCTGACTGACTGACTCACTCACTTTTAAATCACTAATTCTCCACCTTCCAATGTAGGTAGAGAGCTGAAATTATGTACACTGTTTCTTTAGGCGTAAAATAGGAAACCTAACTTAATAAAATAGGTTTTCATCCTGATCTGACCTTAGGGAGCTCCGCCAGATATCCCGACAAAGTTCCCATGTATTTCTTATGGACATTCATTTTTGTTAGAGCTAATGAAAATACAAACAGCTGATCTTGATTCGTAGTAGTTCCACGGGCTAACCACAGAATGTAGCACACACAACTGTCATAGTTTTTATAAATTATTTGCGGGGCGAAGCCTGCGGGAACAGCTAGTCAGAAATAAATCTTTTAAGAATATAATAAAAAATATGATTTAAAATAACTAAGCTCTTTACAAAGTTACATAGTGCTGGATAAAAAAATTTCGCGTGGCAAGTATATCGAATTAATTTTAATTAAAAACACTATATCATTTAGTAATGAAATAATCTTGTGTCATTAAAAAAAGGATTATGCAAAATAAAATTGAGAACAAATGTCAAGCAGGAAAATTAAGAATTTCTGGTAAAGTTGGTTTTGCAAGTCGGGGCAAACTCTCTCTATTTTCATGTCCGGGGGGGGTCGGAATATGGTTCGACTCCTGAATTGTTTCCTGGGGCTGAAAGGAATTGTGGTACGTGGCGGTCGGCACGGGCGTGGATAGATTGTAGATAGTTTTGGTCCAAGGTTTTGAATTCACCTTCGTGAGGGGGCCACGGTATTTTACGTGCGATTGCTGTGCTGAAAGTGTCGAGACCTACGAGACGTGAATTTTTTTCGATTTGGAAGGTACGAGTTGATTTTTTAAAATTTACAGTCATTATTCAAATAGTTGCTCCATTTATATATATCATTTTAAGAGGGGATCAGTCTGTAAACAATTATTGTTTTGTTCCAGGGTTCAAAAAGTTTCTTTATTACCTGTGGGGAAGGCTTGTCTGAAGACTAAAGTAGCAGCAGTCAGAAAAAGTGTTGAGTAATATTGGCTTAAGTAAAGAATCTAAGTATTTATCAAATTTAAAACCAACAATTATTTTAAATGATCAAAGTTTTTAAGAATTTTGTTTTATTTGAAGCGAAGATATTTGAAATTCAGTTTTAATAAAGTCAAGCTATTTTATTCAGTTTTTCTTTTTATTAAATACCACTTTTTTAATTGAAGAATAATACTATAGCTTGGTTATGAGCACAATACAAGTCACCATTTACATTAAATACGTGATTGTGCAAACATAACAATGCTTCATCATAACTTTGAAACATTGTTAATCTTTGATAATCACCTCAAGCTTGGGTAGACGAGAGGGTTTACTAGTTCAGCCCTTCTTAAAGGGAAAGTTTAAATACAAAGTTCAATGGTAAAGGGTAGGAAGAGCACCAGTTCTCGCTGCAACAGTTCTTCTCTTGCCTGGAACTGATAAATACTCTAAGAGATTCAGAATTTTTGAAAAGCAGGAAATATTTAAATATATTTCTTTCTGGATATTATCTTCCATATAAAAAAGGTATTAGTATGAAATGTATAAATCACTTAGTATCATTTGTATAAATTTGCTTTACTTATTAGGTAAAGACACTTTTATTACAATTTGTTTCGATAAAATTACATGATTTATAATATTGATCTTTCACATGTACATTTATTGATTTGTATATATTACACTTCATATGTGTATTACTGTAGTTCTAAAATTAACAAATTGCAAATTTATTGGGTAACGTGAAATTAATATTTTACTGTTTACTATATTATAATTCAGATGGTAGAGAATTGGTATAGTTGAATTTTATCCGTATACATTACACATCACCGGTTTAAATTTAATACTGTATAATATAAAGTCATTTAAATGGTTGAATATTTGCAAATAATTAATCATATTCCTAAAGTGCGTTTAGAATAAATAATTTTCTCTTATTTATCAGTCCAATTGATTTATGATATTTAACATGATATGGTAATATACCATACTATATACTCCCATATTTGAGAGTACAACTTATTTTTGTATACACATTATCTTTAAAACATAATAATTACATAACCTATGTACAATTTTTTTATCCGATGTAATATATATTACCTTTCCTGTTTCCCATAAAAGATAATTTTACGACGAAAAATTGTATAATCTTTTATATTTGTTTACAGTCACGGTTAAAAGAATATTTGTGGTACGGAGAACAAAGCAAGCATTGAGAGATAAAGCGGACCCAGAACAAGAATATAACGGGCTAAAAATATACCTATAAAGTGCCAAGAGAGATAGATTAAAGAGTTCAAATGGAACAGAACAAATCCAAACGCTTTTGAGTTTTCTACCCTTTGCGTTTTGTTTACTTAGATCCTTGTGTTTGGTTTCTGTTGTAATCGCTAGCGACGTGAAACGTTTTGAAAAGACGACATCCCCGATTGTGGGGGTTACATATGTGGAAGAAATACCAAACTTATTGGATGTTGAATGTGAAGTGGTTAAATCTGTTTGATCACAAAAAGACCTGTAACAATCTAAAAATATACTCGTCACAGCAAAACCGGTGTACTAAACGAATTTCCAAACAATCTATGTACCTTGCTACCATACTAAACTATTTATTAAGTTCAATCAATATAAAAAATATACACATAAAATTATTTGCAAATATGTGTTTCTTCATATTATAATTGGTGAAATTTGTAACTTTAATAAACACTTTATTTAGTGAACCTTTGTTTTTTATCTTGAAAGTTTATTCCTGCACCTCTACTACCTAAAAACTATTACATTTTAAATATTGTAATTAGAAGACTTCCAGGTAATGAAAACTTTCATCATGACATCGGAAATTTGTACCTTGTTATAATAAGTTGCTTAACAAATAAAGTTAGATCAAGGGCTCGCCTATTTTTAATTGCATATATTTTCTTCTTACAACAAAATATAAATATAAGGTATGAGACTCTGAGTATAAACATCAACAGTAATAATAATATTAAATTATAATACCCCCGTTGCAGCAAACCTGCGTACTCAGCGAATTTCCAGTGCATAATATTTGTCTGAATTCCACATAAAGCGGCGGCGTACCAAGTTTCATAAAAATATATTCAAATATAAGCGATTTTAATTATTCTCCATAAGAATAACATTGGTAATGAGTACGTAGGTTTGCTGAAACAAGGAACAAAAACAGTTGATTTTTATGCTAAAATAAATATAATTTAACTAGGCAAAGCCACATACCAAGTTTCATCAATATTCAATCATAAATAACCGCTATATGACATTTTAGTTATTCTCCATAAGAATAACATGGGGGCTGAGTAAGCAGGTTTGCTGCAACAAGGAACAAAAAAATGGGTTTTTATGCAATTATCAATATAACTCAACCAAGTGAAGCTACATACCTACCTAGTTTTATTAATTTATGTTCAAAATTAAGGCAGTCATTACATTTTACCTATTCTCCATAAGAATAACATGGGGGCTGAGTACGCAGGTATGCTGCTACGGGAATAATCAATAAAAATCAAATTTTTTGTGCAAATATCAATAACCAGTACTACGTGAAGCCACATACAAAATTTCATCAACATACATTCATAAATAATCGAGATATCAAATTTTATTTATTCTCCATAAGGATAACATTGGACAACGTACTGTGTTTAGCACTTTGAATATCTCAGCAACGGTTGTGCGTAGAATCACAATTTAAACACCAAAATGATTGTTTTGTGGAACTGATCAGATTTCTAAAAGCAAATATGAAATTTACATTAAAATAAACTGAGGAAATGCCAAAGACCTTTTTCCCATAAGATTAACATGGGAGATTTTATGAGTAGGTTTTATTGTATATATATATATACATATATGTATAGTTATAATATATTTATAATATTTATATAATATAGTAGGTATATATATTTATATGTATATACATATATATAAATTTTAACGAATAGTGTTTTTGGCATCTGGGGACCTCAAAACGAAAAGTTATCATGGTCTCGGGCTTAAGTCTTACCATGCCACCTACGGTAATAGCTTCTTCCCTATAGGGTAAATTCGCTAAAATACTAAAAAACAATAGATTAATTATGAATAAGCTATAACAATAATCATACTGTTAGCTTTTTCACGGGAAACAATTAAGGATTTTCATGTATGTTTCATGCCCTGGTAACATCAGAAACAGTAACGATGTTAATTTGCATGGGTGCTCCGATAATGTAGCTAATGAACTATTAGCAGCAATCCAGCCTTTAATAATGATTGTAAACTGAATGGGAGTATTGTAAATGAGTTTTTAATTTGTGGTTTAATATTGTTGAAACGTGTTCAAGATATTTTATATTTGTTGATCCTACTGTTAATGAATTTTAAATAAAGAAAACAACTAAATTAAAAACATAATATACATACATATTGTTTCATAACTGTTAATATTTGTTTCCAACTTTAAAATATTTAAGGTAAACACATTGACAGTTGTATGGGAATATTTTTACATGTTGTATATTTGAAAAAATTTATTGTTTATTTAATTTTCACTATACATTTTTTTAGTTTTGGAATAAGAGAACTTTTAAGGAAATTTTAAGGCATTTCAAATGCCCTTTCTCACACTTACGTAGTCTAATAAAATTCACAATATTTATGTTAGTTTTTTGTAATGATTGCGTATATATTAATGCAGGTACAACATTTCAGTAAGACTGTTTTATTAAATTATCTTAACTCTTTAATAATTTCTAACTTGATTCTGTTTTATTAAATTAATCTACTCCAATGTGATTCATATATGGACGAGTCATAGTTTCTTCAAACATCTAAGAAATTTATTTGATTTCCCTGTGCCATTTTACATTCAGAATTATGTGCATAAATAGTATGTATGAAACGTATTAGTTCACTTTGAATGTTTTACGTTGGGTTTTAAATGGAAGTATTCGTTTGTGGCTGCAGATAATATGTGATTTTATCCGTCTGTTTGTCTGCCTTGTCTTGTCCGTCTGTCTGTTTGTATTGTGTACAAACTGCCAAATGTCCAATAGCAATCAAATTTGCCAAGCAGGTAAAAATTTACAGCTTTTTGGTTGTCCAACTTGTTTAACAGTCATTGAGCATCAAAAGGTCTCCAGATGAAGTGACATACCAAGTTTTATCAATTTATGTTCATAAACAAGCAAGATATCATATGTTTATTATTCTCCATAAGAATAACATTATTATCATTATTTATTATTAACATGCTGCTGAGTACGCATGTTTGCTGCCATTGGGATAAAAAAAAATTAGTTTTGTATGCAAATAGCATTAAAACTCAACCATATAAAGCTACATACCAAGTTTCATGAATATATGTTAATTAATAAGCGAGATATACAATTTTACTTATCCTCCTTAAGATTAACATTGGACAACGTACTGTGTTTAGCACTCTTAATATCTCGAATTGACGTAGAGCGATGATCAAAATACCAAATTGTTTGTTTTTTAAGCTGAATTGAATGGTCTAAACCAAAATTTGGGTTTAAAAATGAATATACGTAAAAAGACCAAAAAAAACATTTTTTGGGTACAAAAACCCCCCTTAAAGTAGAGTGACCTGCCTGATTCTCGAACTAATGAAAATAGATGCTGCCTGACACGTTTATACTAAATTTCATCAAGATCGGACCATTTTTAAGAAAGTTAACGTGCCTACGGACACACATATATATATATATATATATACATATATGTATGTGTACATATATGTACATTATATGTACATATATGTACATATATATACTATCTATATATACATATATATATATATATGAATTTGAACGAATGGTGTTTTTGGAATCTAGGGGTCTCAAAACGAAAAGTTATCATGGTCCTGGGCCTAGGTCTTACCATGCGACCTACGGTAATAGCTTCTTCCCTATAGGGGAAATTCGCTAAAAACGACTTGGAAGGCAACTCAAACTCTTTTTTCGATAGGAGAGTGAGCGTAGCAAACGAGCTCATCCGGGAGGCGAGTGTGCCAAACATATTGAAAATGAACGAGTATTTGATATAAACCAAATTCAATGCCTCTTCTGCGGCAGGAACGCGCCGGGTACCAGCTAGTGGGAGAATAAAAATAGATCTTCATAGGACAATAAGTTATTTTTTATCTCAACTTTCCCCTGACTGAAGAGGTTACATATAGCACTTCTAGAATTATTAAGATAAACAAAACCAAGGGCCAATGTTCTTTTTCAATACAACACAAAATTACCTTTATTATGTTCTTTTATCTATTTCTCAAATGACAAAAGCCAATTGATGAAGATTCGACACTTTTCCTCCTCTTTATATTAAACTTTCTCTCGGTTATTTTTTGTTTTATTTTTCTTTATCGCCATAATTGCCCACATTATGTGTATTGCTTTACATCGACGAAATTGCTATCATCCAATTATAAGTAATTTTAAAGTAGGTAAACTGAAAAGAATCATGAAAGGCGGGCGAAATGGTGCTTTTACGTCGAGGAAGACAATTAGGGTCGGCTCATTTGACCTCCACTGGGAACGGTTAAAGTTAGCAAATCACAAAATCCAACAATCTATCCCATCACATAATATAAATTGTATAAATATATATTATGCAATTATGTCTCTATAATATCCAAGTTAAGAAAACATTGAAATTGAGACACATTAAAACTGAAGACTAACTACTAATTTTTGTTGTATTAGTTCCAAATCGGTCTTTAAAATAAATAAATTTGTTTACACAAACATTTGTTATTAATGCTTCAAAACTATTTTACTGACTAATTTTAACAACCAATATTCGATTGCTGGTTGTGCATGATATTCTCGTTTTATCTAGCCTACAACATTGTTTTTAAATAATCTAATTAAGACGTTTTGTAACCATTATAATAAAATAACTGAAGATCACTTCTTACAGAATGCGATAGAAGTAGGCATTACCATAAATCCATTGTGCTTGCAAACTCCTTTTCATCTTACGAAGCATTTTCAGTTGTCAATTAGAATTTATAGATTGCGTTTAAGTGATTACAGATTGTTGTTTACTATATTTTACCTGACAACTAATCTAAACTCAGTTCTAAGTGGGAGCAATAAAGATTTACTTGAAATTCCCATTGAAATTAAAAAAGTTAACGCTTATCTCATTTTAATATCAAAACTTCGATGCCTATTTATTTAATAAAAGTTTGACAAATTTGCAATTGAAACAGTAAAGGCGAGTGCTATAAGCTTTGCGAATTTTGTGTAAAACTCCTATTTACAACTTTAATGCCATCAAAGCTTACAAGCATCATTGGCGTTCTCTTTGAAACGAGATTTTCTTTCTAAGTTTTATGAAGATAATATTTAAAATGTAAATATAAATTTTCTTCCTCATCTTTATTTTTTCTCTTACTGAAAGTCTGAAAAGAGTAGAGAACATAGGCATCGCCCGACTGAAACCTTTGGGAGCCAAATTGATAAAGATAAATTGGAGTTAATGAATTTAAATGAGTTATTTTATTAACTCTTATATGATATACAATATAAATTAACTTAATAATATTCAAATTGAAGGGATGCCATGCAAATAATTTCAAACCGATTTCCTCGGTTTTCACGTGACTAGGTATTAACCACGTTACAAACTCGAATTGAAGTTTCTCATTTGATGAACGTAACTCAGCGCCTGATTGCGATTAACCGCATTTTCGTATGAATGGTTTATCAGTCCTATGTGCCACGGATATGTATTTCTGTCAGTAACTTCCACTTAACTTCTCATGATTCTAGCATAAGTGTTTACTGAGTTATTAAAGGTTCATTTTCTGTACAGAGTACGATGTCGTATGGGGATTTTACACTGTAAAAGGCTGTTTTTCATATCTTGATGTCGTTTTATCACTCCCAAAACCCTTATACCAACTTTTTATCCTGACTATACCTCCTCCTAACCTTATAATGTACAACTTTTCAGTCCTAATAGTGAATTTAAATATAACCAGGAACATCAGAACAGCCAAAAATAACATTTTTCAATTATCCAAAACATGTTACCAGTGTTGCTTTAAACCCTTTTAGCGAATTTCCCCTATAGGGAAGAAGCTATTACCGTAGTCGGCATGGTAAGACCTAGGCCCGGGACCATGATAACTTTTCGTTTTGAGGTCCCCAGACCCCAAAAACACCATTCGTTCGAAACTGTATATATATATATATATATATCTATATATATATATATATATATATATATATATATATATGTGTCCGTGAGCACGATAACTCTCGTAAAAATTATCCGATTTTGATGAAATTTGGTATAAACGTGTAAAGCAACATTTATGACTTTAAGTTCGAAAACCAGCCAGATCGCTTTACCCGAAGGGGTATTTTGGGGGGGTTTTGTACCCCAAAAATGGGTTTTTCGAATTTTTTACATATAATTTTGGAAAAGGTCAAATTTTATTTTTTCCCATTGGATTCAGCTTAAAAAAATACACAATTTGGTATTTTGATCATTTCTCTACGTTAATTGGTTACCGAGATATTGAAAGTGCTAAACACAGTACGTTGTCCAATGTTATTCTTATGGAGAAAAATAAAAATTTTATATCTCGCTTATTTATGAACGTATACTGACGAAACTTGGTATACGGCTTCATCTGGTTGTGGACCATTGATATTTGCTCAAAAAGACAATTTTTTACCCAAGGCTCCTGTAGCAGCAAACCTGCGTACTCAGCCCCATGTTATTCTTATGGAGAATAAGTAACGTGTTATCTGCCTTCATTATGAAAATAAATTAATGAAATTTGGTATGTGGCTTTACCTACATGAGTTATATTGATATTTGTATAAAACTCCATTTTGTGTGTTCCTTGCTTCAGCAAACCTGCATACTCAGCTGCCATGTTATTCTTATGGAGAATAATTAATATGTCATATATCGTTTATTTATGAATGTATACTGATGAAACTTGGTATGTGGCTTTATGTGGTATTAATATACATATATATATATGCATTGGAAATTCGCTGAGTACGCAGGTTTGCTGCTACGGGGGTATTATTTTAGGTTTTTTAAAAGGTTGTAATGCGTAAATGCACTTCCCTCACGTCAGCGTGCTGCGTGCGATCTCTTTTAATTTAGCACACAAAACTGAGGGGTTTCGGCGGCTTTCCCTAATGCGTTTGTGTGCTCCATTAACAAAAATTACATTGGCGTTGGAAAACAAATCAAAATGTTAATACCGTCATTAAAAAAGAACCATGACTGAAACAAACCACTTTGCATTATCATTAGCAATCTATTCAACTCATTAACAGCAATATAAAATATTATACACGCCTGGTATGTAGTTGCGTTTCAAATATGCTATTTTTTGGTTAACTATGATCATAATAACTATGGGTAAATTGTTTCTGTCTTAAAATTACACACGTTGTTAGTTTATGTAAGTAAATAGAATATAAGCGAAGGTGGTTAGGTAATCATAGCGTAGTTTATAGCTAAATTAAACTGTTTAGTAATATTTACTATGCGAATATTACATGTAATGCAATTTGAACACATTCGTTTTCACTCAAAGGGACATTTATTAGGACTACATTAATATTTACTCCTTGTATATCAAATTACAATATGTGCCGTGTTTGAGCAAATTATACGCATTTAAGAACCTGTGAACTTTAGTTATGCCATCCCTCTTGCACCATTGCCCTTTTTGATTCAAGGTGGAGATTCGATAAACTAGTTTAACACTCCCGTTAAAAGATTCACAGCAATTATTTTTAGTTTTATCTACTGCTACTGATAAAACAACAACTAAACACTTAAGATTTAATAAAAATGACTGCTGTTGCCTATGAACTTTAGAATATTTGTTTGTTCTTAAGGGAGTAGCTCACTTTTTTCAATTGATCACAGTTAAAATAAATATATATCATTTTGGTTTTACAGTACTGTAATTTCATTTTAGTACTCAATCCCAATTATTTTGATTCCTACACAACAGAATACCGTATATAATAAATAACTAGGTGTACGCTCATTCTTCCCGTAAGAGGATGAACGAAGACTGAATTGTTTAATATATTTGAATAAACATGTTATGTATTTAGCTTTTGTTAACTTACACCTTGTTTAGCCAAACACTTTTACAATAGGTCAACAAATATCTAGACCATATGCAACATATCTAAATAATTATAATTTGTTTATATTGTAATCTGACAGAGAAAAATTACAAATGTGTAAATGTACGATTACAAATACTAATGACTTCAACAGTTTACTTGAATTTAAAAATACTTAGAGAAAATTTGAATTGATATATTACAAAACTAAGGAGCTTTGCAAAGGTCCGCAAGCATACGTTAACGTGTCTAGTAATATATGTTACAGATTTAAGAGATAAGAGACAACCGACAAAATTTGAAGTACGAGCTATCATACCAATCATTATAATATTATGAAGCTCAAAGTTTGTGGGTTTGTTTGTTTTTTTTTGTTTATTAGTTTGTGGCTCAATCACGCTCCAACTACTAAACCGATTGAGCTGATTTTATAGGAAGATTGCTAATATCCTAACGTAACATATAGGCCTATTCATGTTTTAAAATTCCTTTATGGCTACTAAACTTCCCATGTTAATCTTATGGGCATTAACATTTACTGGATCAGATTATAACTAAAACAGGTGTTCTGAATTTTATATTTTGAGTTCATTTATTTGTTTATATTTTGGTTTACATTTTTTGCACCTTTAACCACGAAGGTACCTGTATCAGAATAATGCCGGGGAAACGTAAAAAAGGTTTGTCTCAAAGATTGAAAAAGCCCGATTTATTAAAGTGGTTAGAAGTCAAGAAACTTAATTCACAAATGGAAAGCTTTACGGTAGGCAGCACAAAGAGCAAAAGAAGCACCAGAAGAACAGCAACTTCATCGTGAAAAGCAAGCTCAGCGGCAGGCTCAATTTGAGAGTAACTGAAATGGCACTATGACAGAGCAGTGATCTACAGAAACTATTGAGGAAGCTGAAGCTTTCACACAAGCTACTGTGTAAGGTCCAAAGGCAGCAAACGATCACCAGAAATACGTAGGACGTCTTTGAAATTGCTACAACAAATATATTTTATTCGTTATCTTTGTGCATTTATTATTGTCATTCAATCAAATAAAATACTGTCACTAACGAAAAACGAAAGCAAACTTAGACCTATGTCATGTTTAAATAATGAATAATAATTTTCTCGATTCATAATTGTGATTAGTTTGATTCGGGGTGGTTTAGTTGATCCAGTGTTGCCAACATAATTTAAAGCTTAGTGTTTGCGATCTTCCTACCAACTCTAAAAATATTACACTGAAGCTAAACAAGTGGTTAATTAAATGAATAAAGTAACCATTAAATTGAGCATAATTCAACTTAATCTACATTGTCAATACAACAGAAAAGCTTTGTGAAGTTTACAATTGATATATTGTTCCAGGAAATAATATTTGTTATATTGTACTGTTTTGAAATATAATTTCCTGTACATGAACAAATAACGATGGATGAATGAGTACAAGTATGTTAGCTGCTACTTAGCCTGAGGGACCGCAGCGGTTTGCCGTGTACTCAAGAGAAAGGATAAATGAGTACAAGTATTTTAGCTGCTACTTAGCCTGAGGGACCGCAGCGGTTTGCCGTGTACTCAAGAGAAAGGATAAATGAGTACAAGTATTTTAGCTGCTACTTAGCCTGAGGGACCGCAGCGGTTTGCCGTGTACTCAAGAGAAAGGATAAATGAGTACAAGTATTTTAGCTGCTACTTAGCCTGAGGGACCGCAGCGGTTTGCCGTGTACTCAAGAGAAAGGATAAATGAGTACAAGTATTTTAGCTGCTACTTAGCCTGAGGGACCGCAGCGGTTTGCCGTGTACTCAAGAGAAAGGATAAATGAGTACAAGTATTTTAGCTGCTACTTAGCCTGAGGGACCGCAGCGGTTTGCCGTGTACTCAAGAGAAAGGATAAATGAGTACAAGTATTTTAGCTGCTACTTAGCCTGAGGGACCGCAGCGGTTTGCCGTGTACTCAAGAGAAAGGATAAATGAGTACAAGTATTTTAGCTGCTACTTAGCCTGAGGGACCGCAGCGGTTTGCCGTGTACTCAAGAGAAAGGATAAATGAGTACAAGTATTTTAGCTGCTACTTAGCCTGAGGTACCGCAGCGGTTTGCCGTGTACTCAAGAGAAAGGATAAATGAGTACAAGTATTTTAGCTGCTACTTAGCCTGAGGGACCGCAGCGGTTTGCCGTGTACTCAAGAGAAAGGATAAATGAGTACAAGTATTTTAGCTGCTACTTAGCCTGAGGGACCGCAGCGGTTTGCCGTGTACTCAAGAGAAAGGATAAATGAGTACAAGTATTTTAGCTGCTACTTAGCCTGAGGGACCGCAGCGGTTTGCCGTGTACTCAAGAGAAAAACAATCTTGTCACCATTTACTTTAGCTCAACTTTGTAATAAGATCTCCGTTTTCTAAAGATAAGTGGCGCCAGAAGCGACTTACTGAAAACAAACTTGTGATTGCAGCGAAATTAAAGCTCAACATGTCTGTATGTCGAGACACAAACTTTTAATGAGAACTCCTCTTTTCTAACGTGACGTAATATTTTTACAATTTAACAATAAATGGTACCAGGAAACTTAAACATACTCTCCCCGTTTCAGCCCAATTTTTATAAATAAACTACTTTATATTTACTAAGTATAACTTCAAAGAACGGTAGTATGTACCTCAAATCTTCTAATGAACGTTTTTCAGATATGTCTACCCCAATCCCTTCCTAATCCCTCCCAGGGTTAGGCATGCACATGTTCTGAATATCCTCTATTTTTCAATTTCAACTTGACCTACATCAGAAGTTTTAATGAAACTGATCTGCAAATAAGAATAAAAACAGTTAACATAAAAATGTCTTATATTTATCTTTGATAAAAAAATAACAAAAGAAATTTTTAAATACCCCCGTTGCAGCAAACCTGCATACTCAGCGAATTTACAATGCATAATATATGTCTTAATACCACATAAAGCCGCATACCAAGTTGCATCAAAATAAATTCATAAATAAGCGATATATAAAATTTTAATTATTCCCCATAAGAATAATATTGGTAATGAGTACGTAGGTTTGCTGAAACAAGGAATACAAACAATTGGTGTTTATGTAAATATAAATATGATTCAACTAAGTGAAGCCACATACCAAGTTTGATCAATATTCATTCATAAATAAGCGATATATACAATTTTAATTATTCTCCATAAGAATAACATGGGGGATGAGTACGCAGGTTTGCTGCAACAAGGAACACAAAAAATGGGGTTTTATGTGAACATCAATATAACTCAACTAGGTGAAGCCACATACCAAGTTCTATTAATTTATGTTCATAATTAAGGGAGACATTACATTTTACTTATTCTGCATAAGAATAACATGGGGGCTGAGTACGCAGGTTTGCTGCTACGGGAATAATACTTAAATTTTGTTGTGCAAATAACAATAGATCATAACCAGATGAAGCTGGAAACCAAATTTCGTTAGTATACGTTCATAAATAAGTGAGATATAATTTGTTTCCTATTCTTCGTAAGAATAACATTGGACAACGTACTGAGTTTAGCACTTTCAATATCTCGGTAACCAATTGACGTAGAGAAATGATCAAAACGCCAAATTTTATGTTTTTTAAAGCTGAATCCAATGGTGAAAACTAAAATTTGATTTCAAAAATTATATGTAAAAGTTCAAAAAACCCATTTTTGTGGTACAAAACCCCCCAAAATACCACTTCGGATGGGGCGATCTGACTGGTTTTTTAACTTAAAGTCATAAATGCTGCTTTACACGTTTGTACCGAATTTCGTCAAAATCGGACCTTTTTACGAGAGTTATCGCACCCACGGACATATATATGAGTTTGAATGGTGTTTTTGGGATTTGGGGACCTCAAAACGAAAAGTTGTCATGGAAATGAAATGAAATTCGCTAAAAACCAAAGATTTTACAAATCACAAAGTAAACGAAGCCATTCAAATTTATTGAAATAAGTCTTAAATGAAAGATCTCAAACAGAACGTTCTGCTGTTGACGACTGAAATCGTTCAATAATTGAAAAGTTTGATCGTGTCTTATTCATAGGGACTGAAGGAACGTTGTTCAAAATCTAAATTACAAGTCAAATGGGTTTTAATAATCAAGTTTTCCTTATTCCAGTTATTCAATTAAAGTTTGTCTAGTGTACATTATCCAAATATGATTATAAAACTAAATTTGTTTATAATTTTACTGTTTTAGCGAATTTCCCCTATAGGGAAGAAGCTATTACCGTAGTCGGCATGGTAAGATCTAGGCCCGGGACCATGATAACTTTTCGTTTTGAGGTCCCCAGACCCCAAAAACACCATTCGTTCGAAACTGTATATATATATATATATATATGTGTCCGTGAGCACGATAACTCTCGTAAAAATTATCCGATTTTGATGAAATTTGGTATAAACGTGTAAAGCAACATTATGACTTTAAGTTCGAAAACCAGCCAGATCTCTCTATCCGAAGGGGTATTTTGGGGGGGTTTTGTACCCCAAAAATGGGTTTTTCGAATTTTTTACATATAATTTTGGAAATAGTCAAATTTTAGTTTTTACCATTGGATTCAGCTTAAAAAAACACACAATTTGGTATTTTCATCGTTTCTCTACGTCAATTAGTTACCGAGATATTGAAAGTGCTAAACTCAGTACGTTGTCTAATGTTATTCTTATGGAGGAAAATAAAAATTTTATATCTCGCTTATTTATGAACGTATACTGACGAAACTTGGTATACGACTTCATCTGGTTGTGGACCATTGATATTTGCTCAAAAAAACAATTTTTTACCAATGGCTCCTGTCGCAGCAAACCTGCGTACTCAGCCCCATGTTATTCTTATGGAGAATAAGTAACGTGTTATCTCCCTTCATTATGAAAATAAATTAATGAAATTTGGTATATGGCTTTACCTACATGAGTTATATTGATATTTGTATAAAACTCCTTGCTTCAGCAAACCTGCATACTCAGCCGCCATGTTATTCTTATGGAGAATAATTAAAATGTCATAAATCGTTTATTTATGAATGTATATTGATGAAAATTGGTATGTGGCTTTATGTGGTATTAAGATAAATATATATGCATTGTAAATTCGCTGAGTACGCAGGTTTGCTGCTACGGGGGTATTTTTGTTTAGAGGTATAGCATTATTTGTTAACACTTAATTTCTTAATAATTATAAACTCATGAAAATCCACTTGTACAATTATATAAGTTTACTTATATTCCGTTAGTATAAATAAATATATAAATTATTAAGTATAGGAGGTAGAAACATTTAGTAGAATGAACTCAGGTAACAGGAGTCTGTGCTTTAAACAAAACTTTGTCGTCTTCGTTCACTCCAAAGTGTTGTCTTTAACATTCAACAAAGTTCAAGTTATATAACACTATCATTCGACTTATTTTATTAGATGGTGCAGAAACATGGATTCTACACAAAATCACAGAAATAAAGTTAGTAACTTTTGAAAATAAAGTATTAAGAAAGATATTTGGACTAGCCAAAGAATATGGATTTTGGAGAATAAAACATTGTAGGAAATTCTACATCTGTTCAATGCGCCATATATTGTAGCAGAGGCAAACAGTAGACGATTAAGGTGGGCAGGTCATGTTACCAGAGGAGTGAGGAGAGCATCATTAAATAAATCGGGCATGGCAATCCAGAGGGATGACGACCCCCAGGAAGACCGAAAAAGATTTGGAAAGACCAAGTGCTGGGAGATATAAGGAAGATGCAGGTTTTTGAAGCTGATGCTGAAGACGGACAATCAAGGGGCAGCTTGTTGGCGAGGTCAAATACAATTTATAAGTACGTGGCCGTGGGAGCAAGTAAGTAAGTAAGTATTTAGCTTATAGTTAGTGTCACGTAAATTAATGTTTAATATCATTTTTTCGATGCTATGTTGTTTTATTTACCTATTTAGTCTATTTTTTTATTATAAGATATTTTCACATAGATTATGGTAAAATACAATAAACTTCAGACTAGCAACATTACCAGTGTTACTATCGCCAGTTAACATGTTACAATATCACAATTTGTATCTATAATCACTCTGTATTAAACGGAGTGTCTGTTGAAATAAAAGAAAACAAATCAAACCTAATAAATAAAATTATTAAAGGTTTTATTTTTAGTCAAAAATTATAGTGATTTATTAGCCATAACTAAACTCCACACAAAACAATTATTATAAGCGTTCAATAATAAAACGGTTTCCTTTTTTTTGCAATGTAATTGTATTTTCTGGAAGCGAGATAACTAAGGAGCAATTAGCAATGATTCTGACATTAACTAGTTCTGTCTAATTAAATCGAATTTAAAACTACAATCAAGTTTTCTCCGAATAAATTAACCCTTAAGATTTATTGAAGCCAGATAATGTTATTTTTGAAGCCAGATGATGCAGCGTTTATTACTAGCCATTTCTGTGAGTTATACTAACGAAAATGTCACCCACAAAATGGTACAGGCAGTTAACAGTTCAGATTATAAATTTAATTCTTAAAATATAACCTAAAATCGTTTGTTTAAAACCAAACTGTAACACGTAACCGATAAACGAGTTCGCATGCAGCACGCTGACGTGAGGGAAGTGAATTTCCACGTAAAAACTTTTAAAACTCAAAATCAGTCTAAAAACATGAAATCTTAAAACTTAGATTTTTTGGCTGTTCTGATGCTCCTGGTTTCATTTACCTGCAAAGCTGGGAATACAATTTTGCGTATTATAATGTTAGGAGAAGGTCCAGTCAGGCTTGAAAGTAGGCGTGAGGTTGCTGGGGATGATAAAAGCACTCTAACAAAGGAGTAGCAGGCTTTTCTAGTGTAAAACCCCCATAAAACAACGTACTGTGTTTAGTCGAAACACATTTTCTTTAAATAACTCGGTAAATATTTATGCTAGAATGACAAGAGAGGGCTTAAAACTTTCGCCTTACTAATTCCCATCTTTCTACATGCATTAATTTTACATCCGGGGCTTTTCTGACCCTTTTTGGGCCCAAAAACTCGAAATTTGAAAGATTAATCCCCAAAAAAGGGGTTTGGAGTTTTCCAAATAATTTGCCCAACGAACTTGTCCAACTGATTACAGAAAGAAACGTCCCTACCAAATTTGAAGTTAATCGGACAAAAAATGCGACCGCTAGAGTGCAAACACACACACACACACACACATATATATATATATATATATATATATATATATATATATATAAAATTTTGAACGACCCCCCAAAACGTGTTCAGGGGGTCACGTTAGGAACTTCTATGGTGGTCCCGGGCTTAACTTTCACCGTGCGAGTCATGCTAATAGTTCACTTTCCAAAGGAAATTCACTAAAAATAGATTGAAGAAGTGAGAAACCTATTATATAGAGATATTCAATTACTCCTGGTAGCTGTTAGTGAACAAAACAGTTGAGTAATAAAACAGTTCTGTATGCATAACACAAATGAATATATGACCGCCCTCACAATCACCCAAATATTTGTCATTCACTGCACTACTACCAACAATATCCAACTGAGTGTGTCTCTGGTAAATTATTGACATAGAGAAGTATTCTCAGCATATAGAATGTAACATACATTAAACAAGAACTTTGCTAATTCTTATGCAAGACAAATCTTGAACTCTCTTACACACAAACGTAACTCCTACGTCATACGAACATTTAAACTTGGTTCATTCAAACGTATTAGGTACTCGTGTAGCACGTTAACACATGACTCGTTTTAAAGTTGGGTCTTCTTAAGTAGACTAAAACTAAAACTCGGCTCCGCCTCACACATGAACTGTGTGAGCGCGGTCCGGAAAATGCCACTTTCGATACTTGTGCGGCGTCCAGAGTTTGAAAATAATTTAAAAACAGTTGTTTCATAGTGGTTGCTAGGTAACCTAAAAATAATTATTTTGTTTGTTTTTGGTTTTGAGAAGTTTCCTGGGTTAGGAATAAAGGAGCACATTTGTTATGAGATTTGCGTCTTTCATTTCACTACATTTGGTGACCCCGACGTGATTAAACGATGGTTCTTACTCGCGAGGGAATCGACAAGCGGCCGAGGAACAACAACCACAACAGCAGCCGCAGCCAAGTAATGACCATCAACAGCCACCAATTCAACAGCCACAGGACGACGCCGGCAACATCGCTCACCTTCACGAAGCTTTGCAAGGCTTGTTCGCTATCACACAACAACAACAAGCCGCCATCACCCATCTGCAGCAAAATATGGTTCAGCTACATCCACAAAATCGTGCTACCATAAAGTTGCCCCCGTTTTTTAGCAACGACCCACGGCTGTGGTTTGCTCAGGTAGAGGCACTGTTCCGGTTTCACAATGTAGTCGACGAAGTCTCCAAATTCACCTACATCATCGGTCAGCTTGACGCGCAAGGGGCACAGGAGATCGCGGACATCATTCGGACACCACCCGCAGATGGAAGGATGAACTCATCAGACGCGTCAGCGTATCCGAGCAGCAGCGTGTCCGTCAACTATTAACCGGTGAGGAACTTGGAGATCGCACACCGTCACAGTTCCTCCGCCATCTCCGCTCTTTATCCGGCGCTGTGCCTGACTTCATTTTGCGTACGCTTTGGACACAGCGTTTACCCTCACATGTCCAGGCAATCATCCAACCACATATGATTGATCCCACCATCACCATGGACCGACTTGCCTCCATCGCTGACAACATTTTAGAAGTGACGCCAGCCGTGCCGGCTCAATTCGCTTCCGTCGCATCACACAATCCTGCCGTCAATCGGGTAATTGTTCCCGCTACTGCTTCTACATCAGCGACCGTTGCCACCGACTCCTCTACTGACTCGACATCAGCACGTATAGATGACCTCGCTCGACAGTTTGACTCCATTCAGTCCACGCTTCAAACTCTGTCCCGTCGCTCCCAACACCGCAGTCAGACGCCACCTACTCGGAGACGCTCATCTGCTGACTCTACGACGTCCGACTACTCCGGTGTGTGCTGGTATCACCGAAAGTTCGGTCGTCAGGCCAGGAAGTGCTCGGCTCCCTGCACCTTTTCGTCAAACTCCAACGGCAACCGACATTAGCGGCGGTCGGGTGCCAAACTACGATTCATAGCCGCGTCTTCCTACTCGACAGGGTCAGTAGGATACACCTCCTTGCAGACACCGGCTCTGACTTGAGCTGCTATCCTTGCAGACTCCTTCCAGGACATCATCTTGACGCCCATTACGATCTGCAGGCAGCCAACAACTCCAAAATAAAAACCTATGGCACGGTGCTGTTAACCATAGACCTCGGTCTCGCCCGCAAACACACCTGGTCTTTCACCATCGCTGATGTATCCGTCCCAATCATAGGTTCAGACTTCTTGGCCCACTATGAACTGTTGGTGGACTGCGCTCACAACCGCCTACTTGACTCCACGACCGGAATCTCCACCCACTGCACGCGCTGCACTACTAACCAGCCCAGCGTGAAACTCATCCAACCGGCTGTGTCTTCCGTCTTCGCCGGCATCTTAGCTGAATACCCGGTGCGTCATATTCACGACTTCGGGAACAATCTTCGCGGCTCGACCATCTTCTCCACCATCGACCTTGTTAAGGCGTACAATCAAATCCCAGTCAATCCAGCAGACATTGCGAAAACGGCCATTACTACTCCTTTCGGTCTTTTCGAATTCCCCTTCATGTCCTTTGGCCTCCGCAACGCTGGACAGACCTTTCAGCGCTTCATAGACGAAATTTTGACTGGCCTCGATTTCTGTTTCGCGTACATTGATGATATCTTAGTGTTTTCGAAATCTCCAGAGGACCATTGCCGCCACCTACGCTCCCTGTTCGAACGACTTAACCAGTATGGCATTCTGCTCAATGTCAAAAAAAAGCATCTTCGGTGTGGACAAGGTCTCTTTTCTCGGCTATGAGGTATCCGCTCAGGGCACACGGCCTCTTCCAGATCGCGTCTCTGACCTCCGTGCATACCCCAAACCATCCACTGTGAAGGGCGTCTCCCGTTTCCTCGGCATGATTAACTTTTATCGTCGTTTCGTACCTCATGCCGCAGAATACCAAGCACTCCTCAACACGGCACGATCTGGTCTGCGAGGAAATCAACCTTTCCCCTGGACATCCGAATTGGAGCTCGCGTTCCAAGCCTGCAAAGACAGCCTCGCCAATGCCGTTTTGTTAGCTCACCCGGAGCCGTCTGCGACTCTCGGCCTCTTCACTGATGCGAGTGCCCACTCAGTAGGTGCGTGCCTTCAACAGTTCGTCGACAACGCTTGGCAACCCCTGGCTTTGTTTTCCCGGAAACTTACGCCCAGAGAACTGCGCTGGCCAGCCTACTACAGGGAATTGCACGCTGTTTATCTCGCCGTTCAACATTATCGGCACATACTCGAGGCGCAGCACTGCATCATTTTCACTGATCACAAACCCCTCACATTTGCCTTCCAACAAACTCGTGAGAAGCTACCCCCAGTACAATTAAATCAGCTTTCCTTCATCGCGCAATTCACCACAGACATTCGTCATATCAGTGGCTCCGGCAACATAGTGGCCGACACGATGAGCCGTGTAGACTCCGTCACTGCAGCCGACCCGGATAGTTACTCTGTCGATTTATTCGCCCTCGCAGCCGCTCAAGAAAATGATGCTGAACTTCGCGACCTACTAAACCGTGAGTCGGCCCTGCACCTGGAGACTATTCGTATTCCTGGATCCGATGTGTTCCTATATTGTGACACCAGTACAGCCCAACAACGCCCTTATGTGCCTGCCTCCATGCGTCGTCAAGTTTTCGGCGCTTGCCACAACCTTAGCCACCCAGGCACCCGCACTACTGCCAAACTTGTGTCACAACGTTTTGTCTGGCCTCGTGTTCAGCAAGATTGCCGGGCCTGGACACGAAGCTGCCTGAACTGTCAACGAAACAAGGTTTCCCGTCACGTCCACACCCCTACCGGCACCTTCGTAACGCCATCTTCCCGTTTTAAACACATACATCTCGATATCATTGGCCCGTTTAGCCATGCTAAGGGGTACCGATACTGCCTCACTGCTGTCGACAGATTTACCAGGTGGCCCGAAGTTTGGCCATTATTTACGAAAACCGCCGATGAAGTCGCCGACGCATTTCTACGCTGCTGGATTTCACGATTCGGGGCCCCCGTCTGCATCACCACTGACCAGGGCCAACAGTTTGAATCCCAGCTTTTCCGGGCCCTAGGCAAGACTTTCGGCATCACCAGGTGTCGCACCTGTGGTTATCACCCGTGCTCAAACGGGATGGTCGAATGTTTTCACCGTCAGCTGGAGGCGGCTCTCCGTTGCCACCCCCACCTAACGTGGGTGGACGCCTTACCACTCGTTTTGCTTGGTTTGCGCAGTGTTGTCAAAGAGGACCTCCGAACCTCCCCAGCCGAGCTTGTCTACGGGGAACCCTTACGCTTGCCAGCGGAGTTTATCGCACCGTTGCCCGTACCACGGTCGAGCGGCGATGTTAGCAACTTCGTCGCCCGCCTGCGACAGCAAATGTCACAGCTCCGCCCCGTTCCGGCGTCACGGCATAACACACAGAACCCGTTTGTCTTCCAAGAGCTCACGTCATGCGGACATGTTTTCCTACGGGAAGACAGGATAAGACGTTCCCTCGAGTCGCCATATACGGGCCCGCATACCGTCGTTCGCCGAGACGAGAAGACCATCACGATCTTAGTCAATGGATTGGAGAAACGGGTCAGCCTAGATCGGGTGAAACCAGCCTTCATGGACACCTTTCGAGCCTCCTCAAACTGCACCGCCGTCTCGAGCCCAGCCAGGACCTCCCGTGCCTTTCGGCGAGTGCGTTTCCGTCTCCCAGACCTCCGGTCTCCGCGGGGGGCTGATGCGGCGTCCAGAGTTTGAAAATAATTTAAAAACAGTTGTTTCATAGTGGTTGCTAGGTAACCTAAAAATAATTATTTTGTTTGTTTTTGGTTTTGAGAAGTTTCCTGGGTTAGGAATAAAGGAGCACATTTGTTATGAGATTTGCGTCTTTCATTTCACTACACTTGTAATAACATATACTATTACGTTATTAGTGAATTTCGTTTGGAAAGTGAACTATTAGCATGACCCGCACGGTGAAACTTAAGCCCGGGACCACCATAGAAGTTCCTAACGTGACCCCCTGAACACGTTTTGGGGGGTCGTTCAAAATTTTTATACATATATATATATATAGAGAGAGAGAGACATATATATATATATGTCTATGCACTATAGCAGTCGCATTTTTTGTCCGATTAACTTCAAATTTGGTAGGGACGTTCCTTTCTGTAATCAGTTGAACAAGTTCGTTGGGAAAACAATCGGAAAACTATAAACCCTTTTTTTAGGGATTAATCTTTCAAATTTCGAGTTTTTGGGCCTAAAAAGGGTCAGAAAAGCCCCGGATGTAAAATTAATGCATGTAAAAGATGGGAATTAGTGAGGTGAAAGTTTTAAGCCCTCTCTCATAATTCTAGCATAAATATTTATCGAGTTATTAAAGAAAATGTGTTTCGACTATACACAGCACGTTGTCTTATGGGGGTTTTACACTAGAAAAGCCTGTTATTCCTTTGTTAGAGTACTTTTATCATCCCCAGCAACTCACGCCTACTTTCAAGCCTGCCTGGACCATCTCCTAACATTATAATGTGCAAAATTGTATTCCCAGCTTTGCAGGTAAATTAAACGAGGAGCATCAGAACAGCCAACAAATTAATGTTTTCAGATTTCCATAAAAATTTGAATACATGTTTGTTTTTACACATATTTTGAGTTTTAAAAGTTTTTTTGTGGAAATTCACTTCCCTCACGTCAGCGTGCTGCGTGCGAACTCGTTTTTCTTTTACTTGTAACTTTTTGCAAATACTACTAGTTTTCCCGAGTCCTTGGGATCGAGGCCTTAAATTTGAGCCGCCTTCCATCATCCTGTGATTTGTCAAACTTCCACAATTATGACTTAAAAAGATCGTTTAGAGAATTACGTATAAAGATATTTTACCACGAATATTTTTTAGATTCATTTTATTTTATGTTGTGCTTACTATCCAGCAACACATTAGTACGTTATTATTTGTCTCTAAAAAAAGGTTTCCGTCATGTTTTAACTCAGCGGGTAATCTTTGTTCTTATTCTTTTATTAGCAAAATTAAAACCAGGTAGGGTGTACTCATTGACACGCAATTACTGTTACAGAATAGTTTTTGAACATGTAAAGTTATATTTAGCTGACTGCGTTCGTCTTGAACAGCTTACTAACTGTATGCACATGTGCACAGTGATATACAATCTGTTAATTTAACCTTTTTCATATTGACATATTCCATAGATATTCGTGTATATTTAGAATTGAATCATTTTTTTTGTTATTGAATATTATATTTTGCATTAATACCTAGTCGCGATAAAAAGAGAACTAACTAGTCACTATAGTAAAATAAAAGAACTAACCTTGACAATAACATTGGAACTTTGAAGATGCGAGGGGTAAAACCCCAAGGCCAAATTGGATCAGAACCATTTACTTTTCCTATTTTAGACCGAAATAATCAGTGCAGACCGAAAAGTTTTAACGTCCAGCATATTGAAAAGTAAAACTTTTGATGAACACTGCAGGGTTTTCGCTTCTATACACTAAGAAGATACTTAATTTCGTTTTTTGCGGTTTAAACAATAAAATACTTCCCTGCAGATAGTCTTGCAGCAGAACCTTAGCAAAGATATAACTTTTTCACAAAATTTCATTGCAGTAAAACTTTTGGTATTGTACAGGTTGTACAATTTAATAGTTTATTGGTAATTCCAGCTTGGCAGGATAAGTTCTGACACGTTGATCGAATTTCAAAATTATTATTGTAAGGGCTTTGAAAAAGAAAAGTATTGAAATATTTTGTTAATTTATTCATAGTCACAAATCACAGCTCAAATAGTTTTTGAAATGAATACAAATTTAATATGTAGGTAGTTGTAGGTTTAATATGAAATATGAAAGGGTGATTGGGTAACAGAGTTTTAGGTAATTATATTTTTGACAGGTTTCAAGATTTCCTTTGTATTACAAACTAGTAAAAAAGTACTTGTAATTATATATTGCATTTACAGGTTAATGCCTCCAACTGTCACTATTTTTTTATTTCTCTCAAGATTCAATTACAAATTTCAGTAGTTCCAGAGATATAATAACCCACATGGCCTTATTAACATGCTTTTCCTCTCCACTAAAGTACTCTAGTACATCTGTTTTGAAATATTTTGAAGAAGTTGGCCATCATAGAAATTCTGTTAAAGAGGTAAATAAATTAAACGTGTTTAAGTAAAGAAATTTATTCATTTTTATTTATTGTCAAGTAACACCAGTTTATTGATAAGTAAATCAGTGATAATCACCAATCAAATTATTATTTTTATGGTTTTGAACTTTTCATGTTTAGCGGTGAAGGTAATCTATAAAATGATATTTCAGTTATTGGTTTTGGTGATGTATCAACCAACAACACAACATTGGCCAAAATATTTATAAGAATAATCTGTTGTCTATAATATTTAATTCTATACACAACTTCTTCTTACTATTATTGTTGTATATGCTATATTTGACGACTAAACATAATTAATAAAACAGGATAGAAACTACATAGGGTTTATTGTTGTAACTGCTCGTGTAAAGATAAACATTGTAAAGTTTCTAGAAATGTTTTAGATTCTCGCACCCTGAGATTTTGTACGATTTCTAAAGGAAAATTGTCGAAACCACTTAACAATGACTGTCCGTTTTCAGCAAGTTAATTGGTTTAGTTATCTCCGAGCTGGCAGCCCTACAAGAGTACCGTGAAATAGGGAGAACGGGAAAAATAGTTGACATATCGAGTACAGTTCACAATTTACTGTTGCCAAAACATAAATAATATAGAAACTTAAACCGTTTTAAAATACTTAAAATTTAAACCAACCAAAAGAAAGGTAATTTAAACGTGTACTCTTGCAGCTAGCTTCAAACTTTTTTAAAGTTTCGTTCCCCTTTACACTGCAGGATATTCACATCACTTTACGGTAACATCGTGCTGATGTAAAAGCGATAATTCTGAGTTGGTTAACTTCAAACCGGCACTTAAAAATTAGGCTGTAAATAAATTTAATCACTGGGAAATAATCTCTGGTTAAATGTCATAAAGTTAGTTACAATAGCGTTATTTTTTACGGTCCGAAATTAATTGTATTAGTAGAAAACAATATATATTATGGAAAAGTAAAAACATAGGATGGAGATATTTTTCAAAACAAACTATGGAAAACAAATTTTTGTAGCAATGTTTAATTTTTTTTAAATATAAGTTTTAAAAGAAAATGACTATTTTTCTTATTTATAGGTAGGGGTGGACGTAGCTCTGGACTAGGTTGGTGGAAATGAATGTTGGTTGAGAGTTACTGAAACCAAACCTAAATAATAAAGTTAAAATGGTTAAAGGAATAGTTTTAGCCAATATGTTTAACTAATTGTAATACTTATTTGAAAACATTATGTACACCCATTGTTTGACAGCGTACAGCTCAATATTATAAAAATAAACTAATATTTTCTAAATAATAAACTATTTAAATTTAGTTGCTTTTGTATTAATTTTCAACTTTTAGATTAGCATGGGACTTGTTGAAATCATGGGATTTAATAATATCCTATACAATGATAAATAAACAATTTTTTTTGAAGAGTGAGTTGTAATGGTACTACTGAACAGATTTTTCTTCTTGATGTGTTAATTTGTACCGTTATAACAGCAATTATTCAGTTGTATTACACAACTTAATAATTTTAGGTACACATTATTTCTTTTAGTTAATTCTTTATTGTGCTGGATACACAAAATAATAAAACAAACTTGATTGTCTAAATACAATCTTGCAGGATCTTCTTTTGTATTATAAGCACATTATTTCAAAACTTCCACGTTTATTATATAAAAAATAAATAAAAAATTCCACTTCACAAATAAAAAAGTTCTTTCAATCCTCTTCTTCAAAATATGTAACAATACTTTTCCTATCTTACTTCAGTTTTATTATTATTATTGATTTATTATTTATACTTTATACTTCATAATTAAATGCCGGTTAAGACTTCCTTTCTTTTTATAATTTTCTCATGTCAATTCATGTACCCTATAAAAGAACAATTAAATTACTACATTTGAAATTACACATTTATTTAATTAAAGTATTTTTGAAACAGTTATATTACAACCTATATTGACCTAATTAAATAAAATTTAAATTCTACTTACCCAAATTTGTGAAATGACAACTACTACATATTACTATGTTCACCATTAAACAAGAACTGAAAAAGGAGCGGCAGAGGGCCTGTCACTTATATTTATAGATGTGTTTGAGAAGCAACAAGAAACAGCAGGTCCTTGCAGACCAACCAATCAAAACGCTCGAAATTAAGTTTACAATCGTAAACATGAAAGTCCTAGAATTCTCTGGAAACACTACAATCAATCTTAAATAAATCTGTTGAATCTTAACTGGCATTTGAAATAAATGAAAATTTTTTTCATAAACTCAAAATTAAACTTGGTACAAATTTCCTCCCTTAAAAATTAAAAAATTGGCATTTCTAAAATCCTACCAAGCATACATGATGGTCTTTTTCACATATTTGTTAAAATTGAATTAAATTAAACAATATCCATTTTTACATGATGTCTATTAGTCCATCCTTCATGAAACCAGGCCTAGCTGGGTGTTTGTTGACATCGTAGACGGGCCATCCTCCATTGAAATAGTACAGTAGTCAAAAGAAAGTAAAGTAGGAGACCGGTCAAAGGTTGACAATTGAAGGTGCATCCTTATTGCCCCAAGTCTGCTGGCCTGTTTGCTGTACATCAGTCTGTGTACGATGCCAAAGCTCTCGTGCAGTTTCTTAAAACATGAATTAGCTTTCATTAATTTTAATGAATAACAAAGCCCTTTTTTGTAGTAAGGAATCTCCATAGTCAGTCAAGTGTTAAAGTCGTTAGGTATGTGAAGTGTTGCGCGCTAAGTGTAGGTATTGTAAGTATAGTAGTGAGATCAAGTACAATTAGTTTGGATATCCATCTACAAAAGTATGTATTTCATGCATTTAGTTGAATTTGGCATTATTTCTTAATCTAGACATCAGTAAAATTCAAACATAAAATATTCCCAATATTCAACTAATTTCTTAACGCATGAAAATGTAAAATCATAATTTGTATTTATACATCATTACTCATTAAGACATTTGTCTTTGTAATACATTATATAATATGCTTCTCATTTTTCAAACCAAACTCCTGTAATAATTTATAATAAAACAAAACCTGAAACAACATTTTTCCCGACACAACTAAATAACTTTTTCTTATAAAGCCTTTTGCTTCACTTTGCCTTCTTTTATAGCTGCAAAAATTCAATTACATTAGCTAAGCATTGCATCAAACATTTTATTTCATTATGAAATTAGTGGTCCACTTTCCTGTTTACATATCCTGTTTCCTGTGTGGTACATATCCTGTTTGCCTTTTTTATCTTTTGAAAATTTTAGTACGGTTAAGTACATTTTCCTGAAAATTAATTAATATTCAAAACCTTATTTCACACAATGCATTAATTTAACTCCAGTGGTATTTACCATGACATGTTTACCACATATTAAGCATCATTATATCCTAAAACAGTACATCCCAAACACTTTAATTACAATTATTACATCCTTATCGAAATAACTATTTACAACTTATTAATAAATAAATATTTACATAGTGCAACATTCACAAAACAGAAAAATAATTGTGGAATGCAATTTATAAAACTATACTTTACCATAAATGTATTCTTTAATTTAATTTCCATTCTCATTTTGTTTCGCTGAAGAATCAAGAAACAGCTGGACCTTCCAGACCAACCAATCAAAATGCTCGAAATTAAGTTTACAATCTTATACATGAAAGTCCTAGAATTTTCTGGAAACGCTGCAATCAATCTTAAACAAATCTGTTGAATCTTAATCGGCATTTGAAATAAATTACAATTTTTCCATAAACTCAAAATTAAACTTGGTACAAATTTAAAGTGGTACAGGTTTAGATAAACGAATTCCCTTTCAATTTACATAATTTCAATTTACATTGCTTTTGATTTAAATTGAAAGGGAATTCGTTTATCTACATCTGTACCACTTTAAATTTGTGTTTAGTGTTTTACCCAACAAGCCATCAAAGCTTCAATTTAAGTCTTATGGAAGAATAAATACCACCGTCACAGGAAACCTGCGTACTCAGCGAATTTCCAATGCATAATGTATGTATTAGTATACCACATAAAGCCACATCATACCAAGTTTCATAAAAATATATTCACAAATAAGCTACATATACAATTTTAACTATTCTCTTTAAGAATAGCATTGGAATGAGTACGGAGGTTTGCTGCAACAAGGAAGATAAAAATGTGTTATTTTCGCAATTATCAATACAACTCAACCAGGTGAAGCTACATACAAAGTTGTAATAATTTACGTTCATAATTAAGGGAGATATAAAACTTTACGTATTCTCCATAAGAATAACATAAGGGATGAGTATGCCGGTTTGCTGCTAATGGGATAATCAATAAAAAATCAATTTTTTGTGCAAATATCAATACACCAGTACTATTTGAAGCCTCATACCAAGTTTCATCAATATGCGTTCATAAATAATCAAGATATCAAATTTTAAATATTCTCCATAAGGAAAACATTGGACAACGTACTGTGTTTAGCACTTTGAATATCTCGGAAACGGTTGAACGTAGAATCACAATTTAAACACCAAAATTATTGTTTTGTAGAGCTAAACTGATTGGTAAAAGCAAATGTGAAGTTTACAGTAAAATTAATTGAGGAAAAGCTAAAAACCATTTTCCCATAAGATTAACATAGCAGATTTTATGAACACGTTTTTGGATTTTCTCCGCAACTACTTAACCTAGGTTAATGATTACAAATACTATATTATTTGTTTTTTTCAAGCTCTATAAAATGTTCAAAACAAAAATTGTGGATTTTACAAATTTTAGGGTGGAAAGTGCAAAAAAGATTTTTGAAACATTTTGAAACCCCATAAAGCCCCTTTCCCAAGGTCCGATTTTTCTGGTTTTCGAACTTAAAGTCATGAATGTCACTTTACACATTTTAGCTAAATTTCATCGAAATCGGACGTTTTTATCCAAGTTATCGCATTCACGGACACACACATATATATAAATTTGAACGAACAGTGTTTTTGGAATCTGGGGACCTCAAAACAAAAAGGTCTTGGGCTTAAGTCTTACCATAAGACCTATGGTAATAGCTTCTTCCCTATAGGGGAAATTCGCTGAAATCAATTGGATTGTATATTTTACAACTGTTACTAACAAACAGCAATAAAGTAGATGTTACAGATATTATGCAGCTTCAAGGAAATGACAAATAACCAATGTAATCACAACGCAGGATTCACAGTTGTTGTGAGGGGTCATTTAATTCAGAAGCATAACAATAAAAGTTGCTTGAGATCAAACAAAAGTTCTAGTACGAATTAATCTTTACAATACCGATTTTTATGATTGAAGTATCTATGGAAAGGTCTCAAAACCATTACAATTTACATCGAATCTCAAGGTCTTCAAAACCCCACAGCCCCACATCCCCACAGTCCCACAGGCCCCACAGGTCTTCAAAACTGCAATTTAAATCTTGTAAAAACAGTAATTATTGAAATTGACCATTATTCAGCTGTTTTAAGCTAACTTCTGGAATGGCATCACAAATTGAACTAACAGAATCGTACTGGCTCTAATTCAAGCAGCTGAATTTTCTAGTACGAATATTATTAAATTAGTTTGTCCTATAGCTCCGTTGTTTGCATAACGGCTGTGCTGTTGTTCCAGTCTCGTCGACTTTAAAATACATCCGTGAACAAAACACTGTCCTATAAATATACAAAAATTGTGGAGAACAATATAATTGTATATAGTCTATAATAGTGTTCTGGTTACATTTATGTAGCAGCTTTTGTCGAGAAATTTTAGTTAGTTGGTTAGATATTTATTTTTGTTTTACTAATAGTTGTTATTGTTTTTGGCATTGTTAAAAGCCTGCCCAGCCTTTAAGCTTAAAACTGCTTATGCACTTCAGTCACTAAAAGTAACCGAAGGGAAGCTTTTACCCTCGATTCAGATTTAATAAGTCATCTATCGATTAACGAGAGTGAGATTCGCTCACTGTGAAGAAGGTGTGAACCGTTATGAAAGTCGATATCGAATGTTGATATTTCCCGTCATCGTCAGCAAGTGTCCCTGATAAGCGAGGACGAATTAGTCCAATTGCTGACTGACGCGATGTTGAACTTCCTCCTTGTTCAAACAAAAGTGATTGCAGTTCAGATTATTTTGTGATGATTGTTTACAACAACACGTCAAAACACGTCAAAACGCGAGAGGAAATCATATGGATTTTTTGTTTAATTTAAACACTAATTTTTCAAACACGGATATTTCTTGGAATATTTTTTTTTATCCGATTAATGAGAACAATATTTTCTTGCTTTGAACCACGTGTGTCAATAGTTGCAATCAAATGATTCCACGAGAATCTTGCCTCGATAAAAAGCTGAGATGAAACAATTTTGAATGTTTAACTTTACTTTAGAAAGGTTTAAATAATAAATAGTCGACTTTTCAAGTTGCATCTAACGAGGAAGATGAATCCTCTTCGGCATTAGGAAGAAGATTAAAATAGGAAAAAGAAAGTTTAGAACTAGATCATTCTAATATTAACAAATTAGTAAATTCTATTAAAAATCTAATATAATAATAGCGTGTAGTGGCGACCGCCAAAATTCGTGCCGTTGACTTTGTTAGATTGGTATAGTAGCCATGACCTTGTATATATAAGTGTGTGAATAATCTAGTGTATAGTGTATGGATGCTGATGATGGCCTAGCGCCGAAACGCGTTCATCACAAACCAACTTGAATTGACGACGTAAGTAAAATAACAACTAGCTTACATATATACACTAGATACATATATATGCATTGGAAATTCACTGAGTACGCAGGTTTGCTGCTACCGGGTTTTTTTATATTTCGATGATCTAGTTCTACTCCTTCTTTGTCTAATTTACATGTGTGTTTGCCAGGTTAACATATGTACACATACACTTTCACAAATTTTTTTTATACTATTGCTACCCAATGAAAGATATGATTATCCCCATGCATGACGTTCAGAGAATTCAAAAACTTAAAAAAACATTACGGTATGTGTCCTTCATGATACGTACTGACCTTGTGATTAGGGGACATGTTGACATTCTTCACAAGGGTGATTTTTACAAAGTGGCCGGCTGCTTGACTCACAAAACCCTTGCTCCCAGGGGGCCCGAGTAGTACCCCCCTAGTGAGAGTGTAAAGAAGCTGAATCGATCTCTCTAGGTTCCTCAAAACATTTTCTTTTAGATGTTTTAAAAAGTAAGAACAAAGAAGATGTAAAGAGAAAATCAATTGTCTAGATTTTATTGAAAGTTTATGTTTGTAAATAAGAAAATAGTTTACTTGAGTTGTGCTGAAACGCATCTTTTAACTAGATAACGCTTCAAATTAAAGTTAATTTTATTTATATTTTACTTATTTATTTACCTGCTCTGTGTAGTTACAGCTTGTATGAAAACCGAGAAATTTGCTCCTTAAATTGCAAATCAGATTGGTGGATACTAACATTATTGCGTTTGTTTGTTTGTTTGTTTGTTTATTGGGGGATTAGGAGGCCCCAGCAAAGCCGGCTAGGCACGTCTCCCTTGGGATATTGTACAGCCACCGGAAAGAGGGAAAAGATGGATGGGAAAGGTGGTAGGATGGGGTCAATCTGCCTCGCTCCAGAAAGGGAGAGAGATCCTTACCTAGCTCCCGGGCTCTGTGGGTGACAACACCCCAGGACGATTCGCCCTTTAACCCGACGTCCCCCTAAGTCCACCAGACAGGGACCGCCATCGCACAGAGCCTCCAACCTCTCAGGAGTCGGGTGGCCCCAGGACGGTTCGTCCCCCAGCCCGGCAGACCGAAGACCGTTGGGTAAGGGCCCTTCCTCCCAGGCACCCGTCCCAGGCTGCAAGGAAGATCTACTACTCCCTCCAAGGACTTGGACTAGACTGGGTATCCAGGCTCAACTGGGAGTCAAGCCCCCAGAAGAGACAAGGAGGAACCTAGGAAGGGAAGTTGTCACACTGGATAGCCAAAAGACTTACCAATACTGTGACAGCTTCATTTTGCTGTACCCAATGTCGACCTCTGTACTAGTACAGACCAGTCAGAGAGCCGTCGAGGGCTATTATTGCGTTTAGTCGATTAAGGTCTAAAACTTCATCAAGCTACTTGTTTGAGACGACATAACTAGCAAATCATGTTTATAATATAACCTATAATAACCTATAATATAACCCGTTACAAACGTGACGTTATGTCTCGCAGCATTGAGCCAACTATTTTGAAAATGTTACATTATAATCAGCTGACTAACTAGATAAATTAACTTTACAAGATTGACATAAAAATGTGTAAGGTGTAGGTGAAATTTGTTTCGAAATTCTAGGAGTCACATGTATTTGTTTTAATGCTAAACATATGTAAAAAAGATTTAGATTTTACATGTTCTAAAATCGCAGAACCTTTTTAAATAACGTAGATGTTTTGTTATAACCTAAATACAATCGTTCAAGAGCGTTATTAATTGCAAAATCGAGTACAATTTTGAATTTTAAGTCAAATATTTTGAACTTACTAATTTTAGTGAGCAAAGGGCTTTTGTAACATTAACCCTGAGAAAAACTTTATAAACTCCTAACGCTTTGCTTTGTAATTCGAAGCTTTGAAAGTTTGATGCTCGACAGTAGAAACTCGGATCTTTATTTCGAGTTTCTAGCCTGGAGGGCTCCGATATACGATATATCGATATAATCACTCAATACCCTTCGAGTATTGCATAGTTTGGGAGCTCCACGTATATTTTTAGAACTAGTTAATTGGTATATTCGATCATTTCACATAAGGCGTTCCAGTGTTGTAGTTTACAAATAAAAAATCGTCCTGAATGAACTTTCTTCCACATTAACATTTGGAATTTAACAAAACAACAATCATTATTTTAATACTATTGTATGAATAGCGATGAACAATCATGCATGGTTTTATTTAGAAATATATCGTTTTAACTTTGGTTCCAAGTTGTTTTTAATAATAATTACCCTTTAAGTGATATTTTAAAAATAAAACTTTATACGCTGCCTTTAAGTTAGAACTTAAATAATTTCTCGTGTAGTCTTTCTGTGATTACTATAGACGATTGTTGGATTAAAACGACTTAAATCAAGATAAATGCTTGGATTTGACTAAATTCATGTTTGAAAACTGTATTGTTTTGAGCGAGGGTTGTCATGAAATAATTCTAGTTATTAACCTGTATTTGTACACCGAAGACAACTAGGTCCGATATAACCGTTGAGAGATTCCTTGTATTAACTTTAAACTTTAATTACAAACATTAACGGTTATTTTGTTATAATATACAATACGTTTATAATATTATAATAAATACGTTCAGAATTTTATATTACAGATGTTTGGTTCTTAAATATTTGGTTACAGTTAAAATAAAGATTAAAATCCATTTTAATATATTAAAAAAACAAGCACGTCTACACGCACGTCTGCATTACGTCTTTGTATATTTATAATGCAGTAATTTTACTTCTGTTAATGTTATAATTGTGGTTTTGTAACAGTTGAGATATCGTAACGGCATTATTATCAGGGGAAATTGGGAAAGGGCCTTCCGTCCATTTCGTTGAACCTCATTAGTTATCACTTTTAAACTCAACTGGCTTACTAACTTGAACAGCTTCTTCCACTTGCCGTGAACAAATCCCTTTGGACAACCGCATTCAATCACTTGTTCCACCAATAATGACGTTACACAACCCATGACGTTGGCCCACCTTACTATTACTAGCACCATTTCCTGTTTCTACTTACCAACAAATATATACTACCTGACATACTTATTTACCTTGGAATGAAATATTTTGATTTAAATTAAAAACTATTATTATTTTTATAACCATAGAAAATAACCCAATTCAATGTTCTTAACAAATACATACATCTACACCCTATTGATAGTCGATAAGTCTTACCGCCTACGCGTGTTAAAATAGCGTTCTTTCTGTCGCGATGGGTGTCTCGCTCCACACCTGATCGCTCGATCTCTCCATAATTGATCAACCGATCACTCCATAACTGCTCCATAATCGCTCCGTAACTGATCGCCCGTTCGCTCCATAACTGATCGCCCGTTCGTTCCATAACTGATCGCCCGTTCGCTCCATAACTGGTCGCCCGTTTGCTCCATAACTGATCGCCCAATCGCTCCATACCTGATCGCCCGATCTCTCCATACCTGATTGCTTGTTCGCTCCATAACTGATCGCCCGATCGCTCCTTAACTTATCGCCCGTTTGCTCCATAGCTGATTGCCCGATCGCTCCATAGTTGATCGCCTATTTGCTCCATAACTGATCGCCCGCTCTATACCTGATCGCTCGTTCGCCCCATAACTTGTCGTCCGATCGCTCCATAACTGATCGCTCGTTCGCTCCATAACTTATTGCCCGATCGCTCCATACCTGATCGCCCGATCGCTCAATACCTGATTGCTCGTTCGCTCCATAACTTATCGCCCGATCGCTCCATAACTGATCGCTCGTTCGCTCCATAACTTATTGCCCGATCGCTCCATACCTGATCGCCCGATCGCTCAATACCTGATTGCTCGTTCGCTCCATAACTTATCGCCCGATCGCTCCATAACTGATCGCTCGTACGCTCCATAACTGATCGCCCGATCGCTCCGTACCTGATCGGTTGATTGCTCGACTGTGAACCGTTTCCAACAGTCTGTGTGTGCCATCTATATCAATTGTTTTCATTCCTTGCTTATTATTACTTTGTACGTTGTACTTAAAATTTATCTCAGACGAAAACACTAATTTTAATATCATAAGTTATTTGTTCTATTACAAGCTTGCCAGTCTAACTCATAGCATTTATTATTATTTTAATAAAAGTATAAATAAGAATGTTCATTTATTCACACCAAACATCTGTTCACTAAGCATACAGTAGCTATGTCAACTATAAATATTACCTTAATATAAATATTGTTCAGTGGTTGTTTTTTTATATTATTAATGCTATCATTTTTATTTGTTAACTACTTTAAACTATTCATCATATTTACAAATATTTAACCAAAGTGTAATCTAACAGTTACAAGACAAGTTGAATAGTTTGTTTAATTTAATTTTAGTTAATTTAAATTGTTAAAATATTTATTTTTATCTACATTTCAAAACTAAGAATATTTCTGTGGACCAACAGTGACTGTTAAACTGTTTCTCGCGCACAGACGAATGGTCTTGTGAGAAACATTTTCCATTTGAAAACGTTTGTAAATAATGTATTAACTGTAATGAACTTGTAACTAATTATAAACCGTTAATGAATTATAGAATTTAGTATCTTGAGCTTTGAATCTTGATCTTGAATTAAACATTGGGATAATTTTCAATAACTTGTGAAATAATTTAATCAAAAATCAAGCTAAGCCTGCGATGTCTATGGTAATTAGAACTGTTATCCCTTGTTGTGTTTTAAAGAACTTGTATGCTATTTCATACATAAATTGTTATTAGTGAATTTCCTTTGGAAAGTGAACTATAGTATGACCCGCACGGTGAAACTTAAGCCCGGGACCACCATAGAAGTTCCTAACGTGACCCCCTGAAAACGTTTTGGGGGGTCGTTCAAAATGTTATATATATGTTTTTGAACTCTAGCGGTCGCATTTTTTGTCCGATTTACTTCAAATTTGGTAGGGACGTTCCTTTTCGTAATCAGTTGGACAAGTTCGTTGGGCAAAACAATCGGCAAACACTAAACCCCTTTTTTGGGGAATTAATCTTTCAAATTTCGAGTTTTTGGGCCCAAAAAGGGTCAGAAAAGCCCCAGGTGTAAAATAAATGCATGTAAAAAGATGGGAATTAGAGAGGCGAAAGTTTTAAGCCCTCTCTCGCCATTCTATCATATATATTTACCGAGTTATTAAAGAAAATGTGTATCGACTAAACACAGTACGTTGTCTTATGGGGGTTTTACACCCCCCAATTACCTGTTAAACTGTGAAAGCCTGTTATTACTTTGTTAGAGTACTTTTATCATCCCCAGCAACATCAAGCCTGTCTGGACCTTCTCCTAACCTTATAATGCGCAAAATTCTATGCCCAACTTTGCAAGTAAATGAAACCAGGAGTTTCAGAACTGCCAAGAATCAGTGTTTCCAGATTTCAATAAAAATTGGACAAATGTATGTTTTTACACTGATTTTGAGTTTTAAAAGTTTTTATGTGGAAATTCACTTCCCTCACGTCAGCGTGTTGCGTGCTAACTCGTTTTTAATCTGTATTAATATCTAAGGTGTTGCTTTTTATAGGTCAAACATAAATGACTATGACTCCTAAATTAAACAGTTACATATTAAATCACGATCCTCTAATGTTCCCTTCATCACTGGGACTGGTACAAACCCACTCAAACCGCAACCCACACAGCGACCCACAGAGAGAAACCCTTTGAGCTCACATTATTTATTAACTGAATTAACATTTAACTGGGGAGTATGAGATATATTAATATATGAATATTTATATATTGGAATATGACGTAACTCTTTATATGTTGAGTATGTTGTTCTAGTATGTTGTTGTTTATATGTTGAGTATTGGAACATAACTCTTCAGAGAAATTCTACTTTCGGCCTTTCAGATTTGGAAGTGATACTTTGAATGTTTACTAAACTAGTTTTTAAAAATACAATAATTAATTAACTTTTCGTTTATTTAAGGAATCATTCAGTCCAACCAAAACATCAGCCTCCTCAAAACGAAACACAAATATGAAAGTATACATTTATTATAAGTAAATAAGTATTGTAGGTATTGAGTATTGATTTGTAGGTATTTCTTATTGATCATTGAAAAATAATAATCAAAGTATCATAGTTTCTGATCGCATGTTTACCACTTGACATTATTATTAGGATACAGTATCATATTTTAATCGTTAAAATAATAATTAGTAGAGTTCCTCGTTGATATAAGAAATGTTTTTGTAACACACAATGGATATTTGTATGAATTTGTGTTCAAATGTATACATTGTTCACACCCGTGGATAAAACCTGGAGGTTTATAATTTAAACAATAAAAGATAATTAATAAATCCACACTGGCATTGAACTGGTAAATATGTTTATAAAATCTGTGTTACCTACCCACTAATTTGATGCTGATGTTTATATGTCGGTAACACAGTATGCAGATACCATCTGATTCGTCGCAAGGATAAACGTACACCTGAGGGTGAAACCTCCAGTGAGCCGAAGGCGAATGCTAACTTTATACAAGAATAGGAAGATCAAAACCGTCTTTAAGTTTTAAGTAGTTAATAAATATAATTATAAACACCTTCACCCGCAACTATGCTTAATATAGGTAGTTCATAGAACGGCAACCATCTAGTATTACCGTAGTACATTAAATAGGGCTATAACAAAAAGATTTAGAAAAATTTCAATTTAATTTTCTTTTATTGACATTTATACAAAGAAGAAGAGTTTATGATAAGTCATACTGATTTATATACCCTAAAATACATCTATAAGCTAAATTTTGCTAAAATAAGTATTCCAAATATAAGATTTTGATCAGAACAGACTAATGAATCGTGATTAAATACAGCCTAAAATTGAAATGCCTAATCGATTATAATACAGAGTGAATTAAATCAAACCAAAATTTATTTATTCATGAGTATATCTCAGTGAAAAACTACCCTACAGAATAACTCAAATGGAGGGTTCCGATATAACAAATCAAATGGATTTTACAATTGAGTTTTCCCTCACTCCTGGAAAGGAAACTAAGTAGATATTTCATCGTTGAATAAGGGTGTCGAGTTCTTAAAGTGACATATTTAACCAAACTGAAACGCCCAAATCAAAACGGTTGTTTTACTGATTATTTGTATGGAAAAGATTTTGTACAAATTGATATTTCCAATCTAAAACCAACAAAAAACATTCATTGTTTTTAAGAAACATAAATTAGTATTCGTTATTGAAGCATCCTATGAAATATTTATAAATACATTTACCTTAACATTTTTTTCTTAATATTTTTAATATTATTACATCAAAAATAAAGTCAAAATATCTAGGAAGAGTATTTACTTTTAAAAACGTTGCATCAATTGCTAGCAATAAATTATGATAAAGACAACTTTCTGATAAAGTAACGTATCGTCTGTATATTAGACTGTACAGTACCTGGGGGCCGAGCTTTGCTCGGGGGAAGGCCAGTCAGTTTGTTTAGATGACTTGGAGTAATATTTCACCACTTCTCCCTATTGATAATAAGATTTGTATAACTCATTTGCCTCTTTTCTACATTATTAAGGTCACTCCAGTTGTTATATATACCTCAATGTCTCTTTGATTTATTTTACTACTATATATAAGTAATCTTCACTCAAATCTTTTAATCTCTCCTCTTAGGAAACCACATGTTAATAATCATATACAACATGAGATTACTGTGACAGTTCGCTGATTGATTATGAACAGCTGTTACAATTCTTTTGTTTTGATTTGAAACTCCATAAGCCCAATGTTAATTATTTTAACTTTTCACTTTATTTTTTTACATTATTTCATTTTTCCTGGGGATGAGGCCTGTCTAGAACTTATTTTTATCCCAGAAATTAGTTATTTCGAACATTTGAAGGAAATTGTTGGAGCCGTTTTTGAGATCCGTGTCGCAAGCAAGCAAGCAAGCAAACCTTACTCATATTAGAGTATAGGATTAGTCTGTATATCAGCTGATCTAGACGTATCCAAGCAAAGAATGAAGTAGGCCAGTAGGCCTAGAACTTTTGTGCGTTACCGTGTGTTGTCCGTTTTAGTTTTTGCAAACAAATCTTTAAATAATATATAAATAATAAATAATCTTTAAATAATAAATTATTAAATCTTAATGGACTGTGTAAACTATGTTGTGCGTTGTATCCGTGTATTTTTTATCTGGAACTCTGACAAACACCTATGATCTGTCTTAACCTGTATCGTCCACGCTATTGCAGAAGTATAGACATTGATACAAAACGCGTCTCGCCTAGTCTTCCCAACCGTCCGGGTTTTGACCGCACAGTTCGGTTTTTCTCGTATATGTCCGGTGCCCGGTTGGAACGTCCACCCAGACGGCAAATGTCCAGTTTTTTTATAAGAAATGGTTACAGTTAAAAATTAATAGATTCCAGTCGATTCGTATTAAATCCATAGGCGTAGTTTAAATTAATATTTAGGGTAGTTTCGTGTAAACATAAAACCACTAATAATGTTTATTCTTTTTATTTACCTTTTGTATTATGTATTAGTTTACAAAGCTTAGAATTAAAATTTATTTTTCCGTTTTATCATTGACTATAAATAGTAAATTGTTTGAGTTAAAACTCTTTATAGATTTTATACACTTACCATTTAGTTTAAAATTTAAGGGTAATCTTTTTAACACTAGTAGTTTACAAGTGTGATTACAAATCACAAATTTAATTTAATACACATTTTAATCGATTACACATTACCAATTTAAACAACAGCTCATCAGAAAATCTACTTTATTTTCTGGGTAGAAAGGTGTTGTTGTTAGCAGCTAAAGAGGTTTAAAATGGTTACTTTTATGATAAAATTCTACAACATTTTTCGGGGAGGAACCCCCGTCCCACCACTGTACTGGGGGATATTTCCCCCCCGGAGAGGCTCGCGTCCGGTTTTGGCCATACGAAAAGTTGGCAACACTAGTCTCGCCACAACTTGTTGATACCTTATGCTACCAAAAAAGGTGAACTTCTGAATACATCAAGTTTTGCTTTATTTGTTCATACAGAAATTATTTCTGTGAGCATTTGATTATGGATTTACTATTTTCCTCACAAAAAAACCACCAAAATTCAACTTTACCTTAAATGAAAATAAACTAAATTTATGCTTACAAAAATTAAACCAACCCTTTTTAAAACTAAATACAAGATAGCAGTGCTGAATGATAAGATAATTAATCTCGAGTGAAAATGTACTCAATACCCTATTTTCAAGAGTGAATCGGGATATGTAATAATTTTATAATTTTAAAAAGGGTCAACTTTGTAGACGCAAGTATGAATCAGAGTTTTCCGTTTAGTTATGCAAGCGAAAGTTTAATTCTGTTTGCATAGTTAAACTTATGCAAAAGGAACAAATTTATCTACGCTTTACACATCACTTAACCAAATACAATTTACGAACCTTTTAGTCTAACGTTTACTGTGACTTTAAAAAATATTAAACTCATATACTTTAATCGCAATCTTCAAAGGGTTTGATATGTAAAAGCACAGGGTAGCACAGGGTTCGAGTTTGGAACTCAAAATTAGCTGCAATTATACATTAATAGTAAATTGCTGTTTAAAACTGAGGAAATTATTCCTTATAACATTACTTTTATTTTAAGTGCTTCCAAAAGGATTTTTTGTTGAGTCTTTATTCCGATAGTTAAATCTCGCTTATGTCATTTCAAACCTCACACGTGGATCTATAACCTCAGCCTTGCACAAATTGTGATACTGTTTCAGCATTTATATTTTTTGAACAGCATTAGTATTTGCTATCAAATGTATTTTATTAAAACATACCTATTTTAGGTTCTAACAACAAATGTATTCCTTATTGTTTGCGAAAATACACTTGTCGTCAACTAAATATTATTTGTAAAACATATTTCTTTTGTACTTATCTCCGAATTCTTAGATTTCTTATAAATCTAAATACCCTATTTCGTTTGTTCTAGTTATTCAAGAACTGAGAGTAAATATTTAACACACCTAATGCCACTGAGAGACAGAGCAAGGGGTCAAATAATGTATGCAGAAGGACGAGGGTTTAACAAATGGTCTTACTTAGATGCTCACAGCGGACAACGTCCGTACCCCCATTAGTCTCTTGTCTCAAAAGTTAACATTATCAACTCAGGCGATTATTTAATGATTTTTTAAATCCTGGCTTGGCCTGAGCCAGGATTAAAAATAACTTAACAAACTTAATTCACAAACATTTGTCATAATCAGATTATGTACCTTCTTCTTTGTGAGTTTCATATACGATTGTTTTACAATTAAGTTTTTCCTAAATTGTAATTATTTTGTTCAATAACGGTACATTAATCAAACATTGCAATTTTGAAATTGTTATTTATAAATTCGTTAAAAATTTAAACATACCATAATTTAAAAAACAAGTACCAAGCCAATATTCGATTAAACAGAAGGGTCCCATGTGCATGTTTAACTTATTCCTCCAAAATTAAGGCTAAAACATAACATTATTAATGGAAATTTGTAATTGAATGAATGAAACGATTACCGTATGGTATTTGCTACCAATTAATCTTGAATCCACTTAATATACAACACCTAGTCTTTGGAATTGAATCTGTTACACATTCATAACCGACGTTATATTGAAATGGTATTAGTACTTTGTTTTAAAATATGTATACATATATTTGAAGTCCGTAAAAACAGATTCTAACTGTATTTCTTATTCGGTTTTTCAATAATGATACAACCAATTTGACACGTCATTAATGAAGCTATTTTAGCTAATCTCCCATATAGGGAAGAAGCTATTACTGTACGTCTCATGGTAAAACTTAAGCCTGAAACCATGATAAATTTTGTTTTGTGGCCCCTAGATGCCAAAAACACCATTCGTTCAAATGTTTATATATGTGTGTCCGTAAGCACAATAACTCTCGTAAAAAAGTCCGATCTTAATAAAAATTTGATAAAAATGTGTAAAGTAGCATTTATTTGAACGAGTTCGAAATCCAGACGAATCGCAACATCCAAAGGGGGGTTTGAGGGGGTTTTTACCCTAAAAATGGGGTTTTTTGGGTTTTCACATGTAATTATTATTTAAATGAAATTTTAATTTACACTATTGAATTCAGCTTTAAAAAATTTTGGTATTTTTATCATTGCTCTACGTCAATTGGTTACTGATATATTGCAAGTGCAAAGATATGTTGCACAGTACGTTGTCTAATGCTATTCTTATGGAGAAAAATAAAAAATTTATATCTCGCTTATTTATGAATATAAACTGACGAAACATGGAATATGGCTTCATCTGGTTGTATTTTGTTGTTTTTTTTACAAAAAACCAAATTTTCTCTTATGGTTCCCATTGCAGCAAACCTAAGTACTCAGTTCCCATGTTATTCTTATGGAGAATAATTAAAAAGTTATATATAAATGTGTGTGAATAAAACTTGGTATGTGACTTTACTTAGATGATTTCTATTGATCTTTGAATAAAACCCCATTATTTTGTGTTTCTTGTTGCAGTAAACCTACGTACTCATCCCCAATTTTATTTTAAAGGAGAACAAGTAAAATTGTATTTATCGCTTATTTGTGAATATATTTTTATGAAAGTTGGTAAGCGGCTTTACGTGGTGTTAAGACATTAGAAATTCGCTGAGTACGCAGATTTGTTGTGACGGGGGTATTTAATATTATATTTATAAGTTACTAGAGAACCCTTGCTGCTCTGCAGCATCAGTCAATGTTGACAATTGTAAGTGACGTAATTGATGAGTATTCCTATGTGATTGTCTAATCAAGTTAATATTATTGCAGTTTATATATATATATATTTTCGCATGGATTGCACTGACGTCAATTGTTCCACTCCACATCACGTTAACAGTTGAAATACCACAAAATTTCAAAATAATAAAACCATAATAATATGATTGTAAATTATATAAACTCCGTAAGCAACATACAAAACAAAATTATTGTTATAAAAACAGCTTTTAAATACAAAACTTTTTAAAATTAAAGAAAATAACTTCACATTTAATCTATGTTAATTTGCAAAATAAAATATAAAAGTAACAACGTTTCATTTAACGGCAATTCTTTCAAATGTTTCGTAAAAATGATGCGTAATGTTTATAATTGTTGCCTTAAAACATTAACCAGGGTGTTTATAAATAAAGATAAAGTTTTCTTCAACCTTGAAGTCATTAGTCCTAACATTTTCTCCGCTAGAGTGCAACCGTAAACGGTTTTAAATGTTATGTAACAGCTTTTTTTGTTTTATTACCAGTTTATCTGCTTAAAACAGTTATGCGGAGATAACATATGACCATCTTGATTGTATTAAGGAAAAGTACATAATATATTTTGTATATGTATAAACTTAGGTTAACATTAATATTCTCAGGCCTTCTTTCCCGGGGCTGGTTTATTATGCATATATTTCCCCATCAATATTGTGACCTATAGCAAGAAGAAACCAAAATTTCCTCATAATGTCATTTGTAAGCTCATCCCATTACACGATAAGAGATTAAACCTTTAGTAATAATCAATTATTGTTTTCCCTTTATGACAGCTAATAGTAAAGCGTCCTGCAGGGTCCTTTATTAGTGAATTTCCTTTGGAAAGTGAACTATTAGCATGACCCGCACGGTGAAACTTAAGCCCGGGACCACCATAGAAGTTCCTATCGTGACCCCCTGAACACGTTTTGGGGGGTCGTTCAAAATTTGATATATGTATATATATATATACATATATATATATATATATATATATATATATATATATATATACATTTAAGAAATTAACACCATTTTGTTGCAATATTTCGAGGTATTCTCTTTATCAAGCACAAAAAATGAATGACAAACAAAAACAACAGATCATATGTTATTTACACATTTGGTTAAGATCAGATGATGTGGAATAAAACTATTTTGATACTGTAGAAAGAATAAGGAACCAAAGATTATCAAATTAACGAATGTTGAGTCCATGTGGTTGTTTCGTTCTTAAAACTAACTGGTGAGCCAATTCGACTGTTCTCAAATTCATGTCATTTAATTCTTTGTTTTCAACACTTTGGATTTTGTGTATAGCTTTAAGATGGAAACAATCTTCAAACTCAGCATTTTGTTGAACAGCGTGTAAGGCCACCGGCTTGTGTTTGTCTTTATGGTTGACAGAAAACCGATGTCCTGTCATCCGAACACGTAAGGAGTTGGATGTTTGTCCAATGTACTCCTTAGGACAAAGTTTACACGTCAGCTGGTAAATCGCATGGTTGGATGAACAATCCATGTGTCCAGCTATCGGGTAAACTTTGTCCGTTACTGTGCTTCGAAAGCGGTCTGCCTTACACATAATTTTGCATATACCACAACGCGGTTTATTACATGGTTCACATCCATGGGCCAAATTGAGATTTCTATTTTCAAGCTTGGGCCTTACAAGCATGTTCTTTAAATTTGGAGGTCTTTTAAAAACCATTCTAGGTGGTCTAGAAAAAATGGTTTCGGTTAAGGAAGAGTTTTTTAAAAGTTCAAATCCTGTTTTCATTATTGAATTTATTCTGTGAAGGCCAGGGAAATAGGATGTTACAAACTTGGGATCGTCTTTAAAATTGGTGGAACTAAGCGTGTGTTTGCGCTTCTTAAACAGTTTTTTTATTATTTTCTGAGGATAACCTCGTTGGATAAAAGCATTATTTAGTTTAGATAAATAAGAATTGTAATCTTTAGAATCGGTACGTAATGATATATATATATATATATATATATATATATATATATATATATATATATATATATATATGTGTGTATGCACTCTAGCGGTCGCATTTTTTGTCCGATTTACTTCAAATTTGGTGGGGACGTTCCTTTCTATAATCTGTTGGACAAGTTCGTTGGGCAAAACAATCGGAAAACTCTAAACCCCTTTTTTGGGGATTAATCTTTCAAATTTCGAGTCTTTGGACCCAAAAAGGGTCAGAAAAGCCCCGGATGTGAAATTAACGCATGTTATAAGATGGGAATTAGTGTGACGAAACTTTTAAGCCCCCTCTCGTTATTCTAGCATAAATATTTACCGAGTTATTAGGGAAAATGTGTATCGACCAAACACAGTACGTTGTCTTATGGGGATTTTACATTAGAAAAGCCTATTATTCATTTGTTGGTGTACTTTTATCATCCCCAACAACCTCACGCCTACTTTAAAGCCTAACTGGACCTTCTCCTAGCCTTATAATGTGCAAAATTGTATTCCCACCATTGAAGGTAAATAGAACCAGGAGCATCAGAACAGCCAAAAAAATCAATATTTTCAGATTTGAATAAAAATTGGAATAAATGTATGTTTTTAACTGATTTTGAGTTTTTATAGTTTTTTATGTGGAAATTCACTTCCCTCACGTCAGCGTGCTGCGTGCGAACTCGTTTATTTTTAGCACAGCGCATAGCAGTGCTGACAAACTTGATAAAGAGTAACTACAGAAAAAACTAATCACACCGGTTATAACTTTTAACATCTAAAACAAAACTTTTAAGAGTTACCTCGAACTAACTAATAAAGTCACTACGTTCTCTTTTGGCTTTGACACTCGTTTCGTAACGTCATGTCAAATAAGCCTTAGGTTTGAATCTACTATACTAACTTTGAGAGTAAAAATTATACCACAGTGCTCAAACCACCATTTGAGAACACTAAAAACTGGGAAACTAAATTCAAAACAAACTTAGACTGAACCATATACAATTCTTACGTCAATTTTAAAATAAATTTCCCAACTGATTCCCAAGGTTTGCACCTTAAATTTAAACGAGTTCGCACGCAGCACGCTGACGTGAGGGAAGTGAATTTCCACAAAAAAACTTTTAAAACTCAAAATCAGTGTAAAAACATACATTTGTCCAATTTTTATTGAAATCTGAAAACACTGATTTTTTTTGGCTGTTCTGATACTCCTGGTTTCATTTACTTGCAAAGCTACAATTTTGCGCATTATAAGGTTAGGAGAAGGTCCAGACAGGATTGAAAGTAGGCGTGAGGTTGCTGGGGGTCTTAAAAGTACTCTAACAAAGGAATAACAGGCTTTTCTAGTGTAAAACCCCCATAAGACAACGTACTGTATTTAGCCGATACACATTTTCTTTAATAACTCGGTAAATATTTATGCTGGAATGACGAGAGAGGGCTTAAAACTTTCGCCTCTCTAATTCCCATCTTTTTACATGCATTAATTTTACATCTGGGGCTTTTCTGACCTTTTTTGGGCCCAAAAACTCGAAATTTTAAAGATTAATCCCCAAAAAATGGGTTTAGAGTTTTCCGATTGTTTTGCCCAACGAACTTGTCCAACAGATTATAGAAAGGAACGTCCCTACCAAATTTGAAGTAGATCGGACCAAAAATGCGACCGCTAAAGTGCATACATATATATATATATATATATATATATATATATATATATACATATATATATAAAAAATTTTGAACAACCCCCCAAAACGTGTTCAGGGGGTCACGTTAGGAACTTCTATGGTGGTCCCGGGCTTAAGTTTCACCGTGCGGGTCATGCTAATAGTTCACTTTCCAAAGGAAATTCACTAGAAAATAATAAACAAACATTTGCGGAAGATGTTTTTAGAAAATCTGTAGGTTCATGTCACTTTTTTTACCCATAGGAAGAATTCTTGAAGTTTCCGGGAAGAGTTTGCCGATTACGAAACAGAGACTCATTACGAAACGATTAGGAATTTGATGATCATGCGTGAGTTTTTGATAGCTCAAACTTAAAGATCTAATGGCTCAAAGGTTTTTGAAAGGGCCCTAAGTTAACTCCAAAACCTCAAAAAATAAAAATTTCCCATCTAGCTTGCCTATTTTTCTTACGTAGCAGCTTTTTCTTAATATAACAACTGGCTTTCATGTATATCATTGAGTGTATAAACGCCCATAAAGAAAGCAGCTATTTTCTCAATCTATCTTATTCATACAAAAATAACTGGATTACATGTAAATTTTGAAATAAATAAACACCTGTAGAAAGGATACAAAGAAAGGAGTTGTATTTGTTGCTGCATTATTCTTTGGCAAACCAAATTAACTCTCTTACTTATTGAACATATGTTTTAAGTAATCACCTGATGTAAACAAACTTTCTCCATAAGATTATGACAACTTTAAGAGCCTCTGGGGCAAATTCCATTGAAGATATGTTAGTTTGGATAAGTGATGACATATCTAGACATAATTACCTATCTGTTAACAAAGGAATCATACAAATCGGCACAGTCTGACGGACTGGCCAAAGTTTTGCATTTTTTTAAATATATGTGATAATTTTGGTAATTTTGAAAGTAACCTAAACAAGAAAAATATTTCTTTGTGGAATTTGTGCGAAGAATGTGTTTTATAACAAGTTATTTCAACGTAATAAACTGTTTTCATGTGTGCAGTGATTGCAAACACAACTTTTAATAATGTGCTATTTAATGTTTATAAATATCTTCTAACAAAGGTTAAATGTGAAGATAATATATCTTAAATAACAGAAACTAGTTAAACAAACAATCAGAAATATACCTTCAGGCTAATTTGCATACAAAATTATATTTTCAAAATAAACAGTATACCACAAACCTCACTACAAACACAACCTTGTTTAGTGTTGGTTCTGTTTAATCGTAATATAATTTCTACGGAAATTGTATGTTTTGCAAACGAAATAATATGAGTAAATGAGTTTACATTTAATTTGCTACATCTTATCAAAACATTCTGTTTTAAGTTTTACCTTTTACTATGAACTTAACAACGTATTTTCTTACAAAGAACTCCACAATGGTGAATTTCCAGTGAATGGAATTACATTAGTTTTACTAATCCCTTTGATCTGGTTAAAGGTACTTTGCTCAAACAATTTTAAATTCTTGTCAAACTTTTTCCTCCAAACTTTGATGTGTATGCTACCCACAGCAGCACCACAGAAAACATCTGTCGCTATTTTACTAATTGTTATCCTTACGATTTCCCCATTCCATTAAATGGATATATTTACATTTAATTTAAACTAAGAGAAATAAGGTTTGGTTAGTAAGGTTTGGTTACTAATTAAACGATTAAAATAATTGTACAAATTTAAATAACTTAGGCCTAGTTTGTTCTCCAAAATTGTATTTCCAGCTTGTTTTAAGACTAATCTTACTATTAGACCCGAATATTTCATTTCCGAATATGTCTTATTATTTTATATTTCGTACTTACACAGAGAGGCATGTGTGAAGGTGATATCTTAATCACGCACGACGACGCCAAGAGTCTTAGCCCTGTCACACAGCCAGACTCCCACCGTCAAGTGAGATGCTCACCCCAATATTTTTGAGAATCTGTATTAAAAAATACCCCCGTAGCAGCAAACCTGCGTACTCAGCGAATTTCCAATGTATATATATGTGTATCATAATACCACATAAAGCCACATACCAAGTTTCATCAATATACATTCATAAATAAACGATTTGTGACATTTTAATTATTCTCCATAAGAATAACATGGCGGCTGAGTATGCAGGTTTGCTGAAGGAAGGAAAACAAAAAATGGGGTTTTATACAAATAATAATATAACTCATGTAGGTAAAGCCACATACCAAATTTCATTAATTTATTTTCATAATTAAGGGAGATAACACGTTACTTATTCTCCATAAGAATAACATGGGGCTGAGTACGCAGGTTTGCTGCTACGGGAGCCTTTGGCAAAAAATTGTTTTTTTGAGCAAATATCAATGGTCCACAACCAGATGAAGCCGTATACTAAGTTTTGTCAGTATACGTTCATAAATAAGCGAGATATAAAATTTTTATTTTTCTCCATAAGAATAACATTAGACAACAGTAGGAGTCGCGGGAAGTTAGAACCGGAAATGGCATAGTGGTTAGAGCGCGTTAATCCGGAAAGAGTAAGAAGAACATTTTCCCGCCAAATTTGCGCGCCAAAAAAAAATTGGCACCAAACCTAACCTCACTTTTCTTCCCTCCAAAGCGTTACCAACTTAGCAGAGCTAATGTACCATACATAATTATATGTATCATATATAATTATATGTACCATATATAATACTACAGTGTATAATCATATATATACGTACCATAATAGTGTATAATATACCATCACCAGAAAGGTAAGTGGCTATCTAACCTCACTTAGCCAGTGTTGCCACTCTAAACGCTACCTATAAACCTACATTATTATATGTATATATATATATATATATGTATATATATTATGTCAAACTATCTAAAATTATTATATGTATATATTACGTCACGCTACGATGTGTTACCAACCTATGGCAATGTATATTTCGCAAGCAAGTACCGCCAAACCATTATATAAAACCATTACATGTATATATACCAGAAAGTACCGCTAACTCAAAATATAAAACTATTACATGTATATATCGCAAGAAAGTGTTGCCAAAAAACTAAAAATCGCTTATATCTCGAAAACGGTAAGTCCTAGGGTCATTTTAACCCCAGAAAACTGCCTACTACGTAGTGTAGGCACTCCAGGGGGGTAGCTACCCATATGAAAAGTCTTAACTAAAATATTGCGGGTTGCATCTCAAAAAATGAAGGGGCAAATTTTCAAAATTAAATATCTCGAGAACGGCTTGGCCGATTCTAATGAAACTTGGTATGTATGTACCTGTTAACCTCCGTTACATATTACAAAAACCTAAACTCTGTACTGCAGGTAGTAACAAAATAATTGAAGGAGTCATACTTTAAAAATCAATATCTTAAGAACGGGTGGGACGATATAATTGAAACTTGACATGTGGATACTTGTTAACATCCTCTAACCTTCAATTTTGTTTGAGGGTAGAAGAGGGTTGTTTAGGGGATGATGGAGGGTGTAAAACTTTAAAATTTAATATATTGAGAACGGCTTGGCCGATTCTAATGAAACTCGGTATATAGGTACCTGTTAACCTCCGCTACTATTTAAAAAAAACTTAAACCCTGTACTGCGGGAAAGTATCAAAAGATTGAAGGAGCTATATTTTAAAAATCAATATCCCAAGAACGGCTTGGCCGATTTTAATGAAATTTGGTATGTATGTACCTGTTAACATCCTTTACATCTTACAAAAAACTTAACCTCTGCACTGCGGGTAAGTATCAAAATAATTGAAGGGGTACTAATAAATACCTTAAATCTCGCAGCATAATCGGGGGGAACGCGGTGGTCTAGCGGTTAGCGCCTTGGACTACGGTTCAGGAGGTCCCGGGTTCGATTCCCTCTTTACATTCTTCATCAAAGGTATTGTAAAAGTCGGGTCTTGCCCTTCCTTTACCTACTGGAATGTTTATCCGTGCTACATCTACTCTAAACGTGTCACTGCTGGTAATTGATTCAGCGTTGCTTTGAATTATGCCCCCAAAAATCTCCCAAAGGACATTGCAGGGAACATAGCATGATCTAGGCTAAGTAAGGCAAACTCCCACAGGGGGAATTTTTTTAAAACTACAAACTAAGCTGTAATAGAACAAAGAAAAATACAACCCAGAATAAATCCGAGAGGAGTGGTGGCGATTATATAGCCAGGCAGTGTCTATGGTACCATCACTCTGTGTATTGAACATATATGTAGTGCATTTCTAAACAAACATCAGCTTTTAAGTATTGAGCCCAAACCTACAGTGAAAGACAGTGGTGACCTACAGTGGACCACAGTGCCTATACTACTTCACTCTTGGGGGTCTACTGTTTCATTGTATAAAATATACCATGCCAGATACTCTCTCAGATCCTAAAGCGTTTAATCTGGTTTTACACTGTGATGCTTGCGGGGTCATCACAACACCATCTTGGAGAGATTGTCGCTGTCAAGGTAAGATATTTATCTATATTATTAGTTAGAGGTTTCTACCTCCCCTGGGGAATCATTTACCTTTGTCGGAGACTTCTAAAAGTGTTAAGCTTCCGCTGGACAGTATCGCTTGGGAGGTAAGACAACATACCTCACCAAATAAACTGAAAGTAAACATAATAAGGAAAGTTTTATAATGCCAAAAACCTGAAGACGGTGGATTTTTAGAGTTAGAATTACTGTGGAGTGACGATTGGTCAATCACCAACTCCCTTCAACACACAAACTCTGCTCATCCTGAACCAGTCAAGCTCACTTCATGATGAACACTCCGCTTAGCCTAACTAAACCTTTTCTTAAACAAATCTGTTCTGACAATAAATTACTTGACAACATTGTAAAAATAAATGCCCCCTACCTTATTCAACACAATATTATATTTTAGCACAGAAAAAACTACAATTCAGCACTACAGTCCATAATAACGTTGGGAAGGAAGGAGGTATTGCGAATAATGCATTACGATAAGTAAATGAGATTATAAAAGACGGATACATTATTCGTTAATAAATATTGTTCTTTTTTCATTGTAACTAAAACTGCTATTATTAGCGTTTCCATATTTTCATATTCTAAAATCCCAGCAACATATTTTGCTTTAAACCACGGATTGTTTACAATTCTGTTCTTGTTTGACAGAGATGGCACCCTCAAGCTCTCGAGGCAAACGTGCGGTAACAGTTTAAAGTCCCGCTCGGGTATTCTACCAGCCGACCGATTCAACCACTCATATATTACAATTGCCAGAGGCCTGTGGCTGGAGGATTGTTGAACAGCTGCACTTGTGTGAGTACATTTTATTTTCCCATCATTTAAATTTCCCGGTCAAAATATTTCAAAGTCCGTTTACTTGTTTGCCAGGGCCGTGGTGTATTTTGACGGCGTAATAACTTGACCAATCGTACCCAATACCGCTAAAAACTGCCCCGGGGGCCTTGATGTACTTGGCCTGCAACGTTTTAAATCCTTCGGTCAGATACTTCCAAGTCAAACGTTTCCCTGCGGCCAGTGTTTCAGCCTAGATCCATCGAGTCTCCACCGTCTAGGACCCCGGGCACTCCGTGACACGGTACCTCTATCACTACGCAAGTCAGAAAAACACTAACACACAAACTACGCAAGTCAAATCAGAACTACAAGTTACCAAAAGTTAACTCTAAGGAAGGTAGAAAACACTACTCTAACCAAAACCGCATTAAAGAAAAGAGAGATTACTGTTACCCAGCACATACAAATACAACACTACGCCTGACACATGGAAGTCAGGGTTTGTTTAATTCCTTTACTGTAAACTACCAAATCAAACAATTGAATACAAACACAACACTAATAGCCAAGTCAGACAGTTATACTGTTTAGAAACCTCAATATACTAATTACAGTAACTTAAAGGAGAGAAGAGGCTTGTAAAAACCAGCAGAAAACTACAGGCAAGAAACTGATAACCCCACTCCACGGGTTTATTAACCTGCTTGCCGGGGACCGTGATGTATTTTGACGGTGTAATTTCTTGGTCGAACGTTTCCGAGTCCACTGAAGTTACTTTTATCGGGGGTTACATTTAAATTGACCGAAACTTCTTAAATTTCTCGGTCATTTACTCCTGCCTCCGCTGAAGCTACATTATAATGTGTTACATTTCACCTTAACGGGGATCTTTTTAAATTTATCGGCTAAACACTCCTAACCCCGGTGAAATAATTTTGAACGCTCACGTTTCCACACCACGGTAAGCCTTTAGGCTAGGCCGTAGGAGCGTCGGCGCGTTCTTTTTGGTTACCCAGAGCTTCCCCTGGAGGCCTAACCTCTGGGGTGAGAGGCCCCAACCATCGCCTCTCACAGTAGTAGCCACTCCATAACAAAATGCTACCTCCTTTTATTGTTTATTTTATTTTATTTTTTACAAGTCCCACCGTGCGGACTGTTCCAAGAAGTAACCTGGGTGTTAGCCAGGCCCTCAATCTACTAAACCCTTCATCACACATTCAGGTTTACGGGGCTTTTCGTCACCCGCGCCAGTGACCTTCATTCAGGTTTACGGGGCTTTTCGTCACCCGCGCCAGGGACCTTCATTCACACACACACACACACACACACACACATACAGTGGGAACTTGTGATTTTAAAGAAAAATTACATTTAAAGTGAACTTTCATCTTTCATATTTGTGTAAGTAAGGTAAAACTTCTCCGGCAACAAACTTCTTACTAACAGCCTTGCCTCAGGAGTAGTTGATTTTAACATCAAAGAACATAATCCGGCTTCGTTTATGAAAACCGTTGTTTTCTCAATAGGCCCAACGCCCTGTTTTTGGGCGTCAGAAAAACTACCAACAGTTAATTTATCGCTATCATCTACATGTTTCCGAACTGCACTCCAGCCATTAACATGTTTTAGAGCAGTAGCTACGTCTTTAGCTTTAAACCATGGCTTTCCTTCATTATCAAACAGAACCAATACTGGTTTGTTATTGAATGTATAGAACTTGGCAGCCATGTCACAATTTACTCAATAGTACAGGAAAAAGGAGCGCAGAAGCACGTCTAATCAGTACCGCGACTTGGAGCAGAATGATGTAACTGTACTAGTGACATTTGGTATATACAGGAGTAACGCTGCTCCATAGGGAAAGGTGCTACCTTTATCGATGGTAGCGTCATGGAAAATGGATGAGTGATACTTCAAGATTTAAAAAAACAGGCAGTTCCGTAACACTACAAAATACATTTTTAAAGTAATCATCAAAAAACTTCGGCGTTAAATCTGGTAAGGGCATGAACGATATATCTCTTGAAATATCACAATGCATTATTAATACTTCAATGTAGGTGATTGATGAGGAGTCCTCCGTTATCTTATCTACTATATACTCCGAAAACACCAAAGGTCATTCCCGTGCATTTATTGAACCGTCAAGTAAGAACTCATACTTCAAGCATATAATGCCATATTCTGTATCTTCATTTAACCTACTTGTGTAAAAGGAAAAGAGACACCTCCTGGTTAGCGGTTGTAATATGTTCAACAGGCATTCTACAAGGAGAGAAATACAGGGTAAGACACAGGCACGTCCGTTCAGTACCGCGTCTCAGAACAGAACGAGTTAATAGAGGTATATGCACTCAGTACCCGCGTGAGTGGCAGCTCCGTTAAGCAACTCTTTGTTTTTAAAGCCGGAAGGCAGGGTATCGTGATCATCATTAAATTTTCTCTTGGGTCCTGTAATTTTAAACTTTTTAATTTCACTTACTGTAACGACTTCTCGTCTCTTTGTTCTCCTGATTCTGTTTTCTTCAATTTCTAGTATTTCAGCAGCTTCACTGAGCACCATCTTTTTTTTCTTTAGCTGCTCAAAATTTAATGTTTCGGAGGTTTTTAGGTTGAGGGCGAGGCCCTTGATTTTACACACAGATTCTAGTTTTTGCTTTTTGGTTGACCAAACAAGGTATGCGTAAGTTTTAGGCCCCCCAGAAATAAACTCTACGATATAAGAGCCGGGCCCGTACTCGTCTACTAACTCATCACTCATTTCCCCGAGGTAATCTCCCGTAGGGACCCTGTACAGCCCTCCCCTGTATAAATAAATACATGAGTCCATGCCATAATACAAGACCTGCCCTCCAAGGGCATCCAAGTGTTCATAAAGTTTAAGTCTTGCATGAATTCAACAGTGGTGTAGGCCGCAATTACAACATTTCCAGTTCTTAGAGCCTCATTGGCGTCATCAACATTCTGCCAATTAACTAATAAAACCTCTTGGTTAGTTATTTCAACAAACTTTACTTTTATTCCTGGTTGAGTTAACGATTTGAAAAATTCCTTAGAGTCTCTCACAATTGAAGTTTTGTCATGTTTTCGCGTTGACCAAACATGCCCCAAAATGAATTTAACATTAATTTAGCTACTGACCTGAGTCCTCCATTTTTAGCAATTTTGTCCTTGTCCAGTTGAATACCCTCACGCTCAAATAAATCAGAAACATACTTGTCTTTATCCTCCTGTGTTTTACACCAAGCGGGATACCCTGAGGCTTCCTGCTTCATTTTCAAGAATTTATTAATACAATCTGTAAACAATCCCCCTTTCTCGTATGTAGCGACCTCATACTCCCACTACTCATACATGTCCAAAATCACATAACCTTTCTCTACAGCTTTTCTAATTTCACCTATGGTCCATGTTCCTACCATTGCCCTTTCCTCACTATCATCAAAACATTCCCCTTGGTTTAAAGTCTCCCCGCAAGTTCTGCACAAAACAATTTATTATTCATTTTAGCGGGGAGTACGGGATGATACAAGTTGTAAGGAGGTAGAACCTTACATTTTAACAAGCCCTCTACTTCAAGACCTCTCTCTCGGCACTAATTTCCAACGTAAACAGTAGGATGACCCACGGGATACTTACAATATTTATTTACATATGGGTAGAGGGATCAGACATCAACATACTGGATTGTTTCTCCCTCTTCACATTTACAATACGTTTTAGTATTACCCATCCTACCTAGGATTAAGTGGAAGTGTGTTTAGAATGGACAGTTGGATCAGGTGATTTAATTTATTGTCCTTCTTCAAAGCTCTAAACTCACACTCCCACATTACTACAACTTCATAGCTATTAAATTTTGCCATTTTGGACTTGGTTCTCTCGTAACGGAGATGCAAACTGTTTGAAGGATCCTCCGGCAGAGGTTCTTCTCTGCTGTATTGATAACATTTCGGGCAGCCGTGCCAATAACACCCGTGAAACTCATAAATTCGCTCACCGTCAAACCCATCTACTTTCATTCCTTTAATTTTTACTTCTTTACCCCGGCCCGCATGTTGAATCTTTACTCCACGTTTCTCCTCCTCCCATGTTAGCCACTGTAAAGCAACGGCTGACTGATTGTCTGCAAGTCGGTACCCTGATTTTGGTATAAGTCCAATAGTATTTTCTTTTAAGAAGTTACGGCGGAAGGCCACGTTACATGCGCTGGCTATTGTTATAGCCTCAGGAAACGGATCTACGTTACACTCTTGAAGAAGCATGGCTCTAAATTTAATACACGCTTGAGCTAGGATTTCTACGTCTAAAATACAGTACTCCAAGATTTATTTTTGAAAATCAAACACGTAGTCTTCAGCGACTCGTTCGTCATACCATACATCAAAATCATCGTGTTTCTTTTCAAACATAGACTCGGGGCAATAGTATTTTTTGTCGGGCATAGGACCAATATAATTTTGGTTTGCCAGAGTGTTGAAAATATGCGGGAAGTAGCCCTTCTTTTTCTCGGGAGACAGGTCGAAGGCTTTAGGGAGTGCAGAGAGGGCCATGGGAAAGTAGCTAATTGAGTCCACAAACCTTACGTTTGCTACTTCAATCAAAATAGCTTTAGTTCCCCGAGGCGTTATTTTTGGGGTAAATTTAGTATCTTCCATGATGTAGAATGAATTGGAAATCAAAACCCTGCCCGTTGTGGGCAATTACACAAACATCTTTAAATTTTTTAGAATTTCCATTACATAGTCCATAAACTGTTTTACCGGTTCTTTTTCAAATACCCTTTGCCGTTCCGAGCAAGTTTCACACTCACCCCCATTAATACATTTAAAGCAGTACAGTTGAGAAACGCACAAGTTTACTTTATGAACTTTCTGTTGAGGGCCCGTGGGAAGTGACTCGTCTTGGCGAGTCTCCAAGTCAAAGAAAATAAACAAAAAATTAAGCTCTTTCGGTGTTCTCCTATCTACCCTCATGAAACACTGATGCGCGGGGTCTTTGAACGCTTCGCAGGGTTTACAGTAAACTTCTCCGCATGCGTGAACTGTCTTACGTTTTTTTTTTTGGATAAATCATTTTGTTACAGTCGCGGCAAAACTTTATAGTTTTACAAACTTACCCTTGATGGGCTACTAAACACCGCTCGTTTTTGAATTCTTTTTGCTTTTTATTATGGTTAGTGTATGTAATTTAAGACGTTGAAGAATACTTGTAATACCATGCTTATAAAAACAGGATTCTTTCAATTTCGATTACTTTGGGAAACTTTCTATGCATTTAATTGTTTAGAAACCTCAATATACTAATTACAGTAACTTAAAGGAGAGAAGAGGCTTATAAACACAGACAAAAAAAGCCATACCCCTATTCCAAGGGAAGCGAAACGCTCCCTTTTGATAACATTACACCGGAAGTTGTAGGTCCAATCTGGACTCACTTTGAACTGATTCTAAGTGTTAGACACAGCTAAACGTCGGGTCCAACGTGTTTGAATTAAATTAACGTTCTGAGAAAGAGACAGTAGGGTATTTTTGTAAAGTTAAAAAGGTACAGAGATTACACACTTTAGATTTCAGATGTGACTTTTTGTTGTAGTTAGTTGCTTGTAAAACTCTGTTCTCATGCTCTATTCCAGTGTCGGCTTCTTCGATATACCAACAATCAGAATATATACCCTGTCTTAAATACCTGCAGTCTGCATTCACAAGTAAAAAGATTTTAATGATCAACACCAAAACTAAACTTAACGAGGAGTTGACCACATCAAAAACATGAACAAGAGTAAATCTAAGAAGACAACAAGCAGTGACATTCGTTCTTTATAAGGACAGCAATTATGCAGTGTTTTCTCCTCGGTAGTTTTATTTTTGTTTCCCCTGAAACCAGAGCAGCATCTCCCTTTGACGATGTTATTCCTTGGTCATTTGTATCCAAGTCCGGTGAAACGACGTGGTCGTCCTGCGGTTTTACGGTGTAATCTCTCGGTCAATTGTGTTCAAGTCCGGTGAAAAGGGTCTACCAGGGACCGAGATGTATTTTGACGGTGTAATCTCTTGGTCGATTGTGTTCAAGTTCGATGAAAAGTGTCTAACAGGGTTAAATTTAACTTGACAGTAACTTCTTAAATTTCCTTGTCAAACGTTTGTCGCCGGATCTGTTAAAACACCAGGGAAACATTTAACTGTGCCTAAATATTTTAAATTTCCCGGTCAAACATTTCCGAGTCCGCTAAAATCTGTTTACTGGGGACCGTGATGTATTTTGACGGTGTAATTTCTTGGTCGAACGTTTCCGAGTCCACTGAAGTTACTTTTATCGGGGGTTACATTTAAATTGACCTAACTTCTTAAATTTCTTTGCCAAACGTCTGTCACCGAGTCCGCTAAAACTGTCCACTAAGGAAACATTTAACTTTGCCTAAATATTTTAAATCCCCCGGTCAAACGTTTCCAAGTCCCCTCCCCTCGACGTTATCATGAGGATGGGTCACACGCTCTGTACTTCTCACATCAATATCAGTTATGGAGCTGGCTTGCACAGATTTTGTGGTATTCTCAAATTTTCACGCACCCTTACGGATGCTTAATGTTTGTCATCCGATACATGTTGTGTAGGTGACGCCTCACATGCAAATCGTGTATCATTATTGACTCCTCCCTTGCCTCTGGGTCGATTAACGTGCAGATAGTTTGTGTGTGGTTTGATTGCCACGTTTGCCATTTGAACTTCTGCACTGGTTGGCTGGAAAAACTTTTTATAAAGGTACGTGTCAAATATCTTTAACTCCGGTGAAACCAGGGAGAATACAACTCGGCGGAAACCTTTCAAAATTCAGGGCCAGTGAAAACTGTCCAACTGAGACCATGATGTACATTTCCAGGAGCATTTTACATTTTCCGGCCAAACATTTTCGAGTCCTCTAAAACTGTCCACCAGGGACAATGATATACATTTTGCCAGGAATGTTTTAAATTTTACGGCCAAACATTCCCGAGTTCGCTAAAACTGTCTACCGGGGACCGATATGTATTTTGATGGTGTAATCTCTTGGCCGATTGTGTTCAAGTCCGATGAAAAGTATCTAACGGGGGCCGTAATGTATTTTGACGGTGTATTCTCTAGGTCAATTGTGTCCAAATCCTATGAAGATTGTCTACTGGGGACCGTGGTGTATTTCTATGGTGTGATATCTCGGTCAACTGTGTCCAAGTCCGATGAAAGGTGTCTACCGGGGACCGTGGTATATTTTGACGGTGTAATATCTCGGTCAATTGTGTCCAAGTCCACTTAAATATAGTTTTTAGAGATCGTAGTGCACTTTGACAACACTTGAAGATTTGTTGCTTTTTAGTATGTAAATTAAGACGTAGTGATTAAAGGAATACTTGCAATTTATGCATATAAAGCTCCCAAAGTAATCCTGCTATCATAAGCATAAATTGCAAGTATTCCTTTAATCACTACGTCTTAATTTACATACTAAAAAGCAACAAATACATATAAACATACAACATATAAAGCTCCCAAAGTAATCCTGCTATCATAAGCATAAATTGCAAGTATTCCTTTAATCACTACGTCTTAATTTACATACTAAAAAGCAACAAATACATATAAACATACAACATATAAAGCTCCCAAAGTAATCCTGCTATCATAAGCATAAATTGCAAGTATTCCTTTAATCACTACGTCTTAATTTACATACTAAAAAGCAACAAATCTTCAAGTGTTGTCAAAGTGCACTACGATCTCTAAAAACTATATTTAAGTGGACTTGGACACAATTGACCGAGATATTACACCGTCAAAATATACCACGGTCCCCGGTAGACACCTTTCATCGGACTTGGACACAGTTGACCGAGATATCACACCATAGAAATACACCACGGTCCCCAGTAGACAATCTTCATAGGATTTGGACACAATTGACCTAGAGAATACACCGTCAAAATACATTACGGCCCCCGTTAGATACTTTTCATCGGACTTGAACACAATCGGCCAAGAGATTACACCATCAAAATACATATCGGTCCCCGGTAGACAGTTTTAGCGAACTCGGGAATGTTTGGCCGTAAAATTTAAAACATTCCTGGCAAAATGTATATCATTGTCCCTGGTGGACAGTTTTAGAGGACTCGAAAATGTTTGGCCGGAAAATGTAAAATGCTCCTGGAAATGTACATCATGGTCTCAGTTGGACAGTTTTCACTGGCCCTGAATTTTGAAAGGTTTCCGCCGAGTTGTATTCTCCCTGGTTTCACCGGAGTTAAAGATATTTGACACGTACCTTTATAAAAAGTTTTTCCAGCCAACCAGTGCAGAAGTTCAAATGGCAAACGTGGCAATCAAACCACACACAAACTATCTGCACGTTAATCGACCCAGAGGCAAGGGAGGAGTCAATAATGATACACGATTTGCATGTGAGGCGTCACCTACACAACATGTATCGGATGACAAACATTAAGCATCCGTAAGGGTGCGTGAAAATTTGAGAATACCACAAAATCTGTGCAAGCCAGCTCCATAACTGATATTGATGTGAGAAGTACAGAGCGTGTGACCCATCCTCATGATAACGTCGAGGGGAGGGGACTTGGAAACGTTTGACCGGGGGATTTAAAATATTTAGGCAAAGTTAAATGTTTCCTTAGTGGACAGTTTTAGCGGACTCGGTGACAGACGTTTGGCAAAGAAATTTAAGAAGTTAGGTCAATTTAAATGTAACCCCCGATAAAAGTAACTTCAGTGGACTCGGAAACGTTCGACCAAGAAATTACACCGTCAAAATACATCACGGTCCCCAGTAAACAGATTTTAGCGGACTCGGAAATGTTTGACCGGGAAATTTAAAATATTTAGGCACAGTTAAATGTTTCCCTGGTGTTTTAACAGATCCGGCGACAAACGTTTGACAAGGAAATTTAAGAAGTTACTGTCAAGTTAAATTTAACCCTGTTAGACACTTTTCATCGAACTTGAACACAATCGACCAAGAGATTACACCGTCAAAATACATCTCGGTCCCTGGTAGACCCTTTTCACCGGACTTGAACACAATTGACCGAGAGATTACACCGTAAAACCGCAGGACGACCACGTCGTTTCACCGGACTTGGATACAAATGACCAAGGAATAACATCGTCAAAGGGAGATGCTGCTCTGGTTTCAGGGGAAACAAAAATAAAACTACCGAGGAGAAAACACTGCATAATTGCTGTCCTTATAAAGAACGAATGTCACTGCTTGTTGTCTTCTTAGATTTACTCTTGTTCATGTTTTTGATGTGGTCAACTCCTCGTTAAGTTTAGTTTTGGTGTTGATCATTAAAATCTTTTTACTTGTGAATGCAGACTGCAGGTATTTAAGACAGGGTATATATTCTGATTGTTGGTATATCGAAGAAGCCGACACTGGAATAGAGCATGAGAACAGAGTTTTACAAGCAACTAACTACAACAAAAAGTCACATCTGAAATCTAAAGTGTGTAATCTCTGTACCTTTTTAACTTTACAAAAATACCCTACTGTCTCTTTCTCAGAACGTTAATTTAATTCAAACACGTTGGACCCGACGTTTAGCTGTGTCTAACACTTAGAATCAGTTCAAAGTGAGTCCAGATTGGACCTACAACTTCCGGTGTAATGTTATCAAAAGGGAGCGTTTCGCTTCCCTTGGAATAGGGGTATGGCTTTTTTTGTCTGTGTTTATAAGCCTCTTCTCTCCTTTAAGTTACTGTAATTAGTATATTGAGGTTTCTAAACAATTAAATGCATAGAAAGTTTCCCAAAGTAATCGAAATTGAAAGAATCCTGTTTTTATAAGCATGGTATTACAAGTATTCTTCAACGTCTTAAATTACATACACTAACCATAATAAAAAGCAAAAAGAATTCAAAAACGAGCGGTGTTTAGTAGCCCATCAAGGGTAAGTTTGTAAAACTATAAAGTTTTGCCGCGACTGTAACAAAATGATTTATCCAAAAAAAAAACGTAAGACAGTTCACGCATGCGGAGAAGTTTACTGTAAACCCTGCGAAGCGTTCAAAGACCCCGCGCATCAGTGTTTCATGAGGGTAGATAGGAGAACACCGAAAGAGCTTAATTTTTTGTTTATTTTCTTTGACTTGGAGACTCGCCAAGACGAGTCACTTCCCACGGGCCCTCAACAGAAAGTTCATAAAGTAAACTTGTGCGTTTCTCAACTGTACTGCTTTAAATGTATTAATGGGGGTGAGTGTGAAACTTGCTCGGAACGGCAAAGGGTATTTGAAAAAGAACCGGTAAAACAGTTTATGGACTATGTAATGGAAATTCTAAAAAATTTAAAGATGTTTGTGTAATTGCCCACAACGGGCAGGGTTTTGATTTCCAATTCATTCTACATCATGGAAGATACTAAATTTACCCCAAAAATAACGCCTCGGGGAACTAAAGCTATTTTGATTGAAGTAGCAAACGTAAGGTTTGTGGACTCAATTAGCTACTTTCCCATGGCCCTCTCTGCACTCCCTAAAGCCTTCGACCTGTCTCCCGAGAAAAAGAAGGGCTACTTCCCGCATATTTTCAACACTCTGGCAAACCAAAATTATATTGGTCCTATGCCCGACAAAAAATACTATTGCCCCGAGTCTATGTTTGAAAAGAAACACGATGATTTTGATGTATGGTATGACGAACGAGTCGCTGAAGACTACGTGTTTGATTTTCAAAAATAAATCTTGGAGTACTGTATTTTAGACGTAGAAATCCTAGCTCAAGCGTGTATTAAATTTAGAGCCATGCTTCTTCAAGAGTGTAACGTAGATCCGTTTCCTGAGGCTATAACAATAGCCAGCGCATGTAACGTGGCCTTCCGCCGTAACTTCTTAAAAGAAAATACTATTGGACTTATACCAAAATCAGGGTACCGACTTGCAGACAATCAGTCAGCCGTTGCTTTACAGTGGCTAACATGGGAGGAGGAGAAACGTGGAGTAAAGATTCAACATGCGGGCCGGGGTAAAGAAGTAAAAATTAAAGGAATGAAAGTAGATGGGTTTGACGGTGAGCGAATTTATGAGTTTCACGGGTGTTATTGGCACGGCTGCCCGAAATGTTATCAATACAGCAGAGAAGAACCTCTGCCGGAGGATCCTTCAAACAGTTTGCATCTCCGTTACGAGAGAACCAAGTCCAAAATGGCAAAATTTAATAGCTATGAAGTTGTAGTAATGTGGGAGTGTGAGTTTAGAGCTTTGAAGAAGGACAATAAATTAAATCACCTGATCCAACTGTCCATTCTAAACACACTTCCACTTAATCCTAGGTAGGATGGGTAATACTAAAACGTATTGTAAATGTGAAGAGGGAGAAACAATCCAGTATGTTGATGTCTGATCCCTCTACCCATATGTAAATAAATATTGTAAGTATCCCGTGGGTCATCCTACTGTTTACGTTGGAAATTAGTGCCGAGAGAGAGGTCTTGAAGTAGAGGGCTTGTTAAAATGTAAGGTTCTACCTCCTTACAACTTGTATCATCCCGTACTCCCCGCTAAAATGAATAATAAATTGTTTTGTGCAGAACTTGCGGGGAGACTTTAAACCAAGGGGAATGTTTTGATGATAGTGAGGAAAGGGCAATGGTAGGAACATGGACCATAGGTGAAATTAGAAAAGCTGTAGAGAAAGGTTATGTGATTTTGGACATGTATGAGTAGTGGGAGTATGAGGTCGCTACATACGAGAAAGGGGGATTGTTTACAGATTGTATTAATAAATTCTTGAAAATGAAGCAGGAAGCCTCAGGGTATCCCGCTTGGTGTAAAACACAGGAGGATAAAGACAAGTATGTTTCTGATTTATTTGAGCGTGAGGGTATTCAACTGGACAAGGACAAAATTGCTAAAAATGGAGGACTCAGGTCAGTAGCTAAATTAATGTTAAATTCATTTTGGGGCATGTTTGGTCAACGCGAAAACATGACAAAACTTCAATTGTGAGAGACTCTAAGGAATTTTTCAAATCGTTAACTCAACCAGGAATAAAAGTAAAGTTTGTTGAAATAACTAACCAAGAGGTTTTATTAGTTAATTGGCAGAATGTTGATGACGCCAATGAGGCTCTAAGAACTGGAAATGTTGTAATTGCGGCCTACACCACTGTTGAATTCATGCAAGACTTAAACTTTATGAACACTTGGATGCCCTTGGAGGGCAGGTCTTGTATTATGGCATGGACTCATGTATTTATTTATACAGGGGAGGGCTGTACAGGGTCCCTACGGGAGATTACCTCGGGGAAATGAGTGATGAGTTAGTAGACGAGTACGGGCCCGGCTCTTATATCGTAGAGTTTATTTCTGGGGGGCCTAAAACTTACGCATACCTTGTTTGGTCAACCAAAAAGCAAAAACTAGAATCTGTGTGTAAAATCAAGGGCCTCGCCCTCAACCTAAAAACCTCCGAAACATTAAATTTTGAGCAGCTAAAGAAAAAAAAGATGGTGCTCAGTGAAGCTGCTGAAATACTAGAAATTGAAGAAAACAGAATCAGGAGAACAAAGAGACGAGAAGTCGTTACAGTAAGTGAAATTAAAAAGTTTAAAATTACAGGACCCAAGAGAAAATTTAATGATGATCACGATACCCTGCCTTCCGGCTTTAAAAACAAAGAGTTGCTTAACGGAGCTGCCACTCACGCGGGTACTGAGTGCATATACCTCTATTAACTCGTTCTGTTCTGAGACGCGGTACTGAACGGACGTGCCTGTGTCTTACCCTGTATTTCTCTCCTTGTAGAATGCCTGTTGAACATATTACAACCGCTAACCAGGAGGTGTCTCTTTTCCTTTTACACAAGTAGGTTAAATGAAGATACAGAATATGGCATTATATGCTTGAAGTATGAGTTCTTACTTGACGGTTCAATAAATGCACGGGAATGACCTTTGGTGTTTTCGGAGTATATAGTAGATAAGATAACGGAGGACTCCTCATCAATCACCTACATTGAAGTATTAATAATGCATTGTGATATTTCAAGAGATATATCGTTCATGCCCTTACCAGATTTAACGCCGAAGTTTTTTGATGATTACTTTAAAAATGTATTTTGTAGTGTTACGGAACTGCCTGTTTTTTTAAATCTTGAAGTATCACTCATCCATTTTCCATGACGCTACCATCGATAAAGGTAGCACCTTTCCCTATGGAGCAGCGTTACTCCTGTATATACCAAATGTCACTAGTACAGTTACATCATTCTGCTCCAAGTCGCGGTACTGATTAGACGTGCTTCTGCGCTCCTTTTTCCTGTACTATTGAGTAAATTGTGACATGGCTGCCAAGTTCTATACATTCAATAACAAACCAGTATTGGTTCTGTTTGATAATGAAGGAAAGCCATGGTTTAAAGCTAAAGACGTAGCTACTGCTCTAAAACATGTTAATGGCTGGAGTGCAGTTCGGAAACATGTAGATGATAGCGATAAATTAACTGTTGGTAGTTTTTCTGACGCCCAAAAACAGGGCGTTGGGCCTATTGAGAAAACAACGGTTTTCATAAACGAAGCCGGATTATGTTCTTTGATGTTAAAATCAACTACTCCTGAGGCAAGGCTGTTAGTAAGAAGTTTGTTGCCGGAGAAGTTTTACCTTACTTACACAAATATGAAAGATGAAAGTTCACTTTAAATGTAATTTTTCTTTAAAATCACAAGTTCCCACTGTATGTGTGTGTGTGTGTGTGTGTGTGTGTGAATGAAGGTCCCTGGCGCGGGTGACGAAAAGCCCCGTAAACCTGAATGAAGGTCACTGGCGCGGGTGACGAAAAGCCCCGTAAACCTGAATGTGTGATGAAGGGTTTAGTAGATTGAGGGCCTGGCTAACACCCAGGTTACTTCTTGGAACAGTCCGCACGGTGGGACTTGTAAAAAATAAAATAAAATAAACAATAAAAGGAGGTAGCATTTTGTTATGGAGTGGCTACTACTGTGAGAGGCGATGGTTGGGGCCTCTCACCCCAGAGGTTAGGCCTCCAGGGGAAGCTCTGGGTAACCAAAAAGAACGCGCCGACGCTCCTACGGCCTAGCCTAAAGGCTTACCGTGGTGTGGAAACGTGAGCGTTCAAAATTATTTCACCGGGGTTAGGAGTGTTTAGCCGATAAATTTAAAAAGATCCCCGTTAAGGTGAAATGTAACACATTATAATGTAGCTTCAGCGGAGGCAGGAGTAAATGACCGAGAAATTTAAGAAGTTTCGGTCAATTTAAATGTAACCCCCGATAAAAGTAACTTCAGTGGACTCGGAAACGTTCGACCAAGAAATTACACCGTCAAAATACATCACGGTCCCCGGCAAGCAGGTTAATAAACCCGTGGAGTGGGGTTATCAGTTTCTTGCCTGTAGTTTTCTGCTGGTTTTTACAAGCCTCTTCTCTCCTTTAAGTTACTGTAATTAGTATATTGAGGTTTCTAAACAGTATAACTGTCTGACTTGGCTATTAGTGTTGTGTTTGTATTCAATTGTTTGATTTGGTAGTTTACAGTAAAGGAATTAAACAAACCCTGACTTCCATGTGTCAGGCGTAGTGTTGTATTTGTATGTGCTGGGTAACAGTAATCTCTCTTTTCTTTAATGCGGTTTTGGTTAGAGTAGTGTTTTCTACCTTCCTTAGAGTTAACTTTTGGTAACTTGTAGTTCTGATTTGACTTGCGTAGTTTGTGTGTTAGTGTTTTTCTGACTTGCGTAGTGATAGAGGTACCGTGTCACGGAGTGCCCGGGGTCCTAGACGGTGGAGACTCGATGGATCTAGGCTGAAACACTGGCCGCAGGGAAACGTTTGACTTGGAAGTATCTGACCGAAGGATTTAAAACGTTGCAGGCCAAGTACATCAAGGCCCCCGGGGCAGTTTTTAGCGGTATTGGGTACGATTGGTCAAGTTATTACGCCGTCAAAATACACCACGGCCCTGGCAAACAAGTAAACGGACTTTGAAATATTTTGACCGGGAAATTTAAATGATGGGAAAATAAAATGTACTCACACAAGTGCAGCTGTTCAACAATCCTCCAGCCACAGGCCTCTGGCAATTGTAATATATGAGTGGTTGAATCGGTCGGCTGGTAGAATACCCGAGCGGGACTTTAAACTGTTACCGCACGTTTGCCTCGAGAGCTTGAGGGTGCCATCTCTGTCAAACAAGAACAGAATTGTAAACAATCCGTGGTTTAAAGCAAAATATGTTGCTGGGATTTTAGAATATGAAAATATGGAAACGCTAATAATAGCAGTTTTAGTTACAATGAAAAAAGAACAATATTTATTAATGAATAATGTATCCGTATTTTATAATCTCATTTACTTATCGTAATGCATTATTCGCAATACCTCCTTCCTTCCCAACGGTATTATGGAGTGTAGTGCTGAATTGTAGTTTTTTCTGTGCTAAAATATAATATTGTGTTGAATAAGGTAGGGGGCATTTATTTTTACAATGTTGTCAAGTAATTTATTGTCAGAACAGATTTGTTTAAGAAAAGGTTTAGTTAGGCTAAGCGGAGTGTTCATCATGAAGTGAGCTTGACTGGTTCAGGATGAGCAGAGTTTGTGTGTTGAAGGGAGTTGGTGATTGACCAATCGTCACTCCACAGTAATTCTAACTCTAAAAATCCACCGTCTTCAGGTTTTTGGCATTATAAAACTTTCCTTATTATGTTTACTTTCAGTTTATTTGGTGAGGTATGTTGTCTTACCTCCCAAGCGATACTGTCCAGCGGAAGCTTAACACTTTTAGAAGTCTCCGACAAAGGTAAATGATTCCCCAGGGGAGGTAGAAACCTCTAACTAATAATATAGATAAATATCTTACCTTGACAGCGACAATCTCTCCAAGATGGTGTTGTGATGACCCCGCAAGCATCACAGTGTAAAACCAGATTAAACGCTTTAGGATCTGAGAGAGTATCTGGCATGGTATATTTTATACAATGAAACAGTAGACCCCCAAGAGTGAAGTAGTATAGGCACTGTGGTCCACTGTAGGTCACCACTGTCTTTCACTGTAGGTTTGGGCTCAATACTTAAAAGCTGATGTTTGTTTAGAAATGCACTACATATATGTTCAATACACAGAGTGATGGTACCATAGACACTGCCTGGCTATATAATCGCCACCACTCCTCTCGGATTTATTCTGGGTTGTATTTTTCTTTGTTCTATTACAGCTTAGTTTGTAGTTTTAAAAAAATTCCCCCTGTGGGAGTTTGCCTTACTTAGCCTAGATCATGCTATGTTCCCTGCAATGTCCTTTGGGAGATTTTTGGGGGCATAATTCAAAGCAACGCTGAATCAATTACCAGCAGTGACACGTTTAGAGTAGATGTAGCACGGATAAACATTCCAGTAGGTAAAGGAAGGGCAAGACCCGACTTTTACAATACCTTTGATGAAGAATGTAAAGAGGGAATCGAACCCGGGACCTCCTGAACCGTAGTCCAAGGCGCTAACCGCTAGACCACCGCGTTCCCCCCGATTATGCTGCGAGATTTAAGGTATTTATTAGTACCCCTTCAATTATTTTGATACTTACCCGCAGTGCAGAGGTTAAGTTTTTTGTAAGATGTAAAGGATGTTAACAGGTACATACATACCAAATTTCATTAAAATCGGCCAAGCCGTTCTTGGGATATTGATTTTTAAAATATAGCTCCTTCAATCTTTTGATACTTTCCCGCAGTACAGGGTTTAAGTTTTTTTTAAATAGTAGCGGAGGTTAACAGGTACCTATATACCGAGTTTCATTAGAATCGGCCAAGCCGTTCTCAATATATTAAATTTTAAAGTTTTACACCCTCCATCATCCCCTAAACAACCCTCTTCTACCCTCAAACAAAATTGAAGGTTAGAGGATGTTAACAAGTATCCACATGTCAAGTTTCAATTATATCGTCCCACCCGTTCTTAAGATATTGATTTTTAAAGTATGACTCCTTCAATTATTTTGTTACTACCTGCAGTACAGAGTTTAGGTTTTTGTAATATGTAACGGAGGTTAACAGGTACATACATACCAAGTTTCATTAGAATCGGCCAAGCCGTTCTCGAGATATTTAATTTTGAAAATTTGCCCCTTCATTTTTTGAGATGCAACCCGCAATATATTAGTTAAGACTTTTCATATGGGTAGCTACCCCCCTGGAGAGCCTACACGACGTAGTAGGCAGTTTTCTGGGGTTAAAATGACCCTAGGACTTACCGTTTTCGAGATATAAGCGATTTTTAGTTTTTTGGCAACACTTTCTTGCGATATATACATGTAATAGTTTTATATTTTGAGTTAGCGGTACTTTCTGGTATATATACATGTAATGGTTTTATATAATGGTTTGGCGGTACTTGCTTGCGAAATATACATTGCCATAGGTTGGTAACACATCGTAGCGTGACGTAATATATACATATAATAATTTTAGATAGTTTGACATAATATATATACATATATATATATATATATACATATAATAATGTAGGTTTATAGGTAGCGTTTAGAGTGGCAACACTGGCTAAGTGAGGTTAGATAGCCACTTACCTTTCTGGTGATGGTATATTATACACTATTATGGTACGTATATATATGATTATACACTGTAGTATTATATATGGTACATATAATTATATATGATACATATAATTATGTATGGTACATTAGCTCTGCTAAGTTGGTAACGCTTTGGAGGGAAGAAAAGTGAGGTTAGGTTTGGCGCCAATTTTTTTTTGGCGCGCTAATTTGGCGGGAAAATGTTCTTCTTACTCTTTCCGGATTAACGCGCTCTAACCACTATGCCATTTCCGGTTCTAACTTCCCGCGACTCCTACTGACAACGTACTGTGTTTAGCACTTTCAATATCTCGGTAACCAATTGACGTAGAGAAATGATAAAAATACCAAACTGTGTGTTTTTTTAAGCTGAATCCAATGGGAAAAACTAAAATTTGACTATATGTAAAAAATTCAAAAAACCCATTTTTGGGGTACAAACCCCCCCCCCCCCCAAAAATACCCCTTCGGATAAAGCGATCTGGCTGGTTTTCGAACTTAAAGTCATAAATGTTGTTTTACACGTTTATACCAAATTTCATCAAAATCGGATAATTTTACCAGAGTTGTCGTGCTCACGGACACACACACACACACAGTTTCGAACAGTAGCCCCAGTTTCGTACAGTTTCGAACGAATGGTGTTTTTGGGGTCTGGGGACCTCAAAACGAAAAGTTATCATGGTCCCGGGCCTAGGCCTTACCATGCCGACTACGGTAATAACTTCTTCCCTATAGGGGAAATTCGCTAATGGCAGAACACTGCGGTGCAGTGCGCAGAACAGTGCATTTGTCAGAATGGAGCTTAATGCCATTAACAACTGACCATTTCTAAATGCTCTCCAGATCAGCGTTGGCAAGTAAATTAATTGCTCTCTCACTGCTAATCCCAATTGCCACTATTCCGACTCAAACCTTCTCAGGTTCATTGGAATCTATTGGAATTGTTTATATCTTCAAAATCATGTACAACCTCTGTATTACACTGATGTGTGGACAAATGCAAAGTAGTTCAAACTGATGAACCAATAGGAAAGTTGTTATTGAATAAATATAAGCTAAAAGCTCTAATAATATGGTTTTAACGTGCACATGTGATTAAATTACGTTTTGTTATGTACAGTACTATGAGTTAATCAAAGAGGTAAATTTATATAATATTTCCGTTACAGAAGATATTTAGACATATTCCTTTTAACATTGGGCACTGAGCTGTATAATTAATCTTTTGAGAAGATAATTACATTCACATAAATTTAAATGACCCTTAATGATCTTCAAAGCTTTGATGAAACAATTTGAAAAGGAGTTTTTCTATTGGGGTTAATTACTACATCATTTGTTTTTATCGTAGTGAAATCGGATTTGAAGTTGACAAGGATCAAATGATAAAACACTGTATCTATGTAAGTCATTTGATATACCCCCGTCGCAGCAAACCTGCACACTCAGCGAATTTCCAATGAATTATAACACATTAAGCCACTTAACAGGGATTCATAAGAAATATATTCACAAACAAGCGTTATTTAAAATATTAATTATTCTCTATAAGAACAACATTGGGGATGAGTACGCAGGTTTGCTGCAACAAGGAACACAAAATAATGGGTTTTTATGCAAATATCAATAGAACTCAGCTAAGTGAATTCACATACCAAGTTTCATCCATATACATTTATAAATAAGCGATATATAACATTTTAATTATTCTCCATAAGAGTAAAATGGGGACCGAGTACCTAGGTTTGCTGCTACGGGACCCATAGGAGAGAAATTTTTTTTTGTGCAAACAACAATAAACCACAACCAGATGAAACCACATACCAAACTTCGTCAGTTTATGTTCATAAATAAGCGAGATATACAATTTTTCTTTTCCTCCATAAGAATAACATTAGACAACGTACTGTGTTTAGCACTTTCAATATCTCAGTAACCAATTGACGTAGAGCAATGATCAAGATCCCAAATTGTTTGTTTTTTATGCTGAATTCAATGGTGAAAATTAAAATTTGATTTTAATAAAAATTACATGTGGAAACCCCAAAAAACCCATTTTTGGGGTACAAAACCCCCCCAAAACCCCCCTTTGGATGGTGCGATTTGTCTGGTTTTCGAACTTGTTCAAATAAATGGTACTTTACACGTTTGTACCAAATTTCATTAAGATCGGACTTTTTTTACGAGAGTTATCGTGCTTACGGACACATATATATATATATATATATATATATATATATAATTTGAACGAATGGTGTTTTTGGCATCTAGGGACCTCAAAATGAAAAGTTATCATGGTCTCGGGCTTAAGTCTTACCATGAGAATTACGGTAATAGCTTCTTCCCTATAAGGGAACTTCGCTAAAAATTACTTATGATAGTCGTTTTGACATTTTTACCAAAACTAGTTTACTCTCAGAGCCAGAAATAACGGTACAACCGTTGCTCATTAACGCAGACTTGTTAATTAAATTAAAGCGGAAATTGCGGGATAAAACTAGTGACATTTTCATCTTAATCATGAAATATATAGTTTTTTTTGCTTTGCATGTTTTAGATAGTAAATTTTACAATTTTACAATTTTACTCATGGAAAATAACACTGTTATTTTTTTCTCATAATGGCTATTTGGTTATGATTAGTTTGTTTCCCCTTCATTATTGAATCTATATTTTTCCTGTTAAATAAGTTCCTGTGTTAATTTTTCTTGTACTAGCTTTAAATAGTATTACTAAACTACATATTACAATCGAAACATAGAAAAATATAGATAAACTGGCCTTATGTCAAACCAATTACTGTATCAGCTTAAACAAGGTTTTTGGCCTTTCGTTAAAAAGATTTTTATCTGTTTCTGGGCTTTCAGCAGATCTGCGTGAAGTTGTTTACTAGTGTTAACTTACGCGCCGAACATTGATTAGAAATACATTTTCCTCCTTTTCTGTTTTACTTGTTACCGGTGGTACTGTCTTCATTTAGCTTGCTTTAAAGGGAAATATTTAAAATTTCATATCTACAGTCAGTTTATTACCATCGGAAGTAATGTTATAGTTACCACAGGATTAACACGCGTTTAAAAACAATGGTAAAGAGACTTTTTCATTATAAATAAAGTTTTTAGATTACAGTGTGGAAGATAAATAAGGATAGTTTTTTTTCTGCACACCTATAATTTTTGTTTTCCCCTTTTAAACAGGATAAATAAAATACGTCTTACAACACTAAAAAGTATATTTACACTTATACTGTACTTACATACAAGACAGTAAAATATACACAAAAGATGGTACAAGGCGATCGATTTCAACCAGTTAAACCGGTCATCATCAGGCCCAATCAGAGAATGACAGAAACAAGATGGGGAACAGCTTACGTACTATTGGCTACCGGAAGTTCCGGAAACAAGTTGCGATAAGTACTACCAGAGTAAAATTTGACCTGTTCATAGATAATTGATCAATGTATCCCTATCCTTACATTTTCCTTAATAATAAACAATTCTTCCCATGCATTCATTACATTTCCTTTCTTAAAAATATTATATATGTGGAGACTATTCAAATTTTCTTCAATTGTTCCCAAGAAGTGGCCATTTTCCAGGATGTGTTTTGCGATATTCGATCTTTCTGGTTTTCGGTTCTTCCATGCTGAAACATGATTCTTGTATCTTTTAGCGAATTTCCCCTATAGGGAAGAAGCTATTACCGTAGTCGACATGGTAAGACCTAGGCCCGGGACCATGATAACTTTTCGTTTTGAGGTCCCCAGACCCCAAAAACACCATTCGTTCGAAACTGTATATATATATATATATGTCCGTGAGCGCGATAACTCTCGTAAAAATGATCCGATTTTGATGAAATTTGGTAACATTTATGACTTTAAGTTCGAAAACCAGCCAGATCGCTCCATCCGAAAGGGTATTTTGGGGGGGTTTTCTACCCCAAAAATGGGTTTTTTGAGTTTTTACATGTAATTTTTGAAAAAATCAAATTTTAGTTTTTATCATTGGATTCAACTTAAAAAACACACAATTTGGTATTTTGATCATTTCTCTAAGTCAATTTGTTACCGAGATATTGAAAGTGCTAAACACAGTACGTTGTCTAATAAATGTTATTCTTATGGAGGAAAATAAAAATTTTATATCTCCCTTATTTATGAACGTATACTGACGAAACTTGGTATACGGCTTCATCTGGTTGTGGACCATTGATATTTGCTCAAAAACACAATTTTACAAAGGCTCCTGTAGCAGCAAACATGCGTACTCAGCCCCATGTTATTCTTATGGAGAATAAGTAACGTGTTATCTCTCTTCATTATGAAAATAAATTAATGAAATTTGGTATGTGGCTTTACCTACATGAGTTATATTGATATTTGTATAAAACCTCATTTTTTGTGTTCCTTGCTTCAGCAAACCTGCATACTCAGCTGTCATGTTATTCCTATGGAGAATAATTAAAATGTCATAAATCGTTTATTTATGAATGAATATCGATGAAACTTGGTATGTAACTTTATGTAGTATTAAGATACATATATATGCATTGGAAATTCGCTGAGTACGCAGATTTGCTGCTACGGGGGTATTTACAATATTAACAGTTTGACCAACGTAACAATTATCACAATCATGACAATAAAAAAAATTATTAAGAAGAAATTATTTTCCCCTTTTAATCCATGCAATTCTTTTATTTACTTTAGAGGACGATTTTTCAAATGATTTTAAAACGTTGATATAATCGGCGTAATTCTTCAGTAGTGGTGAAATGATGGTTTAACATCACTTCCGGCGCTTTTTTCCCATGTTATTCTTATGGGGAGCCGTTTTTGGACCGACGCCAGCTCCCGCCTATAGAGCTCCCGCGCCTTAGCCTATACTAACGCCCAACCCTTGCCTATATTAAATATATTGTCCCCATCCCCATCCCTCCTCTATATTTTTAAAAATTAATTTTCAAATTCAGGCTAAAAAACTATCTTTGGTGTTTACTGTCCGATTTGTCTGCAATTTGGATATGTTATTGTCCTAGGCAAGTGTTTTAATAAATTCCACTTACATTTCCCAAATTCACTATTACGGTTGAATTAAAAAATATTTTTTGAAAAATACTATAGTGCCAATTGCCAACTTCTTTATTTACTGTCCGATTTGTCTTCAATTTGGATATGTTATTGTCCTAGGCGAGTGTTTTAATAAATTCCACGTACATTTCCCAAATTCACTATTACGGTCAAATTAAAAAATATTTTTGAAAAATACTGCCAATTGCCACCTTCTTTATTAACTGTCCGATTTGTCTGCAATTTGGATATGTTATTGTCCTAGGCAAGTGTTTTAATAAATTCCACCTACATTTCCCAAATTCACTATAACGGTCAAATTAAAAAATATTTTTGAAAAATACTGCCAATTGCCACCTTCTTTATTAACTGTCCGATTTGTCTTCAATTTGGATATGTTATTGTCGTAGGCAAGTGTTTTAATAAATTACACTTACATTTCCCAAATTCACTATTACAGTCAAATTAAAAATTATTTTTGAAAAATACTGCCAATTGCCACCTTCTTTATTAAATGTCCGATTTGTCTTCAATTTGGATATGTTATTGTCCTAGGCAAGTGTTTTAATAAAATCCACCTACATTTCCCAAATTCACTATTACGGTCAAATTAAATAATATTTTTGAAAAATACTGCTAATTGCCACCTTCTTTATTAACTGTCCGATTTGTCTGCAATTTGGATATGTTATTGTCCTAGGCAACTGGTTTAATAAATTCCACGTACATATCCCAAATTCACCATTACGGTCAAATTAAAAAATATTTTTGAAAAATACTGCCAATTGCCAACTTCTTTATTAAATGTCCGATTTGTCTGCAATTTGGATATGTTATTGTCCTAGGCAAGTGTTTTAATAAATTACACTTACATTTCCCAAATTCACTATTACAGTCAAATTAAAAATTATTTTTGAAAAATACTGCCAATTGCCAACTTCTTTATTAAATGTCCGATTTGTTTAAAATTTAGATATGTTATTGTTGTAGGCTAGTGTATATGCACCATCCACATTTCCCAAATTCACTATTACGGTCAAATTAAAAAATATTTTTGAAAAATACTACCAATTGTCAACTTCTTTATTTACTGTCTGATTTGTTTAAAATTTGGATATGTTATTGTCCTAGGCAAGTGTTTTAATAAATTACACTTACATTTCCCAAATTCACTATTACAGTCAAATTAAAAATTATTTTTGAAAAATACTGCCAATTGCCAACTTCTTTATTAAATGTCCGATTTGTCTGCAATTTGGATATGTTATTGTCCTAGGCAACTGGTTTAATAAATTCCACTTACATTTCCCAAATTCGCTATTACGGTCAAATTAAAAAATATTTTTGAAAAATACTACCAATTGTCAACTTCTTTATTTACTGTCTGATTTGTTTAAAATTTGGATATGTTATTGTTGTAGGCTAGTGTATATGCACCATCCACATTTTACAAATATTGCGGTTAAATTTTAAAAAATTTGGAAAAATACTGCCAATTGGCAACTTCTTTATTTATGGTCTGATTTGTTTAAAATTTATGTCATTATTCTAGGCTAGTGTATATGTACCATCCACATTTGACAAATTAACTATAATGGTCAAATTAAAAAAATATTTTGAAAAATATACTAACAATTTCAAACTTCTTTATTTACTGTCTGATTTATTTTCGGATATGTTAAAGCTCTTATATAGGCAACAAGACCACACTACCACACGTTCCACTACCCCCTATAATACAGTATTTTGCTGTAATCCCAAAACTGACTTTGCTGTTTATTGTCCGATTTGCCTACACTTTGGATGTTGTCCTAAGCATTTATTGTCTGATTTATTTTTGGATATGTTATAGCCCCCAACTATTATATCTAAAATTACAATATTATTTCCACCTATAATACTGTTGTTTGTTTTGCCGCAACCTAAAAACTAACATTGGTATTTGTGTTTTTACAAAACTATATTTTGCGGTTGGATTAAAAAAAATAAATACAAGCTTATTATATACGCTGATAAGTAATATATATCCACAATTATGGTCAGAACAAATTTTGGATATGTTTTAAGCCAACGCAAAAAATAAATTTTTAAAACCCAAAACAACTAAACACAAAACACTAATCTTTCTTTGTGCTTGTTTGGAGTAGTCTTTATTTTATCCAACTTAATTTTAATTTTGTAGTTAAAACCAAACTTCCCACATTCTAGCTCCCTTTCCAGCCGGTGGTTGGAGACATAAAGGTTACGAATATTTTCAAACAATATATCTTTTTCTACCCCTATGTTGGACTTGTTTAATAGCGCACCATATTCCAAATCCTCCAGTCTACTACATTCTTTAAATTTAACATTGCCTTTAATATCTTGCATCTCTATGTCTTCTTGTCCATCGTTACGGAAACTTAGGTTTTCTATTTTTGGAATTGCCATAAAATGTTGCGGTTCCGTTAGTGTTAAAGCTTGCAAGTGGCTCGTTGGTAGGTAGATAAATAATGTCCAAATCACCACTGTATGGCAACACGCCTTGCCTATTCTTATTTATCTCTATAAATACAGTTTTACAGACACCTTTAACATAGTATACACCCCTCCATCCTTTTCTGCCAACACTCCCACAAACTTGTTGTTTACTACAAACGCATACACATAATGCTCTAGATCCTCGTCGCAGGAAGTAATCTTTTAATTTATCCTCTCTTTCCCTTCTTTCTTTAGCCAACTGTGCTTTGTATTCCTCTGCAACAGTATTTTCCACATATTCCAATGTCTTCTAATTCCAGTTTCCTCTTTTTGGAACAACTCTCTAAGAAAGGCTTGGAAAGTGGCTCTATTTCTTTAATAGTGTATGGGTACAGTTTATTGGTCCGGCTTCTTAAAACATAGGGAGTAAGGTTAGGACTTTCCAAATTGATGTGTTTAGGTATAGTGGAGAAAGGTGTATTTGATGTGCCCCCAGATTTGATGTAACACTTGTGCTTTACACTTACGACATCCTCCTCTATTACCTCTACATAGTTGGTAAACAGTTAAAGCTAAATGCAGATAGAGCATACTTTATTAACTTTTCCCTTTGTGTACTATCTTTTGGCAGTTGTACTCCAGTTAACTTCCCCCAATATGCATCGTTAAACACTAAACAACAACTGTTTTGTAATGGATTGGCAACTTTCACCCACATCTTATGCAGAGGTACAGCATAGAATGGAGCATTTTGAAAGTACCGTTTGTTGTCTTCTATTAGACTTAAACAATCTCTTAAAGGTCCCTTTACCAAAACCTCTACAATAGATTGTTGTCTCTAACCTTGCCATTCTCTCTAGCTAGTTTAGACGAGAACGTTTCTTTTAGGTTTACAAAGTTTATTATATGGTTTCCTATACTTTTAATTACTCCAGGACTTGTAATCTGGCATATAAATTTATTATATATTTTTACCCTGCTATTTACATTAAACCATGTTAAACAGCCTTTACTAACATTATCTACAATAACATTATGGGGGTCCATTCGCCCCCCTGGTAGCAAAAGTTTTCTGTAAGATATTGGCACATTTCCTCTTTATTAAATATTCCAACCAAATCTAGTGTTATATCGAAATCCATAAGATAGTACATTTCTTTTTCCAGATCTTGCAGTATCTTTGGAAGGTCTTCCAACAAATCCTTAATTTTAACATTTGCAAGCTCTATTTTATAGGGAATTGCTATAGGATCATCATACTTTTGTTTAATTTGGTCAATATCTTTCTTTATTATTTGTAACACACCCTCGCTTTGGGAGAATGGTAGTTTGGCCACAACACCATGTCGAGCTAAAGAGAACTTTTTAAATATTCCTCGTAGCTATTAAACGAGCCACATATTTCCTTCTTAACTTTAAATTTATTCCGAACGTCCCCATCACAATCCGCAACATTGGTTATCTTAACTAACATCCGTTATAGATGTTATTTAATTTTGGTTCACCCTCGCAATAGTTTATATTACCTATGTCTGTAAGAAGGTTATTATTACGTAGATTTTCTAATAAAAACCATATACCAAATCTTTCGTTAGTAGGTTTAATACAATTCCCCAATAAATGGCTAACAGAGTACATTTCTTTTATACAAAAGTAGCGGAAACATGTAAACAGGACAGATTACACCATAGGCATATAGAGGTTGTAAATATATGGATATTGTATATAAACACAGGCGAGCGGTAAGTGTAACATGTAAGTGGACACCCACATGCAAATATGGAATACCCACTATTAATATAATTCCAAATTCGACTAAATAAGTTTATAGTCTCAATATAATTAACATATTAACTAACGGCGCCATCCCACATTAGTACCCAAATTGTCGAAATTCTATAATTCTATTCTTAGTCCTTGTATTAGGTTTTGTACTATTAAACCCAACACCCCGTGCAGTAGAGCAATATATGTATTTAATACAGATACGCACATTCTACAAGACCCATACATCTGTTGTATAAGCAGCAGAATAGACGTCTCACCCATTGTGTTGTTGTAAAGTAAAACATAAATGTAAATTGTGCTGGATACAACCGGCCAGATATTAGACAGGAAATGTGTTGGAAGTGTATTGCCAAATAGTAAGACAAACACCACACAGTGCAGCATGTAATCAATCCATTACTATTTAGACAAAGGTCAGTATTGGTACAACATCCGATATATTAGCCAAACCCACAATCAAACTTGGAAAACAAACAGTAAAAGATAAATATTATAGTAACAGAAATAGTAAGAGTATAAGGACATAGTAATATTTAAAGTTTATAAAACAACACAAATGCAGAGACACAATAACACACTCCAACACATTTGGACACAGGCACAGATACTGGTTTACATCCATTTAACACAACTTTACACGTTCTGTCAACCGACACAAAATAGTTTGTAAATTGTGTAAGAAATATATGTAATATAAACAAATTTAACACAATCATAACATTGTGGACAATGTTATGATTGTGTTAAATTTGTTTATATTACATATATTTCTTACACAATTTACAAACTATTTTGTGTCGGTTGACAGAACGTGTAAAGTTGTGTTAAATGGATGTAAACCAGTATCTGTGCCTGTGTCCAAATGTGTTGGAGTGTGTTATTGTGTCTCTGCATTTGTGTTGTTTTATAAACTTTAAATATTACTATGTCCTTATACTCTTACTATTTCTGTTACTATAATATTTATCTTTTACTGTTTGTTTTCCAAGTTTGATTGTGGGTTTGGCTAATATATCGGATGTTGTACCAATACTGACCTTTGTCTAAATAGTAATGGATTGATTACATGCTGCACTGTGTGGTGTTTGTCTTACTATTTGGCAATACACTTCCAACACATTTCCTGTCTAATATCTGGCCGGTTGTATCCAGCACAATTTACATTTATGTTTTACTTTACAACAACACAATGGGTGAGACGTCTATTCTGCTGCTTATACAACAGATGTATGGGTCTTGTAGAATGTGCGTATCTGTATTAAATACATATATTGCTCTACTGCACGGGGTGTTGGGTTTAATAGTACAAAACCTAATACAAGGACTAAGAATAGAATTATAGAATTTCGACAATTTGGGTACTAATGTGGGATGGCGCCGTTAGTTAATATGTTAATTATATTGAGACTATAAACTTATTTAGTCGAATTTGGAATTATATTAATAGTGGGTATTCCATATTTGCATGTGGGTGTCCACTTACATGTTACACTTACCGCTCGCCTGTGTTTATATACAATATCCATATATTTACAACCTCTATATGCCTATGGTGTAATCTGTCCTGTTTACATGTTTCCGCTACTTTTGTATAAAAGAAATGTACTCTGTTAGCCATTTATTGGGGAATTGTATTAAACCTACTAACGAAAGATTTGGTATATGGTTTTTATTAGAAAATCTACGTAATAATAACCTTCTTACAGACATAGGTAATATAAACTATTGCGAGGGTGAACCAAAATTAAATAACATCTATAACGGATGTTAGTTAAGATAACCAATGTTGCGGATTGTGATGGGGACGTTCGGAATAAATTTAAAGTTAAGAAGGAAATATGTGGCTCGTTTAATAGCTACGAGGAATATTTAAAAAGTTCTCTTTAGCTCGACATGGTGTTGTGGCCAAACTACCATTCTCCCAAAGCGAGGGTGTGTTACAAATAATAAAGAAAGATATTGACCAAATTAAACAAAAGTATGATGATCCTATAGCAATTCCCTATAAAATAGAGCTTGCAAATGTTAAAATTAAGGATTTGTTGGAAGACCTTCCAAAGATACTGCAAGATCTGGAAAAAGAAATGTACTATCTTATGGATTTCGATATAACACTAGATTTGGTTGGAATATTTAATAAAGAGGAAATGTGCCAATATCTTACAGAAAACTTTTGCTACCAGGGGGGCGAATGGACCCCCATAATGTTATTGTAGATAATGTTAGTAAAGGCTGTTTAACATGGTTTAATGTAAATAGCAGGGTAAAAATATATAATAAATTTATATGCCAGATTACAAGTCCTGGAGTAATTAAAAGTATAGGAAACCATATAATAAACTTTGTAAACCTAAAAGAAACGTTCTCGTCTAAACTAGCTAGAGAGAATGGCAAGGTTAGAGGCAACAATCTATTGTAGAGGTTTTGGTAAAGGGACCTTTAAGAGATTGTTTAAGTCTAATAGAAGACAACAAACGGTACTTTCAAAATGCTCCATTCTATGCTGTACCTCTGCATAAGATGTGGGTGAAAGTTGCCAATCCATTACAAAACAGTTGTTGTTTAGTGTTTAACGATGCATATTGGGGGAAGTTAACTGGAGTACAACTGCCAAAAGATAGTACACAAAGGGAAAAGTTAATAAAGTATGCTCTATCTGCATTTAGCTTTAACTGTTTACCAACTATGTAGAGGTAATAGAGGAGGATGTCGTAAGTGTAAAGCACAAGTGTTACATCAAATCTGGGGGCACATCAAATACACCTTTCTCCACTATACCTAAACACATCAATTTGGAAAGTCCTAACCTTACTCCCTATGTTTTAAGAAGCCGGACCAATAAACTGTACCCATACACTATTAAAGAAATAGAGCCACTTTCCAAGCCTTTCTTAGAGAGTTGTTCCAAAAAGAGGAAACTGGAATTAGAAGACATTGGAATATGTGGAAAATACTGTTGCAGAGGAATACAAAGCACAGTTGGCTAAAGAAAGAAGGGAAAGAGAGGATAAATTAAAAGATTACTTCCTGCGACGAGGATCTAGAGCATTATGTGTATGCGTTTGTAGTAAACAACAAGTTTGTGGGAGTGTTGGCAGAAAAGGATGGAGGGGTGTATACTATGTTAAAGGTGTCTGTAAAACTGTATTTATAGAGATAAATAAGAATAGGCAAGGCGTGTTGCCATACAGTGGTGATTTGGACATTATTTATCTACCTACCAACGAGCCACTTGCAAGCTTTAACACTAACGGAACCGCAACATTTTATGGCAATTCCAAAAATAGAAAACCTAAGTTTCCGTAACGATGGACAAGAAGACATAGAGATGCAAGATATTAAAGGCAATGTTAAATTTAAAGAATGTAGTAGACTGGAGGATTTGGAATATGGTGCGCTATTAAACAAGTCCAACATAGGGGTAGAAAAAGATATATTGTTTGAAAATATTCGTAACCTTTATGTCTCCAACCACCGGCTGGAAAGGGAGCTAGAATGTGGGAAGTTTGGTTTTAACTACAAAATTAAAATTAAGTTGGATAAAATAAAGACTACTCCAAACAAGCACAAAGAAAGATTAGTGTTTTGTGTTTAGTTGTTTTGGGTTTTAAAAATTTATTTTTTGCGTTGGCTTAAAACATATCCAAAATTTGTTCTGACCATAATTGTGGATATATATTACTTATCAGCGTATATAATAAGCTTGTATTTATTTTTTTTAATCCAACCGCAAAATATAGTTTTGTAAAAACACAAATACCAATGTTAGTTTTTAGGTTGCGGCAAAACAAACAACAGTATTATAGGTGGAAATAATATTGTAATTTTAGATATAATAGTTGGGGGCTATAACATATCCAAAAATAAATCAGACAATAAATGCTTAGGACAACATCCAAAGTGTAGGCAAATCGGACAATAAACAGCAAAGTCAGTTTTGGGATTACAGCAAAATACTGTATTATAGGGGGTAGTGGAACGTGTGGTAGTGTGGTCTTGTTGCCTATATAAGAGCTTTATCATATCCGAAAATAAATCAGACAGTAAATAAAGAAGTTTGAAATTGTTAGTATATTTTTCAAAATATTTTTTAAATTTGACCATTATAGTTAATTTGTCAAATGTGGATGGTACATATACACTAGCCTAGAATAATGACATAAATTTTAAACAAATCAGACCATAAATAAAGAAGTTGCCAATTGGCAGTATTTTTCCAAATTTTTTAAAATTTAACCGCAATATTTGTAAAATGTGGATGGTGCATATACACTAGCCTACAACAATAACATATCCAAATTTTAAACAAATCAGACAGTAAATAAAGAAGTTGACAATTGGTAGTATTTTTCAAAAATATTTTTTAATTTGACCGTAATAGCGAATTTGGGAAATGTAAGTGGAATTTATTAAACCAGTTGCCTAGGACAATAACATATCCAAATTGCAGACAAATCGGACATTTAATAAAGAAGTTGGCAATTGGCAGTATTTTTCAAAAATAATTTTTAATTTGACTGTAATAGTGAATTTGGGAAATGTAAGTGTAATTTATTAAAACACTTGCCTAGGACAATAACATATCCAAATTTTAAACAAATCAGACAGTAAATAAAGAAGTTGACAATTGGTAGTATTTTTCAAAAATATTTTTTAATTTGACCGTAATAGTGAATTTGGGAAATGTGGATGGTGCATATACACTAGCCTACAACAATAACATATCTAAATTTTAAACAAATCGGACATTTAATAAAGAAGTTGGCAATTGGCAGTATTTTTCAAAAATAATTTTTAATTTGACTGTAATAGTGAATTTGGGAAATGTAAGTGTAATTTATTAAAACACTTGCCTAGGACAATAACATATCCAAATTGCAGACAAATCGGACATTTAATAAAGAAGTTGGCAATTGGCAGTATTTTTCAAAAATATTTTTTAATTTGACCGTAATGGTGAATTTGGGATATGTACGTGGAATTTATTAAACCAGTTGCCTAGGACAATAACATATCCAAATTGCAGACAAATCGGACAGTTAATAAAGAAGGTGGCAATTAGCAGTATTTTTCAAAAATATTATTTAATTTGACCGTAATAGTGAATTTGGGAAATGTAGGTGGATTTTATTAAAACACTTGCCTAGGACAATAACATATCCAAATTGAAGACAAATCGGACATTTAATAAAGAAGGTGGCAATTGGCAGTATTTTTCAAAAATAATTTTTAATTTGACTGTAATAGTGAATTTGGGAAATGTAAGTGTAATTTATTAAAACACTTGCCTACGACAATAACATATCCAAATTGAAGACAAATCGGACAGTTAATAAAGAAGGTGGCAATTGGCAGTATTTTTCAAAAATATTTTTTAATTTGACGGTTATAGTGAATTTGGGAAATGTAGGTGGAATTTATTAAAACACTTGCCTAGGACAATAACATATCCAAATTGCAGACAAATCGGACAGTTAATAAAGAAGGTGGCAATTGGCAGTATTTTTCAAAAATATTTTTTAATTTGACCGTAATAGTGAATTTGGGAAATGTACGTGGAATTTATTAAAACACTTGCCTAGGACAATAACATATCCAAATTGAAGACAAATCGGACAGTAAATAAAGAAGTTGGCAATTGGCACTATAGTATTTTTCAAAAAATATTTTTTAATTCAACCGTAATAGTGAATTTGGGAAATGTAAGTGGAATTTATTAAAACACTTGCCTAGGACAATAACATATCCAAATTGCAGACAAATCGGACAGTAAACACCAAAGATAGTTTTTTAGCCTGAATTTGAAAATTAATTTTTAAAAATATAGAGGAGGGATGGGGATGGGGACAATATATTTAATATAGGCAAGGGTTGGGCGTTAGTATAGGCTAAGGCGCGGGAGCTCTATAGGCGGGAGCTGGCGTCGGTCCAAAAACGGCTCCCCATAAGAATAACATGGGAAAAAAGCGCCGGAAGTGATGTTAAACCATCATTTCACCACTACTTTCTTCAACAGTAAATGCCCAAATTGACTTGGGCACTTTTTGGATTACCCAGTTTTGTTGGGCACGTACTATAAATTCTACAACGTCCAGATACACCAAGTGTCCAGTAAAACACCTTTAAACGCCCGATCACACTGTGTGCCCACGATATGTAAGTCACTAATCACTTTAAAACATACGATCTTCCAATTTTCGCAGTAAATATTTATCCTACAGAAACAAAAAATATGTATTTCAATGATTTTTGGAACATCGTAAGAAAAAACCAAAAACACTAAATCATGTTTGCAGAGATGCACGATGATAAATGCTGACGAATTTCCAAATATGTGCCACACTATCCTCAAATCGTCAGTCCCGTTCAACATAAAATTCCGTCAGTACATAAGGAAAGCTGTAACAAATGTCATCTTCAGTGGCAATGACCGCTGGGAGCTCGTTACGGTTTGCTGATCCTTCGCGATGTTGTGCTGAAGCAGCGTTTCTTAAGTAGTGAAAATATAACCCGATAAGTAGAGGTATTGAAGTTATCAGGCTCCTACTTGAATTATAATAAACCCCCCTTTCAAATACAAGTCAAAATTAACTTTTATTGTTTTTTAGCGAATTTCCCCTATAGGGAAGAAGCTATTACCCTAGACTATTACATGGCATGGTAAGACTTCAGCCCGAGACCATGATAACTTTTCGTTTTGAAGTCCCCAGATGCCAAAACACTATTCTTTCAAATTTATATATATATGTATATATATCTATTTATATATGTCCGTTACCGCGATAACTTTTGAAAGAAACACCCGATTTTGATGAAATTTGGTACAAATGTGGAGAGTAGCATTTATGACTTTAAGTTCGAAAACCAGATCGATCGCACTATGGGAAGGGGGTTTACAATCTTCCAAAAATCGGTTTTTTGCAAATTTGACCCCAAAATGTTAAAAACACTCAATTTTGGTTATAGCCATTTTATAGAGCTTAAAAAAAATTTAGTATTTTGAATCATTAACCTAGGTTAAGTGGTTGCGGAGAAAATCCAAAAAAACGTGTCCCATGTTAATTTTATGGGAAAAAGGTTTTTAGATTTTTCTCAGATATTTTTACTAAAAACTTCACATTTCTGTTTATTAATGTGTTTAGCTCAACAAAACAAACATTTTGGTGATCCAATCGTTGTTCTACGTCCAACCTTTGCAGAGATATTCAAAGTGCTAAACACAGTACGTTGTCCAATGTTATCCTTATGGAGAATAAATAAAATTCTATATCTCGATTATTTATGAATGTATATTGATGAAACTTGGTATGTGGCTTCAACTAGTTGTGGTATATTGATATTAGCACAGAAAACAAGTTTTTTATTGATAGTCCCCGTAGCAACAAACCTGCATACTCGGCCCCCATGTTATTCATATGGAGAATAAGTAAAGTTGTATATCTACCTTAATTATAAACCTACATTAAGAGAACTTGGTATGTAGCTTCACCTGGTTCAGTTGTATTGATAATTGCAAAAAAACACATTACTTATCTTCCTCGTTGCAGCAAACCTGCGTCCTCAACCCTAACGTTATTCTTATGGAGAATAAATAAAATGCTATGTACCACTTATTTATCGATGTATTTTTGTGAAACTTGGTAAATAGCTCTATGTAGTAGTGAGTCACATATATATGCATTGGAAATTCGCTGAGTAAGCAGGTTTGCTGCGACGGGGGTATAAATTCCCTTATTGTTTTAACATAAGTTTTCTCTCCAGTTTCGAATTTTAATATTTTTATTAATTTTAGTTTATCACGTAAACTTTATCAGATATATAAAATGTGTATGAATATGTACAAAATGTTAAAAACCTAAATTAACAAATTTAAACCAAACCTTCTCAGGAACATTGGAGGACACGCTAAGGCCATGAACGATATACTTGAATAAAATGTCTCTGTGAGAGAGCTGGAAGACAAATATTAGTTTGCCGATACAACCTTTCCTGTGGGAGGTTTAGTTAAAGGTCAAGCTAAACACATTTTTTATATTGAAATTTTATCAGCTGTGTGATTTTATTTTTACAATAAAACTGAAATTATCGCTATAAATGTTTTGAAAAGCTAGTATTTTTAACAAAACAAAATTATTTGTTTTATCCGCCAATCTAATATAAAAATCAAAAAGTTTTTTTATAAAACAATTGAATACCGGACTTAAACAAAAATTGAAACGAGTAGTAAGAAATTAATGCGAGGCACAACTACATTATTTATGGAATCTTTGAAGAAGCGAAATACGGCAGTAATAAAGAATATTCCGGCTAAAGACCTTTGTAGTGCTGTTCTGAATATACCTGCTGGGCATAATTTTATTGAAAATTTAAGACCGTATTGAATTCATAGAGCGTTGAATATTCAAAACAGAGATTTTTTATTTTAACATTTAAATCGCTAATTAAAGCTTTGGTTGCAACAAATTAACGAGTTCGCTGAACTGGAAAGTTGTCTTGGGTTATGGATTATCTCATATGTCGTTATTATTTATTTACATTTACTTTTAAGTCAATATGTTATAGTTTAATGAAAACCAAATCTGTATTTCTTTATTATTTACTATTTCAACTAATGTTGAAATTATTTTACCTCTTTTGATAATAATATAAATAGGTAAATTTGTTTTAATTTATCATAAATTCGATATTTCATTTTTTTTGTTGTAAAGTACACTAAATATATGTAAGAGCTTGTTTCTCACGAACCATAGGGCCCATGTGATGTGTCTATAGGACCTTGTGATTAGGGCCCAAGAGATAATTTTTTCCCGCAATATTGTTTGTGTTCATGCTTGTATATTATTTGTTATTTGGAAAATTTACTTTTATTCTATTCTTGTACAATTTATTAACTCAATTTCCGCCGACGGTCTGCAGGGATGTTGGTAACATATGCTGTTTCAAGCATCGGCAGAACTGACTGCATAAGCCTGTTGTTCATGGCGGGCTCTGCACCTCTACCAACGTTTATAACCCTTTCAAACTTAAGCTATAGTTTGAATGCTTCTAATAATTTATTTAGTATTTCCACTCCGTGTTATATTTAAATTTAAACGAGATCGCACGCAGCACGCTGACGTGAGGGAAGTGAATTTCCACATAAAAACTTGTAAAACTCAAAATCAGTGTAAAAACATGAAATCTGAAAACATAGATTTTTTGGCTGTTCTGATGCTCCTGGTTTCATTTACCTGCAAAGCTGGGAATACAATTTTGCGCATTATAATGTTAGGAGAAGGTCTAGGCAGGCTTGAAAGTAGGCGTGAGGTTGCTGGGGATGATCAAAGCACTCTAACAAAGGAGTAGCAGGCTTTTCTAGTGTAAAAACCCCATAAGACAACGTACTGTGTTTAGTCAAAACTCATTTTCTTTAATAACTCGGTAAATATTTATCATAGAATGACGAGAGAGGGCTTAAATCTTTCGCCTTACTAATTCCCATCTTTTTCATGCATTAATTTTACATTCGAGGCTTTTCTGACCCTTTTTGGGCCCAAAAACTCGAAATTTGAAAGATTAATCCCCAAAAAAGGGGTTTGGAGTTTTCCAATTGTTTTTCCGAATGAACTTGTCCAACTGATTACAGAAAGGAACGTCCCTACCAAATTTGAAGTTAATCGGACAAAAAGTGTGTGACCGCTAGAGTGCAAACACACACACACACACACACACACACACATATATATATGTATATATATATATATATATATATATGCATATATGCATATATATATATATATGTGTATATATATGTATATATATATGTATATATATATATATATATATATATATATATATACCATTTTGAACGACCCCCCAAAACGTGTTCAGGGGGTCACGTTAGGAACTTCTATGGTGGCCCCGGGCTTATGTTTCTCCGTGCAAGTCATGCTAATCGTTCACTTTCCAAAGGAAATTCACTAATAATATCACGACCCCTCGAGACTAAAAAATAATCCAAAAATAAGCTCGAGACTTCTCATCTGCCTAAGATTGTTTGGACAAGTATCCGTATCGAAGTACATGTTTGGAAAATTTGATGTACTCAAAACTCAATATTTCCTTTAAAAATCTCAAAATTACCCTCCAAAAACCCGGTAACATAAAACCTTTATTTTTCTTTGATTCGTATGTTGTAGATAGCACGCTTGTAATTTTTGGCCTAGAAGTAGCTAAATTATATTTAGGAAGGGAAAACTTCTACATTTTTATTCACTGTAAAGGTCTTAAACTTTTAACGTTTATTGTATATGTTATTTTACCGTCTCTAAGTGCTCTTAGGGTAACATACTCACTGTGAACATCTTTAATTGAACTAAGCCTGCGACCTAGGCAAGACTACAAAACACACTAATACACATACAGGCACTATAAGGCAGCCAAACCTCAAACACATTTTCTTTTCGTGGTCGAGGTTATAAAGACCTTGATACAATGTATTAGCATTAATATTTTATTTATTTTGGCAAATATCGGACACCATCAAGTACTGTGTATCACTATATATCTGACAAACGTTTGATTAAACCAATAAATCTCAAATGGACTTCCTGTTGATGGTATTGTGGTGAGCTGTGGTTTGATTAGGCTTTGTGGCTTCAACCACCAATCCACAACGTAGCAAGTTGCAGTATAAACATACTGCTAAAACAGAATCTACTAAGGAGACTAAATACGGTGTATAAAAGCATTTCAGAATGTTGTTTAATGACTGCATGAATAACTAATCCTATCAAATACCTAAGTGAATCGTTAGTATTTAAACTATGTTACTTGTTGCTTGTTATGTTAATTCTAAAGAATAATAGGTTATTTTTGTTGCGTATTTACCTCCATTTTAATATATTTTTCAAAATTTAACAAAATTGTTACCAATAGAAAATATTACAAATATGTTGCCATCTAACCTGGAACAGGGAAATTTCCTCCTTAAAAATTACTAAAGTGTATAGTTTTATTAGGAGTCAGGAGTATGCCTTAAACTCTCGGCTATTACTTTCTCCCCCTCATACATAGTATATGGAGAAAGTATTGTTTTCGTCAAACTTTCCGAATTTAAGTTGTTAGTGGAAATATTCGTTTTGGTGCTCTCTGAACCCAAAACAGTGATTTTTACGTGATGTCCGTGTGCCTGTCTGTCTATCTGTCTGTCTGTCTGTCTGTAAGAATGGATGTGTACAGAGCTGGAGCCCTAACCGATGGTCCAATTTTTATGAAATTTGGTATGTAGGTACTAATCCTTGAGATCTCCATGTGTTTTTATATTTGGGAATTTTTGCTTTTTAAGGGTAATTATCCCCCAAAAACCGCCAAAAACATTAAATATCAAGATTTCTCAAAAACGGCACTAACGATTTTGATTAAACTTTATTCATTTCTAAAACTTCAGTTTTCCAACAAAATGACACCACCCGCATTTCTGTAAAAATTCGGAATTCAGAAATTACAAGACTTAAAATATCAACAATTCAGTTTTTTTTTGGGATTTTCCATTAAAAATCATAAATATAAAAAATATTACTATTCACCATTATAAAGAGCTAAAAAAACTAAATAATTTAGTATCATGAATTACTATTCTACGATTACTGGTTGCGGATAAAATTTAAATTTTCATTTCGCGATAAGAGCAGTACGTTTTCCAATGTTATTTTTATGGGGAATACAAAAATTACTATTTCTCTCTTATTTATTGATCAATTTCGTTCAGACTTGATATGCTTGCCAAGTTAGCATTGACAAACAGAGGAAATTTGAAATATGTTGCCCCTTAATAACCCTGAGGGGGGAATAGGGGGCATTTCCCCTCTTAAAACCACGTGTGTAGCGATGGATTCTGTAGTGCCTCATAAACAGGGATTTGGGTGGATATTTTTTTAAACAACTTGTTCAAAAGATTTTCTGTACATTCGACCGTGCTTTGTATTATATATTTAGTAAATAAAAAGTAATTTATTCATTAAAGTTGGGCCAAAAGGGAGGAAGTATGTGTCAGTTTCCTGATACCGTTTATTTTTATACTGAATTTCAGCTCCATTAGTCCAATAGTAGGTGCGAGATGGATTAAACAAGTATTGTGAAGGCCATAGGGTGGAGTCGTACAAGATTTTTGGAAAAGGAATATGGATATATTTTTACTCCTCTATAAGATAAATAACATCATAAGGGAAATCGCCCTGTAAAATTTCAGCCTGCAAAATTTCAGCCCTGGAAAATATAAATACAGATGAAAATAAACGGTCTCAGGAACCTGTCACATACTCTCTTTTAGAACAATTTTAACCAATAACTTTATTTATATTTACTGAATACATCCTACAAAGTACGGTAGCATTAGCATTCTCATAAAATTCCACCAAATTCCTTTTATGGAGGCACTTTATAGTTTGCTGCAAAAAGTTGTTTTAGAAAAATACCTCCTCCTACCCCCTCCCTTGGAGTTAGGTGAAAACATATCCTGAATATCCCCTATTGGTCAATGCTAACTTCACCTACATACGAAGTGTTAATGAATCTGATGAGTAAATAAGAGAGAAATTTTAATGTTCACCCCTTCAAGAACGGGCAACGTACTGCGTAAACAGATAAATAACAATTTCAATATTTTCCACACTTGGTCATAGAATAATAGATAAAAGTACTAGTTTATTGAGCTTATTTCAATGATAATAAATATATTTCATTTAAAGTTTATGGTTTATGAAATTTATCAAAATAACTGGATTGTGGGACATTCTTAACCCTATAGCTTCTTAACCTGAATTTTACCAAAACGCAGTAATTGCCATTTTATTAGAGACATAAAGCTCTATAAACCACCAAACTTTAATTACAATCGTCGAAAACAAATGTTACAAATTTAGATTTTTTTATTCTTTAGGGGGTTTGGGGGATTACTACCCTTGAAATCCAAATATAAATACCCCCCTCGCAGCAAACCTGCATACTCAGCGAATTTCCAATGGAGATATAAATGTCTTAATACTACATCAAGCCACTTATCAAGTTTCATAAAAATATACTCACAAGTAAGCGATATATACAATTTTAATTATTCTCCATAAGAATAACATTGGGGCTGAGTACGCAGGTTTGCTGCAACAAGGAACACAAAAAATGGGTTTTTATGCTAATATCAATATAACTGAAGTAGGTGAAGTCATATACCAGTTTTTATTAATTTATGTTCATAATTAAGGGAGACATAGTATTTTAATTTTTCTCCATAAGAATAATATGGGGGCTGAGTACGCAGGTTTGCTGCTACGGGAACCTTTAGCAAAAAAATTTTTTTTGAGCAAATAACAATAGACCACAACCAGATAAAGCCGTATACCAAGTTTCGTCAGTATACGTTCATAAAGAAGTGAGATATAATTTGGTTCTTATTCTCCATAAGAATAACATTAGACAACGTACTGTGTTTAGCACTTTCAATATCTTGGTAACCGATTGATGTAGAGGAATGACCAAAATACCAAATTGTGTGTTTTTTAAAGCTGCATCCAATGGTAAAAACTAAAATTTGACTTTTTCAAAAATTATATGTAAAAAGCTCAAAAAACCCATTTTTGGGGTACAAAGCCCCCCAAAATACCCCTTCGGGTAGAGCGATCTGGCTGGTTTTCGAACTTAAAGTTATAAATGTTGCTTTACACGTTTATACCAAATTTCATCAAAATCGGATCATTTTTACGAGGGTTATCGTGCTCACGGACATATATATATATATATATATATACAGTGTCGAACGAATGGTGTTTTTGGGGTCTGGGGACCTCAAAACGAAAAGTTATCATGGTCCCGGGCCTAGGTCTTACCATGCCGACTAGGGTAATAGCTTCTTCCCTATAGGGGAAATTCGCTAAAAAAGCCTGGAGATACCCTGGATCAAATTTGATCAAAATCGGCTCATTGCTGTGATCTGTGATGTACACATCCACACAGACATCACCTCAAAAAACACTTTTTGCGTTTATGGAGCACCAAAAACTGCACTGCCGATAACTCAAACACAAAACCTTGTTGAGTGATTTTATTCTTGGAAAAGTAACTTGGGAAAGAGCTCAAGCAGACAGGCCATTATACATTTAGATCTGGATCTGCCAATCATAGCTTACTTAAAGTCGCCCCAAAGATCATCCATAACTCAATCCCCAGAGCAGCAGTTTTTATTTATTTTGTTCTTCATTGTCGTCTGTTTTATAATTTGCAACATAGCCAGTAACTTGTTTGCATTTATACGATGTAAATAAAATGTAAATGTATTAATACGATATAAATCTTATGCAAATCTATAATATTACAAAGAAGAGATGGTTTCTGTCTGTCGGTCTGTCTGTCTGTCTGATGTTCCGGGTGGACGCAAAAACTACTGATACGACTGGGATGAGACTTTTCACATAGGTAGTTCTTGAACCCATGCAACACATAGGACTATTCACTTCCTTAAAATCCCCTCGGGCTACGCCCCGTGAACGTCCTAAGTTTCAATGTTTACATTTCAGAATAAAGTAAACATTCAGAAACTGTAATGCGAACAGATGTGAATACTTACATTTGGCAGCTTAAAGAGCAGAAGCAAGAACAGCTGTTTCAAGCTAACTAAAATGCAAATTGCATTGACTAAAGAACGGGTAAAGAAAACCCCCGTGCGAAGCGGGTACGTCTGCTAGTAAATATATATATATATATATATATATATATATATATATATATATATTGACTTCGTATTTGTTTATTATAACTTTATATATAATTCTGTAAGCGAAATTTGTAAGTCAAAATTGTGGGAGTTTGGCAAATCGGAGGATGATGAGAGACGACACAAGTTAAAGGTCTTGATCCCAGGGACTCGGGAAAAATTTCAGTATTTCAAAAACATCACCCACCAAATGATAAATAACGTAAAACATCCTCCATGGCGATTTAAAAACATCTGTTTTGTTTACATTAAAACATGTGGTTAAGAGTATATTTTGTTTACGAACTGATATGTGTTTTACTCAGCATGATAAGAGTAAAAAGAAACAGATAAGGCAGAGAACTGGAGCAAGGTTAGGGGCTTTGGCCCCTTCAAGCCACTAGCTATTAGATAAATAGTTATTTTTCACAGTCATAGTAGGGTTTCTAACTACAGTATTAGGTATTTTTTCTTAGAAAATAATTAATGGGTTTCTTTGTAAATAATTAATGTTGTATATCAATCGTATATTATCTTAAAATAAATGTTAAAATGTCATTTGTTTAAACTGGTGTGATCATTGAATATTAAATTAAGGCTAAAATTGAAACAAATATTTGGTAACAGGTAAAATATTCACAAGTGGCAGAACGCTGTGCTGCTTCCCAGTAGGACTGTTGACTGTTGAGGTTTACAAGTGTCGTAAGGTGTTGCCTGACATTATCCTCAGCACAAGTGGCAGAACGCTGTGCTGCTTCCCAGTAGGACTGTTGACTGTTGATGTTTACAAGTGTCGTAAGCTGTTGCCCGGCATTATCCTCAGCACAAGTGGCAGAACGCTGTGCTGCTCCCCAGTAGGACTGTTTACTGTTGAGGTTTACAAGTGTCGTAAGCTGTTGCCCGACATTATCCTCAGCACAAGTGGCAGAACGCTGTGCTGCTTCCCAGTAGGACTGTTGACTGTTGAGGTTTACAAGTGTCGTAAGCTGTTGCCCGACATTATCCTCAGCACAAGTGGCAGAACGCTGTGCTGCTTCCCAGTAGGACTGTTAACTGTTGATGTTTACAAGTGTCGTAAGCTGTTGCCCGACATTATCCTCAGCACAAGTGGCAGAACGCTGTGCTGCTCCCCAGTAGGACTGTTGACTGTTGAGGTTTACAAGTGTCGTAAGCTGTTGCCCGACATTATCCTCAGCACAAGTGGCAGAACGCTGTGCTGCTTCCCAGTAGGACTGTTGACTGTTGAGGTTTACAAGTGTCGTAAGCTGTTGCCCGAAATTATCCTCAGCACAAGTGGCAGAACGCTGTGCTGCTTCCCAGTAGGACTGTTAACTGTTGATGTTTACAAGTGTCGTAAGCTGTTGCCCGACATTATCCTCAGCACAAGTGGCAGAACGCTGTGCTGCTTCCCAGTAGGACTGTTGACTGTTGAGGTTTACAAATGTCGTAAGCTGTTGCCCGACATTATCCTCAGCACAAGTGGCAGAACGCTGTGCTGCTTCCCAGTAGGACTGTTGACTGTTGAGGTTTACAAATGTCGTAAGCTGTTGCCCGACATTATCCTCAGCACAAGTGGCAGAACGCTGTGCTGCTTCCCAGTAGGACTGTTGACTGTTGAGGTTTACAAGTGTCGTAAGCTGTTGCCCGACATTATCCTCAGCACAAGTGGCAGAACGCTGTGCTGCTTCCCAGTAGGACTGTTGACTGATGAGGTTTACAAGTGTCGTAAGCTGTTGCCCGACATTATCCTCAGCACAAGTGGCAGAACGCTGTGCTGCTTCCCAGTAGGACTGTTAACTGTTGATGTTTACAAGTGTCGTAAGCTGTTGCCCGACATTATCCTCAGCACAAGTGGCAGAACGCTGTGCTGCTTCCCAGTAGGACTGTTGACTGATGAGGTTTACAAGTGTCATAAGCTGTTGCCCGACATTATCCTCAGCACAAGTGGCAGAACGCTGTGCTGCTTCCCAGTAGGACTGTTGACTGTTGAGGTTTACAAGTGTCGTAAGCTGTTGCCCGACATTATCCTCAGCACAAGTGGCAGAACGCTGTGCTGCTTCCCAGTAGGACTGTTGACTGTTGAGGTTTCCAAATTATTGGTTACAACCATAACTGGAATTTTGTAACTCATTAGGAAACTTAATTTTAGTTTCACTCGTTATTGTACAAACCACAATTTTTGCGCACTTCAAACGACTGCTACTTCAAGCAGGAGCTAATAAATTGCTTAAAAGCTTACTAATTCATTGTAAATGTTATTGTTAATTTAACAATAACAGTAAACACTGCAGTAACGACCGTAATAATGTCACTGATTAAAATGTAGAACATTATAAAACATTTACAGTTATCAACTTATCACTACTATTATAAAAACGAGGTGGTGTCTGTCTGTCTATCTGTCTATTTTTCCATCCCGCCAAAACCACTGGACCAATTTCGCTGAAATTTTCAACAAATGTAGTCTATGTATATAGGAATGCCATAGGCCTATTGCCGTTTAGAAATGTCCTCTGGGCTCTGCCTCACGGGACTTCCAAGTATCCATCATATTCATATGGAGGAAATTTTTATTTTTTTTAATGTCGCATGTGTGCTTTCTTGATTCAATTAATTTAAATAAAGAGCCGTTATAAGGATTATTATCTAACTATAGACTGTCATTGTCTTGTTTACAATTCTTCTACTCTGAATTTTCACCCCGTTGCGAAGCATGGGCATAGCAGCTAGTATTTTATAAAAATAACTTAGAAGATTTATAGATGTCATGACAGTCAAATAAAGTAGGAATTCGTTCATATATCGATTTAATTTTGTGTTTACAATCGACCTCAAGCAAATTTTTAACTTGTTTTGCTACAGTGCTGAGCCAGTTTTGAGACATGAAATGACCTAATCAGTTATTTACAACTATTTTTTAGTTTTAATTAAACAAACAACGTTGTATTGCACTTTTATTTCCTCTACTGATCCGACCAATTTCATCAAAAGACGTAAATGTTTTAGAATAAATGTAATGCGACATCATATCAAACCAAACGCAGCTTATATCAAAACAAATAAAGAATTGTAATCCTCAATGCCTATTTGGTTCATGCAATTTTGTTTGAAATCATATTTATAACGTTATAGTATCCAATACTTTCATGTAGCGATCAAATTAGTATTTTTATTCAATGTTGTCAAGTCAAACGATATAAAAAGGCAGATATTAGCGAATTTCCCCTATAGGGAAGAAGCTATTACCGTAGTCGACATGGGAAGACCTAGGCCCGGGACCATGATAAAATTTCGTTTTGAGGTCCCCAGACCCCAAAAACACCATTCGTTCGAAACTGTATATATATATATATATATATATATGTGTGTGTGTGTGTGTGTGTGTGTGTGTGTGTGTGTGTGTGTGTGAGTACGATAACTCTCGTAAAAATGATCCGATTTTGATGAAACTTGGCATAAACGTGTAAAGTAACATTTATGACTTTAAGGTCGAAAACCAGCCAGATCGCGCTATCCAAAGGGGTATTTTGGGGGGGTTTTGTACCCCAAAAATGGGTTTTTGGAATTTGTTACATATACTTTTTGGAATTGTCCAATTTTAGTTTCACCCTTGGATTCAGCTTAAAAAACACAAAATTTGGTATTTTGATCATTCCTCTACGTCAATTGGTTACCGAGATATTGAAAGTGCTAAACACAGTACGTTGTATAATTTTATTCTTATGAATGAAAAGACAATTTTTATATCTCGCTTATTTATGAACGTATAGTGACGAAACTTGGTATACAGCTTCATCTCGCTGTGGTCTGTGCTCAAAAAAAATATTGTTTGCCAAATTCTCCCGTAGCAGCAAACCTGCGTACTCAGCCCCCATGTTATTCTTATGGAGAATAATTAAATGCTTTGCCTCACTTAATTATGAACATAATTGAATAAAAACTGGTATACGACTTCACCTAGTTGAGTTATATTGATATTAGCATAAAAACCCATTATTTGTGTTCCTTGTTGCAGCAAACCTGCGTACTCAGCCCCAATGTAATTCTTATGGAGAATAATTAAAATTGTATATATCGCTTATATGTGAATATATTTTTATGAAACTTGGTAAGTGGCTTTATGTAGTATTAAGACATTTATATCTCCATTGGAAATTCGCTGAGTATGCAGGTTTGCTGCAACGGGGGTATTTTTCTGCTGTTCTGGGAAAACATATTTCAAATACAAAGTTAGGAACACCTGTAAAAAGGCTCCGCGATAAACGTCCGCATGCGTATCATGGGTTGAAAATACCAAACCAAAGAAAAATAAGTGGAAATTCCAGAAAGTTTTTCATCTCATTTAAAAGGGCTTTACGTAAACTTAATAACACTTTAAGAGCTTTTAAAAGTATCTCCATCTTATCTTTCATCTTCATGACATATTTAACTGTCTCGAATGTTTAAACCAATTTTGTTTATTTCTCAAGAGTTATTTTAAGCCCCATCTCTCTTGATACGATCTGAAAAACAATAATTTAGCATTCATTTTGCAGGAATACTTCCCTACAAAATTAAAAAAATACATGAAAACAATTCAAAAGCGTAACAATATAATTTCATTGGAGATTTTCATTAACTTATATGTCAACGTACTGGTGACACCCTCTTACTGCGACAAATTCAACTAACTCAAAAAAGGTCTCTTAACTTTTAAACTGTCCATGGGCAATTCTAGTATGCATACATTGGTAGCTCATTACCCGTCCTTCGTACGGTCGTAAACTGTATCCCGAGCCCAAAAATGCTCGTTCATTTCCAAGATGAGCTCGTTCGCTCCGCGTTTTCACCTTCAGGATGAGCTCGTTCGCTCCGCGTTTTCGCCTTCAGAATGAGCTCGTTCGCTCCGCGTTTTCGCCTTCAGGATGAGCTCGTTCGCTCCGCGTTTTCGCCTTCAGGATGAGCTCGTTCGCTCCGCATTTTCGCCTTCAGGATGAGCTCATTCGCTCCGCGTTTTCGCCTTCAGGATGAGCTCATTCGCTCCGCGTTTTCGCCTTCAAGATGAGCTCGTTCGCTCCGCGTTTTCGCCTTCAGGATGAGCTCGTTCGCTCCGCGTTTTCGCCTTCAGGATGAGCTCGTTCGCAACGCTCACTCACCTATGTCTTCCATTGCTGGCCTTTTCCAGTTAAAAAATTATAAAGCAACCTTCTACCATGGTTATATTTTTTTTTAACAGCTGATATAATTTATAATATTGATTTCATACCTGTAATGTTGTGCTTGTTTTTCTTCCATTAGAATAATACGGGGACTTTCAAGGCCTCTGGGGCAAAGCCCTGACGACTTTTCTTATTTTTGTACCCTTCTTCGGATTATTACGAACATTTTTACACAAAATGTAGTCAAATTGGTCCAGCTGTTCTCAAGTGATGCGATTACCAACGAACAGCATTTCATATTTATTTCTACAGGGTGACAATTAAGGCTGGACCTCTTTTTAAACTTTTAAACCACAACAGAGAAAAGGATAAAAGTTCACACATCATTACTGGCGACAATAACCTACATACCTGTGCAACTACCGACCGGATGACCCCTTTGGGGGTCGATCCATAAGGAGTCAGAAAATCTTTAATGAGAGCCTGTGTTGAGTTGTACATCAATTTAAAGACCTTGTTTTCAGTAAAACAAGGCCATTAAATTTATGTACAACTCAACATTGGCTCTCATCAAACATTTTCTTCTGATTTCTTCTGCACATATATGTAGATTACTGTCCCCAGTAATGATGTTTGAACTTTGGTGTTCTTCTTTGTTGTGGTTTAAAAGTTAAAAAATAGGTTGTAGTAATTATTTAGAATTATTTTAATAATGAAACAATTTTTATTTGGATTAAATGCAACAAAACTACTATCCAAATTCCATAAAATTCTCCATAAATTAAATGAATGAAGTAATATTTTCTTCGTTCATTTAATCTATTCCAGTAAGAATACAAATTATGTATGAAGTGCAAAACTTGTATGTACATTATAGCGTCCCAATTGTAATTGAAACGCTATATATAATTAAATATACTATTTGTGATATGTTAAAAGAAATAATGTATAAAATATATAAAAGATGTTTTGTGAATAATTGCTGACAGTTGCAAATAAGAATTGCTGGTGCTACTTGGTTTTGCAAGTCAAGGCAAGATCGCAATTTTCTTGTTCGGGAATGTCAGAAAGAGTTGGAGACAATCATTTAAATCCTTGCTTGGCTGGAATGGACTGGAGCTGGGTCACGTGACGGCCGGCGTCCCCTGTTTCGAGAAGTTTCTTAGCCAAGGTTATATATTCACGATCGCTGGGAGGCTGCGGCATTTTACGTTGACCATTGGTCTTGTGAGTGTGTCGTAAGTCGCCCAACGAAACGTGAAATCTCTTCAGATTGGAAGGTACAAAGTTGTTTTAAAATTTAGAGTTTCAATTTAAATAATTGCTCCAATTTCTCATTTGTTGTTTTTCAAAAAAGGGGAACAGTCTGTAAAACAATTATTTCTTTTTCAGGGTTCGAAGTGTTTCTTTCTTCGATTCATCTTTTTCTTTTATACTTGGGTTGAAGACATGCTTAAAGCCAGACTGTTAAAGAACTAAAGGAAGATTTATAATTAAAGTCCAGTAATATTAAAAAAGGATCGAACAGTTAATCTTTTATTTTAAAAGACAGAAGTGATAAGCAAAACTAAGTTTAATTTTATTTTGAATTTTGAACTGTTTTATTTGAGAAGAAAGACTTTTAATTTGTTTATTTAAATAAATACAAGAAGAGTTTATTCATTTCTTTTATTTTTTTATGACCACTTCTTAACCTCAAGAAATATTATAGCCTGCTAATAAGCGCTTTAACATGCACGTCTTAAACCTTTGATAAATATTTCAAGAAACGTGTTTCAATTTTTATCTTATGCCACTTGTCCTAAGCAACGATAAAGGAGTTAATACTAAAAGTGTATGTAAAGAAAGGGTGAAAGAAGGGTGGCTATCTGATACGCCACAGTCAACCCCGTTTAATCCTCGTCCAACTAAACTAAGGGTTGTCTCTTACCGAACTGACAGCTCGATGTACGACACCTGCAGATCTAATCTCTAAATTATAAAGGATTTTAGTAGTTGAGGTTCTTAAATTTTTACAAAATTATTTTATTGTTCAAAAACTCTAGCGTTCGTCACTAAAATTTCAAGTTTACTGTAAATAAATTATTTAAAATAGTAGGAAGTAAACCAATGGCTATAATATATTAATATAATAAATAATATAATATTAATTAATAAATAGTAATAATATTTATATTATGGCCCCATGAGATGAAGATGAGTGAGAATAGTTTTTAGACATAACGATATAGAGTGAACATTAAAATTGTTTTTTTGTTTGCAATCTTTTAATAGTACAACAACTTGACTGGTTTAAACTACTTGTTGAAATGAATTACGAGGAATGTAAACAGAATTTTAGGTTAGGTTTGTAATTTTTAACAAATTTTATTTTAGTTTTTAAAATGTTCAGTTAACGATATAATCAATCCATGCCATACTTATTGATGTTAGTTTTTACCCCATGACTAAGAGGTAATGTGTCAATCATGATATTTTCTAAAGGTGTAGGGAGGATTGAAAGGGACTGGTTCAGTCAGTAATGGTGTCTTTAATGTGTTTATTGATGTAGAAGGTATGCTTTTCTGCAAATACATCACTCAAGCAAGCAGGTTGACCAGAGGCTGTGGAAGGATAGTAAAATTTGTTGCAATAAGGCTTTAATTTCGATGACAACAGCTTTAAATAATTTCTTTAGTAGCATGATACGTGTTGTTACAACTAAACAGGATGAATAAAATACTTCTTACAACACTACAAAGTATGTTTACACTTATACTGTACTTGCATACAAGACGGTAAAATCCTATACTCTAATATGAGTAAGGTTTGCTTGCTTGCTTGCGACACTGATCTCAAAAACGGTTCCAACGATTTCCTTCAAATGATCGAAATAACTAATTTCTGGGATAAAAATAAGTTCTAGACAGGCCTCATCCCCAGGAAAAATCAAATAATGTAAAAAAACTAAAATGAAAAGTTAAAAAAATTAACATTGGGCTTATGGAGTTTCAAATCAAAACAAAAGAATTGTAACAGCTGTTCATAATCAAGCAGGGAACTGTAAAAGTAATACTCAAGTTGTATATAATTATTAACATGTGGTTTCCTGAGAGCAGAGATTAAAAGATTTGAGTGAAGATTACATAAATAGAGTAGTAAAATAAATCAAAGGGACATTCTATAAATAACAACCGGAGTGACCTTAAAAATGTAGAAAAGAGGCAAATGAGTTATACAAATCTGATTATCAGTAGAGGGAAGTGGTGAAATATTACTCCAAGTCATCTAAACAAACTGACTGGCTTTCCCCCGAGCAAAGCTCGGCCCCCAGGTACTATACACAAAAGATGGTACAAGGCGATCGGTTTCAACCAGTTATACCGGTCATCATCAGGCCCAATCGGAGCAAACGGGTGCACTGACATTGATGAAACTTTGTTTATTTGTTCTATACATGCGTGAGAAGGTTTTAGGCTACTTTAAACCGGCATACACCTTTTGGAAAAATAATGGCGGCTGCACAAAAACGTGATTTCGTGTGATTTCGGACACGTTTTGTTCGCTTTTCACAGGGAAACGGGAGCACTGATTTCGATGAAACCTTTTTTCTATGTTCTATATGTGCGTTAGAAGATTTTAGGTTAATTGGATTTTTGGAAATCACCTTAGGACTCTGCCCTACGGGGTTTTAAAGATCCTATGTTATTCTTATGGACGAAGTATTTATTTATATTGAACCAGATTAACCAGATTATTGACTTTATTAGTTACATATATAAACTAAAATATTGTAAACAGCTGTTTATCATTATAGAAATAAAAAACCTACTAGAATGACAGCTCTCATAACGTAAATAAAAAACTACTTGAATGGCAACTCAAACTCTTTTTTCGATAGGCGAGATTAGGGGGTATTGGGGAACTCTGCGTGCTCCCCCCTTCCGATCTTAATGACCCCCCATTTTATATTTTTGCCCTCTCCCGATTTTATATTTTGCACCCCCCTCTTCGATTTTATGTTTTATTTGATGTCCCCCCCCATTTTATATTTTTGCCCCCCCCCGATTTTATATTTTTGCTCCCCCATTTTTATTTTTGCCTCCCCCAATTTTATATTTTGCTCCCCCCCCATTTTATATTTATGCCCCCTACCTCCCTCCCCCCTCCCCGATATTTTATTTTTTTTTACTTGAGTTTTTTTATTTCTAAAAGCGAATTCAAAGTGTTACGTGTAGACTACCAATTTGGAGTCGCAAAACACACGCCGTTTACAGGACAGAGTTCCTCGACTTAGCAACAGTACCCGAATTATCTGCCAGTATTTTCGTTAACTTTAATTTAACTGTATATTTAACGTGTAAAATGTAATTTTAATATTGTAAAATCATGTGGATTGTTATTTGCTTTAATTAATCTAACATTTATATACAACCCGTACGAAGGACGGGTACACAGCAAGTAATAGGCCTACAGCTCTAACTAATTTATTTTATTCGTTATATCTGTGTATTTATTATTCTTACAGAATATAATAAAATACTGACGAAATATGAATGTAACCTTATGTTATGTTTAAATAATGATTTATTATTATTGAGTTTGGCGACTCGTACGATTTGACCAACATGTTCATTGTCCTCACCAGAAATTGGTAGCCGGCACGTAGTTTCCTTGATACATGTTGCCTCCAATATTTAGTTAGAGCTCAGTGTTTGCGGTCTATCTACCAACGCTGAAAATATACGCCTCAAAAACTATTTATGTTTTAAATCTTGTAACTGTGGCACTTCTGGTTGCTGAGGAATTTTCATCCAGACATCTGGATAAGATTGTTTTAAACAGTCGTTCCAATCATAAACTGGCATAAGTATAGCCTACTGTTTTATTTTATTAACCAACTAATTAAAGCCGGTTGTTCTTAAATACGTTTTGATATTACAGAAACATCATAAAATATAGGGAAATTTTAAATTATATACCGGCCAGTAAAAAACTGAAAACCATATGTTTGATGTAATTTGCTGTTATGAACTTTTCGTTACACAAATCAGGTGAAAGGGAAAACATACTCGTAAAATATAGATGGACGTGTTTGTTTATTACAACTAACTAACGAATGTGGCATTAAAAACAATATATTTCTTTTTATTCTTTATTGGGAAATTTCGACCTTTAATTAATATTTTACCGTACAGGGCATTAAATAACGAACTTTAAAATACATTCCTGCACCCCTACGACCTACAAACTATTTATGGGGCAAATCTTGTACTTGGGACACTTTTGGATTCTGAGAAATTTTCATCCGGACATCGGACAAAATAAATGCTAGTGATTATATAATAAGATTATATTTTTAAGATACAAATTTTAATATATCATACAAACGACAAGCAATTTTAAAATTGTACGTTAATAGATGCTTTAGTTATTAGTAAAATATGTTTTTGATTTTGTTATTCGAAGGTTAGTTTTGACTTTTGTTTTGAATTCAAAGAATTAGACTGGTAAAAAGTACGTTATTTATGTAAAAATAATGCATTCCAATCATTGGAATAAATTGTTGTAGTTTTAAAGGTTAATCTTTAATTGCAGTAACTCATCTCGGTACAAAATTACCTTATTATCATCTTATTATCTTATCTACCTATCTAAGTTAAAACATGATTTTTGTCATTTTTCTGGGCTGAAACATCATGTTTTATCTTATAAAAATCACAACATTTCAGTTATTTAGTATCCTATAGTTAATATCTTCGTATCATTACCTTTAGTACAAAATGCCATAACTTTTTTATTCTGACAGGTTTTTCATCAATGTTTTGGTTGTAAAGATAGCTTTATAAAACAAAAATGGCTGCCATTTTGAAATGGTACAAAGTAGAAACTGGATATTTCATACAAAATGGATCTTATTAGATGTTATACATGTATCAAATTTGAAGTCGATATCCTGAGATGTTCCTAAGATATAACGTATTAAGTATAACAACACATACAGACCGACAGACGGAAAACTAGTCACCGGAGACCATAGAACTCTATTAATACACTCTATTAATACGGTTTATTAATAGAGTTCTATGCCGGAGAGCCCCATGTTTATATTGTGAAATATGTTTGTCTCGACCTAAGGAAGAATTTTTAAGGAAATGTTCCAGAGAGTTCCGGGACATTCTATATAAAGCGATAAAACTGTAAAAATACGGAAATATGGGTGTCTTAATCATTTTACTTCTAGCCTAATTACATGTTCTCGTAATTGTAAGTTGTACAAATAAAATCACAAGAATCAATATAAGTCTCCCCTCCTTCCTAGAAATCAGTTACGGAGTGGGAAAATCCAACTTTCTTGTTCAAACCAATGAATAAAGACCTTTCAAAGTGCAAGAAAGACATTTTAAAACCGTATTTACCAAGAGGTGAATGGAGGCAATTTTGAGCATCTCATTTAGCAAGGTAAGACTTTTTTAATAATTTTAATTTTATAAACGATGTACGACTTGTTGAAAAATAAAAAAATATAAAACTTATTATTGAAAATGTATTCTGACAACCGTCAGTGTAAAGCTTAGTTGTTAATTATTTTAGGGTTGGTGATATTTTTACAAGGGACAGTTAAAAAATAAATACACCTTTTTGTACCTTAACTTTAGTTTGAATCAGCAGAGACCGGTCTAGTTTGCGGCATTAATTTCATATTTTGACCCTCTTTAAAATGATCTGCACCTTGTTAGGGGTTGCTGTTTGGAAAAAAAAAACTACCCCCAGCAACCGCTATTTAGAGGTGAGGGTTGAAACCCTTAACTACCTAAAAAAAATGACTTTGACACATGCTAGTGTCATTTAATAAAGATTGTTTGAAAATGTACAGTCTTTAAAAAATTAAAGGGGGAACTTTATGGGGCACCAGATATGTATGATATACATTGATATTTTGAATACATTTTAATATTATAATGCACTAGCACAGTCTGGCAAATCAATATCTTATCATATAATCACCAGTATTTTTTTGTCCGATGTCCGGATGAAAATATCTCAGTAAACAGAAGTACCCCAAGTACAAAATTTGAAACATAAATAGTTTGTAGGTCGTAGGGAGGAATATATTTAATAGTTCATTATCTAAGGCCCAGAAGGGTAAAATATTAATTAAAGTTCGAAATTTCACCGTTAAGAATAACAAGAAACATATGTTTTTTCATGCCACATTCCTTAGTTGGTTGTGATAAACAAATACGTCTATCTATATTTAAGAATATATTTTCCGTTTAAAGATAACAGCTGATTTGTGTAAAGAAAAGTTCATAGCAGTAATTTAAACTAACCATATGGTTTTCAGTTCTTTACTGGCCAGCATATTATAATTTCAAATGTTACTATATGTTTTAAAATTACATCTGTAATATTAAAGCGTATCTAAAAACAACCGGCTTCAAGTAGTTGGTTGATGTAAGTAATCAGTAGACTATTTATGACAGTTCAAGTAGTTGGTTGATGTAAGTAATCAGTAGACTATTTATGACAGTTCAAGTAGTTGGTTGATGTAAGTAATCAGTAGACTATTTATGACAGTTCAAGTAGTTGGTTGATGTAAGTAATCAGTAGACTATTTATGACAGTTCAAGTAGTTGGTTGATGTAAGTAATCAGTAGACTATTTATGACAGTTCAAGTAGTTGGTTGATGTAAGTAATCAGTAGACTATTTATGACAGTTCAAGTAGTTGGTTGATGTAAGTAATCAGTAGACTATTTATGACAGTTTAAGATTGAAACTGCTGATTAAAACAAGTTTAAATAAATGTTAACACAAGAGGTAGTTGTTTTAGTAATTTATAGAAGATCCGCAACTCAATAACTGTAGTCTCTTTATCCTCAACCAATTAAAATCAAACGTTAGTGGTTTTAACAAATTTGTACTATGCTCAATAATTGGCGATATTAATTACCAGTACCTGGGGGGTCCGAGCTTTGCTCGGGGGAAGGCCAGTCAGTTTGTTTAGATGACTTGGAGTAATATTTCACCACTTCCCCCTACTGATAATCAGATTTGTATAATTCATTTCCCTCTTTTCTACATATTTAAGGTCACTCCAGTTGTTATTTATAGGTCAATGTCCCTTTGATTTATTTTACTACTCTATATATGTAATCTTCACTCAAATCTTTTAATCTCTGCTCTCAGGAAACCACATGATAATAATCATAAACAACATGAGTATTACCATTGATTTTGAATACAGAAATCCGTAGGATGTATAATCAATGGTATTACTTTGACAGTTCCCTGGTTGATTATGAACAGTTTTTACAATTCTTTTGTTTTGATTTGAAACTCCATAAGCCCAGTGTTAATTTTTTTAACTTTTCATTTTATTTTTTTACATTATTTGATTTTTCCTGGGGATGAGGCCTGTCTAGAACTTATTTTTATCCCAGAAATTAGTTATTTCGAACATTTTAAGGAAATCGTTGGAGCCGTTTTTGAGATCAGTGTCGCAAGCAAGCAATTAGTCATATTAGCAAGCAAACCTTACTCATATTAGAGTGTAGGATTTACTGTTTACATGAGTTTTCACATTTACCTGTTAAGCAACAAACACAATAGGACAAAGAGTTATTTATTCAATGATTCGGTAATGCACCAAAAATTTAGTCATTTGATTAACCACATGTTTAGTTATTTAATTAAGTTGGTAGATATGTCGCAAACACTGAGCTCTAAGTAAATATTGGAGTTAACCTACGTATCAAGGAACCTGCTCGTGCCGGCCGCCCGTTTCTGGTGAAGGTAATTATAATTATTTGTAAATTAATTTACAATACATTAGGCTGGTGAAATAAGATAGTATTATTAGTTTTTAGTTATTATATTAATACAAAATTTCAATAATGCAACTTAGCGCAACCTAACTATCGTAATAAGAAGAGGCCTTGCAATGTGTTTGAATTCGGTTTTATGGTTGGTGTAATCTTGATGACTACAAATTTAGGTAATATATACATGCTTTGTACGATATACATGTTTTGTATTACATATTCTATGTGATGACCTGCTGTGTCATCCTCTAGCGTAAATTTCTATAAATATTGAAATATAAACAAATCACTTTTATTTAAATGTAAAATCAATGTTATGTGAATGTATGCATCTACTACGGATTTAAAAGGTGTATAATTTCAATTATAAACAGTGACTACAAGAAGTTTAACGAAAAAACTAAGTGACCGCGATGCTTAATTCTTGATAGCTCTTTTGGATTCGTAATTTCTTAATTTAACATGTTTCACTCAATTACTGGCGATATTTTTTAAAGAGTATACTGTTATTTCCTTATTGTAGAAATTACAAGTACTTTTTTGTTGTCTTTCTTCGTTTGGCATTTAATGCTATAATTTCCAAAAATGCTTAAATTATAAGTAAAGAGGTCAAAAGTGGTTTCAAATGGTACTTACCCGTTAAAGGTTAACGGTAAGACCATTGTAAAACTTAAGTTAATTGCACGTCCTATTTGGAGTAATTTGGATAAAGAAACCGAGTTCATTACGTCTACACATGTATTTATAAAACTGCAGTGCACGATCGGGTATGCGTCTGAGGCGATGAGAATTTCCAAACTCTACGATTTCAAGCTCAACCAATACAAACTATTCTGCAAAATCGAAGGTTCCTTTGGTTATAGTAACCCATTTTAAATCTTGAATTATGATCTTATATTTTATAATGGACATAATTATAGTTACGATATGTTATTTGCTGCGTATGGTTTGTTATTTTAAAATTAAAAAGATCCTAGCTCCCAAAATCGATTGTGAAGGCACTAACTTAAAACCTCCTTTGATTATTGCGACACCCGTGATTATTTTTTCGGAACTAGATAAATGATTTGATCGTTGTTGATTTATTGTTTATGTTAGATAGTGATAATAATTGCCATTGATTTTTTAACGGGCGTTACACTAGTTAAATTTATATTGTTTTGAAATATTAACTCATGATTGCATACTCAATGAGATTGACTCTCGGGTTAGTATCAAAACCTTTGGCCAAAGACATGCAAACAAGATATATTCAATTTCACCGGCTTTAACCCATAAAAGAAGGTTTTCATTTCATCCGTTTGTAGTGTATGTACACACTGACTGATCTTTCTGCTATATTGCCTCCGATATGGTTCATGAACTACAGAAGGGACAAATATTCCCCCTTAGACATTCTCTATATTTACTGAAGACCTCACTATTTGTATGTGAACTCGAGTATTGCAAGTCTAATATTTATTCTCCTTAGGTATATAGGGTAGTTTTAGCAGATTAAATTAAAAAACATCTCTTATTTGATTTAAATTTAAAATTTACTTTTGTAAATTGAAGCATTATTTCTTTATCTTTAATTTTAAAACACAATTAAACTGCTTCAAGTGTCACAAAGGCTGCAGCTACTTTAATTATCAGACAAGCCTTCCCCTCAGATAATAAAGAAACGTTTTGAGGCCTTGGAACAAATAAATAATTGTTTACAGACTGATCCCCTCTTAAAAAATATATATAAATGGAGCAACGATTTGAACAATGACTGTAAATTTTTAAAAATCAACTCGTACCTTCCAAATTGAAAAAAATCACGTCTCGTAGGTCTCGACACTTTCAGCACAGCAATCGCACGTAAAATACCGTGGCCCCCTCACGAAGGTGAATTCAAAACCTTGGACCAAAACTATCTACAATCTAGCAACGCCGTGCCGACCGCCACGTAACCACAATCCCTTTCAGCCCCAGGAAACAATTCAGGAGTCGAACCATCGACTCCAGTTTTACACCGACCCCCCGGACATGAAAATAGAGAGTTTGCCCCAACTTGACTTTTCCTGCTTGACATTTTTTATCAATTTTACTTTTCAAAATCCTCTTTGTAATGACACAAGGTTATTTAATTACAAAATGATATAGTGTTTTTAATTACAATTAAAACGATAAACTTGCCACGTGCAATGTTTTCATCCAGCACTATGTAACTTTGTAATTTGTTTATTATAATTTTAAAAGATTTATTTCTGATAAGAGATCAAAGCTGTCATTTGCCAACATGTGGGTCAAACATTTGTCACGTTCTGATTCTAGAATCCAATCCTAGCTTCACGTACGAAGAGTTCTGGAACATAACAAAATTACTGTTGAACAAAAAACTGTTAAAGCAATCAAAACAAAACCAAACTACAAAAGCCAAACACACAAGAAGCACAACTGCAAACCGCATGGACTCGGGTGGGACGAACACTTGTTTGATTTTAACCAGTGGTGGATAATGTCCGCAATAAAACATAAACTCTTCACATCAACATGAATCGGTTACGTATAAGCCGAATACTGATGTTTTGTAGTAAAGCGTCATAAATAGCAAATACGAGAGAAATATGTAATACCAAGTGTTCATGGCACGACAGTAAAATGACATGCAGAGCATTTTGGGGAAAATAAAACATTAACGCTGACATCGAAATACAAAGAGAGTATGGTAATATAATTGGAATAAGGATCAGAGTAATTTACCCTTAATCGGCTCAACACAGTTAATTAGTTAAAATAACTAACGGAATGTAAACTACTATACCATTTGTACGTTTGCATGCGTTATATTTATTAAATATAAGTAACGTATAGTTGTTTATAAACGAGTAAGCTTTTATTCAACCTCAATTTCCGTGTGTGAGTAATTTACAATGATCTGGATAGTTTATATAATCTGTTAAGTACAAATAATCCATTTTGCTGATGTTTGGCGAATGTCATCGCTAATAATCATATCGGCTTTAAACATAATTGTATTGTAATTGTAATTGAGATAATTTTATCGGTTTTAAACATAGAACTAACATCCGATCTTAATGAAATTTGGTTGATTCAAAAGGGGGTTTTTAGGGGGTTTTGTACCCCAAAAATGTTTTATCGTCACAAATAAAATTTTTGAAAATCGTAATTTTAGTTTTGCACCATTTATTCAGCATAAATCAACCTGGTGTTTTGATCATTATTGTACTTAATATTGTTACTGATATATTAAATGTGCTTAACACAGTCTGTTCAATGTCCAATGTTATTCTTATGCAGCCGCAGGCTTTGCCCCACAAATGGTTTATAAAAACTATGACAGTTGTGTGTGCTGCATTCTGTGGTTAGCCCGTGGAACTACTACGAATCAATATCAGCTCTTTGTATTTTCGTCAGCTCAAACAACATTGAATATCCATAAGGAAAACATGGGAACTTTGTCGGGATCTCTGGTGGAGCCCTAAGGTCAGATCAGGATGAAAACCATTTAGTTTTCCTATTTTATGCCTAAAGAATCAGTGTACAACATTTCAGCTCTCTACCTACATGGGAAGGTGGAGAATTAGTGATGAGTGAGTCAGTCAGTTAGTCAGCCAGGCCTTTTATAGATATAGAAGAAAAGATAAGTAATAGTTCATACCCCGATTATACATGAACAATAATAACAATATTAATAATATTAATAACAATATTAATAAATATTAGCATGTGTCTTCATGTGGTTGTGGTATTTATATGTTTTTATAAAATATTAATTTGTATTGATACAACAAACCTGCGTAATCTGTTCAATGTTGTTATTATTATGGATGATAAATACAATGTAACTTAATTTATAATTTTTTTGGATAAACAAGGTATGAATTGGTGAGGTATATACATTTTCTTTGTAAATATGCTTGAGTACGCATGTTTGCTGCAACGTGAATATTTACAAATTATATTTTAATGTGTTTAAAGTCTAGCAGCCCACCCTAACATTTCAGGTATGTTTTAAATAAGAGTAGTTACAAATCATGTAAAATTAACAAACTGCTTTACAAAAATTCTTCACTAACTGTAAGATAGTTTGCTCCCTCCCCCTCTGGCATTCCCGGTGTAGAACGAATGAAAAATGAAAATTTTCCGGCCATAGGGTTACGTTATACAGATGTGTTTACATGTTATATATTACCTTTAGTTTACGCGAGTTGGCTGCGATAAGCAACTGGTCTATTTTTAATATGTTAGCATATTAACATTTGTTTACTCTTATTATAGTTAACATTTGCTGTTTCATGGATCATACGTGAACATTTAAAGAAGGACTGGTATTCATTTTTATTACATACAAGGATATAAGGATTATAAATGAAATAATGTACTACTAAATGAATAATAATATTGTGTATATTACAATGTATACTACAATAATAATAGTGTACTATAGTGGCTTGAAGGGGCCAAAGCCCCTAACCTTTCTCCAATACTCGCCTCATCTGATTTTCATGCTGAGGAAAATAGAAAAGTTTTAATGAAAACTAAGCAGACGTTTTAATATCCCCATGCTTTTCTTATGGGGAATATTTTACGTTATTTCCCGTTTGCTGGTAGTTTTTTTAAATACTGTTATTTTTCCCGAGTCCCTGGGATCTAGACCTTTAATTTGAGCCGTCTCCCATCATCCTGCAATTTCCCAAACTCCCAAAATTTTGACTTAAAAGTTTCGCTTACAGAATTGTATAAAATATTAGATTACATTATTCAGTCTCGTTGAATCTAAAGGTTAAACTGACTAAAAATAGTGTAACTGATTCATTTGAATTATTATGTCAATTTATATTATTCCGCCAATATTTTTGACTTGGGTTGGCGCAAAAATATTTCAATTAAAATCAGTAAAATTATAAGTTTGTTGTCGTTGGGTCTTGAAGCTACTGGTGTAATGAATATGTGTAATGAATATAAACTATAAATGAATATGTTTACTTTGAGAGAACGTAAAACTATATTACCATAAATCCTATTTAACTAAGTTCCAATTAATTCATTGTTACATTTATGTCAAGAAAATATTATTATTATTAAATATGTGTATTATTTCGCGTTATGATGAATAATATTATTCTATCTTATTCACTCTAAATCGGTTTAATTTAAAAGGTGATTGAGAACATGATGCAAACTTAACGAACGAGATTTATGAGATGGAAGATGTGATTAGAACCTTCGGTAAGAAATCTTCGTCGACAGCAAATATTTTCTCTTGAGGATTTTATCGGTTCGGTGTTTATTACCGATCTCTCTACCAGCTACTTAATTTATCTTTTGTAAAATATTTAAATTATTTTCGGAAACCTTGCTCATAAAACGACTAAAGTTTCTCTCCAAACGAAAATTTCAATGTTTCTAGCGAAAAAATCCAACGAATGTCATGGTATTTTCTAGAATGAATACGTTGTTTCTCAATGACTCATTATTTAATTTACTGAAGTCTTCTTGGGCACCCCTTCGTCTCCAAAACCTCCTTTGGACATATAATTATGTGGGAAACTGTTATTCTTTTGAAAACATCTATATGACGATGTTCATGTTTTCGTCGCAAAGAGAGTATGGCAGATATGTTTTGTATTTGTTCCACTTACTTTTTAATGTTTTTAAGTATAACGGTAATAAGTACACAAACTCTTATAAAAAATAAGCTATCCACTAATACAATTACCCCTGAAGAGACGTGACAGAAAAAACAATAACAAGACAGGAAACAGTCTTGTGTCCTAATGAACAGGCTTAGAACTCGTAATGGAGTTACTTGGAGCAGGTTCTAGTTTAAGATTCGGTTGGTATTCAAGATTTAATTGAGTGTAACTTGTTATTTTAAGGTCGCATCTAGTTTTTTAGGTTAATAATAATTAAAGATAAACGGTGCAAAATACATAAACACAAATGAATATGGACAATCATACCTTCCTAGAGGTAATATTAATTTTATGTAGAGACATCTATACTTATTAATAGGCGAGCAGGTTTTTTGTGACAATCACTCCTCCTAAACTACTGAACCGATTTTCATGTTTTTGGTGCCATTGGAAAGACCCTAACGTGAAGTTATGCAGGATACTTTTTTATAGAGAAATAATTTGTGAGTGAGGTCCTGGGGCCCCTTAAAGTTGAGGTTTTCCCATAAGTTTAATATTGGGAAATAACTTTAAGTTTTAAGCAATCAGCTGGATAGAGTAAACACAGTTAATCAGCAGGCCATGTTGGCTTTGGAACGGTAACACACTATTTGTACGGGAATGTCAGTATAATATTACGTTGCGATCGCGAGCGAAGCCGCGACAAGCTACTAGTTTGTATTAATACTGGTGTTGTTAACAGTCCTGGTGATCTTTCCATAGTGTTTTAAATAGTATACAAAACTAATAAGTAAATAAAAAATATTATTAATCTAAGAAATTAAAACCCCTTATTAAAATATTCATAATTCTATGACTTTTTACTGGAGCAAGATATTGATGACGGGTTTGCTCTATTGAGTTTTACTCAAATAGCACTTTAACCTTTACGGACTTTTACTCAAAACAATTTTAGACTACCTCTCGTCCCCACCCCAACAAAATGTATATTGGATATCAACGGGAAGTAATGTGTTATACACGAAAAAGGTGTCTTTTACAAGGAACAATTTATAAAACATTGTTTTCTTATCTCACTTGATTTTAGAATTACGTAACCGTTGCGGTTTTTTTGGACAGGCAGTATAATGTTCATTTGTATAAACTAAATTTACCTTTGTTTACCGTTAAATCATTAAATCATTGTCCAAGATGCCGATGCAACTAGGGCGTATTTTAAGGCGAATATGATTGAATTATGAATGTAGAATGGGTGAGATGCCTTGTGTAGCCTGTTACCAAGACCGACTGATTATTTAGCCAGGATCATTAACTAATAGACCAATGGTAGCTAGGTATCAAACCTTCACCAAATTTTCTCAGGACTTTGCTCAGGATCGATCTGGCGAACTTCAGATTATGAAGCGAGCACGCTAACCACTAAGCTACCCAACACATTGAAATTGAAACTATTTACCATGCATGTAAATATCTTTCAGATAAAATTCCCCTCTCTTGTAAAGGATGAAGGTCGCACGATGTGGCAAACGTGCTTTTAACACTTTTCATCAACTTTAATGAACGAGTTTTAGAGAAAATTGCAAAGAGTAATGAAGAATTCGGGAGCGCTGGTGGAACCCTTTTTATCAGAAGTAAATATACCAAAGATTAAATTATCGTTGTTGTTAGTAAATGTCTACCTTAACATTAATTGGTTATACAACTTTATTGACGATTTTTTGTTGAAAACATGGTTATATGCTTCAGAATAATTAATTTTTGAAAACTCATTTCAGCAATATGTTATGTTTACGGTCCCAGATTTGTTTTTCTCCCAGCATCACAGGGTCACAAGGAGATTAAGAAAATTCATTATAAGGCTATAAAGGTGATAATATTCATTTTAGGCTATAAAATAATGTTCAAGTCACCCTGTACATTATCTCTGAAGTAAGCTTTAGTTTAGTTATAAAATAAAAACATAAAACACAATTTTAACGTAATTGAAAGTTTTATTTTTATTTTAAACGCAACTTTTGTCATATGACCTGAAGCTGACCGGGATCGAATCCATGGAGGGGGGAATTTTTCTACGGTTACCAAGCGTGTAATATCGCTATGGTTATTGAGAGTGCAATGTCGATATGGTTATTGAGAGCGGAATGTAGCTATAGTTATCGAGAGTGGAATTTCGCTATAGTTATTGAAAGTGGAATTTCGCTATAGTTATTGAGAGTGGAATGTCGCTATAGTTATTGAGAGTGGAATTTCGCTATAGTTATTGAGAGTGGAATGTTGCTATAGTTATTGAGAGCGGGATGTCGATATGTTTATTGAGAGTGGAATGTTGCTATAGTTATTGAGAGTGGAATGTCGCTATAGTTATTGAGAGTGGAATGTCACTATAGTTATTGAGAGTGGAATGTTGTTATAGTTATTGAGAGTGGAATGTCGCTATAGTTATTAAGAGCAGAATTCTGCTATAGTTATTAAGAGCGGAATGTCACTATAGTTATTGAGAGTGGAATGTCACTAATGTTATTGAAAGTGGAATTTCGCTATAGTTATTGAGAGTGGAATGGGCTATAGTTAATGAGAGTGGAATTACGCTATAGTTATTGAGAGTGGAATGTCGCTATAGTTATTGAGAGCGTAATGTCGCTATAGTTATTTAGAGTTGATAGTCGCTATAATTATTAAGAGCTGAATGTCGCTATAGTTATTGAGATTGGAATTTCGCCATAGTTATTAAGAGCGGAATTTCACTATAGTTATTGAGAAAGGAATGTCGCTAATGTTATTTAAAGTGGAATTTCGCTATAGTTATTGAGAGTGGAATGTGTTATAGTTATTGAGAGTGGAATGTCGATATGGTTATTGAGAGTGGAATGTCGCTATAGTTATTGAGAGTGGAACGTCACTATAGTTATTGAGAGCGGAATGTCACTATAGTTATTGAGAGTGGAATGTCGCTATAGTTATTGAGAGCGGATTGTCACTATAGTTATTGAGACTGGAATATCGCTATAGTTATTGAGAGTGGTATGTCGCTATGGTTATAGAGAGTAGACTGTCACTTTTCTATCGAGGGTGGACTGCAACTATTGTTATTGACAGTGGAATGTCAATCATAGTAGTGGTAAACGGATCATATTTTAAAAGTTGATAACATATGCAATTGATAACGTATGTTTTTAACCATGTTTCTATCTGCTTTATCTTGATTTGAGAAGGGATGTTATTAATCAGATAAAAAGTAAAATTGTAAAAAAATGTGCTAACTGAAAATACTTTGATTTATGACAGTTAATTAAGGCTACAACACATAAATTGTTAATACAAATTTAAATGTAAGAGCTTAAAAAGCATACTCATCCTTAGCTGCTATATATATAGATTATTGAGTATGAAATATTCTTTGGAAATAACTAAGGATGATTGTATTTTTGTTTAAACATCTAAATTAATCTGTGTAAGCTGTGGGAAGTAGTTGTTTTCTAAGCCCAGGCACTGTAAGGATTATTTCTAGGAATCAATGGTGTTAATCTAAACATTTTTCAGACAGAACCTTCCAAAATGTATCGTCTCAGTTCAGACTCTGTTCTGTTCTTACGGAGCTCAGATTAACTGTCAAACCAGAAACAATCAAATTCTAAAAAGGTTTGTATAGCTGCCGTAGACCAGATCTTTCATTAAGCTGAAATCAAACCCTTCAAAATTTAGAGAGCTCTTAATAAACAACCTGATAAATCGTTTCTGATTAAGGATCCGGTAATTTTATACTTCGACGAGTGTACAATGTGTCTTGTATACGTCGTACATTTATTTTGTCTTGTGTAAACGGACTAATTAATACAAAGTGTGTATGCCAAATCTCCAGCCAAATCACTCCAGATTATTTGTTGTCTTGGCTAATGAAATTTGTTGTCAATTTGTGGCTGAATAACGCGATTTTATTTGATTACCTGACGCCGCGCAAGAGCAATGAGACATGGAATACATTAGAGTAGTTTGATAAGGAACAGTTAGCCTTCAGTGAGTCATGATAGAGCATAATTTACATCCAGCTCCCGATTTTGTAACGGCCTTATTCTATTTGAAACATGTGCAAAGATAATGATAAGGAAACTCCTTTGAGATAACTTGGTTTATTCATTTAGCGTAATCCATCTACTTAATACTGCTGTGACGTGTTAGTATTTGATTAGGTTAAGCACACAGTGATGAGGTGTTGGTGGTTTTGTAGGTGGTTGTGTAGGTAGTGGTGGAGGTAGGTATCGCATAGTAAAGGATATTTACCACTCTGTGTTATCCTCACACAGCGAAACAAATGTATCTGAACTCCCACCTGCTTCTACTGCATGCAATTTACATCCATTTGGTAGATCTGTAAATGTTACTTTAATAGAGCCAAACTTAAAAATACTTTTAAGGAATATTTTATAAACAACCCGTAAACAAGACAAAATATTTACTTTCAATTGTGACTGTATATTGAGAAGTTACTTTAGAAAAACACTAAAAAAAATACTAAACAACACGTAATTTATTTTAATTTTACAATCGTATGATTTATTACTTTTCATATTAATATAATTTCACATTATATTACTTTTTCACTTTTAAATTGTGTTTAAAGTAGAACAAATAAGAGCAAAGGTGGTTTTTTAAAGTTTTCAACGCGAATTTGTACGGTAAAACTAATTTTACCCATTAAGCCTCGCGCGCACTAGGGCGGCACGGCACGGACGGGCGGCAGTCACGGCAAATTTTAAAAGTTTGTAGCATTGAATCTAATGAGAGTGCGCGCACTACGGCGGGACGGCCGGCAACGGACGACCGGCACCTTCCGCCACTTGTTAAAAAGTCCGGGAGAACGAACTTTAGGACAATTCCGAGCGTCCGTCCCGGCCGTACCGGTGACTCATACTCACCACCGGGCGGGCGGCACGGGACTTCCGCCATTTTCCACTAGTACGGCTGACAACAAGTAGGAAGATGGATGTGTCCAAGTTGATTGTGATGGTGGAAAAATACCCGGAGTTGTATAACATGCGACATCCGGAATATTTTAATAACGTCAGGCGTGATAATATATGGGAAGAGATCAGTGCAACAATGAAACAATCAAGTAAGTTTTAAATTACAATAGTATTAATTTTGTAGGCTATGTTCATTGATATGATAAAAATCTATTTTAAGCTTAAATGTGGCTTCACTTCGATCATTGGGGTGATAGGTTAAGTAGTGTCTCGCGCTAAACCAATGTTTTATTTGGTGTTTGTTTTTTGTTTGTATGTTACAAAGGCAGAACTTTTGTTAACAATCAATGCCAAAAACAAAATATTCTTATCTAATATTGTTAAAAAATACATATTTGTTTCAATACTTAATTTACACTCTGTATATGCCTGAGCATTAACTTGGAAATATTTTATCTTTTTGGCGTATATCTCAAACGATTTTGAGCGAAGCAGGAATTCATACTTTCACATGTTCGCATCCACTTCTGCATTTGATACACATATTTTTATTTGTGTAACAAATTTATGTAACCTACCGGTGATGATGAACTGATAACCTTTCCAGAAAATAGGTTTATAAAAAGTAAAAATGTTTCTTTTCAACATTTATGCTATTCAACATTGGAATCCTATATTTTTCTTAGGCCTTTTTAAATTATTTACAGAATATAATTCAGGCCTAAATAATTGTTTTCCCCTGAGAAACGAACCAATTTTCTATCAGTTTTTTAGTGCTAGAGTAGTTAAAAACGTGATTTTTGACACCTGATTTGACATTTTTCCCGGGGGAGTGCCCCCGGACCCCCCTGTGGCTGGGGGGTATTCCATACCCCCCAAACCCCCCGGTATTCTCGGCCCCCCCCGCCCGACAAAATTTCATATATACACCACTGTGACCTGGAATAGCTTTACATAACAGATTATGAATCTGTTTGCTTTCAAAAATCATACATTCAAATTTCCATAATTTGAGGTAAATCTACGTAACAATGACATAATATAACTTGTATAAAAATAATACCATGTAATGTGAAGTGGGTTAATTGGGTTGGGTTAGGGGGCCAATATATAGTATATGCTCAAAATAGATCTGCCCAAGTCAAAGCCCAATCCAAATTTATAACAATAAAGTCCTCATTTTGGAACATATTCCTATATTATACTTTGCCCGCTACGCGCGCACTAGAGTGCCAAATGTAGAATTAGGGAGTAGCAATAAAAACTTCCACATTATATGCTCAAGACATGTTGTAATTTTTAACACACAGACATTTTTCTTGATAAGCTCAGTATTTTGTTTTAGGTGCTATAACAATAAATTCCTGAATACACAATTACTGCGTCTTTTTTAAGTAGACTTTTAGCCCTTCAAACACATTGCTTTCCAACTTGAGCTCTTTTCCTTTGCCACTCTACTGATCCAAACTCAGAGTTAAAATAATCTTTAAAGATGTTTCTAACTGCAATAGCTTCGCAACCGGACAAACCACCTGTGCCTCTCAATGAGGCAAACGATCTAGCATCTGCAAATGTAACTCGTACATCTTTTTCTGTCCAATAACACGTGTCTTTTTTTAAGTAATTATGCAGACAACAAGCTGCAAGAATCACATGTGTTAGGTGCTCTTGAGAAAGAGAAAGTTTCCTTTCAAAAAGACGAAATCTACGAACCAAAATGCCAAATGCATTTTCAACTACGTTTCGAGCCCTACTAGTTCGGTAGTTGTAAATTTTTTCTTCAATCTTGCCGTGAACATCGTCTCTTGAGTATGGCCGCATGATATTGGTTCTTAGAGGAAAAGCTTCATCTCCAATAATCACATGAGGAAGAAACACATCAGTGCCCGGCAATTTCTTTGCAGATGGAAGGTTCAATGTCCCATCTTGTAACTTTTTCCCCAATTCAGATGAATTGAAAATACTGGCATCAGAGTTTTTGCCATAGCCACCGACATCTACGAAAATGAACTTTTTTTCTGCATCCACTAACGCCAATAACACAATGCTAAAGCATTTTTTGTAGCAGAAGTAATCAGCTCCACTGTTGTCTGGTGCTTGTATCACAACATGTTTTCCATCAAGAGCTCCCACAGCATTTGGAAAGTTCCACCTTGTGCAGAATCCTTTTTCAATCTCTTTCCACATGCACTCTGTAGGCTCTGGCATCACGAGGGGTTGCAAGATTCTCCATAACGCCTCACATGTTGTATGAACAATTTCTCTTATTGTTGTTAGACCCATTCGAAAAGAGAATGCCAGGGATCGGTAAGACATGCCAGTTGCAAGAAACCTAAAAAAAAAGAGAAAGAATGATGAATACAGGCTTTTGTACGAGTGTTTATTTTTCTTTTTAAAAATCATGAACCTTAATTTTCTAAACAGTTTTTTGATTAGCATGATACGTTTTGTTATATTTACTAGGTAAACTAAAAAATACGTCTTTCAACACTACTAAAACATATAATATATTTACACTTATACTGTACTTACATACGAGACGGAAAATATATATATACAAGATGTTGTTAAGGCAATCGATTTCAACCAGTAACACTGGCCATCATCAGGCCCAATCAGAGAAACATTCTCTGATTGGGCCTGATGATGGCCAGTGTTACTGGTTGAAATCGATTGCCTTAATAACATCTTGTATATATATTTTACCGTCTCGTATGTATAAGTACAGTATAAGTGTAAATATATTATATGTTTTAGTAGTGTTGAAAGACGTATTTTTTAATTTTCTGTAACCTATATGTCTCGGGATTTTCAGGTGCGGAATGCAAGGACCGATGGGCCAAAGTAAGAGACAACCACAGAAAAGCTCTACAACGACGTAGAACAAAAAGCGGCCAAGCTGCGAAAAATATTAAACCTCCAAAGTATGAGCAAGAACTAACCTTCCTTGTACCATATATTATTGACGAAGACAATCGAAAGTGTAATTTTACAGCATCACAAAGTCAAACTGAAGAAGAAAACAGCGAAACTTTATATGAGGATGAGTTACAGAACTGTTATGGCGACGAAGACGTCGACAATCCCGAGATTACGGAATCGCCAAGTGTGTCAGTGAATCCATCAGATGATTTGCAGCGTTCGTGCGCATCCCCATCAACGTCATCCCGCGGTTCATCGATCATCAGGACCAGTAGACACCCGCAAAAAAGAAGCAGGACGGGAAATTCTACTGAAAAAACAGCAGCAAATGTTCTACAAGAATTCTTGGAAAAAAAACGCCAAACTTCTGAACCAGCACATAAAGAAGACGATGCATTAACATCATTTTTTATGACAATGACACAAACTGTCAAAGGGTTTCCTTCAAAAGATCAAATAGAAATCAAGAAAAAAATATTCCAGTTGGTATCTGATAAAGAATTGGAAATTGCTATGAAAACTTTTGAACAACCATTGACCACGGACTTGAACACGGTTAATATACATCAATTGCAACGAACAACAACTCAAGAACTTCAGGTTCAACCTCGTACACCACAACCTGCACGGCAGCAAACTGACCAATTTTACAAACCACCATTGACCACGGACTTGAACACGGTTAATATACATAACTTGCAAGAAACAACAACTCAAGAACTACAGGCTCAACATTGTACATTACAAAATGCACGACAGCAAACTGACAAATTTTCAACGGGAAAATTTAATGAAGATCCATCAACACTTAAGAATTACTACACATGGGGATGGAAGAACTCCGAATAATCTGAGATAACTAAATTGTATTTTGATATTTATTTGTATTCATTAATACGAGTAATATATGATAAATATTTATAATTTTACGTCATTTTTTACGTTACATATATTAACTTTTTTAAATGTTTGATTTTTTATTTAAGTCAACTTTATACTTTGATTTCTTTTAGTATGGTAATCTTTTGTACCAAACCTAATAATTCATAATTGGCTATTTTATGATGTTTGTTATTAACTTCCTCATTTTTATGTATAATTTGAAAAGTGTAGATACTTAAGTGTGCATTGAAGTGTAGTAAAAGTGAAGAGTGAAATATACCTCTCTATTGCTATAAATTACGACTTTAAACGTAAAGCCTGACGTTCATTTCAATTTTTTAAGTTGCAAATGTTATCCTCCAGTTTAACTTACGCATTAAAACTCTTGTTGAACAGCGGAAATGCTGTTCGTTAATACGTATGTTAATAAACATATTGATTTCATTAATTGCATTTTTAATTCCTCCAAAAAACAATAAGTAAACAATTGAAGGTATTCTGATTTTTATTATTTTCAATTTATTGTTTTAAGTGTGATCTTCCATTTAGCAATTATTATTTTTATTTTATAACACTTACCTCACACAAATGGCTAGCCTTTCTTTTGGTTGCACTGGACTTCGGAACTTGGTTTTTTCTCTGAATAATTCGCCTTCCAGAAGGTTTAGCAGACATTCAAACTTATCGTGAGTCATTCTGAAGTACTGAAAAAACTTCACATCATCCTCTATAAGATCAGGAAACAAGGTGTGGAACTCGCCGAAACTTAGTCTTTTCCTGTTTATGTTGTGTATCCAAAATCTTTGCTTTCTCTTTCTAATCTTCTCCTCTTCTTCCGCCAAAATTAAGCTAACTATCACCACTTCTTCATCGATATCCATTCTCCAAATTAACTGCACTGCACTACGTGTACTTTCACAGTAGTGTATAGACTGACCTAAATTCACGCCGCTGTTCGCGCAACCCGTCCGTTCCGTACCGCCCGTCCGTGCCGTACCGCCCGTCCGTGCCGCCCTAGTGCGCGCACCCCCCCTTAAAAATGCCGTCCGTGCCGTACCGCCCGTCCGTGCCGTGCCGCCCTAGTGCGCGCGAGGCTTTACCTTTCGAAATCTGCTTGACATATGTTTTTTGGGCTTGTCCCAATTTCACGCTAGTTTTAAGCCTAGCACGCAGTAGGGCAGCATGACACTGACGGACGGCACGGACGGACGGCACGGACGGACGGCACGGACGGACGGCACAGACGGACGGCACGGACGGACGACACGGACGGACGACACGGACGGACGGCACGGACGGCACGGACGGACGGCACGGACGGCACGGACGGACGGCACGGACGGACGGCACGGACGGACGACACGGACGGACGGCACGGACGGACGGCACTGACGGACGGCAGTATTGTATCGACAATTTGTAAAATTAAATAACATTGAATGTAATGTGAGTGCACCCGTACGACGGTACCCCCGGAAACGGAGGACCGGCACCTTCTTCCGCCGTTGGTTAAAAGGTTTGTTACATAAAAAATAAATCACAATGAAACGTATGGGGAGTTTTAAGTATTTAATTTAATTTTAAATGTTTACCCCGGCAACTTACTGTTGTGGACTTATTAGTCAAGTGTGCTCACTTACTGGTGTGATGTGTTAAGTTATACGTAGTGTGTATAGTCAATACCTTGATATACCGTGGGTACCTATATACTATACTATATTTTTTCAAAATCAGGCCGTTAGTGTGGTCTCTAGGTCTGTCCGAATCCTTCCTTATTTTTTATCTTGTATCACCAAAACTAGTATTTCCACCCATACATAACTCAATTTCAAAAATGTTGATAAAAATACTTTCTCTATAACATACAATGCATAAGGGTAGAAAGTGCGAAAAGGTTGAATGTTTCGTAAATACTTGCATAGTCAGCGAGATAAAGTCACTATTATTTTTTCAATTAGTAAAATATAATATTAAACCTTCTTTACATAGTTACAAGTTAACTATCCCAGTAATAATAATTAAGTAAAGTATTCCAATATATTTTCTTTTGTGGAGAAACTCAAGATGTAAATGTTATTTCTCTCTTGTTGAAGGTAACGACCAATATTGCGTTAGTTCCCAAGAAACATTCTATGAATTATGTATGTAACATTTGATGTATTGTACTGTATGTATAACATTATGTCTGCTTTCGAATATGTTGCTTTATTATATACATAAAATAGATTTTATAGACATATAGTTACAGCTGGTGTTTTGAGATGTCGAGTTTTATAAGTATTAACATTGAAAAATACTGTATATAAGGCGTTGGGATTAATAAAACATTGTTGTCTAATAGACATATGAAATAATTATTTCAACCCTCGAATTATGGTTCCGTAAATAACAAATTCAATTTGTTTTAGCGAATTTCCCCTATAGGGAAGAAGCTATTACCGTAGTCGGCATGGTAAGGCCTAGGCCCGGGACCATGATAACTTTCCGTTTTGAGGTCCCCAGACCCCAAAAACACCACTCGTTCGAAACTTTATATATATATATATATATATATATATATATATATATATATGTGTGTGTGTGTGTGTGTCCGTGAGCACGATAACTATCGTAAAAATGATCTGATTTTGATGAAATTTAGTATGAACGTGTAAAGCAACATTTATGACTTTAAGTTCGAAAACCAGCCAGATCGCTCTATCCGAAGGGGTATTTTAGGTGGATTTTGTACCTCAAAAATGGTTTTTTTGACTTTTTCACATATAATTTTTGAAATACTCAAATTTGAGTTTTCACCATTAGATTCAGCTTAAAAAACACACAATTTGGTATTTTGATCATTTCTCTACGTCAATTGGTTACCGAGATATTGAAAGTGCTAAACACAGTACGTTGTCTAATGTTATTCTTATGGAGGAAAAGAAAAAGTTTATATCTCGCTTATTTATGAACGTATACTGACAAAACCTGGTATATGGCTTCATCTGGTTGTGGTCTATTGATATTTGCTCAAAAAAATAATTTTTTGCCAACGGCTCCCGTAGCAGCAAACCTGCGTACTCATCAACATGTTATTCTTGTGGAGAATAAGTAACGTGTTATCTCCCTTTATTATGAAAATAAATTAATGAAATTTGGTATGTGGCTTTACCTACATGAGTTATATTGATATTTGTATACAACCCCATTTGTTGTGTTCCTTGCTTCAGCAAACATGCATACTCAGCCGCCATGTTATTCTTATGGAGAATAATTAAATTGTCATAAATAGTTTATTTATGAATGTATATTGATGAAACTTGGTATGTGGCTTTATGTGGTATTGAGATATATATATATGCATTTGAAATTCGCTGAGTACGCAGGTTTGCTGCTACGGGGGTATTTAAGTTTGAACAAATTCTTTCGTTTTTGGGAATATATTTCAACCCCGTTGAACCCATTTTAATTATATTATTTATGATGTTTCTTCTTCACTGAACAATACGCTTCTAAATTTATATTTTTTAGAGTATGATATGTTATGTATGTTTAGAAGACATAACTTGACAACACAAAAGACAAGTTTTTTGTTACCTTTGACTCATTACTGATAACACGGCACACTTCAGTTTATATTGATCTTGAAATGCCTTTGAATCTTGTTCTTTGTATTTTTCTCCGATGTTCATTTTGCCAAGGTGTGGCATCTTTTTGTATGATTCTAAACATACAACTTACATAAGATTGTCATGTTGACAACTATACTTTTCCATATTATACTTTGTACACAGGGAGAGAGTGAAAAAGGTTGAATATTTCGTACTTGTCAATATTTCAATACTTCTAATCTAATCTCAATACTTCCTGCATTGCCAGGGACGTAAAATCACTATTATAGGTACTTAGTACTATCATGTTACGTAGTGTGTAAAATTGTTGTAAAATGTTGTTGTGTTGGTCACAGTGACTTTTAATTTGAGAGTAGCAAGAAGCTACCTCCCTCTCTATAAAATGGTGACCTAACGTTCATGTCATGCTTAGAAAATGCTCTTGTTTAGGTTTATATTGATTTAATATGATATTAAATTATCTCTTCATAAACATACATTTGTTTTATTATCGAGACACCTCAGATGTCACAGCTCACTTCACTAACACTTATATTATTTTCTTTACATTTTATATACATTGTGTCCAAGTAGTTATTTCCACAGTAGAACCGCATCAAGCAAACAAAAACCATGCAATAAAAAAAGAAGAAATACACTAATATTTCAAGCATTTTCATGCACTGGACGAATAAAAAAATTATTTAGAATAACGCTACAAACATATAAAATATGATACATTATTTTGGATATACACCGAAATCTATATCTATAAAAGAGGAAGTATGTATATATATATATATATATATATATATATATATATATATATATATGTAGCCTATGGACTCCGAAACCGCTCGACAGATTGTAATGAAACTTTCAGGCATTATTAAGCATTATTCAAGGATGGTTTTTGTAAAGATTGGTGCAAATCTGTCCAAAGGGTTCCGACCCAGAGGGCATACAAGGGTGCAGTGTCAGGTTTTAGAAATTTAGTGTTTACAAAATTAACAGCCGTAATTAAAAAAATTCAAAGTTTCATAAAACTGTCATTTGTTTAAATGTAAACAACACAATGTAAACAAAGAAAAGTAAACACTGGCTGGTTTATTATCTTTTGAATAATCGTGTTACTTGAATGAATCGTGTTACTTGAATTTATTTCTGTAAACAACTTAATTTGGGCGCAGCAACGCGCGCCGGTTAACTGCTAGTAGAACATACTGATTTACATTATTAGCGATAAAACTAATAAGAACAATAACACATTGATTAAATAAAAATAATACTTGGTGGTTCATAAGCATATATTCTTTCTTTAACATTTATGAAAAATACATCAAAACCTGTACTATGTTTATGCTAAGCCAAAAATTATATAAGGTGGCTCCAAAAACAAAATAAATTGAAGATTAGATGAATAGAGAAGTAAAAGGTAAACTCACCACTTTCATTCGATAACAAAGCCATTGACACGAGTTACGCTTTGTTCTTTGTCCTGAACTATAAAGGCTCTTTGTTAAATGAGCAGTTCGTATTTCGCTTTAACAAAGTGTTGTTGGGAAAGTAAACACGTTGGGTTATAAAGCAAATCCTGAAATTCGTGTAGAGTTTTAACGTGAAAACCTAATTTAATGTTTTAAAACTACGTTTTAACAATTTTCTTAATACTGTACAATAATATAATTAGCATATACTGAGACAGTTTAATGTATACACTACTGATTTAGTACATCAGGGAAATTCCAGAAAACCAACTAACAATAGACCGCCGCACCGGCCGCACCGGCCGCCTCAATGGAGTCCCGAACTTTCTAAATATTCAAGGAATCCTTCCACCTCACCTCATAATTACTGACACCCCCAGAATCAACTAGAATACCTCTCCATCAATAAAAGACTAATCCCTCCCAGCATCATTAGTAATTGAATGGCAACACGCCGAACCCATGGTCCTACGACGTTACAAAAGACAGTGCCGCCGACGACGGCCTACATTAAAAATAAAGATTGTCTTGCTGGCGCACGGATCGCCATACAACACTTATTAAATCAAATAAATACGTTTGCTACTTTTATTTTGTACTAGCCTTGTTCTCCATAATACGTTTTTAACTATATTTTTAACTATATCAGTTATTTTAACTAGTTTAGGGAATTTGTTAAAAACGTATATTCAAGACATTCCTCACATCTCTCTTTAACTAAATGATTGGAGGGAAATGTAACTTGTAATTTTTGTATTAATTTTAACCCTAAAAGAATTTTAGGGAGCAATAAATGAACAGTTTGTTTGCCTTTATATTTCACGATTGAATTCAAGAATAAAACGGCTAGCTTGAAATATTAAAGGTGACTCCAATAACATAAAACAAAGTTTTTTGACTAAAATTCATAAGAACACGAAAATCTATTAAGTTAACTAACATTAATGTTTTCTTAAATGTTTTTTGTGCTGTTACACTTCTAAGTAGTCGGACGGAACTGAACATCATTATGCACACGGGTCGGGAAAGAGAGAGGGAGAAAGAGAGGTGAGCACACGGGTCGGGCAAGAGAGAGGGAGAAAGAGAGGTGAGCACACGGGTTGGTCAAGAGAGAGGGAGAAAGAGAGGTGAGCACACGGGTCGGGCAAGAAAGAGAGAGAAAGAGAGGTGAGCACACGGGTTGGGCAAGAGATAGGGAGAAAGAGGGGTGAGCACGCGGGTCGGGCAAGAGAGAGGGAGAAAGAGAGGTGAGCACACGGGTTGGTCAAGAGAGAGGGAGAAAGAGAGGTGAGCACACGGGTCGGGCAAGAGAGAGGGAGAAAGAGAGGTGAGCACACGGGTTGGGCAAGAGATAGGGAGAAAGAGAGGTGAGCACGCGGGTCGGGCAAGAGAGAGGGAAAAAGAGAGGTGAGCACACGGGTCGGGAAAGAGAGAGGGAGAAAGAGAGGTGAGCACACGGGTCGAGCAAGAGAGAGGGAGAAAGAGAGGTGAGCACACGGGTCGGGCAAGAGAGAGGGAGAAAGAGAGGTGAGCACACGGGTCGGGCAAGAGAGAGGGAGAAAGAGAGGTGAGCACACGGGTCGGGCAAGAGAGAGGGAGAAAGAGAGGTGAGCACACGGGTCGGGCAAGAGAGGGAGAAAGAGAGGTGAGCACACGGGTCGGGCAAGAGAGAGGGAGAAAGAGAGGTGAGCACACGGGTCGGGCAAGAGAGGGAGGAAGAGAGGTGAGCACACGGGTCGGGAAAGAGAGAGGGAGAAAGAGAGGTGAGCACACGGGTCGGGCAAGAGAGAGGGAGAAAGAGAGGTGAGCACACGGGTCGGGCAAGACAGAGGGAGAAAGAGAGGTGAGCACACGGGTCAAGCAAGAGAGAGGGAGAAAGAGAGGTGAGCACACGGGTCGGGCAAGAGAGAGGGAGAAAGAGAGGTGAGCACACAGGTCGGGCAAGAGAGAGGGAGAAAGAGAGGTGAGCACACGGGTCGAGCAAGAGAGAGGGAGAAAGAGAGGTGAGCACACGGGTCGGGCAAGAGAGAGGGAGAAAGAGAGGTGAGCACACGGGTCGGGCAAGAGAGAGGGAGAAAGAGAGGTGAGCACACGGGTCGGGCAAGAGAGAGGGAGAAAGAGAGGTGAGCACACGGGTCGGGCAAGAGAGAGGGAGAAAGAGAGGTGAGCACACGTGTCGGGCAAAAGAGAGGGAGAAAGAGAGGTGAGCACACGGGTCGGGCAAGAGAGAGGGAGAAAGAGAGGTGAGCACACGGGTCGGGCAAGAGAGAGGGAGAAAGAGAGGTGAGCACACGGGTCGGGCAAGAGAGAGGGAGAAAGAGAGGTGAGCACACGGGTTGGGCAGGAGAGAGGGAGGAAGAGAGGTGAGCACACGGGTTGGGAAAGAGAGAGGGAGAAAGAGAGGTGAGTACACGTGTCGGGCAAGAGAGAGGGAGAATGAGAGGTGAGCACAAGGGTCGGGCAAGAGAGAGGGAGAAAGAGAGGTGAGCACAAGGGTCGGGCAAGAGAGAGGTAGAAAGAGAGGTGAGCACACGGGTCGGGCAAGAGAGAGGGAGAAAGAGAGGTGAGCACACGGGTCGGGCAAGAGAGAGGGAGAAAGAGAGGTGAGCACAAGGGTCGGGCAAGAGAGAGGGAGAAAGAGAGGTGAGCACACGGGTCGGGCAAGAGAGAGGGAGAAAGAGAGGTGTGCACTCGGGTCGGGCAAGAGAGAGGGAGAAAGAGAGGTGAGCACACGGGTCGGGCAAGAGAGAGGGAGAAAGAGAGGTGAGCACACGGGTTGGGCAGGAGAGAGGGAGGAAGAGAGGTGAGCACACGGGTTGGGAAAGAGAGAGGGAGAAAGAGAGGTGAGTACACGTGTCGGGCAAGAGAGAGGGAGAATGAGAGGTGAGCACAAGGGTCGGGCAAGAGAGAGGGAGAAAGAGAGGTGAGCACAAGGGTCGGGCAAGAGAGAGGTAGAAAGAGAGGTGAGCACACGGGTCGGGCAAGAGAGAGGGAGAAAGAGAGGTGAGCACACGGGTCGGGCAAGAGAGAGGGAGAAAGAGAGGTGAGCACAAGGGTCGGGCAAGAGAGAGGGAGAAAGAGAGGTGAGCACACGGGTCGGGCAAGAGAGAGGGAGAAAGAGAGGTGTGCACTCGGGTCGGGCAAGAGAGAGGGAGAAAGAGAGGTGAGCACACGGGTCGGGCAAGAGAGAGGGAGAAAGAGAGGTGAGCACAAGGGTCGGGCAAGAGAGGGAGAAAGAGAGGTGGAAAAAACGTTTTATAGAAATGATGAATCCAATTTATTTCAAATTTGAATACTACTAAAATAAAATACCCCCGTCGCAGCTAACCTGCGTACTCAGCGAATTTCCAATGCATAATATATGTCTTAATACCACATAAAGCCACATACCAAGTTTCATACAAATATATTCAAATATAAGCGATTTTAATTATTCTCTCTAAGAATAACACTGGTAATGAGTACGTAGGTTTGCTGAAACAAGGAACACAAACGATTGGTTACTATGCAAATATAAATAGAATTTAACTAGGCGAAGTCACATCCCAAGTTTCATCAATATTCAATCATGAATAAGGGCTATATAACATTTTAGTTATTCTCCATAAGAATATCATGGGGGCTGAGTAAGCAGGTTTGCTGAAACAAGGAACCAAAAAATGGGTTTTTATGCAATTATCAATGTAACCTAACCAAGTGAAGCTACATACCAAGTTTTATTAATTTATGTTCATAAATAAGGGAGTTATTGCATTTGACTTATTCTCCATAAGAATAACATGGGGGCTGAGTACGCAGGTTTGCTGCTACGGGAATAATCAACAAAAAATCAATTCTTTGTGCAAATATCAATATACCAGAACTACGTGTAGCCACATATCAAGTTTCATCAATATACATTCATAAATAATCGAGATATCAAATTTTATTAATTCTCCATAAGGATAACATTGGACAACGTACTGTATTTAGCACTTTGAATATCTCTGCAACGGTTGTGCGTAAAATCACAATTTAAACACCAAAATGATTGTTTTGTTGAACTGAACAGATTGGTAAAAGCAAATGTGAATTTTGCATTAAAACAAACTGAGGAAAAGCAAAAACCTTTTACAGTACCCATAAGATTAACATGGGAGATTTTATGAGTAGGTTTTTTTTATTTTCTCCGCAACCAATTAACCTAGGTTAATAATTCAAAATACCATATTATTTGTTTTTTTAAGCTCTATAACATGGTTAAAACTAAAATTAAGATTTTTTAAATTTTTAGGGAGAAAAATGCAAAAACTGATTTTTGAAAATTTAAAACCCCCATAAACCCCCCTTCCCATGGTCCGATTTTTCTGGTTTTCGAACTTAAAGTCACAAATGTCAATTTACACATTTGAGCCAAATTTCATCGAAATCGGACGTTTTTTACTCAAGTTATCGCTTTCACGGACACATATATATATATATAAATTTGAACGAATAGTGTTTTTGGCATCTGGGGACCTCAAAACAAAAAGTTATCATGGTCTCGGGATTAAGTCTTACCATGAGACCTACGGTAATAGCTTCTTCCCTATAGGGGAAATTCGCTAAAACAAAGCTGAGCGACAACAGTAACAAAATTATATTTTATTTAGATGAAATAAGAACTTTAATGTCCTCGCTTTTACTTACCTTCAGTTTATAAATATAAAACTTAAGCAGAAAATATAAAATATCTTTAAAGTTACAAAGTTTAACTTAGGTAAAAAATACGGATAGTTAAAAATAAATATTGTATTGACAACCCGGGCAGTATCACAGAATATAGACTACTGCATACCATTATTCAAACTAGAATAATATTACTAGAATCATAATATATAAACTTGCATATCAATTTGATATAAAAATTAATGTATTTTTTATTTGGATAACAAGTTTCTTGTTAGCTTTGTTGATAATAATAATAACAGTAACCTATAAATATTATAAGCTGAAAATAAATATAAATCCTATACCGGTATTTTACAAGGGTAATAAATAATTGAATTACTGACTATATCTGAAAGGAAAATTTCTGATGACAAGTCGTAACAATTCCATCAACACAAAGAGATTATCCTGTCACAGCGAGTGAATGAAAGCACGTTTGAAGTGAAAGCTGTTATCTTGGATCTTAATTGTCATTCAGACTTTTAAATTGTATTATTCAGTTTTATGTAATTTAATTTTTACCTCATGTAAAATTTGCCGTGATATTTAATTCAACTCTTTTCATTCATTAAAATCGAGAGGTAAATTGTTAAACTCATTATGTTTTCAAAACAATTAATACGTAACAAACATTCAGGAAATCTACTCAGGAAAATATGAAATAGCATTAATATTAATAACCGATTGAGGCTAGTTGTCCTCTTGCTCGAATCCGAGCAAGTTTGTACTCAGCGAAAGATTAATTCAGTTGTAAACAAACATAACAAAACATCTTATATTAAAACGAATGATAACACCTGATAGCAATGCAGATAACGTACTTTCAATCAACACGTAGTTTACATTTCCGCCATCGGATAGTGCCACTGTTCCGAAAATTCCCTTTACTGTATTTAAAAATTCTGAGACATATTGACAAATCTATGTAAAAATACCTTTAATTTGACACCTCTAACGTTAAATCCGTCCAGCCATTATCGAGTTATGGCTATGAAGAAAAAACCCTAGCGTATTAATATATAGGATTTTTCTACAGGACAAATGTATCCTTCAAGAGCTCTTTATTCAAGCCTACGTATATATTGTACTAAAACCCCTTTCATTGTTCCTCCTGTAACTGTTGAGCATCTTTACATATTTTTGGCTATTTGAAATAAGCAACAAGATTACCCTTACTAGGAATAGTCAGATCTTATTTATGCAATATCTCAAATCTCGATGTTTTCGCATCAAATAACTTGTTATGGTAACAATCTGCCAATCTACATAGCTTTTGACAGTGAGTTTGCTTTAGTGTAGTTTCCAAATTCATCTTCCAAGCCTATTCACTGTTTGAATGACTGAGAGAGTTCGTTTATTTAATTGCATACAACTCATGAGGAAAGTAATAATACCCCCGTTGCAGCAAACCTGCATACTCAGCGAATTTCCAATGAATATATAACATAACACATTAAAAAACTTAACAGGATTCATAAGAAATGTATTCACAAACAAGCGACATTTAAAATATTAATTATTCTCCATAAGAATAACATTGGGGATGAGTACGCAGGTTTGCTGCAACAAGGCACACAAAATTATGGATTTTTATGCATATATCAATAGAAGTCATCTTAGTGAAGTCATATACCAAGTTTCATCCATATACATTCATAAATAAGCGATATATAACATTTTAAACATTTTCCATAAGAATAACATGGGGGACAATTATATTAACTGGGTTCCAAAATGCACGTCATCCTTCAGTAGTTCGCCCGATTCTTGGTAATTTCTACGACAATTTTATTACAAATACTTTTGATTTAAAGTCAAACAATGATATCATCATACATATATTATGTCTGTATATTTAATATAGAATGTTTATAGATGTGTAATTCACAAGCAGGAGAAATAATGGAGTTATATAAAAACCAGACACAATTCAGTGACAACTGACTTTTATTTGTATTTGTTTTTCAAGAACTTGACAGTCCGTTGAGGAAGTAAATAGAGACAACAAAAAGCTAGAAATAGAGTCAACCAAAAGCTAGAATTTATAGAGTCAACCGAACTGGAATTTATGTTAGTTACAAATCACTATTTATTTTTAACAGCTTAATTATTGTTATTTATTCAATTTTGTTTGTATCTAGATTTTTAACAAGAATGAACGCACTTTTCAAGCAAATGTTCATAGTCTTACAGTGAAAACCGTGGTATAATAACGAGCTGAATTTAGATTAGTTTATGTTCGTATATAGACGTCGATTTGTGTTAGGCGTTTGATTTATTCATCTGTTTATACATCTCAAACCAAGAAAGCTTCCACGAAAGCAATTTGAGCACAAATACCATCTGATACCCAAGAACTTGCAGAACCCAGTCCACAGACTTGCGCTGTATTAAAAGGGAGTTTGTTTGCCGCCCTAGAGCTTCCACAAAGTCTCAAAGTTCAAAATTCTGTTAATGAGTTTGAAATTTCTCTAAAACGCCTTCTCCTTGGCAAGGCTTACTACTCGGTTGGTGAGTATTTGAACGAGTAGGCAGAAAGCGTTATTTTTGTAACATTTATTGAATGTGTGGTGAATGCTTCATTTACTTATAATAAGTTCCTTTTAACTTTGTATTATTACTAGCTGTTCCCGCAGGCTTCACCCCGCAAATAATCCTATACTTTAATATGAGTAAGGTTTCCTTGCTTGCTTGCTTGCTTGCTTGCGACACTGATCTCAAAAACGGCTCCAACGATTTCCTTCAAATGTTCGAAATAACTAATTTCTGGGATAAAAATAAGTTCTAGACAGGCCTCATCCCCAGGAAAAATCAAATAAAGTAAAAAAACTAGAATGAAAAGTAAAAAAAATTAACATTGGGCTTATGGAGTTTCAAATCAAAACAAAAGAATTGTAACAGCTGTCCATAATCAACCAGGGAACTGTCAAAGTAATACTCATGTTGAATATGATCATTAACCTGGTTCCCTGAGAGCAGAGATTAAAATATTTGAGTGAAGATTACATATATAGAGTAGTAAAATAATTCAAAGGGAGGTTGAGCTATAAATAACAACTGGAGTGACCTTAAAAATATATAAAAGAGGCAAATGAGTTATACAAATCTGATTATCAGTAGGGGGAAGTGGTGAGATACGCTCCAAGTCATCTAAACAAACTGACTGGCCTTCCCCGAGCAAAGCTCGGCCCCCCAGGTACTTTATATAAACTATGACAGTTGTGTGTGCTGCATTCTGTGGTTATCCCTTGGAACTACTACGAATCAAGATCAGCTGTTTGTATTTTCATTAGCTCAAACAAAAATGAATGTCCATAAGAAATACATGGGAACTTTGTCGGGATCTCTGGCGGAGCCCTAAGGTCATATTAGGATGAAAACCATTTAGTTTTCCTATTTTATGCCTAAAGAATCAGGGTACAAAATTTCAGCTCTCTACCTACATGGGAAGATGGAGAATTAGTGATGAGTGAGTCAGTCAGTCAGCCAGGGCTTTGCCTTTTATAGATATAAGATTATTTAGTTGTAAGACTGTTTCATTTATATTTTGCTTATGTACCAAATGACAAATCATATGTTTACTCGAGCAAAGCTCAACATTATGTGAACCGAACATAATGAATAAATGATTTGATTTGATTTGATTTGATTACTTAGAAACTATTTTGATAAAAATCGTATATTAATAAACCCACGAAGAAAATATTCCGCGCTGTTCCACATTTTCAGGGTTTTTTATTAATAAATCTCGTAAGTATGGAAATTTGGAACTTAAATGTATTATAAGTGAAGTTCGTACAACAAAAATGCACATAAGAATAATGCACATAATGCATTTAAAAATGCAAATAATTTTTTTAATTTCCCATGAACATAGGTCCTAATACACCTTTTTGTTTAATAATTAAACTATATTTTAGGAACGGCTTGAAATTTTAACTTCAAACTTAGTAAGTTTTTTATTCACGTATACTGACAGTATGGCATTGAATTTGACGTTTCTAGCTTTTTTCATTTCAAATTTTCAACCCTAAATATGTATAAAACTGCGACAGCAGGATGACAAAAGTTTTGGATACAAACATTTTAAAACTGTACACGGTAAAAATTGCACAAATAACTTATTTCAACCCATAACTGAGTTGTTGCTCTTTAAAACTAGGCTACTCTAATTTATAAACAATATAGTTTAAATTTTTGTAAATATTATATATGTAACCAATTTATGTAACATTATGCATGTATCAATACAATTTAGTGTTTAATTTGAATATTTGTCCAGATGAAATATAGATTTATTAATGTACAAAATATTAACTTATACAAAAATATATAATTACAATTTATAAATAAAACAACTTCATCGATATAAAACGAATTCAAGTTCAATGCAGTAAAATGCTGTATTTTAAAACATACAGACTGCTTTTAAAATGTGCTTTAACACGAGGATTTGATCTGCTTAGACGATGTCTTTCTTTATATTTAGGTGTAGAATGTATAATGTTAAAACTTAAATTGCTTATCAAGGGAAATATGAAGTCTCAGTCAATGAAATAAAAATACTCGTTCTGACGTACTTACATTTCTTTAATTGAGGGTATATTACCAATTTGTTTATAGTATTCAAAATTATCGTTGTAGAAGAAGAATGTAATCTCCTACGTGTTGTTGTATACCTTTGTTGTTAGTAATTCAGTATTATAAAAACCCTCCACGTTTAGTGAAATCTGCTGTTTACCTCCCCATCCAAACAGGGATTGATCACAGCACTCTTTATTCCACAGGGATATCATCCCTTCACTCAGAGGTGTTTTCAGTTGTAATGAGGCACGTGACTGAACTTGATCCCCTGAGCGCCTGCAATGCAGTCTTAGGCTTACGCGTTCACCCATCATCAACTGGGGATCACTGGCTCACTCAGCCTAACCCTTTGTGTTTGTATCAGGGCCAGGTAACAGGGTTTGTTACCTGGCCCTGGTTTGTATACACCTTTGTGACCTATATAAATCAATCATTATTAATATTCAGTTTATTCAAAGTAAACTGTTATTGTAATAGGTACGCCTATATTTCCCTAGCTCAACGGTATAATCATGGCACAATGACTTAAAATATAATTGATACCTTAATTACTGAAGGTTAGTATGCACACACATTAAACAGCTCCACTAAACCTGTACTATTACAATTAGTCAACAGAGAAAATATCAAACCGTAAATCTTATTATTGTTTATGGTGAAACGCAGATAATACTGATTGATATGGAGTGAAACAGCAATTTGACAATGGTAATAGTTTTTTAGCGAATTTCCCCTATAGGGAAGAAGTTATTACCGAAGGTCTCATGATAAGACTTAAGCCCGAGACCATGATAACTTTTCCTTTTGAGGTCCCCAGATGCCAAAAACACCATTCGTTCATATGGTGTTTAAGCACCATATGTGTCCGTAAGCACGATAACTCTCGTAAAAAAGGTCCGATCTTAATGACATTTGCTACAATGTGTAGAGTACTATTTATTTGAGTGAGTTCGAAAACAAGTCGAATCGCACCATCCGAAGGGGGGTTTTGGGGGGATTTTGTAACCCAAAAATTGGTGTTTTGGGGTTTGTGCACGTAATTTTTATTTAAATCAAATTTTAATTTTACCATTAAATTCAGCATAAAAAACAAACAATTCGGTATTTTGATCATTGCTCTACGTACATTTGTTACTGAGATATTGAAAGTGCTAAACGCAGTACGTTGTCTAAAGTTATTCTTATGGAGAAAAAGAAAAATTGTACATCTCGCTTATTTATAAACATAAACTGACAAAATTTGGTATATGGCTTCACCTGGTTGTGGATTATTGCTGTTTGCACAAAACAAAACAATTTTTTGCCTATGGATCCCGTAGCAGCAAACCTAGGTACTCGGTCCCCATGTTATTCTTATGGAAAATAATTAAAATGTTATATATCGCTTATTTATGAATGTATATGGATGAAACTTGGTATGTGACTTCATTAAGATGAGTTCTATTGATATTTGCATAAAAACTCATTATTTTGTGTTCCTTGTTACAGCAAACCTGCGTACTCATACCCAATGTTATTCTTATAGAAAATAATTGATATTTTAAATATCGCTTGTTTGTGAATATATTTCTTATGAATCCTGTTAAGTGTTTTATTGTGTTATGTTATATATTGTAAATTCGCTGAGTATGCAGGTCTGCTGTGACGGGGGTATTTTAAATACACAGTGAACATTAACACCTCATGAGGTGTAAGAAAGGAACTATGTAACAGTAACTATACTGATTGAGTAATTATGATGGCTAAAAATAACCCACGGAATAAAAATGACAGCTAGTTTTGTTACACATTAGCTGTATCAGTTAATAACAATTGGTTAGAGTGCACACACGGTAGTACGCTCGTGTTCAGGGAGACCGCGTCAAAGTCGGGCAGCGTCAAACCCAACCACATTTTAGCCCGGATTCGTCGCTTCCCGAGTTAACCGCATTTGTACCGAAATAAAAGTGTGGATTTGACAACTCTTTTTACGACTAATCTCGTCTCCATTATTAACCAATAGTTTATGTAGCACTTACGCTCGTCAAACATGGGTACATCAGACTAATCCCTACCTTTTATTTTTATTTAATTTAAAAAAAACTTGCACTAAACATTATAATGTTAGGCAGCAAAACTTTAAAATCTATGCTTTAAGAGTCTTCATCACCGGAAGTTGCCGGACGCCATCTTGGTGTTTTGTTCCATAAGGCCAATGTTAACTTTGTGCCTCCGTTACTCCTCGCCTGATCGTCACAAATAATTAATTTTGGTGTCAAATTAAAGGGTTCGTCGTCCTCTAGGGAAATGCAATAGTCGAATTTGGATTTTGTTACAAATTGATGAGAACATGTACAGTGTTTCAGTTCAAAATTAAACTATTTATTATGAAACTATGGTACCCAAATTAAGGAATTCGACATTGTACTTCCCTAGAGGACGACGAACCCTTTAATTTGACACCAAAATTAATTGTTTGAGACGATCAGGTGAGGAGTAATGGAGGCACAAAGTTAACATTGGCCTTATGGAACAAAACTCCCAGATGGCGTCTAGCAACTTCCGGTGATGAAGACTCTTAAGTCAAACTATAAATAAATGTGTAGCAAACATGAATCTGCACTGAAATAAAGCGCCGTCTAAATATCACCTCCAATTTACGTTCCGAACTTCATTACACGACTGTCGCTTGCCTTGTTACTGTTTCTTGTCTCTGTCACATTTCCTTATTCCCAAATGGGTTCTCCCTATAGAGGACATTACATTACTTGGAGGTAGGTATGTATGGTATGGTAACAAGTTAATATAGTGGAGTTAACAAATACGAATATCAGTTAAAATAAATAATATCCAACGGTTAATAATATTCAAAATATATCACTTTCTGGTTTAAGGATACAGTATTAGCATCTCGCACTTATCCTAACTGTCAACCTCCTAGACTTTGGTTAAAAATGCCCCCCCCCTCCCGGGGTGGCCATAACCGTACGGTGTTTCATCGGTTTCCCTGAAAAGCGTTTCAGTAACCCTCTTAAATTAAAATACCTCCAGTTGACCACAGCCAGTTGACCCAGGATAAAGAAAAGGCCAATTGCAAGAGAGCTATTTATTTATGTACAGCAAAGAGTAGATAAATAAATAAATTTCCCTCACTAGCCTGACGATTAGCGTATTGTGTTACGATGTAAAAGGTCTCGGGTTCCATTCCTGTGTTGCCCACATGACTTTGAGAATTTAGGGCCGTTCTTATCTAGCAACGTTTAATAATAATGTTACTGGATTAGACTGTTAAAATATATGTTAGAAATTACCAATTATCTCAGTCGTGTTCCTTAATTTACCTCATAAGTACCTGGGGGCCGAGCTTTGCTACATGAAGGTCAGTCAGTTTGTTTAGAAAACTTGGAATAATTTTTCCCCTACTGACGATCAGGTTTGCTTAGCTCTTTTGTCTCTTTAATGCATGTTAAAGGTCACTCCAGTTTTTAATAGCTCAACGACCCTTTTGACTCATTTAGGATATGATCACTCTATGGTGACTCTGTGATGTACTCTTCACTGAATGGTTTTAGACACTGCTCTCAGGGAACCACATGTTAATACTTAAACTACAATAGTATTCCTATGGCAGTTCACTGATTATAAACAGCTGTTGCAATTCTTTTGTTTTGATTTTAAACTCCATAAGCCCAAAAAAAGAAACTGGAGCCGAGATCTTCTAAGATGACTGTAGGCACAGAAGAGCAAAACAAAACAATACGTGTCAGAAGAAACCTTTGAAAACCAGTTCAAAAAAGGAAGACTACTGAGCCTACTTTTTAATATTATTTGTTCATGTTTTTGTTAGAATAATTATTAGCACATTTGCTCGTTGTATGTAATTTTACAGTTGCAAATAAAGAATGAAAGAAAAAAAAAAAAAAAAACTTTTCAAATTAGTTTTTTTAGCGAATTTCCCCTAAAGGGAAGAAGCTATTACCGTAGTCGGCATGGTAAGACCTAGGCCCGGGACCATGATAACTTTTCGTTTTGAGGTCCCCAGACCCCAAAAACACCATTCGTTTGAAACTGTATATATATATATATATATATATATATATATATATATATATATATATATATATGCCCGTGGGTGCGATAACTCTCGTAAAAAAGGTCCGATTTTGATGAAATTTGGTATAAACGTGTAAAGCAACATTTATGACTTTAAGTTCGAAAACCAGCCATATCGCTCTACCTTAAGGGGTATTTTGGGGGGGTTTTGTACCCCAAAAATGGGTTTTTTGAGCTTTTTATATATAATTTTTGAAATAGTCAAATTTTAGTTTTTACCATTGGATTTAAATTTAAAAAACAACAATTTGGTATTTTGATCATTCCTCTACGTCAATCGGTTACCGAGATATTGAAAGTGCTAAACACAGTCCGTTGTCTAATGTTATTCTTACGGAGGAATAGAAAAATGTTATATCTCGCTTATTTATGAACATATACTGACAAAAATTGGTATATGGCTTTATCTGGTTGTGGTCTATTGTTATTTTCTCAAAAAAACAATTTTTTTCTAAAGGTTCCCGTAGCAGCAAACCTGCGTACTCAGCCCCTTGTTATTCTTATGGAGAAAAATTAAAATGCTATGTCTCACTTAATTATGAACATAAATTAATAAAACCTCTTACATGACTTCACCTAGTTGAGTTATATTAATATTTCCCTAAATACCCACTTTTTTCGTTCCTTATTGTAGCAAACCTGCGTACTCATCCCCCATGTTATTCTTATGGAGATTAATCAAAATGGAATATATCGCTTAATTTATGAATGAATATTGATGAAACTAGGTATGTAGCTTCACCTAGTTGAGTTATATTTATATTTGCATAAAAACCAATTGTTTATGTTCCTTGTTTCAGCAAACCTATGTACTCATCCCCAATGTTATTCTTATGGAGAATAATTATAATAGTATATATCGCTTATTTGTGAATATATTTTTATGAAACTTGGTATGCGGCTTTATGTGGTAATAAGTCATATATTATGCATTGGAAATTCGCTGAGTACTCAGGTTTGCTGCGACGGGGGTATTTTACATTATTATATTTTTTCTGGGAATGAGACCTGTCTATAATTTTTTTTAATCCTTAAATTATTTCATTTCATATTTTGAAGAAAATTGTTGGAGCGGTTTTTGAGATCAGAGTCGCAAGCAAGCAACCAAACAAACCTTCCTTATATTCGAGTATAGGATTATTAACTAACGCATTGATCAAATAGTAAATTCCAGATAACAATGTAGCGTATACAAATATCCTATGTTTGACTCTTTCAGATAATTGTAGTCACGTTATTTAAATAACATAATTTTAAAATAATGGTTGAGAAAAGGAGAAGAAGCGGTCACTATTGCCTGAGGATTGCTGGACAACTGTTAATTAACTGTTCCATCGCGGTCGGTGCCGGCGCCGGCGGTGGGTCAGTGGCCGTGTGAATCCAATTACTGGATCTAAGATTGTATTTGCTATTAAATTTATAGACCCCTACAACTAGTGGAACTTTTATATCAAACCATTAAAAAGTCATAGTATTTAAAGGTACCTTTTACCTAAACACAAAACAAGTGTACCGAGTTGCGCCTGATACACACCGGTTGTAACAAGTCTCAACACCAGTTGCTCCTCGACAAATAGTGAATCCAATGAAAAGGGGCGCTGGAGGAGGTTTTAGATGGTGACCAGCGAAGTCTTGGAGTTCGTAGTTTTGGGACACATTTAAATACATATGTGATTCAAATAATATGCAAAATAACTATCCTTGTGATATATAATGTCATAAAATTGTCGTTGTTTTATTTTTACAATGTTCAGCTGTTGCTTATCTCCAGAAGGACTTCAATCACATGTTTTACCAGATATATTTATTTTATTTTATAGGTTTTACTCCTATACAAAATCAAAATGACGCATTTAAAAAAAACGACAACTAGAACTGAGAGTTCTAAGTGTAAATAGAACTGTCATTGCTACACAAATATCATTGAGTCGTGCAGCTAAAAATTTTAAGTACTGTCATATTAAGTTATTCTTTGTGAAAATTTTACTGCAACAAACCTAAAAGTATATGATACAAATTTCGTAATTTTTAAAGAATAAGAAAATATTGCACTGTAACCCTATATGTAACATGTTAGATCTAGCCTGTACCCTACATGTTGATAAAGTTGAAACCGGCGTTTCTTAAAAAGCTTTGGACACAGCGCGGTGCTATAAGCGGCTGAATCGCCTAATTCAAAATCTCACATAAGGATTTATGGGCTTAATGGCATATGTATGTACTACAGAGAGCATAAAATGTACAAGTTACTTCTTGTAGTAAAATGTACAAGTCGTCTTCAGGTGACAAGTTGGAAGTGGCAGCGATTCTATGTTGTAGTAAAATTACATCAGCAAAGCCTGCACATATTTTCCCCAAAAACAGTTTTTTTTTTCTAATTGAGTTTTCAGCAGTACACTAACGTTTTTATATGATAAAAAAATTTAAAAATTTGATATTCATAATGTGGTTATTTAGTGGATTAATAAATACGGATGTTAACTTTGAAATAGATCGAATAATCTATTATGATTGTTGTTTAGTCCTCGACTGTTGCGAGACGAGCAACAACTTCGATTGAAGTAAACTAAGTCCCGTGCATGTTTAAACAGGGTTTCTGTATTCATCTACAGTTTTTTAAAGTTTGTATGGTTTAAAATGACGAATCATGCAATAATACATCAAACATTATTTTTTTAATTCATTGTCCTGTATTTAAATAGTTCATTAAAGGTTTGTGAAAATCATTGCTACAGAAAATGAATGTTTCGTTTTGCAATTCCATACACGTGTGAAATGATGCGAAAGCAGTAGATAAAATGTTTTAAAAAGATACTTTTTTTAATGCTTTAGACGCATGTTGTTGGTGTGTTGGATATTGGTATTGTTTTAGCGAATTTCCCCTATAGGGAAGAAGCTATTACAGTAGGTGGCATGGTAAGACTTAAGCCCGAGACCATGATAACTTTTTTGTTTTGAGGTCCCCAGATGCCAAAAACACTATTTGTTCAAATATATATATATATATATATATATGTGTGTGTGTGTTTGTATTATAAATATATATGTGTGTGTGTGTGTGTGTGGTTTTGTGTGTGTGTGTGTGTGTGTATGTGTGTGTGTGTGTGTGTGTGTGTGTGTGTGTGTGTGTGTGTGTGTGTGTGTGTGTGTGTGTGTGTGTGTGTGTGTGTGTGTGTGTGTGTGTGTGTGTGTGTGTGTGTGTGTGTGTGTGTGTGTGTGTGTGTGTGTGTCCGTTACGCGATAACTTTTGAAAGAAACGCCCGATTTTGATGAAATTTGGCACAAATGTGTAGAGTAACATTTATGACTTTAAGTTCGAAAACCAGATCGATCGGACAATGGGAGGGGGGTGTTTCCCCCAAAATCTCCTAATCACATAATAGTTTGTATTCCATATTAATGAAATTGGTTCATGTACGGTGTGTTTCTTGGTTGCATTTGGGTTTTAAATTTTCCAAAAATCAGTTTTTTGAATTTTTCCTCCTAAAGTTTTAAAAACACTTAATTTTGGTTATAAACATTTTATAGAGCTTAAAAAATCAAATAATTTAGAATTTTGAATCAATAACATTCATTAGGTTAAGTTGTTGTAGAAAAAAGTCAAAAAACGCGTCCATAAAATTTCCCATGTTAATCTTATGGGAAAAAGGTTTTTGGATTTTCCTCAGATAATTTTACTAAAAAATTCACATTTCTTTTTACCAATCGGTTTAGCTCTACAAAACAATAATTTTGGTGTTTTAATTGTTGTTCTACGTCCAACTGTTGCAGTGATATTCAAAGTGCTAAACATAGTACGTTGTCCAATGTTATCTTTATGGAGGATAAATAAAATTTCATATCTCGATTATTTATGAATGTATATTGATGAAACTAGGTATGTGGCTTCAACTAGTTGTGGTGTATTGATATTTGCACAAAAAATGTTTTTTTTATTTTCCCCGTAGCAGCAAACCTGCATACTCGGCCCCCACGTTATTCATATGGAAAAAATGTAAAGTTGTATATCTCTCTTAGTTATGAACCGATATTAATAAAACTTGGTTTGTGCTTCAACTGGTTGAATTATATTGATAATTGCACAAATACACATTTTTTATCTTCCTCGTTGCAGCAAACCTGCGTACTCAGCCCTAATGTTATTCTTATGAAGAATAAATAAAATGTTATGTATAACTTATTTATGAATGTATTTTTGTGAAACTTGGTAAGTGGCTCTATGTAGTAGTGAGACAAATATATATGCATTGGAAATTCGCTGAGTACGCAGGTTTGCTGCGACGGGGTATTAATAGTATTTTTATTACTATTAATCTACAAAGGATGAATATTTTCTATGTTAACAAGATAAAATAAACAACAACGGACATATAACGCACTGTGATAATATTTAGCATTTCAAGCATGTTATCATTCATCTGTTATGTCAGGATCAGCTTATCACCGTGCTGTTTGACCTATTATCACTTGTAACCAGTAAAATTATCCCTTTCTTCCCTTTTAGAATTAATTTTACCCTTTGTGTTTCACTTATCTGCGTTTATTTGTATTTGTGAATTTATAAAAAACTTCCAATCGTGTAAAGTTTACATAAAGATATCCTTTAAAATTAAATAACCATAACTGCAAACATTTTAAGGTTAATATCATTAATACCCCCGTCGCGGCAAACCAGCGTACTCAGCGAATTTCCAATGCATGTATATGTTTCTCACTACCATATAAAGCCACTTACCAAGTTTCATAAAAATACATAAATAAATAAGTGATCTATATAATTTCATTTATTCTCTATAAGAATAACATTTGGGCTGAGTACGCAGGTTTGCTGCTACGGGGATAATCAACAAAATCTTTGTTTGTGCAAATATCGATATATTAAAACTACGTGAAACCACATACCAATTTTCATCAATGAATAATGAACATATCAAATTGTATTTATTCTCCATAAGGATAAAATTGGTCGACGTGCTGTGTTTTGCACTTTGAATATCTCTGCAACGGTTGGACGAAGAATCACAGTTTGAACACCAAAATTATTTTTTGTGGAGCTGAATTGATTCTGTTAACAGCAAATGTGAAATTTACATTAACATGGGAGATTTTATGAGCAGGTTTTTTTTGATTTTGTCCGCAACCACTTAACCTAGGTTAATAATTAAAGATACTATATAGTTTGTTTTTTTAAGCTCTATAACATGGTCCAAACCAAAATTAAGTGTTTTAAAAATTGTAGGGTGAAAAATGCAAAAAACTTATTTTTGGAAAATTTAAAACCCCCATAAACCCTCCTTCCCATAGTCCGATTTTTCTGATTTTTTAACTTAAAGTCAGAAATGTCACTTTACATATTTGAGCCAAATTTAATCGAAATCGGACGTTCTTTACTCAAGGTATCGCATTTATGGACACATATATAGAAGTAGGGGGCAATGGCCGATTCAAAACCAGCAAAATCCTCAGTAATCCTCAGAGGATCAATCCTCCCCCCCCCCTCACGTGACCCATTAACCTAACTTAAACCTGGCGCCTGGCGTGAGGAGCCTGAGGAGCCCCCCCCCCGACACCCCCCCCCCCCCCGACGCCCCCCCCCGACGCCCCCCCCCGACGCCCCCCCCCCGGCCGCCAGCGGCACTTTTCGTGATGACCTTGAACATGAGGAAAAAACTTTCGAAAATTAATAACTAGCCTATTTATCCATCGATTCCCACGGGACTTTTTCCAGAGTGTAGGTCTATCCCAGAGGAAGCGAATGACGTAAGAACCCCATAGATCCGCCATTAAACAAGGCCGCTATTAATTTATAACCGCGTTTTCCTTATGGGATCTCAGCTGTTTACCAACCGATTTTGACGAAACCTCACCACATGTCAGGCGGCGGCCTAAGTAAACCATCGCTTAAAGAAAATTGAAAATCCACCGTTAAACGGACCCGCTATTAATTTTTAACCGCGTTTTCCTTATGGGATCTCAGCTGTTTACCAACCGATTTTGACGAAACCTCACCACATGTCAGGCGGCAGTCTAAGTAAACCATCGCTTAAAGAAAATTGAAAATCCACCGTTAAACGGACCCGCTATTAATTTTTAACCGCTTTTTCCTTATGGGATCTCAGCTGTTTACCGACCGATTTTGATGAAACTTCACCACATGTCAGGCGGCGGCCTAAAGAAACCATCGCTTAAAGAAAATTGAGAATCCACCGTTAAACGGGCCCGTTATTAATTTTTAAACGCGTTTTCCTTATGGGATCTCGGCTGTTTGCTGACCGAACTCGATGTGACTTCACTACACGTCGTATGCCGGCTTGGTCAAACCAAACTGCGAGCGGCTCCGCGGCGTCACGTGTCAAGGCGCGTGCTAGGGTCTACGTGACTGTCCCAGCCTGTCCACTCCTCCTCCACTCCGCTATCCCTCCACTCCTCCTCCATTCCGCTACCCCTGTCGTGGACCGCGGTGACATCATCTCCATGCCTACGTGACCGTCCGGGCCTGTTTACTCATTAGCGGTTCCGGGAACTGTTTACCGCTTTCACCGCCTACTGTACGGTACGTAGCTATGTTACTTCAGTGATTGTCATCGCTTCCTTCATTCAGTTTGTGTTTGGAGCCCAGTGTGTGTAGACGTTCTACTTCAGTGCTGTGCTAGTCCTTACCGCACCATATTCCGAGATCTGTTAAACGTAAGTATATGTAGTCTTATAAGTTGTAGTGTGGACCGCCTCAGGCCGTTTACTCATTAGCGATAATTGCCGCGATTTCGAGAAATGTTCCACCGCCTTCTACTGTACGGTACGTAGCTATGTTACTTCAGTGATTGTCATCGCTTCCTTCATTCAGTTTGTGTTTGGAGCCCAGTGTGTGTAGACGTTCTACTTCAGTGCTGTGCTAGTCCTTACCGTACCATATTCCGAGATCTGTTAAACGTAAGTATATGTAGTCTTATAAGTTGTAGTGTGGACCGCCTCAGGCCGTTTACTCATTGGCGATAATTGCCGCGATTTCGAGAAATGTTCCACCGCCTTCTACTGTACGGTACGTAGCTATGTTACTTAAGTGATTGTCATCGCTTCCTTCATTCAGTTTGCGTTTGGAGCTCAGTGTGTGTAGACGTTCTACTTCAGTGCTGTGCTAGCTTTTACTGCACCATATTCCGAGATTTTTAAACGTAAGTATATGTAGCTCTTAGAAGTTGTAGTGTGGAAGACTATTACATTCCCCTTTATAGTAAGATTCTCATTTAAGGTATGATCGTTCAGCAACTTTGAACTCAGAATGTGCAAAGAGAGGTCTGGCTTGTTAATAGAAGTTGAATAATCTGTTCTTTGCTAAAACCAATTTAATAAACGAGGAAACCCGTGTACTAACATTAAATTTGCCATGGCCTTGACTCTTGTCTACCACGCATAAAGTATGTGTTATGTTACCAATGAAGTGTTCTCGTTGCGACTAATTTGTAAATGCAAGAGACTTATCATATTCGTTGTTGCAGATGAACAACCAACACATGTGCGAGGTCTGTGGTCGAGCCTTCAGCCTGCTCGGAAACCTGAGGCGACACGTGGAGTCCACCCATAACGCCAGACGTCACGACTGCCACGTCTGCGGTAGGCGCTTCACAAGAGGCGACAACCTCCACCGCCACGTCGCCACGGTTCACGGACCACACGCCGCGGCAGAGCCCGAACCGCAACGAGCGGACCATGCCTGCCGACTGTGCCCGGCCATCTTCGCCAGCCTGGAGGACGTGCGCCGCCACATGCAAGCGGGTCACTCCGCGATGCCAGCAGCAGCTCCTTCCTCCTCCTCGAGCCCCGATCGCCACGTGGAGTGCGAGCGATGCGGTGGACGCTTCGACCGAGACCTGGAACTGAGACGACACGTCCGGACCGTCCATCCTCCCACGTTCCGTTGCGCCTACTGCGACCGCGGGTTTACCCGTCACTTCAACCGCGACCAGCACGAGTCTCACAACTGCCCTGTTGTGAGGAACCTGGCTCAAGAACCATCCGAGTTCCGCTGCGCGTACTGTGACAAGGGGTTTTCTCGCCGCTTCAACCGCGACCATCACCAGTCTCACAACTGTCCTGTTGTGAGGGACCTGGCCCTAGACCAACTGCCTACGGTGTCCTCACCTCCTCCTCTTCCTCACAGCAACCAGTTGTCGCACCAAGGAGCCGATGTCGAGCCCCAACCGCGCCAAGTGCCTAGCGCCGAGCCGCGACCAGGACCGAGCACCGAGCCACAGCCAGGGCCCAGCACCGAGCCTCAGCCCCGCTCAGGACCGAGCACCGAGCCACAGCCAGGGCCCAGCACCGAGCCCCAGCCCCGCCCAGGACCTAGCGCCGAGCCTCAGACCATCGACGACGAGATGGAGGGTGGCGGCCACCCCGTGTTCCAGCTCGTACATCGGGCCTTCCGGAGTCGCCTCCTCACCTACCGCCTGGCCCGGCCGTTAGACGCCTTGCTGACCGTCGAGGATGCGCTGACCCTGTTGTTTGACGAGGTTCTGGACTTGATGGAGAACGTCATGACCCAACATCCGAGCATCAAGGCGAACATGGTCCTGGAATGCGAGTTTACCAACATTCACGGGGCCACCTGCCTGCGCTCCTTCAACACAAAGAACGTCCCACTGACCGAGGCCTCCGACTTGGAGGCTTTCCTCTCCGCGACGTTCGAGACGATCGTGAAGAAGAAGGAGCAGTGCGAACTGGTAGGCAGCGGCTGGGCATACCTGCGTATACGGGACCTGGAGATCCGCGTGAACGAGTACACGCCGCTCGGGGGCAGAGCGTATCTCCAGCTGCCAAGGGCTATTGCAGACACGCGCGCTGTTGTCAATGTGCTAAACGCCGACGACATGTGCTTCATGTACGCTATCCTGGCCAAGTTCGTTGCGCAACACGCGGAGAGACCTGCAGCGTATACGCCGGACATCATCGCCCGCTACGACTGGACCGGTTTGCGTTTCCCCATGACGCTCAAGGACATCAAGACCTTTGAGGGCAAGAACAACATCAGTGTAAACGTCTACGGGATCGAGCGCGCGATGGTGGGAAGACGCCCTGACGGAACTCCCAAGTTCATGGATAGGGTCTACCCCTTGAAGATCTGCAAGCGAGAGCTCGAAGACCACAGGGACCTGCTGTATGTGACCAACGATGGGAGCAGCCACTACGCATACATCGCGGACCTGAGTCGACTGGTCCGTCGCCAGCTCACTGACCACGGGCATAGGATCTACGTCTGTAAGCGGTGCTTCGCTTACTTCGACAATCGGCCCAGCAAGCTAGGGTTGACGGGTGCCCAGCGCCTCGAGGAGCACAGGCGTTACTGCTACGCCAAGGCTCCCCTTCGCCTGGACTTGCCGAAGAAGCAGCAGATCCGCTTCACCCACCCAGAGTACACTCGGCGCGAGCGCTTTTGCGTCTACGCGGACTTTGAGTGTGCTCTGCAGCCCGTCGCTGTTGACCCGGTAGAAGCACCGCCCGGCACGACGCCCCTGCAAATGCACGTCCCGTACGCCTTCGCCTACCAGATCGTGGATTCGCTCGGCCTGGAGGAGTTTGAGCCGCGGGTATACTTCGGAGCTGACGCGTCCAAGGTCTTTATGGAACGGCTCAAGATGGACGTGCTGAGCCTGTGGGAGTTCCTGTTCAGCACGAGAGCTCTGCACCCTTCTCTGACCCGGCAGGAAATGGACGAGTATCTCGCAGCGACCCGCTGCTACCTCTGCGGCAAGGAGTTCACCGAGCTGGACGTCAAGGTGCGGGACCACAACCACGCCCCGCCTTACGAGTTCCGAGGAGCGGCGCACCGCTCGTGCAATCTGCGGTACAGGGAGCAGCGGGTCATCAACTGCTATTTCCACAACCTGTCCAACTACGACGCTCACTTCGTAGTGCGGGAGCTGGCCATCGACCCCGGTGATGTGGACGTGCTGGCGCACACCGAAGAGCGCTACATCGCCTTCACCAAGCGGTTTCATTTTGGCCAGCCCGGGGACAACCAACGACAGAGCAGTTTCGCGGTGCGGTTCCTCGACACCTACAGGTTCTTGTCCATGAGCCTGGCCAGCCTGGCAGCGGGACTGCCCACCGACAAGATGCGTGAGACCAGGAAGCGCTTCCCCGATGACCGGCTGTTCGACCTGGTGCGCAGGAAGGGCGTGTTCCCCTACGACTTTGTCACATCGTACGAAACGCTGTACAGGACCAGGGAGCTGCCGCCCAAGGAGGCGTTTAGGAACACCATGACCCTGGAGGACGTCAAGGACGAGGACTACCAACACGCCCTCAACGTGTGGCGAGCCTTCGAGTGTCGCCACCTCAAGGACTACGCCGACACGTACCTGCGCTGTGATATCGCCCTCCTCACCGACGTCTTCGAGCAGTTCCGTGACACCTCTTTGGCCGAGTACGGACTGGACCCCGCCCACTACTACACCCTGCCATCCTACGCTTGGGACGTCATGTTGAAGACCTGCGACGTGGAGCTGGACACGCTGCAGGATTTCGACATGTACCTCTTCGTGGAGCAAGGCATCCGAGGAGGCATCTCCCAGGCCGTCACCCGCTACGCCAAGGCCAACCACGATCGGTGCCCGGACTACCGCCCCGACGAGCCGACACGCCACCTCCTGTACCTGGACGCCAACAACCTCTACGGCTGGGCCATGTCCCAGTACCTGCCCACCGGAGACTTCCAGTGGCTCAGCCGTGAGGAGATCGACTCCTTGGACATTGGTGCGCTGGATGCCGAAGCGGAACGGGGTTACATCCTCGAAGTGGACCTCCGCTACCCCACCCACCTCCACGACCTGCACAAGGACCTCCCTTACTGCTGCGAGACCAAGCGTCCGCCAACAGGGAAATACCCCAAACTGATGACCACCCTGGACGACAAGATGCATTACGTCTGCCATTACAGGGTCTTGCAGCAGGCGCTGAACAACGGACTGGAGCTTGCGGCTGTGCACAGGGCGATCTCGTTTCGCCAGTCTCGGTGGCTAGAGCCCTACATCCTCATGAATACCGAGCTGCGGAAGAAGGCCAGGACCAAGTTCGAGCAAGACTTTTTCAAGTTAATGAATAACGCGGTCTTTGGCAAAACCATCGAGAACGTCCGCAAGTGCCTGAACGTCAAGCTGGTCTGCACTCCGGAGAAGTTCTCCAAGTACGTGGCCAAGTCCAATTTCCTGGACCGCACGTATTACACGGAGGACGTAGCTCTCGTGCACCTCGCCAGGGTAAACATCGTCGCGCGCGCGTTCATGCATCCCCAAACCTAACTTAAACCTGCGTCGCGACGTTCATGCATCCTCAAACCTAACTTAAACCTGCGTCTGTAAACCTAACCTAAACCTGCGTCTGTAAACCTAACGCACGCATTGGCCTACCTTAAGTAGTGAAGTCGTGGACCGCGGTTACGTCATCACCCCGTGCCTACGTGACTGCCCCAGGCTGTTTACTCATTAGCGATAATTGCCGCGATTTCGAGAATTGTCCACCGCCTTCTACTGTACGGTACGTAGCTATGTTACTTAAGTGATTGTCATCGCTTCCTTCATTCAGTTTGTGTTTGAAGCTCAGTGTGCGTAGACGTTCTACTTCAGTGCTGTGCTAGTCCTTACCGCACCATACTCCGAGATCTGTTAAACGTAAGTATATGTAGTCTTATAAGTTGTAGTGTGAACCACCTCAGGCTGTTTACTCATTAGCGATAATTGCCGCGATTTCGAGAATTGTTCACCGCCTTCTACTGTACGGTACGTAGCTATGTTACTTAAGTGATTGTCATCGCTTCACGCGACGTTCATGCATCCTTAAACCTAACTTAAACCTGCGTGCACTTGTCTGCTGACTCTTGACCTACCCTAGATAGTGTAAGCAAATGCGGGTACTGTGATTGGTGAAAATATCCTGCCCTCTTAGTGGCTAAAATTAGACGTTCTGCCCTATGATTGGTCGAATTAAAGAAACACTTCTTGAGATGGATTTTGTGAATATAAATGCAGACGCGCACCTTCAGTTTGTCTAGTGATGTTGCAGAGTAAACACCACTCAGCGACTACGTGCAGCTCTTCGACCCGGTCGCTCCCACCATCAACGACGCACTGGTCTGCAGGCTCTTCGACTCCATCTTCGCTTAAGACTACTTTTGTGTTTCAATAATTTTTTTTTTTTGTTGTTTCTCGTTAACTGTTGTTTTCACTTGTCCTTCTCTTTAGTGTTTAAGAACGAATATCGAATTTTTAACAATTTTGAAAGTTTTGTTTTGAAAACATGATAGTTTTACAATTTCATAAAAGGTTAATTTTGAATGTAGTTTCGACAAATTCGGTTTGCATTAGAGGCGTCTTTTGAAAGTAAATGTCAGGGAAATGCAAGGGGTAGTAACAACACAGATGTATGCTGTAAACTAAACTGTTTGACTATATTTGCTTACGAATACTATTTACAAAATATTTACAAAGTTAACCTAGTTCTATTTACACTTAAATCTACACCGGGAACTCTTCGTCCATATCCTCCTCCTCATCCATGTCCTCCTCGTCCACCTCCATAGGCCCGCCTTGCTGCTCCTCCTCGGGATTGCCTCGCCTTCTTGCTGCGGACAGTGGTGGGATGTCCTTATGCCCCCAAGGTAAGGTGTTGATACCATCGGCCAGGATGTAGCGTTTATCATCGGCTGGGCTCAAGGATAGCTTTTCTACTTGTACGGTGAAGACACGGTGCAGGTACGACTGGAAACGGGTGTTGACGGTGGTTTTCAACACCCCGTCGAACAGACATTCCCTGTAGTCGTCGGGGGTTAGGACGTTTTTAACAACCCCCTTAGTGACTCCCTTGGCTCGCTTGATCGCCTTGGATCCGTTGTCTTCGTCCTCAACGTCCATGAAGTAGAGCTTTGAGCGCAGGCCGAGGTACTCGAACAAGGATCGGCCGTTACACTCGTCCTTGAACTTGCCAATCACCTTGGCGTTGGCGGGGCTGTAGCAGGGGTGGGACCTCTGGTAGGCGCTGGTATCGAAGTCGTCCAAGTGCTCCATCATCTCCCTGTAGATGTTCCGGGATAGGATGTCGAACACGAAGCTGTCAGTGTCCATGTAGTCTACGTTCAAGCGGTCACCGTAGCGGTCCTTCATCTTCCGCAGAAACTCGTACATGAGCCACTTGCTCAGCTCCAGGACAGACATGCCGACGTAGATGGGCTTTTCCAGGACGATGTTTACCCTGGCGAGGTGCACGAGAGCTACGTCCTCCGTGTAATACGTGCGGTCCAGGAAATTGGACTTGGCCACGTACTTGGAGAACTTCTCCGGAGTGCAGACCAGCTTGACGTTCAGGCGCTTGCGGACGTTCTCGATGGTTTTGCCAAAGACCGCGTTATTCATTAACTTGAAAAAGTCTTGCTCGAACTTGGTCCTGGCCTTCTTCCGCAGCTCGGTATTCATGAGGATGTAGGGCTCTAGCCACCGAGACTGGCGAAACGAGATCGCCCTGTGCACAGCCGCAAGCTCCAGTCCGTTGTTCAGCGCCTGCTGCAAGACCCTGTAATGGCAGACGTAATGCATCTTGTCGTCCAGGGTGGTCATCAGTTTGGGGTATTTCCCTGTTGGCGGACGCTTGGTCTCGCAGCAGTAAGGGAGGTCCTTGTGCAGGTCGTGGAGGTGGGTGGGGTAGCGGAGGTCCACTTCGAGGATGTAACCCCGTTCCGCTTCGGCATCCAGCGCACCAATGTCCAAGGAGTCGATCTCCTCACGGCTGAGCCACTGGAAGTCTCCGGTGGGCAGGTACTGGGACATGGCCCAGCCGTAGAGGTTGTTGGCGTCCAGGTACAGGAGGTGGCGTGTCGGCTCGTCGGGGCGGTAGTCCGGGCACCGATCGTGGTTGGCCTTGGCGTAGCGGGTGACGGCCTGGGAGATGCCTCCTCGGATGCCTTGCTCCACGAAGAGGTACATGTCGAAATCCTGCAGCGTGTCCAGCTCCACGTCGCAGGTCTTCAACATGACGTCCCAAGCGTAGGATGGCAGGGTGTAGTAGTGGGCGGGGTCCAGTCCGTACTCGGCCAAAGAGGTGTCACGGAACTGCTCGAAGACGTCGGTGAGGAGGGCGATATCACAGCGCAGGTACGTGTCGGCGTAGTCCTTGAGGTGGCGACACTCGAAGGCTCGCCACACGTTGAGGGCGTGTTGGTAGTCCTCGTCCTTGACGTCCTCCAGGGTCATGGTGTTCCTAAACGCCTCCTTGGGCGGCAGCTCCCTGGTCCTGTACAGCGTTTCGTACGATGTGACAAAGTCGTAGGGGAACACGCCCTTCCTGCGCACCAGGTCGAACAGCCGGTCGTCGGGGAAGCGCTTCCTGGTCTCACGCATCTTGTCGGTGGGCAGTCCCGCTGCCAGGCTGGCCAGGCTCATGGACAAGAACCTGTAGGTGTCGAGGAACCGCACCGCGAAACTGCTCTGTCGTTGGTTGTCCCCGGGCTGGCCAAAATGAAACCGCTTGGTGAAGGCGATGTAGCGCTCTTCGGTGTGCGCCAGCACGTCCACATCACCGGGGTCGATGGCCAGCTCCCGCACTACGAAGTGAGCGTCGTAGTTGGACAGGTTGTGGAAATAGCAGTTGATGACCCGCTGCTCCCTGTACCGCAGATTGCACGAGCGGTGCGCCGCTCCTCGGAACTCGTAAGGCGGGGCGTGGTTGTGGTCCCGCACCTTGACGTCCAGCTCGGTGAACTCCTTGCCGCAGAGGTAGCAGCGGGTCGCTGCGAGATACTCGTCCATTTCCTGCCGGGTCAGAGAAGGGTGCAGAGCTCTCGTGCTGAACAGGAACTCCCACAGGCTCAGCACGTCCATCTTGAGCCGTTCCATAAAGACCTTGGACGCGTCAGCTCCGAAGTATACCCGCGGCTCAAACTCCTCCAGGCCGAGCGAATCCACGATCTGGTAGGCGAAGGCGTACGGGACGTGCATTTGCAGGGGCGTCGTGCCGGGCGGTGCTTCTACCGGGTCAACAGCGACGGGCTGCAGAGCACACTCAAAGTCCGCGTAGACGCAAAAGCGCTCGCGCCGAGTGTACTCTGGGTGGGTGAAGCGGATCTGCTGCTTCTTCGGCAAGTCCAGGCGAAGGGGAGCCTTGGCGTAGCAGTAACGCCTGTGCTCCTCGAGGCGCTGGGCACCCGTCAACCCTAGCTTGCTGGGCCGATTGTCGAAGTAAGCGAAGCACCGCTTACAGACGTAGATCCTATGCCCGTGGTCAGTGAGCTGGCGACGGACCAGTCGACTCAGGTCCGCGATGTATGCGTAGTGGCTGCTCCCATCGTTGGTCACATACAGCAGGTCCCTGTGGTCTTCGAGCTCTCGCTTGCAGATCTTCAAGGGGTAGACCCTATCCATGAACTTGGGAGTTCCGTCAGGGCGTCTTCCCACCATCGCGCGCTCGATCCCGTAGACGTTTACACTGATGTTGTTCTTGCCCTCAAAGGTCTTGATGTCCTTGAGCGTCATGGGGAAACGCAAACCGGTCCAGTCGTAGCGGGCGATGATGTCCGGCGTATACGCTGCAGGTCTCTCCGCGTGTTGCGCAACGAACTTGGCCAGGATAGCGTACATGAAGCACATGTCGTCGGCGTTTAGCACATTGACAACAGCGCGCGTGTCTGCAATAGCCCTTGGCAGCTGGAGATACGCTCTGCCCCCGAGCGGCGTGTACTCGTTCACGCGGATCTCCAGGTCCCGTATACGCAGGTATGCCCAGCCGCTGCCTACCAGTTCGCACTGCTCCTTCTTCTTCACGATCGTCTCGAACGTCGCGGAGAGGAAAGCCTCCAAGTCGGAGGCCTCGGTCAGTGGGACGTTCTTTGTGTTGAAGGAGCGCAGGCAGGTGGCCCCGTGAATGTTGGTAAACTCGCATTCCAGGACCATGTTCGCCTTGATGCTCGGATGTTGGGTCATGACGTTCTCCATCAAGTCCAGAACCTCGTCAAACAACAGGGTCAGCGCATCCTCGACGGTCAGCAAGGCGTCTAACGGCCGGGCCAGGCGGTAGGTGAGGAGGCGACTCCGGAAGGCCCGATGTACGAGCTGGAACACGGGGCGGCCGCCACCCTCCATCTCGTCGTCGATGGTCTGAGGCTCGGCGCTAGGTCCTGGGCGGGGCTGGGGCTCGGTGCTGGGCCCTGGCTGTGGCTCGGTGCTCGGTCCTGAGCGGGGCTGAGGCTCGGTGCTGGGCCCTGGCTGTGGCTCGGTGCTCGGTCCTGGTCGCGGCTCGGCGCTAGGCACTTGGCGCGGTTGGGGCTCGACATCGGCTCCTTGGTGCGACAACTGGTTGCTGTGAGGAAGAGGAGGAGGTGAGGACACCGTAGGCAGTTGGTCTAGGGCCAGGTCCCTCACAACAGGACAGTTGTGAGACTGGTGATGGTCGCGGTTGAAGCGGCGAGAAAACCCCTTGTCACAGTACGCGCAGCGGAACTCGGATGGTTCTTGAGCCAGGTTCCTCACAACAGGGCAGTTGTGAGACTCGTGCTGGTCGCGGTTGAAGCGACGGGTAAACCCGCGGTCGCAGTAGGCGCAACGGAACGTGGGAGGATGGACGGTCCGGACGTGTCGTCTCAGTTCCAGGTCTCGGTCGAAGCGTCCACCGCATCGCTCGCACTCCACGTGGCGATCGGGGCTCGAGGAGGAGGAAGGAGCTGCTGCTGGCATCGCGGAGTGACCCGCTTGCATGTGGCGGCGCACGTCCTCCAGGCTGGCGAAGATGGCCGGGCACAGTCGGCAGGCATGGTCCGCTCGTTGCGGTTCGGGCTCTGCCGCGGCGTGTGGTCCGTGAACCGTGGCGACGTGGCGGTGGAGGTTGTCGCCTCTTGTGAAGCGCCTACCGCAGACGTGGCAGTCGTGACGTCTGGCGTTGTGGGTGGACTCCACGTGTCGCCTCAGGTTCCCGAGCAGGCTGAAGGCTCGACCACAGACCTCGCACATGTGTTGGTTGTTCATCTGCAACAACGAATATGATAAGTCTCTTGCATTTACAAATTAGTCGCAACGAGAACACTTCATTGGTAACATAACACATACTTTATGCGTGGTAGACAAGAGTCAAGGCCATGGCAAATTTAATGTTAGTACACGGGTTTCCTCGTTTATTAAATTGGTTTTAGCAAAGAACAGATTATTCAACTTCTATTAACAAGCCAGACCTCTCTTTGCACATTCTGAGTTCAAAGTTGCTGAACGATCATACCTTAAATGAGAATCTTACTATAAAGGGGAATGTAATAGTCTTCCACACTACAACTTCTAAGAGCTACATATACTTACGTTTAACAATCTCGGAATATGGTGCAGTAAAGGCTAGCACAGCACTGAAGTAGAACGTCTACACACACTGAGCTCCAAACGCAAACTGAATGAAGGAAGCGATGACAATCACTTAAGTAACATAGCTACGTACCGTACAGTAGAAGGCGGTGGAACATTTCTCGAAATCGCGGCAATTATCGCTAATGAGTAAACGGCCTGAGGCGGTCCACACTACAACTTATAAGACTACATATACTTACGTTTAACAGATCTCGGAATATGGTACGGTGAGGACTAGCACAGCACTGAAGTAGAACGTCTACACACACTGGGCTCCAAACACAAACTGAATAAAGGAAGCGATGACAATCACTGAAGTAACATAGCTACGTACCGTACAGTAGAAGGCGGTGGAACATTTCTCGAAATCGCGGCAATTATCGCTAATGAGTAAACGGCCTGAGGCGGTCCACACTACAACTTATAAGACTACATATACTTACGTTTAACAGATCTCGGAATATGGTGCGGTAAGGACTAGCACAGCACTGAAGTAGAACGTCTACACACACTGGGCTCCAAACACAAACTGAATGAAGGAAGCGATGACAATCACTGAAGTAACATAGCTACGTACCGTACAGTAGGCGGTGAAAGCGGTAAACAGTTCTCGGAACCGCTAATGAGTAAACAGGCCCGGACGGTCACGTAGGCATGGAGATGATGTCACCGCGGTCCACGACAGGGGTAGCGGAATGGAGGAGGAGTGGAGGGATAGCGGAGTGGAGGAGGAGTGGACAGGCTGGGACAGTCACGTAGGCCCTAGCACGCGCCTTGACACGTGACGCCGCGGAGCCGCTCGCAGTTTGGTTTGACCAAGCCGGCATACGACGTGTAGTGAAGTCACATCGAGTTCGGTCAGCAAACAGCCGAGATCCCATAAGGAAAACGCGTTTAAAAATTAATAACGGGCCCGTTTAACGGTGGATTCTCAATTTTCTTTAAGCGATGGTTTCTTTAGGCCGCCGCCTGACATGTGGTGAAGTTTCATCAAAATCGGTCGGTAAACAGCTGAGATCCCATAAGGAAAAAGCGGTTAAAAATTAATAGCGGGTCCGTTTAACGGTGGATTTTCAATTTTCTTTAAGCGATGGTTTACTTAGACCGCCGCCTGACATGTGGTGAGGTTTCGTCAAAATCGGTTGGTAAACAGCTGAGATCCCATAAGGAAAACGCGGTTAAAAATTAATAGCGGGTCCGTTTAACGGTGGATTTTCAATTTTCTTTAAGCGATGGTTTACTTAGGCCGCCGCCTGACATGTGGTGAGGTTTCGTCAAAATCGGTTGGTAAACAGCTGAGATCCCATAAGGAAAACGCGGTTATAAATTAATAGCGGCCTTGTTTAATGGCGGATCTATGGGGTTCTTACGTCATTCGCTTCCTCTGGGATAGACCTACACTCTGGAAAAAGTCCCGTGGGAATCGATGGATAAATAGGCTAGTTATTAATTTTCGAAAGTTTTTTCCTCATGTTCAAGGTCATCACGAAAAGTGCCGCTGGCGGCCGGGGGGGGGGCGTCGGGGGGGGGGCGTCGGGGGGGGGCGTCGGGGGGGGGCGTCGGGGGGGGCGTCGGGGGGGGCGTCGGGGGGGGGGCGTCGGGGGTGGCGTCGGGGGGGGGGGGGCTCCTCAGGCTCCTCACGCCAGGCGCCAGGTTTAAGTTAGGTTAATGGGTCACGTGACGGGTGGGGGGGGAGGATTGATCCTCTGAGGATTACTGAGGATTTTGCTGGTTTTGAATCGGCCATTGCCCCCTACTTATAGATGTATCCAATGGTGTTTTTTTGTAATCTGGGGACCTAAAAACAAAAAGTTATCATGTTCTTGGGCTTAAGTCTTACCATGCTACGGTCTTAAGCTACGGTAATAGCTTGTTCCCTATAGGGGAAATTCGCTAAAACTTGTCTGCATCAGATAATTCATTATTCTGAGTACTTTTTTGGTAAAATGTGGAACAATTTCAAGCTAACATAGCCGGATTCGTGTTCAAAACTGTTAATCTGCCTTGTACTGCATGTGCACCCTACTTCCTAGCGATATAAGTGTGCTTGATAAGAGTTACCGAAACGTTCATTTGTTTATGAACCAGATTCAGAAATAAAGAGTGAGGAACCTATTAGAAGGCCCAGTTGTTTAAAAGAGTTCATGTACGGTAGTTAGTTTGTGATGCTATGCCCAGGATTGTCCTAATTTTCTGTACAAGCGGAATCCAGTTTCTTTCGGTTTCCATGTTTAAACGAACATTTTAT